>JAPQVY010000156.1:81461165-83866165 GCA_028535165.1 Quercus tomentella
CATCGTTGGCTAGGCAAGCAGTTGTATTTGGTTCAACATTTGATCCGATATTGACTTCAGCAGGGAGGAGAAATGAGTTCCTATCTTTTGGAATTTTCGGATTGTCAATATTACCGTGTGGTTTCATTGTGATCGTTTTGCCAGAGACAAAGGGTAAGAATCTTTGTAACACCATGGATGAACAAGAGCAAAAGGAGAGTACAACTGTGTGAACTTATCCATATATGTTATTATAAGGGTCAACACCAACCAGAATGACAAGCATGTGTGCATTCTTTTATGTGTTTTTCATGTCTTTAAGGAGACTAGAAAATAAGATAAGGAAAATAGCTTAAGTTGGTGGTGGTTGTGAAGGAAATAGCTACTTCGGAAGAGTTCTAAGTAAAGATGTATTCCTTTTCTTGACTCTTCCTTGCATGCTTCAATTTGGGAAGTTATCTTCTTAGTTTTTCTGTATGTAGCTATTCTTCTGTATGTGTGAAATAGTATCCGACAAGCGTAAAAGAAAAAGTAAATGCATGTGTAGAGCAATAAGAAAACAAATAGTGAAATAGTGGAAGTGCTGTGAGTAGAAAAGTTACGTAGGTCCGTTTGGATATAGCTTATTTTGTTGAAAACTAAAAACTGAAAACTGAAAACATTGTAGCAAAATAATTTTTAAAATATGTGAATAATACTGTAGGACCCATTTTTAATGAAAAAGTTGCTGAAAATTGAAGTTTGTGGGTCTCATGAACAGTGCACGAGACCCACTGGTGTGCACTGTGTACTGAAGAAAAGTAAAAAATCACGGCTCAAAAAAAAAAAAAGAAAAAACGTGAAAATGCAGACGTGGGAAGCGCAAAACACACTTCCCAAACGCACTCGTAATGTTATAGGTACAATAAAACTCTCATTAATTTGTTGAGAATCCTTTTGTGTATTCTATTTGAGTGTGATAAGATTTATTACAAATTAATCGTAGATCCACGCGATCCGTAAAAATAGATAATTATATTTTAATTATGGTATAATATATAATTTGTTCTATAAATTTTGTGAAAAATAATTTGTTCTCCCAAAAACTTAAACAATTTTTTAAATTATTTTTCATTTATCTCTCACAAAAAATATATCATCATTTTATCATTTGGATTTATTTGATTGATATTATTCATTTTTTAAGCGATCCATATTTTGATAAATTATATTATCATGCGTTATATTTTTCTAATTTGTTTTTCCTGTACAACTAAATGGTTTTAGTTTCAAATATATCATTCATTATTCTCATTCTCTTAAAAAAAGATTATTATATTTATAATTTTTCTTATCATAAGAGTAGTTTCGAACTATTGATTGAGTTTTATTTACTAATATAGATACATAATATTGGAATTGCATATTTTTTAGACATTCTAAAGAAACTATACCATATTTTAAATTTAACATTTAAAATAATATGTAGGAAAAAAGGTAGATTTTATGTCTAAAATTGAACACTTCATCTATCAAAATGAAAGAAAATAATTTGTATAAAAACATAAAGAGAACATGATTTTTTTTTTTTTTTTTGACTACATACACTTTTATTTATTAAGATTTAATTTTTTTTAATTGGATCTTCATATCGCATTTTAATTTGTTACTACTCTCCTATTGAGCCTTCTCATCCGTTAGATCAATGGCCTCATCATTAATCTTTTTATTGTTTAATTTTTACTTTTAATTTTATGGCAATATTAAATATGTAAATATATTGGCTTTACAAATTCATCTTCAGCAGTTTTAACTTTACATATTCATTTACATTAATTTTGATGTTATAACTAAACAATAAATCAATGAAAAATAAAAATAAAAATTTTGTCTATACATATTCATCTTGGGCGGTTTAATTTTAATAGTTGATAGACACATTCAAATACATAGCTAACATTGTGTTTTGATATAAATTTATACCTCACTTCCAAAATAACTATGTATTATGTCCAAAAAAAAAAAAAAAAATCAAACAAAAGCTAAAAAAGGAAGAGAGAAGACTTGTGATAGAAAACTTAAAAAATCAAACACATTACCAAATCGTATTAACATATATATATATATGGAGAGAGAGAGAGAGAGAGAGAGAGAGAGAGAGAGAGAGAGAGAGAGAGAGTAATCACCTTTTTTTGGGAGAGAAAAAGAAGTTTCAAAATAAAAAATATAGTCATAAGACAAACACCAAATTATTCAAGCCATGATATATAATAGAATAACATTATTTTCTTGTAAACTATATTTATATACAATAGAATAACATTTAACAATCATAGAAAAGAAAAAAGATAATAACTTAAAAACGAAAAACCAAATTGCAACTCATGGTAAAATTATAAAGAACTCATAAATACATCAATCTAAAGTAGAGATGCAAAAAATAAAAAATTCAAACAAAAATAAAACATGAGAGGGAGAGAGAGAGTAATAACCTTTTTCATATGAGAAAATATGTATAGAATGTGATAGAGAATGTTATATTTATAGTAATAGAATAGGGATAACAAGAGTCAAAATAAAAGGAAGAGGAAGATATATATGAAGAGTGACAATAAGGTTGAGAATAATGGAGAGATGGAAAGGTAAAATGGAAGTTATGGTCGGAAGTAGTGGAGAGAAATGGGAATAGGTAGATAGTATGGCCGCTGATATAGCTTAATAGAAACATAGCAATAATAAATGCTACATTTTAGCTTTTAGATATATACAGATTATTTGACAAGATACTTTTTATTAAGTGATGAATTTATTATTCTAACAGAAATTCTATGACAACAAATCTCAACAATTACATATTATGTATAACACTTATTGACACTACAAAAAAGATTGCTATTAGTGATGGCCAGAGTTCGTCGCAACAATACAAAAAGCCGTTGCAGATTAGTAGTGCTGATGGCAAAAGGCCGTCGACGTTCGTCGGCAAAGCCTCATCGATAATACTTTATTACCGACAAGGCTGTCGCTAACACTCATTTTCGACCGTAAAAAGCTGTCGTAAGCATTTGATATTTTCCATCGAAAACACTTCTTCATATGAGGAAGTTGGACGACCAAATACAATTTGTGATGAACTAAGGTCATCGTTAATGTATTTTTTTAATGACTAAATTAATGTTGATTATACTGGAAAAGAATTATATGTGAATGCTCAATTAGTGTGAAAAAACTAATACCTATTTAGACCCCTAACTTTAAATTAAGGCTTAATTGCTTTTACTCTAACTTATTTGAGTGCAGAACAAAAATAAAACAAGCGCAATAAACCGGAACACTACTCTAATTCTTAAGCAAAGTACAATAAGCAGTAAATGTAAAGCTTAAAGAGTAGGGAAGAGAGATGCAAACAAAAGATAACACCGAGACGTGTTATCGAAGAGGAAACCGAAGTACTCGGCGAGAATCTCTCTACGGCCTTCCAAGCAGAAATTGATCCACTGGTGAATAAGTTGGAGTACAAGAATATTAAAAAGACCCTCCAAGCCTAATCTACCCAATGTATTAGAGCCCTCCAAGCTCTTGCTACCAACGGACTTCTCGGAGTCTTGTCTTCACTAGTTATCTGAATCCCGTAATTCCGCCCGATTGCATCTGCCACTAAATGGCTTCTTCCAATGCTTCCTAAAGGCACCAAAATTTCTCTCAACACTTAAAGTGGGTGAGGTAAGTGCTTGGGCTAAGAACCTCTCAAGGATGTGTAGATGGAGAGGTGGGAATAGATGGAAACTTTAGAGAAATGATGTAGAGGATTGTGGGTAAAAACAATCTCTAACTCTCAAGTATTTGGCTAGGGTTTCTCTCTCAAAAATTTCTTTAGAAAATACTCCTTCATACATTTCGTGGATAACAAGGGTTTATATAATGTTGGTAAAGAATGAGAAAAGTCACACTCCAAAAAGCAATAAGCAGTGAGTTTCGTGGGCCACTCACGACTTAGCCTGAGTTGCGACTCACTCGCGAAATCCAGCCTGTCAAGGACTCTTCAACTTCTATCATGTGCTTCTCACCTGACATGTTTTGCAGGTCAACAGTCGTGAGCAAGTTGCAAAAACCACTTCTTCACAAATTCTTCACCAAACTCTCACACACAGCCCTTACATAAAATCCCACAAAAAGTACAGGGAAATGGTTGAATAGAAATAAAGTCAAATTTGACATAAAATTAAAACCAATATATACATAGTTGTAAATTACAACTTTACAATCTTCCCCTTTGGCTATTCCGTGACAAAACCCTTAAACAAACTCTAGACTTAAGGCTTGAGCATGGGAACAAAGGCAAAACTCACTCACACCTAAATCTAAAATTTGTGAAGCGCTTGAACCATATATATACACCTGTATCTTGAAACACTTCTATACAACAAATAACTTCATTAGGCAAGAGACAAGTAGAATACAAGGCATGTATAAAGAGAAAGTAAAATGCAATCAAGATAAATAAAAGATATAAGAACATATAGTATAACTTGATCAAACATGAACAGTCATTAAGAAATGACCACAATGAACATTTAACTAATAAATGATCATCTGGACATGCAAGCAATTAAGAGCAGTGCAAAAATTAATTGCATGTGCAACAAGCACATGATGCGTTAAAGAAACTAAAGCAAGAAGCAATAGATAACTAAAAGCATTAAGAACAAGCTATAAAAACCAAGATATACATAGTACAAAAGTAAACTGAGTTTTAAACTAAAGAACCGAAAGCTTTAAAGTAAAGCACTATAAATGAAACATATTAGGCAAAACATGTTAGAACTTCTAAGTTGTGTGGCTGATTGTAGGTTAGTTTCCTTCTTTTGAACCCACTATGCTTCTCCTTTTTATATATGTACTCCCTCTTACTCTATGATGTATTCACAATTCACATTAAGGCTTTCTCCCTCTTTTTGGCATAAATAGCTAAAGGTCCGCCTTAAGCTTGCGCTGAATCTCATCCAACTGTGTCTCAATAGTCGTCAAGCAAAGCTGAATAGGATTATTGTGAAAATACATGATATTTGCAAGTCTAGAAATGTGTTCATGTAAACCCTCCATCAAACTCATCATCCTATCCACGCTGAAAGTGAGTGCTGGAAGGTTGAGGCTCAAAAGTGTGAGGAGGAGATGTCTTAAGAAGTTTGGAGACATTAGGAGCAGTTGAGCTTTTCCTAATGGGAGAGGCATGAGAGGAGGATCCACTCTTCGGAGGCTTGGAGGGACTCTTCTTTGCCCTTTCAACAAAGGAGTGAACCTTAAGAATGCAGGGAAATTAGACCTTGACAAGGCAAGACCGTTCCACCTTTAGGAGGATGGATGCCCTTGAGAGCCATGATCTTCATGATGAGGCTACAGAAAGGTAGACAAGTCCTTGCAACTGATCACCCTATAGTCCTTCCCAAAATCTGAAAGATGTGATCACAAATGTTGATTTGAGCTCCATTAATAACATCACAAAGGAATTGGTCTCTTCCAAGATTAATGAAGCTCGTTTTGGTCAGAGGATACAAGTTTGAATGCATAATCAAGGTAAGAGTCTTCATTTCCGGCTCGAATCTTGAAGTGACAATTAAGGTACCCGTGGAGGAGACTTCATGGTTCGCTCTTAATGTATCAAGAATTTCAACAATGGGAGCCAATCTGTCATCATAAGGGGATGTATCCACATTTGCCGGACGATTTATGTGAATGATCTTTGCTAGATAGTCCAGAGTGATGATGAAGTTGTTTCCACGAACCCAACATTTCAGTTCAGCTCTAGTGAACCATGTGTTGGAGTAGAACTCTTTGACCAACTCTTTAATAGGATCTTCAAAGCCACCAAACAAGC
Source organism: Quercus tomentella (assembly GCA_028535165.1). Classification (NCBI taxonomy): domain Eukaryota; kingdom Viridiplantae; phylum Streptophyta; class Magnoliopsida; order Fagales; family Fagaceae; genus Quercus; species Quercus tomentella. The sequence goes on from JAPQVY010000156.1 coordinate 81,466,999, forward strand.
TAGCCCAATCTTTGTCAGCAAAGATTTTAGGGATAAAAGTTGATCTTAATGTATTAAACCTCACAATCCTTTTTACGAAAACTGAAGCATTCTTAAAGTTGTTGTTGAAGGATTAGGCATCCAGAAGAGACTTGAATCTCTTGTTGTCAAAGTTTGCCGACGATTGGCGAGTCCTCTTTGATATTGGAGATGACATGAGATCAATCAGGGGTTCTTTATCGTGTGAAGATCGATGAGGCATCTACTAAATAGCCATACAAGCACAAACCATACATAAAAATGGTAACAAACTTGATTAGATACAAGTTAGTCCAAAAAAAAAAGCAAAATAAGAAAAAATGCTCTAAAATACGATCAAACAATCATAATAAAGACATAATGAACATGTTATATGTGTTATTAGGTCTAGAAAGACTTAACTAGCATGAATGTATACAAAACATGTCAAAAGATAGGGTGTGTGCATTAAGTGTGCATGTGCAATGCATGATCAATGCATGAACAAGCATTTATGGGACAAAGTGTGTAAAACACAACCAATGATGAAAACATGTTAAACATGAATAAATATGGTAAACCCCAAAATTTGGTATTCATTGGAGTCCAATAGAGTGAAAAAAAATACCATAGAGGCATTTTATCAAATACCTAGTGTGCACACACTATACACATGAGATGAACAATGCATGAACATATGAAAAACTTGCCTAAATACATGTTAAAATACCACATGGGGCCAACACAATCAACAAGATACAAAAAGGGACTAAGCCTAATCAAAAAAATTGAAAAATTTTGCAAAAATTATGCTTTTCCAACCCAAACATAAAAATAAACCCAATCCTAAGTTTTAAGAAATCTAAGACAAAATCAAAGGAATTGAAAGATGAAAAAGGTTAGAAATTACCTTAGAGAAGTCTTAGAGATGAAATCCAAGGAAGTTTGGTTGAGTTTTGAAGAAAAATGTGAGTTTTTGTGTGTGGGAGTCGCGGAGTGCAAAAAGACATTTTGAGCCCTTTAAATTTTTTATTTTTTATTTTTTTTTCTGCATTTTGCAAGTCAGTGACTCACTAGCCAGTCGCGAGCCTACTCGCAAAATGTGCAACTACATAGGGCAGAATCTTGCAGGTCAAGTCTGAGTCGCGAGGTACTCAAAGGGGACTCGTGAAACTCTTTGCCAGAAATTTTTAAGAAATTGAAATTTCTTAAAAATTTCACGACTACAGGCCACTTGCGAAAGCAGTCGTGAAATGTCCAAAAACAAAGTTTTTCAACACTAAAAAATTGACATTTTGGGAAAAATTTTAAGGACCAAAGTGAAAAAAATCACTTCTAGAAACACATGAAACACTCAACAATCTTTTTGGGTTTGATCATCAAGCTATTGAGTATACAAATATCACATTTGAACACGTACAATAACACAAATGAAATAGGTATTCATTGAACATTAGACTTGTATGTTGTGTGTGAGAATCAAGTATAAATTAGTCCATAGTCTCGTATGAAGCTTCATTGATCAATTTAATCAAGTCATACACAAATAGCACGAAGTCAAGTGATCTATCTCACTAGTAGAAATGAACATATATGACCTCTCACCAAAGTGTTCGCATTGATTGAAAGATTTTCATTTGGCTTCCATTTTTCATACTTTTTGAATAATACAACTCAATTTTTGAGCAACGATGTCATGAATTTTTTGGTATTTCTTTTAGGAATAAGTCTTTGGCTTTGGCATCATACATTTGGAATACATTTTGCTTCACCATTTCCTAGTCAAACTAGTTTTCGAAGCAAGGGTTTTTCAGCTCGTTCTCTTTTTAGAGATTGACGTTTGAAGAGCTTTTAGACAAAAAATAAATGTGAGGAGATATAAAGGATCAAGTCTACGCATGTATCAAGATCAAACAAGACTATTTGTTAGATATTCATGACAAGCTTGAAGATCTATTTACAACAATCAAACATAGAATTCTAGATTTCACTTACGCTTAAAATGTGCATACATAACAAGCTAAACTTGTAAATGCACTATGCCATTAGTACGAAGGTATTAGGCCAAACTCAATGTAGGATATGACACAACACAAGTGATCAAACTTTTTGGGATTTTATACTTTTTATGAGTTTTTGGATTCTTTACTCACACAAAACAAAAACATTATAAAGTAAGATCAATAAACAAAGCAAAAAGCATTAAAAAAACAAGCTAAGAAGGAAGCATTGAAGCAAGAAGAATACATATGACATGATACATGAAACTATGACCCTAATACATTGAAAATATTAATGCATGGACATAGTGAATAATCATGCATGAGTACCCTTCTTCACCAACACCGTACGGGTGCTTTGGGTGAGATCCTTAGACAGAGGGGTACAACCAACATAACTCTCAAATCTCAGGGTGAAGCTAGCTAGGCAAGATGAGATGTTCTTAAGCATTTCAATGACATCTCCAATGAGTTGACCATCATTTTCTCCCTTAGCTCGCTTTCCTCTTGGAATTCTTCTTGTATTTCCTTGAGCATGCAGAGAATCAGCCCTTTGAGAGTATGAAACTTGAAACAATTTGGTCTTGTGTGCCCTCGAATGCAACAATGGTGACAAAAATGCTTCACTTGAGGTTCTCTTTGATTCTTAGGCAGTAACTTCCATTTTGCCTTTGATTTTGGTCCAATGTCCTTCTTCTCAACAATAGGGATCTCAATCTTGGGCTTCTCTACATCCTTCGCCAATACAAACTTCATCTCCCTTCTTGGTTCGCCACTCGAACTTCCTTCACTGGTGTAGCCCAATCCAGTTTTGTCTGTGGAAGGCTTTTGAGATGAAAGTACACTATCAAGCTTCTTGGTTGTGATGCGCTCCACTTTGACATTAGCTTGGATCACTTCAAGTTCAAGAAACTTGATCTTTGACTAAGCATTCAACAGCTCCTCTTTCAATTATTCAACTTCACACTTGGCATCTTTAAGTTGTGCAAGAGTGGATTTGTGTTCTTCTTCAATTTTCTTCATTTTCTTGACTGCACTCTTAGCAACGTTAGCATATTTGCCACAATCCTCAAGCAATGCTTCATAAACATCTTGTAGTTTCTTATCACCTTCAATGAGGTTCACATCCTTATCATCTGAAAAATCATCTTCTTCAACCTCAGAGTGAACACCAAGTTCTTCAACCAAATCACACAATTAATCTTTGGAATCATTCCTTCTTCAAGTGTCCATGTCCATTGCATTCATAGCAAACTATTCCTTGGGATGGTGATAACTCTTTTAGATCCTTCTTTTTGAAGACTTTTTAAATTTTTTTTAAAATTTTTAATTTTAATTATAATTTTTTTTTTTTTTTTTTGGTAACACATTCGATATAAAAGTTACCAAAAATTATGTATATTTTTTATAAGTATAAGCAAATAAGTTACTGAAAATAATTAATTCCCAAACAGGTTTTCACACAATATAAAGAGAAAATAAAAATATGAAGGTTATGTTTGGTAACAATTTTTATTTTCTATTTTCAAAAACTTGTTTTTGGGAATGAAAAAAAAAAAAAAAAAAATTTCTTGTATTTTTGAAATCAAAAACATGTTTGGTTAGTTGAAATTAAAAAAATAGTTTTTTGAAGAAAAAAATAGAAAATATTAAAATATTTCGTTACTAGGATTTGAACTCTAATGCTAACTCATTCAATGAGACCGATTCATTAAATTAAATGTGTATTTTTATTGAATTTTGAAAATTAGAAATTGAAAATGACATTTTGCATGTTTTCAATTTCCTTCACAAATTAATTGAATTTTAAAAATATTTTTTGTTATATGTCTATTTTGGGTTGCGAAACAAGTTTTTTAGTCTCAAAAATAGAAAATTGTTTTTGGAAACATAAAATAAAGAGAAAAAACAGTTACCAAACATACCTGAACAGTTTTCCACAACCATTAAGCCATCGTTTCTTATGAAGGATTCAACACCAGCTGCAAGGGCTAAACTTGGATCCAAGCCTTGATCATTTGGATATGATTTGACGCAAACGTTGGTGACACAAGTTAGGGTTCACAATGCTGGGATGGTTGTCAATCCAATCTTTAGTTGCAGCTAGCGTATTGCCTCATTTATCTCTAATGATACTCTTAATCAATTTAACTTGTTTAATTCCTAGGTTTTCTTGTTCAACCATTAGTTTCTAAGTTGCTTTTGGATTTTTTGATTTTGTGATTTTTTTCACATAATTGGACCAGTATAAAGGTCAATTCATCATAGTTGAACCGATTTTGCCAGTCATGGTTTAACCTAAGTCAATTAGTATTGTGGCCCATGGTTTTCAGACCCGGACCATTCATTGAACCGTAAAAGGGAGAGGTTCAAGATTTTTAAGGTCGAACCGAGGTTGAACTGGGCTCGAACTATGATGACGTAATAATTAATTTAATAATTATTTAAATATAAATAAATATATTAAATTAGTATAAATAGAAATATTAAATTAAATGACCTAATTAAATATAGAAATCTATCTTTCAATGTATTTTTTTATATCATAACTTTCACAGGACAAATAAGAAATATCATATCCTAAGCATACATAGATATACTATTTCTTTATTTATTTATCTGTTGATTAGTTAAACTCGTGACGGTAATATTGTAATAATATAGGAATTAGAAGGACGCTTAGTAATTTTAAATTAAAATAATTATTATATACTTAATTGTATCTGTTGACTCAATATATATTTTTCCTCTACCATTCAAACTTTGCTACATTATAATTGTGACAAAAAAGTTATGAAATATTTTGTAACACTAGATTTTCTCGTTTAAAAAAAATTATAAATATTAATTAAAAGTACTTATAATATTTTATTTGTTACCTACCAATCCATCAATAGTCACGTCATGTGCTCAAAGCTGCAAAGATGGTTGAAACATTTTGCCATCTTTAATTCAAAAATCAAAAGTTTTCTTCTTACCCAATGCCAAGTCATGTGAAGGGGCTTTGGAAACATAAAAAAGCATTCAAAACAAACATAAACAGAGAGAAGGTGAGAAACCACAGCAGTGAAGACAGAAAGAAGAAAGAGAAGAAGGAGAAAAAGAAGAAAGAAAAAGAAATAGAAGCAGAAGACGAAGATCAAGGCCGTGACTGGCGATCTGTGCTAGGTTGCTAGCTTGCTGTTTCAACTTCGCACAACCCCTACTTTGTCAACTTCTTCTTCTCAGTTTGTGTTTTTTTTTTTCCCCTCACAAATCTTTTAGTTCCAGATCTGAAAAAAGTCCAAAGCATGCCAACCAAAATTTTAATTCAATTGGTATTTGCTAAAAAAAAAAAAGGAACCGTGAGAACCGCGAGAACCGTTCACAGTTTTAAGAACCGTGTAGTTCAACCGCGGTTTGCACGGGTCCATGCTTTTCTTGCATAGAGAGGTTCTTAAGGCTAAAAGAACCGCAAAGAAGAGGGGTTCATGGTTAACCGGGTCGGACCATACGGTTCGGTCCGGATTTCAAAACCATGTTGTGGCCTACAAAGAGTAAAAGAAGTCCCCACATGTCAAACTCTATAAATTCTATATATATATATATATATATATATATATATGTGTGTGTGTGTGTGCGTGTGTGTGTTTTTAGAAGATCTCTTTATGGTGCCACAATTTCATTAGTTTTCCTAACCTAAGGTGGTTGTGTAAGAGTGTGAGAGATGCAGCCACATATATTAGAAGAAAAAGTAGCTTCTTTGTCTTGTGATTTTGAGAGAGAGTGAGAGAGAGAGAGAGGTAATAATATGTATTTGGGGTTTGCATTTCTAGAGAAAGTCTTTATGCCACCATTGTAATATCTTTATTTTATAAGTGAAATTTTTTCCCTGTCACTATTTGTCAATATAACCATATTGTCAAACTAGATAAATTCTTGTGTTATGTCAATGAATGCTTACTATTTATTTTGTCTTTAATGTTATTTGAATCTTAGGTACTATTTGCCGAACAACCTATTAGGGAATATGACCTTTACGTAACATTCCGGATCAAAATGTAACTATTTAATTAATCATGGAGGTATGACTTAACAACCAATCAATAAAATAAATGTGAAAACAAGAAGTATTTAGATGTTTCCTAATACATGTTAAAGGACACAAGAATATCAGTACATAAATTATAGTTCTCCAAGCCAAAGTCATCAAAGCTTTAGCACCATTCCAATATGGCAATATCAACTACAAGCAAGAACCTCGCAAGTACTCATTCAACTGAGCAAGAGACTCCAAGGATCATTCAAGTCATTCATTCCTTGTCTCTAGATGAAGCAATTGAACAAATTATTTGAGGTTTTGGGTGGTCTCAGTTCATGCAAGCCATCCTTGTATCAGTGCCATCCTTCTTTGATGCACAACAAACACTCATCAGCATCTATACTGATGCTCAACCAAAATGGCATTGCACTACCTTTGATACAGCATGCAACTCAAGTCCAATATTTGCCAACTCCCAAAAAGTGCTTGGTCTTGGGATGCACCTTCTCACAATAAAATCATATCAGAATGGAGTCTCCAATGTGCTACTTCGTTCATCATAGCCCTTCCTGCTTCCTCATTCCTCATAGCAGTGGCGGCTCCAGAAATTTTTTCTAGGGTGTTCCTCAACAAGCATAAATTACACAATCTAATAAAAAGAAAATTTTATATATTGACAACAACAACAATAAAAAAAAAACACGCAAATACATAAAGTTTACAATTGTCTCCTATGAGTTTTCATATTTTGAAATCGTTGCATAATAGTCTCATTATCAATGCTACAAGCTACATCTTTTTCAATATACACAACCAAGCAATCATTCATCCACTGATCTCCCATTCGATGGTGCAATTCATTCTTTATATATTTCATGCTGAAAAATTTCTTTCTACTGTTGTAGTAGCAACAGGAAGGGTCAAAGTTAACTTCACAAGCAAATAGACTAATGGATAAGTCTCATGCTTCCTTGTGTTCACTAACTTTTCAGCAAGTTCACTAACTACTTGAAGCTTTGAAAACAAGTCATTGTTGCGCATATCAAAAATGTAATTCTGAAGTTGAGAGTCAAGTGCCAAGATATCTATCCCAAGAAAATCAGATGGATAGAACTTTGCTAGACGTATCAACTTTTCCTTATCAAAAGCCACAAATGAATTACTTGGATTCAAGCAAGCCATACAAAGTAGCAAATCGGTATTCGCCTCTGAAAAACGGTTGTTAAGCTCTTGAAGTTGCATATCTATGACTGTGTAGAATAGCTCAATACGATAATGATGTAAATTTGTATTTTGTTGGGTGTTGCATTGTGGCCTCCCACTAACTATAAATATTTCATCCATGTTCAAGATAGGAATATCATGTGTGGTACAAAATGAAGACACTTTAGTTAATAAAGATATCCATTTATCATCTCTCATCACTTGCAATCGTTGCTTAGACACTTTAACAAGATCCATAGCATTTACTATATCTTGATTTTTTTTTTTTTTTTTTTTTGCAATGCTATTGACAACTCATTTGTGATCCCTAAAATGTTTTTCATCAAGTGTAGAGCAAAGAAAAATTCAAAAGATAGAATTGACCTTATAATAGATCGAGTTTCAACTTTTTTGGTCGGAGAGGCCATCTTCTTCAATAATCTCAAGTACATCAACAACAGCAGAGAACATCAAAATCAAGTTGAGAATAGTCCCATAATATGATCCCCAACGTGTATCACCAAGACGTTTAAGATTTGTCTCTTGATTCAAACCTTGCCCACTTCTACGTACACCATTCTCTAAATCTTCTTTAATTTTGGCAAATTGTCCATCTCGAAGAGCATCTCGTCTCTTACAAAAGCCTCCAACAATAGTTACTAAATTACTAACTACATAAAAAAATTCAGCAATGTTAATGTGATTTTTAGCAATGGTAATAAGTGTCAATTGAAGTTGATGAGCAAAACAATGGACATAAAATGTTGACTTATTCTCTTTCAAAATTAAAGTTTTGAGACTATTGATATCACCTTGCATATTACTGGCCCCGTCATAACCTTGCCCACGTAGGTTCGATAAACTCAAATTATGTTTACAAAGTAAACATTCAATAGCATGTTTGAGTGACAAAGCGATGGTACTTGCTACATGTACAATACCAAGGAACCGCTCTATAATAATTCCTTTTTTGTTCACATAACAAAGAACGAGGTCCATTTGTTCTTTCATTGAGATATCACGTGACTCATCAACTAATATTGAAAAGAACCCATTGTCAAGGTCCTTGATGATGGCTTTGGATGTTTCACGTGCAATTGCATTCACAATGTCTTTTTGAATATCAGGGTGGGTAAGCTTGCAATTTCTCAGAGCTTTTTGCAACACTTCATTGATAAATTCATTGTGATCCCTCAAAAATTGTAGAAGCTCAAGGAAATTTCCTTTATCACTTGAACCTTGAGATTCATCATGACCACGAAAAGCTAATCCCTGGCATAAAAGGAATCTTATGCAATCAACTATTGCATTTAATTGAACCTGATATTCAATTTTATCTTGATTTGATTGCTTAAATGTGTTGCTTTTCCTTCAATAGATCTTCACTCTTCTGGACAGCTTGGTTATGAGCACTATTAACTCCTCTAACATGAGAATTTAACTTATCTTTCTGATTCCAAAGTTTAAATCCCTTCGTTACAAAAGTGTCACCGCCTCCTTGCTTACCAACATCTTGCCCAAATAGATAGCAATAAAAACAAAATACTGCATCCTTGTCTATACTATATTCCAACCAGTATCTATTTTTATACCATTCGGATATAAATCGACGGGGCTTTCCAAACAAATATGATATAGGGTACTCATCACAGTGTAAAACAAGTTGACAAGGGCCTTTTGTTAAATAATATCTTCTTATTTCATCATGATGATTAGGATGATAAGATGATATCTTTTCTCGTAGCCCAGGATCTGAAAGAAGATTTTCTAAGTTAGAGTCAACACAAACTCGCTAAGAAGATGAAGATGAATCTTGCACAGGAGAAGAATCATGGGTACGTGGTTTTCTTATCAAATATTTGTCCACAATTCTAGCAAAAGAATAAACAATAAACTATAAGTTCATTTGAAATATTAATAAAATTATTAATTATTGTTGTTTAGTTGTTTCATTAATTTGTTTGTCTTTTATAAACTATAATTTGTTATATTGTTGTTTCATTAATTATAAAATTATTAATTATTGTTTAGCTTAACATAATTTAATTTGTTTGTCTTTTATAATGTATTGGTTAATTATACTGCTTTAATTATTGTTGTTTAGCCTAACAATAAACTATATTACTTTAATTTGTTTGTCATTAATGATTAATTATACTGCTTTAACTTGTTATATTGTTTAGTCCCATGTGCACATTACACTAAAAGAGCCACTGATGTGCACATTACATATCCCATGTGCTGCTGTGCAGCACAATAATTAAAGCACTAAGCAGTGTAATGTGCAGCCCGGCCCCATGTGCCCATCCACCCCCACCCCACTCAACACACAAGCACGCCTCATGCCTGATACCCCCTGCCAATCAGAAAATTTCACAATCACACATTACACTAAAAGACAATTAATATCTCACCAACACCAACACACTACACACACCAACACCAACGGATAAGATAAACTGATAAAGCCAAATTCAAAAAGTCAAAAACAGACAAAACATTAATAAAGCTAAAGTTCGACCAATCACAGACTCAGTTCAAAAGAGAGAGAGAGTTAGTCTTATTAAAGAATAAAGAGAGAGAGAGTTTCATTCATTTCATAATTTTCATTTCAATTCAGATAGAGAGAGAGAGTGAGAGAAGGAGAGAGAGTAAGAGAGAAAAAGAGAGAGAAGTTAGCTTAGTAAAATGAAATACCTTGAGGGAGGGAGCATCGGAGCAGTCGAGCAGGAAGGCCTGAAGGCTAAGGCCGCTGAGGCAGTGACGAGGTGACAAGCGATCTGCCGATCTCCGTCCTTCGATGAGGGTTAGTGACGAGCAACGACGACGCAGAAGGGCGAGCAAGTGACAACGACGATATGGATTGGGCCGATCTCCGACGAGCGAGCTGTAACTGATCCGATCTCCAACGAGCAAGCTGTGACCGATCCGATCTTCGTCTGTTGGCTTGAGGCTCAAGCGGCGTTGCTCTAAGGGACTGAGTTTAGGTTTGCTTTAGGCCTTTAGTGGTTTCTTTTCTTTTTTTTTTTCTTTTTTTTTTTTTTTTTGATAAAGCCTTTAGTGATTTTTGATTTAGACCTTTAGGGATTGAGGCGTTGCTCTGTGTTTTTTTTTTTTTGAGAATCCGTGGGTTTTTTTTTTTTTGGCTTGAAAGTAGAACAAATATATATATATAAATATATATATATATATATATATATATTTTTTTTTTTAAAAAAAAAATTGAGGGTGTTCCTAATATAGAGCAAATATAAAAAATTAGAAAAAAAAAATTCAGGTTTTTTTTTCAGGTCAGGATGTTCCTGGGAACATCTTGAGTTGCACGTGGCGCCGCCCCTGCTTCATAGGCAACCTTATTGGTGGATTCATTCTTGCTACACTTGGTGACTTATGTCTAGGTAGGAAGAACTTGCTTTACCTTTCATGTCTAATAATGTCTTTTGCATCACTTATCACAGCTTTCTCGACGAATGTTTGGATGTACTCGAGCTTGAGACTTGTAAGCGGGTTAGGTCATGCATCAATTCTAACATGCTCTCGGGTTTTGTTAACTGAGAGAGTAGGAAAACAATGGCGTGTCCAAATAGGGACGACAACATTGTTTTCGTTTCCACTCGGGTTATTAGGCTTACCAGCTATAGCCTATTTGAGCAGAGGTTCATCATGGAGAATAATTTATCTTTGGACTTCCATTCCATCAATCTTGTATTGTATTATAGCATATTTCTTTGTGTATGAGTCTTCTAGATGGCTTTTTATGCAAGGGCGTGACACAGAAGCCATAGCAGTATTGAAAAGTATTTCATGTATAAAAGGCAGGAGTCTAGACTCATACCTATCCAGCATTCACCATAGGCAGGGAATATCAAAGGTCAATCCTGGCACATTAATGGACCTATCTAAGAGAAGATGGGCTTTGCAACGGATATTGGCAACTATGGTACTCGGTTTTGGCATTTGAGTGGCATTCTTTGGCATGTTATTTGGGGTAGGAAATTTGGGTTTCAACGTCTATTTGAGTGTCATATTTAATGCCTCATTATTAATACGTACAAATTTACTAACCTTGTTCTTTATAGCAAGGTGGAAAAGGAAAGCCTCATTGTTTGCCTTTTGTATAATAAGTGGCATATGCAGCATAATATGTGTTATAACAGGCAGTGGTAGAGAAGGCTTGCAGATTAGGCTAGAACTAGCATCCTTCTTTTGCTCATGTTTGTTATACAATCTGTGCTGTGTATCCAAGAGTAAGGCCATATTAGATATATACCACGGTAAGTTTCTTTAAAAAACCTTCTCCCCTCTCTCTGTATGTGTGTATTAAAAATACTTAGTATTCTAAAATATATATATATATATATATATATATATATATATAACATCCCAGTCAAAAAAAAAGAAAAGAAAAAAAGTAAAAATCGGATTTTTTTAAAGTCCCATGTGCCCCACCTAACACTCTAACCCCCACCTAACACTTTGGCTGGCTCACTCATTTCCTTTCTTTTATTTTATTTTTCTCATGCTCTCTTCTTTATCACTCTGATCCTCTCTCACCGGTGCCTCCATACCACCACTTCTACCATCATTTTTCCGGCAAGATCGCCAGAAAATCCTTAAGAACCTATAAGCACCTTCACATCCTTTTTTTGAGGTAAAAATTTCTAATCTTTTTTATATGTGTTTACACTTTTGCTTGAGGTTATTTTTATCTAGCTTTAATAATGATACCCATGTGATTTAAGAGCATTGGAAGTGATATTTATATGTTTTTATGTATGGGTTTTCTATTGGTGTAATTATTTGATGAGTGGGTTTATGGTTTGTGCTAATGATGACTATCTAAGGTTTATTTATGGTGAAAATTTAGGGGTTTTAAGTTATAACATGTGATAGTTGGTAAATCTAATTTTTCCATTACTATTGGGTTTATTTGGAATTAGTTGAAGTTCTAAATTTCTTGTCTTGGAGGATATTTTGATTTTGCTTTCATGGGTCTCTTGATGATGTTATGTAAATCTTATGGAAGGTAGTCATAATGTTAGAAATGATATTGAATGGGTTAACTTTATAAATTGGAGTCTATGCCTTGTGAATTAATTTGTTGAGAAACTTTGGAAGTGAAATATATTATTGATAAGGTTAAATATTAGACTTGCCTAATTAAGTGCTTATTTGGCAATTCCTAAATTGTAGTTAGATACAATTTCAAACTCTATGCTTATTGTGATAGGTTTGCTTGATATTGTTTAGATTCTAACTAATCTCCTTTGGAGTTTGGAGAATTAGGCTTTTTACGGGTTGCAAGGTAAGTAGCTTTTTAATGTGATTTTGGAAAAGAACCATGTTGCATAAACGTTGTTTTTAGGTCAAACACATTTTGGAAAATTATATATGGATATACTTTTTCTTAAAAGTGTTGTGTTGTGACCTTATTATATATTATTATATATGAAAAGTGCATCATAATTGGTATTGCATTTGGGGAAATGCATGAATTGTTGACATGGAAAAATGAGCATCTTTTATTTAATCTTTGATAAGGAAATCATGGATTTTATGGTATATTGGAAAATTTAAAGATGCTTATCTTGTCTTGTTATTTGGGAAATTAATAGAAAATCTTTTTGACAAGAATGAAGTTGAAAACTTTACAAACTTTGTGAAAGTTAGATTATTTAAGATTTTTCTAAAATCACCTAGATGGAAACTATGTATTTGAAAGTACATGTATACCTATGAGCTTTATGTTGTTTTAACCTTATGCCATATGTGATTTCTCGGTGATCGCTTGATTTGGTTTCCATAGTCTTTGTGACAACAGAATCAGATCTAGGTCGGTACCTTTTCACTTTGGATGACGCGTTTTTCCCTGTTGTCCATGGGGGGAAGAGGTTCCTTGATTGTGTGTGGGTGAGACTGCTGCTCATGGGGCTAAAAGACCACATGCAAAAGAGGTCCTATTTGACGCGCTCTCCTTGCTACCCATGGGGGGAGAAAAAAACTTTGAGGGTATGGGTGAGGCTGTTGCCCATGGGGCCAAGAGACTACATACCAGAAAGGACAGTATCATGCCAGTTGTGAATGGGTGGATCCCCTAACTGGTCTATGTGGTAGTGTGGTATATTGTGATAAATTACCTTATGTTAGATTTTATGGTTTTGGAAGCATATTAGTAGTGCTCACATATTATAGTATATAGTTTCATGGTATTATTTTGAGAAACTTTGTGTTTCATCCTTTAATCATTCTTGTCCTATTATTATTGAAAATGATCTTGTAGTATTCAGTTAGAAATTTCCTAAATTAAAACATGCTTTGTAACTGTTCATCATCATGAAACTTGCATTTCCCCCACCCTCATTAATTATGCTACTTATTGGGCTTTAGCTCATCCCACCCTCTAACAGTTTTTCAGATTAATTAGCATACCTTGGGTATGGAGCTCACTTCTTTGGTGATGATTAGAGTGCTATGTTAAATTTGGAGACTTTTGCTATAAATGGTTGTTGACTCGATCTTACTATGTTCAATGAGGCCTTAATTAATTCTAATGGAGGTTGGTCGCTTGAGGTTTGTTAGCCCTTGGCATGGTAGGCCTTGACTCAATATTAAGGTCCTTATTCTTGATAAGATTGTGACTTTGTGTAATTTAATTGGAGTTTTGTAATATGTTTATGTATTGTGTGGAGGCACATGATTTTAATTATTGTTTGTAAATGTATTACAGAGCTCTGACTTGTAATGTGGAGATTTTAGTATGGTTATATATTCTTATCTTGTGGAAAAGAAAGGAAAATAAAGATCTCCTATAGTTTAATTTGCCAAAAAGGAAAAATCTACAAATACCTTTGGGATGTATTTCTCATGCTTTGGACCCTTTTGGGTTTGGTGTGTGACACTAAAAATTAATGTTTAGAGGCAAACAATGTATTTTAGCCAATAAAAATCTAGTGGACATAATAGTGTACTTTGGAACACACTAAAAATTCTCTTTTATCAATTCTCACCATTTTTTTTTTCCCAAAAAAAGAAGACTTTGAAAAGTAATTGAATGAAAAAAGAAAAAAGGAATTTTGAAGAAAAGATAAAGATAAAGAAAAAGTGTTGTTTCTAAGTTGTTTTTTTTCCCTTAAGGCACCATAACCATTCGATCATGTTAAAGATATGAATGCTGAATTATTGGTTAAAGGCTGAAAACTCTTGTATAACTTTTGGATTTTCAATTAGTATGTAAAACACTAATGAATGTTTAGACCCCCAATTCCAACAATACCAACACAAGCTTATACACAAACAATATATGTGCGGAATGATGAATATAAGCTATAACCAAATTGGTAAAACACTCTAAATCATAATAAAACACAAACACAACAGCAATTAAAAGCTAAAGAGTAAGGGCAGAGAGATGCAAACACAAAGATAACACTGGCACGTGTTATCCAAGAACTCGGCAAAAAACCTTTCCGCCGCCCTCCAAGCAGTCAAATGATCCACTAAAGAATAAAGATGGGATACATGAATAGCAGAAGACCCTCCAAGCCTAATCTACCCAATGCACCTAAGCCCTCAAAGCTTCTTGCTTTAATAGGGTTATGCCTAACCTTGTCTTCTTTAGCTTCCTAAATCGCGCAATAAGCCCATTGCATCAACCAAGCAAATTGGTCATCTCCGAACTGCTTTCCAAGTACCAAAATACCTCCTCACTGATATGGGTATGGTCTGCTTTCCAAGTACCAAAATACCTCCTCACTGATATGGGTATGGTGAGTTAAGGATTTAGCAAATGTACCTCTCAAAAATATGTCAATGGAGAGGGTGAGAGTAGAGGAATTTGGAGAATCAAATGACAAAGATTGTGGATGAGTCAATCTTGTTTTTCTCTAGGGTTTCTCTCTCAAAATTCTCTTTAGAAGCTCTCTACATTTCGTAGGTATAAGGGTATTTATAGTAGTGTATGTGAGGAATGTGAAAAGTTAGTTTTCATCTAAACAAGGCATTCTGACGACTTAGTCTCGTGAGTGGAACAAGTCGCGAGTTTGAGTCGTGAGCTAACTACCTAGCCAGACTATACATTTTGTCCTGTAGTACTCCAGCTGTCGTGACCATTCAGTTCCCTGCATGCTTCACACGTGTGCCACTTTGGCGACTTGCCAGTCGTGAGTCTGTCGCGAGATCCAGTTGCGAGGCTCCTTTGTATGCACACATCTTGAGTTTTCTTCACACTCTCTCAACACGACCCTTACAGAATTCCCACCTAAATACAGGGTATCTAATTGGTAAAATACAAGCAAATTTGGTATGAAATAAAGCCAACACATGATTGAATAAATCCAACCTTACAACTTTATTCCAATTTCATTGTATCTAATCTTATTTAGAGTGTAAGGAAAATAATCATAATCATATCCATTGTGATATTCTTGAGAGTTTGACCTAAAACACTCCATTATACCATTTATAAATATCCTTCCATGAGTTTATTACAATACATCAAATTTGATAGTGTTATTAATATTCTATTGTGGATGTAGGCCTTTAGGGCTAGGGCTGAACCATATTAACTCCCTTTATTCTCTCACCCTTTTATACCAGTCACTTTATAGCTCATCATGTTTTATTCCTTGTCGTGGATAATGTCGAGGTTCACTTTAAGCCACTCTATTTGCTCATCCTGATATATTCCTTACCATGACCAGCATGCATCTTGACAACACCATAAGCATCTTTCTCATATCTTATCTATGTTCGGATTTTGTTTTCTAGCAGGACTGTTTTCCACAAGACAACACTCCATAGCTTAAATTTTTGGATCAATAGTTGCTGTAAATTTCTCAAAATAATCACTTTTTGGTTGGTTAAGTAGCTCAGCTTTCAGTTATGATTTTGGGCCAAGCCAACGGGTCCGGTTAATCCATTTAACCTTAACTGAAGGGCCACGGAATCTATGACTATATATGCATGTAAATTTTAATATTTATTACAAAAATAAAACTATACCCATCTAAGAATATTTCCTCAATTGCCAAAAGTTTGCATTATGAAAGATTTAAAAACCATACTCAATTAAATTTAACATAATTATATTTCAGTAAATTTAGGTGTACCAAAGGAAAATTTTATTTCTGATAATATACTTTTGGGCAAATTGAAAATTACATTCCTAAAGTTTAGGGGTGATTGGATTTTACACCCTGAAATTTCAAGATTTGGATTTTAACTCCTGAAATTTGGGGTGCTTGGATTTTACACTTTGACATTTCAGAACTTAGATTTTACCCTCTAAAGTTTAGGTTGTATGGATTTTACACCCCCAAATTCTAAAACTTTAGGGTGTAAAATCTAAACACTCCAAAACTTTAGGGAGTAAAATCAAAACACTTTTAAAATATAGGGAGTAAGATCCAAATTCTAAAACGTTAAGGTGTAAAATCCAAACATTACTAAACTTCAGAGAGTAAAATTCAAATTTTGAAACTTCAAGTTGTAAAATCCAATCATCCTCAAACTTTAGGAGTGTAATTTGCAATTTACCCTACACATTTTAGAATGTATTTACTAGAGTGCATTCTATTAAAATACATTTCTACCTGTGTAGTTACCCAAATGCCACTTTAGGGAAAGTGTTATGAAAATGAAGGTAACAAAGTGAATAGAAATTATTTGGCCTACTATAAATGTTCCACTTTTATGCTTCACCAATACAATCATAGTATTTCATGTGTCTCAATTTTTTTTTTTTTTTTTTCATATTAAAGTTTGTCTATTTAATCGAAATATAAATGTATTGTGTGGAAGGTTGTAATTGATGGAATATAAATTATAAGTAATTATACAATACTCCCGAAGTACCATAAATGCATACTTCTCCCTCTCACATAATTGTAGATCTCACTAATTAATTTCATGGTGAGACCTACAATTAATGTGAGAGGAGGGGGGGGGGGGAGTATGCATTTATAGTACTTCTAGAGTATACAATAATTTTCCATAAATTATAGTGTACAAAGTGGGACAAAATATTTTTATTTTATAAGGTAATAGTGGCAATCAAATAAATCCTTTGTATCATTTTCAGGGAAAATTATTAAGTACTCCTAGAGTACTATAAATGTGTACTCCCTTTTCTCACATAAATGGTGGGTCCTACTAGGAATTTAATTAATGGGACCCACCATTCATGTGAGAGGAGGGAGTACGCATTTATGGTACTCCGGGAGTACACAATAATTTTCCCATTTTCAGTGTTCCATTTTATATCCACCAATCACAATGTATCACATTTTTTCTTGCATTATAAAATAACTAAAGCTTAAAATGGAAACAAATCAGAGACCTGACCTATTGGAGTTGGTGGCGCATAAAATGGAACCCGAAAAGTAGAACAAAGGTTTCCATTCAATAACAACTCATATTTAAGGTATAGAAAATTTTCTATATCACTCTAGGTGTTGAGAAATTATTCACTTCTATAAGAAGATTCCTCCTCCTATCATAGGGGTGGTGAGTTCTATCATGTGTCCCATACAATACAAGGGCCCACACTTCTTGTGAGAGAAGGGAAGACTGCTTCTATAGGAGGGAATAATTTCTTGTAAGTGTTCTATTTTATTCTCTTCAAATTGCATATTGTCACATATCATTTTTCCTTTCATTATTTGTCGGCAAGGTTTATTGTGAAAAAAAAAAAACGATACATGATATCTTGTAGTAGTATTTATTTTATTTTTTTGAATCAAATGATGTGTCATAGTTGAAATTATTTACTTTTATAGGAGGAGTCCTCCTTCCTCTCTCAAGTCAACAACATATAAAACTGGTCACATTTGTTGTTAATATTAGGGTAATATAGTAGTATTACTATCTTATAGCTTTAATGCTACATAGTACATATAAGAAATTTTTTATTATTTATTTATGGGATACAATAGGAGAAATGTGTTCAATAAAGAATTTTTGACTCCGTAAATTATTAAAAAAATTGAACATATAAAAAAATAATTGTGAAGGGCAGAACCTAACTATGGTTTCATAAATTGGTTCTTTTGGAAAATTTAAGGGGGTATTGGAATGAATTGACGTGAGGGCCTTGTACCCTATTTACAGAGAGCATTGTGCCTCTTCATGGAGAGAGAGATCTTTGCGAAGAGTTGTTCCTCATAAAACCAATGCAACTCGTTATTGAGGGTTCCATATATAGCTTCGCTAATCAGATTTCTTACATTTTGATTTCCACCATCGCGGGATTTCATTTCTCTGGGAGAAAAACACTTATTTGCCACTGAAACTAAAAAGAAAAAATAAAATAAACAAAATATGAAAAAGAAAAAATTACTTTGTTTATGCAATGAATTGCTCTGTATATATTGGTGCCATGCATCATTCATTACATCCCTTACTCTCCTTATTTGCAGCTCAAACTAGATAGAAACAACACCTACAACAATAAAACAAACCAAAGAAGAAGAAAAGAAACAAATAAGCTGCTCATATATTGCTCCGAGGTGCCATGCATTATATATTTATATTAAATAAGCTCACACCATCGTACTATCCTTGCTTTCTTGTTCATCCATGGTGTTACAAAGAGCTTTACCCCTTGTCTCTGGCAAAACGATCACAAAGAACCCACACAACAATATTGTCAATCCAAAAATCCCAAAAGATAGAAACTCATTTCTCCTCCCTATTGAAATTAATACCGGATCAAACACTGAACCAAGCGCAACAGCTTGCCTAGCCAACGATGTGGCTGAGTTCCTCACACTTGTTGGAAACAACTCAATTGTGAATATCATCAACACATTAAATGCCAAACTTGAGCTAAAGAAAGATGCTAGTTCTAGCCCAATTTGTATGCCTTCTCTACCTTTGCCTACTATGACACAGACTATGCTGCATATGCCACTTATTATACAAAAGGCAAACAATGAACTTTTCCTTTTCCATCTTGATATAAAGAACAAGGTCAGTAAGCTTGAAGGTATTAACAATGAGGCATTAAATATGACACTCAAATAAATGCTGAAATCCAAATTTCCTACCCCAAGTAACATGCCAAAGTATACCACTCCAACGCCAAAACCAATTACCATAGCTGCTAATATCCTTTTCAAAGCCCATTTTCTCTTAAATAAGTCCTTCATGGACTTATAAGGATGAACCTTTGGTATTTCTTGCCTGTGGTGAATGTTGGATAGGTATGAGTCCAAAATTCTGTCTTCTATGGATGCAATTCTTTTCAATATTGCTATGGCTTCTTTGTCACGCCCTTGCATGAAAAGCCATCTAGGAGACTCATAGACAAAGAAATAAGTTATGATATAGTAAAAGATTGCTGGAATGGAAGTGTAGAGAGAGAGGATTCTCCATGATGAACCTCTATTAGTATATGCTACGGCTGGTAAGGATAATAACCCAAGAGCATAAGAGAAAAATGCCGTTGTCCCTACTTGGCAACGCAGCCTTTTTCCAATTCTTTCTGTTATCAAAATAAGAGTGCATGTTATAACTGATGAACGGCTAAGTCCACTTACAAATCTCAAGCTCGAGTACATCCAAATGTTTGTGGAGAAGGCTGAGAGAAGCGCGGTCACGGACATTATTAGGCTTGAGAGGTAAAGCAAATTCTTCCTACCAAGACAAAAGTCACCAAGTATAGCAAGAGTGAAGCCACCAATTAGGCTGCCAATGTAGAAGGATGAAGCAGGAAGGGATGTGATGAATGAACTAGCACATTCAAGACCCCAGTCTGATATGATTGAGTAATGAGAAGGTTCATCCCAAGACCAAGAACTTCTTGGGAGTTTACAAATATTGGATTTTGGGTTGCATGATGTATCAAAGGTATTGCAATGCCATTTTGGTACAGCATCAGCATAGATGCTAATGAATGTTTGTTGTGCATCAAAAAACGCTGGCACTGATACGAGGATGGCTTGCATGAACTGTGACCACCCAAAACGTCCTATAATTTGTTCAATTGTTTCATCTAGAGACATTGAGGGGAGGACTACTTGGTTAGAATTTGATACTTCCATATTGGAATAGTTGTGCTAATGCTTAGATCACTATTGCATGCAGAAATATCATTTAAGTACTGGTGGTCTTAAGCCCTTAACTTCTAGGCTTCTAGCAGTCTGTATTTGAATGACTGGTTGCTAGGCCTGCGTGCATAGTAAGCAGTAGAGAAGAGATATGCTTTTTAGTTAGAAAATAAGGAAGCGTGAGAATACTATTAGCTCAAAGAAAAGAAAGCCATGTCCGGTCCTGTCTGTCCCCCAATTTGACAGAATTCTCCACAGTTTATGAAAATAAGAGGAGGGGTGAAAGCCACCGTCCATTTGTGCAGAATATTTTCACTACAAACTATGAAGGACCTAAAGAATGGCCAAATATACGAGTAAAGCAAGAAAGAATAATACAATTTTTTTTTTTTTTTTTAATTTGCACCTTCTCAAATCTAAATATTTTATATAATATCATAATCATTACTTACATTTTTTTTTTCTTTCCTATTTTTCTTTGAGCATAAGTTTATTGTTCTTTAAATAATAGTTAAAGATTGGTGTGGACCGAAAACAAATGACACCAAAGTGTCCCATGATCAAGAAAATAACTTGATAAAAAACCTTACCTTTTTTAATTCATTTTCTAAATTAATTCTAGAATTATCTCAAAAAATATTAAAAGGAAAGTTATATATATATATATATATATATATATATATATATATATATATTTGAGAAACAAACGCACACACATACAAGGGAGAGAGAAAGATGGTCTAACACAAAGGCACACCACAGCTCCACTCAAAAGTCATGGTAACTTTTAAGAGAGGGTGGGTCAAGTTATACTACACACAATACACTCTCTTAAGCAATGTATCTAAATGTTTGTGTAAGGTTGAATTTAATCAACCATCTTGTTGGCTTTATTCCGTGCCAAATTTGTTTGTATTTCAGCATTAGTAACCCTGTATTTAGGTGAGATTGTTGTAAGGGTAGTGAGTGAGATAGAGTATTGAAATGCTCAAGAGTGTGCAAGAAAACAGAGACTCACGGCTGGATCTCACGGGTGACTCGCGGCTGCAAGCCGCCAGAAGATGCACACGTGCCAGGCATGCCAGAAGTTGAAGTGTCATGCTAGCTGGAGCACTACAGGACAAAATAGGACAACTGGCTGTTCTATTATCTCGCAGCTGGATCTCGCGACTCAGTCAAGCCGCGAGGCCAAGCCGCGAGCCAGCCCTGTTTTGAAAAACCTAACTCTTCACATTCCATTCTCACCCCAGTATAAATACCCCTCATACCTACGAAAGAATGAGAGCTTCCAGAGAGAATTTTGAGAGAGAAATCCTAAAGTAAAATAAGATTGATTCATCCACAATTTTTACATAAGAGACTCTTCAAATTCCTCAACTCTCTTCCTCTTCATTGTTAAATCCTTGAGAGGCATTTTACCAAAACTTTTTCTCACCATATCCATTACTGTGAGAGGGCTGTTTGATGTTTTGGGAAGCAGTTAGGAAGGAACCAATTTACATTGGTTGATGCTATGGTCAAGTAGCGGAATTCGGGAAGCTAGAAAAGAAATAGGTTCAGCGCAACCTCGTTGGAGCAAGAAACTTGGAGGGCTTAGGTACACTGGGTAGATTAGGCTTGGAGGGTCTATTGCTGTTCATGTATCCCAACTACATTTTCTAGTGGATTGTTTACCGCTTGGAGGGCGGCGGAGAGGTTTTACGCCAAGAGCTTTGGTTTCCTCTTCGATAACACATCGTGTGTTGACCTTGTGTTTGCATCTCTCTTCCCTTTATCTTTGCCATTTAATTTCTGCTATGGATGTGATATTATTTGGTTTAGATTGTTTATCAATTCTATATTAAGCTTATGTTCATATTCTACGCATAAATTGTTTGATATTAAGCTTGAATTGGTAATTTGTAATTTGGGGGTCTAAACGTTCAAGGGTGTTTTTTCACACTAATTGAACTTTCAATTGGTATCAGAACGGGTACACTTTTATTGGTTTCATTACCATAGTGTGATCCTTGACCCTTTTAATATGGACCGATCTCAATCCCTAAATGCACCTCCATATTTTGATGGTAGTAATTATGCATTTTGGACCATATTTTGATGGTAGTAATTATGCATTTTGGAAGGTTCGCATGAGAGCATTTTTATGTTCCATTGATGAATCGGTTTAGGATGCTGTTGATATAGGTTGGACCAGGCCTGAGGCAGCCAAATCCACATAGGATAAGGCAGCACTCGCCGCATCTAATGCTAACAGTAAAGCACTCAATGCTATTTTCTATGGTGTGTCTCCAGATGAATTTCGTAGGATCTCTCACATTACCGTTGCCAAAGAAGCATAGGAGATATTGGAGACCACCTACGAAGGCATGAAGAAAGTGAAAGACACCAAGCTGCAAATGCTGACCACTCGGTTTGAGGAGCTCAAAATGAATGAGGATGAGTCCTTTGACTCCTTCTGTAGCAAGCTGAATGAGGTGGTTGTCAGCAAGTTCAATTTAGGGGAGAAAACGAAGAATTCTAAAATAGTAAGGAAGATCCTTCGGTCATTGCCGGAAAGCTTTCGTGCCAAAGTGACAGCGATTGAAGAGAGCAAGGACCTTGATGACATCAAAGTCCAAGAGCTGATTGGTTCCCTTCAGACTTATGAAATGTCGCTGCCCACTCAACGGAAGAGCAAATCTCTTGCTCTTAAGATCATTAATGAAAGGGTGGAAATCCATGACTCATCGGATGAGGATGTGATTGACAAAGATGTTGCATACCTTATGAAAAATTTCCGAAAATTCTTGAAATTCAAGAATAATGGTAAATTTGGGGATAAAGGAAAATTCCAAAGTTCAGGAAGGGAGAAAAGGGAATTCAAAAAGAAAGATGGAAAAGAATCTCAATCTACACAATGTGTCACTTGTTTTGAATGCAACGGGCATGGACACTTTAAGAAAGAATGTCCGAATTATTTGAAATTGAAAGGCAAGGTGTATGCCACGACACTGAGTGACTCGGATTCATCCAACTCTGATTCTGAGGAAAGCTGTGACGGAGAAGGGAATTACTCCGCTTTTATGACTATTGCCCATGTTGATTCTTCAGATGAATTGAATTTGCTTGTACAAGAGCTTGGAGAACATAGTGATGAAGAATCATTGGGAGTTGTTGAAGAATCAGATGCAGAAGATGATGAAAGCACAACCAATCTTCAAGAAAATTATAACTCACTCTTGAAGAAGTCGGGTGAGTACACAAGGGTGGTTAAGGCAGCTGTGAGAAAGATGAAGAAGGCAGAGGAGGACTACAAAAGTCTCCTAATTCGCTATAAGGAGGCCAAATGTGAGATAAAGACACTGAATGGTGAGCTGTCAGAAGCCTACACAAAAGTGAGATTTCTTGAGCAAGAGGTTGTGCAAGCCAATGCCAAGATAGAGAGAGTCTCCACCAAGAAGCTTGATGATGTTATTTCATCTCAAAAGCATTTTTCAGACAAATCCGGGTTAGGATATACCGGGGGGAGTAGCTCATCTGGCAATATCACTAAAGAAGTGAAGTTTATAAAGGCCAAAGAGCCAGTTGAAGTTGGTCATACTGCTGAGAAGCCCAAGATGGAGGAGAAGAGGAATGTGGAGAACCAATGGGTGTTGAACAATCCCCGTAATAAATCTGTGGGCAGGTTTGAATCCCGAGCCAAGTCTCGTCCACGACTACAAAGAGGTCCTAGATCGAACTATGTGTGTCATCACTGTGGACTTCAAGGGCGTACTCGGCCAAATTGTCAAAAGCTGAGAGCAATGAATAATGCAACTGCTCCAAGGTCACGAGGACTTAGAAATGACAGGAGAAATTGGGCTGGTGAACCATCAAGAGATCAAAGTGGTGATCCCGGAATGATAGACGTGATGAAAATGATTGGTGCTTTCACCAACTGCTTGGAAAGCTTCACACGAAGGTTTGAAAGCCCTAACTCCCGTACCCAATCCTATAAGGAAATCACTCCAAACGCAAGTGACGTGTGGGTGAAAAAGGGTACTCATGCATAAGCATTACAACATGTCCATGCATCAATACTTCCTATGCTTTGTGACTGTGTTTGGTTGTTTGCTTATTGATTATGTTGGTTGTAGTTTGTTTGTCTGTTTGTGCATTCTTTCTTTCATTTTTGTTTTTGATCAATCTTTTTCTTCTTATGTGTCAAAAATCCAAAAACCACATAAAAATAGAGAATCAAAAAGTTTGATTGACATTGTTGAGTTTTGTCTCAAAACATGTTATGCCTTGTACCTTTGTGCTAATGGCTTTATGCATTTTCAAGTGTAGCTTGTTCCTTTGCACTTTTATCACTGTGGAAGAAATCTTGAAATCTATGTGATTGTTGTAAATAGATCTTCAAACTTGTCATAAATGATTAGTGAATGGTTATGTTGATCTTGAGACATGCATAGACTTGTGCCTATATATCTTCTCACTCTTTATTTTTTTGCTAAAAAGAGCTCACCAAATGTAAATCTCCAAATGAAAAGAGATTTTGAGCTGCAAAAGTCTGTCGCACATACTAGTATTTTATTAGGAAAAAGGGAAAGCGACCAAAAATAAAGTTTATGATTATTCAAAAGCCAAAGGCTATATCATCAAGGTGAAATATCAAATATCACTCTCACAAGGAAAGGTGATTGTTTCAAAAGGATCAAAAAGATCAAATGTTATTCTTAAAAGTGAAGTAAAATGTAAAGCTCCAAGTTATGTTATCAAGTCTTGTGGGAGGTCATATATGCATACTTCTATAATTGAGATGGGTCACATGATCTAGTGCTAATTGTGTATGCCTTGGTTAAATTGATCATTGAAGCTTCACATTAGACTAAGGACTATCTCATTGTTGATATCCACACACAACACACAAGTTTATGTTCAATGAATGCCATATTCATTTGTGTGATTGTACTTGATAAAATGTGTTCTCACATGCTCAATCTTTGTTAATTCAAACACAAAAAGATTTTTGAGTGTTTAAGTTGTTTTTGGAAAAGTGTTTTGTTTTTACAAAAACTGAAAATCTTCAAAAACAGTGTGTCCTGTTTTGGCGACTCAGTCGCGGGTCAGTCAAGTCGCATGCCACAGTCGCGAGATCGCGAGTTAGTTTTGGCGACTTGTTCGCGAGTGGAAGGTCCAGTCGCGAGGAGTACACAAAGGTTTTCACGGCTCATCTCGTGACTCTCTCGCGAGTGAGACTTCCAGTCGCGAAAAACACTTAGCAAATTTTTCAAAATTTTTGTTTTGAAGTGTTTTGGCGGGTGTATTTGGCGACTTACCTCAGCCGCGAAAAACGCGTGTTTTGCACAGTGAGGGCAGTTTTTAAAATCTTTTTCAGTTTTTCCTGCGAACTTTTTGTGACTGTTCATTTTCTCTTTCGTCTGAAACTTGCCAAACACTCCGTTTCACCATTTTCAAACTCCATTTGTGCTTAATTTCTTCTCAAAATCATTAAGAAAAGGTATGGGTCTTCCCTTCCTCACTTCATTTTTCATGTTTTGAGTATTATTCTTTTTGTGTTGTCACTATATTTGGAGTCATACTATGTTCGAACATTTTTTTTCTTAGATTGCTGGGTATGGTTGGTGGTGTTTGGTGCTGATTTCATCTGCTGTCATATTGTTAGTCACATTGTGCTAATCTTTGTTCTGTTCTTTGGTTTTTGTTGATTTTCATACTCATTTGGTTTATGGGTTTGGTATTTTTCTGTGTTTTACTCCGTGTGTGAGTTTGGGTGTTCAAGAATTTCTGAGGCTTTGGATTGTTTATCTTATAATACTGCTGTTTGATATCTGTTCCTGTCTTACTATGGTCTATTTTGAGCTATCCTTCCTTTGTTCTATACTGTGCTTGATCTTTGCATATCATGCTCATGGTAGATTGTCTCATTTACAGTTATTTGTGACTTTGTGTTATTTAGTATTCTCTTGAACTATCACCATTTTGGTGCTTCTGCCTCACTCATTACTTCAATGTTGCCTATGATTTTTTTTGGTACTGCTCGACTCATGTTTGTGATTGTGTGAGATATCTCTGGTTTACATTTTTATCTGAATCTAATCAAGTTGATATCTGTCCTTTGTGGTGCTGTTTTTGGTTCTTTGCTATGTGCCTGCTCTCTTGCAAATGTCTCGTCGATCCTCTAAAGGAAAAGATGTTGTAACTGATGATTCATCAACCCCGGTTGATAAACGGACTCGACTCTCATCTCAGCCATCCAAAGACTCCAATTGTGAGAGATTTAGAACCCCACTTACCTCACACATCTGGGCTAGTACTCATTATTTCAGTAAATTCAGATTCTCTGGTTGCCAAGTGCCAACAGGCAAATGAATATGGAGGAAATTATAGCCCTCAAACAAAAACTACTAATACCCTTATAAAAGACGGCAAGTTCAAGTCAGACATGAATTCTAGACGTCTATACTATGTTAGAATCAAAGTCTGCAGAGACATTGGTAAAAGAGAAGACAGAGTTCAGGTCAAAAATGAATCCGACTAAGTTAGAATCAAAGACTACAGATAGACTAGGTAAAAGAGCACATGAATACAACAGCGTCTATACAAGGTTAGACTAATATGGTCATAATAATAATTTAAATTTTAAACAGAGTACTCACAAAAATAGAAATAGTGTTCGGCTTGGTTTTTTTTTTTTTTTTTCTTTTCTTTTCTTTTTTCTACCAGCAACTTGTGGAGGTCGAACAATGGTGGAGAAGCAATGGAGGAGGAGATAGAGAGAGAGAAACGTAGGTTTAGAATGTAGAGAGAGAGACAAACAAAGAGAAAGAGAAACGTAGAGAGAGAGAGAGTCAGACGTCAAATTTTGTTGGGTTTAGAGAGAAGTTTAGAATGTAATAAATGAGGGTAATTAATGAGATTCTAATAAAAATATTTGTAATAATGAGGGTCTTTTTTTAACCTTTGGATCTACTTAAATCCAATGGTTTAAGTAACTTTTTTTTTTTTTTTTTTTAGAATACTAAATATTTTAACACACACACACACACAAGGGGAGAGAGGAGAAAGTTTTAAAGAAAGTAATAGTGATGTATATCCAAAAGGACCTAACTCTTGGATACACAGCACAGGCTTTAAACCTCTATAACTTACACTCATTTTCCAATGTGGGATTAACCCACAGTTTTTTCTTTTTAAAATACTAAATATTTTAACACACACACACAAGGGGAAAGGGAGAAAGTTTTAAAGAAACTAATAGTGGTGTATATCCAAAAGAGCCTAATTCTTTAATACACAGCATAAGTTTTAAACTATGTTGAATACTTTTTATATTATTAAAAAAAAAAAAAAAAAAAAAAGATAATCCTACCAACCTTTTCAAATCCAAATTAACTTAGACGTGGACTTTTTTTTCTCTAAATTTCTTTTTTTTTGTATCAGTGCATTGTAAACTTGAAGGCAAATGCAACAAGTCAGTCTACTTTCAATTTAGTTTGCAATGTAATTTCTACCCTGACTTTGTGTGTGTATTTAAAGAAATCATTGACTTTTGTATGTTTAATTTAAATATTAATGCCACGTGGTGATATTCTCCTAACATGTTTTACCATGTTTCATGTTTTGTTTCTAGATGGATTATGATACCTTTGAATAAGATTGACATAATCAATCTTGTCACTATAAAATAAAGTTAATTTAAAGAGTACTTTCAAATTGTTCCAATTGATTGTTATGATTTTGTTTCTCAAAAAAAAAAAAAAAAAATGATTTTTTTTTTTTGGGTGGAAAACAGGAGGTCTTATTTATATTATACAACGTTCGTACATCACCAACATCTGAGCCTGGGGCATATAGTCTAGTCACGCCCAGGCCAACCAAATCCCTTACATAGCAAACATATACAAAACTGGGATAGGTACTATAGACAGTCAAAAGGTTCCGTTGGTGAGTTCCCCATTTTGCCAGAGCATCCGCACATTCATTTGCTTCACAGTAAATGTGCTGCATGTGCACTTCCCAGTCCTGCTCTAAGAGGTTCCTACAATCACAAATTAAAGGCATCATATTAGTAGGGTAACTCGTATTGGGATTTGTTAACCAAGTTAGTACCACTTTAGAATCAAGTTCTAGGTGAATATACTTAAAACCCATAGTCCATGCCATGGCCAAGCCCTACCTGACCGTAGCTAATTCAGCCATATTATTTGTTGCTAGACCCACGTGGAGAGAAAAACCTGATATCCATTGTCCCAAGTGATCTTACAAAATTCCCCCAGCACCGGCTATACCTAGATTACCTAGGGCACTTCCATTAGTATTGATTTTAATAAAAGGGTTGGGAGACACATGCCAGCGTATATTCCGGGGGAGTTTGACCTGGGTCCGCCTGGCAGTGCTAGCTAGGTAGTAAAATTCCGTAGTCGCTTGTACAGAGGAGTAGATAATACCGTGTTGGGATCGAGATTGATCCCTGAAAATCTTCCCATTACGAGCTAACCAAATATTCCAACAAGTGAAAGGAAAATACACATGCCAAGGAATTTGATGAGGCAGGCTAACAACATTCGTCGTTGCATTGCACCGTAACTAGTCTTACAACGTCATTCGGAAGAAGGTTAAGGGCAAGATTCCTGGGGATTGTCTCCAGATCTCTTTCGCCCAGGGGCAGTCACGTAAGATGTGTATAGTGGTTTTCGGGGTATGACACCGGGGATAATAAGTATCCACATGTGGACGCCCAAAAGCTAGGAATTGTTTAGTGGGTAACTGGTTATGCATAGCCTTCCAGAAGAAAATTTGGATCTTTTTGGGGCATGTTAAATTCCAAATCCAATTCCATAATGGTTTATTCCACGGTGCGTGTTGTTGGTGAAAAAGAAATTTTGAAGCGGATTTTACTGAACAAGTACCATTATTGTGGGGCCATAAGAAAGTATCAGCAAGTTGAGCAAACTGTGCCACAGGAATACCTTGAATGAGGTTTTGAAGTTGGGGGGGAAGAGAGATATTAAGAGATTCAAAAGACCAAGACTGATTGGTCTGTAGCGAATTGACCCTACAATCTTCATCATAGGGGAGGAGGAGCCCCTCTATATAGTTACGAAGAGATCCGTAAGGGAGCCAAGGGTCCTTCCAAATACAAATAGTTTGCCCATCTCCTACTATCCAACTCATGCCTTGACAAAGCAATTTTGCTCCTAGCGAGAAAGCGGTCCAAATATGAGACCCTCTTGAATTACGCAGACTAGTAAACAAAGTTGCCTGTGGAAAGTATTTAGCTTTGAGCACCTGGGCCCATAGCATAGTAGGATTGGTATATAGGCGCTAGGCCTGATTCATGAGAATCGCATGGTTTCTATGTCGGGTGGATGGGATACCCAACCCCCCAGCCTCCTTGGTTAATGTGACAATCTCCCATTTAACTGTGTGACAGCCTCTATGATGCTCAATATCCTCCCAAAGGAAGTTACAACTCAATTTGTCTATTTGGTGACTAATTTTTTGAGGAAGGAACGTGGTTTGCATGGCGTAGATCGGGATGGAAGTCACAGAGGCTTTGACGAGGGTGGCCTTGCTAGCCGTCGATAAATATTTGGCTTGCTAGCCTTCAATTCGTGATCGTATATTATATACTAAATATTGGCAAGATTGTGCAGTGCGGCGGGAGGTGAAAATGGGCGTTCCTAGGTAGGTACCAATGTGGTCAGTGGTGGGAATCCCAAATATTCCAGCCACTTGCTCTTTTATATGCCTAGGGGTACTAGGAGAAAACCATAATCTCGATTTGGCATAAATTTTTACAATCCCTAGTTGTGGCCTTCGTGAAGAGAAAGATATCATCGATGAAAAATAAATGCGAGAGGCGTACCCTAACCCTAAAATTTATAGGGTGAATGAGTTTACCACGAACAGCCTTTTCCAATTAGAGAGACAACCGTTCCATACAAAGGATAAACAAATACGGAGATAGAGGGTCACCCTGTCTTACACCCCGACTTGGTGCCACTTTCGGGAGAGGAGTCCCATTCCACAGAATATGGAACCGAGTTGAGGAGATTATATTCATTATAAGAGTAATAAGGGTTGGTGGCATTTGAAAAAATTCTAGGGTTTCCCGAATAAAAGGCCATTCTAACCGATCATAAGCTTTTTCAAGATCCAATTTAAGAGGCACATACCCAGCCCGACCTCGCCTAGATTTTAAAGTTCGAATCACTTCCTGAACGAGGATAATATTATCACTTGTTCGATGTCCTGGCACAAACCCAGCTTGGTAGGGGTTGATAACCTTTGCAATATAAGGTTTGAGCCATTGCACAATGATTCGAGAAAGCAATTTATAAAGGGTATTGCAAAGGCTAATTGGACGAAACTGAGTGATCAGTTCAGGATGAGCAACTTTTGGAATAAACACCAAGTTTGTGAGGCCCCAGTTTGGAGGTATAGTAAGCTGTTCAAAAATTTCCTGAATAACTTGAATTATGCTCCGACCCAAACTAGACCTATTTTGTTGAAAGAAAAAGCGCATGATAGCCATCTGGCCCTGGTGCCTTTAACGGAGGGAGTTCCCTAAGGTTCCTAAGGATTTCCACAGGAGAGGGAATATAGGCTAAATAGTGGGCATGAGTAAGAAAAGGACTACAGTGACTGCCCTGCCTCGTATTCCTAGATGTAGGGCGCAGATGAGGAGACATAGCCTGAAACAATTTTTTAAAAGCATTATTAATATGTTGGGTTAAGGGCTCTCCAGTCAGCCATAATCCCGTGTCATCTTTTAAAATAGTCACCCACAAATGGCTTCGTCGTTGAATGGTTTTTAGGTGAAAGTACTTTGTATTGGCATCACCATAGTTTAGCCACAAGATTCAAGATTTGAGTTGCCAATATAAATATTCTTGATGGAGAATAGTGTTATATTCCTGAGCCAGGTGTTGCTCAAGAGAATATAAAAAAGCCAAGGGTTTCCTAGTTAAAGCCAGTTGGAGGCCCCGAATTCTAGCTAAAATACGATTTTTTCGCTAGAATAAATTGCCAAAATGGTTAGTGTTCCAGGTACAAATGTTATCGGTTAAGAAATCAAGGCGTCGAGGGAACCTAGACAAGGGGGAGGAAGCAGAAGGGAGTGTTTCAGATGCTTTCTAGCTATCCTCCACAAGGGAAGAGAAGGTAGGATCAGTAAGCCACATTTGCTCAAACCTAAAAGGCTTGGGGGATTTCGGCGCTAAGGGGTCAGTGATAAGCAAAATGGGACAGTGGTCGGACTTAACCCTAGGTAGATGGTGAATTTCAACAGTAGGGAAGAGCAATTTCCAGTCGGCATTGCCCAACCCTCTATCCAACCGTTCCTTAATATTATTTTGCCATATCGGGCTTTTTGTAGTCCACGTGAAACGAGGACCGTGAAAACCTAGATCCATGAGACCACACTTATCCATGCAATTTCTAAAAGCGGTTATACGAGTTCTATTGACAGGTAAGCCTCCCATTTTTTCATCATTCGAAAGCATATCATTAAAATCACCCAAGAGAACCCACGGTAAAGAGACAGCCATAGCTAGATTTTGCAAATAATCCCAAAAAAAATTTACGCTTAGTAAAATTAGGTGAGGCATAAACAGCAGTGAGTAAAAAAGAAAGAGAGGGAGAGGATACCTTCACAAGTGCATGGATGCTATATTCACTATGAGTGATAATTTCGATTTGGAGGGAGGGACTTTCATTCCATAACAACCAGATGCCACCAGAGAAGCCAGTAGGATCCACTCGGCGAGAATGAGTGTAAGGAAGCGTGTTAATCACCGCTTGAGCCCTTGCTTTGGCAATGTGGGGCTCAATAATGATCAAAATATTAGGGCGATGCCTTCGATGAAGTTCATAGGCATGGTTACAAAAAGTCTCACTACCTGCTCCTTGACAATTCCAAGCAATCATCTTCATTGATGAAGTATTAGGATTGAGATAGTCATTTGGGACTCCCCCTATCATCGGGGTCCTTGCTGCAGATGGAGTAAGGCACTGATGCCTCGCTGTGGTGGTCTGGATGCGATACATTGGTGCCACTTCGCTGAGCCTAGCCCAATGCGTGTTGGACACGACAAATGGAAGGCTTTGGCTTGAGAACATGATTATGTACAGGTTGGGTTCGTCTTCCCTTAGTGCTATGTTTATTTCGCCGAGATCCAGGAAGCGAAAAATGGCTGCGGGTAGTGGGTCTGGAGAGTCCACACTGGTTGAGCTCACTTGAGTGCTTTGCTACAGTATTGGGGGAGCTCGGGAATGGCCTGTCAGGGCTTGATATGGGTGCATTAAGCGGCGCACTCGGACATGAGTCTGTGGTGTATTGTAAGGAGTAGGCTGGGTGGTGGTTCGAGCAGCATTGGCAGACTTGGTGTCTGCGTCACTTGATTCCATGCCAGTGCAATCCGTGGGTGAACTGGTATCCGATCATATGTCACCGTCTCGTCGTTGGAACGGCCTAGAGAGAGGCCACTCCATATCTGTTCGAGGTTCGCCATCTCCTAGGCTTGGTCGTGGGGGAAAGATGAAGGTGTGTTGATGGTGGGAGTGGCAGGGAGAGTCGGGGGGCTGTAGGGAGTGGGGGTGAGACGTAGGTCGTGGTCTGCCTGAGTGGGAGTCAAGGAGCTTTGGTCCGATGAGGGAGGCATTGTGCAAGAGGTGCTCTGGCTGTGTGGGTGCAGAATAAAGATCAGCTTTGGTGTTCTCCACAGAGTGCATGGCTTGAAAGGATGGTGTGTTCGGTGCAGCACTGGGACAGGTGTTCATGCAAGTTGTTTGCATGCAGTCCATGTCCACCTCACGTGGCTGTAGTAAAAGCTGAGATTTACCCCCTTGATGCCACCTCATCGCGGTGAAATATAGCTGGCTGTTTCAACCCATCAAGTGTCTGTCCCATCGCCGAACCAACATGCAGATTGCGCATCACATGGACCTGAGGTGAAACGGGTTGGACACGTGGTTTAACTGGGGTGTGCACATCACGTTGGTACAGCTTACCACGTGTAGAAGTCTCTAGAGGTGGCCCTCGAGCTCTAGCACGCCAGGTTTGCACCGTTTTCCAGGGAGTTGTCTCATGGGTCGGTGCTGAAGTCCCCTGGTCAACACGTGGGTCAGGTTCTAGCGGGGCCGTGGTTGGAGTTTCAGTAAGGCCCTCGGAGCAGTGAACTTCACGGTGGCCAATCCTCCCACATCGGTAACAAAGCATGGGAAGGTTTACATAGACTATGTCTTACCAAAAGGATCCAATTTTAACACGTTTCGGTAGCGGGTTAGTCATGTTTATTTGGACACACAGCCGAGCATATCGCCCTCGAATGGTGGCACTAGTTATGGCGTCCACCTTTAAAAGTTTTACTAGTTTTATGTCCCACGTGTTTGAGAAACTCTAGATGATAGTATTCTATAGGTAATTGTTCCAAACGGATCCAAACTGCCGTAGTTGATATTTTGGCAATGTGCGGGTGGAAATCCGCTTCCCATGCCTGCACGTGTAGGTATTGGTCGCCCACAAACCATGGCCCATCCATGAGCGCATGGTGGTAGTCCTTTACCTCGTCAAAACGCATAATAAAAAAGCCATATCCAATATCAATTAAATGCATCATACCTGAGGGTCGCCAAATACCCACTAACCTGGTTTGGAGTGCCCGGTATCCAAGAGGTCGTCCCATGAGTTTGAGAATGATGCTCGCTTGCCATGGCCCAGCAAGTCTACGCTTCAGTTCTGAAGTCACCTGAATTTCCCAAGCCTCTGTGTTCAACTCGTCGTTATCGCTATGGTGGAGTTCGTCGTTGCGTGAGCAATCTTCTTCAGCGGTGCCATGCATAGGCGTTCTAGTATCATCTATAACATCTTCTTCTCCTAAGTTGCAGCTCAAGTCCGGCATGCAGATATCCCGAGTCACCTCTTCATGGGTTTTGTTTATTATTATAAAGAAGTATAATCGGTAGTGGTGCATTAGATGAGTGTGCTAAGAGTGTCCAGTTGTATGTGTGCATGTGGGGCTGATGGCCAGTGCGTGTGGTGCTGCATGGGGTGGTGTTGCAGAATGTGCCTAGGCTGCTGATGTGGGGGGGGGGGGGGGGGGCGTATGTTGCTGATGGAGCATGCGTGCACAGCTGATGAAGGGTGTGGCTCTAGTGCAGCTTGGGGTGTGTATAGAACTATGTTTTAGATAAGTAGTGTAGTGATTAGCTGGCACTGTATACCTGTATTGTAGGGTAGTTACACATGTCTTACTTGTAAGTGGTGATGTGTTTACATCTTGGTTATGTGGCAGATGTCTAGCTGATGTAGGAGTTAGTTAGGATGTATAGTTGTCAAGGTAGTTACACAACTAGCATTGAGTGGCTGAAGGTATTATACTTGGGAAATGAGTTGTAAAGATCATGAATAGTTTTGCTAATTCAATACTTCTTTCCTTTTGATAGGCCAAAAACGTATTGACCCTTTATGATGAATTAATTGATTAATTAGCAAAGTTTATTAATTAATCAAATTAACATGCAAATGCATGATAGCACAAACAAATCACCAATAAACTAAGTATGCAGCGGAAAATAAATTAACACGGTGATTTGTTTACAAATGGGGAAAACCAACACGACAAAAACCCCACCAGGTGATTTTAAGGTCACCACTCTCGAAATTTTACTATTACACAACAAGCGGTTACAAGTAAAGGAATTCCAGTACCTTATACCAACTTACAGTTGAACCCTTACCCCAATACCCAATTGGACTTGTTATGTAGTGATAATTTCTCCTTTTGATGCACGGCTTCTAGTACGTGACTAACCAATTGCGCGGATCCCAGTACATGACTTCAATCACCAACTAGAGAAGGTTGTTGGCTGCAAAGTTCTTCAGTTCATCCCAACGATGAAGATCCAAAAGATGCTTGGTCACAAAACCCTACGGTGCACAAACACAGCAACTTCTTCACAAGAATGATGAACTAGGGCAAATTCTGTCTCCGGTTACAATTTGCTTGAACAAACTTTGCTCGACACTTGTGCAACTTGTGAACAATTTGACAGCCCTTAAAATAATCCTTTTATATGTCTAGGGTTGTGAGAAAAGAAAGCCCAAACACATAATCACGGATTGGAGTCAAAACAGATCTGAAATTCTGTTTTTCATAAACCTTGATAGATACCCTATCTGTCGAGCTGCTATCGAGCCACAAGGCTGAACAACTCTTTAAGCTCGATAGATGGCTAGCTGTCGAGCTTTAATGACAGGCACTTTTTAGCTTGAATCTTGGATAGACTTGCATGGCTTCAATACTTGATCTTGAAACATAGTTTCTTGAAGTATTAAACACATCTTAGATCTACCCAAATACAAGTAAAGTGAATCACATATGTCCTAACAATCTCCCCCTTTGGCAATCCGTAACAAAACCACAACAAACAAATGAACATATGAGAGAAGTCATAAATCATTCAACTCATATTCACTTATTGAATACAATAAAATCTATCCTAACACAAACTCTTGAAAACTTTTCAAGAAGAGAGTTTATGGCAAGTAGAATTTGACAACCTGTATTTCTGAAACACTTTAAACAAAACTCATCAAGGCATCTTTGTGTGAAATAGAAATAATAGATTGCATACAAGTAATAAGAACCATGTGTATAAAGAGAGAAAATAAACAACACATGTAAGGGTAGGTGAAAGAAACATACATCAACATATAAAGAAAATAAGTACAATGTATGTCAATAATGGTCACAAGACCTATGTACAAGAATAAATGTATCTAAAATAGAGAAAAGAAAAAGATACATGTAATCCTCACTACATCCTTCAGATAACAACACTCCCCCTAACAAAATAGTCTTATACTAACTCTCCCCCTAAGAATGACTACTCTCATATCCAAAACTACTTCCCTTTTTGTCACGAGCGATAAAGGGTAAGAATGTCAAGTAGACATCTCATCGGTAGAGCTTGCATCTCCATCATCATTATCAGAAGCATCATCGTCATCACCATCATCATCATCCTCATCCTCAGAATCAGAATCCACGGGAGGAGGTGGAGGAGAAGCCTCAAGAGCAAAGCCACCCATGATCGCCTGCCGCCGTGCAATACGACCGACACGAACGTTCACCTGATACAGCTCTGTAGAGAATGTATCAAGGCGAGCATCCATGCGCTAGAGCTACGCCATGATGTCCC
Source organism: Quercus tomentella (assembly GCA_028535165.1). Classification (NCBI taxonomy): domain Eukaryota; kingdom Viridiplantae; phylum Streptophyta; class Magnoliopsida; order Fagales; family Fagaceae; genus Quercus; species Quercus tomentella. The sequence goes on from JAPQVY010000156.1 coordinate 81,503,457, forward strand.
CAAGTGACACATCGCTCGTAGAAGAGGAGGGAGCAGATGTGGATGGAGCAAAACAAGATGGAGCCGAACGGGAGGGAGGAGCTACTGAATCTGACTGTCGTGAGCTAAACTACGCCTCGCTACATTTAACGATAGCGGCGTCTATGGCACACATGACAGAAAAGTAGGTGGAAGAGGGAAAAGGAACAGAAAAATGGTACGCGTGATAGCCGAAGGGAAAACGAGCTTATCATGGGTAGCTGTATCCCTAAACATATCTATAATAGAAAGAATAAGATGTGAAGGAAAATCTATAGTGAGGTGCTCTAACAAATAAAGAAAAAATCGAGCACGAGACTTTGTGATAGAGTTATAATGAGAAAGTGGGTGCAAAACAAAAGTCATCACCATGTTTATGAATCTAGGACCTTTAGCAAAGGCCTTACATGGTGTAAACTGACGATCACCCCAATCAAAAGGACGCTCGGAGAAAGCAAAGATCATCTTGTCTTTGGACACAGTCCTCAAACGCTCACATCCGGGGTAGTTAGGATGCTCTACCCTCGGAACATGGAGCACATCCGCAACAAGCTGCGATGTGACAACAACGTGCGTACCTCGAACGCAAGTACAAAAGAGAGGTACTGAAGAATCAAGTCCATGCATGTTGGAGTAAAACTCCTAGATCAACATGGATGGACATGTGACTAGGATGTCACACAGTGACTCCTAACCCCGATAGTGAATGACATCGGGAATGTCAGTGTCGGCGAAGTTCGCCAAAATGACTCGGCGTCTATGGCACACCTCATCGAGAAAAGTTCTCCGAGAAGCCCTTTTGGGCATCCTCATCACGGAACCGGATATGAGAAGGAGTAGGATCAGAGGAAGACGATGTCCCAGAACGAAGAGGGTTCTGGGATGGAGTGGATTTACGTTTTGGTGCCATAGACATGACTAACGTAAACAGAAAAGAGAAGGAGAGAGAGAGAGAGAGAGAGACAATCAGAAAAGACCCAACACATTTCAAATATAACAAGTATATTGAAAATAGAGCACATATGCATGAGAAATACATGAACATGTGACATGCAAAAGAAATTGCATCATGGGCTCAGCCCAATCCAATCCTATCAGCACATAATCAATTTGCACACAACTAAATGCATGATAATACTATTATAATGCACATGAGATGCAATGCATGAAGTTTTAAGATCACATAAGCATATCCCAACCCAAAAATTTCACCAAAACTTCATCAATTTTGAAAAACCCCAAAACCTATGTTTCAAAACATGAAAATGCATGAAAATGAGAGATTCGAAGCTTACCAAGTGAAGAAAAACTGGTAAAAGCTTGAAGAAACCTTGAGGAAGAAGTTTGGAGTGAGTGAGAGAGGTTTGGGAAGAGAAAACATGAAGCTATCGAGAGAGAGATCGAGTGAAATGAAAAATCGGATCGCACAGAACCTATATATCGATAGATGCAGTTGTCGAGAAGGTGTCGAGGAACAAAGCAAAGACATAAGAACAGAAGCTCGATCTATCCACCAGCTGTTGAGAGGCTATCGAGGATCCATGAACTTTCTCAATTAATCCACCTAGCTATCGAGGATCTGTCGAGATTGCGATAAGAAAAAGCTTAAGACCTCGATAGATGGCTAGGTGTCGAGGAGGTGTCGAGATTGCTTAAAAACAGATTTTCAAGAAGGGAAAAAAACAAATATGAATGCAATCAAGTATGCAACTCAACCAAGGATCCAATCAACATTTTAAACACTCAAAAACATCTCTCAACAGCAATTTTAAGCACAAAGATCCCAAAAACACACACACACACACGCATTAAACAAGTCTAACCAATTTTATATTTCAAAAACAAGTCAAGACAGTTTAGTGAGCATACATTAACACATGTAAACCTTGTGATGGCCAAATCACATTGTACCTGCACATGTATCAAGAGTAGCAAAGAATATTGCGTGTTTTGTGTGAAAAATATCGCAAGATTGCATTAGTGTATACATGTTATGACGATTTGAGATATAAGAAAATCACTTTAACTCACACACAATCATAACTGTTTGATGGGGACTATCACCTTCGAGGTACATCCTATAACTCCCACATCTCCTAGAATACACACTTGCAATCATATTTAAAAGCATTTTGATATTTTTTCTTTTATTTTTCTTTGCATATTTTTCTTTTTAAGCAAATCATGCATGGGCATATAAGAGAGAGAAAAGAAATACCCAATTATGTTAAGCATTTGACATTCTAATTTTGCTATGCCGAAGCACACAAATGTCATTTCATGATTGGCAGGAAACAATGGTGAGATGGTTATTTATGCCTTTCTCTTGGGATTTTCTAGTCCTTCCCGTCAAAAAGAGTGATACGAGTGTTAAGTACAAGAGATTACCTAATCTTACTCATCACAAACATGAGCCACAAAGCTCACTTGCTTAGTTATGCATAGATATACTCATTTAAGTTACAAGAGATACAAAGTTTAGAAAACTTTGTTTCAATGGCCATCCAAGGTACACAAGTACCAATGTACACAAAACACACTGTTTTTGTATTTTTCTAATTTTTCAATTTTTTTTTGTTATTTTTATATCAAACAAAAACATGTTAAACAAAGCAAAGCATAAAAACTAGACTGTCTCAAAATGAAAGCAAAAACACACAAGTTATGCAAACACAAACAAGAAGGGAGAGAGAGAAAAAGTGATAGAATCACTTGGAGCCTTTTTCCTTCCACTCCTTGGAAGAACCTTTCCTTTGATTAAACCCTTGGACCGGTAGTGAGGGGGAAGAATTGAAACCGTTCAAGTTCGAAAGGAACATGAGGGCTTTAAGGAGATCTCTAAGAGGAGCAAGAGAGGATTGAAGCTGATTCTGGCTTCCAGATGCTATCATGCCGTTGCTCTGTTGAGTGGCTAACCACTTATAGCAATTTGGTTGAGTATGACCGAAAACTCCACAATAATGACAGAGATGCTGCTTCTTCTGTTTAGGCTTTTGAGAGTTACCCTTCTTAGCCCTAGGGTTTTTAGCTTTCTTCTTATCTTGCTTAGGGGGTACTCCTAAGATAGATTTACCTTTGTCTATGTTCTCACTAGCTATATCAGTTTTAACATCATTGTTCTCAATAACATTATTACTAGGAGGAACAAAAACAGTAATATTAGTAGAAGTAATATTAGAAGAAGAGAGACCATACCCTAAACCTGTTCGATCATAAGCAAATTTTTGAAGACCGAGTATCTCATCAAGCTTTGCACTTGAAGTCCTCTCCAATTGAGCTCTGACTTGGAATAGCTCCTCTTCAAGCTTGTTAGTCTTCTCAGCCAAAAATTGTTCTCAAACCTTAGTGCCCCAATAGTTTGATTAACTTCATCAAACTTTGTGGAAAGCTCTTCACGATCAAGTTCCACATCACTGAGCTTCTTAGTGGTCAGCTTATAAAGTTTCTCATGTTTCACAAAAAGCTTGTATAAATTCTCATAAGCTGTATGGATATCATCTTGATCATCCATCTTCTCAAACTTGGACTCAACAAATTCCTCTTCTTCATCCACATCTTCAACAATCCCCTCAGTAGGATTGACAGTGGCAGTGAAGGCATTCAGGATTCCGTCATCCTCATTGTCGAAATCATCCTCAGGCTCGATGTCGCTCAAAGTAGCAGCGAGTGCCTTGCTCTTCCCAATGCTCTTGAGATATGTAGGACACTCCTGTTTCATGTGACTGAAGCCTTGACACCCAAAGCACTTGGGTCCTGCTGGAACAGTGTACTGACCGCCATCCCTAGCATCCTTCTTCCCTTTGTCTTGACTCTTGAACTTAGAAGAACTGGATTGCCTTCGGTCCTTGTCGAAGCCCTTCCCATTGGCATTCTTCATGAACTTCTTGAATTGCCTGGTGATGTAGGACTTCATCTTAGAATCTTCATCGTCTAAAGACTCATCTATGTCACTGCTCTTGGCCTTCAAGGCCATGCTCTTGCTCTTGCTCGACTTACCAATCCTTGTTAACTGTAGCTCATAAGTCTGCAGATTACCAACCAGCTTTGTCAAAGGAATCTTGTCAATATCCTTTGATTCCTCGATCACCGTAATCTTGGCATGGAATCTCTCGAGTAGAGATCTGAGCACCTTTCTCACAATCTTGGGTTCAGGGATGGTTTCCCCAAGATTGAACGCTGAGTTCACTATGACTTTGAGCTTTGCATAGAACTCATCGACTGACTCATCCTCCTCCATCTTAATCTCTTCGAAGCTTGTAGTGAGCCTCTGTAGCATCGAATCCTTGACAGCCTTAGTTCCCTCATAGATTGTTTGTAGGATGGTCCATGCCTCCTTAGCAGTTTTAGTAGAGGATATCTTCTTGAACTCATCATTGGTGACTGCACTGAATAAGGCATTCAATGCCCTGCTGTTGAAGTTTGCTGCCTTGATCTTGGCTTCATCTCAATCGGCCGGCACTTCCTTTGGCTTGGTCCAGCCAATTTCTACAGCTTGCCGCACTTTCTCATTTAAAGACTGCAAGAAAGCTCTCATGCATACTTTCCAGTATGCATAGTTAGTCTCATCAAATAAAGGAGGTATGATTAAAGACTGTCCTTTATCCATGACAGACAGGGGTCAATGGATCAACAGAGCAAAGATTAAAACCTAATCAGAGTATGCCTGCTCTGATACCACTTGATAGGCCAAAAACGTATTGACCCCTTGTAATGAATTAATTGATTAATTAGCAAAGTTTATTAATTAATCAAATTAACATGCAAACGCGTGGTAGCACAAACAAATCACCAATAAACTAAGTATGTAGCGGAAAATAAATTAACACGGTGATTTGTTTACGAATGGGGAAAACCAACATGAAAAACACCTCACCGGGTCACCACTCTCTAAATTCCATTATTATCACAACAAGCGGTTATAAGTAAAGGAATCCCAGTACCTTATACCAACTTACAGTTGAACCCTTACCCCAATACCCAATTAGACTTGTTCTGTAATGACAATTTCTCCTTTTGATGCATGGCTCCCAGTACGTGACTAACCAATTGCGCGGATCCCAGTACGCGACTTCAATCACCAACTAGAGAAGGTTGTTGGCTGCAAAGTCCTTCAGTTCATCCCAACGATGAAGATCTAGAAGATGCTTGGTCACAAAACCCTACGGTGCACAAATATAGCAACTTCTTCACAAGAACGATGAACTAGGGCAAATTTTGTCTCCAGTCACAATTTGCTTGAACAAACTTTGCTCAACACTTGTGCAACTTGTGAACACTTTGACGGCCCTTAAAATAATCATTTTATATGTCTAGGGTTGTGAGAAAAGAAAGCCCAAACACATAATCACGGATTGGAGTCAAAAAAGATATGAAATTCTATTTTTCATAAACCTCGACAGATACCCTATCTGTCGAGCCACGGGGCTGAACAGCTCTTTAAGCTCGATAGATGGCTAGCTGTCGAGCTTTAATGACAGGCACTTTTCGGCTTGAATCTTGGACAGACTTACATGGCTTCAACACTTGATCTTGAAACATAGTTTTTTGAAGTATTAAACACATCCTAGATCTACCCAAATACAAGTAAAGTGCGCTTTGTCAAATGATTAGCCAATTACATAAGATAGTGACATATGTTCCTAACAAGTGAATCACATATGTCCTAACACCTTTGTTACTTCTCTCTATTCCCTCTAACTTTGTCACTGTTCTTCCCTATCCCTGTTCTTGGAGGTTAGTTGTCCTTGAATTCAACTGTCAATTCCCAAATTCCTTGTAGATTGACAATAATTGTTAAATTTTTATTTAGCTTTATCTTTATGTATTATTATATGTCAAAATTATTTATTTCTTCTTACTATATATATATATATATATATATTTTTTTTTTTTTTTTTTGCTTTCCATTTTTTAAAAGAATTTAAAAAAAAAAATTAAGTATCATTAACCTTTTTTCTTTTTAAATTTTATAATAAGGACGTAACTCTATTTCCATTTTCATTTTTCTTTCAAATCAAAACTTCCCATATTAGGTTGATAACAAATCGATGGTTAATTGGGAAAGATTTTATTAAAATAAAAAATGATAAAGAAATTAAAAAGGAACTAAATTCTTTGACGTAAAAAGAAACAACCAGTTTGTTCGCTTCATTATAATTTTTTTTAGTTATTACAAGAACTTTATTAAAAAAAATCATGCATTGCACAGGCCAATAGATAGTTCAAGTATTAACATACAACACTTTAATAATGTCATGTATAGTTATTTCTAGGGTTGGCAATTCGTGTTCACGTATCGGGTTCGTGTCGTGTCAATTCATGAGTATCCGACTACATGGGTCAACACTAACCCGACATGCTTATTAAACGGGTCAAGATTCCTCGACCCTAACACAACCCATTTATAAAACGAGTCAGTCGTGTCGACTTGTTTATCAAATTTTATAAAAATGAAAAACAAGCAAATAAATATTTTTAATATAAAATTCAGAACTAACAAGTAAGTGCATTACAAATAATCATTCAAAATTAATGTATATCTCAATATCACAAATAATCAATCATAATATGTCAAAGAAAATAAACCACAACAACTAATAAGTTTATATGCTTAGAGTTTGAAGGATATATTGGTAAAATGCCATTTAATTAAACAGGTCAAACGGATCAAATAGGTTCCATATGTTGAACACTAACCCAATCTGTTTATTAAACATGTTAATTCTGTCAACCCGAATATGACACGAACCCATTAAACTTCAACGCATAACTTGCTAATTTCGTGTCGTATTATGTCGGGTTCGCGGGTTGTGTTTAATTTTGCCACCATTAGTTATTTCTCACATCTAAAAGCTATTTAGTAATTTAGTTACCAACATGAGGCCAGGGTAACAAATGCAATGCAATTCATTATTATGGTTTGTCGAACACTTTAACGCAAAACATTTTTGTCAATTAAAGCTCTTTATCACACTAGCTTTCATTCCAATCCTATAGTTTCTGCCACTTGGATTACTATCTTTCATTGGAACATCAAAAAAGAAAATATTTTCATATATTAACAGACTCTAGAACTCTACTGTTTATTTATTTTTGCTAAAGAAAAATACAATAAACACTCAAAAGACAAACAAACAGAGAGAAACAAAGACCACAGGTTACTCAGGAACTGAACAAGAGATTCCATTTGCAAAACTCTGCTATTGATGTATTACCTTTTAGGGAGAATTATACTCTCATCTCTTGAGATTTGGGGGAATGACACTCCATCCCAAACTTTAAGCGAAAAAACACTTCCCTTTCTTGAGATTTGAAGAAATTAACACTTCTCCCATTTAATTTATATTAGTAACAAAATATTCTAAATTTCTATAAGAATCTATTTACAAAAGTTTAGCCATTGTTAATAAAAAAAAAAAAAAAAAAAAAAAAAAAAAAAAAAAAAAAAAAAAAAAAAAAACTGATAACTTTAGAATTGCATGCAATTATCAAGTACCTAAACACTTGCAATGTCAAATTTCTCTATAACCCGTTGAAAAAAGGGAAAAAAATAATGATAAGAAAAATTCATACTTAATATTTTTAAAATACAATTTAATTAAACATTTAAATCAATTAATTTTAATTATGAAATAAGGGATAATTTTTGGAATCTACCCTTAAACAAATGGTAGGTTAGCACACAACATTTTAATGTTATTAATTTAACAAAATTTGGTTAATTAGATGTCAAGGGGGGAAAGCGTTTTTTTTTTTTCATCAAGTTTGATGTAGAGTGTCATTATTTTTCTAAACCTGGAGAAGGGAAGTGTAATTACCCCATATTAATTTAACAAAATTTGGTCAATTAGGATATTAAAGGGCGAAATGTTTTTTTCCCTTCAATTTTGGGGCAGAGTATTATTTCTCCAAACCTCAAAGAAAGAAAGTGTATAATCACCCCTACTTTTTATAACAATATCAAATAGATGCATTGGAATTATTTCAACGAGTAAAATTTTTTAGCATCAAATAATGGATTCTCTTTAAGTCTTGCCAATAAGGAAGCGTGAGAATAGGAATACTACTAATTCGTAGACAAGAAAGCCATGTTCAGTCCTGTCTGCCCCCCAATTTGACAGAATTCTCTACAGTTTATGAAAATAAGAGGGGTGAAAGTCACCATCCATTTGTGCAGAATATTTTCACCGTTGAACTTCAAATTATGAAGGACCTAGAAGAATGGCCAAATATATGTCACATGTCAGGAAAAAAAAATTAAAAATTAAAAATTAAAAAAAATTAAAAAAGAGAGAGAGAGAAGGAATAAGACAAAATTCTTTTAATTTGCACCTTTTCAAATCTAAATATTTTATGTAATATCATAATCATTACTTACATTTTTTCCTTCCTATTTTCTGTAAGCATAAATTTATAGTTCTTTATATAATAGTTAAACATTGGTGTGGACTGAAAACAAATGACACCAGAGTGTCCCATGATCAAGCAAATAACTTAATATATATTGAATATCAAATTGGTGAAGTATTAAAGAACCTTATTTAGCATTTTTAATTCTTTTTCTAAATTAATTCTAGAATTATCTTAAAGAATATTAGCCTGCAAGTTATATAACATTGAAAAGTTTTGTCTCTAGCTTGCAATGCATCTAAATGTGTGCAATTTAAAATATCTAGAAGAAGCTAGTTATGATTATTTTACTGTAGATTATCAGGACTAATTCAATGCACGCAAGAAATAGTGAATTATGGATTCTCTAACATGGAACCGCCACTTGTAAATGGAAATATTAAGAAAAACATTACATATATCTTAGTTTACAAAATACTATATCGATTACAAGAAAATATGTTACAAGGTCTTTATGATCTATTGACAATCTTCATGGATGATAGTTACACGGAAAAGACTACATAGCCTATAGTCCCAAATTTAAGTTAGAAGGCTAAGTTATGGGATGATAGGTGTTAAGCATCCTTCAGCACTATTTAAAGATTTATCTATTAATGCATATTGTCCAATATTAACAATTCACCATACACTTATCAAATGAAATTAAAACGAGCAATCACTCAAAATATACATTTTCAATGGTCTAAACGTATTAAAACTAATTAAAAATGAACTATTATCAAATCACATTTGAGATTAAAACCTTCATTATATATAGATTGAACTTACATGCATCACAATTACTGTAACTTTGCATTTAATATTTTACTATTTTTTTCTCTCTCCTTCACCTCACTCTCTCTTTTTCTCTTTGGTGCTTCTCACTCTCACCTCTCTCGCTTTTTATCTCTAGTCTGTCACTCTCACCTCACTAATCTCTAAAGCAAGTCGTGCCATGTAATCTCCGAAGCAAGCTCACTCTCGCTATGCCACCATTGATTGCCGCCGAAGCTCACTCACTGATGCAATCTCCGAAGCTCACTCACCATGCCACCACCGATCACTGCCGAAGCTTTGTTTGATCAGTGGATTTTGGGGTTTTGATCCTTTTTAATTCTTTGTTTGATCAGTTTTGGGATTTTTTGTTTGAGAAAATATTATTTCAAAAATGCAATAGGAAGAAGTGTAATAATATTTCTAAAGCCATGTTATTGTTACAACCAATGGCAGGAAAGTACATACATATTTACAATAAGTTTCGATACAATAAAAAAATAAAAATAAAAAAAAAAAGTTACCGTTTCCTAATATACATTAACTTTTGTCGGAAAGAAGTTCTTCTTGCACCATTAAATTTGTTCAGAGGGAGAAATCTGTACATAGTGTAATGTATCCAATAGATTCACCCAATTTAATGCATTTGGAGTTGTGTGCCTTTATAATCCTTTTCAAATTCGTAGTACAATTTACCAATCCTCTTATCAAAACTTGTGATTCTTTGTTCAAACTCTGTTGAATTTCCAAATTGAACGCATAAAACTTTGATTGTTATGGATATGCATAGTTAGTAAAATACGGTACGCACTTGGTATGGTAAGTATATGGATGGGCTATATTCGGCAATTTTTTTTAAAGTACATTTCAAAAATTCAGCATAAAAATGTGGAAATTAACAATGAAAAAATTATACAAGAATAATACTTTTTTTAATAAAAAAAGGGTAATATTTACCATATATATTTTGAGTTTAATACAATAATCTTTGCATCATGACAGTTTAACTCTTGCCAAGTGTGATATAATTATTGGAACATCCTGGTCACAAAACTAACCATGATTATTATGAGTTGTGTAGTTTACGGGTATATTCTTTCTCCTTTGCTTTATTAGGAAAGTCAAGGTTGAAATCTTCATACTACTTATTATTGAATCATTAAAAAATGAGAAAATCTGTGAACATAAAAAAAGAGTCAAAATATTTTGAGTTAATATTTTATTTTAGGGGTAATTACACATAACCCACCTGTGGTTTGGGCGAAAATCACTTTGCCTACCAGCGGTTTGAAAAGTATCACTTAACCCACCCGAGGTATGTTCCGTTTGTTTTTTGTAACCCACCTCTATTAAAATCGGGGTTAAATAGGTATTTTTGCTCAAATTTTATGTCTCTCTCCTCCCAAAACAAAAGCTAGGGCAAAAATACAAGAGAAACAAGATCAAAAAGTGGTATTTGTCTCTCTCTCCATTCACACAAATTTTGTACATGAAGAACATACCCAAAAATAATAAAACCCTAGAAGATTTTTTCTTCCCCCCAAATTTCCTTCTTTATTCGCGCCCTCACTTTTTTCCTTTTCTTTTATTTATAGACGTATTACAATAAAAGACAAAAACTAAAAAGAAATCGAAGGTGAAATGGGACATGGAGGTGGAAGAAATCAAAGCGATTCTGGAGAAAATCTGGGACCTTCACAACAAGCTCAGCGACGCTCTCCACTCAATTTCGCGGACTCATTTTCTCAACTCCGTCAAAGCTCTCAAAAAGCACCACAACAACATCAACAAAAAGAAGCAATTCAACCTAAAAAATGACGCTGTCAAGGACATTGGCCGGGCCGGGTTCATTTTCGTTAAGGACTTTTAGGTCGACGATGACGACTCGACCATCTAGGAAGCCAAGAGTCTCAATGCGATTCGGCCTTCTAGGGTTTCCTTTGATCTTTTTATGCAACTTAGGAGTCATCGGAGACAAACGCTGTCGATTTCTCAGAGACTTAGGTTCACGGATCACCACCACGGCGTCGATGCTCTCAGCAATGCTAGTTTAATGGAGGTACATTTGCAGTAAAGTTGAATGGGTCGGCTTTGGAGGTTTATGGGTTTTGGTTATGTGGGTTTTGTTTTGAATCACTAATTCTGGGTTTGGTTTTCGTTTGAATAACTGGTTTTAGGTTTTGGTTTGAATCATTGATTCTGGGTTTTGGTTTGAATCATTGATTCTGGGTTTATTGGTGGCGGATGGTTACAAAGTTCTGGGTTTATGTACTGATGCCGATGCCATTGTTTTTTTGATGGGTTTGTGGCTTTTGTTAGTGGTCTGTGGACGGTGGTTCTGGGTTCGTGGATTTTACTGATGGTCAGTCATCGGTGATCGTTTATCGTTGGGTTTCACTAAACCCACAAATGAGATGAGAAAATCATGTATATATAGTATATTTGATTGAGACAAGTCATAGTGTATTGTTTGCTTCCTTCTTTCAAAACCCTCCCTTTTGATCTTGTTTCTCTTGCATTTTTGTACTATTTTTTTTTTTTGGTAGGCGAGAGACATAAAATTTGAGCAAAAATACCTATTTACCCCCGATTTTAACAAATGTGGGTTACGGAAAACAAACGGAACGTACCTCAGGTGAGTTAAGTGATACTTTTCAAACCACGGGTAGGCAAAGTGATTTTTGCCAAACCACAGGTGGGTTATGTGTAATTACCCCTTTATTTTATTTTGACCTATAGTGTGTCGACACCTTAACTATTGTGACATTTTGTTGTATTCAAAACACAACTCTCTAAAAAAACCCAACATGTATATATATATATATGAACAAGTTTTAGCTATAAAAATTGTTTGTAGCCTAAGGGTAGAATCAGAGATGGAGTTAGGACTTAGAGTTTGGGGGGTAGCTTTGTTGTTGGCTACTTGTGGCAACTCTGGCCTTTGGCTCTACTGCTTAACCGCTAAGGGATTTTTTATTTTTTATTTTTATTATATTTTTTGTGCGTTTGATGTGGTTGTTGAGTAAGGACAAAATTGTTTTATTTAAAATTTTTAAAGGGTTGGGTTGTTTGTTTTGGGTAAAATTGGCTAATTGAGCTTAATTGTGTTTAGCTTTACTATTAGTAATTTTTGTTGTTGAGCTAATTTTTTTGAGCTTGTATATTTTGTTTTAAATTTTAGACCTATAAATTTTTTTATGGCCTTTGGAGAGAGGAAAATGCTAGAGTTACAATTTTTTTTTTTTTTTTTTTTTACAAGTTACTAATGTGGTGATTGATTATTGGTAAGTAAAAAAGTGATATGAGTAGTGGGTCTAGATGATAACCAATAAGAATTTATTACCTCAACACTTTATAAAAATGTTGTAAAAAAGTTTGTGACTATAGTATTACTTTTAAACTAATCAATGCGGTGAAAAACGGTGCTTGTCCTAGGGCAAGATAGTTTCTCCTTCGAGGTAGAACAGTGTCTCAACCTTTTCCTTCTGGTTTTCACTGGAAACACAAAATGGAAGATTTGGCGAAGAAATTTGAGAATCTCAAACTATCAGAACACGAGGGTGACGAAGTGGATTTAGACAAGCAAGAAGTCGCAGAAGGGTTTATCCTCGGAGCAAAGTTCTTAACCAAGCGACGTATTAATTTGGAAGCAATAATAAAGGCCTTTAAGCCGATATGGAAAACGACGGAGAACTTTGAGGTACAGGATGCAAGGGATAATGCAATGCTGTTCTTATTTAAAAACAATGAGGACATGGAACGAGTATTATGGGCTAGTCCGTGGTCCTTCGACAAATACTTGGTTGTTCTTCACAAGTTTGAACCAGGAGATTCGGTATCCAGCATAAGCTTTGATAGAGCCCCTTTCTGGCTCCAGATTCATGGTTTACCTATGAGGATGTAGATGAGAGAAGTGGCTAAACTGATTGTTGGATCAATGGGGCGATAGAGAAAGTGGACGTAGGAAAGAAGGGTTTTAGCATGGGTAAATATTTATGAGTCCGAATAGTTGTGAACATTACTCAACCTCTTTGCAAAGGACGGACAGTGTGAATGGGGGGATCCAAAGCGGGCTGGGTGGACTTTCGCTATGAAAGGTTGCCCATCTTCTGCTACTGGTGTGGCATGCTAGTGCATGATGATAGGGACTGCCCCCTTTGGATCAGTAGCAAAAAGTCTCTAGGGACGGAAGACAAATAATTTGGGCCTTGGTTGAAAGCAGACTCAGACCAGTTGCAGAGGCCGTAGGTGGCGGAGGTGCCAAAACACAAGACAATGGTGGCAGCAGAAGGGAAAAGAAAAGAAATGCCATGTTACAATTAGACCACAAAACCCAACCAGGGATCATAGAATGCGAAGCACACTCCAGACAGCGGGGCTACCGCGACGCAGCCAACGAAGCCACCATCAGCATCAAATATGGTAATAGATGATTTGGCTCCTCCTCTCTCGCGATCAGAAATATTCACGGAGCAATTAAGGGAGATAGATCAGGCCACAAATGTCGTTGACATTTTTAAGGGGGAAAAAAAGGAAAGTTCAAAATAGTAGACGCAATCAGTGGGAACGATAGGTGTGAGCCCAACCACTAAAAACACCCAGTCTTCGAATCAAGGCCTACAACCGAGAGAGAAGGCCCACACAACTTAGGGGACAAGCTCGATGCACAAAAGCCCATATGTCAACCCCCTAGAGCCTTCAGCTAATACTAGAGAGGCCCAAAATAAAAGAATAGAGGTCAATGGGTATTTGGACTCAATGGGAATAAAAGGCTTAGCCCAGGTTTGCAACAATAACACCACCAGAGGGTCATTAGATTTAGGGCACTATCTGAGGCACGACAATCACTTAGATGGAGGGGTGGGTAAGGAAAAAATATACCCAGGGAGAGCATCAGAGTCTTATGACTTAGGACCAAAAATTGGAGAAAACTTGGGTTTGTGGAAGTAGATACCTTGGGCTGGGGGGCAAAGTGAGGGCAAAAACAAGGCTACGAATGAGATTGGAGCAAAAAGGAAAAAATCAAGGGTGTTGCAAGATGTTGATGAGAATGCGATGTCCAAGAAGAGAAGCAAATTCGAAGGAGAGGTGGTGGAGATAGGTCAGCTTATGGCAAAGCATATGGGATCGGCGAAGGCTGCAAGTTAGCCCCGCTGGAATCAATGAGTACTCTTGTCTGGAAGTGTCGGGGGCTTGGGAACCACCGCACAGTTCGTGCCCTTGAGATGGTAGTGACTTCTGAAGATCCCATTTTAATTTTTTTAATTGAAACTAAGCTTTTTGTTACAGAGATGGATGGAGTTAAGGAGAGTTTAAAGCAGTCCCAAGGTCTGGTGGTGCCAAGTGCTAGGCAGAGTGGAGGATTAGCACTTCTTTCGAAGTCATCCCTGACTGTGGAAGTCAAGTCATTCTCGGATAGCCACATTGATGCCATAGTCAAGCCAGAGTGCACTTCGAAAGAGTGGAGGTTCACGGGTTTCTACGGCAACCTGGAAACAAGTAAGAGGGTTGAATTGTGGTAGCTCCTTAAACACTTATCCAGTGGCAACACCTTATCGTGGGTCTATTTGGGCAACTTTAACAAGTTGATGCATGATGGAGAGAAGGAAAGGGGAAGTAGACGACCAGCAAGTCAGATGGAAAAATTTTGCGATGTAATCAACATTTGTTAGCTATGTGATATGGGCTACACCGGACAGGATTTTACTTGGAGTATAAAGTTTGGTAATTGAGGTTGGATTAGGGAGTGCCTGGACAAAGCATTGGTCTCTGTTGGGTGGTCAAGCCGTTTCCTTGGTTTCAAATTACATCACAAGGCAAATTCGTGCTCTGGTCATTGTATCTTATTGCTGAAGGAGGCCCCAACTCGAAAGCTAAATCAACGAAGTCCTAAAATCTTCCAATTCGAAGAAATGTGGATCAAGGAGGACTCATGTGCTAGTGTGGTGGTGAATGCTTGGGAAAAGGGTGAGTGCAGTGGGTCCACATCTACCCTTCCCGTTGTCTGGAAGAATGCCACTCAGCTTTGACACTATGGAATAAAAATTTCTTTGGTCATGTGGGAAAGCGAATCGCTGCTCTATAGAACAAATTAGAGAGCCTAGAATGCTAAAACTGGTCCTCCACAGCAATGGAAGAACTTCAAAATACAAGAGATGAGCTGAATAAACTCCTTTACTTGGAAAAGACCATGTGGCAGCAGAGAAGTTGCATTAATTGGCTTAATTTAGGGGACAGAAACACTTCGTTTTTTCACACAAATGCGTCGAGCAGATTTTAACAAAATAATATCCTAGGAGTTATGGATGACACAGGGGTGTGGAGAGATGAAGCCGGGGGGATTGGAAGAACTTTTGTGGGCTATTTCAAAAAGCTTTTCTCAACTTCAAATCCAGAGGTAAATGAGGAGCTTATCAATGCTATTCATGGGAAGGTCTTAGACCAGACAAATTTTCTTCTAACAAGAGATTTTCGGGTTGAGGAAATGGATAGAGCACTGAAACAAATGTTTCCAACTACTGCACCTGGCCCTGATGGGATGCCCTCCTTGTTCTACTAGAAGTTTTGGCCCACTGTAAGTGCTGTTGTCTCCAAAACCGTATTGAATTTTTTCAATTTAGGCATTACTCCCTTGAACTTCAATGAAACCCATATTGTATTAATCCCCAAAGTGAAAGACCCCAAGCTAGGTACTGAATACCGTCCAATAAGTCTGTGTAATGTAGCTTATAAAATTGCTTCCAAGACTATTGCAAACAGGCTGAAACAGGTGCTGCCAACTCTGGTTTGTGAGAATCAAAGTGCATTTGTTGTAGAACGACTTATCACAAACAATGTGCTAGTGGCTTCGGAGACCATGTTCCACATTAGTAAAAAAAGAAATGTTAAGGAAGGGGAAATGGCTTTGAAGCTCGACATGAGCAAAGCCTATAACAGGGTTGAATGGAGATGTTTGGAGCAGATTATGCGAAAGATGGGTTTTGGGGAAAGGTGGGTTGGTTTGGTTATGAGATGCATTAACATGGTTACCTATGCCATCTGCATAAACGGAGCACCACAGGAGCTGATAGTACCCTCAAGAGGTCTAAGGTAAGGGGACCCATTTACACCCTACCTTTTCCTACTTTGTACGGAAGGTTTGTCTGTGATGCTTCACCAAGCTGTGCAAAATAAAAAATTGCGAGGTGTTTCAGCATGTAGGAGGGGACCGAAAGTCTTGCATCTCTTTTTCGCTGATGATAGCCTAATTTTTGGCCAAGTCACTACGTTGGAAAGTACTAAGATACTAAGAATTTTGAAGGTGTATGAAGACTTCTTAGGTCAACAGTTGAACAAGAAATAAAACAGCCTTGTTCTTCAGCCGAAACACTCCCATAGAGGCTCAGGAAGCAATCAAAAACATGTTTGGTGCCCGAGTGATCAGACAACACAAAACTTATCTAGGCCTGCCTTCCTTAATTGGCAGATCTAAGACCAACACTTTTGCACAGCTAAAAGCGAAGGTGGCAAAGAAACTAGATCGTTGGAAAGAGAAGTTGCTCTCGACTGCTGGAAAAGAAGCTGGTGGGGGCAAGCTGTCCCTACTTACACAATGAGTTGCTTCAAGATTCCTAATGAAATTTGTGATGAGCTAACTAGCATGGTAAGTCAGTTCTGATGGGGGCAAAAAAATGAGGAGAAAAGGGTAGCATGGATGAACTAGGAAAAGTTGTGTCAGCCAAAAGAGAAAGGGGGAATGGGGTTCCATGATTTAAAGGGCATTAACAAAGCTTTGCAAGCCAAGCAAGGGTGGAGACTTCAAAAAAATCCACACTCTCTGTTTGCCCGGGTGTTTAAAGCTAAATATTTTCATGATGGAAGCTTCATTCAAGCAATTCTCGGTCACAATCCTTCTTTCGCCTGGAGAAGTATAACGTCAACACAGGAAGTAGTAAAAAAGGGTGTGCGTTGGAAAGTAGGAGATGGGAACAGCATCAAGATATGGTCTGACAAGTGGCTGCCCTCACCATCTTTGTATAAGGTAGTCTCTCCAAAAAACATACTTAGGGCTGAGGCCAAAGTCTGTGAACTTATTGATCTCGAGAGAAAGGAGTGGAAAGCTTCTTTGGTCAGGCAAATCTTTTGGCCCCACGAGGTAGATATGGTGCTAGGCATCCCTCTTAGCATATGACTTCCTCCAAATAAGCTTGTTTGGGCTCGCACAGCTATGGCAAATTCACTGTCTGTAGTGCCTACCACTTACTCATGGATGACAGCAAAAAGATCAGGGGAGTGGAGAGCTCGGATGACATTGAAGTGAGGCAAGCTTGGAGGTGGATTTGGAGCATGAAAACTCCAAATAAAATCAAAAACTTTTCCTGGAGGGCTTGTCGAGATATTCTTGCCAACAAAGTGAACTTGAAGAAAAGAATGATAATGAAGGATGATCTTTGCAATGAGTGTGGAAAGGAACCAGAAACTAATTGTCATATGTTTTGGTTTTGTGATAAAGTAAAAGATATATGGGGTAATAGCAAGCTGGCTTTCCCCTTTCATATTGAGCCGTGGTGGAGCTTCATGGATGTGGTCTAGCAGATTGTGAAGTGCAAGTTAAATGATTCAGGACTCCTGGAGACAACTATGACACTATGTTGGGAAATATGGAAAAACAGAAATTCAATCCGGCATGGAGGACCTCGTAGTTCTGGGAAGTCAATTGTCAAACGAGCGTTAGCACTAATGGAGGAGTATCGAGCAGCAACAGCGGTAGTGTATTCCCCTAAACCCACTAAGGCAGTGAAGTGGCACCTCCCAGACCACCCAGTCTACAAGTTAAACGTGGATGCTGCTGTTTTAAAGGAGTTAAATGCCACAGGAATGGGGATGGTTGTACGAGATTGGGAAGGAAATGTGTTGGCAACGATGAGCAAGAGGATCACAGCACCTCTGGCCACCTTGGAAGCTGAAGCAAAGTCTATGGAAACAACGGTCCACTTCGCATGGGAGATGGGATTTAGGGAGGTTGTCTGTGAGACCGATTCTTTAGGCCTATATCAGATTCTCTCAGGATCCACCGAGGCTCCCTCCTGCATTGATACAATTGTCACTAGCATTTTACTGTTAGGCCAAAGTTTTTGTTGTATTTCTTTCAATCATGTAAAAAGGCAAGGCAACAAGCCGGCCCATATTCTAGCCCAATTTGCAAGACATATTGGGGATTTTGTGGTGTGGTTGGAGGAAACTCCTAGCCCAATTGAGCACGCATGTGCTCAGGATGCAATTCATTTATATGGTAATCAAAAAATGAAAGCATAGTCTTCCCATAAAAAAAAAAAAAACCGAATCAATGATATTGTTAAAAGGGGGGTAAAGTGTAATTTTTTAGAACAAAATTGCTAAAATCAATAGCTATATATATTCTAATTTTTTTTATAAAAATAACTGGGGGGGGGGGGGCATTGCCTCCCAAATCCCAATGTCCAAGTCTACTTCTGTCCATGGCTACAATCTTATTCAATATCTTTTTATTGGAGGTGAATTTTGACAATCTACAATTAGATTACATCTTATTCTTATATCCTCCATACTTGCAAAATTTCTAGAAAATTAAAGATCAATAGCTATGTCATCAATAAATAGTTTAAATTGTAAGTTTTGTAGTTTAAAATTGTGCATAAAATATAAACTTATATATCAAATAGTAAATAGTATCCAATTGATACAAAATTTTACATGTGTATTAAGAGCGTAAAGAACATGTATTAAATTGTTAGAATTTCAAAATATGTAGTCATTTTTATTTTATTGAGTAAGATTATAATCTTAAACTACAATAAATTTTGTAGTTAAATTTTTATATATATAGTTTTTTTTTTTATGTGTTAGGAAACCATGATACATAATTACAACAAAATTGAGTGTTTATGTTTTGTCAGATTTTGTTTTTATTTGAGATATATTAAACTATGATTCTTTGTTTGACCAAATTGATAGGTTGCATTGAGATTTTTTTAATGCTTTATATCTATTTTTCAGTATTTGACGCCAAGGGATGGGATTCATAATTCACTGAGAACGCCAAAGGCTTGTAGCTGAATTGACATCTCCCCATGTACAAAGTGCTTGGGGGTCTAGGGGGGAAAGGGTTCGAGCTGCGGGGTTAGCAGTATGTTGTAATTATTTCTCAAAAAAAAAAAAAAAAAATTCACTGAGAACTTCTAATTAGACTTTTTTTTTTTTTTTTTTTTTGAAACAACCATATTTAAGTAGCAGTATCTTACATATTCCGTAACAAACACTATTTATACTGTCATGTTTTAAGGAAAAAAAAAAAACGCGTATAATTCTATAACTTTGGAGTGAAAATGGGAGAAGGAAGTTTTTTTAAAGTTTCGAATGGACGCATACTGTATGAGTACAAATATACGTTTTCACTAACTAGGGTTCCCTGCGAAAGAATTCTATCTAAAACATATCTAGCTACCCCTCCCAATTAGTCTATTCTCATCAAATTCTCTTGTGGTCTCTAATATTTCTTTATATGTAACAATAACAATTAGCAATTTCATTTTTAATGGAATTGGGGGGGGGGGGGGGGGGGGGGGGGGGATCACTAAAATATCTTATAACTACAATCATGCATTTTATGTCTATCCAATTTTATTCTTGATGCATTTCGCTGCATACGTTTATGAGTATTGCTTAAAAACATAATTACAATCAAGAAGTATCATTATTATCATTAGTTTTAATCTTCTTCTTTTTTAACTCAAAATAAGTTTTTCATTTAACAATTGAAGATATATCAACCAACCATTGGAAGTTTAGGGTGATATATATTTTTTAAATTATGTTGATTTTTATTATTATTTGGTTTATGTTTATGTGTAATGTTATCGATAACACTATGCCCCCTTAAAAAGCACTCATTAGTGAAATATATCATTGAAAAAAAAGGACCTAAACATAAGAGAATATTCTCAACTTAACAAAAAAAATATTATGGCTGACTAGAGTTTGTCAAAGTATAAGTAGAAATTTCCCAATTTAATTTAATTCCTAGAATGGTAAAAAATAACAAAAAAGAAAAATGGAAAGAAAAAAAAAATGCAAAGGGTGAGAGTTTATGAGGGGGCCATCCATGGAGATGCATCTGCCTTGTTAATATTCCAAATAGGATAGCTTCCTAGAGTCATTACCCTCATCTTGGCAACCTTCATGTCAAAGAAGCCGCAAAAGATGAAGCATACATGACAAAATGTTTTATCATTTTCTAACTATTTTGGCAATTATTGCTTCGATTTTATCATTAAAAATTACAATAACATTTAACATAGCTGTTTCTCAATATATATATATATATATATATATTTATATATTATATTGCAATGACAACCTTCATTATATGTGTGGAGCTGTACCATACTAACAAACACCAGAGTTGATAAAAAGAGCAATGTGGTGCTGGTGTGCTATAATATAGGGTGGAGTTCTGAATTAATGACTTCAGTAATGGAGGAAGTTTGCCTCGATGATATTAAAGGATATTTTATTTAAAAAAGGCTGATGTTTGTGGAGGATCAGCACCTATGAGTGAGGAGCAAGAAGAATATTCTGGTTCTCTTGTGGAGACACAAGCTGAGGATTAGCACTTCTCTTGGAATTTTGTTATCACGACTCCGATATTTGGTGTAATCCAGCAATTAGCTGGGTTACATATAATTTTATTTTTAATGAATGGTTCTTCCGTGACTTTGTTTTTAGTATCAACTATTGGTTCAATCGCGGAATCACTTTTAGTAAGTCAAGTTTTGAAGAGAACAGCGATGCTAGTTCCTCTGTTCATGTTAACTGTTGTCCTGTATGGACTCTCCCTCAAGGTTCACAGTTCAAAAAGATTTGAAGCCAACCATTACCCCAAGGAAGGTTTTTTTTCCTGCTGCGTTGGTCTACACCTATATTATAGTATATACTAGGAGGTTTTCTCTCCTGCTTTGGGCTGCTGCACTAGAGTTATTCCCTATCCAATATTGGGGCATAGGAGTAGCGGTTGCCAACATATCTGCTTTATCTTTTAAAATTCGAATAATTTTCATGATTTACATGGTAGAGTCCCTAAAAATCATCATGTTCACCAACAGCCATCAAATTTAGAAAATTGTCTCTGGCATCAATGCTTTGAAATTTTTTATTTTTTTAATTTTTTTTTTATTGTACATGTTATCTTATTTCTCAAATACAAATGCAACCAAAATTGATATCAACTAGTTCATTCAATTTTTCATTGCCAAGCAAATCGGTTGGGTTTACCATTTAAAGTCCAAATTATTAAAGCCAAAAATGCATGACGAAAGAATAATTAATTATCCATATTATGATGCACCCTTGTCAACCTATAATTATTGGTATGAAAAAAAAATAATGAAGGCTTCAGGTTTAAGGTATTGCTTGAAAACCAAATTCACAATCAAGAAGTATCATCATCATGATTATCACGATTATTAATTTTATTGTTATTTTGTTGATGTTTATGTGTATTGTTATTAATAGTAATTAGTCGCTAACATGTGTAATGTGCATGAAAGTAATATATAAAGATGATATAGAGATTAAATGTGTGTATTAACATTAAAACAAATCTTGTCGTACCAAAATTAAAAAAAAAAAAAAAATTGTTTTTCAAGAATGAAAAAGATGAAGAAATTTTAAAAATAATTTTTTAAAATAATTTCTTAATATTATTGGCAAGATTTAATTAAAATTTGTGCAGAATATTTTCACCGTTGAACTTCAAATTATGAAGGACCTAGAAGAATGGCCAAATATATGTCACATGTCAGGAAAAAAGAAGAAGGAAGGAATAAGACAAAAATCTTTTAATTTGCACCTTTTCAAATCTAAATATTTTATATAATATCATAATCATTACTTATATATTTTCTTTCCTATTTTTATGTGAGCATAAATTTATAGTTCTTTAAATAATAGTTAAACATTGGTGTGGACTGAAAACAAATGACACTAGAGTGTCCCATGATCAAGCAAATAACTTAATAAATATTGAAATCAAGTTGGTGAAGTATTAAAGAACCTTATTTAGCATTTTTAATTCATTTTCTAAATTTATTCTAGAATTATCTTAAAGAATATTACCCTGCATTTTCTCAAAAAAAAAAAAAAAAAAAAAAAGAATATTGCCCTGCAAGTTATATATACCATTGAAAAATTTTATGTCTCTAGTTTGCAATGCATCTCAATGTGTGCATCTATTTTTTTTTTCCATAAAAAAAAAAAAAAAAAAAAAAAAAATCTAGTAGAAGCTAGTTATGATCATTTTACTATAGATTATCAGGACTAATTGAATGCACTCAAGAAATAGTGAATTATGGATTCTCTTACATGGAACCGCCACTTGTAAATGGAAATATTAAGAAAAACATTACATATATCTTAGTTTACAAAATACTATATCGATTACAAGAAAATATGTTACAAGGTCTTTATGATCTATTGACACTCTCCGAGGATGGTAGTTACACGGAAAAGACTACATAGCCTATAGTCCCAAATTTAAGTTAGAAGGCTAAGTTATGGGATGATAGGTGTTAAGCATCCTTCAGCACTATTTAAAGATTTATCTATTAATGCATATTATCCAATATTAACAATTCACCATACACTTATCAAATGAAATTAAAATGAGCAATCACTCAAAATATACATTTTCAATGTTCTAAACATATTAAAAATAATTAAAAATCAACTATTATCAAATCACATTTGAGATTAAAACCTTCATTATATATAGATTGAACTTACATGCATCACAATTTAGGGACTTAAGTGAGGGAGATTGTGATACCCTTGATTGATTGAATATTATTTGAGTGTTTGTTGTGGGGTGTGTGCTTGAGTACTCACATCAAGCATATATTGGGGTGATCTTAGTTTTATTAACAATTACAATGAGTCTTAATTGTACATAAGTTACTAGCGCTTTTTTTGGGTTATTAAACATATAATCTTTGTCTTAGACAACTACATGTTTCCCACAGATGGAGCCAAATGATGATTCAGATGATTATAGTTCCAAACTCGATGAAGGCACCTACAAAGAGTGAAAGGAAGAGAGTCTAAAATAGAAGCTTCTATTTCCTAAGTTTCATTTTGGGCAGTCTAAATATTGGGCCCAATATGACAGTTAGAACATGTCGTATTTCGTTGGCCTGCTCAGCCCATCAAATATTTCTCTTTTCTTTCTTTCTTTAATTTTTTTTCTCCCCGTGACAAAAAGAGTTCTCTTTTACCAAATCTATCGAGTCTATCTTGATGATTACAGGAGATAAAAAAAGTAAAAGAGAAATGGCCCTGGCCCTGGGAGATACCCTCCTCCCTAACATTTTGGGAGGGCTTGTTACTTGTTACTTTAAAGTAATGTCCAAATACATGCAAAGCAAGCTATATGTGATAGTACACTATAATGATGTGAAAGGTTTACTCCACCGGGATGACATTTTAAAAGGTTAATTATTGTTGTAGACAGAGGCGGCTTGATGTATTTGGGTTTCTAAGATGAAAAATAAATTGAGACCTTTTATATATTAAAATATAATTTTTGTTAAAAAAAAAGTCAGGTTAGCTGGTCGGCTGGTCCTCCAAATCAATGAATAAGTATAATCTAATCAACAAAAGCAAAAACTTGATCAGCATTATATATCTGTATATTGTAAATTTACACATTCACATTTTAAAGGCCGTTTGACATGAGGGTTGAAAAATAAAATAAAAATCTTCTGATTCTTAATTAACATTTATTTATTTTACCTTGGGCATGAGAGTAGTCGACAGCAAATGACTCGTGACAAAAGTGGCATGGTCTAAAGGAAAGTCCAAATTTGAACTGCTGCTATAAATTATAAAACCGTATCTGGGAATATTTGCCTGTCCATTTTCAAATCCATATCTATCTTTAAGTGTCAGCTGATTGATATATATATATATATATATATATATATTTGCTCTAGAAAAATAGAAAAAGTAAAGTGAGATATGCAATAGGCAAAAAACACCATACTTGTGTGCAAAAATAATAAAGTAGCATTCGCAAAAAAATTACTTTGCCGGTTTGCATAACTTTTTGTCCAAAAAATGAGAAATTATTATGTACTCTTAGAGTACCATAAATGCGTACTCTCATGTGAGAAAGAGGACTATGCATTTATGGTACTCCGAGAATACCTAATAATTTTCCCAAAAAAAGTTATACATTGGACACTTGTACTTGGTATCTGTTTACAAAAGAGACCAATAAAGACATTTTTTGTTAATATGTCTCGTACTTATTGGATTTTGATACCACTATTATGGTATCATTTATTACAAAATGCCTTCTCCTTCAGGAGTGCATTTCTATGTAAGATTCCACATATAATTACGAGAAACAAAAGATGGACAGTCTTATCAAAAAATAAAAAAAGGACACTGCATATATTTCTAGTTGACTTGAGTTGCTGCCTTCCTCCTTTTGCTGACCGGGCCTTCACTCTGTTTGCCTCACTGTAGGTATGATGTAGATGGACTGCCTGTTTAATAGTAGCTTTCAAATATTGTTATTCAAAATTATATGAAAATTGTGGTTTAAAAAGTGTTGTAAAAATATGTGTTTAAATTACTCAATATAAAAAATGTGTTTAGTACCATGTTTCAAACAACATATTTTAAAATCTGAAAAAATATAGCTCTCTTGCCAGAAGAATCATGTAATCACAAATTAAAGAGGCGAATTCTTACCTTCTTTCCACCATAGTCTAACTAAAAAATTAAAAATTAAAAAAATTAAAAAAGGAAATGGGGTGTAGAGAACAAGCTAAAAGGCAACAATAACAGCTCGTAGATTAAACGTTTTTTATTTTTGTTTTGAATAAAAAATACCAAAAATGTGATGTTGTACAATCAAGTATAATCAATCGACATTTTCATTCGGCAAAGGGAACAAAAACTTCCAAAAGCAGCCATGATGTTACAAGAATACAGAACATAACACAGATTTTATTCAAAAATTTATTTGTTTATTTATTAAAAATTTTAAAAATTATATAGTTGTTATTTAAGAAAATTGAAACTTTAAAATATTGTATATGAAGAGATTGAGTATCTACAAATCAATCAGCTTCTTTTATTCACATGTCACACATAGATATCAAATACTAATTCATAATAGCTACAAAAGGATAATGTGTACATGAAATAAAAATCAAGCTTTTAGCAAGATTACCATGCCTAATACTAAAGGAAATTAAAGGAATAACAAGAGTTTCACTTCATCCATACCACTAATGACTTCACTTTTTATATGCATGCCACCTTTTGGTTAGTAAGATAACACGTTTGCTCGATCAAGTAAAACAAGGCTCTCCAAGAAATTAGTTACAAATGAAGGAAGCTGGATATCAAGTTCCTTCTTCTGTAGATTTTCAGTGTCAATTAAAAGAAACTTATATTCCTGGATCTTCGCTTGATGACAAATGCACCTAGTCAGAAGTGAACCATACTCCGTAAAAGCAATGCAATGACCGGGAAATGGTACTACTACTACAAAAAATTTATTCCAAGACTCAACCACACCATACTCCCTCATCACCCATATGGAGTATTCGAAGCCACATGGTCCATATTTAATGTAAGCCAGTTTCCCTTTGAATAATGCAAGACATCTCTTATCAAGTTTTACTTTTCTAGCAATTATACCGATACGAGACATAGACTTATCAGGCAGTTTTAGCGTCTGAATTTCTCAAAATTGACATCAAATGCCACAATAGTTCTTTCTTTTGCTGTCCAGCGATTCTCTCCATTAATTAATGCCATCCAGTGCAAAGCTCCACTAACCATTGGGTTCGGATGAGCTCTCTCTGCCCAGAATGTTACATTGGTTGGTAACGAGATTTCATACCTTCTCCATGAATCCGAACTTAAAGTGTTCACCTCAATCTCATGTCCACACAAATTAGAAGATAAAATCCTGACAACCTTGTAGTCATCATTCTCGGAATGACAAGCAAATGCGAGTGTAACACACATTAATTGTCTTAAGCAAGTATCAGGCAATTTCTTGAATTTTCTAACGCTAGGGTTCCACAAATATATAACATTACTAGAAGAAAATTCAGCAAGACACAATAAGCCATTGCAAGAACCCACTATATGGACATGCACAAAATCAGAAGGAATTTCAGTCTCATAAATCCTATCAAAGGTACTGTCAAAAGCGACTATAAAGACTGGTCTGTTAGAAGAAGAAGGAAGCGATGGCATATGTATGACATAACCATTAGCATTATTATAATGATGGGGATGTTTGTTTTTATTGTTGTAAAGGTGGGTGGAGATGAAATTAGGAGTGGTGATAGAGGAGTCCCAGGATTTGCATACACACCTAAATCTCATCAATGATTTCACCGGTACCCTGGTCAGGATGCTGTTGAATATGATGTCATTTGGGACATGGTTCTTCCTCTGTTGAAGAATTGGTGGTTGTCTCATTTCAGACATTTTATCTCAGATAGAATTGGAGATGTACTGTTTACTTCTTCTACCAGCAAATGAAATTGATGAGCAAAGAGAAATTTTATGTAAGACAGTTACCTTACCTAACATTTTGACAAAAAAGGTTATTAATTTCGACTTTAAATAACTAAATTAAGTTTGAACGGGATTTATGTAAGACCCACAAACAATATATAATTTAAGTAGTGAGTCAGCTGATAACTACTAGCTCCCAAACACACAGTAATGATTCATGCAAAGGATAGAGAAAAACTGCTTTCTTGCATAAATTCAATATTCAATTAATCTAGCCACTAGGATTTCTTTGGCACACATGCTACTCGTACGAACACCGAAAACAAAGTCATGAGTCACAGTTATACAAAAACAAAAACAATCATTAATTAAGAACGAAATTACCTTTTTTGAATCCTTCTTCCCCCACAATCAAGTATAATAGAAAAAAAGTATAATCAATAGACACATTCATATGCCTTAAAAAAATAGACATTCATTCCGCGAAGCGGACAAACACGTCCAAACGCTGGTTTTGTTCAAAAATTTATTTGTTTATTTATTAAGAATTTGAATAATATAGTTAGTTAAGAAAATTGAAACCTTCAAAAATTGTATATGACGAAATTGATGATTTGCAAAATATATATTAATTTCCTTTAAGCTAGTGGCTAAACAGCAATGATTAGCTTACTGCTGCATATTTGTAAACATAGCAAAACGGGTGGGTTGAGTTGGGTCAATTGGGTTGCGGGTCAAAAACGGGTAATTTTAAACGGGTTAAAAAATGGGTTCGAGTCAATCGGGTCGGGTTGACCCGTATTTTTCACATGAATTTGTTTTTTTTTTTTGTTAAAAAAACATGTATTTGCCATTTAGAAAGTCATGCAACAAATTACTTGATGTAAAATGCATTACTTTGAATTCATCACTTATATCAAGAATGAATTACACTTATTAATACTTATTCAATAATTTTAAAATTATACAAATCCTAACATTGCTATCTAAAACAAAATAATACAAAGATAAGTAAAACAAATACGCAAGTTTTATTTCTACACAATATCAACATCCCAAAATATAAAACAAAATTACAAATGACTTATTGGATAATTCATTTGACAAAAAATAAAAACATATAAGAAATTTACAATCTTGAAAATTAATTTTATAATATATTGTCAATTGTGGTTGGCATTCTATTTCAATTTGAGATATATATTAAAGTTTCATTATTTATTTATTTATATATGGTCTCTTTTATGAATATCATATCATTGTTAAGCAACACACACTCTTAGAAATATCATAATTTATTTTGAAAAGCTATTTATTTTGGACATAAATTGTTAAAAAATAGGTTTAAGCATTCATAATTTATGTTAATTTGATACTTTGGCTTTACTATTTTCACACTTGTGAATGTTTCTCACACATGTCTACAATTTTAAATTTATGTTTTTAACTGTACTGTAACCAGATTATCTTGTCATGCACTTTACTATTTGATATCTAAAAATCTTTATTTATTATGGAATGCTTAATTATTCATCTTTCAATCAATTTGCATACAGTTATGTAAATGTCTCAATTGTTTCCTTAAAGCTCACAACAAACAATTAAACCAATATTTTCTTAATTTTATTATTTTTTTTTTACCAAAAAAAAAAAAAAGTTTTAAAAATAGTTCAGGTTCAAGTCGGGTCGCGGTTCGGTTGACCCGCAAAAAACACGGGTTGGGTCACGGGTCAACCCGTTTTTGCTTCGAGTCAAAAAAATCGAGTTCGGGTAAGGTATTTTTTGGGTCAGGTCGGGTCGAGTTAGAAAGTTCTAACCCATTTTGCCATGTCTACATATTTGGCAACAAATCTTTGAATTCTGTACGTTTTTATAAGATCTGGTTCCTCCTAATAATTTATTTGTAAAAATAAATTAGAAAATTTACTTACCTATAAGTTACAAATTGTATGTGTTTTATCTCCATTAATAAAAATAAATTCATGGATCCTACAATAGTAATATAATTGAACATCATCAAATCTAATACGAGATGCAGAAGCGTCAAGAAGCAAAATACGTCTACTTTTAGAAAACAAGAAACAAAATATGTTTGCTTCTGAAAATAACCTCGAATTTACGAAAGTTCCTTCAATCCATAAAGAAAAAGGGTTCTGTAATTCACAAGAGAGACAATAAACAAAGTCTGAATTTTTTTTAATATCAATAATCTATGAAAAACGTTTACAGACTTAGGGGCTTATTTAAAGGCTCTATAAAATTTGGCAAACAAGAAAATATATTCTAAAATAAGTCCTAATTAATACCTAACCATAATAGGAACTAAATTTGACCTAAAAACATTAAAAGCACCTAAAAACAAGGAAATAAATCACCTAAACCTAAAATAACGTTTTTTTACATAAAAATCCCAAATTTAATAAATTACAATAATTAAATAGTAAATTGTATCTTACATCAAGCTCTTCGACTTGAAAACAAATAACTCCATATAAAACAAATAATGACCAAAAACAAACGCTGGAACGTCCCATGATCAAGCAAATAACTTAATAAAAATTGAATATTAAGTTGGTGAAGTATTAACGAACCTTAGTTGTTTCTCCACAAAAAAAAAAAAAAAGAAAAAAAAAAAAGAACCTTATTTAGCATTTTTATTCAATTTTTAAATTAATTCTAGAATTATCTCAAAGAATATTACCCTGCAAGTTATATACCATTGAAAAATTTTGTCTCTAGTTTGCAATGCATCTAAATGTGTGCAATTTAAAATATCTAGAAGAAGCTAGTTATGGTCATTTTTTTACTATAGATTATCAGGACTAATTAAATGCACTCAAGAAATAGTGAATTATGGATTCTCTTACATGGAACGGCCACTTGTAAATGGAAATGTTAAAAAAAAAAAAAATTACATATTTCTTAGTTTACAAAATATATTACAAGGTCTTTATGACCTGCTGACAATCTTCGAGGATGATAGTTACATTAAAAAGACTACATAGCCTACAATCTCAAATTTAAGTTAGGAGGCCAAGTAATGGGATGAAAAAGGTGTTAAGCACCCTCCAATATTATTTAAAGATTTGTCTCCTCATGCATACTGTCCAATAACAATTCATCACACTTATCAAATGAAATTACAATGAGCAATCACTCAAAATGTACATTTTCAATGTCCACCAAGTATTGAATAATAATAAAAATAAAACATGAAATTTAGATGAAAAATAATTAAAAATCAACTATTATGAAATCACATGTGAGGTTAAACCTACATTATGTATAGGTTAAACCTACATTCATCACAATTTTGTAATTCAAGTGGGGGAGATTGTGATGGCTCAGATTGATTGGATATTAATTGTGTGTGTGTTGTGGGGTGTGTTGCGTCACAGTATATTGTCTGATATGGGTACCCACATTGGGCATATATTGGGGTGACCTTAATTAGTTTTATTAAAAACTACAAGAAGTTGTAATTATGATTAGACTAGTATTTTTGAGGTAAAAATACATGTTTTTTTTCTTGAGTTGTTACACTTTCAATCTTTTCTTAGACAAATACATGTTTTCCACAGATGGAGCCAGATGATGATTTTGATGATTATAGGTCCAAACTCGATGAAGGCACCCACATAGAGTGAAAGAACATGATTCTGTTTCCTAGGGTTTATTTGGGTGGACTAAATATTGGGCCCAATATGACAAGTAGAACATGTCTTAATTTGGTGGCCTGCTCAGACCATCCCTCTCGAAATCTATCAAATCTATTTTCTTTCTTTATTTCTTTCTTTTTTCCTGGTGACCAAACGACAGAGTTCTCTTTCTTTATTTATTTATTTTTGGCATTAAACTATGTTGAATACTTTTTGTATTATTTAAAAAAGATAATCCTGCCACCACCGCACACTTTTGGTGCGATGGTTACTCCACAAGCAGTATGGGGGACAAGGGCCGGAGTTCAAGTATTCAAGAGGGAGTTTCACATATATATACACTTAGATTAGAGTAGAGTAGAATTTTTATCATGTAAAAAAAAAAAAAAAAAGATAATCCTGCCAACCTTTTCAGTTTTTAAGATTGTAACTGCGCCCAAATCCAAATTACCTTAGAAATCCACTTTTACCGGTTCTCAAAAGTATATTCATCCCTTTTTTTTTTCACACACTTAACTTTGGATGTATATATATATATTTTTTCTAAAATTCATATTTGTATCAGTGCATTGCAAACTTGAAGACAAATGAAACAGACCAGTCTCCTTTCAATTTAGTTTGCAATGCAATTTCTACCTTGACTTTTGTGTGCCTATATATATATATATATATATATATATATATATATATATATATATATATATATATATATATATATATATATATTAAGCGTGTGAAAAAAAAAAAAAAAAAAAAAAAAGGATGAATATATATATATATATATATATATTTATATATATTTAAAGGAATCCTTGAGTATATCCAGATTGTTCCAATTGATGGTTATGATCTTTGGTTTATGGGTTTTGTTTATTATCATAAAGCAGTATAATAGGTGCTAGTGTATTAGAACATGTTTTATGTTTTATTTCTAGATGGATTATGATACCTTTAAATAAGATTGATATCATCGATCATGTCACTGTGAAATAAAGTTCATCTAAAGAGTACATCCAGATTGTTCCAATTGATGGTTATGATTTTTGGTTCATGGGTTTTGTTTATTATCATAAAACAGTATAATAGGTGCTAGTGTATTAGAAGAGTGACAATAATTGTTAAATTTTTGTTTACCTTTATCTTTTTCCAATTGATGGTTACCTTTATCTTTTGTTTACCTTTATCTTTAAGTATTAGTATATATCAAAATTCTTTATTTCTTCTTATTATATTTATTTTTTTGCTTTCCATTTTTAGAGGAATTTTATTCTTAAAAAATAAGCATCATTAACCTTTTCTTTTCTTTTTCTTTTTTTTTTTTAAAAAAAGAATTATAATAATTAAGGACATAACTCTATTTCCATTGTTATTTTTCTTTCAAATCAAAACTTCCCGTATTAGGTTGATAACAAATCTATGATTAACTGGGAAAGATTTTATTAAAATAAAAAATGGTAAAGAAATTAAAAAGGAATTGATTTTTTTTTTTTTTTTGACGTAAAAAGAAACAACCGTTTTGCTTCACTTCATTATAATTTTTTTTAATAAAAACTATAATTTTTTTTAGTTATTACCAAAAAGTTTTTAAAAAAAATCATACAATGCACAAGCCAATAGTTAGTTCAAGTATTAAATTACAACACTTTTATTATGTCATGTGTAGTTATTTCTCACATCTAAAAGCTTTTTTATTTTTATAGAAAGTTTCAACCTATAGCGTTCGCTTTTGATAATAGCTATTTATTATCAGACCAAGATACTAGTTAGTTTTTGGTGTAGGCGGGGATCGAACCCCAGATCTTTTATTCAACTATCAGAAACTTTACCAATTGAGCTAACTGAAACCCACTTCACATTTAAAAGCTATTTAGCAATTTAGTTACCAAAATGAGGGTAACAAATGCAATGCATTTCATCATTATAGCTTGTCAAACACTCTGACGGCAAAACATTTTTGTTAATTAAAGCTCATTATCACAAAAGCTCATTTCTATTTTTCATGTATCAACAGACTCTAGAACTCTACTATTTATTTATTTTTGCTAAAGAAAAACACAATAAACATCCAAATCACCAACAAATAGAGAGAAACAAAGACAACAGATTACATAGAGACTGAACAAGAGATTCCATTTGTAGAACTCTATTGTTGAAGTATTACTTTTTTGGGAGAATTACACTCTCCTCCTTTGTGGTTTGGATTAATGACACTCCACTCCAAACCTTAAGGGAATAAACACTTCCCTCCTTTGAGGCTTGAAAAAATTAACACTTCGCCCATTTTGTTTATCTTAATAACAAAATATTCTAAATTTCTATAAGAATCTATTTACTAAAATTTAACCGGGGTTAATAAAAAAATAATTAATTTAGAATAAACATGCAAAATTATTAAGTACCAAAACACTTGCAGTGTCAAATCTCTCAAAAACCCATTGAAAAAAGAAAAAAGAAATAATAAGAAAAATTCATACTTAATACTTTTAAAATACAATTTAATTAAAAATTTAAATCAATTAATTTTAATTATGAAATGAAGGATAATTTTTTTGAAATCTTCCCTTAAACAAATGGCAGGTTATCCCAAAACATTTTTAATATTATTAATTTAATAAAATTTGATTAAGTGGATGTCAAGGGGGGAAAGTGTTTTGCTTCGTCAAGTTTGAAGTGAAGTGTCATTATTTCCTCAAATCTGAAGAAAGGAAGCTTAATTACCCCATATTAATTTAACAAATTTTGGTCAATTGAGATGTCAAAGGAGGGGATGAAGTGTTTTTTCCTTTCAATTTTGGAGTGAAGTGTCATTTTCTTAAACTTTAAGGGAGGAAAGTATAATTATTTCAACGAATAAAATGTTTTAGCATCAAATAATGGATTCCTTTCAAATCTTGCAAACAAGGAAGCGTGAGAATACTATTAATTCATAGAAAAGAAAGCCATGTCCTATCCTGTCTGCCCCCCAATTTGACAGAATTCTCTACAGTTTGTGAAAATAAGAGGAGAGGTGAAAGCCACCATCCATTTGTGCAGAATATTTTCACCGTTGAACTTCAAACTATGAAGGACCTAGAAGAATTGTTTACCCAAAAAAAAAAAAAAAGGACCTAGAAGAATGGTCAGATATATGTCACATGGGAAATGAGTAAAGCAAGAAGGAATAATACAAAAATCTTTTAATTTAAATTACCAAAGAGACATTAGCACCTTTTCAAATTTAAATATTTTAGGTAATATCATAATGTCATCACTTACATTTTTTCTTTCCTAGTTTTCTTCTGGGAGCTAGTTAAACATTGGTGTGGAACGAAAACAAATGACACCAGAGTGTCCCATGATCAAAAGAATAACTTAATAAAAAACCTTAGCACTTTCAATTCATTTTCTAAATTAATTCTAGAATTATCACAAAAAACATTACCCGGCAAGTTATATACCATTGAAAATTTTTATGTCCCTAGTTTGCAATGCATCTAAATGTGTGCAATTTACAATATCTAGAAGAAGCTAGTTATGGTCATTTTACTATAGATTATCAAGACTAATTAAATGCACTCAAGAAATAGTGATGGGTTCTATTACATGGAATTGCCACTTGTAAATGGAAATATTAAGAACCACGTTACATATTTCTTTGTTTACAAAATACTATATCAATTACAAGAAAATATGTTACAAGCTCTTTATGACCTACTAACAATCTACGAGGATGAAAGTTACATAGAAAAGACTACATAGCTTATAGTCCCAAATTTAAATTAGGAGACTAAGTTACGAGATGAAAAGGTGTTAAGCACCCTCCAGCACTATTTAAAGATTTGTCTCTTAATGCATATTGTCCAATAACAATTCACCATACACTTATCAAATGAAATTACAACGAGCAATCACTCAAAATATACATTTTCAATGTTCACCATGTATTAAAAATAATTAAAAACCAACTATTATCAAATTATATTTGAGGTTAAAACCTAGAAGACTTGTTGAGTGACTCTCCCAAGTAGGAGCTTTCTCTCTCACACATTCCGTGTGGGTTCTTCCTCCACCTCTGTGTGGTCTTCTTTCTCCACCTCTGTGTGGCTTTTCTCCACCATCTACGGGTGGGTCTTCTCTACCCGCTCTTTTGTGGGCACTTTACTAATTTTCTGAAAATCCCTAAATCTAATCCCAAAAATCTCAGTTACATATCAACCATCTACCATCCCATATCTTTCTCAATTAGCCTCTTATCTTGTCTGCAGGTTTTAGTGCAGGCAACACCGGTGAAGAAACTCAATCATCGGTCAGCTAGGAAGTGGGTCGGCGTCTGATCAACCAAGTTCTGATTTTCAACTTGGTGCTTATCTCTCTCGCCGAATGAGCAAAGTTCTTCTAGAGAGTGGGTCTTCTTGATCTGGGTGGGTATTGATCTGTTGTTGATCGGTTACTCGATGGCTTTTCTGTCTGATGCAGCTGCTGCGAAGATTATTTGTGGGGCGATTCACCGGCTTTTAAGGGTAATTCTGAATTTGGCGTGATTTGGCCAGAGACAGTGAGTTGCCTTTTATGATTTGTATTTCTTTACTGCTCGGGGTCTGAAATTTGGGTTTATCTCTTGTTTGGTTCTGTTTGATGTTTTGTTTGTTTCTTTGGGTATTTCTACTCCTGGTTGGATATGCTTTGTATGGATTAAGGTATGAAAAATTTAGTAAGGTCACACCACTGAGAGCAATGAATTCCCTATGTTGGAACTGCCAGGGAATTGGGAACCCCCGAACAGTTTTTGCGCTCCGTGACTATGTGCGGCGTTGGAATCCCAAATTAGTTTTCCTTTCTGAAACAAAAATAAAGAGTAGACGTATGGAGATAGTAAAATACAGGTTGGGTTTTTCGAATGGATTAATTGTTCCTAGTAGGGGTCGTAGAGGTGGTCTTGCCTTGCTCTGGTCCAGGGACACTAATTTAGAAATTAAAAGTTTATCAGATCATCATATTGATGCGGTAATTATTGAGTCAAGCAATGGTTTTTTGTGGAGGTTTACAGAGTTTTATGGGCATCCGGAGACCCATCTCAGGGAAGAATCTTGGAAACTCCTCTCTCTTCTTAATAGTCAATTTAATATTCCCTGGTTTTGTTGTGGCGATTTTAATGAGATTCTATTTATGAATGAAAAATCAGGGGGTGTCTTTCGCTCTCAAAGCCAAATGGATAGCTTCCGTTAGATTGTGAATTTGTGTGGCTTCAAGGACTTAGGGTATTGTGGCCCTGATTATACTTGGTGTAATATGCAAGAGGGGTGTAACAGAATTTCGTGTCGCTTAGACAGAGCCCTGGCTACCTCGGAGTGGCTTGTGCACTTCAAGGATCCGAGAGTGCATCACCTAGTTGATTCAACTTCTGATCACTACATTCTCCTCACCACCAACTCTCCTTTCCTAGCTTGTAAACGGAAGCGTCGTTTCCATTTTGAGGCTATGTGGATCAATAGGGAAGATTGTAGAGAAGTTATTCAAGAAGCTTGGAATTCTGGCACCTTTGTTGCTACTTCTGAGGGGCTTGCATCCAATCTCCAAAAATGTGAAGCTGCTTTAATTAACTGGAATCAGAATGTGGTGGGCAATATTCAAAAGAAAATTCATGAGAAAAAAATGGCTCTCAATTCTCTCACCATGGAGGATAGTGGCACTGGGGGGGCTGAAATTAATCAGCTTAGAAGAGAAATTAATGATCTCTTAGACAGTGAAGAGACCATTTGGAGACAGCGCAACAAGGTTCATTGGTATAAGGAAGGGAATCGAAACACAAAGTTTTTTCATGCCCGTGCTTCTGAAAGAAGGAAAAAGAACTCCATCTTGGGGATTTGGAATGATGACGGCATTTGGTGTGAGAGTAAGGAAAGCATTGTTGCCGCTGCAGTATCTTATTTTGAAAAGATTTATTCCACCTCCTCTCCAAGTGGAATTAGTGAGGTTGTTGATGCATTGCCTAGATGTGTCACTGAGGACATGAATGTTGAGCTTACTAAGGTCTTTACAAGAGATGAATTCACTACAACGCTTCAGCAACTTCACCCAACCAAAGCGTCGGGGCCCGATGGTATGTCTGCAATCTTTTTTCATAAATATTGGGATATTGTAGGGCAAAGCATCACAAACATGGTTTTAAATGTTTTGAACTCAAATATGCCCATATCTGAAATAAATAAAACCAATATTGCTCTCATCCCAAAGACCAACCAGCCCTCCAAAATGGCAGAATTTCGCCCAATCAGCCTCTGTAACACCACATATAAGCTTGTTTCAAAAGTCCTAGCTAATAGACTCAAACCTTTCCTCCCAAGTATTATCACTGAAAATCAAAGTGCATTCATTCCGGATCGTCTTATTTCAGATAATGTCTTAGTGGCCTTTGAATTCATGCATTATTTGAATCACAAAAATGTTGGGAAGGATAATTACATGTCAATCAAATTAGATATGAGTAAGGCTTTTGATAGAATTGAATGGAATTTTATCAAAGAAGTTATGGAGAAAATGGGTTTTGCTAAAAAATGGGTGGACCTTATAATGCTATGCATCTCTTCTGTGTCTTATTCAGTTATCATTAATGGTGAGGCATGTGGAAACGTCATACCCACTAGAGGCATTAGGCAAGGTGACCCCCTCTCCCCTTACCTTTTTCTTCTTTGTGCTGAAGGCTTTTTAGCGCTAATTCATAAAGCTGCCCGTGATAACCAGATTAGTGGAATGTCCATTGGTAGGGGATGCCCAAAAATCACTCATCTCTTCTTTGCTGATGACAGTATCTTTTTCTGCAAAGCAAAGGAGCAAGAGTGTCAGAAGCTTATCGATATCCTTAATAGTTATGAAGCGGCTTCGGGCAAAAAATTAACACAGACAAGTCTTCTGTTTTTTTCAGCCCAAACACTCCTCAAGAGAGAAAGGAAAGCATTCTGAATATCCTTGGTCCAATGCAAGATTCCAGGCATAACAAATACCTGGGGCTGCCTACTATCATTGGAAAATCCAAGACTCAAGTGTTTGCAGAACTAAAGGATTGGGTGGCTAAAAAGCTTGCTGGCTGGAAGGGGAAGCTTCTCTCAATTGGTGGGAGGGAGATTCTTATCAAGGCAGTTGCCCAAGCAGTGCCCACATATACAATGAGTTGCTTCCAACTCCCTAAAACTTTGTGCAAAGACTTAGAAAATATGATGAGAACTTTTGGTGGGGGCAAAGAGACGATGAGAACAAAATCGCTTGGGTCAGCTGGAAGAAGATGTGTAAATCAAAGTTTCATGGAGGGATGGGTTTCAGAAACATCCAAGCTTTCAACCTAGCCATGTTGGCCAAGCAAGGTTGGAGAATTCTCTCCAATCCAAACTCTTTGATGGCTCGGGTTTTTAAAGCTAAGTACTTTCCTTATGATGATTTTCTAAACTCTAAAAAAGGAGGCTATCCCTCGTATGTTTGGCAGAGCATCCATAATAGTCTTGGAGTAATCAAAAAGGGAGCAAGATGGAGGGTTGGTAATGGTCGAAGAATACATATTTAGGACGACAAATGGTTGCCAATGCCAACTTCTTACAAGGTGATCTCTCCTCAATCAGATTTTGGTGACTACCCAATGGTTGCCTCCTTTACTGATAATGACACTAGGTGGTGGAAAGTAGAAGCGGTCAGGTCCATCTTCCTTCCTTTTGAAGCCAGCACAATTTTAAAAATCCCCCTCAATTATAATCTCCCTGAAGATAACCTCATTTGGATTGGCAATAAAAGGGAGGTTTTTACAGTCAAAAGTGCATATCACATTGCCTCAAGCCTAGTGGACTCAAATGAGAAGGGAGATTGCTCCTCTCCTGATTCTAGAATTTGCCTTTGGAAGCAGATTTGGCATCAAAAAATCCCTCAAAAGCTCAAAATCTTTGCTTGGAGGTCTTGTGTAAATGGCCTTCCAACCATGCTCAACTTAAGCCATAGGGGTATTCACTATTCAAGCTTTTGCCCTATTTGTGATAAGGCATTGGAATCCATTGCCCATGCCCTTCTTTTATGTGATCACGCCAAGCTGACTTGGGCAAAGTGGCACAACTGCCCAGTTGATGTAACTTCCTCACCTAGGGACTTAGTGGATGTTGCTTTGGAGTTTATTGTGAAAGGATCCCCTCATGATTTGGAACTATTCTTTGCTGTGGCTTGGTCCATTTGGTGGAACCGCAACCAAGCTATACATGAGGATTCGGGTTCTACTCCAAGTCAAGTTTGGGATATGGCAAACAGAATTTTACATGAGTATAAAGATGCTTGCTCTCTCCCTGCCCTCTCTTTAGCCCCTTCTCTAAAGGCTTTGCAAGCCCCTCCCTCGGGCTTTATCAAAATAAACACTGATGGCGCTGCTTCAGATGGCAGCCCTTCCTGTACAGGTGTGGCAATTCGGGATTGTCGTGGTTGCCTTATTGCAGCTTCAAGCAAATCACTGCCATCAACTTTCTTTACCGAGGTCACAGAAGCTTTGGCGTTGCAAGATGGTGTGTTGCTTGCTTTGAAGTTAGGCATCTCTCATGTTATTGTCGAATCTGATGCCCTCTCAATTATCCAAGCTATTAATGAGGGTGTTTTGGGAGGTGAGTTGGGTCACATTGTGCAGAACATAAAAGACATCTCTTCTTCTTTTTCTTGGTGGTCTTTTCAGCATTTGAAAATGAGTGGCAATAGAGCAGCCCATGAACTTGCAAGAGCAGCTAGAGATTCCGGTGTTACGCAAGTTTGGAAAGGTGTGTGTCCAAGCTTTGTGGAGCATATTATCTTGAAGGAGGGTTGTGCATATCTGTTGTTGTTCGTTTTCTGCCTGCTGTTGTTCTGTTCTTGTTGTAGCTTTTTCTCAGTTTGGTTTTTCCTTGTATTTTTCTCATCAAAAAAAAAAAAAAAAAAAAAAATTTTGAGGTTAAAACCTACATCGTATATAGTTTAAACCTATATGCATCACAATTTAGGGATTTAAGTGAGGGAGATTGTGATGCATTTGATTGATTGAATATTATTTGAGTGTATGTTGTGGGATGTGTGCTTGAGTACCCACAACGGGCATATATATATATATATATATATATATATATATATATATATATATATATATAGATATAGGGGTGATCTTAGTTTTTTTAACAACTAAATTGAGTCTTAATTGTGACTAAACTAGTCATTTTTAGATATAGCACATATGTGACTAGCGTTTTTTTTCTTTTTCTTTTTCTTTTTCTTTTTTGGGGGGGGGGGGGGGGGGGGGGGGGGAATTAAACACACAATCTTTGTCTTAGGCAAATACATGTTTTCCACATATGGAGCCAAATGATGATTCAGATTATGGGTCCAAACTCGATGAAGCCACCTACACAGTGTGAAAGGAAGAGAGTCTAAAACAGAAGCTTCTGTTTCCAAGGTTTCATTTTGGGCGAACTAAATATTGGGCCCAATATGACAGATAGAACATGTCGTATTTCGGTGGCCTGCTCAGCCCATCCCTCACGAAATCCATCAAGTATTTCTCTTTTCTTTCTTTCTTTATTTTTTTTCCCCGTGACAAAAAGAGTTCTCTTTTACCAAATCTATTGAGTCTATCTTGTTGACTACTAAAGATAAAAAAATAAAAGAGAAATGGGCCCTGGCCCTGGGAGAAACCCTCCTCCCTACCATTTTGGGAGTGCTCGTTAATTGTTACTATAAAGGAATGTCCAAATACATGCAAAGCAAGCTGTATGACCCTAAAATGTTGGAAGTGCTCGTTAGTTGTTAGCTTTTCTTTTCTTATTTTTTAATTCAATCTTTAGATCTACCCAATTACAAGTAAAATGTATTTTGTCAAAACATATACCAACACATGAAAAATATGGCCCTAACAAAGAAAATTGCTTTAAGTAAAAAGAAATAGCTTACTCGACTTAATCTTCCAGAAAATAAACAATCCTTTCATAGGATCAGGTTAATTAGCTGGTCCTCCAAATCAATGAGTATATTTTCATCAAAAAAAAAAGAAAAAAAAGAATAAGTATAATGTAATCAACAAAAACATAAACTCTTGCAGCACTATATCTATATGTTGTACATTCACACATTCACATTTTTAAAGCCTTTTGACATGATGGAAAATAAAATAAAATTCTTCACATTCATATTAAACATTTTTTTTTCCTTGGGCATGAATCACGCCAGTTGACAGAAAATGATTCGTGACAAAGGTGGCATGGTCTCAAGGGAAGTCCAAATTTGATAT
This sequence comes from Quercus tomentella, assembly GCA_028535165.1. Classification (NCBI taxonomy): domain Eukaryota; kingdom Viridiplantae; phylum Streptophyta; class Magnoliopsida; order Fagales; family Fagaceae; genus Quercus; species Quercus tomentella. Next base: position 81,544,107 of record JAPQVY010000156.1, read on the forward strand.
GCCGCTGTAAAACCGTATATTTGCCTGCCTATTTTCAAATTCATGTATGTATTGAATGTTAGTTTAAGAACAATTTATTTAGTTTTTTTTGTTGAAAACTTTAGGAATAATTTATTTAATTTTTTGTTGAAAACTTTTTGCCCAAAATATTGTAGATAAATGTTGAAAACTAAATAAAATAAAGTGATATACATATTTTTGAAAGTATTTTAGTAAGATAAAAGTAAAGCGAAATCCGTAATAGACAAAAAGCACCTTTGTAAAAAAATCATAAGGTAGGATTCGCAAACAGTTACTTTCCCTAACATTTTGACAAAAAAGTTATTCCGACTACTAGTTAAGTTTGAATGGGATCTGTGTAAGACTCGCAAATAATACATAATTTAAGCAATAAGCCAGCTGATAACGACTAGCTCCTAAACACACATTAATGATTCATGCAAGGGATAGAGACAAATTGCTTTCTTGCATAAATTCAATATCCAATTAATTTAGCCCCTAGGAAGTGCCACGGCACACATGCTACTCGTACGAACACCAAAACAAAGTCATGAGTCAAAGTTATACAAAAACAATAATTAATTAAGAACAAAATTGCCAAAGACTGATAATCATTCTCCCTTCATTTCTTTATACTTTTTTTTTTTTTTTAATTTTTAATTTTAACTTTCCTATTCTTAGAATCCCACCTTCTTTTTCTCCACTATCTAACTAAAAAAAATATTAAAAAAGAAAAAATAATATTAAACGGTTTTTTTTTTTTTTTTAAATTATGTTTTTTTTAATAAACAATTCAAAAAAACTGCTGTTATACAATCAAGTATAATCAATCGGCACATTCAATTCATCCGGTAAAGCAGACAAAAACATCCAAACGCAGCCATAATGTCACAAAAAACAGAACCACATAACACAGGTTTTGTTCAAGAATTTATTTGTTTATTTATATAAAATTTTAATCATGAAATGAAACTCTTTGAAACGGAGAACATCCTATGTTGGGCAAATGCCCCTTTCAAAAAAAAAAAAATCCAGCATTTTGTCCAATTTCCCAAACTAATTAGGAAAATGTCATTCTTTTAAAACTCGATTTTTTCAAAATCGAGTTAAAAAAAAAAAATAAAAATCTGGAGACCTATAGTAGCGTTTTAAGGAGCCTATAGTGACGTTTTAAAGACCTATAGTGGTGTTTTGTAACTCGATCGCCATGAAGTCGAGTTACATGCAATTTGTTTTTTCTTTTTTTTACCTATAACTCGAGTTCAAGGAGCTCGAGTTACAAAACGCCACTATATATCCTTAAAACGTCACTATAGGCTCCTTAAAAACGCCACTATAGGGATTAACTCGATTTTGAGAAAATCGAGTTTCAAAAGAAGGGCATTTCCCTAATTAGTTTAGAAAATGGGGTAAAATGCTGGATTGTTTTTTTAAAAAGGGCAAAGGCCAATTTTTTCCCTTGTTTTTCCTTATCTTTCCCCCATCGACAATAATCTGTCAATTTCCTTTTTTTAGAGTTACAAATAGTGATAAACTATATTAAATAAAATTAATGCAATCAGCCAATTTGAAAATTATTGCCAACTCAAATCCATCATAATATTTACTTCTGTCAACGCTTTCTAATACGCAGCCAATGTAAGTATTCTAGTGGAATTTGTATCATTATAGGAAAATAAGCTGCAATGTGTCTTGAATCACATCACAAAAGTTGTTGTTTCATGTACTTCACGTTTCTAATGGAAATCCACATTAGCTAATCTTTAAGGATAAAAAAATAAATAAAGAATAAGACAGGCAATGCCTTCCATTGCTGCTCAGAAATAATTAAAACAAAAGGCATCTGCAATATAGGTGCAAGTTGTAAGGGTTCCTCAATTTTGAAAAGGATTCTATTTCATGTATAGTTGAACATTACAACACTAGTAGCTGTTCTAATATTGTCATGGAAGAAACTGATGCTATATGAGGGCATGTTATTTTCAAACTTTAGCCTGTGGTGCTTGTAACACAACTAATTGATTGAAGTATGTTTGTTAGCTTGAAATGCATGTTCTATATTCTCTTGTTCAAATTTCCATAGGTTGATTTCATCTATATAGACATCAATAAATCATTTTGTACCTACTACTAAATCGGCATTTTGGATGTCTTTACTGACATAATATCTATTTAACATCTTTACTAACATAATATCTATTTAACATCATGATTGATGATGCACAAAAAATCGTCAGTGAGCTGATCGTCAACACACATGCCAAATAGGGTACTTGAAGAACAAAAGATGAAGAACCAATAGAGCACCGGTAGGGTGCCGGCCAAAAACCCTCCGAAGGTTAAGTTAGTGATAGAAGAATCTCCAATAACTCAAAGAATCTCCAATAACTCAAAGGTGTAAGAGATACGAAATTTCACATACTTTGGTGTTTATATAGTGGTGTAGGGCTGACTAAGATCCTATGAACGTAGGATTTTTCCTTGTAGGGAAGATATGAAGTTAATATTCAGAGAACTTAGGGCTTTCCTTCCCATGTTTGGAGAATATGAATATATAGAAGAATCTTTGGACATAATGTGCAAGTTCTTTCCATATAGGGATGCATGAGTGGAAGACATGCAAAAAGGGTGTGGACCAAGTACGCATTCTTACCTGACGGTTACTTTACTACACGTCGTATTAGGTAACCAGATGGGGAACACGAGTGGAGAGCATGGCTAATGGTGTTGTAATCAACCTAAAAGAGACCTAGTACCCAAAGCGTAAAAAAGGAGATTGAAGGATGATCCAAACCCAAAGGAGAAAAGGAGTTAGAAAATTTTTCAGTCAAAATATCATTATCAATGATCTAATTCTTTTTCATATATATATATATATATATATATATATATATATTTGTTAGGTTCTAAGACTTTAGGAACTAAATGTATTAGAACTTCATTTTGTACATGTTGGCAAACTATGATAAAAACATTTAGTCTAGGTTTAGACTTGCTCAAATTTTGATTTAATGTAAGTTTAGAATCGAGTAATTGCAGAAAATTATTGTTCAATTCTGCAAGGCTTGATCAATCGAAGAATAGACTCAATCGATTGAGAATTGTAGATCAGAAATTTTCTGTAGTATTTTCAAACACAGCCCAGGCCAATATGACGTGTAGGGTTAAGTGTTACGCTCCTAGTATAAAAGGAAAAACCCTAGCTACGTTTTAGTAGTCTTGGTTGAGTTGTGTGTTGAGTCTTTTGTGAGATTTAAGAGGTTTGCACTTTCAAACACACACATAGAGCTATCAAGATCAAGATTCACATTAAGATTTTGATGGTTGTTTCAGTTGTTGCATAAAAAATATTCAAGGAACAACAAAACCTTTGAGTGAAGTCTCAAAGTCACAAATAGGAGAACTTGTGGTTGTTGCAGATTCAAGAAAAAAGTAGTCTGTGGACTCAGGGCTTGCACGTGGTCTAAGTCATTTTGTAAACTTCAATTCTTTCTATAGTGGATTTGTTTCTACCTTGAGGATAGCTAGCTTAAATCCTCCCCAGGTTTTTTACCGATTTGGTTTTCCTGGGTCATTAGATCGTTGTGTTCTTTACTTTCCGCATTATATCTGTTTTACTCATAATTGTTTAACCTAGACTTGAATAACAAACTTATTAATCAACTTGGCTTAATATTAGGTTAAACATATTGTGTTAAGGGTTCTAAAAACCTAATAATATTTGAAATATGTTATAGTTTGTGTTTGTATATCCTAATTTGTTATAACATTATGATCTAATGCTTTTCTAATGTAATATGTTTCCTAATTTGTTTTTTTTTTTTTTTTTTTCGTAAATAGTAAATTTAATGATGGTTGTGATTAATGATAAAATTCTTAGGCACTTTAAAAATGAGATGATTTACATTTTTTTTTTTTTTGTGTTATAAATCAATTCTTTATTTGAACTATATCATTATACTTTATAATGAAAAGCACGTGTCTTACATACATATGAAACCCAACCTAGTTCTTCAACAAAAAAGGCAGATAGAGAGTTGAGACTATAGTCTCAACTCTCAAGCCATTGTTCTAGATTGTTGGACTTTAATGGTTGGACTAGTAAGTTTCCTGACAAATCAGTTTCAATTCCATGTTTAAAATGAAATCCACCAAGCCCATGTCTTCACTTATTTTGACAATGATCTGGTGGCCTATTTTTTTGGCCATCGGTTTTCAAATGTATAAACCAAAGTATGATTTGTTTAAGTGCCAAAGCCCATGTCTTCATTAGAAAGTTGACTCATTTTTTCTCACTTTCTTTTTATTTATTAATTTGTAAAATATGATCCCAACACTTCTCTTGAAATAAATTCTGAAAAAAGATTAATTTTACTTTTGTTTTCCAAATATTAACTTAAATGGGTCACTTTTAGCATGCTACACATAACAAAATTGATCTTATTTAATCACTTGAACTTCTTATTAATTTCTATATTATTACTAGAGATGGAAGCAGTTTGAAAATGAAACATTTCCCTGTCTAGAATGGGCTTCTTGAGAGATTGCTAAGATGTTAAAAATAATTTAGAAGAAATTATCATTTTGGTCCTAACACCTGCCATATGTGTCAAATTAGTACCTAATATTTTGAAATGTGTCAGTTCAATCCCTAATCTTTTGATGTGTCAAAATTGTCTATGTCATTTGGTAGTGGATGGAAAATATTGACTTAGTAAATTGTGATACTCTATCAAATAATGCTAGAGGTACTTAATATTTTACTACAAGTCATATCTTTTACAAACTAAGGTGACATGCTACCAACTCAATTATTAACCACTAAATTACCAATTTATATCTAGTTTAAAACACTAAACAACAAATAAAATTAAAAAAATTAAATTAAATTAAGAAAAAAACCTAACCAGCAAAAATCACCCCAATCTCACTTGTCATATGTGTCCAAAATTTCCTTCTCACTATCAACATCATTCTTAATTTACTCACTAGCAATCAAATTTTGACCATTCATATCCTCCTCAATCCTCAGATATAATCATTGCATCATTGAGTAATCTCCATCTCACCTAGCGCCATCAATAGTTTCTTCCACTTGGATTACTATATATCTTTCATTGGAACATTAAAAAAGAAAATATTCTCATATATTAAGTTTTAACGGACTCTAAAACTCTACTTTTTATTTATTTATTTATTGGTAAAGAAAAGTACAATAAACACCCAAAACACAAACAAATAGAGAGAAACAAAGACTACAAATTACATAGGAATTGAACAAGAGACCTCATATGTAGAACTCTACTATTAAAGTATTACTTTTTATAACAATATCAAATAGATATGTTTGAATTATTTCAACGACTAAAATTTTTTTAGCATAAAATAATGGACTCTATTCAAATCTCACCAATATATAATTATACATAATTATATATAAAATAATAAAAACAAAAATTATTGATGTCTCTAATGATAAATAATAATTACGATGTCATTAATTTCAAATATTATCATATCTAAACAAAACAACAATAAATAAAAAGATCAATCATACAAACAAACAAAAGCACCCATGTATATCGATTTCTGCTGGTCAATTTAGAGAAATAGACCTCTATCATCAATTCATTATTTCTCTTCAACTTAAAAATAGAATGAAATGAAATCAATCAAATCTTTAGATTCTTTTTTCTTAAATTTTTTTTTTCCCCATTGACAAGAAGACTCATGAATTGTCTGGAACTTCAATCTATTGAGTCTATCTTTATAATGAAAGGATAATAGCAACTAAAGAGAAAAAGAGGCATGCTGGCTGCTGGGAGTACCCAGTTACTTTCATAATTCCTAACCTTTTGATGTGTCAAAATTGTCTATGTCCTTCAGTAGTGGATGAAAAATGTTGACTTAGCTAATCGTGATACTCTATTAAATAATGCTAGACGTATTTCATATTTTACTACAAGTCATATCCTTTACAAACTAAGGTGACATGTTACCACATCAACTATTAACCACTAAATTACCAATTTATATGTTTATCAAAAAAAAAATTACCAATTTATATCTAGTTTAAAACACGAAACAACAAATAGAATTAAAAAAAAAAAAAAAAAAAAAAAAAAAAAAAAATCCTAACCAGCAAAATCACCCCAATCTCACTTGTCATATATGTCCAAAATTTCCTTCTCACTATCAGCATCATTCTCAATTTGTTCACTGGCAATCAAATTTTGACCATTCATATTCTCCTTTGTCCTCACATATAATCACTGCATCATTGAATAATCTCCATCTCACCTAGTGCCACCGATTGTTTCTTCCACTTGGATTACTATCTTTCAATGGAATATTAAAAAAGAAAATATTCTAGAACTCTACTTTTTAGTTATTGTTTTTTTTCTAAAGAGAAATATGATAAACACTCAAAACACAAACAAATAGAAAGAAACAAAAACTACAAATTACACGGGAATTGAACGAGAGATCTCATATGTAGAACACTACTGTTAACGTATTGCTTTTTATAACAATATCAAATATTTCCTTTCAAATTATTTGCAAAGTGTAAAAAATTTTAACATCAAATAATGGACTCTATTCAAATCTCGCCAATATATAATTATACATAATTATATTTTAAAAAATATTAAAAAAAATATTATTGATGTCTCTAATAATAAAAAATAATTACGATGTCATAAATTTCAAATATTATCATATCTAAACAAAACAACAATGAATAAAAAATTCAATCAATCAAACAAACAAAAGAATCAATGTAAATCGATTTCAGGGGGTCAATTTAGAGAAATAGGCCTCTATCATCATTTCATTATTTGTCTTCAATTTAAAAATAGAATTAAATGAAATCAGTCAAATCTTTAGATTCTTTTTTCTTTAAATTTTTTTTTTCCCCACTGACGAGAAGACTCGTGAATTCTCTGGGTCTATCTTTTTAATGAAAGGATAACAGTAACCCAGATTCCAATGAGATATCAGGTAGATCCGATGAGATTTTGATTGGATATGGTGAAATCTCATCGAATCCAATGAGATTTTTATAGGATTTGGCGAAATCTCATAGAATCGGATGTGATTTTCGCCGGATCTGGGTTTTTCTCACTATTTTCTCGACATTTTTTCAAAATTATGACTCCGATCGACTCGTTCGCCACCTGTTGAAGGTCTGATCCACCTGATTCGACCAATTTGTTGGTCGACGACAGGTGAGATTTTCAGCCAACCAATTTTGTCAGGTTGATTTCGGGTTGGGCACAAACCTAGAAGTAATTTGCAAATGTGCTATTATGTGTGTTTGCATATATTCATGATGACTACAAAATAGAACAAGAAAAACATCTCACTTAAGTAATGGATTTTAATTCTCATACATCCACTATTTTTCTTTTTCTTTTTCTTTTTTCACATCTACTTTATTTGTCAAAATATATAGCCATTGTAGATATTTCTGTAACATTGAAGCAATTATTGTTTTTAAATTTCGATATGTGAGGAACAAGAAGTAACGTGGGCATATCATCATGGATGAGTTGTTTTTATTGACTTTGTATCTTTGACGTTTTCATGCTACGTACGTGAAGTTGGAAGTAGAAGTGACATATTCTCTTTACGACCTAAAATATCTATAAAAGCCTTCATTCATTCACAGACCTCTCATTCCAACTCTACCTTTGCATAAACTTAGTTCCAAATGGCCAATTCAACTCCACTTCTCTCCCAACCCAACTCGGCCGAGTCAGAAAGCACCCCTCCCCCTCTAGAGAAACACCATCCGTCCCTTGATTCCTCCATTGAAAGGTGTATAGGAGATTTTGGGTGGGCGCAGTTCTTCCAAATCCTACTTGTATCCTTTGCATGGCTATTTGACGCACAACAAACATTCCTTAGTGTCTTCACTGATGCATACCCAGCATGGCACTGTACTAGTCATCAACTTGGTTGCAATTCAGTCTCCAATATTTGCTATATTCCAAAGAATTCGTGGGCATGGGATTGGCCTTCCTATACATCAATCATATCAGAATGGAATTTACAGTGTTCTTCTTCCATTATCATTGGCTTGCCTGCATCATCTTTCTTCGTGGGTTGCCTAGTGGGTGGACTCGTTCTTGCCACACTTGCTGATTCCTCACTTGGTCGCAAAAACATGCTCTTTCTCTCATGCCTAACTATGTCCCTATCTTCTTTGCTTACTGTCTTCTCCACCAACATATGGGCTTACTCAGCTTTAAGATTGGTTTGTGGGTTTGGCCGCGCAACAATTGGAACTTGTGCACTAGTGTTAACAATTGAGCTTGTGGGAAAAAGGTGGCGAGGCCAAGTGGGTGTGATAGGATTCTTTTTTTTCACAATAGGGTTTTTATCACTACCAGCTATAGCATATTGGAATAAAGGCTCATCTTGGAGATCTCTTTATTTATGGACTTCTATCCCCGGAATCTTGTATTCTATGTTAGTTCACTTCTTTGTTTGTGAGTCACCCAGATGGCTATTTGTTCATGGGCGTCAAGAAGAAGCAGTGGCCATATTGAAAAGCATTGCACCACCAAGCCATAGTGATGGTTCAACCTTGAGCTTCTCTGGCGTTTCGTTTGAGCAAGAAACGTGGCATAATGGGAATGTTTACTCAGCTATCACAATGTTGGTGCAGAAAAAATGGGCCTTTAAAAGGTTGTCACCGGTTATGGTGATAGCTTTTGGGATTGGAATGGTGTACTATGGCATGCCATTAGGCCTAGGAAACTTGCCATTCAATCTCTAATTGAGTGTCACATTCAATGCCTTAGCTGAGATACCATCTTCATTGTTCACTATCTTGCTTATAGGTAAGTTGAACAGAAAATTTTCTGTGCTTGCTTTCACTACCATTAGTGGGATTTTCAGTATCATGTGTGCTTTAAAAGGTAAGGAGTGGACAAGATTGCAGATTGGGCTTGAGCTAGTATCTTTCTTTAGTGCTTGTTCTGCGTTCAGTATATTACTCATATTCACAATAGAGTTGTTCCCTACTTCTGTGAGGAACTCAGCCGCTTCGTTGGTGAGACAAGCACTTGTGTTTGGTGGTGTATTTAGTCCGATGCTGGTGGCTGCTGAGAGAAGAAATGGAATTTCATCCTATATGGTGTTTGGGTTGGTTATAGGGTGTTGTGGACTGTTTGCAGCATGTTTACCAGAGACAAGGGGTAGAGCACTTTGTGATACTATGGATGAGGAAGAACACAGAGAAAGTAGCCTGTAATGTGGTGGGTGATGTCTTAGCTTGACTTTTGGTTTTCTGAAAGAATGAAAAAATAATTGTAAACCAATCTCAAGAACAATAATAGAATTCATTGTTATCCATCTACTAGTGATGATGGAAGCAGTTTGAAAATGAAAAATTATCCTGTCTAGAACGGGCCTCTAGCTAGATTGCTAAGATTTTAAAAATATTTTTGGAGAAATTATCATTTTTGTCCTAAGGTTTGCCATATGTGTCAAATTGGTCCTTAATATTTTGAAATTGTGCCAGTTTAGTCTCTAACTTTTGTATGTATCAAAATTGTCTATATTATTAAGTTGTAGATGAAAAAGGTTATCGTAATTAACTGTGATACTCTATCAAATAATGCTAGAACCTAGAAGTACTACATATTTACTATAATTCCTACCCTTTACAAACTGATGTGACATGCTGCCATATCAACTATTTAACCACTAAATTGCCACAACATATCTAGTTTAAGAAACTAAATAACTAATACAATTAAAATAAAGAAATAACTTAACCAATAAAATCACCCCAATCTCACTATCATCTAAGTTCAATTAAATTTGTGAGTTCTAGTTAGTACAACTGGTAAAATCTCTGATGGTTGAATAAGAGATCTGGGTTCAATCCCCACTTACATCAAAAACCGATTGATGTCTTGATCTGATGATAAAGAGCTATCATTAGGAGTGGACAACATATATTGAAACTCTCTCTAAAAAAAAGTCCAATTAAATTCCCTTCTCACCGTCAACACAATTCTTAATTTGCTCACTGGGAAATCAGATTTTGACTGTTCATATCATCCTCCATCCTCACATATGATCACTACACCATTGAGTAATCCCCATTTCACCAACTACACCACACCTCTATAACCAATGGTTGGCCATGAGATGATGAGAAATAAAGGAGTAATACTTCTATCTCTCTTTCCTATTATATTATATCATCCAGTCCACTTAAATGGATCCCATTTACTCCATCTCAGATAATTTTTGGAAAACTGCTACTTAGAGTCGTTTGGATTAAAATCAAAATATTCCATGAAAATTAGGGTGGACAAAATACAGTGTTAATAGTTAGGGTTTTGATTTTATTTTTTAAAAGATCGGAACCCAGTAGTTTTACCCATTACTACTCATTTAATTGGGCTAACAATAATTTTTTACCCATTTAACACATTAATTGGGTGTATAAAGATATACTTTTTAGAAATGGGTAAGTATTTAATTAGAATATGCAGGTAATGAGCGAGATAATTGGTATTGAATCTTTTTTTCCACCCTACTACTAGCACAGATCCAGAAGCAATTGAATGTTTGGGGAAGTACCAACTTACGGATATGCAATTTCAAGTTTAGTATAATGGAAGGTGTCTATTTTTGAAACTATATTAAAGAAATAATTAGGCAAGGAAGACTGCGAATTACTTTGTCTCTCTATATTCGAAAAAATATGTCTTTTATTAAACCATTATGTACCTATTATTAAATCAACTTTTTTGAGTTTTTAAATGATGTGATATCTACTTAACATTATGATCTAATGCTTTTTTTAATTAAGTACGAGTGTGTGTGTATATATATAATTGAAATATGTTATAATTTGTGTTTGTATCCTAATTTGTTATAACATTATGATCTAATGCTTTTCTAACGTAATATGTGTCCTAATTTGTGGTTTCTTTTTTCTTCGTAAATATTTGATTTAATGTTTGTTGTGATTAATGATAACATTTTTAGGCACTTTAAAAATGAGATGAATCATAATTTTTTATGTTTTATAAATATATATATATATATATATATATTTTTTTTTTTTTAATTTTACCTATATCATTATTCTTTATAATGAAAAGCACATGTCTTACATATGAAACCCAACTTAGTTGTTCAACCAAAACAAGCAGATACCCATCACTTTTGGAGGGTTCGGGACCGTCAGGGAGCCCCTATAGACGTAAAGACTTGACTTCCATTGAACCGGCACTACTATTTGTCGACTCCTACCACTTGTCCCTCTTTTACGAAAATCCCGGGGTTTATGCATTTTTCGGAAACAAAAGTAGCTCGTCAAGCTAAAAACAGAGGCAGCAGGTCAGGGGCGGGCCGGCCATAGGTTCGAATCCTGCCACCTTTCTTGTGGATCATCCTGTGGTTACCGGATGATGGGAATAACAAAGCAGAAATTTGGAAATGAGTACGAAATGTCAATATATGAATGGTTTGACTAGTGAGTTTCCTGATAAATCAGTTTCAATTCCATGTTTAAAATGAAATCCAACAAGCCCATGTCTTCACTTATTTTGACAATGAACCGGTGGCCTATTTTTTAGGCCCTCGGTTTTCAAATGTATAAGCCAAAGTATGTATTGAATCACATACAAGCTTCAAAGGTTCATCAATGGAGGAATGAAAACACAGAGAGAAGAACGATATGAAAATTGTAAAATGAATTCATTGAATAAGCTTATCATACTCAATTCTTTATATAGTGAGAACAGAGGCAGGAAAAGAGAATAGAAAATATAACTAACCAACTATCCAATACAAACTGTACACGTGGAGTGGACCTGTAACTAACTCATTAACCTGTACAATATAAACGACAGCTGTATCACTAACTACTCTATGCTACTGTAGTTTACTCCTATATGTACAAAACTACAAGTAACAGATACAAACACTGATATGTACAACCTATACAATCACTCAATACTCCCCCTCAAGATGAACCATAAATGTTGATTAAGTTCATCTTGGACAGAAGGAAGTAGAATTGCTTGTATCCAAGTTCCTTTTTGAAGAAATCAGCAATCTGGTGTCTAGTAGGAACATGGAATGTCTTAATCACTCCATCTTGAATCTTGTTTCGAATAAAATGGCAATCAACCTCTATGTGTTTTGTTCGTTCATGGAATACTGGATTTGCAACAATGTATAAAGCTGCCTTGCTATCACAATACAAAGAGGCTGGCTGATTGTGATCTAAACCAAAAGTTTTAAGCAAGGCTAACAACTAAACAACTTCACTTGTTATAGTAGCCATTGCTCGATCTTCTGATTCTGCTGATGATCTGGACACTAGTTGCTGCTTTTTACATTTCTAGGCTATGAGAGAATCACCAAGAAAGACACAGAACCCTAAAACTGATCTTCTAATGTCTGGACAAGCTGCCCAGTCAACATCACAGTAGGTTGAGTCTCAATTCAGAACTTGTAGATAGAAATAAGCCTTGTCCTAGTGTCTTCTTTAGATACTTGAGCACCTTATAGGATGCTTGTAGATGTGGAATTTTAGGAGAACTCATAAACTGACTCAGTTTATGCACTGAGTAATAGATATCAGGCCTGGTCAGAGTCAAATAAAGCAGCTTGCCTATAATTCTTCTATATAAAGATGGATCTAGAACATCCTCTCCCATTGAGCTCCTAAACTTGGCTAATTGATCCATAAGCACATTAGCAGGTTTACTTGCTAGCAGACCTATATCAGAAAGCAGCTCTAAAGTGAATTTCCTTTGGCACAAACTGATGCCTTTCTCAGTCCTTGCAACCTTAAGGCATAAGAAATACTTCAAGGTACCAAGATCCTTGAGCTTGAACTTGTCATCTAGGAAAACTTTGAAAGTATTGACTACCTCCACATTATTGCTAACTATCAGAATGTCATCCACATAGACTAGCAAGATGAGAATTGAACCCTTGCTGAGCTTAGTGAAGACTGTAAGGTTGAATTTATTCAACCATCTAATTGGCTTTATTCCGTGCCAAATTTGCTTGTAATTCAGCATTTAGTAACCCTGTATTTAGGTGGGTTTGATGTAAGGGTAGTGAGTGAGATAGAGTGAAGATTGCTCAAGAATGTGCAAGAAAACAGAGACTCGCGGCTGGGACTCGCGGGTGACTCGCGGCTGCAAGCCGCCAGACGCAGCACACGTGCCAAACATGCTGGAAGGTGAACAGTCATGCAAGCTGGAGCACTACAGGACAAAACAGGACAACTGGCCATACGGTTATCTCGCGACTGGATCTCGCGACTTAGTCAAGCCGCGAGGTCAAGCCGCGAGCCACCCCTGTTTTGTAAAACCTGACGTTTCACATTCCTCTCCCACTCCAGTATAAATACCCCTTTTACCCACGATTGTGAGAGAGCTTCCAGAGAGAATTTTGAGAGAGAAACCCTAAAGAAAAACAAGATTGATTCACCCACAATCTATACATTAGAGTCTCTTCAAATTCCTCATCTCTCTTCCTCTTCATAGCCAAATCCTTGAGAGGCCATTATACCAAACCTGGTTCTCACCATCATCATCACTGTGAGACAGCTGTTTGGATTTCTGGAAAGCAGTTAGGAAGGAACCAATCTTTATTGGTTGATGCTACGGTCTAGTAGCGGAATCCGGGAAGCTAGAAAAGAAATAGGTTCGGCGCAACCTCGTTGGAGCAAGAAGCTTGGAGGGCTTAGGTGCACTGGGTAGATTAGGCTTGGAGGGTCTATTGCTGTCCATGTATCCCAACTGTATTTTCTAGTGGATTGTTTACCGCTTGGAGGGCGGCGGAGAGGTTTTACGCCTAGGGCTTCGGTTTCCTCTTCGATAACACATCGCGTGTTGTCCTTGTGTTTGCATCTTCCTTCCTCTCTATCTTTGCCATTTTATTATCTGCTGTGGATTATATTTTATTTTGGCTTAGATAGTTTTTACCTATTCCATATTATAGCATATGTTAAGTTTCCGCACACTAGTTGTTTGACATATTGCTTGAATTGGATAAGTTGTAATTTGGGGGTCTAAACGTTCAAAGGTGTTTATACACGTTTTTGAACTTTCAAAGACAGAATAGTTTGATTTAGATTGAAGAAAACCATGATCAAGAAGAGTGGATGAGAGCTTGGCAAACCACTACCTGCTTGCCTGCTTCAAGCCATAAAGGGACTTTGTGAGTTTGCACACCTCCCCCTTGCTGCCAAATCCAGGAGGAGGAACCATATACACTTCCTCATTCAAGTCCCCATGTAAAAAAGCATTATTGACATCCAATTGGGACAGATGCCAACCATACACAACAGCCACAACCAAAAGATTTTTAACAGTCATAAATTTCACCATAGGAGAGAAGGTTTCATAATAATCAATTCCCTTAGTTTGAGTAAAGCCCTTAGCAACCAGTCTAGCCTTGTACCTTTCTTTGGAGCCATCAGCTTTAAGCTTAATTTTGTACACCCACTTGCACCCAATAGGCACTTTACCAAGGGGCAGTTTGGTCATGACCCAAGTCTTATTAGCCTAAAGAGCATCAATCTCAGCCTTCATGGCAGCTTGCCACAAGGGATCAAGCAAAGCTTCAGCATATGAAGTGGGTTCCTTCGCAATAGACAAAGCAACAGAAAAGGCTCTATGTGCATTCGACAACTTAGAATAAGAGAGAGTAGAGGAAAGTGGATAAAGAATACCTGGACTGTCAAGGGAAATGGAATCATGGGAAGGTATGAGGGAAGCTAAAGCCAAATTGCACTGATGATTAGGAATGTATGTGGAAGCTAAATTGCAATAATAATCATGAAGATATGAAGGAGGTTTATGAGACCTATTAGACCTTCTAACAACAGGTAAATCAGGTAAGGGAGTGGCAAGAGCAGGAGGTTCAGGTGGAACAGCAATAACAAGTGGAAAAGAGTCCAAATCAGGATGAACAAGATCTGGAAACTCATTAGGAGGTACAGCAGTGTCAACAGGATTGAAAGGGAGAGAAAACTCAGCAGAAATAGAAGGAATGGACTCTAGAAGTGGAGGTTGAGATGGAAACACATCATGAGAAATGGAAGAAGAACTAGGAGCAAGTTTAGGTAGCCAATGTTTAAAGGGAAAGACAGATTCTTTGAAGATAACATCTCTAGAAAGAAAAACAGTTTTATTGGAAAAATCATACAACTTATACCCTTTGGTCCCAAAAGGATATCCAAGAAATATGCATGCCTTTGCTCTAGGATCAAACTTGGATCTGTTCCTACTTAAAGTAGGAAGTCTATTGATAAGATATGTGGCTGTAAGAACACAATCCCCCTAGAATTTTAAAGGTAAATTTGCATGAAATCTCAAGGCCCTAGCAACATTCGACAAATGCTGGTGTTTTCTTTCAACAACAGCATTTTGTTGTGGTGTTTCAACACAAGATAGCTGGTGTAAAATACCTTTGGAAGCATAAAATGAAGAAAGAGCAAATTCAGGACCATTATCACTCCTAATCACCTTAATGGACACCTTGAATTGATTAAGAATCATTTGAAAGAAGGTTTGAATTAAGGAAGAAGCATCACATTTATATTTCATTAAATAAACCCAAGTACATCTACTATGGTCATCAACCAAAGTAAGAAAATATCTTGAGCCATTTAATGAAGGAGTAGAATAGGTTCCCCAAATATTAGCATGGATCAAATCAAAACAAGATAAGGAAACACTTGTGGATTTAGGAAAAGGCAATTTGTGTTGTTTAGATAAAGGGCAGACATAACAATCAAAAGAGTTGTTATTATTACAAGAAGTCAGATCAGGTACAATAGATTTCAACAATGCTAGTCTTTGTGAAGAAGGGTGACCCAATCTGTAATGCCACAATCTAACAACATAATTTGAAGTAGCAACAGCATGAGAAGGGTCTAGATTACAGACATTGACACTTTTATTACAAAGAAAAGATGGTAATCTGGATAAAACCTTGAAAACAGAAGATGGTAAGGTGATGGAATCAGTGCACTACAAAGTATACAGTCCTCCATGTCTCTTACCCAACTCAATCATCTTCCAATGCAGTAAGTCCTGAAGAAAACAATAATGAGAAAGGAAAATACAGTAGCAAGAAGGATTTTGGGTTAGCTTACTTATAGAAATAAGATTGAAAGAAAAACTAGGAATGCAAAGGACATGTTCTAGAGTTAGAGTTGTTGAAACTTTAACAGTTCCAATATGAGTCACCTTAACCATGTCACCATTAGGAAGTCTAACTGAAATTTGAATAGAAGAAGTAATAGAAGTAAAGAAATGAATGGAATGTACCATGTGGTCTGTTGCACCACTATCAAGAATCCAATTATATGAACTAATATGAGAGGTATTGACACTAGAAGAGAAGACTGAATGCTCAAGAGAAGGAGAAAAACAGATACCTGATAAGTTTTGGGCTTGAACATCCATTGAAGGCTGAGTAATGATGGTGGCAACTTGGTTTGTATTGTCCAAACATGCCTCTGGTGGTGCTTGAGTGCCAAAGTGACATTGAGAGTTCAACAATCCAACCAATTGCTGATATTGAGCCTTGCCCAATTGCTGATATTGAGCCTTGGTGAGTGTGACAGGTTCACTAGCATGATCTTCAGCAGTAATAACATTGTTTGTAAAAGGCTGACCACCATTTTCTTGAACTTATACCTAGGAGTATATCCATGCAAATTGTAACATTTGTCAACAACATGTCCCATGGCTCCACAATGAGTGCATTGTGGTCTGCCATTCTTGGACTTAACAAAGGTCTTAGTGTTACCAGGTTTGGACCCAAAAGCTGCTGATGTATCAACCAAGATAGAAAATAGGGACTAGATGTGTTTTCCCAAGGCTGGACAGTAGGAGCAGTAGCACTAGAGGTACTCTTAGTCATACTTAGTGCAGTATTATCAAAGAAAAATGATGAAGATTCAAAGTCCCAAGCAAAGGAAAATCAAGAATTGACTTTCTTGAGAATTCTTCAAGAAACAAGAAATGAATTTTGTGTGATGATGTAAAAGCTAAATCAAATCAAGATGCAATTCACAATCTTGATGAGAGCACAATAGAAAGCTGCAGATTGGGAATAGAACAACCCTAAGATAGAAAATCAAATTGAAACCCTAAGATTGAAGATTTCAATTTCAATTATGAACAGGAGAATCAAGATCAAGATTTCAACACACTAGAGAAATCAAGACCTAGAAGATGATGATCTTAATGCAAGAATCAACAGAAACACAATGAAGTAAATTTCTAGTTGATATGAAATAAGCACTAAGAAATCAAGAAAGAACGTAGTTGAACTAGGAAGAATTAGAGAATACCAAACTAGAATGATCTCTGAATTAGTTCAGCTCTAATACCATATTGAATCACATACAAGCTTTGAAGGTACATCAATGGAGGAATGAAAACACAAAGAGAGAGAAGAACGATATGAAAATTGTAAAATGAATTCATTGAATAGGCTTATCATACTCTGTTCTTTATATAGTGAGAACAGAGGCCGAAAAAGAGAACAGAAAATATAACTATCCAACTATCCAATACAAACTGTACACATGGAGTGGACCTGTAACTAACTCATTAACCTGTACAATATAGACAACAGCCATATCACTAACTATGCTATGCTACTGTAGTTTACTCCTATATGTACAAAACTACAAGTAACAGATACAAACACTAATATGTACAACCTATACAATCACTCAATAGTATGATTAGGTTAAGTGCCAAAGCCCATGTCTTCATTAGAAAGTTGGCTCATCTTCATTGTAAAATATGATCCCAACACTTCTGTTGAAATAAAATTCTAAAAAATAAATTGATTTTACTTTTGTTATCCAAATATTAACTTATATGGGGTCCCTTTTAGCACGCTACACATAAAACAATTGATCTTATTTAAGCACTTGCACTTCTTGTTAATTTCATTATTGTTACTAGTGATGGAAGTAGTTTGAAACTGAAAAATTGTCCTGTCTAGAATGGGCCTCTAGAGAGATTGCTAAGATGTTAATAATTTTGAAGAAATTATCTTTTGGTCTCAACGTCTGCCATATGTGTCAAATTGGTCCCTAATATTTTGAAATATGTCAATTTAATACCTAATCTTTTGATGCATCAAAATTTCTATGCCGTTAAGTAGTAGATGGAAAATGTTGACTTGACTAATCATGATACTATATCAAATAATGCTATAAGTATTATATATTTTACTACAAGTCATATCCTTTACAAACTAATGTGACATGCTGCCACATCAACTATTAACCACTAAATTACCAAGTTATATCTAGTTTAAAAAAACTAAACAACAAATTTGATTTTTTTAAAACAAGTAAATAGCCTAATCAGCAAAATCACCCCAATCTCACTTGTCATATGCATCCAAAATTTCCTTCTCATTGTCGGCATCATTCTTAATTTGTTCATTGGCAATCAAATTTCGACTATTCATATCCTCCTCAGTCCTCACATATAATCACTACATCATTGAGTAATCACCATCTCACCCAGCGCCATCACACCTCTATAACCAAAGACTAACCATGAGAAGCTAAGGAATACTTCTATCTTCTCTTTCCTACTATTACTACTATATTATCTCATCTCACCCAATTGACTTAAATTGATTCCATTTACTCAATCTTTGATAATTTTGATATAAAAAAATGCCACCTAGAGTTATTTGGATTAAAATCAAAATACTTCACTAACACTAGGGGTGGAAAAAATACAGTGTCGATAGTTAGGGTTTAGACTAAAAAAAAAAAAAAAAAAGATAGGTATCCAGCAGCCCATTAATGCTCATTTAATTGGGCCACCTAATAATTTTTTACCCAAAATTTATTTTTCAGTAGAATCAAAACAGCCCTCAATGCCCACTCATCTTGTGAGAGATAGTAATAATAATATAATAATAATTTAGTCATGAATTGAACCAATCTATCTATAATCTATATATCTATATATATAATAATATGTGAAGTTGAGAGAAAGTCAAATTAGAATTCCAAATTAGAGTTCCAATTTTATGCCATGTGTCTAGATTTATGCGGGGACCACACCATAATTATCCTTTAGATTCAAAATTAGATTTCAATTGTGAGCTAATTTTTTGCCATGTGTCCAAAAAAAAAAAAAAAATTTGTGCCAAATGTGGGGGCCACATCATAAATATCCATCAAAGTATTCATTGTGAATAAATAATTTTGATTCGGTGAATGAAACTTTTTAGTCATCTGCTTCAATCTCGATACAATATTTATGGCTAAGATGTTCTTGAAAGAATAAAATGTAGCTACATCCGCCTTCACTCTCTCTCTCTTTCAATTTTCCACTCACAAGTCACAACCCTCATTCAGCTTATCTACTTCTTCCATCTTGTGCCAAAATTGAAATCCAAGGATCACATTACTAACATTCAAATGTAATCACCAAACTAACTCAAACTCTTCATCTCCTTTCTCACAAAGACTTCAACCTGCCATTAGAATTTGTGTTGTAACTTGGAATTCTACTCTATATCATTTTTAATTTTATTACCATATGATCTATTCCATTATCTCTGTATTTATTATTATTATATTCAAGAATTGGATTCCACTTATAACATTCTTTTTTATTTTTTATTTTTCAATAACCAAATCTTTGGTTTTGGCATATACAATTCATACTAACAGTATCATACTATTACAAGACAAGCAAGGAAAGACCCATCTTGCTAAGTTCTATGTTCCTTTCAAGGATTCTGAGAAACACAACGTCAAATACGAGGTAGGATCTTCATGTTTTACTTTTTAATTAGATCTTTTTAATTTCATTGGGGTAGTATTATTTTTTGGGAAAGGTGAATTTTTTTAGGTATTAAATTCAGTGGGTTTTGTAGGTTCATCAATTGTTTCTGTAATGGTAAATAGAGATTTGAAGCTCATTATTTTGTTGAGGTAAAAGTTTTTGTACTTTGACTTTAGTTACTATTATATTCTTTATATTTGTGTATTATTCATGTATTTGTATTTGTGACACTTGGGTACAAATCATCAAAATCCTCTGGAACAAAGCTCTATGTGACAAACATGTTTTGCTCTTCTTCTAACGTCTTCCATGACTTCCACTAAATGATAGCAAGATTAATCTTAAACATTGGTATTACATTGCAATTGTGCACACGAGTTTCATGTTGTGATTAACAAGAAACTCTCGCCTATCATGTGAGCATGTGATTAGTAAAATACAATATAAGATTTTATGTTTTCTTCTACACATAAACATATATTTTAGAAATCTATATTATTTGTGTAATAAATAACGTTAATGTGATTTTAAAAATTATAAACGTTCCTAAATTATGTTCATTTAAATTAATTCGAATTCATGATAAAGTAACCTAATAATAAACAAATTCAGAAATTCTTATTAAATTATGTTTGAATATTATTTTATTCTCAATTAAATGTGAGTTAATCACATTCAAGCTCAACACAAAGCCCATCTCTTAGCCTCCCTCTATGGTTTACCCCTCCTTCAAACCCTTTTTCTTTCACTCCTGCAATGGTTGCCTAATAATTGATTGGATGCACTTTAGCACCACACATGATCTCACATAGGTCCTCCTCCTCCACAACCAAGGACTTGATTGTAATTTTATTTTTCTTCTTTTACGTTCTTGCTTTTTACTCTATAAACTTTTAAGTGCTTAAATTTTGGTGCATTTGGGTTTGTGGGTGTTTTTCCTTTGGTTGCCTTTAGACGTAATAATTGGAAAATTTGTGATCTTTCGTAATAACAAAATCTCTTTTGAAAATCTATTTCACTTTCTATAGTACTGTTAACATCTTTAAAATATATATATTTTTTAATTTGCAAGGCATTCTCATAACTCTGGAGACTGGTACCTTTCTCCTGGCTCATCAGATAACCACTTCATATATATAAAGCATTATAGTAAATCCCAAATATTTTACTTCACCTCTTCTCCATTTTAATTAATCAGAATTACAGAGGTTTCTAAACTTATTGATAGGTTAATAGACATTTACTTTAATAATTCTCTATGATGGGTTACCAATGGATTTTTTGTTTAATTCATCTCTTACAATGTTCAAATATAAAGTTGTTGAGGATGAAGAAGATAATGTTGTTCAACATATTCCAACATGTGACAAAAAACCAAAATCTGAATTAGAACCGATAATGCAAACTATGATGTCATTAGTAGAAATTAAAGCATTGGAAGGCTCAGGAGGAGTAAAGGTTTTCTTTATCTTGAATTATTTCAAATACATCTTTATTATGCAAACTAAAACTAACCCAATAAATGATTTTGCAGGAAAGGTTTTTTATTTGCTACGCTGACATTGTAAACATAAAAGCAGAAATTGGGTGGAATTATACCTCATGTCAACTTTGCAAATGAAAAGTAAAGCAGCAAAATAATATGCTTTTGTGTGCTATGTGACCAAATTATTCATTACTTATATTATATAGCTATGAAAATGATAGCATAGGAAACCAAAATGATAATTGCTTTAATTATAGATGTAAAAATAAGCTTATTACATTTTTTATTTCTTTCATTATTGTATTCAGTTAAATCCAAGTGAAAGATGACAACTTCTTTTGTTCTTTTTGACAAAGAAGTAGAAAAAATAATTCAGAAAATTGCTTTGAAACTTTCTTCAAAAGTATCTAATCTAAATTCTTAACCATTTCCAATTTTAGTTTAATTATTCAAACTTTCAATATCTTTCATTTAATGGCCGTATATATATAAACAAAGTACAAGAAACTGACAAAACAATAAGCTCTTACTATGAAACAAAGGCCAAAACCAAAATACCAAATTGTAGTCAATAATCAATCATAGAAACATTATGACAAACGTATAGAGAGCAACTCCAACAATCATCATTAATATGAACCATGCAACAATCTAATTGAATTCCAAAAAAAGCAAAATATGTATGAGTAGTTCTAAAATGATAAAATCTTGAATATATCCATGTCATAATTAAATTACATTAACTAATGTTCTATATGTTTAATAACCCATATCACCACTACAATTGACAAGTCACATGCATAAGCACGGGTTTACATACTAGTATAATATAGAAGTTGGATTCCAAAATTCATGGATGCATGCTACAATGACATTTATTCATTTTCAAAGCATACTATAATGACACGTGGCAAGTTCCTGTATTATATTATCTATCCATAATATAGGCGAAAACACCATTTTGGTCCCTACACTTTGGGGTCACAATCAATTTGGTCCCCATATTTTGGTAGCAATCAATTTGGTCCCTACTATTTTCAACTTGCACTCAACTTAGTCCCTACCATTAACTCACTAACAGAAAATGCCTACGTGGCAAACGGTTTGAACAGTTGACATGCCTAATATTAAAATATTAAATTAGATGCCAATGTCTCTAAATTTGAGTGGTTGATATGGCCACGTCAACGCTTATGAAAAAAAAAAATACCACATCAGCTTTTAATAATATATATATTACCAATTTTTTCCCTTTCTTTATATATATATATATATATATATATATATATATATATATATTACCAATTTTTTTCCTTTTCTTTTGGAAACCCATGGCCTCACAAAAACTGAAAAACACGTATGAATCTTTTGTTTTTTTCATCTCTCTCGGTGCTTAATCGTTTTTTCTAAACCCAGATCCACCAAGCCACTCCCCTTCATCTCCATTGAATCAACTACATCTTCTTCCACCATTCTCTGATCAAAATCTCTCTCACTTTTTCTCTTACGAAGATCCATCCCTTTTCTGTTAAAGCTGATCTTTGTGAAAGTCCTAACCAACAAAGACCATCCATTTGGAGGTGGAAAGCTCCGATAAGATCAACAACGTGAAGGTCAAGATCCAAAATGAAGAAGTCATCCCCCAATCAACAGCGTTTAATCTTCACCGGAAAGCAATCAGAATGTACTGCCGCCGATTACAACATCTAGAACAAGTTCACACACAATGCAAGAAAAGAATTAGAATGAAATTCTGTTTGGTTAGCAAGAAATTGCAAGACACCAAAATAATAATATTTAGAAAATAAAAACGAAATTTTGTAGAGCCATTTGAACTTTTGTTATAGATCCATGGTTGAACCACAGTGTGATAAGGTGAAGTATACCCTGTAAACTATCATCAACACCTTTAGCATTTGCTGCACATGCTACGGAATGAAAATATCCAGTGACTACTGCAACAACAAACTGTGCTGTAACATTTGGAACTTTAATATAAAAAGACATCACTGTGGTATTGAATAGAAAGATTGTAAGAATATTAAAAGAAGAAATAAAGAAGAGGAAAAAAATTGGTACCAAAAAAATTATTATTAAAAGCTGATGTGGTATTTTTTTTTTTTTTTTTTTTTTTCCATTTAAGTGCTGATTTGGTCCTATCAACCGCTCAAATTTAGATACATCAACATCTAATTTAATATTTTAATATTAGGCATGCCAATTGTACAAACCGTTTGCCACGTAAGTATTTTTTGTTAGTGAATTAATATTAGGGACTAAATTGAGTGCAAATTGAAAATAGTAGAGACCAAATTGACTGCTACCAAAATGTAAGGACCAAATTGATTGTAACCCCAAAATGTAGGGACCAAATCACAAAAATAGTGTTTTTGCCTATAATATAAAAGTTGGATCCTAAAACTGGTGAATACATGCTGCAATGACACTTATTCGTTTTCAAAGCATACTACAATGAAACATGTCAAGTTCCTATATTTAATTGATATGATATGGGTAGACAATGACATGTGTCATAAAATTTTTTGTACATATCAATATGTTTATCATAATACTAGACATGGGTCATATAATTTAAGATTTTGAATTAAGTAAATGCATTTCTTTACTATTCTATTCATGTTCATTTTTTAATTCTTATCTATGACCATTAATTGTGTGTGTGTGTGTTTGTTTCTCAAAAAAAAAAAAAGGGTAATTGTCCCACATTGTTTAAAAGAGTGTGTTGTGTGTAGAATAATTTGCCCCATCCTCCCTTAAAAGTTACCATGGCTTTTGAGTGGAGTTGTGGTGTGCCTTTTATGTTAAAACTCCTTTCCCTCTCCCTTGTGTGTGTGTGTGTTTGTTTCTCAAAAAAAAAAAAAAAAAAAAAAAAAAAAAAAAAAAAAAAATCTATGACCATTAATTATTATTTTTTCAATTGCTGAAAATTTTCTTAACCATTCTCCTTCTAATATTTAAATGTAAAGATACTCAAAAGTCTTTGTTTTTCCAATTTTTTTGTTACTTTACTATGTGTATATATATATATATTTTAAAAGTCTATATGAAAATTTTCTAGCTTCTTTTTTTAGGCTCATAAAATCTTTTTTTTTTTTTTTTCTACTTTTTCATTATATTAACTCCTTCTTACAACCGCACACCCCTGATGCAATGAATACTCTACAAGTATAAGTACTTGTGGGGTGTTTTGGGGGGGGGGGGGGGGGGGAGGGGAGGTCGGAGTTCAAATTTCAAGAGAGAGCTTCACATACATATACATTTAAATTGAGCTAGAGTAGAATTTCTATCTTATATATATATATATATATATATATATATATATATATATATATATATATATATATATATATATATAAAATAAATTAAAAAAAAAAAAAAAAAAAAAAAACTCTTTCATTGCCTTTTCCCTAATTTCCTTTGAGTTATTACCTATTAGTTTTCCTTAAAAAAAAAAAAAAAACAAATGATAGCATTTATTAGTAAATTATAACAAATCAATTACACGTTTTAGGAAAAATTAAACACAACATCCAATATATATATATAAGTAAACCAAAAGATGGAGAAATTATAGCGTACTTTGGTGGACGACGTCACTTATCTACCATTCAATTAAAAAACTTCCACTTATCTAAAATTGCTGAGTCAGTAATTAATTTCTGTTTAAAAAAATTTTCTAACTAACAATTTTAAACAAGTGAAAGTTTTTTAGTGGAATGGTAGACCACATCACTTGTCCACCATGTGAATCTTATAATTTCTCCAAAAGATGGTCCTAAATTTATGTCACTTTTAATTAGGTATTAATTTCTTACAATAATGCAAGAAGATAATTACATTAAATGCATAATGATTAACAATTTAAAAAAAAAAAAAAAAAATCCTTTGGTGGTACATATAATTAAGAAAAGAAAAGTATTCAAAAGGAAATTATGGTTGCCCGATTTGCACCATAGTTTCGAAAACGACCATACATGCTTTGTGGGATTATGCCTCTGCTCAAGACATCTAGGCTGGGAGTATTAAAAAACTGCAGAAAGGGTGTCACAAGCAGACTGATATGCTTCATCTTATGGAGTATCTAATGGACCGGTTAACAATGGAGGAGATGGAATTGTTCTGGATTCAAGCCTGGTTTATCTGGAATCAGCGCAATGGGGCGGTGCATGGAGATAAACTACGTGACCTGATCAGCCTGAACAAGAGAGTAGCAGACTACCTTGCAAGCACAACTGGCAGTAAGCCGACCTTGCAATCCAGCAGGGAGGTTTGGCAACCGCCTCCACTGTTAGCCTTTAAACTTAATGTTGATGCAGCAATTTTCTCGGAATTGGACAAGTCTGGGTTTGGAGCAATAATCCACAACGACAAGGGAGAGGTAATGGCTGCAATAATTGCAAATGGGCCAAAGTAGTAGTGATTGATAGTTTTTAGACCCCTTAAAACCACAATCAGATTAACCTAGGTAATTAGCCAAGTGATTACTTAGTCAAATTAACAAATCTAGGTTAACACAAATAAACAATCATATCATTCATAGCAGTGGAAAGATAAATAAAACAATGATATGATCACCCAGGAAACCAAACTGTAAAGACCTGAGAGGATTTAACTTAGCTATCCTCAAGGTAAACCTGAATCCACTATGAAAGAATCGAATTTTTACAATAGGACTTAGACCACTAACATCCTATTGCTACCCACCAGTAGAAACTTACTGACACGACCACGTGCAAGCTCCAAGACCACGGACTCTTTCTTTCTTGGATTCTCTAGCAAGTATAAGCACACCCGCTTGTGTTTCTTTAATTTCTTATGGCAGCAACTGAATGATCATCAAGTTCTTGAACGAATCTCCTTCTTGATAATCCTAAGCTTGTGTAAAGGAAAGCTCCTCACAGATCTCACAAGAGATTTACACAAACAGCAATATGAGCAATACTAAAACGTGGTTAGGGTTTGCCTTATATACCTAGGGCAAAAACACAAAACCCTAAACGTTTTAAATGAACTAGGGCTGAGTTGGAATTTTGCAGAAAACGCATTCTGCCCGAATTTCGATTGATCGAGCCTAAGCTTCGATTGATCGAACCAGGCTGAAATGCTTTATTAAATCTGCATCAACTTAAATCCAACTTTACATAAGTGATACAACTTTGAGCAAGTCTAAACACGACTAAACATCTTGTTTTGATCATGGTTTGCCAACAATACACATTAGAGTTCTAAATATATAAGATCCTAAGTCTTTAGAACCTAACAGTGATGAAGCCAAAATACTTGCTTGTAGAAGAGCTATTGAATTTGCTGTGGACGCTGGTTTCTCAAGGCTAGTTATTGAAGGTGACAACGTCAATGTTATACAAACCATTTCATCACCATTGGCTAACCATTCATTGTTGAGGAATGCGGTGGGTGAGATTCACCATTTGATCTGTGGATTAATACAGTGGATGAGTATTAATTAGCTGTACAAGGAGAGGTGGAAATAACAAAGAGAAATGCTAGGGACACCAATTTTGGTACAATTTTGTGCCACAACTCGCCATATGTGACGAGTTGTGGCACAAAGTTGTGCCAAAATTGGTGTCTCTAACATTTCTCAATAACAAATAAGGTTGCACTTGTACTTGCACAACATGATAGAAATAGCTTAGATGATTTGTATTGGATGGAGGACTCTCCCCCACTTGCTATAGAAGCTCTGTACTATGTTCCGTTAAAAGAAAAGAAAAACAGAAAAAGAAAAAAAGAAGTCAGTAACCTACCATTACACGAACGTTAATGGGATAATCTTATATAACGACTAAATAAAAGATATTTTAAATGAATAATTAAAAAAGCTTCCAAACGTATTCCATTAACATTCACCTCATTTAAAAATTTATATATATAACATATTTTTTTGGCGTTAACGTTAAACTATATGTTGAATACTTTTTGTATTATTTAAAAAAGATAATCGTACTGACCTTTTTATTTTTAAGATCGTAACGGCTCAAATCCAAATTACCTTTTAAATCCACTTTTACCGGTTCGTAAAATTATGTTCATCTTTTTTTCTTTCTTTTTTTTCATACACTTAACTTTAGACGTGACATTTTTTTTTTTTCCCCTCTAAATTTCTTTTTTGTATCAGTTCATTGTAAACTTGAAGGCAAATGCAACAAGCCAGTCTACTTTCAATGCAATTTCTACCTTGACTTTGTGTGTGTGTATTTAAAGGAATCATTGACTTTTGTATGTTTAATTTAAATATTAAAGCCGCATGGTGATCTTCTCGTAACATGTTTTATGTTTTGTTTCTTGATGGATTATGATACTTTTAATTAGATTGACATCATCAACCCTGTCACTATGAAATAAAGTTCATTTAAAGAGTACATTTAGATTGTTGTATAAGAGATCTGGAATTCAATCCCCGTTTACACCAAAAATTGATTGGTGTCTTGGTCTGATGACAAAGAGCTATCATCAGAAACGGACGAAATAAGTTGAAACTCTCTCTAAAAAAATAAAAAAGATTGTTCCCATTGATTGTTATGATTTTTGGTTCATGGGTTTTGTTTATTATCATAAAGAAGTATAACCGGTGGTGGTGTATTAGAAGAGTGACAATAATTGTTAAGTTTTTGTTTACCTTTATCTTTAAGTATTATTATATCTCAAAATTCTTTATTTCTTCTTATTAACACTCTTCTTATTAAGTTTTTGTTCACTTCATTATAATTTTTTTTAATGAACACTGTAATTTTTTTTAGTTATTACAAAAACTATATTAGAAAAAATCATGCAACGTACAAGCCAATAGCTAGTTCAAGTATTAAAATACAACACTTCCATTATGTCATGTGTAGTTATTTCTCACATCTAAAAGCTATTTAGTAATTTAGTTACGAACATGAGGGTAACAAAATTACAAATGCAATGAATTTCATCATAATAGTTTGTCCAACACTTTAACGCAAAACATTTTTGTCAATTAAAGCTCTTTATCACACAAGCTTTCATTCCAATCCTATAGTTTCTCCCACTTGGATTACTATCTTTCATTGGAGCATCAGAAAAGAAAATATTTTCTTGTATTAACAGACTCTAGAACTCTACTGTTTATTTATTTATTTATTTTTGCTAAAGAAAAATATAATAAACACTCAAAACACAAACAAACAGAGAGAAACAAAGACAACAAATTACTCTAGGACTGAACAAGAGATTCCATTTGTAGAACTCCACTATATATTGAGGTATTACTTTTTAGGGAGAATTACACTCTTTATGCTTTAAGGTTTAAGGGAATGACACTCTACCCCAAACCTTAAGGGAAAAAACACTTCTCTCCTTTGAGATTTGAAGAAATTAACATTTCTCTCATTTTGTTTATATTAGTAACAAAATATTCTAAATTTCTATAAGAATCTATTTACAAAATTTTAACCATGGTTAATAAAAAAAACTGATAACTTTAGAATAAACTTGCAAAATTTATCAAATACCAAAACACTTGCAATGTCAAATCTCTCTATAACCCATTGAAGAAAGAAAAAAATAATAATAATAAGAAGAAAAATTCATACTTAATATTTTTAAAATATACTTTAATTAAACATTTAAATCAATTAATTTAATTATGAAATGAAGGATAATTTTTGAAATCTATCATTAAACAAATGATAGGTTAGCAAACAATATTTTAATATTATTAATTTAACAAAATTTGGCCAATTGGATGTCAAGGGGGAAAGTGTATTTTTCCATCACGTTTGGAGTAGAGTTTCATTATTTCCCTAAACCTGAAGAAGGGAAGTGTAATTACTCCATATTAATTTAACAAAGTTTTGTTAATTGGGATGTCAAAGGAGAGGAAGTGTTTTTTTTCCCTTCAATTTTGGGGTGTAGTTTCATTTCTCTAAACCTCAAGGGAAGAAAGTGTAATTACCCCTACTTTTTATAGCGATATCAAATAGATGTGTTCGAATTATTTCAACGAGTAAAATTTTTTAGCATCAAATAATGGATTCTGTTCAAATCTCACCAATAAGGAAGCGTCAGAATACTACTAGCTCATATAAAAGAAAGCCATGTCCTGTCCTGATCGCCTGCCCAATTTGACAAAATTCTCTACAGTTTATGAAAAATAAGAGGAGGGGTGAAAGGCACCATCCATTTGTGCAGAATTTTTTCACCCTTGAACTTCAAATTATGAAGGACCTAGAAGAATGATCAAATATATGTCACATGGGAAATGACTAAAGCAAGAAGGAATAAGACAAAAATCATTTACTTTAAATTACCAAAGAGACATTAGCACCTTTTCAAATTTAAATATTTTAGATAATATCATAATGTCATCACTTACATTTTTTCTTTGAGCATAAGTTTATAGTTCTGTAAATAATAGTTAAACGTTGGTGTGGACAGAAAACAAATGACACAAGTTCCATGTAAGAGAATCCATAATTCACTATTTCTTGGGTGCATTCAATTAGTCCTGATAATCTATAGTAAAAAAATGACCATAACTAGCTTCTTCTAGATATTTTAAATTGCACACATTTAGATGCATTGCAAATTAGAGACATAAAATTAATTTAGAAAATGAATTAAAAACGCTAAGTTTTTTTATTAAGTTATTTTCTTGATCATGGGACACTCGGTGTCATTTGTTTTCTGTCCACACCAACGTTTAACTATTATTTACAGAACTATAAACTTATGCTCAAAGAAAAAATGTAAGTGATGGCATTATGATATTATCTAAAATATTTAAATTTGAAAAGGTGCTAATGTCTCTTTGGTAATTTAAAGTAAAAGATTTTTGTCTTATTCCTTCTTGCTTTAGTCATTTCCCATGTGAAAATAAAAAGGTCCTTTTTTTTTTTCCTTTTATTGTGGATTCTCTTACATATTTCTTAGTTTACAAGGTCTTTCTGATCTATTCAGCCACAAAAAAAAAAAAAAAAAAAAAAGAAAAAAAAGAAAAGAAAAAAAAAAAGAGGTCTTTATGATCTATTGACAATTTCCAATGGTGATAGTTACATGGAAAAGATTACATAACCTATAGTCCAGAATTTAAGTTAGGAGGCTAAGTTAAGGAATGAAAAGGTGTTAAACGCCCTCAACACTATTTAAAGATTTGTCTCTTAATGCATATTGTCCAATAACAATTCACCACACACTTATCAAATGAAATCACAACAAGCAATCACTCAAAATATACATTTTCGATGTCCACCACATGTAATAATAATAATGAAAAACTCGAAAGTTACATGAAAAATAATTAAAGTTCAACTATTATCAAATCAAATTTGAGGTTAAAACCTACACCATATATAGCACATGCATCACAATTTAGGGAATCAAGTGAGGGAGATTGTGATGCCTATGATTGATTGAACCAACTAGCACTCCCAAAATCTTAGTTTTATTAACAACTACATGATGAGTCGTACTTGTGACTAGACTAGTCCTTTTGAGATATAGCACAAATGTGACTAGCAGTTTTTTTTTTTTTTTCTTTTTTTTTGTCATTATTTTTTATTTATTTTTATATAAAATAGAAATTTTACTTTAGTATAATCTAAATGTGTGTGTGAAACTCTCTCTTAGAGACTTGAACTCCAACCCTTATCCCCTACACCCCACAAGCACTTATACTTGTGAAGTGACCATTGTGCCAAGGGTGCGTGGTGGTTTTGTCATTAATTTAACATACAATCTTTGTCTTAGACAAATACATGTTTTCCTAAGATGGAGCCAAATGATGATTCAGATGATTATAGGTCCAAACTCGATGAAGGCATCTACAAAGAGTGAAAGAAAGAAAATCTAAAACAGAAGCTTCTGTTTCCTAAGTTTCATTTTGGGCAGACTAAATATTCGGCCCAATATGACAAATAGAACATGTCGTATTTTGGTGGCCTGTTCAGCCCATCCCTCATAAAATCCATCAATATCTCTCTTTTCTTTCTTTTTTTATTTTTTTCCCTGTGACAAAAAGAGTTCTCTTTTACCAAGTTCACTCTATTGACTCCATCTTGATGATTACAGGAGATAAAAAAGTAAAAGAGAATTGGGCCCTGGCCCTGGGAGATACCCTCTTCCCTAACATTTTCGGAGTGCTAGTAATTTCCAAATACATGCAAAACAAGTATGAGATAGTTCACTATAATGACATTTTTAAAAGGTTAATTATTGTTGTAGATACTAGACAGCCCTTGAAATCTCAATCGTGTTTTGAAAACACAATTTTAGTTATAATAGTAAAATAGAAAAATAATGTTTTTTGTACGTAAATACTGTGAATGTGATAATCATTACTCTTTTTCAAATACCTATCCAACTAGTTGTCTTGTTTAAACAAAAAAGAAAAAGAAAAAAATGCTAATTCCACAAAATTTTCACAAAAAATTCTATGTGGCAGGTTGTGTCAGGTTGTTATTGGTGGGGTAGAAAAGTAATTTCAGTGGTAGGTTCAAATTAGAAAAACTAACCACCTATGATTTGTTGTGAAAATGCTGTGAACGTAACACCTCTGACAAAGAAAAGCTCAAAACCATTTATACAATTAAAAAACCACCAAGGTTAAGTTGTTTATACAATTCCAGCTACTAAGTTTATTTACTATTATGTTCTCTTCAACTTTACACACATATCATTACCATGGTCATTATGGTTTCAATAGATTGTGACTCTACAATAATGGTTGGCTCTGCCTGAGAGTGAGTGCCATCTGTAAGAATATGTCAAACCTTTGAGTCATTCTAAATATTACTATTTTTTATTAATTAAATAATTTAAAGAATTTGTTTGATTTTCCACTATTTTAGAAACTATTTGGTCCTCTATAGAAACATATCACCAATTCTTCCAATTAACATTCGTTGGGAACGTTTTTGCGACAAGGGCCAAAATGCAAGATTAGCCCAAATCTCCCCTTGAGTTCTTTAGAAATGTTTATTTGTGGAGAATCAAGCCCAAAATTCCAAATCACTACAAAAAAATCAAGCTATTGCGATGGGTTTTTTGCGGCGGGTGCGAAAACTGCCGCTATATGTCACATATTCCGGTGCTTTTTTGGTCCGCCACTGTAGATGAGATATATTGTGGCGTTTCATTGGACCGCCGCAATAGATCTAGCCTTTTCTAGCTTACTATAGTGGCACTATATAAACCATCGCAATATACGTGTTTTAGCGGCACTCCATAAATCCGACGCAATAAATTTACCCTTTTGTTATAGCGGCGATATATAAAACCACCACAATATATAAGTTTTAGCGACGTTTGATTTAGTTATAGCAGTGGTTTAAGCGACTGCTGCAATAGACCTATTAATTGCCTAAAAGGCCAATTTTTTTCCTTTTTTTTTTTTTTTTCATTTCCGTCACATAAACCTATCAATTTAGACCCCAACCTTTTCATTTCTCATCTGTTTGTCTCCCTCTAAAAAAAAACGCACATTCTCTCTCTCACTCTCAAATTAAAATCTAACGTCATTGATCTCAAAACCCAACAATCGATCTTCCCACCACCACCACACATTCTCACTCTCAAACCCTAGATTGGGTCTGTCTCTATTAGCACTCACCACTGCCACTAGCCAATTGAAGCCCCAAAAACAGCCATCGAGGCTTGACTGGGAATATAGGAGTGACTTTCAACAGCACGTCCACAACCCATCCCACGACTCATCATCGAACCCAACTAACCACCACTTCCACAACCACCAATCACCATAGTCCACCATGGAGGGACGAGGCAAAAAGAGAGAGACCCATCGAGAGAGCGACCCACTAAAAGAGAGATATTGGGTTGAGCGAAAAAGAGAGTGAAGCATCAATCTTTGAGAGAGAGACATCGATCTTTTTCCACTTTCCAGGTTCAAAGCTTAGGTCCAAGATAGCTCTCCTTTTCCCTCAGAAAGACTTTTGTAATCCTTCCTCTCTTGTAATCTTGTAACCCTTCCCTTCTAGACAGATATAATCTTGTAACTCTTCAGACAGTGTTTATTTTCAAAGCTTGTAAGAAAGACAGAAGTTTTCAGTTTTAATCAAAGACAGAAGTTTTATTCAAGTAAGATTTTACTAGTCTCTGTTTTCATATTCCATACTCTATTTTAAATTATTTTGACTATATCTATTTTGCTATCTTCTTCTTTATCATCTATTTTATCATTGTTTATGCTTCCATATTACTATTGTGCTCTCTCCTGGGTAGTTAATGGTATCAGAGCCATGGATGGTAGATGTATGATTTTTATTTCTCTGCAATTAAGAAGTTACTAGGAAAATATATTACTACTTCAGCCACTACTTGCTCCTTGATAGTGTTGGTCAGCCTCAGACTCGTTGGCAAACCATAGTTTCGCGTTGGTCAGCCCGTGATGTTAAGCCGACAGATAGGCGTTGTTTGGGTGGTCCCGCAATGGAGTTTCCCGAGGAGGTGGTCCCAATAGCAAGGATACCAGTGGTTAGTAATAGTTCCGCCAGTAATTATTAATTGCTTGGAAATAGAATAAATACGTTTATCAGTTCATCATCTGTTTGCTTGTTCACACTTAGGCTAGGCACACACTAATTAGAAACATGGACTATGATGATATAGATTATGATGAAGGTTATAGCATGAAAGATATAGATTATAATTGGTTAAATAGTAATATGGATTATGAAACAGATTCTGATTCTGACAGTGATATTGATGATTATAATTATAATAGTAACACAAATAATTGGAGTACTTTAACAGGAGATAAAATCAACCAACAGACTAATAAACACAATAATAGTTTTTTAGATAGAATTAATAAAAAATTAGAATCTTTAGAAAATAATGATAGATCTGCTAAAGTAGAAAAGAAAAATGTTAGTTTTTTGGACCTCTATGAAAGACTGAAAGCTTTAAATTCACCCTTGAAAATAGAAAGCAAATTTGAACCTCATCATAGATTTATCTTCCATTAAAACTATGACAGATAGTTGGTATATAAATAATAACTCAAAAGAAGAAATAGATAAGAACTTACAGACATTAAAAGCAAGTGACAGAAAAGTTGACGAAGAAACTGGCCCAATTAAGGAAAGAGTAACACGTATAGAAGATAAAAGAAAGGATCTCGTAAAAGAAAGAAGTACTATAGAAAGTGTCAGAAATATAATAAATGAAGACAAAGAAAGAGGTAAGATAAGGAAAGGTATAGTAAAAGAAACACTAGGAAAATTTTGAAAGACAAAATAGTGAAAAGAAGGAAGTCATACGTAGGAAACTAGATATAAAAGATGAGATAGAAAAAGTCAACAATAGTAATGATAGTCTAAAAGAAATCGTGGGAAAGCAAAATAATAAAGAAGTATCTAGTTTAGTACAAATTATATGTAAAAAGCTAGACACAAAAAGACAAAAGAGCCTAATAGAGACAAGTAAAAAAGAAAATTGTACTCTTAAAGAATCTCTACGTAGGAAGTTAGATGTAAAAGAAAAAGAAACACTTGAATCAAGAGAAATAGTCAACAAAGGGAGGAAAAACAATAATAATGATAGTCTAAAAGAAAAGGCAAATAGTTATAGTGTAGTAAAAGTAAAAGTGGAAAAAGTGGAAGTAGTCAATAAAGAAGGCAAGAAGTGTAATAGTTTAAAGGAAAAAATAGATGAAAGACTAAAATCAATTGAAAGAGATACAACAGATAGCTTGGCAGAATTAACTAAAAAGATGAAAATTTTAAATACACCTTTAGAGATAGACAGAAAAAGAGACATAGCAGTTTTAAATACTACTGAGTTATCGGATAATGAGAAAACTGACAGACATGTTAACAATACTATTTGTCATAAATGCAAAGGACATGGACATACTAAAAAACAATGTGATAAACATAATAAAATCATTAAACAAATCAGTAAATTAGAATTTGAGAAAGATATAATGAATGAATTAATGAAAATATTTAATATTAGTCAAAAAGAAATAGGTCAGGTAAAGAAAGAGTTAAAATCAACCAACCCACTTAAGGTTAATAAAAGGAAAAGGAAACAATGAGACATATTAATGAAATTGATATATAATTTACCCAATTACCTAAAAGACAAAAAAGATTATTTAATAAAATTGAAAGATTCTATAGACATACCTATTGCTTGTATTAAGTGTAGAAAATATGGACACCATGTTATAGAATGTCAAAAGAAAGAGAAAGCTAAATATAAGAAAGAAAAGACAAAAATGAAACAAGATAGAGTAGATATAAAACCAGTAACTCTACAGGATTCAATGATAGAAGCAAAAATGGTAAAACAGGAAACAAAAGAAATTAAAGAAGATAATTCCAAAGATATAAATGAACAAAACATTGCAGAAATAATAAAACTTTTTAAACCAATAATAGAACCCCCTTCATTAGAAAAGGATAATTTGAATAATGACAGCAATAGATAGAATGCTCCGAGTTTAACTAATAGAGTTATTTTCCAAAAAAGGGATACGAAAATTATCAATAAAGAATTTTTAACAGAAGTTGTAGAAACTGACAACATAAATGAAAGATTAATACCTTTTAAAAATAAAATAGAATTTGAAGAACTAACTCAGGCCAATAAAGAAAAGTTGATTAATGATAACATATATAATGAAAGAATTAAATCTTTTGATTCGAGAAAAGACATACTTTTTAAATTCATCTCACCCCTAATTTGGAAAGAAATTTGTTTTCTAAACAAAGTCACCATTTTAAAAGATATTGATAAAGAAAGAATCTATAGAACTGAAAGAAATTTGTCATCTTTAAAGACAGAAATATCACTTGATGATCCTTTGATAGATAATGACATAAAAAGACTCAAACAAGATATAGAGACAGAGATTTGCTCTTACTCTCTCATTGCTTTTGTGCATAGGCACCTACAAATAGTCCAAACACTTTGTGCAAAAGAACTTAGTGGAAAAGGCATAAAAGATGGAAATACTATTTTTAGTCAATATGAGTGGACTGACAGTTTGATAGAAGTACCCGACAAGATTATAATAAATAACATACTTACACCTTTTATAATACTTACACCTTTTATATTATCCTCAGATGTTTTAATAAGAGAAGCTTTGACAGATTCTATTTCACTAATCATTAAAGGATATATTAATTGTGGTAATTTCTTGAATAAAGACAGATTTAATTTCTTAACAGACAGAGTTAATCATAAGTCTCTGATAGATTTTCCCCAAACTATTACAGTAATTAATAAAAGACTTTATGGAGAAGCTTTACTTCACATATTCTCACAGGATAAGATATATAGTAATACATACAAATCGGATAGAATCATGGCAGACTTTGTAAAGTTGTTAGATTTTAGCCCCTCTAACATTGAAAGACTTCATTATGATTACTCTTATACCACTACTCAGCAAGAGCACAGAGGTGTACAGGAAAAAGTTTATTTTATTATATATGCTTTTCATACAAAATACTTCAAAAGAATTTCACAAAAAGACATTGGCAAAAGAGTTTTAAAGATAAATTTAAAGGAAGTTTTGCAAGAAAATATTTATTCCAAACATAATCCTTTTCCCAAAACCCAATTGTAGACTACTATGAATAAAAGATCCTCTCAGACAAACAAGGGCAAGGCACCAGCGGTGCAACCCAAAGGTATCCGAAAGCCTTCAGTAAAAATTTCGGATATGCATGAAGGCGTCTCGATAGAGACAATATCCCTTCAGGATACGTTGCTAGCAGAGGCAATGTATTCATGTGGTGAAAAAAGTGTAATTCTGCAAAAAGTGCTCCACATTGATCTCATGTTTCAGAATGGAGAATTTACAAACCTTCCTCTTCATATTAAACTACTTTTTGATAATTTACAAGCAGCCTTCACCCTCAGACAGAAACCCTTATTCCAAAAGACCCTTTAGGCTTTGGAATTACATCTTGTTAGCACTGGTGCATTTATCAAAGCACTTGGTTGTCAACTCCCTGGCAAGGAGGATGGAGATTCAAGCTCCACAATGATAGAATCACAGTCTCTAAAAAGCTATCTTATGGGAACAAGCTTTTCAAAGCTCCACCCTAAGATTTAGCAAAATACGAGACTTGCCATCAGAACTTCACTTCCTGAAATCCAACAGAAAATATTAACTCATAAAGCCCTAACAAGTTCTTATGACAGATGGATGCATCTTTTTAAAGTATTAGTTTCTACAGCATTTATCAGAACAGAAGACATGACAGATGATACATGGCTATCTCATAAAGCTACATGGTATGAAAGTTTTGGAGACACAGACAGAGTTTATGAAGGATTAGGAGACAGATACAATCCCTATCCGGGATTACTTATCAACACAGAGACAGAAGATCCAGTAATTTGTGATCCTTTATGGTTATCTGAAATGCTAGAAGCAGGATTTATCAGCAAATTAACCATAACTTCTGCAAATTGGATCAGTTTATTTCCCAAAGTCATCCAAGAAGCAGCCACACAGATTGGAGGAATTAATTATATGAAGATAGTAATCTGGAGTACTCTTCCAGCTTGAGACATTAGCTATTATATGGAAGCTCAGCCAGCACACATTTTAGTCCTTATCCATAATTGGGGTTGTATCCCTGAATACAACTAGTATACAAGAGATACTTATTTATCACTTGATGATCCAGATGCTCTGACTCAAGAATGGTCTAATTTCATGAGTAATAAGATTTATGAAGTACAGAAAGAATTAGACAGAGGCTTCCACTTATATGGCTACACCAACAGAATAGTTGTGTATGGTCCAAGACCTTCAGCAAGAAGGCTTATTGGGAAAAGAAGGATTGTTAAGGATCCCAGACTAATGACAGCAAAGGACCGTGTTCCTATCTACCTTCTTATTTCATACTGCGCTCTATGTAATAGTTATGGAGTGATCCACGAGCATGAGCAGTATGAGGAAAATGAGGACAACTCTGATTCGCTGGATTATGATAACTACGTGGATACAGATTGATAGACAGACAGACAGAATGCTCTCCCGGACAGACAACGGCTACAGATCACTATTCACAGGGGACAGATCACTATTCACTGGAGGCAGATCACTATTCACCAACATGCATAAATAGCTTCTAGACAGATCCATTACAGTTCAGACAAATATAGACAGACTTTAAGTCACTACTATTCACTAGTATGCGTTCCCTGACAGATTCCCAAACAGACTGCTATTCAAGATTCTACCGACAGATTAACTTGAGTTCACTTTACTTAACTCAGGTTACTTTTGAAGACTTACCATGGTTCACTTCATTTATAAATAGATAGACTTTGAAGACAGAAGCCAGGTCTAATCTTCAGGTCCCAATTTTAGGTCCAGAATTAGGGTTCAAATTTCCAGGTTCAAGTTTTAGGTTCAAATTTCAAGTTCTAAGCTTAGGTCCAAGATAGCTCTCCCTCTCCCTCAGAAAGACTTTTGTAATCCCTCCTCTCTTGTAATCTTGTTACCCTTCCCTTCCAGACAGATATAATCTTGTAACCCTTTACAGATTTTACTTTGTAATCTTGTAACTCTTCAGACAGTGTTTATTTTCAAAGCTTGTAAGAAAGACAAAAGTTTTCAGTTTTAATTAAAGACAAAAGTTTTATTCAAGTAAGATTTTACTAGTTTCTGTTTTCATATTCCATACTCTGTTTTAACTTATTTTGACTATATCTATTTTGCTATCTTCTTCTTTATCATCTATTTTATCATTGTTTATGCTTCCATATTACTAGAGAGTGAAGCATCAGTCTTTGAGAGAGAGACATCAATCTTTTTTGTGTACAAAAAACTATGGAAGAACAACCACATTTTTTGCAAGTGTTGAAGGATATTTTTAAACACTTTGGAACTTTGATTATAGTATTAGATTAATTTGAGCGGTCGTTTTATTCAAAGGACCACATCTTTTTTTATTAATCTTATGATGCTAGTTATAGACAATATTATGTATTTGATAATATATTTCTATGTTAATATTACGTTAGTTTCGAGACATTTGTGGGGTTGTTAATTAGTTACATTTGTGGTATTGTGTTAGTAGAGCTAAAACTATTACAGGTTCTTTGTAACAGGTCTATGAACAATTTATTTATTTGCAAACAGTGGTTTTAAAACCCACTGGGAAAAAAAGAAAAAGAAAAAAAGACCTGTAGCGGCGGTCAAAAAGCGCCGCTAAAGGTGCACATTTTATGTTTTAAATGAATCCTTATAGCGGTGCTTATCACCCGCCACTAAAGGTTCACACATATAGCGGCGTTACTCCCCACCACTAAAGGTTGAAACATATAGCAGTGTTTTTCCCCATCGCTAAAGGTATGCACATATAGCGGCGTTTCTACCCGCCGCTAAAAGTGCAATTAGTCCGTTTTGATTAATTGCCTGTAGAGATGCCATCTGCCCGCCACTAAAAGTAGACACCAATAGCGGCGTACATGACCCACCGTTAAAAGTCGATTGACACGAATTCTAAACTCGTATGGCGGCAGTTTTATACCCGCTGCAATAAACCTTCACCTGTCGCTAAAAGGTACATATATAGCGGGGCTTTTAGAAACCGCCGCAATAGACCTACAGTGACACTACAACATTGACGGGACGACCCACTGCAATAGCACCCGCCGCTAAAGGTCAAATGTACCTTTAGCGGTGCTTCTGGCCCGCCGCAATAGTCCATTTTTCTTGTAGTGAATGTATAATGAACATAGGTTAATGGGGCTTTAACAAGAGAGAAATGAAAATGCCAATAACAAAAATGTTGAAAAATGCATAAGAGCATAACAAGTTTGAAACATAAACCCACAATTGGCGAGAGGAGAAAATTGAGAGAGGTTGTGAGGAAGAGAGGGAAGGTTCCCTTGTACCCATATTTCCACTTCTAAGCTTCAGAATTGTGAGAATGTCTCCTGGCTGAGTGAGCTTTTGCTTTCAAGTTTCAGTTATATGGGAAAAATGTGGTTCATTGGTTTTTTAGCTAAAGAGAGACTCTTATATTGAGCTTGGGGTGTTGCTCTAAGAATAAAACATGGTTTATTTGTTTTT
The DNA here is from genome assembly GCA_028535165.1 of Quercus tomentella. NCBI lineage: Eukaryota > Viridiplantae > Streptophyta > Magnoliopsida > Fagales > Fagaceae > Quercus > Quercus tomentella. The sequence continues at coordinate 81,584,509 of JAPQVY010000156.1, forward strand.
TAGTTGAAGAGAGACTCTTATATTGAGCTTAGGGTGTTGCTCTCATAGTAAAACGGGGTTGGTTTGTTTTGAACTGAAGGGAGAGTTTTATAGCAACTTTTAGGTGTTCTTAATGACTGGTTTTTAGGCTAAAAGATGAGGCTATGGACCTCCAAGGTGCTAAGTTGATGTTTGGTTTAGATTTGCTTTAATTGGGTAAAAGAGTTAGCTTGCTTTATGCATAAATTGGGAAAGATTTGACTAAGCCCTTGTTGGCTCCTCATTTTTAGTTGTTTCACTCTTAGGAGGCTCAGCTAAGTGAGGGCTAACAATTGGAGTTGTCCAATAAGAGCCAACTATTTTTAAAGGAAAAATGGGTTTGAGCAGAAACTTTAGGCTATAATCAGCCAGAACATAAAAGCTCTTTTGGGATGGAAATTTTAGGTACAAAACCTTCTCCATGAGCCTGAGGTGCTACCAGTATCCTTTGTCCACTTGATAGCACGCATGGGCTGGCTCATGCAAAAGGTCCAAAAGAAACCGTCTCATATCCTTCAAACCACACTTCCACAATTTCTCCCAATAAGTCGCATGGGCTTGGGCCATGCCTAAAAAAATATAATATAATATAATATATGAATTGAGCTCACGAGGAAGTCAGGCTTGGTTAAATCGGGCTTGTAGAAAATGTGTCGCAAAAATGGGTATTAACAATATTTATGTGTCATGTAATGAACAAAACTATTATAAGCATAGCACATGTGTGTTTGGCTAGTTCGTAAGATTTTGGTAACTTATTTACTTAAGGGTAGGAATAAAATTTCTTTAAGTAAAAGAAATGGCTTTTTCTACTTAATCTTCCATTCATAGAATCAGGTTAGCTGGTCGGCTGGTCCTCCAATTCAATGAATAAGTATAATCTAATCAACAAAAGCAAAAACTTAATCAGCGTTATATTTATCTGTATATTGTAAATTTACACATTCACATTTTAAAGGCCGTTTGACATTTCAAAGCAAATGACTCGTGACGAAAGTGGCATGGTCTAAAGGAAAGTCCAAATTTGAACTGCTGCTATAAATTATAAAACCGTATCTGGGAATATTTGCCTGTCCATTTTCAAATCCATATCTATAGTTAAATGTCAGCTGATTGATTTCTTTTGCTATAGAAAAATAGAAAAAGTAAAGTGAGATATGCAATAGGCAAAAAACACCCTACTTGTGTGCAAAAAAAATAAAGTAGCATTCCCAAAAAGTTACTTTGCCTCACCTTTAGTCCAAAAAAGTTATACCCACATTAGGTTTTTTTTTTTTTTTTTTTTTTTTAATTAGAAAGTACCCACATTAAGTTAGGTAAAAAAAAAAAAAAAAAAGCTACTATTTGATTTATATGTTGTATTCCAAAGTGATTTAAACTAATAAAGTTTGGTTACTTTTTTCTCAAAAAAAAGTGAAGAAAAAAAAACTTTTTTTTTTTTTTTTTGTGACCTACATAAAACTTATAAATAGGCAAAAATAAAAATGCAAAAAATACCCTTTTGGTCCTTATTTTTGGCTAATTTTCACTTTGATCCCCACATTTTTCGAGCTCTTATTTTGGTCACTAAAATTTTAAAATATTTTTCAATTTAGTCTCTATTGTCTTCTCATTACTAGAAAATGACTACGTGGCACATAAAGTGCACAACTTGTACACTAAAACATTTGAAACCAATAAAACACAATCAGATCCAAATCGCTTCAAACTCGTAAAAGATTAAAAACCAAAAAATACATGAATTTAAGGATCTTAAACATGAACCCAGAAAAATCGAACCCTCCACAAATATCATTTCTTCAATTAACATCGCATTAGATTCCAGGCCGACCAAACCTAGGTGAAAAAAGACTCATAAATTTCAAACTTAGAAAAATTATAAACTATCAAACACCCATAATATTCAAATCCCTTCAAACCCATAAAATATTAAGAGATCATTTGATTTTTTTTCTTTTTCACTTCAACTAATGTCAATCTCTCTCTCAAACCTGTAAAAGTTTTTCTAACAAAAAAAAAAAATCACCAAAGTCCTTTAGATTTGTATCATCTTCGTTCACAAAATCAACGTCAACCAAAAATACCAAAACCCAGGAAAAAAACAAAAAAAAAAATCAAACGTAATGTATTAACAACAATAGCACTACTAGATTTGCATTTGATCCAGGTGCCAATAATCATCGTTGTTGAATTTGGACCTGATCGCTTCATCAACTTTGCTTTGTGGTTGTAGCAGTGTTAGTGTTTGTGTTGGTGGGTCCAAGCCTTGGCGTTGTGTTTATGTGTTATGTTTTATGGGTTTATGTTCTTGTGTGATTTTGTTCAAAATGAACCCAGATTTGAATTCGTGTGGTTTTTTGGTAATAATTCAGTATTTATTTTTTTATGGATAAAAGTGATAGTTTTTTTTAAAAAAAATTCAGATGCTAATGTGATAATATTATTTATTTTATTGGCCATGTTAATATTTAGTGTGCTAGTTGTGTACTTGGACCAAAATAGGAGCCCAAATAATGTGGGAATCAAAATGAAAACTAGCCCAAAATATAGGGACCAAAAATGTATGTTTGCCACAAAAAAATCACTTTGGCCTCAAGGATTTCTTTGACACACATGCTACTAGTAGAACACCAAAAACAAAACCACATGAGTCACAGACTCTGAGTTATACAAAAACAATTATTAACTAGGAAATAAAATTACCAAGACTCTAATAATCATTCTCCCTTTCATTTCCTTTTACTTTTTTTTTTTTTTTTTTTTTTTTTTCTGAAAAGGTAGAACTTATTTAATAATTAAAAGCAAAGTACATCAAGTATGTTCATCAGACACTTGTACTTGGCGTCTGTTTACAAAAGGGAGTAAGGAACACTCTCTAGGAGGAAAAAGTATTTTGTATTAAATGATACCACATCATTCGCATTAAAATTTAATAAATGAGAGACATGTATACAAAAATAACTACTCACTAATACATGTCTTTCAATTGTTAGTGAGTTAATTATTTTTTATTGATATGTCTCACACTTATTGGATTTAAATACAGCTGACATGGTATCCATAAAAAATACCTTCTCTTCTAGGAGTGCACTTCTACTAAAGATTCCACATAAAGATAGGGTTTGGGGGAAATTGCAAGGATGGAAAGAGAAATTATTATCACAAGCAGGGAAGAAAGTGCTCTTGAAGGCGGTGGTCCAAGCTATTCCCACTTTTGCAATGGGATGCTTCAAACTCCCAATTGGGTTGTGTAAGGATATTGAAATGTTAATCAGGAAATTTTGGTTGGGACAATGGGGGGAACGAAGGAAGATACATTGGAAGAATTGGGATACTCTTTGTAAACCAAAGATTGAAGGAGGTTTAGGGTTCAAGGATTTGGCAAAATTCAACGATGCAATGTTGGCCAAGCAGGTGTGGTGGCTTAGTCATGATACAAGCTCACTATTTTACCGTGTATTTAAGGCCTGATATTTCCCTAACAAAAATCTGGTTCTTATGCATGGAAGAGTATTTTGAGGGCAAGAAAGGTGATGGTAATGGGAGCAAAATGGAGGGTAGGGGATGGCAAATCAATAAAAGTTTTTGTGGATAATTGGTTACCGGGTAGTTCAGGCGGTAAAGTAACTCTTGTCCAGCCAGGTTTGGAGGAAAATATGAAGGTGACTGAGTTGATATCATTGGATAGGGTTGGCTGGAATGAACAATTGGCGGAGTCTCTATTTCTTCCTCATGAAGCTCAATAAATTAAGGCGATTCCCTTGTGTATGGTGCCCCAAGCTGACTGTCTTTATTGGAGTGCAGAAAAGAATGGAGTTTATTCGGTTAAGTCCGGATATAAGCTGCTCTGTGAAGAGGGAAGAATGGATGTGACATCGGGTTCAAGTAGAGAAGGAATGGTTGCACTGTGGTCTAAGATCTGGAAGCTGAAGGTACCGAGGAAGATACTTCACTTTTTATGGAAGGCCTGTAATGACTGTTTACCTACTAAGGTAAATCTCATGAAGAGGAAAGTTGTGGATGAATCTCATTGCGAGCTATGTGGGAAGCAGCCTGAAGATACAAAGCATGCGTTGTGGAGCTGTGAGGTGGTGAGGAGGGTGTGGTGTGTGGATTTCAATTGGGTGAGTGAAGATCTGACAGTGTACGGGACATTTTTAAACCCGATGGAGATGTGCTTGAAGAAACCAGGTTCAGGCGAGCTATTTGGGATAACAGCGTGGCACATTTGGACGCACCGTAATAGAGTTAGGCTGAGGGAGAAAATAATACCTTTGAGTGGTATCGGTGAAGCTGCAAAAAATTATTTGCAGCAAGTGAAGGCAGTCCGTGAAGTTAGGGAAGATCAGATAGTGGTTAAACGACCACTTAGGCACAAGTGGCTCCACCAGCAACAACAGAGTTCAAAGCAAACTTTGATGGAGCATGGTTCAATGAAAGCGACGAAGCTGTAATTGGAGTGGTGGTGAGGGACTCTGCGAGTTAGGTAATTGCGGCACTAGCAGAAAAAATAAAAAAACCTCACTCTGTGGACTGTTTGGAGATGATGGCAGGGAGAAGAGCAGCGGTTTTTGCACAAGAGATTGGCCTTCAAAAATGCCAATTTGAGGGTGATTCAGAAACTATCATAAAGGCTCTTAATGGAGGGGATATGTCCTCTTCATCTTTTGGCCATTTAATTAGAGATACTTTCATTGTTGTTAATTCGTTTTTGGATTTTTCTTTCTCTCATATTGTTAGGCAAGGCAATGCCATGGCACATGCCTTAGCCCAAAGAGCTCGTTTATCTTTTCCTTTACTAGTTTGGATAGAGGATGCCCCATCTGATGTTGCTGCTTTTGTTTCTGCAGATTACCATATTTCTTAATAAAATTCCTATATAGGCGTGGGCCTGTTTCTCAAAAAAAAAAAAAAAAAAGATTCCACATATAATTACAAGAAACAAAAGATGTACAATATCTTATAAAAAAAAAAAAAAAAAAAAAATAGACACTGTGCATATATTTCTAGTTGACTTGAGTTGCTACCTTCCACTTTTTGCTGACCGGTCCGACACTCTGTTTGCCTCACCATAGGTATGATGTAGATGGACCATCTAGGCCTGTTTAGTAGTAGCTTTCAAGTATTGTTGTTTAAAATAATGTAAAAATTAAGGTTTAAAAAATGTTGTGAAAATACGTGTTTAAAATACTCATAATGCAAAAAATGTGTTTGGTACTATGTTTCAAACAAAATATTTTAAAATCTAAAAAGATATAATTGTGTGTTTGGTATGTGTATTTATTTTTTTGAAGTGGTAACTTTCTAACAAGCACAATTATTTTACTAATATTTATTAGAGTACAAGTGAGAGAGAACGGAGGAAAAGAGAGAGAATAAAAAAAGAAAAAGATGAGGTGTGCATGAGAGGGAGAGAGATGTTGTTATGTTAAATCTTATCAAGTGGGTCTCACACTTTTCTAAATATTTACAAAAGTGAGTAATCTTATTTTAAAACTGAAAACTGGCAGGAGAAATTTTCTAGATTCAGTGTTTAAACACCCTAAAATGAGACACGTAACTTAAACACTCCTAAATGAAATTCCTTACCAAACGCTTTTTTTTTTTTTTTGGCCCACAATTTTCAATGTTTAAATATTGAAAACTGTTGTATGAACTACCTTACCGAAAGCCTTGCTCTCTTGCCAAAGAATCCTAAAATCACAAATTAAGAAGCCAATTTTTACCTTCTTTCCACCACAGTCTAACTAAAAAAAATAAAAATAAAATAAAAAAAGGAAAAGGGTGTAGAGAACAAGCTAACAGGCAACAGTAACAGCTCGTAGATTAAACGTTTTTGGTTTTTGTTATACCAAAAATGTGCTTTTGTGCAATCAAGTATAATCAATCGACATGTTCATTCGGCTAAGGGGACAAAAACTTCCAAAAGCAGCCATGATGTCACAAAAAAACAGAACATAACACAGGTTTTATTCAAAAATTTATTTGTTTATTACTAAAAAATTTAAAAATTATATAGTTGTTATTTAAGAAAATTGAAACTTTAAAAAATTATATATGAAGAAATTGAGGATCTACAAATCAGTCCTGTGTAAGTCTCTTTCATATATAATTTTTTTAAGTTCGTGTCTAAAGTGTAAACAGCAAAATATATATATATATATATATATATGGAAAGAGAGTTTTAAATTATAATGTCTGTTTCTTATTCGACAAGGCGGAAATCACATTTTCGTCCCTACATTTTCAGGCGAATCCCACTTTGGTCCCTGGATTTTATTTTTACCGCTTTTAGTCCCTATCTTGAAAAACGCTTCCCGTTTTGGTCTCTGCTGTTATATCAGAGACGGAAAATGCATACGTGACAAACGGCAGAATTAAAAAATATTAAAATAATGTCCAAAATATTTTAATATTTTTTTATCTCTTAAATTAGTCTCTCCAACAATATGCTTCCGGGGTCGTTGCCTTCGAGTGTTGGTAGCTTCTCTAGTGTACAGAAGCTACTCCTTGATGGAAACAGGTTTTCGGGTCCAATCCCACCTCAGATTGGAAGGTTACAGTAACTTTCAAAGATAGACTTCAGCCACAACAAGTTCTCAGGTCCCATTGCACCTGAAATCAGCCAATGCAAGCTTCTAACCTTTGTTGATCTCAGCTGAAATGATCTTTCAGGTCAGATTCCCAACGAGATTACTGGTATGAGGATTCTGAATTACCTCAACCTTTCGAAAAATCATCTTATTGGTAGCATTCCTGCTTCAATAGAAACTATGCAAAGCTTGACCTCTGTTGATTTTTCATATAACAATCTCTTTGGTTTGGTTCCTGGCACTGACCAATTCAGCTATTTTAACTACACGTCGTTTTTGGGGAACCCAAATCTGTGCGGTCCTTATTTAGGGGCTCGTAAAGATGGGGTTGCCAATGGAACTCACCAAGCTCATGAGAAAGGCCCACTCTCTGCTTCTCTGAAGCTTTTGCTTGTCATTGGATTGCTCATTTGCTCCATTGTGTTTGCAGTGGCGGCGATCATCAAAGCCAGGTCTTTGAAGAAGGCCAGTGAGTCTCGTGCCTGGAAATAAACCACATTCCAACGTAATATTTTAATATTTTGTTAAATCACAATATTTTGGACATTATTTTAATATTTTTTAATTTTGTCATTTGCCATGTGTGCATTTTTTGTCTCTGATGTAACAGCAGGGACCAAAACGAGAAGCGTTTTTCAGGATAGGGACTAAAAGCGGTAAAAATAAAATCTAGGAACCAAAGTAGGATTCGCCTGAAAATGTAGGGACAAAAATGTGATTTCCGCCATTCGACAATTAAAAATTTTACCAATTGAGTTAACTGGAACTCAAGATAACAACAAATCCTTGAATTCCGTTTGTTTCCACAAGATGTAGTGCTTCCTACTAATTAAAGAAGTTTACTGAAGTAACTGAACTAGAATTACTTCATTTGTAAAAATAAATAAGAATATTTACTTACCTATGAGTTACAATCCTGTTTTTTCTTTGTCCAAAAAAAAAAAAAAAAATACATGGATCCTACAATGGTTATATAATTGAACAACATCAAATCAAAAACCTAGAGCAATATATAGTCCGAAAGTACCTGTACAGCACAAGGGTCCCCAGGCCCATTTGGGCCACAAACTTCAATCCTACAGTGCGGCCCATTGTTCCAACCCTTTTGTTCGAAGCCGGGCCTTAAGCCTGCTAAGGCCATGGGCCCAGGATCCATGCCACTATGCTCGACCCAAGGTCCGTTGGGCATGCGATCTTGAACTATACATTTCACGGTTCACAGTCAGAGACTTGCCCGACTAGCACATCCTAGCCGAGAATGTGATTGCTTGGGGATTCTATGTCTCAGCTGCCCGGTATTGCCTTGGGAAATATCGCTGCCGAATGTCCCTCTTGAGGTGGGAACTAGTTCCAAAGCCATTACTCCCACTCTCAGCTAAACACCCACTTAAAGGCAATGGAATTGGACCTCCATGCCCACTAACAACCAAAAATAATCATAACCCCTCCACTAATCTTAAGCTAAAAATAAGAGATGAGAATGAGGAAGGGGGAGGTTGGCAATTTTGGAGAGAACATTGAGAGAAAAGAGCAGTTAGTCTAAGAGAGAAAGTGACTCTGTGAGGTAGAGAGAAGGGTTCAAGTAACAGGGGTGTACTCAGGCTGTTGATTATAGAACCACCCACAGTAGGAAACCCAAAAGCCCACAAAACAAATAGGTTGTGAGCCCAAGTAGAGGTTAGGCCTAATAGCCATACGCTGGGTGCCCACAATTGGCGCCATCTGTGGGGATCTCCTACAAAGCTATGGTTCGACCGAGACTCACGCCCGGGAAATGTCTGATAGACGTTCAAGGAGTTATGCTGAAAGCAGCTCTGGGAGGTTTTCTCGGGGATCCACTTGGTGGGAAAGAAGGCAGAAGAGACGCGAAGATAAGGAGTATGAGGAAAGGCAATCCAGCGTTGGCAAAAGACCATTCGAAATGTACCAAACAATGTCCAACGCTTCAGGGCGCAATCGCTTCAACAAAAGGGATGGAAAGCTTGAGCAAAGGGATGAGGAACTTGAACGTCTTCATAGGTTGAGGGATTTGGAGTTGCAAGCAAGAGGTAGGCGTCACAAAAGGGAGCACGAGGACCAAGGAGAAAGGTCGGCTAGTGTGAAGGATATGAGGCAATTGATGAGGCATATCGAAGAGTATAAACGGTTGGAAGATGATCGATTGCAGAGCAAGGGCAAGGCCCCGACCATAAATCATCCTCGGCATATCAGTTTACAATCCAGGCCCCGGAAGGATTTGAGGATTCAAAAGCCGAGGCCACAAATGGGGGAAGTGAATGTAGCCTTCAAGGAGCCGATGCACAGGATTGTGGATCGAATCAAGAATGAGCCATACTTCCGATGACCGAACAAGATGGGGGGCGACCCTTCAAGGAGAAATCAGAATTTGTACTGTACTTATCATAGGGACAAGGGGCACACCACCGAACAGTGTAGAGTGTTAAAAGATCATTTGGAGCAATTAGTGAAGGTGGGGTATTTGAAAGAGTTTATGGTAGACCCCAAGAATCAAGAAGTCGGGCAAGGTGCTCGGCCCAGTGGGAATCCTCTTCCGCCCCCTCTTGGGGTAATAGAAGTCATCCACGCTGCCCCAAGGGGCTCTCAGGTGTCAAAGACAAGGGGGTGCTAGCTATGGTATCGGCGGAAAGCAACACAGGTGAGTAGCCCTCAGAGAAGAAATTGAAGTATACTCGGGAGCCCATTGCCTTCAATGATGATGATCTGGAAGGCACGATTCAACTGCATGATGATGCTTTGGTGGTCGCCACCCGAATAAATGGTTACATAGTAAAGAGGTTGTTGATAGATCAGGGGAGTGGTGTCGAGGTGATGTATCCCGACCTGTTCAAAAGGGTTGGCCTTAAGAATGAAGATCTCTCCAGGTATGATACACCCCTGATGGGGTTTGACGGCCGCATGGTGATCCCAAAAGGGCAGATCGCGCTTCCCGTAAGTATGGAAGGCAAGGAGATTGTTAGGTTCTAAGTTATTAGGAACTAATGTATTAGAACTTCATTTTGTAATGTTGGCAAGCCATGATCAAAACAGGTTTTAGTCTTGTTTTAGACTTGCTCAAAGTGTGTTTATGTGTAAAGTTGGAATCGAGTGTATTGCAGAATTTATTAGTTAAATTTGCCTAGCTCGATCGATCGAGAATTAGACTCGACCGATCGAAAGTCGTGCAGATTTTTTTTCTGTAGAATTTTCCAACTCAGCCTAAGCCCGTTTGACATGTAGGGTTTTATGTTTTTTCTTAAGTATAAAAGGGAAAACCCTAGCCACGTTTTAGGTTGCTCCTTATGCTGTGTGTGTGAATCTTTTGTGAGATCAAGAGGTATTTGTCTTTACACATACTTAGGGTTTCCAAGATTCAAGATTATGTTAAGAACTTGATAATCATTCAGTTGCTGCATTCAAGAGATTAAAGATACACAAGCGGGTGTGCTTGTGCTTGCTTGGAATTCAAGAAAGAAGCAGTCTGTGGACTCGTAGCTGTCATGTGGTCGTGGTAGTAAGTTTCCTACTCGAGGTAGCAATATGATGTTAATGGTCTAAGTCACTATTGTGTAAACTTCAATTCTTTCATAGTGAATTCGGTTTTCCTTGAGGATAACTAGGTTAAATCCTCCCCAGGTTTTTACCGGTTTGGTTTCTTGGGTCATCATATCTTTGTGTTCTTTATTTAATGCATTTTACATTGATATGATTTATATTTGTTAACCTAGATCTGATAATTTGACTAAGTAATCACTTGGCTAAATAACTAGGTTAATCTGGTTGTGTTTTAAGGGGTCTAAAAACAAACAAGTGGTATCAGAACAAGTTGCTCTCTTGTTGAAGATCCCTTGATCTCTGAGCTGATCCTTGACCCTGGTTGTCATGGAACACAGACAATCTCTTATTATTCCACCTTACTTTGATGGGAAAAACTATGCTTATTGGAAAGTAAGGATAAAAGCATTCCTGAAATCTATTGATGAGAGAGTCTGGAACTCCGTTGAATACGAATGGGAGAAGCCCACTATTCTTGTCAATGAGTGGCAAATTTCTCAAAAAGAAGCAACCGCGTTCAATAGCAAAGCTATGAATGCTATCTGTAATGCTATTTCTATGGTGGAATTTAAGAGAATCTCTAATGTTGAGGTTGCTCATACTACTTGGAATATCCTCCAAACTGTGCATGAAGGCATAAAGGCAGTTAAGATTAATAAGTTACAGCAATTAACAACTAGATTTGAAAGCATTAGGATGTCTGATGATGAATCTTTTGATGAATTCTATGCTAAGCTTAATGATATTCTTAATTCTGCATATAATCTGGGTGAAATCTATGATCAACCTAAAATTGTTAGGAAGATTCTTAGATCTTTAACTGAGGATTTTAGACCTAAAGTGACTGCCATCACTGAAAGCAAGGATGTGGACTTCATCCCTGTTGATGAACTTATATGATCTCTTCAATCCTATGAGTTGGACCTACTTAAGACTAGCAAATCCAAATCAGTGGCTCTTAAGTCTGTTGATGATGTTGATGTGAGTGGATTTGATAATGAGCTCTCTGCTACAGAGATTGCTTACCTTGTCAAGGACTTTAGAAACTTTCTTAGGAACAATAACAGAAGGGCAAGAGGTAAGAACACTGCTGAACCTAGAACTTTTAGGAGGAATGATCTCACTAAGGTTAATAACACTGAAAAACCTAAAGAAAAAGTAGTTCAACCCTCTAATAATTCTATGGGTCAACAATGTTTTGGGTGTCAAGGGTATGGTCATGTTAAATCTGAATGTCCTACATTCTTGAGGTCTAAGGGTAAGGCTATAGTTGTAACCCTTAGTGATGATGAAGTTTCTGACAATGAGTCTGGTAGTGATGAGGATGGAAATTTCATTGCTTTCACTGCTACTGCTGAAGTTGATGAAAGTATTGCTGTTGAAGAGACCCCTTCTGATAGGAAACTCTCTGAGGATGTAGATTTACAAGATACCTACAATAAACTTTGCAAAGTTGTTGCGAAGGATGCTATGAGTGTTGATTTAGGCTTAAAGAAAATTGCATCTCTTGAACTTGAAAAGAAAAATTTGCTTGTGAAACTATTTGATGCTAATGAATTGTTGAATAATGTGAAGACTGAGAACATGCTTTTGCTTGATAAAGTTAAGAATTTGGAACTTGAATTATCTGTTGCTAGAGAACAAACTGATAGGTCTGTAAGCTCCAAACCTGATCACATGCTAAGTGTTGAAAAGTCTCCCTTTAACAAAACTGGCTTAAGTTTTGTAGAAAGCGTTTCTGTGCCTGCATCCCATTCCACAAAATTTGTTCCTTCTTCTTCTTCCGAAACCCCTATAAGTGAGGTTGTCAAACCCTCTGTGAGTGAGGCTACTAAATCTATAGCAGTTACACCTCCTAGGAAGATTAGAGTTGATCTTCAAGAGTCTAAACCTAAGGCTCATAACCCTCCTAAGGGCAAGTTGCATGATAAACCTGTTTGGGTTTGTCATTTTTGTGGAAAATCTGGGCACATTCATCCAAACTATTTCAAGTTGCAAGTTGCTAAGCGAGCAAATAAACCAAAAGTACCTATGCCTCAAGCACAAGATCCTATGGTACTCATTGGTGAGTTGGTAAAGGTTTTAAACCTTTATTCTAATCCTAGAGTTGCTCAGAATTCTAATGTGAATAAGAACTCCAATGCTCAAGGTGCATCTAAAAATTTTTGGATGCAAAAGGCTCAATCTAATTGAGTCTCTCTAACATGGTCCTTGTGCTTCATCGCTCTACTCTTTATGACCATTACTCATTGTTATTTTTTTTTTTTTCTTTGTTTCTAGGATTTGCATTGCATAACATTCATGCATTTCATTCTAGGTTGTTTTTTTTAATAATAATAAAAAAAAAAAAACATACAAAAAACAAAAAGGAAAAAGGAAGCAAAATGTGTTTTGCATTATTTTCTTGGATTTGAAATCAAGGTTGGCCAATTTATTTTTATATAACATGTTTATGTACTTTGTTTAGCTTGGAATAGCTTATTTATTGCACTTTACTAGTTGAAGCCTTGTAGTGCATGTTGTGTGGGACGATGTTTATAGTTTTTGATCACATTATCTTGATCTTGATGTCACATGCTTTTGATTTTCGGACTTGAACTTATTGAGAAAGGCATAAATAACCACCTCACCACTGTTTACTAGCCAATCATGAACACCTTAGTGCATATTGTAAGATTATGTGCTCGAGAAAGTGTAGCACATGCACAAAAAGAACATAAGGTGTAATCTCGGTTTTAAATGCTAAAATTGGTGTGTACATCATTTGACTTTAATAACTTCAAAATCAAATAAAATTGGTGTATACATTATCCCGGCTATTATAAATAAGTTTCTGATCAAATAAAATTTGTGTGTACAATATGAGGAAAATCAAGAAACTTACATGATTGCAAGCTTTTATTCTAGGAGATGTGGGAGTTATATGATGTAACTCTTTAGGTGATAGTCTCTTTCAAATCTATGTGATGAATTTTGTAAAAATTGTGCTTGATTTCTATTTTCATATCACCTCACATGTATCTCAAGTCTTTGCTAGTTGCACACACTACACAAGTTACTCTTTGTTAAACTTTGTACATGGTATTGTGTGTGATTTTGGTTTGGTCAACCAAGTTTGAAATTTCCTTGAATATTATGCAAAACATGTTTAATGTTTGAGAATTTAAGGAGAATTGATTGAAAATCTTAATTTTGGAAAAACTGGGTTCAATTCTTGTGTTTTTGAAAAGCATTTCATCTCATACTCATGCATTTTATTTCTAAAATTCAATGCTTTGAGGAGTTTCTGCATAAAATTGCATTGTTTTTTCAAAACTTTGTTTTTTCCAGAATTTCGATCGATCGAACCTATTTTTCGACTGATCGAAATTGCGATTAAAAATTTTGGTCAGCCTCTGTCTGTTTCGATCGGTGCTCGATTGCTAATGGATCAATCAAAGAATTTTTTATCGATCGAATATATTTTTCAATCAATCGAAAATCGCGATGAGAGGTTTTTTAAAACCTTTTGTTTTCATGTGTTTTACACTATTTCAAACATTTTCGAAACCTTTTCTCTCTCATTCGATCGGTCAAGGCTACCAAAGCAATTTTTTTGTCGTTTTCCTCCAAAATATTTGCAAGGTTTTTCTCCTCTAAAGCCGATAAGACCTTTTTACCCTTCCTTTTGTATTTTTTTTCATGTTTCATGCATTAAATCATGCATTTTGGGGAAAATTTATAACCAATGGATTTTTGGGATTTTTGATGATTCAAGCTGTTTTTCTTAAAATTGATCAATGGGTTTTTGTTATAAGATGCTATATAACTGTTCTTGATGGTTTAATTTGATCAATTTGGTGTTTTGTGAGAAATTGAAAATTCTAGGGCTTGAATGTACCCGAATTGGGGTTTTTGTTCAATTTGGTTTAAATTGATGAAATTGGCTAGTTAGATTAACTCATTTGATCATTATATTGTGTTATCTATCTTGTGTAATGATCACTTGGTCAATTTCTTTAAAAACTTGAACAAGTGGTTTTTCATTTTTTGGGGTTTTTGTTATAAACTCTATGCTCAAGCCAATTTTGTGATTTTAAACTTCAATTGAACTTATTCTCACTGCATTAGACCATGCATCGTAACATTATACTGTTCATGCATCATATAGATTGTTATTTCTATATTTTTTTTGTGCTAACTTGTAGTCTGCCCTTGGTTTTTCTCATTTTTTTTTTCTTTTTTTTTTTTTCTTTTTTTTTTTTTGTTCTTTTCTGTGTGTCCTTCCTATCCTTAGCACTATGTCTTGGAAGACTAGAGCCAATAGGAAAGCTTCCTCTTCATCTTCTCCTTCCTTTGAGAGTGAGCATTTCTTGAGTGAGAAACACCAAGAGACTTTTAAGAAGCTAAACCTTAAGAGAAACATTTGGGCTGAGAGAAAGGTTTTGTTCGATGAGCTTGATCCTGCCATTAGGGCTAATTTTGAGCGTAGGGGCTGGCTACCATTGTTGGATTTTGATCATCCACCTCCAGCTACCCTGATTAGAGAGTTCTACTCGAACCTCTCTATCCACGTCTATGATTCTAACACTTTAGTAAAGAGTTGGATATGAGGTGAAGAGTACACCATTACTCCTTCAGTAGCGGCTGATGCTCTTAGGGTACCTGTGGTCCAGCATCCTGTCTACCCCTATGATGAGTCTCCACCTCTTGATGACATCATGTCATACATCACTGGGTCTTCTATCCAGTGGGGTTCTGATCCTCGAATCACTACTGTTGAGCTCACTGAGACTCATTATCTCTTCTTTAGGATTGCCTGTCATTTCTTGTGGCCTATCTCTCATTTGTACACCATTCCTTTGGAGCGTTGTGCATTTTTGTACGCCTTTGTTACTGATGCTTCTATTAGTTTTCCTCATCTGTTTCTTCGTTCTGTGACTGAGGTTTATAGGAGTTCTTCTACTGCTCATGCTCTTTTCTTTCCCGTCTTTATCCATAGGATTTTGTTACATTTAGGGTACGTTTGGTACACTAAATGGAGATTACGACATGAATTGTAATCTTTATTACTAGTAATAAAGTGTGTTGTAATGTAATAACTAAACCTATTCATTAGTTTGGTTGTGAGTTATAACATTAGAATGAAACTAACATTTATTTTAGGAAATATCTTACTCATACAATTATATTTCCTTAAAATTGTTATTTTTAAATTTAAGAGAGATATGTGATATTTTTTATGATTTTTTATTTTTATAATTGTTAGATGTATAAGGAAAGTTTGTGTATTTGGAAATATATTAAGTTTTGAAATTATTGCACTTACTAAGGAATAGCTAATACAACCTTTTAAAGAGGAATAGTTATTCCTCATTTTGAAGAATAGTTATTCATAAGGAATGACTATTCCTTGTAATAAAAACATAACCAAACTAAAGAATAACTAAACCATAGGAATAACTATTACATTACAGCGCCTATTACAGTCTACCAAACATGCCTTTAGGATTAGAGGATTTCCCTGTGTCTGAGCCCGTTCACATTATCGCTCCCATAGGTGCCACCTTTCTTAGGCAGAGGGCTGCTCAGTTGAGAGCAAGCTCTAAACATCCTAGGGTTGAGCCTTCCGGTGTCGAACCCCCTCATCCCACTTCTACAGATGATACTTCGGCTGAGGCGTCTGTTGATCCTGCTACTGTTGCTGCTATTCCTCCACCATCTACTTCGGATGATTCAGACATTTGGCGTATGTTGGAGACTGTCATGACCGTTCAGGCGGCTCATGGTCAGCTTTTGGTGGACTTGCTTGATGAGATCCGTGCTTTAAGAGCAGAGTTGGAGCATTTTAGACGATCACCTCCGCCACCTCCTTTTGATGATGGACTCTGATTGCCCTTTGGCATTCCATCACAAAAAGGGGAAGTACATTTGTAGAGGGTTTTTGTAGTTAGGGGGAGATTTTTTGTATTTTGTGGAACTTGTGGAGCTATTAGATTGTATCTAGGCACTTCATCATGTATTTACATTTTTTTGGCTCATGATGTATTCTTTATTTTGTTTGGGCTATAAATGTTAGGGGGAGATACTTTGTTTTGTTTATGTTTCTTGTTTCACATTGCTTATTGATTTATATTTATGAGTTATTCATGATATATGTCTTTATTTTGTGTTGTGTGTTATCAAGAATTTATTTTTGATTTACTTGTATTTTCCACACATGCGTTTATACATTTGTTTAGTGTTTCAGGAAATATACAGGTTGATTCAGTCGTGCTGCTGTCTACACTTGCAATTGATAGATAGTAGTTAGGTTGAATTTGTTGTAATGGGAAATATTTGTTATTATGGGTTGTTCTTTGTAAACTTTGAGCTTTTTGTTAAGTTTGTGTTTTGTCACGGATTGCTAAAAGGGGAGTTTGTTAGGTTCTAAGTTATTAATAACTAATATATTAGAACTTCATTTTGTAATGTTGGAAAACTATGATCAAAACAGGTTTTAGTTTTGTTTTAGACTTGCTCAAAGTGTGTTTATGTGTAAAGTTGGAATTGGCTGTACTGTAGAATTTATTGGTTAAATTTGCCTGGCTCGATCGATCAAGAATTAGACTCGACCGATCGAAAGTTGTGTAGATTGTTTTTCTGCAGAATTTTCCAACTCAGCCCAAGCCCGTTTGACATGTAGGGTTTTATGTTTTGTCTTAAGTATAAAAGGGAAAACCCTAGCCACGTTTTAGGTTGCTCCTTATGCTATGTGTGTGAATCTTTTGTGAGATCAAGAGGTATTTGCCTTCACACATACTTAGGGTTTCCAAGATTCAAAATTATGTCAAGAACTTGGTGATCATTCAGTTGCTGCATTCAAAAGCTTAAAGATACACAAGTGGGTGTGCTTGTGCTTGTTGGGAATTCAAGAAAGAAGTAGTCCGTGGACTCGGAGCTGTCACGTGATCATGGTAGTAAGTTTCCTACTCGAGATAGCAATAGGATGTTAGTAGTCTAAGTCGCTATTATGTAAATTTCAATTCTTTCATAGTGAATTCGGTTTACCTTGAGGATAGCTAGGTTAAATCCTCCCTAAGTTTTTACCTGTTTGGTTTCCTGGGTCATCATATCTTTGTGTTCTTTATTTTCCGCACTTTACATTGATATGATTTATATGTGTTAACCTAGATCTGATAATTTGACTAAGTAATCACTTGGCTTATTAACTAGGTTAATCTAGTTGTGTTTTAAGAGGTCTAAAAACAAACAGAGGTGATGGTAACGTTCGTAGTGGTTGCTTCCTTCTCCCCGTACACTGCGATCCTAGGAAGGCCTTGGATTCATGCCATGGGGGTTGTACCATCCACCCTGCATGTAAAGGTAAAATTCCGCACCGAGCAGAGAATTGCCGTAGTTAGGGGCAATCAACAAGTAGCTAGGCAGTGCCTGGTGGCTGCAGTTAACCAAGGAACCAAGCAAAAGGAGTTAACTAATATAGCAATTACAGGGTCCCCGAGAGGAAGCGGGGGCCAGCTATGCTGAGGACTTGGTAAGAGTGAAGATATTGCTGGATGAGGACAGGAGTTTTTTTATTGGAGCAAGTGTGAAGGGTGAAGAGATGGTAGAGATGCTGCTGTTCCTCATGCAGAATGTATACGTGTTCGCTTGGAGCCCATATGAGGTGTCCGGGGTGGACCCTGAGTTCATAGTTCACAAGCTCAACGTGGGTCCCTTGCATCCTCCCAAGAAGCAAAAGTCGAGGAGATTGGCTAAGGAGCACGTTGATGCTGTCAGGCAGAAGGTCAAGAGATTGAAGGAAGCTGGGGCTATAAAAGAGATTTCCTTCCCGGAGTGGCTTGCGAATACCATGGTAGTAAAAAAGAAGAATGGAAAATGGAGGGTTTGCGTTGACTTCACCGACCTAAATTGAGCATGTCCAAAGGATCCATTTCCTAGATGCTTTTTAGGGCTATCATCAGATCGCCTTGGCCACCGAGGATCAAGAGAAGACAGTGTTTATTTCACCTGACGCTAACTACCATTATACCGTAATGCCATTTGGTTTGAAGAATGCTGGGACCACGTATCAAAGGACGATGACAAGAATGTTCAGAGACAAAATCGGGCGTACCGTTGAGGTGTACATTGATGATATGGTGGTAAAATGCAAACGGGAAATACAGCACATCGATGATCTTAAAGTAGTGTTCGAAGTACTTCGGTGGCGCAGGCTGCGTCTCAATGTCGATAAGTGTACTTTCGGAGTAGGGGCTGGCAAGTTCCTAGGATACTTGATCACTAACCAAGGAATAGAAGTCAATCTTGACCAGATTGAAGCAGTAAAACGCCTCAAACCGTCGAGCAATCCAAAGGAAGTCCAAGTACTAACTGGTATGTTAGCTGCCCTTAATCGGTTTATTTCCAAATTCGCTGACCGATACCATCCATTTTACCAGCTTTTGAAGAAGTGGAAGGGGTTCCAGTAGAGTGAGGAGTGCAACAGGGCTTTTCAGGAATTGAAAGAATATTTAATGCGAGCACCAATGTTGACAGCACCAGAACCTGGGGAGGATTTGTTCATGTATCTCTCGGTGTCAAAACACGTTGTAAGCGCTGTGCTTTTGAGGGACCAAGGAGTGCAACAGCTAGTATAATCCTAGTTGATGCCAAGACGAGGTACTTGCCCTTGAAGAAGTTGGTGTTAGCACTGGTGCACGCCATGCGGAAGCTGCCCCATTACTTTCAAGCTCACATCGTTTATGTATTGACCGAGTATCCTCTACAGTCGCTATTGAAGAGGTTTGACTTCACGGGAAGGATAGTTAAGTGGGGAACTCGGCTGGGTTCTTTTGATATTAGGTACAGGCCAAGGAGCTCGGTGAAGGGTCGAATCCTCGCTGATTTTGTTGCAGAGTTCTCCTCAAAAGGGGGAAAGGAGATGGTTTTCCCTGTAGAAGTAATCCTGTGGAAGGTATTTGTGGACAGTGCTTCCAGCGCATTAGGAGCCAGAGCTGGGATCGTAGTCATCACCCTTGAAGGAATAAAATTGGAGCATTCCTTTAGGTTAAGCTTTAGGGCCTTCAACAACAAAACCGAGTATGAGGCCGTGCTGGCCAGGTTGAGGGTTGAATTAGATCTGGGTGCTAAGGTGGTAGAGGTCTATTCGGATTCTCGGTTGGTGGTCAATTAGGTACAAGGAAGCTTTAAGGCCAAGGATCCCCGGATGATGGAGTACTTATGGTTGGTGAAGAAAACAATGGACTGCTTCCCGAACGTCAAAGTGGTTCAAGTGGTAAGGGGGCAGAACCGGCACGTTGACTCTTTGGCCACGTTGGCGTCATCATCAACCGAGGGAATTTCTTGATTAATAAAAGTGGAACTAGTAGCAGAACCAAGTATTAGTGTAGGAGTAGGAGTCTCACTAGTGGCAACGGTTGAACCGTGTTGGATGGATCCGATCATCAACTTCTTAGTCGTAGATCGTATGCCAGCTGATAAGAAGGAAGCAGAGAAAGTATGCCGGACAGTTGCTCGGTATTGGTTTTCTACCGATCGTAAGCTATATTGAAGATCTTTTGATGGGCCCTACCTGCAGTGCTTGCACCCCAGCAAGTTCGAGGAACTCCTAGCCAAGCTACATGACGGGTTGTGCGGCAGTCACGTGGGGGGACGTTCATTAGCTCACTGAGCAATGACCCAAGGATTTTGGTGGCCACGAATGCAAAAGGATGCTAACGAGTATGCATGGAAATGTGAGCAATGCTAGAGGCACGCCCTTATGATCCACCAACCGGAAGGGAACTTGAATCCCATTAGAAGCCCCTGGCCCTTTGCACAATGGGAGCTAGATATTGTTGGTCCATTCCCCTGGGCAATCGAAAACTGAAGATTTGTCCTAGTAGCCATGGATTACTTCACCAAATCGGCAGAGGCTGAGGCATTGGCGAACATCCGGGACGTGGACATTAAGAAGTTTGTATGGAGGAATATAGTGATGAGGTTTGGGGTATTGGAGTCCCTAGTGTCAGATAACGGGTTGCAGTTTGACAACAAGGCTTTCCACGAATTTTATAGCAGCCTGGCATCACAAATCGGTATTCTACCCTGGCGTATCAGTAGAGCAACAGCCAAGTTGAGGCCACTAACAAGGCCATTGAGAACAGGTTGAAAAGGAGGTTGGAAGGTGCTAAGGGCAGGTGGACAGAGGAATTGCCCAGTGTTCTATAGGCATACCGAACTACCCAGAGAAGGTCCACGGGAGAAACCCTATTCTCCCTAACATATGGAGCAGAAGCAGTCATACCGGCAGAAGTGAACTTGTGCAGTGCCTGGGTTTCCGAATACAGTCCCCCCGAGAATTCAAAGTTGATGTTGAAACAGTTGAACCTGTTGGAAGAACGCCGAGAATTAGCAACTATACGGTTGGTAGAATATCAACAAAAACTAGCCCGTAGATACAACAGGAACATGAGGAAAAAGGAGTTTGGAGCGGGAGATCTGGTACTTTGGAAGGTAGTGAGGAATACACGAGACGTCAACGCAGGGAAGTTAGCACCAACTTGGGAGGGACCATATAGAGTTACCGCCATTGTAGGCGCAGAGGCGTATTACTTGGAGGATTTGGATGAAAGACCACTTTCCCACCATGGAATGCCCACAATCTGAAGAAATTCTACCACTGATTATTTGTACACGGGTGCATATTGAATGTAATGTTGTGCATCGTTAATTAATACAAAAGTGATGCTTATCCATGCAGGTGTATTTGTACTAATACTTCCATCATCGCTTACTCATTAACCCCGGTTAGTATATGCAAAGGGGGCTAAGGCAAAATATCCTAAGGACAGAAACCTGTCCTCGGTTCGATTTTCATTACCAAGCAGGTGGAAACTTGGCACTAAAATATCCTAAGGATGGAAGCTTGTCCCTGGGCCGATTTTCATCACCTGGCAGGTGAAAACCTTATTTCGAATTGTTCTAAGGACAGAAGCCTGTCCTCGGTTCGATTTTCATCACCGAGCAGGTGGAAACCTTGCACTAAAATATCCTAAGGACGGAAGCCTGTCCCCGGGTCGATTTTCATCCCTAGGCAGGTGAAAACCTTATTTCGAATTATTCTAAGGACAGAAGCCTGTCCTCAGTTCGATTTTCATCACCGAGCAGGTGGAAACCTTGCACTAAAATATCCTAAGGACGAAGCCTGTCCCCAAGTCGATTTTCATCACAAGGCAGGTGAAAACCTTATTTCAAATTATTTTAAGGACAGAAGCCTGTCCCCGGGTCGATTTTCATCATCGGGAGCCTGTCCTCAGTTTGATTTTCATCACTGAGCAGGTGGAAACCTTACACTGGAATATCCTAAGGATGGAAACTAGTCCTTGGTTCGATTTTCATTATCGAGCATATGGAAAACCTTACATTAACCTTACAAGCTTCTCGGCCCTGCACTGAATTTTCCTAGATAAACCTAAACATGTCAAATTTAGTTCTTATTATCGAGGAGCCAATTCTTTCTAAATAAAGACCGGCTCTTCCAAATTGGTCCCAGTCATCATACGGGCACATATATGATTTACCCTATTAAGGATAAATGAGAAAGCAGTATCGATCACCATTTAGAGGCAAACTGAGAGCAAACTACCCAGCCATTTAGAATATATATATATATATATATATATATATATATATATATATATATATATATATATATATATATAAGAAGAAGAAAATGATAGAACATAATAGAAAGAATAACTTCGTAGCAAAAATTTGTAAACATGATTAAAGCAAGCAAATAGAGGATAAACCAATGTTTTGTCACCACAGCCCGGCGACAATAGGAAAATAAGACTTAGTAAAACGAGAGCTAAATTATTGTTCAACCACCACAACCCAGTGATCATAGGAAAACCAAGCAAATAAAAGTAAAAGAAAAACTTCAATTAAACATAAATAGGAAATAAAAGGTGAAACATAGAGGTTAAACGGAGGCATTGTCGGGCATACGTTGGATAACATCATTAGGTGCATTCCCAGTTGGTTGGTCGATAGCTAGCGTATGTCCTTGTCCATCCTCTGCAGCATGAAGGTTGCTGGTGACCTCAGGATCATCCGTTTCCACCTGAGTGTCAATGGTGTGGACCAGCTCCCTCATGTTAAGGGTCTCCTCTTCATCGGCGGCATTAGCTTGGCTGTGGATGAGGGGGGCAGGAGCTGGGTACGGGATTCCTCAGTGGGGAATCCTCTGCTACCCCCATGGCTTGTAGAGCTGCCAGCCACCCTTCGTTGAACCCGTGACTCCGAGCCTAGTGGACGACAGTCTCCACGGAATTTTCAGTATTCGCGAAGCCCAGATTGTACCCCCTCTGCTCGAAGGCATTCAGGGCTGCCTTAAGGTCGGCAATCTCGTCTGCTTGGGCCAATGTTAAGCTTTTCGCCTCCACCAGTTTGAGCTCTATGCCTCCCAGCTTGGCCTCCATATCGGCCAATTTCTTTTCAACTACTGCCCAGGCGTTCTCGGAAGCTTGGGCCCTCTTCTCAACAACGTCAGCCACTTTGTCGTGTCCTCTGCCACGTCCTTCAGGTCCTTCTCCCTCTTTGTGTCCTTGGCCATCTCCCTCATTCTCTCACCTAGAATGTGAGTCACTTGCGCGGCCTGGTAACACAATAATAATAAGACATCACAACTGCAGGGGAAAAGGAAATACGCGTGCAAACAAAATAAACGAAAAGTAAAGGGAAGGGTTACCACTATTATGTGCCACTAAAGTCGTCTCGCCATTGACTCCTTGGTAGCCTCCGAGAAAGTGTTGACGTCCTCGGGCAAAAGGAGGCCCTGCACCAGGCTCTCGGCAACCCACCCCCCATTGGCCTTGGGCCCAAATCCTCACGCTGGCAATTGCCGGTAGAGGCTCATTGCCGAGCTTAAAGGAGGGTTGCCATCCCATCTTAGGCTTGGAGGAGGACGCGACATTTCTACTGACCTGGAAGGGTAGCTGGGAGGCACTAGTTGGTTCTCGGATTACAATGCTGCCAGATACTTGGGGAGGAGTCTTTAAAGGAGGAGGTAGAGGTGGATCAGCAACGCACTGTTTCTTTTTTGCATGGCCGGAGGGAGGAGATAGAGGTTTGGTCTCTACTGAGAGGCTGTTGGGATTGAGAAGCCGAGCGTGTGCCAGGCAAGAACCGATCAACGGTTAGGGCTCGTCTGGTTACCATATCTTCACCCAAATCAGCTGTTGCTTCTAAGGGGTGGGTCGGGTCGGCTGCTCCTGGTTCAGTAACCTGAGCTAGAGTGTCAGGCTCCTCAATGGGTATGTGGGCTTTATGGCTCTGGGACACGCGCTCGGTTGACTCGACCCTCATTGGGGAAAGGTCCTCCGCAGTAATGTAACGGGGGCCGAGATCCCAAGCTTCACCAGTGGTCAATGAAGGTGGGAGAAAATTGGCGTGCCGGATGTTAATATAAGAAAGGAGGGGGCTGTCTACTAACAACGCCTGGCTGAATGTTTGCCAGGTAGAATATACCAGGTTAACGTCGAGTATCAAATGGGACACTCGGAGTTGTCCATTCGTGTGCCCAAAAATTTCTAACCTAAGTACGAAATTAAGATCTCTCACGTGTACAACTCGGAGATCTGGTTGAAACCTTTTTCCTTCTGCAACAAATCAACAAAAAGGCTGGTTAGTTTATATGTAAGCAACTAAGTAAAAGATTTAAACTTAAAGCAAATGAAGGTTCTCGGTACCGACCAACATCACGCTACAAAAACGGGCAAGGGAGCTCATTGGCAAGCCAATTGCAGCTCACCTGGACAAATTCCCCCGCCGAATTTCTATTAGAATCAGGGAGGCATGATATCAGCCGTACCCGCATATCCCTATTTTTAAAATAGTAATCGGACCTAATGTTTTCCCACAGACTGTACATAAAGTTAATATCATGGTGGTTTAACTGTAGACCAAATATTTGGTTTAACCTACTCACACAACTCACCACTCGATAAAAATTGGGGGGGAGTTAGTCGAGGCACAAGCCGTAAAATCTAAGAGTGCCTATGATAAGAGGGTGCACAGGGAACCTAACCCCACCCTCAAGAATAGCCATAAGAGGAAAAAAGACAGTGTTTAAGCCAGAATGCCTATGGATGTTGATATCACCCTCATGACAATAGGCGATATCAACATCTCTAGGGACATTGTAAGTTGCCCTAAAGCTAGCCAAGGATGCTTCTGAAGATAGAAGGTAAGAGTAGCCCATTCCTAAACTAATATTAAAGGGAAACTGAAAGAAGAATAGAGAATGAAAGGAAGGACAAAGAGAACTTACTGTGGGCTCTAGGAAGAAACGGTATTCTGGGTTGGAGGATGAGCGCACGAAAGAAGTATGCTCGGTAGAGAAGGAATTTGAGGAATGGAGAATGTAAAAAGTGAAGAAGAGATTTAGGAGGAACTATTTATAGGAGCCAATGGAGGAATAAATGACATTTAATAAGTGACGGGCGAGAAACTCTACGAATCCCCATTGTAACTGCCACGTGCGCCACCTCGGTTCACGAACCATCAAACAATGATGACAGCTGAACCAAATAGTCATTTACAATGCACCTTTTAAGGGCACATTAATGAGACTTTAACCGTCCAGAATCTACCCGTTGAACTTCTCAGATAGTTTCTGTCTCTTAGCATCCTTGATTTGTTCCCGTGGGCCGGGCACAAATCAAGGGGGGGTTAATGTACTGCATAAGGGTCCCCAGGCCCACTTGGGCCACAAACGTCAATCCTATATTGCAGCCCATGGTTCCAACCCCTTTGTCCAAAGCCGGGCCTTAAGCCTGCTAAGGCCATGGGCCTGGGATCCATGCCACTATGCTCAACCCAAGGCCCGTTGGGCATGCGATCTTGAACTGTACACTTCACGGTTCACAGTCAGAGACTTGCCCAGCTAGCACATCCTAGTTGGGAACGTGATTGCTTGGGGATGCTATGTCTCAGTTGCTCGGTATTGCCCTGGGAAATATCGCTGCCGAACGTCCCTCTTGAGGTGGGAACCAGTTCCAAAGTCACTACTGCCACTCCCAACTAAAAACCCACTTAAAGGCAATGGAATTGGACCTCCATGCCCATTAATAACCAAAAATAATCATAACCCCTCCACTAATCTTGAGTTATAAATAAGAGATGAGAATGAGGAAGGGGGAGGTTGGCAATTCTAGAGAGAACATTAGGAGAAAAGAGCAGTTACTCTGACAGAGAAAGTGACTTTGTGAGGTAGAGAGAAGGGTTCGAGTAACAGGGGTGTACTCAGGCTGCCGAGTATAGAATCACGCACAGTAGGAAACCCAATAGCCCATAAAACAAATAGGTTGTGAGCCCAAGTAGAGGTTAGGCCCAATAGCCATACGCTGGGTGGCCACAGTACCCAAAAGAGAACAATAATGACCACTATACAATCCTCACTCCTCACAATAATTTGAGAGGATAGGCAACAAAAAATTTTCCAAACGAGACCAAAGCCAGATTTTTAAGTCTGTGTTTTAACATTAGTAGCTTATCTTGACAAATATTATAACTTGATGGGAATTTTAAATAATGACTAAGCCCCTCCATTTCTAATTTCATGTTATTTAAAAATTTTAGATGATATCCCTAAAAAAAAAAAATTAAATAATATGATATTTTGTATACTATTGAATCTAAGAAATAAAATCTTGAACATAAAATGAAGAACATCCTATATTGTAACTTGTAAGAGTCATCACCGACTCTATCAATTGATTGATGCTTTATTCTTGAAGTAATTTGCAAATGTGCAATTTTGTGTGTTTGCATATATTCACGATGAGTACAAAATAAGACAATGACAATATCTCACTTTAGTAATGAGCTTTAATTCTCATATATCCACTATTTTATATTTCTTTTTTCACATTTATTTTTATGTAAAATCAAGATGTGAACTAGTGTGATTGGTTTGGCTCCAGACATGTTTGGAGCATTGGGCTCCAACCATTAATAGAAAGAAAATATATACTATGTTATGTGCAACACACAAGTTGATTAATTAGGTCAAATTACATACAAATCGTGGAGACACAAACAAATTACCAAATAAAGTAGAGTGCAACGGAAATTAAATTAATACAGTGATTTGTTGACTAATGAGGAAAACCTCCCACAAATCAAAAACCCCACCGGTTGATTTTTCAAGTCACCACTTTCAAGAATCAAGCAGTTACAGATACAAAGAATCTTACCACTAACTTAGGCTATCGCAAAATAACAACCTACAGTTGAACCTTCACTCCAATTCCCAATTGGACTTAATCTTGTAGAGACTTTTTCCCTTTTCCATGGATCCTAGTCCATGACTAACTTCCCAGCAACTTATGTTTGTTGTTGGATGCAAAGTTCTTCACTTCAATACACGTTGAAGATCTGAAAGCACTTGGTTACGAAACCCTAATTAAGGCACACAAGAACACGGTAACTTCTTCAAAAGTATAGTAGTTTTCTAATTCAGTCTTTGATGACTTTAAAATAAAGCTTTTATACCCTCTAGGAGTTTAGTAAACGAAACACTAGTAATCCTAGTTATCATGGGCCGAAATTCTTATCTGAATATTTTGGATCTGCGTAGCTTGATAGATCGAGAGGTGTTGAGCTAGTGTTGAGGTCCTTCTTTTAATCTCGATAGATGCTAGTGTCAAGCTTGTGTCGAGACTAGTGTCAAAGTTCACTATTTCAGCTTTTCTTAACTTGTTTCTTAGTTCAATTTTATGTATTCAATGATATCACTTATTTTGATTACTCAACATACTTCATGATATTCTAAACACATCTTAGATCTACCGAATTACAAAAAAAATGCCTTTTGTCAAAGCATATGCCAACACATGAAAAATATGACCCTAACCAAAAAAATTGCTTTAAGTAAAAGAAATAGCTTATTCTACTTAATCTTACAGAAAATAAACAATCCTTTCATAGGATCAGGTTAAATAGCTGGTCCTCCGAATCAATGAATAAGTATATTTTCATTAAAAAAAAAAAAATGAATAAGTATAATGTAATCAACAAAGACATAAACTTTTGCAGTACTATATCTATATGTTGTACATTCGCACATTCACATTTTTAAAGCCTTTTGACATGTTAGAAAATAAAATAAAATTCTTCACATTCATATTAAACATTTTTTTTCCCCTGGGCATGAATCACACCAGTTGACAGCAAATGATTCGTGACAAAGGTGGCATGGTCTTAAGAGAAGTCCAAATTTGATCCGCCTCTGTAAAACCGTACTTAGGAATATTTTCCTGCCTATTTTCAAATTCATATATGTATTGAATGTCAATTTAGAAACAGTTTATTTAGTTTTTTGTTGAAATTTTTTTCTCAAAGTATTGTAAATAAAAATTAAAAACTAAATAAAATAAACTGATATACATATTTCTGAAAGTATTATAGTAAGATAAAAGTAAAGTGAAATCCATAATAGACAAAAAGCACCTTTGTAAAAAAATCATAAGGTAGGATTCCCAAACAGTTTTTTTACCTAATATTTTGATAAAAAAGTTATTCCGACATTAAAGTTATTAACTAGTGTGTAACACTGCGCATATGCACAGATACATTTAAAAACAATCACAATTACATATATATAATTTAGAATCTAATTACATTTAGACTCTTCTGTTTTTGCATTCAATTTACTTGCCACAAAAATTAAAAAATTAGATGGAACACATGCGCAAAATTGAACTCCAATTAAAATTCAATTTAGAATCTAATTGAATTTAGACTCTTTAATTTTTGCACTTAATAATTCACTTGAAACACAAATTTAAAAATTAGATGAGACACGTGCCGCAAAATTAGACTCCAGTTTAGAATTTAATTGGATTTTCTCTTAGTTTTGACTATTAATATATATATATATATATATATATATATATATATATATGACTTATAAACTTGAATTGCTTTTAGTTATACAAAAAAAAGGCTCATAAATATAAAATCAGTCAAAAATTATATTTTTTTATGATTTACTTATATTGGACTTCTCGTTTTTTACATTAAATTAACTCATTTGACACAAAAATTAAAAAACTTAGATTAGATAGAACACATGGCACAAAATTAAACTCTAATTGAAATCTAATTAGATTTTCTTTCAACTTTACCTATTATTATTATATATATAGACATATAAATAAGTTAAGTTTGAACGAGATCCGTGTAAGATTCACAAACAATACATAATTTAAGCAATAAGCCAGCTGATAACTACTAGCTCCTAAGAGCATTCCCATCAAAGGTTCTAAAAGATTTAGCATTTACCATCTCAAAAACCAAGTTTATAACATATAACACATCACTTTACAATATCCCTTACATAAAAAATTATATTTTTTTAACACTTCATTTAAATATTTTTTCTTTATTATTTTTTATTCTTTCTCTCTCTCTCCTCTGTCTTTCTCTTTCTCAACCCATCGCCACCACTAGCAAACCCACCAAGCAAAACAAAAAAAAAAAACACACACACACACACACAGAGCAAACCCACCAAGCAAAAAACACACACACAACAAACCAACATCCCAATCCACCATTGCCAATCAAACCACCAAGCAAAACACACACACACACACACACACACACACACACACAGAAACACACACAAAAGAAACCCAAAAAACTCCACAACCACCATGAACTTGACCCACAACGAAAATCCACGGCAAAAACACACACCCACAAAAACACACACACACAACAACCCTCCACCGCCACCATGAACTTGACCCACAACGAAAATCCACGGCAACAATAGCAAACCCACCACGGTAACCCTTCGTCGCCGATTTATTGCTCAACCCACCACGGCAACCCTTCAACCTAGATTCAATCCACAACATCAAACCCACCACAGCAAACCTCCACAAAAGCAACCCATCATGCCGATCTACTGCACCACGACCTACCACACCCTAGACCCACTACGACCCAGATCGATGAAGACCCAGACCAGAACTTGCAGTTCCATTAAAAACACCGCACTGTGACCCACGACCCATGCCCATCGAACCACAATCGCTGACCATCGGACTATCGCTACCACCACCCACGACCATCAGACCATGACCTATGAACATCGGACCACGACCCACAACCCAAAATCAAAACCATAGTCATCGGACCCACAATCCATGACCATCGGACCACAACCCACGATGGCCCACAATCGTCGGACCACAACCATCGGCGGCCCACAATCGCCGAACCACAATCATCGGCGGACCACAATCGCCGAACCACGGAGAGAGAAGAGAGAAGAGAGAAGTGAGAGAGGAAAGAGAAAGACAAATGAGAAAGAGCTGTTGGGGTGAATAAATTTTTTTTTTTTTTTTTTTTTTTTTTTTTACAATACAGCTACAGTGAGCTGTTATTGATAAAAGCTTACTATAGCTCAATGCTGAAAATTTTAAGATATAGCATATTTGATGTAAGTGTGTTTTTATCATTTGAGGTGCTAAAAATGCTAAAAAATAGCATTTAACATTTAGTATTTTTAGCACATTTGATAAGAATGCTCTAAACACACATTAATGATTCATGCAAGGGATAGACACAAATTGCTTTCTTGCATAAATTCAATATTCAATTAATCTAGCCCCTAGGATTTCTTCGGCACACATGCTACTCGTACGAACACCGAAAACAAAGTCATGAGTCACAGTTATTCAAAAATAATCATTAATTAAGAACGAAATTACCTTGTGCGAATCCTTCTTCCCCCACTATCTAACTATAAAACAAATATTAAAATAGAATAAAGTGGAGTAGGTAACAGCAAATAAATTAAATTGTTTTTTTCGAATCCTTCGTCGCCCACATTCATTCGGCGAAGCGGACAAAAACAGCCAAACGCTGGTTTTGTTCAGAAATTTATTTGTTTATTTATTAAAAATTTAAATAATATAATTGTTTTTTTTAGAGATAATTACAACATGTCGCTAACCCTGCAGTTCAAATCATTTTTCTCCCTAAACTCCCAAGCACTTTGTACATAGGGAGGTGCCAATTCAGTTACAAGACCTTTGGCAAATAATATAATTGTTAGTTAAGAAAATTGAAACCTTAAAAAATTGTATATGAAGAAATTGAGG
Source organism: Quercus tomentella (assembly GCA_028535165.1). Lineage (NCBI taxonomy): Eukaryota > Viridiplantae > Streptophyta > Magnoliopsida > Fagales > Fagaceae > Quercus > Quercus tomentella. Next base: position 81,614,816 of record JAPQVY010000156.1, read on the forward strand.
ATTTACAAAATATATATTAATTTCCTTTAAGCTAGTGGCTAAACATCAATGATTACTAATTAGCATACTACTGCATATTTGGCAAAAGGTCTTTGAATTTTGTAAGTTTCCATAAGATTTGGTTCTTCCTACTAATTTATTTGGAAAAATGAATAAGAATATTTACTTACCTATAAGTTACAAATTTTATGTGTTTTTTCTCCATTAAAAAAAAAAAATCATGGATCCTACAATGGTAATATAATTGAACAACATCAAATCTGATGCAGAAGGCGGAAGCGTCAAGAAGTAGAATACATCTACTTTTAGAGGACAAGAAACAAATATTTTGCTTTTGAAAATAACCTTGAATGCTCAATATCGTTCATCACACTCCCCAACAACTTGAGGAAGTGCTCCTTCGTAGATTAGCCAAGAAGGAACCCCTGCATAAAGTCTCCGCGGCTATTATAGACTCAGCAAGAACCCAGGAGCTATGAAAATCAACATAAGGAGACCCAGCACCCCAAAAATCCACAGGGTCGAGATCGTTGACCTTGGGTTGGTCGAATCGAGTGAAGAAAGCAGCAACCTCACTCGCTAGATCGGGAACAGTGGCAGAGCTGCTGCCAATCTTGAATCGAGAGGATAAAGCCACCTCAATGGGAGTCGGACCTAGAGAGAAACAAGAAATATGGCATGAGGGGTGGACAAAACGAATGAATATTAAAGAAAATATGGGAGAAAGAAAAAGTACCAAGACCTGTAGGATTGGGGGCTGTAGGTATGGCAGAAGTGGGGGTTGCAGGTGGGGCAGGAATAGTGGCTCAAGGCACCGCAGTGCTCGCTGTAGTCTTGGGCTCCTCAAGAATATCTGTAACTAAAGAAATGAACATACAAAAGAACTTATAAAAAAAATGACGAGAGAGAAGAGAGAAGGTCCAACAAAAGGCGAGAGACATATACCCATGGCCTTAGTCTCATGATCGCTATCATCACCCTCATCAAAATCAGAAACTCTCTTCTTCGTAACAGGCTTATCCTCAGAATCCTCAAGAACCTCCTCGGATTCCTCATCAGAAGACAAATCCGCATCAAGCCCATGGGTGGCAGAATTAGGAATGGATGAAAGCATGACCACTAGGGAGGAGCCATTCTTCATGGCCTAAGAGAGAGCAGCAAAGGGATCACTAGAAGAGATGACATAAGGAGTAGCAAGAGAAACGCTCTCGGTCTGAGATGCACCCGCTGGAGTAGCTCTTTTTTGAGTAGTAGGGATCTCAGTAGGAATAGGTACGGACTCACCAACTCTCTTGGTTTGGGCGCTCTCCTTAACAGGACTAGGCTCTTGTGAAGGAATTGGAGTCTCGGTAGAAACTCCTTGTGCAGTAACAGAAGTAGAGGCCATGGCCTGAGCCACTATGTCCACCTCATCAAAGAAGCCCTCCATGGGTGTGCGCATAGCGGCAGAAATCTCATCGATCATAGGATGATATACAGAGAAGGGCTCAGGATCAGCCTAAAAACAAGAGAAAAAGGAGAAAGGAGTGCAGGATAAGTGGTGATATATATATCTATATATATATATATATATATATATATATATTAAAAAGAAAAGAAAAAAAAAAGGAAAAAAAAGAAGAAGAAACGAGGGACATGATGACACATGGCAATGGGAATACATGCAAAAGGAAAGGATATACCTCCAACTTGGGCTCGTCAAGCAAGATAGGGTGAGTGGCAAAAGTATCCTCCTTATGCTTAGACTGTTAAGAAGCAACACAAAAGAAAAGGGGGAGACGAGTGAGCATGCATGTGCAATTATACTGCAAGAATGATCCCATGAGTAAGAAAAAATGAAGAAGATGCATGGTTAGAGATAACATACTCTCCACTCAGTGGTGGCAAACGAAGGTGGTGGAGATGTCTTCCTCTTGCTGTCTCAGGTTCCGCTAGAAGGGGGAGCATCTGTGGATGGTTGTGGAGCAGCAGAATTGGGCTTACCTGTAGTAGGGTGCCTACTGGAATGAGTATGAGCAGAAGGGGGAGGAAAACCCTCAAGGACTATAATACCTATGGGAGAAAGGTTGCCCTCATAGGGAACAATGTCAAAACAAGTCTTAGAAGAATCATCACCTCTCTTGGCAAACTTATGCTTGGCAGAGCGAGACATTAAACCCTTCTTTATAGGCGAGGGAAGGTTTACAACCTTCACCTTCTTTTCCCAACCTGTGGGGTACTCACTAGCATACAAGTACCATCCATTTTCCTTTACCTGCCACTCAAATATAGCAGACCGACTTTGCTTCCTAGCATTCGCCACCACGGATTTGGTGGGAAGAAGTAATTGAGGGTTGGCAGAGATGATAGCATAGAGACCATTAGGAGGAATGGGAGAAAACCCACGACTACCTAATAATTCCTACCCAAATGAAGTCATCACAGCCTACCAATACCCATGCATCGCGGTTGTGCAAATACCCTCCCTCTATGAACCTGGAATGGTGACTACTGTTAAACGCCTGCTTTAAAACTCAAAAGCACTATGTTGCAGGAATGGTCGAACATAAGTAGCAGACTCTAGGATGGCAGAGAAATCATTGGAAATGTCTTGATCTAGCCTAAATTGCCTTCTTACTCTGTTGGCATAATAGTGCATAAACTGAATCCCCTCATCAGCGAGGTAAGGTAGCCATTCGGCATTAGTGGCTGCCAAGTATGTAATCCCCCTTTCATCAAAAGCAATCAACGAGGTGGTGGTCCTAGCAGTGTCAACAAAAGGACCCATAACTGAATTGGCACATTTATAACCAGTGCCTAGATTCTTATATGCTCTCTAACAAAAACCAACTCCTTTATCAAAGAATTCCACGGTAGGATGCCCAAACGGCATCAACCCAACCCAACCATAAATTGATGGAAACTTAAACATAGAACGATCACAAAAATTAGTAATAACTTTCGGACATGAACGATACTTCTCTTTGGTAAAATGGACGGACTTGCACATAGCCAAGTGCCTAGCACAACGTTCCCATAGCAGATGTTGCAAGATAGTACTATGGGTAGAAGTAGTAACTATATGGCAGGAACCCACCTACTTCTCATCACTCTGCAAAATATCTAACTGCACATACAGATGACTCAAGAAACATAGGGGCTAGCGGTAGACTCACCCTGGCAGAAATCTTTACAGCTAATTGGAAATAGAGAGGTTTTATAGCATAATGAGGGTGAGAGCCAAAGACAAACTTACAAAGTTAGAATGCAACAAAGGCTGCACGGCGAACTACATTGAAAGCCTTAGAGAAAGCCCCAACCCAATACGACAACTTTGCTTTGCCACCCACCCCTTTCCTCAACTCGGCCACCACGGCCTCCTCCTCGGGAGAAAGTTCCATGTTGCTTAGGTCCACATCACTGAGAATGGGCAACAACAGTTGGTTTGCCACATTCTCCAAAGTCACGATGATCTCGCTGCAAGAAAGGAAGAAAGTATAGGTAGTGGTGCACCATCGACGTACCAAATGGCGGAGATTGAACAAGTCCCTGTAGTTGGACAAGCAATGCGATGAAACAATGGCCTTCAACATGCTTGCCATGAAACCCATATCACACAACTCCTCGTCTACCCACTCCTTCCAACCCAAAGAAGTACCCGACCTAAATTCAAAGAGAATAGGCATGGGGAGTAAAGTACCTTGGCATATATCGAGATTAGGGATCGAAGAAGCCAAAAGGGCCCAAGATACCTTCATGTTGCGATGGCAAATAGAGAGCCACACGCGACCCGGCGGCAGAGGCAAATAGTCACCAGGTACCTTCGAAAAATACGCGTGGGTGTACTAACATGGATCGATGAGAAAAGCGCACTCGCTGTTTGGGTCGCGACCTCTTTCTTCCTCCTTGGAGCACTTCGATTCGGAGAGAGGAGCATCTTTGCCTATGGCTTCGGTGGTAGGATCGTCGAAGGCAATGTCCTTCCCTTTACGACGGAAGAACCTTCGCATTTTGTCGGTGTCATGGTGGGATGTTTAGTTGAATTAAGTGGGTAAAGGCGTTTAAGGAAGAAGACACGGTGAAGAAGAAGAGAAATGAAAAAGTGTTTTGTGCAAGTGATGTGAATGGAATAAATTTAAGTATTGATGACATTAATGATGACGCGAAAGGATTCAATGGGTCAGCCGTAAAAAAAGGCATCGTATTAATGAAGCTAAAGTTGTGTTTCAGAATAACTGCTAAACTAGGAAATTCAAAGAGACAACACTATTCACGGTAAGAAATAAAATGAAGTGGGGCCCACTGTTCGAAAAACCTAAGAAAAAAAAAGAGAAAACAAGAAGGAGAAAAGACTTTTTTTTTTTTATTCGCATATAAACCGCAGGAGCACTTCATATACTCAAGGGGCTGAATGTTGATGCCCACTTTGTTAAGAAGGCCAAATAACAAGGAGAAGCCCAAAAATACATAGAAGGGAATAAGGAAGAAGAATTAGCAAAGTAAGAAGAAGACCATTAAGCCCGAATGGTAGGAATAATGGTCCACGAGCCTATAAAATAGTAAAATGGCTCCAAAGAAAGCAAATGGGCCCAAGGGGGCCTAGAGAAGGAAGTAGTAAGCCCATGAGAATTATAAGGAATGGAAAGCAAGCAAAAATGGGCCAGAAGAGCCCAAAGGCAGGAATTAGTAAATGGGGTTGGCACAAAGGCCAATAAATCTCGAAAGAAAAGGATATGGTAATTGGGCCGGGAAATCCAAAAGATGTAGCAAAAGCCCATGGGAACGTAAGAATGGAACGGACCAAGGATACCCAAAGGAATAAAGTGGGCCGAGGATGCCCAAATGAATGAAATGGGCTAAGGAAGCCTGAGATAGTATAAGAATTAACCCAGTAGAAATGCTGGGCAACGTGAATTGAATAAGAGAAAAGTGAACGGCAGGCCCAAAAGAGGCCCATCAAGTACAAATCAAGTGGTGACATTGCAAAAGCAAAGAAATGGCGTGGCAGGAGCACTAGTCGACCCACAAACCAGAAGTAAAGAGAGATAGGGGCCAAATTAAAGGAAGAAGGGCCCATACCCAAGCAAGACCCAGCCCAAAGGACGAAGGCCCAGTGATTCATCCACACCATAAGAGGTTAAGAATGAGAAGCGAAACGTGCAGCAAATACAAGACAAACCCCAGGCAATGGCAAACACATGAGCAGCAGACAAGCCATGGACTCACATGAAAGTGGAGCACACACAAAGCCCAGGCATCACCCACTTGTACCTAGCCAATACAGGGACGGTGGGCCATGGGTCAAAGGTAAGAAAGGGTGAGGTCTGGCAGTGGGGAGAAGGGGGAAGTCTACTCTGGGATTCCCGCTCAAGCTCTTTTGGGGGAAATGTCCTGCTGGGATGACATACCACCCTAAAGAGGGAAAGATGAGCTGGAATCACTAGGTGTATGCCATAGGATTTAGTAAGAGAGAATACCCAGCCCTTATCCAAATAGGAATGCCACAGAAAGCAAGAAAACAAAACAAAACTCTTTTGTCTGGGAATGGAACGTGGCACGGCTAACATAGGGTAATGGTGGTGGCTGGGCAGCCGACAAACTAATGGGCGGTCTGGGAAGGACGCCCATACCAGGCCAAAAGTAGTTCAGGGGTAAAAAAGTAAAATCATCACGACAGGCAGTATAAAAAAGCCTTAGCCATGCACAGTGAAGGACCGGGGGGGGGGGGGGGGGGAGGGGTGGGGGGCCAAGAAGGCAGAGAGGGAGAAAGAAAGAGTAAGTGAGAGAGCAAGCAACAAGAAGAGAGAAAGCAACGAAAAACAAGGAATAAAAGAGGGAACATAGGAATAAGAAAGAAAATGGAGAGCATAGAAAAATAGAAAGGATAAAAAGTGGAGTGAGGAAGCAAGAGTGTAACAGGGGCATGCACCAATAGGCTATTCCCTTCTCTCCCTCCCAATAGCCCACTCTCTAGCAATTTCCATGGCAGGATTCACCTATGAAGTTGCCCACATTGGAGAGTGGTTCCCTTCCTGGACTTAAATCTCCTAAGGAATCAAGCACGACAGACTAACTGCTCTTTTTTCATGATCAAGCATTAACATTACTCCTTTTTCTTTTATTGTTGTCACTAACTTATTTTTGCCGTACTCATATCGTTGTGTTTTTTTCCTTACTGAGAAAGTGGATTAATCATTGTTTTTGTTAGCAGCAAATATATTCTTCTTATTGTATTATATTATACTGTCCTGCTAGTGATAACATCTTCTACCGTGGGCACGTGATCATGATCATAGAAATAGGGGCCCTAGCTTACGTAGAAGATGGCTTGAAGTGAGTTTCAATCAAGTCAGTCTTGACTCTCCTACCCCAGAACTATTGGGCCATAGCGCGGCAGGAAGTAGTCCAATCTGAAAGCACAGAAAGGCCCACCACAACATATACCATTATTTTTTATAATGAAAAGCACGTGTCTTACATACAATGATACATATGAAACCCAACCTAGTTGTTCAAAAAAAAAAAAAAAAAAAAAAAGGCAGATAGTCTCAACTCTCAAGCCATTGTTCTATTGCTTGACTTTAATGGTTGGACTAGTAAGTTTCCTGACAAATCAGTTTTAGTTCCATATTTAAAATGAAATCCACCAAGCCGATGTCTTCACTTATTTTGACAATGATTCGGTGGCCTATTTTTTAGGCCGTCGATTTTCAAATGTGTAAACCAAAGTATGATTTGTTTAAATGCCAAAGCCCATGTCTTCATTAGAAAGTTTTTTTTTTTTTTTTGAAAGCAAAACCAAACTTCATTTAATTAGCAAAAGAAATAGAATCCAGATACAATGCTTCTAAAGCCAGCGGAGGAAAGTCCTCCAACCAAACAATATCCTCAATAAGGTGCCTAGCAAAGCAAGCTAAAGAATGTGCTACCCCATTAGCAGTACGGCGAATACCCTGAAATTCCACACGTCGCATCCGTCCACTCAAACAATGAATATCATCGTAGTGGTTTCCCAAACAAGACCAATCTGGCTGAGTTGAAACAATAGATCTCATAACATTTGAACTATCACCTTCCACAATTAAATTTGAAAACCCAGCATCCAAAGCAAACTCCATCGCTTGTCGACATGCTAAAACCTCTACCTCTTCACTATCTGTAACAGCAAGCCCCTTCAATGACAAAGCTGCCATAACCTACCCACTGGCATTCCGGATAATCGCTCCAACACCAGAGGCTGAAATGTCCGTGAAGATCGCAGCATCAAAATTAAGTTTATACATAAGACCTTCAGGTGGCTGCCATGCATGCGAGAACCCCACAGAAACAGGGATCGTTAGCTGTGATTGGGCGTCCTTATACTCCTCTAGAAAGCTGCCAGCTCGTGCATTCAACGTTCCAAGTTCTTGCAGAATACCTCCATGCACAACCCGATTACGTTGATGCCATATTAGCCAACTTTGCACCATAAAAACTCCAGAACATCCTCGGGCAGCCTGTGCATTAAGTTCTCAAATAAGTGCATCAATATTGCTTGATTAGTCAGCCCCTTCTGCAATGTACGGTATGAACAACCTGCCCACACATCCTGAGTAGCCGCACATTCCCACAATGCATGGATTGTTGTTTCAGGGAAGCGTTTGCAAATGGGACACTCATCGTTCTCAATAATTCGTCTCTGCCGTAGCCTTTCATATGTAGGTAGAATGTTGTGACAAGCTTGCCACCCAAATACTTTAATCTTATTTGGGATGTGAAGCTTCCAAAGTCTTGCCCAAACTTTGCTACTAGACCTGGGAATGGACCCTTCACCCTCTTGGCTTGACTCCTTTAGTAGAATCTGTGCTATATGGTAACCTGACTTCACCGAATACCGTCCATTCTTATTATATAGCCAAGTCATCACATCTAGAGCACATCTTCAACTTAGGGGAATTCGATAAATAGCCTCAGCATCGTCCTTGTTAAAAACCATACCTATGAATTCACGATTCCATTGGAAAGTTGTCCAATCTATCAAGTTTGACACATGCCAATCTTCCTTTACTTCATCTGGTGGGACAATAATTTTATTAGTTGGATGACAAGGCAGCCACTTATCAGACAAAACCCGTATGGATGAACCAGTGCCCACACGCCAACAACACCCTTTTCTCAAAATAGGCTGAGCTGCAAGTAAGCTTTTCCAGACAAAAGAGTTGTGTGGATGATCAACCGCCTCCAAAAAAGTGCACTGGGGAAAATATTTAGCCTTAAAACATTGATAGAAAAGAGATTCTTGGTCAGTTAACATTCTCCACCCTTGCTTCGCCAACATAGTGAGATTAAAGCTTCGAATGTCTCTAAACCCCATACCTCTCTCCTTCTTTGGCTGGACTAGAGACTCCCAACTCTTCCAATGTATCTTCTTATCATCCCCACATTGACCCCACCAAAACCTTGAACACATCATATTTAATTCATTGCAAAGTTTTGTTGGGAGTTGAAACACTCCTATTGTATATCTAGGAATTGATTGAGCCACAGCTTTGATTAAGACTTCCTTCCCAACTTTGGATAGCAACTTCCCTTTCCACCCCTGAATCTTCTTCCAAACCCTCTCTTTAAGAAAAAAGAAAGCCTGATATTTTGACCTGCCAATCAATGTGGGCAAGCCTAGATAGGATTCAAATCTTTCCACTTCCTTCACGCCCAATGTATTTGTTATCCAAGCTCTTTGTGCCCCCGTTGTATTGCTACTAAAAAAGACTGAAGATTTTTCTAAATTAACACATTGGCCAGAAGCCGCAGCATACAACTTTAATACATTGGAAATCACCTTCACTTCCTCTTGTTTAGTTTGACAAAACAAGATAGAGTCATCAGCAAAAAGCAAGTGAGAAATAGTAGGGGCATACCGACTAATGGACACACCATGAAGCCGGCCATTCTCCTTTTCCCTAGCCAGTAGAGATGTAAAAGCCTCAGCATAGAGTAAGAATAAATAGGGGGATAACGGATCACCTTGGTGAATCCCTCTAGTAGGCCTGAAATTACCATATGCCTTGCCATTAATACGAACAGAGAAAAAGGAAGTAGTGACACAACTCATAATCCGATCAATCCACCTTTGTGGAAAACCCAACTTGATCATCAACCCTATCATATGCTTTACTTATATCCAACTTCAGGGCAAGAGCTCCTTTTTTACCTTTTTTTCGGCCATGCATGGCATGCAGAGTTTCATAAGCCACAAGCACATTATCAATTATCAACCGGCCAGGCACAAAAGCATTCTGAGTGGGTGAAATTAATTGGGGCAAAATCAACTTCAATCTATTAGCCAGTACCTTAGAAATTATTTTATAAATAACATTACACAGGCTAATAGGTCTAAAATCAGACATTTTCTCCGGAGACTTCACCTTAGGAATGAGGATAATATGTATAATTGATTTCAGGCAACATATTACCAGTATTCAAAAAATCTAAAACTGCATTAGTCACATCATTACCAACAATATGCCAAAATTTCTGATAGAAAAGAGCATTCATACCATCCGGTCCAGGTGCTTTAGTTGGTCCCATTTGAAACAGCGCTGTCTTCACTTCATCAGCACTAAATTCACTGGACAACACATTAAGCATATCTGAAGATACTCTGTGATTGACTACATTAAGACATTCATCCATCCGGTCACACATACCTGAAGAAAATATATTCTCAAAATAATGGACTGCCACCTCCGCTACATCCTCAATCTTATCAACCCACCCTCCCTCAGAATTTTTAATGCCCTGTATAAAGTTTCTCCGACGCCGTTGCAAAGCCTTAGAGTGGAAAATTTTAGTGTTTTTATCCCCAGACTTTAGCCAAGCCAATTGGGATTGTTGAGCCCAATAAATTTCTTGTTTAAGAAGTAGATCATCAAGTTGTTTACAGGCTGCCACAAACTCAAATCTGGTTGCCTCATTTTGGTCACTTTCATTTAATCTTTCAAGCACTTTCTCCAGTCTTTTTATTTCGGCCACCTGAGGATTTGTCCTACTTGAACCCCATGCATTTAAATCTGCCCCACAGTGCTGTATTTTAGTGTTAACGCTGACCATTGGATTAGCTTCACATCCAATTCGGCCCTATGCATCTTCAACTACATTCGCACACTCCTCAAACTTAAACCCCCTTGCAATTCGGCCTTGGAACCTGTTATCCATCCCGGTCTATAAAATTATTGGCAAGTGATCAGAAGCATGTGAAAATTTATGGGACACAGTGCTTGCCGAAAATTTATCAAACCACTCCTTATTCGCAACCGCTCGATCAAGCCTTTCCCTTGTATTTGCCATACCTGGTTGCTTGTTGTTCCAAGTAAATTTATATCCCTGAAAGCCCAAATCAATCAAGTGACAATCCTCCAAAGCAGCCCCAAAGTCCTCCATCTGTTTTACCGGAGGCGGATGGATGCTTAGCTTTTCCGATGAATGTAAAAATGCATTAAAGTCACCAACAACAGCACCACAGACCCTTTACCATCGAAGAAAGATGCCTTAAGAGAGCCCAAGATTTATGCTTTTAAGTTGTTTTCGGCCAACCATAAAATCCAGTTAAAAACCATTGAAACCCATCACCCTCTATCACTTTCTCCAAAACATGATTGTCTGTATAATTAATCACCTCCAACCGAACCTCCTCCTTCCAAATCAACGCTAACCCTCCACCAGAGTCAGGTTTTTTAACAATCAATTTATTCGAGTAAGCTAGTTCACGACAATGATGCTTAAAACCATCTCTATCAAGTCTTGTTTCCATCAGGAAACATACAGTGGGAGCTTGATCCTTCACTAAATCGTGAAGGCTTCGAACTGTCCAAGGGTTCCCAAGCCCTTGGCAGTTCCAGCTTAGCAGCCTCATTGCGCCCGACAAGGGTGTTCCGACACCCCCGCCAATTCAATTGATTGTGAAACATCCCCTGTTTTGACCCTCTTCCCTGCTTGCTCATCAATACTGTCAAGACTTCCCAGCTGCTGAACGTGGTTTATTCTTTTGCCCAAGATTGATTTTGCACCCTCCTTTAGTAACTCCATAGGCCCATAATCCATGCGGGCAAGCCTAGTCCACGTACGTTGTTTTTCAAGTCCCTGAGGCTTAATACTGCCATCCTCATTCATAGGCCCATCCAAGACCTTTAGCCCGTCAACACTTGGGCCAGTAATGTCGCCAACAGTGGTGTCATCCATATCATCCTTCCTCGTTGACCTCTCCCCAGAATTCATAGATTGCACCAACGAAAAATCTGGACTAATCCCAATATTTACGTTATTGTCATCAATACGTTTGTCAGCTTCAACCCTAGTACCTGTTTCAACTCTTCCATCGTTTTCCGCCGCCACTGCTGTATCATCCACCTGCTGTTGGTTGGCACTCTGTTCATCAGTCCCATGATCAGCCACGTCCCGAGCCTGACTTCTACGGCTTGGTGAATAAGCACGATTCCCCGATGCCTTCATCCATTCCCCATATTGGCAAGCTACCTCCTTATTCCCTTTGGTTAAAGCAAAATACGGAGCACAATGTTTGAGATCATGCCCAATCAACCCACAGTAATGGCGAAAAAGAGACAGCCTTTCATACTTATAAGTTACCCAGGTCCTCTGTCCACTCGAACCTGGCAAAAAAGCCCCTCTCCGAATCGGCTTGGATATAGGGAGTGTAACCTTTACTACCATAAAGAAACTTGGAGCATCCTGTTTCGACCTCTTCTCCACGTCCTCATCTTTTCTCACTTTCTTTTTATTTATTTATTTGTAAAATATGATCCCAACACTTCTCTTGAAATAAATTCAGAAAAAAAGATTAATTTTACATTTGTTATCCAATATTAACTTAAATGGGTCACTTTTAGCATGCTACACATAACAAAATTGATCTTATTTAATCACTTAATACACTTCTTGTTAATTTCGTTATCATTACTAGCGATGGAAGCAGCTTGAAAATGAAAAATTATCCTGTCTAGAATGGGCTTCTAGCGAGATTGCTAAGATGTTAAAAATAATTTAGAAGAAATTATCATTTTGGTCTTAACATCTACCATACGTGTCAAATTAGTCCCTAGTATTTTGAAATGTATCAGTTTAATCTCTCGCCTTTTGTGTCAAAATTGTCTATGTCCTTTAGTAGTGGATGGAAAATGTTGACTTAGTAGTGGATATGTCCTTCACCAGTGAATGGAAAATGTTGAATTAGTCCCTATTAAATAATGCTAGAGGTATTTCATATTTTACTACAAGTCATATCCTTTACAAAACTGAGATGACATGTTACCACATCAACTATTAACCACTAAATTACCAATTTATATGTTCGTAAAAAAAATAAAAATAAAAATTCTTAACCAGCGAAATCACCCTAATCTCACTTGTCATATCCGTCCAAAATTTCCTTCTCACTGTCAGCATCATTCTCAATTTGCTCACTAGCAATCAAATTTTGACAATTCATATCCTCCTTAGTCCTCACATATAATCACTGCATCATTGTGTAATCTCCATCTCACCTAGCGCCACCAATTGTTTTTTCCACTTGGATTACTATCTTTCAATGGAACATTAAAAAAGAAAATATTCTGATGTATTATCAGACTCTAAAACTCTACTTTTTTTTTTTTTTTTCTAAAGAAAAATATGATAAACATTCAAAACGCAAACAAAAAAAAAAAAAAACAAAGATTACATATTATACGGGGATTGAATGAGAGATCTCATATGTAACTGTACTGTAAGTATTGCTTTCCATAACAATATCAAATAGACCCATTCAAATTATTTCAACGTGTAAAATTTTTTAACATCAAATAAAGGACTATTCAAATCTCTCCAATATATAATTATATTTAAAAAAGAAATTATTGATGTAACTAATAATAAAAAACAATTACGATGTCATAAATTTCAAATATTATCATATATATATATATATATATATATATAAACAAAACAACAATGAATAAAAAAATCAATCAAACAAACAAACAAAAGTACCTACGTAAATCGATTTCTGCGGGTCAATTTAGAGAAATAGGCCTTTATCATCATTTCATTATTGACGAGAAGACTCGTGAATTCTCTGGAACTTCAATCTATTGGGCGTATCTTTATAATGAAAGGATAACAGCAACAAAAGTGAAAAAGAGGCACGCTCGCTGCTGGGACCTCCTATCATTTAAGAGCGCCCAGTTACTTTCTTACTTTAACAAAGTCCAAAGCACACGCAAAGCAAAGTATGAGATAATATATTAATAATTGTATATTGTGGGCGAGGATGACCCATTCTCCACCAGAGTGATAAAATAGTATATTGTTTAAGTGCTACTCGAACTAATTGTCTTTTCTAATCAAAAGATCAAAACCACTTATTTAATTGAGTTGGAAAACCTCGACAGAAATTTTGTTACTCAAAATCATGTTGTTTATACAATTCCAATTAATAAATCTATGTATTATATTATTTTTCGCAAGCGCACCTATGTCTTTATATATAATACCTTAGATGGTGTTCTTTAAATTCTCCTATTTAATATTCTGCCATATGATCACTTAACTAAAAAATACGCTTCCATTTCATGAGAAAAATGCCATATATCAGAATTTTAAGAAGATAATCTAAAAAACAATACTTAAGTATTACACTTAAATCATGTCCTATATATATATATATATATACATATATATATATATATATGTATATAGAGAGAGAGAGAGAAATGGTACTTTTTAAATATTTAGTGTCAACTATTTATTATTTTTAAGTGACTGAATATTTTGTATGCTGTTACATTTTAAGAATAAAATAAAATCTTAATATTAAAATGAATTCTCTCTATTTCAGGTAATATTGAGAGAATCTTGTTGTAAGATTCATCACCAACTCTATAAAAATAAATAAAAAATAAAAAACTCTAAAAGCAAGTCGGTGCTTTGTTTTGAAGAATTTTACAAGCGTGCTATTTCATAAATTTATGTCTTCAGGCTCTCAACAAAATAAGATATTGACAATATATCACTTTAGTAGACATTTCAATTTGAGATGAACAAATAAGTAATGCGAGCATGGCATTCTGAATGTGAAAGACTTTCACACACAACTCCTCATATATTTTACGTGAATGTATTGAGACTAATTGCTCTTAGCATTTCCTCCACACACGCATAAAAAAATTTAAAAAATAAATTCGCAATTAGCATATTGTTATATATTGTCAGTATGTTCTATCATTATTTTGACATTATAAAGATGTAACGGGCTAGGCTTGTGGATTTAGTTCATCAAATCGAACTACGTTAGCTCATGTATTCTATTATTCTCTTGAAATTTAATGGATACTATATATAGTCATATATCATTATTGATGGCCAGCTCACATAAAAATAGTAGCACCATCTTCTTCCAAAAAAATTTATTCATAAAACATTAAAATATATTATTCTTACATTTCCTGATATTTGTATTTCATTTCTAAAAATCAAAATTAAAAATGATGTTTTAGAAAGGTTTATGCACAGGATGTTTATAAACTTAAACATTATGAATGGTGAAATATAAATAAATAAATAAATTTTAAAAAGAGAGAATTTGTATTTCCGTTTTACATGGTTAAAATCCGCGCCAAATTCACATACACTAAGAAAAGAAATTATATAAAAAAAAAAAAAAAAAAAAAAACAACCAAATCAATCTTATGAAATTCTTCACAAAAAAGAAAAAAAGAAAAAAAAAAAGTCTTACGAAAGATAAATGTTGTTTATTTTAAAGATTCTTGACCAATCACTGCATACAGTTTTTACATAATTTGAGCAAACCAAAAGCTAATTAAGCCAAGACATCACCTTCACCATTACAAATTGCCTTCTCTTTGTGTTCTTCCTCATCCATTGTATCACAAAGTGCTCTACCTCTTGTCTCTGGTAAACAAACTGCAAACAGCCCACAACAGCCTATCACCAACCCAAACACCCCATAGGATGAAATTCCATCTCTTCTCTCAGCAGCCACTAGGATCGGACCAAACACACCACCAAACACAACTGCTTGTCTCACCAACGAAGTAGCTGAGTTCCTCACAGAAGTAGGGAACAACTCTATTGTGAATATGAGTAATATATCGAAAGCGGTACAAGCACTGAAGAAGGATACTAGCTCAAGTCCAATCTGCAATCTTGTCCACACCTCACCTTTCAAAGCACACATAATACTGAAAATCCCACTAAGGGTAGTGAAAGCAAGCACAGAAAATTTTCTGTTCAACTTACCTATAAGCAACATAGTGATCAATGAAGATGGTATCTCAGCTAAGGCATTTAATGTGACACTCAAGTAGAGATTGAACGACAAGTTTCCTAGGCCTAATGGCATGCCATAGTACACCATTCCACTCCCAAAACCTATCAGCAAAACGGGTAACAACCTTCGGAGAGCCCATCTTTTCTGCACCAACATCTTTATAGTCGAGAAAACATTCCCATTATTCCATCTTTCTTCCTGAAACGAAACCTCAGAGAAGCTCCAAGTTAAACAACTACTATGGCTAGGTGTTGCGATGCTTTTCAACGTGGCCACTGCTTCCTCTTTTCGTCCACGCACAAAGAGCCATCTAGGAGACTCACTAACAAAGAAGTGAACCAGCATAGAATAAAAGATTCCTGGGATAGAAGTCCATAAATAAAGAGATCTCCAAGATGAACCTCTATTGAAATAAGCTATAGCTGGTAGTGATAAGAACCCAATTGTGAAACAAAAGAACCCTATCACACCCACTTGGCCTCGCCACCTTTTACCCACAAGCTCAGCTGTTAACACAAGTGCAGAAGTTCCAATTGTTGCACGGCCAAACCCACAAACCAATCTTAAAGCCGAGTAAACCCATATGTTGGGGGAGAAGACAGTAAGCAAAGAAGATAGGGACATGGTTAGGCATGAAAGAAAGATCATGTTTTTGCGACCAAGTGAGGAATCAGCTAGTGTGGCAAGAACGAATCCACCCACTAGGCAACCCACGAAGAAGGATGATGCAGGCAAGCCAGTGATAATGGAAGAAGAACATTCTAACTTCCATTCTGATATGATTGATGTATAGGAAGGCCAATCCCATGCCCATGAATTTTTTGGAAGATAGCAAATGTTGGAGACCGAGTCGCAACCATGTTGATGAGTAGTACAGTGCCATGTTGGGTATGCATCAGTGAAGACACTAATGAATGTTTGTTGTGCATCAAATAGCCATGCCAAGGATACAAGTAGAGTTTGGAAGAATTGGGCCCACCCAAATACTCCTATACACTGTTCAATGGAGGAATCAAGGGATGGACGGTGTTTCTCTAGAGGTGGGGTGGTGCTTTGTGACTCGGCCGAATTGGGTTGGGAGAGAAGTGGTGTTGAATCGGCCATTTGGAACTATGTTTATGAAAAGGCAGAATTGGAGTGAGAGATGTGTGAATGAATAAAGGCTTTTATAGTTTTTTTAGGCTAAGGAGAGGCGAGAGTCTAAAACTGTGTGCCACTTCTAGCATCTATGTATGACACATCACACATTGTAGCATCTATGTCTATGTATGACTCATTACTTAACCTTGGGGAAAATACTGTATGGGTTTTGATTGTCATGCATCCATTGTTTCCTTCTTCATGATTTTTTATTTTATTTTATTTTTTTTTTCCAGCTACTTCTATACGTTAAAATTTAATAAATTTTCATCAATTATGAACATATGTTTGAAATAATGGATAATATTTTATTTGATCTTTGAAAGATCAACTACAGTTTTTTAAATTCTAATTTGATCTAATATTTTATTGAATAATGTTGTCGCTAATGCATAACAGATTATACTGAGCATTCTATAATTATCCTCTCTTTTTTTGATAAGATTCTCATCATTTTTAATTTTGATTTTTAGATATGAAATACAAATATTAGGAAATGTATGACTAATATTTATTTGTTATAAATCTTTTTGAGTAAAACATTTTGGAAAAAGTTGGTGCTTCTATTTTTGTGTGAGGTGACAATCAGTAACTATATATCTATATATATATATATATATATATATATATATATATATATATATATATATATATATAATATTTATTAAATTTCATAGAAAAATAGAGCACATGAGTTAATTTTGTTCGGTTTTTTGTCCTAAGTCCATAATTGTAGATGGCTACATCTTTATTGTGACGTATTATTTTTACAAGAGAAATGCTAACGGATGTCTTTAATGCAATAGTTAACAATCCATTTAAAAAAAACGTTTTTATGGTAAAAAAAAAAGAAGTAATTAATGTTTTGATAACTTTTTTTATTTATCATAAAAATTATGTCAAAACTTTTCTAAAATAGATTGTTAACATAGCCTTAAGGGCACTCTTTAGCATAACTCTTTTTACAATGATACCCTGACTACCATATTAAGCCAACATGGGACTACTTGGTGATTTTTTTTTTTTTTTTTGACTGAAGAAGGTAGAGACTACTTGGTGATCTTAAAATGACAATATAATGTCGACATAATGACAACATATGACCATAGTTTTCAGAACCGGACCGGACCAGGAGGTCGGACCGTGAAAACCGGGAACCGGGATGAAAATCGATTTTTTAAGCCTAAAGAACCAGATTTTTTGTTAATTCCATGAACCGTTAAAACCGGGGTTGGACCGCACGAACCGGTGAGAACTGTGCGGTCTAACCCCTTAGCAATTTAAAAAAAAAAAAAAAAACAAAAAACAACTTAACACAAAATTTATTATTAATACTGACACAAAATTAATAATAAATTTTAATGTTTTCATGGTTATTATTTTATTTTATTAACTTTCTTATTTAATTATTAAATATATGCTTGAAAATCATTAAATTTCCCTCACATATATAGATATATTGTCAATTTTGCTAGTTTTATAAATTTAATATCTATATTTAGGCTTTAATTAATTATTAAATTAATTATGACGTCATCACGGTTCGACCTCGGTTCGACCTCAAAAACCTTGAACCTCTCTCTTTTATGGTTCAATGAACGGTCCGGGTCTGAAAACCTTGCATATGACAATATGCTAAAAGCATCTTTTTTTTTTTTTTTTTGGAGGAAATTCTAACAATAATTAGTCTCATTAGATTCACACAAAATATACAAGTAGTTCTGTGTGAAAGTTTTTCACATTTAGAATGATATGCTCCCATTACTTTTTTTTTGATATGATATGCTCCCATTACTTATGTCTTCATCTCAAATAATTGAAATGTATACTGACATGAGATATTGTCAATATCTTAAAGATGGGTATCCAGCAGCCCATTAATACTCATTTAATTAGGTCACCCAATAATTCTTTACCCATTTGACCCATTAATTGGGTGGGTGGATACCGATTTACCTTTTTTTGGGAAGGGAGGGGGGGAGGGGAGAGAGAGAGAAACAACGGTCAATATTTATTTAAATAGGCCTGTAATGAGGGAGATAATTGGGATTGGGTCTTTTTTGCCACCATATTACTAGCACAGATCTAGAAGCAGTTGAATGTTTGAAGAATACCAACTTATGGATTTCAAGTTTAGCACAATGGAAGATATCGATTTTTGAAACTATATTAAAGAAATAATTAGGCAAGGAAGACAAACACATAAATTATTATTATATTGTGAATTACTTTGTCTTTCTATATTGGCAAATGAACTGGAAAAACATGTCTTTTATTAAATCATTTTGTACCTACTATTAAATCAACTTTTTTGAGGTCTTTACTGACATAATATCTATTTAACATTATGATCTAATTCTTTTCTAAGTGTGTGTATATATATATTTTAAATATGTTATAATTTATGTTTGTATGTTTCCTGACAAAT
Organism: Quercus tomentella; assembly: GCA_028535165.1. Lineage (NCBI taxonomy): Eukaryota > Viridiplantae > Streptophyta > Magnoliopsida > Fagales > Fagaceae > Quercus > Quercus tomentella. The sequence goes on from JAPQVY010000156.1 coordinate 81,633,682, forward strand.
CAGTTTCAGTTCCATGTTTAAAATGAAACCCACCAAGCCCATGTCTTAACTTATTTTGACAATGATCCGGAGGCCTATTTTTTAGGCCAAAGGTTTTCAAATGTGTAAACCAAAGTATGATTTGTTGTGCGCAGTGCTTACAGGTTAGCAGCGGATCAAGCAAAGTATGATTTATTTAAATGCCGGAGCCCATGTCTTCATTAGAAAGTTGACTCATCTTTTCTCACTTTCTTTTTATTTATTTATTTGTAAAATATGATCCCAAGTCCCAACACTTCACTTAAAATAAATTCTGAAAAATAGATTAATTTTACGTTTGTTATCCAAATATTAAGTTAATTGGATCACTTTATTAGCATGCTACACATAAAAAAATTCATCTTATTTAATCACTTGTGCTTCTTGTTAATTTCGTTATTATTACTAGTTTGCAAATGAAAAATTGTCCTGTCTAGAATGGGCTTCTAGCGAGATTGCTAAGATGTTAAAAATAATTTAGAAGAAATTATCATTTTGGTCCTAATGTCTGCCATATGTGTCAAACTAGTTCCTAATATTTTAAAATGTGTCAGTTTAGTCTCTAACATTTTGATGTGTCAAAATTGCCTATGTCGTTCAATAGTAGATGGAAAATATTGACTTAGCTAATCGTGATACTCTATCAAATAATGCTAGAAGTACTTCATATTTTACTACAAGTCATATCCTTTACATTTTGAGGTGACATGCTACCACATCAACTGTTAACCACTAAATTACCAATTTATATTTAGTTTAAAACACTAAAAAAAAATAAAAAAATAAAAACCAGCCAAAATCACCCCAATCTCACCGGTTATGTGCGTCCAAAATTTCCTTCTCACTGTTGGCATCATTTTTAATTTGCTCACTAGCAAACAAATTTTGGCCATTCATATCCTCCTCAGTCCTCACATATAATCACTGCATCATTGAGTAGTCTCCATCTCACCCAACACCACCGATAGTTTCTTCCACTTGGATTACTATCTTTCGTTGGGACATTAAAAAAGAAAATATTCTCATGTATTAACAAACTCCAGAACTCTATTTTATTTTTATTTTTTTTTCTATATAAAAATACAATAAACACCCAAAACGCAAACAAATAGAGAGAAACAAAGACCACAGATTACACAAGGATCAAATAATGGACCCTATGCAAATCTCGCCAATATATAATTAATTATACATAATTATATATAAAAAAAAATAAAAACAAAAGCAAAAATTATTGGTGTCTCAAATGATAAAAATTAATTATGATGTCATAAATTTCAAATATTATTGTATCTAAACAAAACAATAAATAAATCAATCAATCAATCAAACAAAAGAACCTATGTAAATCGATTTCTGCGGGTCAATTTAGAGCAATAGACATCTATCATCAATTCATTATTTGTCTTCAATTTAAAAATAGTATGAAATGAAATCAGTGAAATCTTTAGATTCTTTTTTCTTTAATTTTTTTTCCCAGTGACGAACTTCAAATCTATTGAGTCGATCTTTATAATGAAAGGATAACAACTAAAGTAAAAAAGAGGCCCAGTTAATTGGTTTCATAATTTAACCATGTCCAAAGCACATGCAAAGCAAAGTATGAGATAATATATTATATTATTGATAAATGATAAAAATTGTGGGCAATGATGACCCATTCTCCATCAGAATGGTAATAATAGTATGTTGTTTAAGTGCTAACTGTCTTGTCTAAACAAAAGCTCAAAACCATTTATTTAATTGAGTTGGAAACCTCAACAGAAAATTTGTTACTCAAGACCATGCTTAATTTAGTTGTTTACACAATTTCAATTAATAAATCTATGGTACTTCCTCATGCCTCTAGTGCATGGAGGAATACGAGGGTCTTGATTTGGGCTCAGGAGAAAGGGTGGGATATTTATAAATTAATATTCACAAATAAGTATTATTATTTTTGTGTATGTTTTAATAAGTATTACTATTTATTCCAAAAAAAAAAAAAATTACAAACATCTCAAAAAAATAAAAAATGCGACTACAATAAATGGTGGCTATGAACACAAGTAAGTGCCATCTCTGAGAATTACACGTCAAAGGTATGTGTCATTTTAATTTCAATTACTATTATTTTTGTATTAAATGCTTTAAGAGCTTTTTTGATTCATCATTTGAGAGTAAGAATAATGTTAAAAATACAAACTATTTTATAAAATATTTTATAAATTATTGATGTGGTGAGTGATTATTGGTAAATAAAAAAATGATATTAATGGTGGACTTAAATGAAAACCAATAAGAAGTTGACCATATCAACATTTTGTAAAAATATTGTAAAATAATTTGTGCCTATAGTATTACTCTTTGAGTAATTATGTAGCCCTCTATAGAAACATACCGCCAATTTTTCCAATCAATAGGTATGTCATGTAATTAACAAATCCCTTATAAGAACTCCACTTTTTTTTTTCTTTTTTTTTTTGAGATAAATAAGTAGTCCACTTAAATAAGTTAAATGTATGATTTTTTTTTTTTTTTTCGAGAAACAAATGTATGATTTGTTAGTTAATTAGGATTTTGATTACTCATTTTAATGGAGAGGAAGAAAATAACTATATGTAACAATATAAATAAATTGACTTATTTTTTAAAAGTAATTTTCTATGTTATCGTTAAACCTATAAGCCACAAAACATAAGACTTCTCAAACACATACTTTTTCATAGATTTAATCCCTCAATAGGATCATGTTACATTGCCTTCCAACCCAATAAATAAATCTTATGTAATCAAACAAAAACCTTACCAGAATTATATTGTATGAATAATATTAATTCACAGTCAAATTCGTTTGATATGAGGGTTGAAAAAGAAACTTTGTTATAATTCCTTATTTTTTTTTTTCCACCTTTTTACATGGGCATGAATCACACCAGGGCCGACAGCAAAAAGGTGACATGGTCTAAAGGGAACCAAAACTGATGTATAATAAATTATTTGCTTCATTCATGGAAGTGATTGAGAGTTTGAGACAAATTGCTTTATTGCGATTCTATATTCAGAAACCAGAACCCCATTTGCACACAAATCCTTTTTACACATTAAGCACAAAAGAAAGAAAAAACAAGTGAAGTCACTATGAATCACAATTTTCGTTCAATTATTTTGCTAGGATAACATCAACACGACTCCAATCATCATTCTCCTTTTCTTCTTTTTTTTTTTCTTTTTTTTTTTAATTATTATTATTATTATTATTATAATAATTATAGTGGGGAATGGAGAGAGAAAATTAGATATTCAAATATCTCAAAAGATGCGAAAATTACTAGGCTATGACTTAAAGCACAATTAACTTGAATTTATATGTTGCAAGTTAGGAAATTCTCTGATGAGAAAACACCCAAGTTGTAATAACTGAAACTTATGGAACAATTAATTTGATGAAAGGTGAGATCTTTGGGCATAAAATTCAACAACATCAAATTAGACAACCATGAACAATATACAGTACTAAGTAGGGATGGAACGGGGCGAGGCAGAATCAATCCATTGGTGCATCCTCCTCTATTTAGGTGCGGTAAAAGGAGAAATCAGGTTTGAAACATATTTGAGCTGGTTTCAACGCTGATAAAACAAAGATGAAGCATAAAGAAAAATGATGACCCTGAAAGTACTAAGAGAGACAAAGAGAGAAGTGTTCTGGATATGGTAATAAAATATATGTAAATATAAATAAATTATATTTAGGATATAAAAATAAATTATTATAAAGTTGTGGTTTACAACTAATTTGTGTTGACTTTAATTCCTTACCAAATTTTATTGTAATTTTGTTCAATCTTTTGTACCCTGTATTTTATGTGGGATTTCATTGTAAGGGTTGTGTGTGAGAGAGTGTGTGAAGACTCAAGGCAAATTGAAGACCAAGGAAGTTTTCACAGGTAGCTCGCGAGAAGCCTTCTTATGAAGTGAAGCATGTGCTCAACACACGACTGGAATGCGAAGAGTCATGACAGATGGTGACAGTTGATTTTCGCGAGTGTCTCGTGAGTAAGGCCTTCCCGCGAGATACCTGCAAAACATTCTGTTTTGCCAATTTGTCATATCTGATACACCAGGTCTCTACCCACACTATATATACCCACATTATCCACATATTGAGAGAAGTTCTTTTTAGAGAGAAAACCCTAGCCATTACCCTTGAGAGTGAGAGATTGTCATACCCACAATTCTCTACTCAATCCAATGTGGTTTTCCTCAACTCCTACCTCTCCATTTCCAAATCCTTGAGAGGTTGATAGCCCAAACACTTACCACACCCATCTTAAGTGTAAAGTGAGGTTTTGGTGTTGCTGGGAAGTATTGGAAGAAGCCATTTGTTTGGTGGATGCAATCGGGCTGAATTGCGTGATCTAGAGAGCTAGAGAAGACAACTCTTCATTAAGTCAGTTGGTAGCAAGAGCTTGGAGGGCTCGAGTACATAGGGTAGACTAGGCTTGGAGGGTCTTTTGTTATTCGTGTACTCCAACTTATTCTCTAGTTGATTGATTTACCGCTTGGAGGGCGGCGGAGAGGTTTTTCACTGAGTTCTTCAGTTTCCTCTTTGATAACACATTGGCGTGTTATCTTGTGTTTACATTCTTCTTCCCTACTCTTTTAGCTTTCATTTTACTGCTGTGATTTGATGAATATGGCTTAGAGTAGTTATTTTGTTTATCTGCTCGCATTTACTCTATTCTGCACTTAGTTAAAGTTAGAGTAAAATCAACTGAACTGTAATTTTAATTTAGGGAGGGGGTTTAAATAGTTCTTGTGTTTTCACACAAATTCAAGTTTTCAATTGGTATTAGAGCGGCTACACTTGCTGAAGTTTCGTTATCTAAGTGTGATCTTAGACCTTATTTGAGATGGATCGATCTCAATCGCTTAATGCTCCTCCATACTTTGATGGGAGTAATTATACTTTTTGGAAAGTCCGTATAAGGGCATTCCTATGTTCTATTGATGATAGTGTTTGGGATGCTGTTGAGATAGGATGGACTAGGCACCTCTTGCAGTAGCTAATGCTAATAGCAAGGCTTTAAATGCCATTTTCTATGGTTTTTCCCCTAATGAATTTCACAGGATCTCTCATGTCACAATTTCCAAGGAGGTGTGGCAAATCTTGGAGACGACCTATGAAGGCACCAAAAAGGTGAAGGACACCAAGTTGCAAATGCTTACCACACACTTCGAGGAGTTGAAGACGAGTGAAGACGAGTCATTCAACTCATTTTATGGGAAGCTAAATGAAGTGGTGATTGGGAAATTCAACTTGGGAGAAAAGACGGAGGACTCCAATATTGTGAGGAAGATTCTATGTTCTTTGCCGGAGAGTTTTAGTGCAAAGATCATTGCCATTGAAGAGAGCAAAGACCTTGATGAGATTAAAATTCAAGAACTCATTAGTTCTCTTCAAACCTATGAGCTATCTCTACCATCTCAAAGGAAGAGCAAATCTCTTGCTCTCAAGATGGTCAATGAAAAATTGGAAGCTCAAGACTCCTCGAATGAGGATGAGGTTGGAAAGGATGTGGCATACCTTGCCAAGAACTTCCGTAAGTTCCTAAAGTTCAAAAGAGATGGAAAGTCCTTTGAGAAGGGAAAAATTTCAAAATTCTAAAAGGACAAGAAAGACTTCAAGAAGAAGGATTCAAGAGATTCCTCACCATCTGAAATGGTCATGTGCTTTGAGTGCAAAGGGCATAGGCATGTGAAGAAAGAATGCCCCACTTATTTAAAGGCAAAGAGTAAAGTCTTTGCAACTACCCTCAGTGACTCAGATGGTTCAAACTTTGACTCGGAAGAAAGCTGTGATAGAGAAGGAAATTACTTCGCATTTATGACCATTGCACCTATGGACTCATCAGAAGATTTGAGCCTTCTAGTGGAAGAACTCAGTGATCACACCGAAGTAGAGTCTATGGGAATTGAGGAAGAATCCGATGATGAAGATGAAGGAACCAAGGAATTGCAAGAATCTTATAATTCTCCTTTTGAGAAAACCGGAGAGTATGCTAGAGTGGCTAAAGTAGCCATCAGAAAAATGAAGAAACCTGAACAAGACCACAAGAGCATACTTGTAAGGTACAAGGAAATGAAGTGTGAAGTTGAGGCGCTGAATGGAGAACTAATCGAGGCCTACTCCAAGATCAAGTTTCTTGAGCTTGAAGTGATTCAAGCTAATGCCAAGGTGGAGCGTGTTGCCTCCAAGAAACTTGACGAAGTGCTTGCACATTATAAGCCTTTTTCTAACAAAAGTGGCTTGGGATATTCCCCAGAGAGTAGTTCATGTGCCAATGTGTTGAAGGAGATGAAATTTGTTAAAGCTAAGGAACCAATGGTAGCAACTCCAAGTGTTGAGAATGCAAAAATGGAGAAAAAGCCAAATGGAACTGCTCAAAAGGTTTTAACAAAATCTCAAAATCCATTTGTGGCCAAACCCAAGGCTAAAGGGAAGTCTTTCCTAAAGCCTCAAAGAGGTCCTTAAGTTCAACACTTCTACCACCATTGTGTAGTTAGAGGAAACACAAGACCTAACTGCTATAAATTTCATGCATTGAAGAAAGTGGATTCTCAAAGGCTAAGAGGACAAGGAAAAGGGAACTGGAACTTCAAGTGACCAAAAGGGCGAGAAGCTAATTCCGGGTTTGGTGATGTGATAAAGATAATTGATACTATCACTTCTTGTTTGGCAAGCTTCAGTTAAAGGTTTGAGAATCACAGCTCTAGTACCCTATCCTCTAGAGATATCACCCCAAACGCACGTGCCGTGTGGGTGAAGAAGGGTACACATGCATAAGCATTTGACCATATTCATGCATAAATTCTTCCTATATGTTGTGACTTTGAATTGGTTGTTTGCTTATGTTTTACGTTCTAGCATGTTTCTTTCAAGTTTGTTTTGTACTTTTTGTTATTTGTTGATCTTACTTTACATGTTCTATTTTTGAGTGTGTTGAAAAATTCAAAAACTCATAAAAATTGAAAAATTTCTAAAAAGTTTAATCACTTGTGTTGTATATATCATATGTGAGTTTGGCTTAGTACCTTCGTACTAATGGCGTAGTGCATTTACGAGTTTAGCTTGTTATGTATGCACATTTATCTTTGTGGAAAAAAAAAATTGAAATCTATGTGTGACTGTTGTAAATCGATCTTCAAGCTTGTCATGAATGATTGATCAATAGTCTTGATGGTTTTGATACATGCATAAACTTGTGCCTATATATCTTCCCACACTTTCATGTTTTTGCTTTATAGCTCAACAAATGTCAAATCTCGAAAAGAGATAATGAGCTACAAAAGCTGTCGCACATACTAGTATTTGACTAGGAAAAAGGGAAAGCGATTTATATTGAAATGTATGGTGCCTAAAAAGCCAAAACCTTACTCACAACATTGAAATATCAAAAATTTCAGGTACCGATCTAAAAATGAGATGTATTATTCAAAAATGATAAAATGTTATAATTTGTAATGAAGTCAAACGAAAAGCTTCAAAGATGTTTAATCATTTTCTTGTAGGAGGTCATATATGTTTATTTCTATAATTGAGATAGATCACTAGATTTAGTACTAGTTGTATATGACTTGATTGAATTGATCATTAAAACTTCACTCTAGACTAAGGACTATTTCACATCTGATACTCACACATAACACACAAGACTTTTGTTCAATGAATGCTTATTTCATTTGTGTGATTGTACATGTTCAAATGTGATGTGTATACTCAATTGATTGTCGATCAAACCCAAAAAGATTTTTAAGTATTTTATATGTTTTTGAAAGTGCTTTTATGCTTTCGTGTTTTGATTTTTTGTTCAAATTACATTTTTCATGTTTTTCATCAAAAACTTCTTCAGAGGTATTTTCACGAGAAGCTCGCAACTAAGCTCTTCCTACGAAAATGGCTTAAGGCAAAACATGAAAACACAAAATTCAGATAGAGACTTTCACGATTGTCTCTCGACTGTTTCGTGAGTAAAGTCTACTCTCTAAAAGTTTTGTGCTTCAGAGGCATTTTTCGCGAGTAACTTCGCGAGAAGTTAACCCACGAAAAATGCATGTTTTCACTTTTAAAGGGCTGACGTAGACAGTTTTTTAAACATATCATATTTCTCTCACTTTTCCTTCCTCATGCCTCCTTCCAACCTAAAACTGATTTTCACTCAAAAACCCAACAATTTTCAAGTGCAATCATTTCAAAAACTTCTTTAAGGTATGTTCATACAATTTTTTTCTTTATTTCCTTAGATTATACAAAGAATTTCTAGGTTTTATTTGAATTTGGGAATTTTTGAAAAAGGGTTGGGAACTTTAAATTTTGTGCAAATTCTTTCAATTTCTTAATTGGGCTTTCTCTCATTTGGTTTGTTTGTGTTTGTGTTGGCTCCTTGTGGCAATTTTAACATGTATGTAGGCAAGTTTTACTTATGTTCATGCATTGCCCACATGTTAGTTCTATAGGTGCATACCAAGTGTTTGATAAAATGCTCAAATGACATTTTGGTGTTGTTTTGGAATCCAATGAGTTCCAAACTTTGGGAATTACCATGATTGAACTTGTTTATCATGTGTTTGATCGTTGGTTGTGTGTTTTACACACTTTGAGCCCATTGTGTTTAGCCATGCCTTGCACATGCATCACATATGCACACCACATGCACATTTGCACAATTGTCATTTTTTTTTTTTTTTTTTGCATTTTAGTGATGTTACATTTTTTAGCACTTATATCATGTTTATGTGACTTTGTTTTGTTCCTTTTTAGGACTTTGTGCTTATTTTTATGAACTAACTTGACACTAATCATGTTTGTGTTCCTGTTTTGTGTTTTTGCACTTGTTTCTCTACTTTCTATTTGTTTATGCAAATGTCTCTATGCAAGAAGTCAGCTGCGAAAGGAAGTAATAGCAAAGGAAAAGAACCCGTGATTGATGTTGATAACCTCTCCTCAAAATCAAAGAAGACTCGATCATTGATAGGAGTTTATGATCTTGATAAGTTTAGATCATATGCTGCATTTCAAGCCTATGAGAGTTATTTTAAAGATGCTCCATTGTTGGTTGAAAGGGTTGTTGACCAAGCATCTCTTCTTGAGACAAACATTCCCAAATGGTTTGCCACCAAGGATTGAAACTACCTTCTTACCAACCTTGATGATACATACGAGAAAATGGTGAAAGAGTTTTATGCAAATGCCATTTCTGAAGGGGATGAGCTAAAATGTTAGGTTAGAGGAAAGAGTTTCACAGTGACACTTGTCTACCTTGCTGACATTTTGCGCATTAACCGACCGTTGTTTCCAAAGCCACCAGTATATGATGACTTGAATCCGGAAGAAGAAGTGCTTCGAGAAACCTTAGGAGACTACTTGGAATTTTCTTCCAATGGGAAATCTATAAGTGTTGCATCCCTATCTCCCGAACTAAGGCTACTCACAATGACCATATTTCACAACCTCTACCCTCTATCAAGCACCAGATACATGAATCTCTGTTGAGCTTTGTTCCTTCACGATCTGATCAATGATGAAGAGATTGATGTTTGCTCTCATATTTTCTACATCTTGAGCAAAACAGCTGAGAGGACTGCTTCAAGGAACTGCCTTTCTCTTAGTCGCCTTATCTCAAAAATTTTAAGGCTTAAAGGCGTGCGTCCTTCAGAAGTTGAGTACCCATACCCACAGCCAAGTCCAATAAACATCCGCACTTTTAATGCCAGTATAAGTCACACTCGAAAGAGCACCAAGCTTGAAAGCCATGCTCCTCAGGATAGTCCAAGCTCTAGCTCACATACCTATGGTGAAAAGTTAAACAACATCATGGCCACTATCCAAAAGATCAACACTAAGATATCCAGACTAGCAACCATCATGCACTCTCAACACAATCGTTTAGACACAAAGTTCATGTCTCTCCACACTCAATTGGACCAAATTCAAAGGAAGCTAGAGGAACATGGAGACTAGCTATTCCATGACAAAAAGGGAAAGATGGTTATTGATAGGGGGAGTGTAGTTATAGGGGGAGAAAGAGCTAGACTGAAGAGAGAGCATTGGAGATCAAGTCCAAAAGAGCAAGAAAAGCCTTTCAAAGCCTAACATTAGACATAATGTTCCACGTTACCTATGTATATTTACATTGCTTTCTTTTAAAGCTTTAAGTACTTTGGTTTAATACTTTCAATCTATTTTCAGTACTTTAGTTTTATATCCTTGCTTTCTAGCATTTTTTAAGCACTTTTAGATTTTGTTGAATTATCTTGAGTACTACACACTTGTGCCCCGGTTGGATCTTGTATCCTGGATGCCAATACTTCGTGCATTTTGCATTGGTTGTGTATTGGACATGCAACTGATTTTTGCGTTACTCTTAATTGCATTGCGTGTCCAAATGATCATTTACTAGCTAAATGTTCATTGTAGTCATTCTTTAATGATTGTTCTTATTTGATCAAGATATGCTTAATTGTTTATATAGTATTTGATATCGCTCCGAATCAGTAAGGTAGATGGCCTGGCTTCGGTGGGCTATCGAAACGGTTGATGGCCTGCAAGGAAGGAAACGCAATCAAAGAGGAGACCGGAGAAGACCGGTCGAACCCCCTCCGATGGAGAAGTTAGTTTCGTAGAAAAGGAAGTTCCAAGTATTTTGGAAAATTGTCTAAGTGAAAATCTTCCCTCTGTCGGGTTCAGACCGGTCCCTTATATAGGGAGCCTGAGACGGTTACTTGTCCAATAACCGTCCCAGGATTTGTGGAAACCAAAAACTCCGGAGTTAACTACCTCAACAGATATAAAACTGTAACCGCTAATGGAAGTTAACTTATTCGAAGGGTTTGTTGAGATAGTTGCGGGTTTAGTCGAAAGTCAAAGTGTTGAGCTTCCGTCCGTCTGGCGTAGGACGGTTTAGTCTAAGTGTTGAGCTTCCGTCCAAGGATATCCAACGATTGCTCATGGACGAACCTAATGGACGATCACTGTCTTCATGGAAGACAGTTTATGGAATGGTGCTATTATTCATGGACGTTTCTTCTTCTTCAGGATAAACTCTGGGATCAACCTGCGTTGTAGGCACTAGACGAGCCATTTGGACGAGCTGGAGATGGATTATTTTCCACTTCTCTATCAGTATTTATTACCTTGATTGCACTTTACTTGCTCATATATGTACCATGTATTCAACTTGTCATAAGCTTAATGAAAGTTTTGTTTGTATGTGAGTGTTTTAGGTTACAAGTATATACATACAAGTGCTTCACAGATTCTAAATTAGGTGTGAGTGAGTTTTACCACTGTTCCCAAACTCATGTTTAAGTCTAGAGTCTGTTTTAGGGGTTTTGTCATAGAATAGCCAAAGGGGGAGATTGTAAAGTTGTGATTTACAACTAATTTGTGTTGGCTTTAATTTCGCGCCAAATTTGATTGAAATTTTGTTCAATCTTTTTTACCCTGTATTTTATGTGGGATTTTATTGTAAGGGTTGTGTGTGTGAGAGAGTGTGAAGACTCAAGGCAAATTAAAGACCAAAGAAGTTTTCGCGGGTAGCTCGCAAGAAACCTTCCTGCGAAGTGAAGCATGTGCTCAGCACATGACTAGATTGCGAAGAGTCATGATAGATGGTAATAGCTGGTTTTCACGAGTGTCACGCGGGTAAGGCCTTCCCACGAGATACCCGCGAAACATTCTGTTTTGCCAATTTGTCATATCTGATACATCAGGTCTCTACCCACACTATATATACCCACATTACCCACATATTGAGAGGAGTGCTTTTCAGAGAGAAAACCCTAGCCATTGCCCTTGAGAGTGAGAGATTGTCATACCCATAATTCTCTACACAATCCAATGTGGTTTTTCTCAACTCCTACCTCTTCATTTCCAAATCCTTGAGAGGTTGATAACCCAAACACTTACCACACCCATCCTGAGTGTAAAGTAAGGTTTTGGTACTGTTGGGAAGCATTGGAAGAAGCCATTTATTTGGTGGATTCAATCGGGCTGAATTGCGTGATCCAGAGATCTAGAGAAGACAAGGCTTCGTTAAATCAGTAGGTAGCAAGAGCTTAGAGGACTCGAGTACATTGGGTTGACTAGGCTTAGAGGGTCTTTTGTTATTCGTGTACTCCAACTTATTCTCTAATAGATCGATTTACTGCTTGGAGGGCAACAAAGAGGTTTTTCGTCAAATTCTTCGGTTTCTTCTTTGATAACACATCAGCGTATTATCTTGTGTTTGTATTCTTTTTCCCTACTTTTTTAGCTTTCATTTTACTGCTATGATTTGATGAATATGGTTAGAGTAGTTATTTTGTTTATTCGCTCGCATTTACTCTATTCTGCATTTAGTTAAAGTTAGAGTAAAATTAACCAAGCCGTAATTTTAATTTGGGGGGGGGGTCTAAACAGCTCTTATGTTTTCACTCAAATTCGAGCTTTCAATTATATATATATATATATATATATATATATATATATATATATATATTTATATGAAAAAATTAAATATTTATATATACATTAGGGATAGGAGGGGGGCGGGGGGAAGCAAAACCCATCCCTATCAACTCTTCGAAGCAAGAAAAATTAGGTGGGCAGTGTAGATTAAACGGGGTAAGGTATTTTTACACCCAAAAGTAAATAATAAGCCTAAAATATTGTTTTGATCCTTAAATTTTACGATTTTTTTTTCTTCCTGAAACTTAATTTAAAAAGTTCATTTTTCATCTCTAAATTATTAGAAAATTCTTTTTTGTTCCTAAACTGTTGGAAATGTTTCATTTTCTGTCCTTGAATTTTTTTTTAAAAAAATCATCCCTATTTTTTTTTCTAAAAACTAATTTTAAAAATCTTTACAAATTTTAAGGGTGAAAAAGAATAACCTATGTAAAAACTAATATAAAGTTCACACCCCTCACAATGCTTTAATGGATTGCCAAATGTTTTTTCCCAAGTTTACCATAGCCATATACTCATGTCTGAAATTTTAGCGTTGGTAACCTTTGACGAAAAAGGTTATAAATAAGTTGCTTTAATGCTATGTAGCGTCACACCATTTATAATTTCTAAGTGACGTAATATTTTGTCTACTGTTACATTTTAAAAATAAAATAAAATTTTAATAATGAAACGAATTCTCTTTATTTCAAGTAAAATAGAGACAATCTTGTTGTAAGATTCTTCACCAATTCTAAAAAGTATGTGGGTGCTTTGTTTGAAAAATTTTACTTGTCTACAAAATATGATATTGACAATATATCATTTTAGTAGACATTTCAATTTGAGATGAACAAATGATGTTTTTTAATGGTTTTTGCACATTATGCTTATAAATTTACATGTTATTCACAAAGTGAAACATAAATAAATAAATAAAATTTTAAAAAGAGAGAATTTGTATTTCCTTTTTATATGGTTAAAATCCAGGCCAAATTCACATACACTCAGAAAAGAAATTAAAAAAAAAAAAAAAAAAAAAAGATGCAACCAAATCAATCTTATGAAATTCTTCAACAAAAAAAAAAAAAAAAATCAATCTGATGAAAGATAAATGTTGTTTATCTTAAAGATTTTTGACCAATCACTGCACACAATTTTTACATAATTTGAGATAACCAACAGCTAATTAAGCCAATAGATCACCTTCACCATTACAAATTGCCTTCTCGCTGCGTTCTTCCTCATCCATTGTATCACAAAGTGCTCTACCTCTTGTCTCCGGTAAAAATACTGCAAACAGCCCACAACAGCCTATCACCCACCCAAACACCCCATAGGATAAAACTCCATCTCTTCTCTCAGCTACTAGCATCGGACCAAACACACCACCAAACACAACTGCTTGTCTCACCAATGAAGTTGCTGAGTTCCTCACACAAGTAGGGAACAACTCTATTGTGAATATGAATAATATACTTAACGCAGTGCAACAACTGAAGAAGGATACTGTCTCAAGTCCAATCCGCAGTCTTGTCCACACCTCACCTTTTAAAGCACACATAATACTGAAAATCCCACTGAGGGTAGTGAAAGCAAGCACAGAAAATTTTCTGTTCAACTTACCTATAAGCAAGATAATGATCAGTGAAGATGGTATCTCAGATAAGGCATTTAATGTGACACTCAAGTAGAGATTGAATGACAAGTTTCCTAGGCCTAATGGCATGCCATAGTACACCATTCCAATCCCAAAACCAATCGCCAAAACCGGTAACAACCTTCGGAAAGCCCATCTTTTCTGCACCAACATCTTTATAGTCGAGAAAACATTCCCATTATTCCATCTTTCTTCCTGAAACGAAACCTCAGAGAAGCTCCAAGTTAAACAACTACTATGGCTAGGTGTTGCAATGCTTTTCAACGTGGCTACCGCTTCTTCTTTACGTCCATGCACAAAGAGCCATCTGGGAGACTCACGAACAAAGAAGTGAACCAGCATAGAATAAAATATTCCTGGGATAGAAGTCCATAAATAAAGAGATCTCCAAGATGAACCTCTATTCAAATAAGCTATAGCTGGTAGTGATAAGAAGCCAATTGAGAAACAAAAGAATCCCATCACACCCACTTGGCCTCGCCACCTTTTACCCACAAGCTCAGCTGTTAACACAAGTGCAGAAGTACCAATTGTTGCACGGCTAAACCCACAAATCAATCTTAAAGTTGAGTAAACCCATATGTTGGTGGAGAAGACAGTAAGCAAAGAAGATAGGGACATGGTTAGGCATGAAAGAAAGATCATGTTTTTGCGACCAAGTGAGGAATCAGCAAGTGTGGCGAGAACGAATCCACCCACTAGGCAACCCATGAAAAAAGATGATGCAGGCAAGCCAGTGATAATGGAAGAAGAACATTCTAACTTCCATTCTGATATGATTGATGTATAGGAAGGACAATCCCATGCCCATGAATTTTTTGGAAGATAGCAAATGTTGGATACCGAGTCGCAACCATGTTGATGAGTAGTACAGTGCCATGTTGGGTATGCATCAGTGAAGACACTAATGAATGTTTGTTGTGCATCAAATAGCCATGCCAAGTTTACAAGCAGAGTTTGGAAGAATTGGGCCCACCCAAATACTCCTATACACCGTTCAATGGTGGAATCAAGGGATGGATGGTATTTCTCTAGAGGTGGGGTGGTGCTTTGTGACTCGGCCGAGTTGGGTTGGGAGAGAAGTGGTGTTGAATCGGCCATTTGGAACTATGTTTATGAAAAGGCTGAATTGGAGTGAGAGAAATGTGAATGAATAAAGGCTTTTAGGCTAAGGAGAGGCGAGAGTCTAAAACTGTATGCCACGTCTAGCATCTATGTATGACACATATCACACATTACTTAACCTTGGAAAAATATTGTAGCATCTATGTCTATGTATGACTCATTACTTAACCTTGGAAAAATACTGTATGGGTTTTGATTGTCTTGCATCCATTGTTTCCTTCTTTCTTTTTTTCTTTCTTTTTTTCAGCTACTTTTATATGTTAAAATTTAAACATTTTTCATCAATTATGAATATATGTTTGAAATAATGAATATAAATATTTTCCTTATATTTTATTTGATCTTAGAAAGATCAACTACAGTTTTTTAAATTCTGGTTCGATTTAATATTTCTAGAATAATGTTGTAGCTCGCTGGCAATGCATGGCAGACTCTACTGACCATTCTACAATTATCCTCTTGTCTCTGTGCGATTCAATTAAATGTATTCGGAAAGGGTCATTGTTCATAATAGATGCTAGAACAAAAATAAAGCATTTACAACAAATATTGTATTATTAATGTATTATGCCAAGGTCTTTATTGAACACCAAGTTGAACCTTTTTATTTATTTATTTTCAAACAAAACAGAAACTTTGAAGTTGATACTATAGAATATCGTCTTTGTCCTAAGTGTAAAGCCTATATTTTTAAATTCGCAACCATGAACCATTGTAACCATTTAGAACTTAATTTGTCTAATTGAACAGTGTTGAATTAATCCTTGAAACAAGATAAATTAAGTTCAGAACAAGTGAAAACTCAAGAATGAAGAAAATAGAGTGCTGGAATATTGCGTTTCGATTGCAGGCTTGACAAGTCAAAAGTCCCTAATCTCGACCGGTTGAAATGCACATCTTGACCAATTGAAATTTGTATTGATTGTTTACTCAAAAAAAAAAAAAAAAAAATGTGTATTTATTGGAATTTCAACTTCTTTTCTCAGCTGTTTAATATAGGGTTTTGATGGATCTTTAAGTACATATATATACAAATCTTAGAACATGTTTTTGAAGGCACGGGAGGATAGTGTTTTGTACTACATGAGGTAGCAGTAGATTTAGAATTTTCTACTGTACAAATTTCAATTCTATTAATGAATATATTTCCTTGAGGATTATTTAAGTTAAATCTTCCTCAAGTTTTTAATTGTTAAACAGACAATTTCATTGATTTTCCTTGGTAAAAAAAAATTTAAAAAAAATTTAAAAAAACTGGCGTATTCTTGAACCTTCCCTTTGTTTATTCCTAATAAATATATATAGTTTATCCCTCAATCAATAACATTTATTCCGTTTGCCTACTACTAATTTATCAAAACATCCCTTCAAACACAAGAACCACCTACCCATGACAAAGACAGCCAACAATTTCTATCTTCTGGCATCAATTCATGAACTCACCAAGATAATTATCTACCAGCTCAAGTGTATGTATGGTGTAGTTTTTTCTCACCCTTTCTAAATACATTTACACACTTCTTACCCAACTTTTTTTTTTTTTTTTTTTTTTGATAACTTAAATTAACAAAGAGACTACAACAAGTCTAAGACAAGTCTGGATGTACCCAACTCTGATGAACTGGGACTTTAGTTGCAAAAATTGCTGACTCGTAAACAGTGTTCAAGACATGCCTACGAACAAAAAAGGCTTTACAAGTAAGACCATGCTGCTGCAAATTTAGTAAATCAGTCACCATATTTTTTCCTGCCATTTAGGATTTCTTGTTGTGTTGAAAACTTAGACTGTTCTTCTGCTGCTGCACAGAAACAAAAGCTTATGAAACCTCAGGCTTTTAGCTTTTATAGCAGCCTGCGCTAGAGCCTCTTGGACTGCTTGGTCAGCTGCTGCTGCTTACCCAACTTGTTTTAGATCAAAATAATCCAATAAAAATAAATTATACAATACTAGCACTCCTATCATCTGGGAGTGCTCGTCAGCATTTTCTAATTACATACAAAGCAAGTATGAGATAATATACTATGTCAGTGATGTGATAAGCATGGACTTTAGAAATTGTGGGCTGGTAAAGGATGTACGACATTCTCCATCAGAATGATAATATTATCATAATATTGTTTAAGTGCTGATCCAACTAATTGTCTTGTCTAAACAACACTCATAATATTGTTTAAGTGCTGATCCAGCAAATTTGTTACTTGCTAGTTTCAAATATTTTTTTCTTAAATTATTTTAAAGAACTGTTTGATTTCTCGCTTATTAAAGAACTGTTTCAAATTTGTTACTCGCTTATTCGAGAAATTATTGGTTCTTAATTACATAGAAACATACATGCCACCGATTCTTCCAACCAATAAATGTGTGTTATGTAATTAACAAAACCCTTATAAGCAGTTAAGTACTGCATTTAAATGTATGATTTGTGAGTTAATAGTATTTAGAGATAACTTATTTTCTTAAGGAGAGGAAGAAAATAACTACTAAGTATATAAATTGACTTATCATACATGCTAAGATTCAAATTACTTGTTTAAAGTCTTCTTCTATCTTATTTTTAAATCAATAAGCCACCAAACATGACAAGACTTCTCAAAAACACACGATTATTCATTGTTTTAATCTCTCAATGGGATCATGTCACATGGTCTTCCAACCTTAATAAATAAATTTCATGTAATCAAACAAAAACTTTATCACAACTGTACTGTACGAGAAATGTTAAATTCACAGTCTACAGGCCGTTTGACAGGACGGGTTGAAAAGAAATTTTGTTCTTATTCATTATTAAAATTGGAAATCATCATAAATCATATTTTTTGTACAATTATTTTGCTAGAAAGTAACATCAACACAACTCCCATAATCATTCATCCTTGGATATTTTTAGGGGGCAGGGAAGTTTTTTCACTTCTTACATTAATATTTTTCTGTGGCCATTTAAGCTCGTGGCTGGACAGCAATTATTTTTTTGGTTGAAAGAGTGGAATTTATTCAACTATTCAAGGATTAGTACATCAGAATCCATAGGAAGCTCTCTAGGGGTGCCATATTGCCAAAGATATTATTATTATTAAAGCATCAACACCATATGTTCTAAAAAAAATGTCATTTTAACACATTAAAAACATTATTTTATTATTTTAACACACTATTTTACAATTCACCATACATTACATTTTCTATTCTTCAATTCTATACATTAAAATAACATATACAAATTGTGCACTCCGGAAGTGAGACTGTCGGGCCTTATCTCATTTAGGCTCACAACTTGCTTGTAATGTGGGTTCAGGATTTCCTACTTCGAGTTGTTCTCGGCACAGAAACTCAATAGTTGCTCCTATTACTCTTTCTCTCTCTCTCTCTTTGAATCGCTTTTTTTCTCCACTCTCTATTTTCTTGAGAACCTTTCAACAACCCATTTCCCTTTCCATCTTTTTATATTTATAACTCTAAATTAGTGGAGAGATCATAATTATTGCCATAGTTAGTGCAATTGGGGGTCCAATATCATCAGTTGTAAGTGGATAGTTAGGTGGGAGTGGAATGTGGCGAATGTGGCCTTGGAACTTGGTTCCAACTCAAGTAGGAATGCTCGGCAGTGATGTTCCCTAGGCTCTGCCGGGCATGCTATGGTGTGCTCGGATGTTAGTCTTTCTTTACTATTCAGGAATGGTTTGCTGAGCAAGGATCAGGTGATGAAACTTAGGCCTTCAGTTTGTGCAGGTTGGGTAGAAAGAGATTGGGGATGTGGGCCATGCTGCTGGGCCTGAATTCAAGCCCAAATGGATCTGGGTACCATGGTGCCGTACAAATGGCCCCCCTTGATTCATGCCCAGCTACTGGGAAGAATCAAGGAACCTAAAGGGCGTTCACGTTTAGGGAAATTAACTGGTAGAGATTTGGGGGGTTACGGAAACCCATTAATGCTTCTCAAAAGACACGCTATTCCGAGGCGCTAGGTTCAGCTGTCATCATTAACTGATGGTTCGTGAACTGAGGCGGCGCGCGTGTCAGTTGTCATTGGCATCCGTAGCATTTTTTCGCAAATCGTGCCTCATTATTGCTGATTGAATGTCCATCTGTCCTCTTTGGCCTCTATAAATAGTTCATCACAAAACATTTTTTCACTTTTTCACTCCCTACTTCCTGAGTTTTCTCTCTGCCGAGCATTCATTTGAGCGCTTATTCACCAATCCAGAGACCCTTTCTTTCCTAGAGCCCAAAGTAAGTTTTCTACCTCCTCTTTTATTTCAGCTTCTTTCTTTGAGTTTCTCCCTTCAATATTAGATTTTAAAATGGGTTTTGCCTTCCTTTTGGACATTGCAGCGTCTTTAGCCATGTTTAGGCAAAAGTTTGACATCCCCGATGATGTGGAAGTGGCGTACTGCCACGAGAGCGAAATTGCTCTCCACAGAGGGCGAGGTACTGCTTTCTTTCCTTTGATGGCAATTCTAGAGGGTGGGGTTAGGTTTCCCATGGACCATCTCTTAGTCAACACACTTAGGTATTATGGGCTGTGCCTCGACCAACTCCCCCCAAATTTTTACCGGGTAGTTAGTTGTGTTAGTAGGTTGAACCACACATTCGATTTACAATTGGACCACCATGATATAAACCACATGTACAGTCTTTGTGGGAATAAGAATATCAATTATTACATGAAAACTAGAGATACACGGGTACGGCTGATATCATGCCTACTTGACTCAAATAGGAACTCAGCCGGGGAGTTCGTCCGGGTGCGCGGCAATTGGTTTGCCGGAGAAACTCCCTACCCCCTCTCACGGCGTGAAGTGGGATTGTACTGATCTCTAACTTAACTGCCTTTCTACTTGTGGTAGTTTTATTTATTTGAACACTAACATTGTATCTCACCTCCTTGTATGCATATATATATATATATATATATATATATATATATATATATATTTCATTTTGTAGACAGTAAAGTGTTTGTTCTGGATATTAAGACGGTCCACGTTAGGGACCTGAATTTTGTACTCCGATTCGAGATATACGTTCATTGGGACGGGCAGCTCCGAGCATCCCATCTAATTCTCGAAGTTGAACCAATCTATTCCACCTGGCAGCCCTTCAAGCAAGCGCTATTGGTTGACAGCTCCCTCTTGTCATATATTGACGTTCGGCACGCAAACTTTCTTCTGCCGAAATTTACAGTGGGAGAAGCCTGGGAATTGGGTAGGCGATACACTTGCTTGGACGAACTTGCACCGTTGCGGGGCGAGTCAGCGGAACGCATGTCTCAGCGTCTCATAAAGCTTGCCCACGCACCAGTCCAAGAAGAAGCTCCCGTCCAAGAGGAACCTGCACAGCCCGAAGAACCCGCCGAACCCGAGGCTCCCACGGAGGAAGCCGAGTAATTTGCTGTTGATATAATCGAACTTTCAGACATCGAACCTTATCTTAGCGAAGATATGGTGACCCGGAGGGCCATGACTATAGACCGTTTCGTGCCTGGTGCTAGGCTAGCTACGCAACAACAACCGCCCCAGAGCCAAGTTCAAGCACCTCCCTCCCCACCTCCTCCCCAAATCGGACGAGCATGGAAGAGGCAACGCGTTGCCGGGCATACATCTACCAGTCTGGGAGATACAGGAACCCGAACTCTCCCCCGACCATCCAGTGGCATTGTCATTCAAGAGCCGCAGATGCAGGTCAGGACAAGCGCGACGTCCTCTTCCCAAGCCGCGTAGGCGTGGCAATCTAAGTTCCTGTTAGACGGCAAGCCACTTCCCGCGTGTGCTTGTGTGCGGGTTTGGGAAAAAGGTGAAGGGGGTCATATTGCTCAGTGTCTGGCACAGGGCCTCCTTCTGCCCGAGGACGTGCACGCCTTCGAAGAAGGGATGCAGGAGTCTGTGGGGAGAAGGCTGTAGTGGCATACTATTGCGGTAATCCTTCATCTACCGATTCTTTAATGACCCTTACACATATTTATTATTTTTCATTTACCTTTCCCTTCGTTGCTGTACTAATTCTTGTTGTTTCGTCAGGCTACTCAACTGGCCCACATCCTAAATAGTTGTGTAAAAGAACTTGCCGAGGATGCTGATCGGGAAAAGGCTACTAGGGAGACAGTTGTTAAAACAGCTAAGGAGAAAATAAAGGCAGCTGATACTGTCGAGAAAAAAGCTGCTGCCACGGAGAAGGCAAGGGCGCTGGCGGAGAAAAGGTCCGCGGACTTCTTGACAAAGCAAAACGAGACGGACCTTAAGTTAGTTGAGGCGGTAAGCCTGAATACTGCCCAAGCCGAGGAACTTGCCGACCTGAGGGCGGCTTTGGAGGCTTGCGAGGAAAAGTGGTACAATGAAGGGTTCGCAGATGCCGAGAATTCCGCGAAGCCTGTTGTGAATCAGGCTCGGAGGTTGGGCTTTAAGGCCGGTTGGTTTGCTGCTTTGCAAGTTTTGGGGGTTCTTGAAGATTCTCCTCTGAGGGATCCCAGCCAAATACCTTTTCCGAGCACAACCCCAACCGTGCAGAACCCCACGATGCCTATTGATGAGGATGAAACGGTGAGCATAAGGGAGCTGGTGGAACAAATTGACGCTCATGTGGAGTTAGATGAAATGGAAGCCACCAGTATCTCCCGTGCTGGTGATCAACCTGGTAGGGACCTACTTTCTCCCGCGGCCGACCAGCAACAAACTGGGACAGCCGCCCAGACCAAACCCGCCAATCTAGC
Organism: Quercus tomentella; assembly: GCA_028535165.1. Lineage (NCBI taxonomy): Eukaryota > Viridiplantae > Streptophyta > Magnoliopsida > Fagales > Fagaceae > Quercus > Quercus tomentella. The sequence continues at coordinate 81,655,655 of JAPQVY010000156.1, forward strand.
AGCTTGATTGCCGAACCGACTCCTTTCTGTTTTTATTTATTTTTATTGTCTTCTAATATTCTATCTTTTCTAGTTAATTTGCATATGTCACCGGGTTGTGGTGACTAAACAATTACTTTATTTCCCGGGCATAACTCATGTGCGGTCATCGGGTTTGGTGACGTAACATTGATTTTATTTCTCTGTTGACTTTATTTGGATGATGATTCATCTGCCAAATATTTGCTTTGATCATATTCTTGAATGCTCAGCTACAACTTTGTTCTGTGTTGTTGCCTCCCCCCTCCCCCCCCCCCCCCCCCCCCCCTTTTTTTTTATTGCTACCCATTTACTTTTTGCATGTATGGCTGGGGATGATTTGTAAGGTAGAATAAATCAAGCCCCCAGATATAGGAAGTTTTACTCAACAAATATTTGCCTTCTTGAGAAGATGTACGGCAGGCTTCCACCTCCGTGGGAAGTAAGTTTCTGTCCTTAAGACATTATTTTTTTTTTTTTTAGTATAAGGTTTCCGCCTGCTCGATGATAGTGATTGAACCGAGAATGAGGCTTCTACCCTTAGGATTTTAGTATAAGGTTTCCACCTACTCGGTGATAGTGATCGAACCGAGAATGAGGCTTCTATTCTTAGGATATATTTTTGTATAAGGTTTCCATCTGCCCGGTGATATTGATCGAACTGAGAATGAGGCTTCTGTTCTCAGGATATATTTTTGTATAAAGTTTCCACCTACCTAATGATATTGATCGAACCGAGAATGAGGCTTCCGCCCTTAGGATTTTAGTATAAGGTTTCCGCCTGCTCGGTGATAGTGATCGAACCGAGAATAAGGCTTCTGTCCTTAGGATTTTTTTTTTTTTTTGTATAAGGTTTCCACCTGCTCGGTGATATTGATCGAACCGAAAATGAGGCTTCTGCCCTTAGGTTATATTTTTGTATAAGTTTTCCACCTGCTCGGTGATAGTGATCGAACCGAGAATGAGGTTTCTATCCTTATGATTTTTTTTTTTTAACACGTTATCCGTTAGTACCAAATAAGTAATAATGAAATTGAATAGAACTGCAACAAGGAACCTTATCATCATATTGGCTAATGCAATGTACAAATTCAGACTTACACTTCCACGCACGGATAATTAATGATAAAATTTCTTAAGATTGTGGACATTCCATGGCCGGGAAAGTGGCCTCTCGTCAAGGTCTTCTAAATAGTATGCTCTCGTGCCCGCAATGGTAGTAATTATGTACGGTCCCTCCCAAGCTTGAGCTAACTTTCCGGCACTTGCGTCTCGCATATTCTCCATAGCTTTTCTCAGCACCAAGTTTCTTGCACTGAATTCCCTAGCTTTTACATCTTGGTTGTATCGTTAGGCACGTTTCTGCTGATACTCTACCAGCCATATAGTTGCTGCTTCTTGGCACTCTTCCAACCAATCCAAGCATTCCACCATTAACTCATCATTTTGAACGGGATCAAATCCTGTAATTCGTGCACTGCATAAGTTCACTTCGACCGGTATCACGGCTTCTACTCCGTATGTTAAGGAGAATGGAGTCTCCCCTGTTGACCTTCTAGGGGTTGTACGGTAAGCCCACAAAACACTAGAAAGCTCTTTTGCCCATCTTCCCTTTGCCCTGTCCAGTCTTCTCTTTAACCCATTCAAGATCGCCTTGTTGGTCGCTTCGGCTTGGCCGTTGCTCTGCAGATACACCGGAGTGGAATACCTATTTTTGATGCCGAGATTGCCACAAAATGCGTGAAAAGCTTTACTGTTAAACTATAGCCCGTTGTCTGATATTAGTGAGTCCGGAACCCCGAATCTCGTGACTATGTTCTTCCACACAAACTTCTTGACGTCTATATCCCAGATATTAGCTAAAGTCTCGGCTTCTGCCCATTTTGTGAAATAGTCAACTGCCACTAACACGAACCTGCGATTGCCTGTTGCCTGGGGAAATGGGTCGAGAATGTCTAGCCCCTATTGTGCGAACGGTCATGGACTACTGACGGGATTCAAATGACCTGCTGGTTGGTGAATCAGGGGGGCGTGTTTTTGGCATTGCTCACATTTACGCACATATTTGGCTGCATTTTTCTGCATTTGCAACCATCAAAATCCCTGTGTCATCGCTCGGTGTGCCAATGAGCGCACCCCAACATGACTCCAACACACCCCGTCATGCAGCTCAGACAGAAGCTCATTTACTTTCTCGGGGTGCAAGCATAAAAGGTATGTTCCTCCAAAAGACCTTCGGTATAACTTGCGATCTGCTGACAACCAATATCGGGGAGCCAGTTGCCGGATTTTTTTGGCCTCTTTTTCATCGTCTAGAACTCGGTTTTCAGCCAAGAAGTTAATGATCGGGTCCATCCAACATGACCCGGCTGCTGCGATCATAGCAATGTTGACCTTGATAGTAACGATGATATTTACAATATTAATACTTGGCTCCCTTATAAACTCTACTTTGATAAGCCGAGGGTCTTCCTCGGTCATTAACGAGGATAACGTGGCAAGTGAGTCGGCGTGTCTGTTCTACGTCCGGCCAACTTGGGCCACCTTCACCGTAGTGAACTTGCTGATGATTTGCTTTACTGCCTATAAATAAGCTTTCATCCGAGAATCCCGAGCTTCAAAGCTACCCTGGACTTGATAAACAACCAGTTGAGAATCAGAGTAAATTTCTACCTCTCGAGCACCCATACATAAAACGGTCCTCAATCCGGCAAGAAAAGCCTCATACTCAGCCTCGTTATTAGAGGCTTTAAATCCCAACCTGAAGGAATGCTCCAAACGTATTCCCTCCGGAGTAATTAAGACGATCCCAGCACCAGCCCCCACGGCACTTGAAGCATTATCCACAAAAACTTTCCACGAGCGATTTTCAACATGACAGATCATCTTCCCATCATTTTTTGGAGAAAACTCCACAATGAAATCAACGAGGACCTGCCCTTTTATCGAGTTTCGTGGTCTGTACTTGATGTTAAAGGAACCTAGCTAAGTCCCCCACTTTGCTATCCTACCCGTGAAGTCTGATCTTTTTAACAATGACTGTAAAGGATACTCGGTCAGGACGAACACAGTATGAGCCTGAAAATAGTGCGGTAGCTTCCTCATAGTGTGCACTAGGGCTAATACCAGCTTCTCCAATGGTAGGTATCTTGTCTCGGCATCAACCAAGGTTTTACTGATGTAATACACTAGTTTCTGTATTCCTTGGTCTCTCAACAACGTGGCTCTCACGGCATGATCGGACACTAAGAGATACATGAATAAATCTTCCCCGGAATCTGGGGCCGTTAACATGGGCGCTTGCATCAGATAATTCTTCAAATCTCAAAAAGCTCTATCACATTCCTCATTCAACTGAAATCCCTTCCACTTCTTCAGAAGCTGATAAAACGGTCTACAACGATCAGCAAATTTGGAAATGAACCGGTTAAGTGCAGCTAACATCCCGGTCAATACTTGTACTTCTTTAGGATTGCTCGAAGGATTGAGGCGATTCACAGCTTCGATCTAATCGGTGTTGGCCTCTATTCCTCGATTAGTGATCAGATACCTTAAGAACTTACCGGCCCCCACACCAAAAGTGCACTTCTTGGCATTTAGGTGCAACTTATGTTGCCGAAGCACCTCAAACACTTCCCGAAGATCTTCTACATGCCGAGCTTCTTGCTTACTTTTCACCACCATATCATCGATGTATACTTCTATCATACGCCCAATTTTATCCCGGAACATCCTTGTCATCATCCGTTGGTACGTGACTCCGACGTTCTTCAAACCAAATGGCATCATATTATAATGATAGTTGGCATCTAGGGAGATGAATGCTGTCTTTTCTCGGTCCTCAGGCGCCAGGGTAATTTGATGGTACCCCTGAAAGGCATTCAAGAAGCTCATCCTTGGGTGTCCATATGTGACATCCACCAATTGGTCGATCTTGGGCATAGGGAACGGATCTTTTGGGCATGCCCAATTTAAGTCTGTGAAGTCCACACAAACCCTCCACTTACTGTTCTTCTTCTTTACTACCACGGTTTTTGCTAACCATTCCGAGAAGAAGATCTCCCTTATCACCCCGGCTTCCTTCAGCCTCTGGACTTCCAACTTTACCACGTCAACATGTTCCTTGGATGCTCTCCTTGGCTTTTGTTTCTTCGGGGGGAATGATGGGTCCACATTGAGTTTATGGACAACGAACTCGGGGTCCACCCTGGGCACTTCGTACGGACTCTATGCAAAAACATCCACGTTTTGTACAAGGAACAACAACATTTCTACTTTGTCTTGGCTCTTCATGCTTGTCCCTATTTGAAAACACCTATCAGTATATAGTAAGATTTTAATCTTCATCAGCTTCTCGGCACAATTAGCCCCCATTCCTTCCCGGGGCTTCTGTAATTGCTACGAAGATGCCTCCTCAATGGTTTCCTTCTGCTCAGCCTGCTTGCCCTTCCAACTGACTGCGGCAACTAGGCATTGCCTAGCCACTTCCTAGCTTCCTCGTACTACGGCAACGCCCTGCTCGGTAGGAAATTTAACCTTCACATGCAAGGTGGACGAAACAGCCCTCATTGCATGAATCCACGGTCTTCCCAGGATTGCTGTGCATGGGGAGAACGACCTAACTACTATGAAGGTCACCATCACTTCGTTACCTTCCATATTCATAGGAAGGGAAATTTGGCCCTTGGGAATTACCACCCTTCCATCAAATGAGACTAGTGACGTATCATACCTCGTCAAGTCCTAATTTTTTAATCCAAGCCCCCCGAACAAGTCTGAATACATTACATCGGCCCCGTTTCCTTGGTCTGTCATCACCCTTTTCACTAAGAAGTCGTTTATCCACATCGTTACTACCAATGCATCATCGATTGAATAGTCCCTTCGAGATCTTCCTCATTAAAAGAGATAGGCAACCGGTCAACTTTTATCCTCTTCTCGGGGGGTTGCTTTTCCAAGCAATTTCCTTTGGATGCCACTATCAACACCCCTTTTCTGGTTATAGTCACACCCCTCGGGGTGGCATGGATGACCTCAATCACCCCTAACGGAGGTAGGAGAGGGTTCCCTTTTTGTTGAGCTCCATGACCGACATTCCGGTTTCTGGAGTCCACTACGAACTCTTTCAAATATCCTGTCTTCACCAGTTGCCCTAGGTGATCTTTTAATACCCGGCACTGTTCTGTGGTGTGCCCCTTATCCCTGTGGTATGTGCAATACATATTTTGATTCCTCCGAGACAAGTCTCCCCCCATCTTATTCAGCCACCTAAAGAATGGTTCGTTCTTAATCCGGTCCACAATCTTATGTACTGGCTCCTTGAATGCCACATTCACTCCCCCAATTTGTGCTTCCAGTTCCTGCGTCCTGAAATCCTTCCTTGGTCTCAGAGGAAAAATGCCCTGCCGGGAACGATTCAGCAACGAGGCCTTTCTTTTATTCTGCAGCCGATCATCCTCGAGGCGTTTGTACTCCTCAATACGCCTCATAAGCTGTCTCATATCCTCGAAAGGTCTTTTCATTAACGACTCTCGCAGTTCAGACTCCTTGGGAAGTCCCATTCTGAAAGTGCTCGTTGCAATCTTCTCATTACCCCCACCAATTTCGTTGTATAGCTCCCAATACCGGCTGGCATAACTCTAGAGGGTTTCGCCAACCCTCATCTTCATGGACAGTAACGCGTCCACTGACTGAGGCACCCGGCTGCATGTCACGAACCGAGCACCGAATTCCTAGATCAACTCGGCAAAACTGTGAATGGAACCTTTTTGCAACCCATTAAACCATCTCAATGCCGTGGGGCCGAGACTGGAGGAAAACACCTTACACATCAGTGCATCATTGTGTGCATGCAAAGACATCATATGGATATAATGACCGACGTGCTCTACCGGGTCCGTTTTCCCATCGTAGGAATTGAATGGTGGCCATGTAAATCTACTCGGCATAGGGGCCTGTTTTATTACGTTTGAGAATAGTGACTGGGCAGCTCTTCGTAAGGCTCAGCTCATTGCGTCCATAGCAGTGTTGTAGGGCTGCCGCTCCTCTGGGGAATCCAAACCACGGTTGGCATATTCTCTTGATCGTGAACGATCCCGGCGTTGATGTGAGTCTCGAGAATGGGAGCGGTTCCCGCGTCGGCGTGATTCTCGAGAATGGGAGTGATCCTGGCGGAGACGGGAACTGAACTGGTTAGGTTCCCACTCTCCTCGATTTCCTATGCCACCATCCCTCCTTTCTTGGTTATCTCTGTCCCTTCTTTGGCGCCAACCTCTAGCCTCCAACTCCAAATCCCTCACCAGTCTGCGCAACTGCTCCAGCTCCTGGTCCCTCTCTTCAAATTGTCCATGCCCTGAGGCATCTAATATTGTTCGGTGAGTCTGGTCTGATCCCTCCCCAAGGCAAGATTCTTCCTCTATTCGCTCGTGTTCCCTATCCTCATGCCTTTTTTGCCTTCTCTCTCGCCATATGGAGTCCCGAGAAGATCCCACAGATCCGCTCTTGGCGTGGCCCCCAAACGTCCTTCAAACATTTTTCCCTTGTATAAGTCTCAGTCGAACCACAGCTTTGTAGGATAGCCCCACAGTGGGCACCAATTGTGCGCTCCGGAAATGAGACTGTTGGGCCTTATCTCACTTGGGCTCATAACTTACTTGTAATGTGGGTTCAGTATTTCCTACTTTAGGTCGTTCTCGGCACAGAGACTCAGTAGTTTCTCCTCTTACTCTCTCTCTCTCTCTCTCTCTCTCTCTCTCTCTCTCTCTTTGAATTGCTTTTTTTCTCCACTCTCTATTTTCTTGAGAACCTTTTAACAACCCATTTACCTTTCCATCTTCTTATATTTATAGCTTTAAGTTAGTTAAGGGATCATGATTACTGCCATAGTTAGTGCAATTGGGGGTCCAATATCATCAGTTGCAAGTGGATGGTTAGGTGAGGGTGGAATGTGGCGAATGTGGCCTTGGAACTTGGTTCCAACTAGAGTAGGAATGCTCAACAGTGATGTTCCCTGGGCTCTGCTAGGCATGCTATGGTGTGCTCGGACGTTAGTCTTTCTTTACTATTCGGGAATGGTTTGCCGAGTAAGGATCAGGTGATGAAACTTGGGCCTTCAATTTGTGCGGGTTGGGTAGAAAGAGATTGGGGATATAGGCCATGCTGTTGGGCCTGAATTCAAGCCCATATGGATTTGGGTACGTTGGTGCCGCACACAAATATTAAAATAACATTAAAAAAACCAAAAATATAAAAAATATATATATAAAATAAAAAGACCATGTCACCACCCACCATAGCTCACGGCCACCCCACCACAACCTACAGCCCACCCCCACCATTGTTACAGACCCACCACCATAACCCACAGTCCACCCTAATCACAGCCCATCACTGTTACAAACCCACTATCACTACCACAACCAACAACACACCACCACAGCCCACCCCTTAATGCATGCCATAGAGATAGTGGAAGAAAGAGAATGCATTGGGTTTACCCAATAATGATAGTGGCCGAGCAACCAATGGGTTGGTCGGCAGTCCTGAACAGATGTTTACAACAAACCAAAAACAATTAGTATAGCCCTAGGGGTAGAAGGGAGAAATCCCATGAAATCAGCCCATTATAAAGAGAGGTAGTAGCCAAAGATAAAAATAAGAGGGGGGGGGGGGGAGGGAGGGGGCATCCAAAACAGAGGGACCCAAGGGAGAAGGACCCAAGGGACAAAAGTAGTGAAAACTGAGAGAGGAGTAACAGAGAAGAAAAAAGGAAAGAAATAAAGTGATAAAAAGAAGAGAGAAAACATAATAGAAATAGGGGCATGCATCAATAGACCATCTCCCCCCCCCCCCCCCCCCCCCCCCGGTGCTTTAGCAAACCCACTCTTTGGAATCCCAAAAGCAGTAAAAAGTAGCCATTTAGGCCCATTCTCCAAAATGCACAATTTTAATGGCAGAAGCCTATAACAAGGTTGTTCAAGTTGGGGTTCAAGTTCTTTTTTGGTTCACTTATTGCGAGAAGATTCGATATTTTATCTTTGTCACGAATATTTACATTTGTTCTACTGTAGCACTTTTTTTTTTAAAAAAAAAATCATATTTGCTGCATCAGTTGTCTTGCCAATGTATCTTTATTTTACTGTATTAATTATTCTATTGTAGCACCTTTTCATCATATTCAATGATGGTTCGATGCACCAAATTATCTTTGGTAGGTAGTGCATTACGGTAGACCCTCCATATCAAATTTTTAATTTTGTTTGGTACCTATAAGGACCAAACACCATGCCACAAAGCTCTTTCCTACCTCAGCTATTCTTTATTCTCCACATCTTTTTCCTTGAATTTTAAGCAGTATCCTGACTTACTTGTGTATGACCTATTCCCAATGAAAAGTCCAAAACCAGCTATCCTCCACCTCATGTTATGGCAATGGCAATTTCTTGATCAATTCGGCCTCCTTAGAAACAAACATGCCATCAATGAGACCATGGTTCCACTGCTTTCCTTGTTCATCTAATAGAATTTCAACTTTAACACTCGATATAGTGTTGATGATAGGAGATAGTACCTGTGGTGAGTTCTTCCTTTGCAGCCACAAATCTTGCCAAATACTCACTGACTTCCCACTACCGATCCTCCATCTACATCCCCTAAGCAAGACATCCCTCCCATGGAAAATGCTAGCCCAAGCATAGGATCCTAACCTTGAATTTTTTGCTTCCATTATAAAGCAATTTGGGAAGAAACCGGCATTGAAGACTTTATAAAACAATGAATTTGGATTTTGCAAGAGCCGCCAAGTATGTTTTGCCAATAAAGAGTCATTGAACATGACCAGGTCCCTAAACCCCGAACCACCATCCACTTTGGATTTTGTCAGTTCAACTCATTTTAACCAGTGGATCTTCCTTCCATTACCCCTTGACCCCACCAAAATTTTTTTATCATTGTTTTAATATTGTGGCATAAACCTATGGACATAACAAGTTTTGGAGTTGCCACCTAGTTTTTGCAATGGCTTAGGAACCATATATATAGCGTCCTCTTGAGAAAAGACCTTTTGATCTTACTACTTAAGATATGGGATTAGAGTTAAGGTACGACCTTGGGAAGGTGTTAGGCACCCAAAACCGCCCAACTCTAAGGTTGACTTCCCATCATTGCGACTTATGTTTTAACCCTATTAAAGGAATACTCAATACTTGTATCTAACTCACACACACACACTAACATACATCTAACAATCAACATGGCATCAATCATCCCTAACCATACATCTATCATGGCAATCAAACAAGACCTATCATACATCTAATCATGGCATATCATATCATTCATCTAGCATACATGTCATGGTATCAAAGCATTCATCACACCGCAAGCCCTAATTATACATCTAATGATGCTTCATCACATCACAAATCCTAGCATACATCTAATCATGGCATCATATCATATTACATCATCTAGGGCAGCAACATGGGTATCAAGAGATCCAAGCAAACATGTGATTAAGCACAACTCAACAAACAAGCATATTCAAAAAGCATTTGTTGAACAAAAATCATATCAAATATGCATGCCAATGCGAATGCATGAACATGTAAGTGCATGATCATGGTATTGAAATAAAGACAACACAAAACAACCCTAATTTTAACATGTGAAGACAAACATCTAATTAAATCATGTGAAAAAGAAACTTTAAAAGTACAAAAATATGGAAAAGAACCTACGTAGAAGTATACATGTGAAAGCGGAAGCAAAACAGAAGAAAACAAAAATTAGGGTTTTTGGGCTGGTTCATACGTACGAATGAACAACCCTGCGTGCACATAATCAAGCCTACGTATGCAGCCTCAGTCATGCGCACGTGGGTTTCTGCCCAGAAACCCTAAAAACATAACAAATACAACAAAACTTCAAAACGAGAACTCTAGCAAGCTAACATGCTTTTAAAACATACAATTCTATAAACCTAAGCTATATAAACATATTTAAGTATATTATAACAAAGAAATTAAAGAAAACCGCAAGATTAAAGAAAAAAAGAAAAGAAAAGGAAAAGAAAAGATCATATTAGATACCTAAAAAAAAAAGCTCTTTAAGCTTTATTTTTTGCTATTCCCCTCAATCAAATCTATCACAAATCAATAAAAATGTGATTAGTAATATTAAAATTCAAAGATCAAGACCAAAATGTCCCTAATTAAATAAAATTGACTTGAGGATGTTTTGTGAAAAACTCCCTCTTTGATTCACTATTTCTAGTGAATATTAGTGTTTTCCTGTGGGATTTCTGTGTATTTTTAAAATGTACCATGTGTTAGGATATATGTGAATCATTGTTAGGAACATATGTCAATATAAAATTGACTAATCCTTTGACAAAATGCACTTTACTTATAATTGGGTAAATTTAGGATGTGTTTAATATTTCAAGGAACAGGGTTTCAGGTTCAAGTGTTAAAACCATGCAACTTTGTCCTAGAATCAAGTGGAGAAGTACTGGATTTTAAAGCTCGACAGCTAGTATCTATCGAGGTTTAAAAAGCTGTTTCAGCTCGATACTCGATAGCTTATCGATAGATAGGGTATCTGTCAAGGTTTATGAAATTTAGTTTTTCAGAGCTGATTTCACTTCAATCCATGAACAAATGTTTGGTCTTTCTTTTCTCACAATCCTAAACATATATAAGGATTTTTTTAAGGGCCGTCACAGCTGATGCAACTTAATGCAAAAGTTTTTCACAAGCATATTGTGAACCGGAGACATATGCCCTAGTTCATTTTTCTCTTCAAGAAGCTGCTGTGTTTGTATACTGTAGGGTTTTGTAACCAAGGAGTTTCATGATCTTCATCTTGTTGATGAACTGAAGAACATTGCAGCCAACATCTTTCTCAAGTTGGTGAGTAAGCTGCATACTGGGATCTGTGCAACGAATTGGTTAGTCACGTACTGGGAGCCATGCATTGAAAGGAGAGATTGTCGCTACATAACAAGTCCAATTAGGTATTAAGGTAAGGGTTCAACTGTATGTTGGTATAAGGTACTGGGATTCCTTTACTTGTAACCGTTTGTTGTGATAATAGTGAATTCTCGAGAGTGTTGACCTTAAAATCACCCGGTGGAGATTTTGCTATGTAGGTTTTCCCCATTTGTAAACAAATCACCATGTCAATTTATTTTCCGTTGCATTTTAACTTAATTGGTGATTTGTTTGTGCTACCATACTTATTGCATACAAATTGAATTAATTAATTAAGTTGGCTAATGAATTGATTAATTCATCACAAGGGGTCAATACATTCGTGACCTATCACCATGTAAGGCTATTTATATTGTAAAAATGGTGGTTTGGAATGGTCCCAAATGATATGGGATTTGTTCCAAATCTCAACCATTAATGCTTAAAACTTGCCTTTCTAGTGCTTTTGAAACCCTACTTGCGCGCGTAGGCTCTACATCCGCTTCTAGGCCGCGTAAGCAAGTTCATGCTTGCATACATAGGCTTAGGGTTTCTTTTGGCCTTTATTTTTCAAAAATAGATTTTTAGTTCATTAAAAAGTTATATTTTCCATTTAACATCTCTCAAGTCAATTTGTAACCTAATTGGGTCCTAAACGAACCTTGGGCCTTAGAATTTCAGCATTATTAAGGAACGGGGGGCCCGAGTCATAAGGAGTATAAAATGCAGTGTCTACAAAACCCAATAGAAGTTTAAAGCACCCCATTGCATATGTTGGAATTACTTGTATTACTACCTTGATCAAAACTTCACAGTCGGCTTGGGATAATAGCTTCCCTTCCCATCCCTGTAGCTTTCTCCAAACCTTTTCTTTGATGAAATTGAAGCTTCCTTTTTCCTTTTGCCCACCAATGATGGCAGGCCGAGATATTGGTCATACTGTATGATCTCTTGTAAACCAAAAGTATCCTTTATCTCCTGTTTTGTGGACTTTGGGGTGGACTTGCTAAAGAAGATGGCAGTTTTATTTTTGTTCACCTTTGACCCGAGCCCATCTCATAGCTCTCTAGAATCTTAATAATTTTCTTGCACCCTTTCGTAGTTTCCTTCCAAAATAGAAGACTATCATCTGCAAACAATAAATGGGTTAGTTCAGGACCTCTCGGACAAAGAGAGAAACCCTTAATATCCCCTACTCTTGCAACTTGCTGAATTAGTCCATGTAATCCTTTTGTGCATAGCAAGAAGTGAAAGGGAGACAATCTCCTTGATTGATGCCTCTGGTAGGGTGGATGAGTCCATGAGGCTCACTGTTGACAAGAATGGAATATGTCACTGTTTTGATGCACAACATGATTAGTCCAATCCATTTCTCACTAAATCTCATTTTTCTCATAATATTTTCTAAGCGTAAATGCACTTTTAGTCCCTACATTATGATTTTTTTCCATTTTGGTCCTTACATTTTAATTTTACCACTTTTAGTCCCTAAACCAATTAACGCGTGTTATTTTCGTCCCTTCCGTTAGTCAATTGACGGAAATAGCTAAGATGGCTGCCGAAGAAATTAAAATATTATAAAAAATGCCCCATCACTCATGACACGTCAGCATATAAATTTAAAAAATTAATTAATTAATTTTAATTAAATATTAAAATTAAAAATAAAAATAGAATTAAAAACTAAAATTCACATGAATTAAGATCTAAAAATTTCTTGAACAAGAACACCAACCCAAAAATCTTAAAACCCAAAAAATTAACATAACATCCCAACCTGAACACTATTCTCAAACTGGCCACACACTTTTTCTTTTTTTCATTTCAAACTCAAACTCTATTCTCTCATCTCAAACTCAAACTACATGGCCACACACTATTCTCTCGTCTCAACCAAAAAAAAAAATTCTCAACCCAAAAAAACACATCATAAGTAAGTTGAAACCCAGCAAACCCACCTAAAGCAAACCTAGATTCCGTGGCCTGAAGCACCCGATTAGCCCAGAGCTTCGCGGTGTCGCTGGGCTCGAACGATTTGACTCCGGTGTCGAGGCCAGAAGCTCCGCTGCCTAGAGCTTCGAGGAGGTAGCCACAGCCGGTGAAGAAGGTGAGGTTGTCGCTGATATTACGACGGCTCCGGCGAGCTTCTTCGTCAAAGAGGTATTGAGGGGCAATGGGGAGTTGGTACACATTGCGAACTGGGACCGAGACCTGGATCCCTTGGTACGGGTCGTAGAATCGGGTCTGGGTATTATTCGGGTCGAGTTTCCATTGGAGAAGAGCTCGTCGGCAGGGAGCATGGCCACCGGATCTGGTTTTGCTTGAGGTGGGTTTGCTGGGTTCAACTTGCTTGAGATGGGTTTTTTTGAGTTTGAGATTTTTTTTGTTTGGATTGATTTGGTACTTTGGAGCTTTAGGATTTGATGATTTTGCTGGGTTTGAGAAAACGGTGATTTTGAGATTTTTAATTTTTGGGTTTGCTAGATTGTTATTGTGTTCTTTGTTTGTTGGATCTAAGAGCAAGGTAAAAAATTTCTTGAGATGTGTTTTTCTAGGTTGAGATGTTTTTTTTTTTTTTTTTTTTTTTTTAATTTGTTTGGGTTGGTTGTGTTGTATTTTTGGATTGATTTGGTACTTTGGGGTTTTGGGATTTGATGATTTTGCCGGGTTTGAGAAAATGGTGCCTTTGAGATTTATGATTTTGTTTTTGAGCTGAAATTTTTTGGGTTTTTTGTGTGTTTGTTTCCTAAGAAATTTTTTGGGTTTGCTAGTTTGTTGATTGGGGAATAACATGATATTTATGTGCCGGGAAAGAAGAAATGTTCTTATGGGAAAAAAAAAATTAGATTAATGTTCTTTGTGTTTTGAAATTTGTGTTTGTGATTGGTTCTGGGGTTGTGCTCTTATCTTCTTGTTCTTTTGTTGAATGTTCTTGTTCAAAATGAATTAGATCTAAATTGATGTATTTTATTGTTTTTAATTCTGTTTTTTCTTTTTTTATTTAGTTAAAATTGATAAATTATTTTAAAAAAATTAGATGCTAATATGGCATTTTTTATAATATTTTAATTCTTCCGGCAGCCACCTAAGTTATTTTCGTTGATTGACTGACGGAAAGGATGAAAATAACACACGTTAATTAATTTAGAGACTAAAAGTGGTAAAATTAAAATGTAGGGACCAAAATGGAAAAAAGTCAAAATGTAGGGACTAAAAGTGCATTTATGCCTATTTTCTAAGTATACTCATTCCATACAATTGTAAGCCTTGCTTATGTCAAGCTTGATAGCCATGTAGCTTGTATTCCTTGTACTCAAAATTTTCATGCAATGAAGTGACTCAAATGCAACAAGTATATTGTCCATTATTAGTCTTTTTTTGGCAAAGGCTGATTGGTGTTCAATTATGATAAAGGGTAAAATTTTCTTAACTCTATTGGCTAAAACTTTGGAGAAAATTATATATAGCACATTGCACAAACTAATAGGTCGATACTCACTAATAGATTCAAGGTTTTCAGTTTTGGGGATAAGGGTGATAAAAGTGTGGTTTAATGGATGAGGGATTGTACCTAAGTTAAGCCAAAATAATACTGAGCTTGTTACATCGGTGTCTACCACACCCCAAAAATGTTGATAGAACAACGGGGGCATCCCATCGGGACTGGAACTTTGAGATGTACATTTTCTTTAGCACTTCTTTTGATTCTGCTTCTTGAAAAGTACTAGTAAGTGTTAAATTCATTTCTTTAGTGATCACCATAAGGATGTGGTTTAGAGGTGCCCATTGTGGGTTTGGGTTTGAGGTAGTGAAGAGGTCTTTGTAGAAATTAACCAAGGTTGATGTTATCTCCTTTGATTGTACCCTCGAAGTATTGGATTCATCCATAATTCCCCTGATATGATTTTTCCTATGTCTTTGAGCGGCTCGGAAATGGAAAAATTTGTGTTGTTATCGCCATTTTTTAACCAAAGAATACCGGACCTTTGACTCCATAATTGGGCTTCCCTATCCAAAAGAATATTGATTTCATCCTTTAGGACTCTTACTCTATTATTCTGCCCACTTGCTAGAGTTTCAATTTCGGCCTTGACTAGTAGTGCTCTCTCTTTTTCTAATTCTTTCCTTACATTGCCAAAGTTGTTGTGATTCCACCAATCTAAATCCCTTCCACAATTTGCCACCCATTTTAGGATATCACCATCATTACTGCCGTTGGAGTGTGAGGACCATGTAGCTTCCACTGTTTCAACACAACGCTCATCCGATAGCCGCATCTCCTCAAACTTGAAAATTCTTTTTCGAGGTGGTGGTTCAAATCCTGACAAATTGATTAGTAAATGGGCAATGGTTTGATGCGGTGCTTTAGAGGTGATTAACAATTGTACCTGGGAATTTTAGGAACTAGGTATCATTTGCCAAACCTTGATTCTTTCCTAAATAAAGTGTCCATCCGCAAAATGTTTGCTCCAAGTGAAACGGTTGCTTACAAACCCAAGGTCCATGAAAGCACACTCATCTAGCATGTCCTTGAAAAGTTGCATTTGTCTATGGTTTCGATTGCTCCCCCTAACTTCTCATCTTGTCAAGTCAAGTCATTAAAATCTCCTACACATAGCCATGGTACATTTGGGTGGTGATTTAAATTTCTGAGACTCCCACACCTCAATTCTTCTTGATGTATCTAGTTCTCTTAGAAACTTGTGAACCTCCACTCATTGTTAAAACCTTGGTCAATCCAAACTGATAGGCCAAGAATGTATTAACCCCTTTCGGTAAATGAACCAATTAATTAGCCAAGTGAATTAATTAGGTTCAATTACATACAATAAGCGTGGTAGCACACACAAATCACCAAATAACTAAAATGCAACGGAAATTAAATTTGACATGAGTAATTTGTTTACAAATGGGGAAAACCACCGAGGCAAAACCCCACCGGATAAATTTAAGGTCACCACTCCCGAGAATCCACTATTATCAAAACAAACGGTTACACGTAAAAGGAATCTCAGTACTTAATACCAACCTACAGTTGAACCCTTACCCCGATACACAATTGGACTTGTAATGTAGTGACAATCTCTCCTTTCAATGCATGGCTCCAAGTACGTGACTAACCAATCGATGCACGGATCTCAGTACGTGACTAACACACCAACTTGAGAAAGATGTTGGCTGCAAAGTTCTTTTGTTCATCCACACGATGAAGATCAAGAAGCTCCTTAGTTACAAAACCCTCAGCACAAAGACACAGTAGCTTCTTCAAAAGAAAGATGAACTAGGGAAAATTGTCTTCGGTCATAATTTGAGTGAGTAATCACTTTGCATCAAGTTGCTTCACCTTAGAAGACCCTTAAAATAATCCTTATATATGTCTAGGGTTGTGAGAAAGGAAACCCTACACAAATACCTTGGATATGCATGAAATACAGATCTGAAAATTTGAATTTTGTAATTCTCGATAGATACATTTGTCAAGCTATCTTTCGAGTTTTAATAAACAGCACTTCTTCACTTGACTCTTGGACAGATTTGCATGACTTCAATACTAGACTTGAACTCTTGTCCCTTAAAGTATTAAACACATCCAAGATCTACCCAATTACAAGTAAAATGCGTTTTGTCAAAGGATTGGCCAATTTTATATGATATATGTTCTTAACAAATTCCACATATGTCCTAACACAAACATATAGTAGTGTGATGAACCAACCACCACCAAATTCACTGATGACTTCAAAAAGAGAACTAAACCACCACCTCGACCTACTTTTGGAACCACCTTTAATTATATATATACATATATATATCAAAATCAATATTTCTTTGCACTGTATCTAGCCTTGCTTCATCTGCCAATGTCTCAGCTATAAACACAACAGATGGACCTTTTGCCCAAATTATATCTCCAAGCTTTTTCCCTGTACACAGGTTTCCAAGCCCAAGACAATTCCAAACTAGGAAATTCATTGTGACTGGCAGGGATGGATATCAACCTCCACCAATTCAATATTGTCATCCTCCTCACTCCTTGAAACCTGAAGATGTTTGTTGGGTAGCTTGGAGTAGTCGTCCATTAGCATTAAAGTTCTTTTCCCATGGCTCAAAGTAGCATGAACCGAGGGATCACAATCAGTTTGGTTCGGTCTATCAATTCTGGTCCATCTTTGCTTAGGTAGATAAGAAGAAAACCTAATTGTCTCTTGCTTGCCACATGTTACATTGCTGGCAACGGATGGAGTAATTGTGGGACTATGGAAGGTTTCCTATTCAGATAGGGAGTGTTGAATGGTTGGCAACAGATATAGTTGTGAATGGACTTAAATCTAGAATTAACGGTGTTGGTGGGTTTCTTTTTTGGATAGGAAATTTAATAGGATCAATAACATGTAAAGCTGCATCAATCTCATTAAGTTGCAATTCAAAGCTCCGTGTGGCTGAGGGGGAGGCGCGGCTATTGATATTTAGGGTTGGACTGAGTGCTTCTGATGATGGTGAGTTAATGTGTGTAATGGTTTCCTTGACTTCCGTTGTAACTACCTCTTTTGAACCGTTTCTTCCTAGTTTCTGAGCACCTGAACTAGATTGGGTTGGTGGTGGGTGTAGTCTCGATTTAGGTATGTCAAGCGGAACTTGTCTCACTTCCCTGTGTCAGTTTTAGCCATGGGAACAGTTGCCGAAGTCGAAAATGAATTCTGCCAAGACTTGTAGAAACCTGAAACTGAAATAACATTCCTTCGTGAGGATGAAAATGGTGGTGCTTTGAGGCTTGGACCAAACTGCCTCTACTCTTGTAAGAAAGTGCCTTCGCTGTTCAATCATATATTGCAATCCATGTCATCATGATCGAAGCAGCCACTCCAGTAACATATGTTAGGCAAGCATTCATATCTAAAGCTAATCCAAACTTCCTTCTCTCTTCCCAATGATACAAGACGTCCACAGCACAGAGGAACGATTATGTCCATTGAAACTCTGACACAAATGAAATTTCCTCCCTCCGTTTCGTTTGGATTGGCAGAAGGAATAACTCTGCCAAGGACATCACAGATTTTCTCTGCCGCCTTCACATTCATAAACTTGATAGGAAGATATGAACTTGCATCCAAAAAGTCATCCTATCAAATTTCAGCTCTTTAGTGGAAAGATTTTTGCCGTACCTTTCTATGACCATTAAGTGTTTGTCAAAGCTCCAGGGCTTTAGATCACTTTGTCTGCCTCTTCCTTATTGTCAAACTTAAACAACCCTCTGTGGTTTCCCATATTATGCACCTCAAATTTGTTTCTAGTGCGCCAAAGTGGGGTAAAGGCCTTGGCTATTGCATCAATGTTTCACGCCCTTTTTGTTAGAAACTTTGTGGAGGAAGAATTCTTGAGAACTCACTTCTTCATCTAGACAGCAACCCGACCCTTCCTTGTCTGGTAGCGTAAGGTGATTCCAATTGGTGGTCAAATCTTCCATGGTATTAAGAAACAACAAGATTAACCGAGGCGAAAAAAAAAAAAAACACACACACACACATATACACAACTGTTTCCCAAAATCCCATGATAAAAAAACCCAACAAACCCAACAAATCCTAGAAATAACATTATTATCTCAAGGAATACTAAATAAACACCTCTGTTAAGAAGGGACCCCTATTCTACTGTCTAATAGAAGCTAGAGAGAAAGCTTTCTTAGAAACAGAGAAACTCTCATTGAACACCAAGTTGAACCTTTTTATTATTATTTAAAAAAAAAAATGGAAACTTTGAAGTTGATACTATAGAATATCGTATTTGTCCTAATTGTAGAGCTTATATTTTTAAATTTGCAACCATGAACAATTAATTATAACCATTTAGAATTTAACTTGTCTATGAACAATTGTAACCATTTAGAATTTAATTTGTCTAATTGAACAGTGTTGAATTAATCCTTGAAACAAGACAAAGTAAGTTCAGAACAAGTGAAGACTCAAGAATGAAGAAAAATAGAGTATTGGAATATTGCATTTTGATTGCAGGCTTGACAAGTCAAAAGTCACTAATCTCAACAGGTTGAAATGCACATCTCGACCAATCGAAATTTGTGTTGATTAGAATTTCAGCTTATTTTATCAACCATTTAATTCAGGGTTTTGATGAATCTTAAGTACATATAAATACAAACTCTAGAACATGTTTTTAAAGACACGAGAGGATAGTGTTTTGTACTACAGGAGGTTGCAGTAGATTTAGAGTTAAGTATACTGTACAAATATCAATTATATTAATGGATATGTTGCCTAAAGGATTATTTAAGTTAAATCTTTCTCAAGTTTTTAATTGTTAAATATACAATTTCATTGGTTTCCCTTAGTCATCATTTATTTTGTCTATGTGATTTGTGCTTGTGTGATATGTTAATCAATTTAATCAAAAGCATAAATAATTAATTAGTTAGTTAAAGTTGATTAAGTTTGTGATAACCGGGACCTAAAACCCTAACACTAAGATTATAGTATAATTTTTGCTTTGTTTAGGCACACAAAAGAGCACACTTCATTGAACATAATGACTAGCTAAGAGAATAGCCATCTTTAAACCTTCCAATTATCTAGTTAACTCAATTGGTAAAGTCAATTGCTATCGAATAAGAGATTTAGAGTATAATTTTTGTTTACACAAAAATTAAGTCAATTGATATATTGATCATATGATAAAAAGAAAACATCATAGAGTAGATGCTATAAATTTAAAATATTATCATATCAAGAAATAAAATTTGAAAAAATATATATCAAAAAATAAAATTTGAAAAAAACAAAAAATTATCCTTGAACCTTCCCTTTGTTTATTTCTAATAGATATATATAGTTTATCCCTCTACCAATAACATTTATTCCGTTTGTCTACTACTAATTTATCAAAACATCCCTTCAAACACAAGGACCGCCCACCCATGACAAGACAGCCATCAGTTTCTATCTTCTAGCGTCAATTCATGAACTCACCAAGATAATTATCTCCCAGCTCAAGAGTACGTGTGGTGTAATTTTTTTTCACCCTTCTTACCCAACTTGGTTTAGATCAAAATAATCCTATAAAAATAAATCATACAGTAATAATAATAATAATAATAATAATAATTAGTCCCATCTCTTTGTATGATGAGACTTGTTGCCCTCCTTCTTCTTCTTCTTCTTCTTCTTCTTCTTCTTTTGGAGCAATTAGAGAATGAGAGACAAAGAGAAAGACAAAGGGAAAGAGAAAACAATAGATAATTTTTTTTTTTTTAAACAACAATAGATAATTCTAATTACTTACACATTTACACCTAAAACAAATTAATATTCCTTATCAAATACAGTAACAACATATTTACAACAAATTCTAGACGGTAAGTTGTTAAGTAGTAACCCACCACTTAGAATTTGTTGTTAGAGTGTTGCATCAAATCCGGTTATTGAAAAATGAATTATACATATATACACACATGTGGCAACAAATTTTCAGAACAACTAGATTCCATTTTTTTTACAATTCAATTATTGGGAGAATGAGAGTTTGATCCTTAGATGTCTTTTTTTTGGAAACACCAAAACGTGCCAAGAATTAAGTTTCAAGATTCTTGGCACAACTCTAGATTCCTCTTTAGACCAATTTTCATCTCATCCTAAAATCTTACCCTTTTTTTTTCCTTATCTTTCCCCCATCGACAATAATCTGTCAATTTCCTTTTTTTAGAGTTACAAATAGTGATAAACTATATTAAATTAAATTAATGCAATCAGCCAATAGAAAATTATTGCCAACTCAAATCCATCATAATATTTACTTCTGTCAACGCCTTCTAATACGCAGCCAATATAAGTATTCTAGTGGAATTTGTATCATTATAGGAAAATAAGCTGCAATGTGTCTTGAATCACATCACAAAAGTTGTTGTTTCGTATACTTCACGTTTCTAATGGAAATCCACATTAGCTAATCTTTAAGGATAAAAAAATAAATAAAGAATAAGACAGGCAATGCCTTCCATTGCTGCTCAGAAATAATTAAAACAAAAGGCATCTGCAATATAGGTGCAAGTTGTAAGGGTTCCACAATTTTGAAAAGGATTCTATCTCATGTATAGTGAACATTACTACACTAGTAGCTGTTCTAATATTGTCATGGAAGAAACTGATGCTATATGAGGGCATGTTATTTTCAAACTTTAGCTTGTGGTGCTTGTAACACAACTAATTGATTGAAGTATGTTTGTTAGTTTGAAATGCATGTTCTATATTCTCTGTACAAATTTCCATAGGTTGATTTCATCTATATAGACATCAATAAATCATTTTGTACCTACTACTAAATCGACTTTTTTGATGTCTTTACTGACATAATATCTATTTAACATCTTTACTAACATAATATCTATTTAACATTATGATTGATGATACACACAAAATCGTTAATGAGCTGATCGTCAACATGCGTGCCAAATAGGGTACTTGAAGAATGTCAAGGGTTTCTTTTTATGTTTCTTGTACCTTAGACACGTGTCTTGATGTTATTGGACAACGCTTAGTTTAGGCTTTTTCTAAGAAGGAAGTTGGGTCTGGCTGGAAACCAAATATATACCCCCTTTTCCCCCCACCACCAAACCACACCCTCTGAATCCCCTTGACCGTGGGCTTACCTCCCTTGTATTGGCTGGGTACAGGTTGATGGTGCTCCAGCCTTTCTGTGCTTGCTCCACTATCTTCTGCTTTTTGTCTTCTTTCATTCCCATGTCGTTTCTGCTGTAGCAAATTAGTTTTGTTTCGTTCTATTGCATGTCTCTGTCTTATTTCTTCATGTGTTTCCTACTGTGTTTGTCATTTCCTTTGGTTTAGCGTTTCTTTCCTTCATGCAATTCCTACTATTGACACTTCTTGCTATTCCTTGTTCATTTTCATCGTGCTTCTTCATATTAGTTTTCACGCCTATCTTTTTATACAAAAGGATTTGGGCCTTTGTGGGCCAAATAATGTTGACTAGATCAAAAGGGTCTTGGGCCTAATTTGTCTTTGTCTGCTGAAGCCATTTTGCCAGAGAATTGTATTCTGGTATTTTGCTGTAGACCGCTTTCCCTTGCATTTCTTTCTTTGGACATCTCTTGCTCTTGGTTTTATTGGTGGGCCTTTGGGCCTTGCTTTTCATTGGGCTTTCCTCCATATGGGCTTTTGGGTACGGATCAAAAAATGGGCATCAACAAAGAACAAAAGATGAAGAACCAACAGAGCACTAGCGGGGTGCCAACCAAAGACCCTCCAAAGGTTAAGTCAGTGATAGAAGAATCTCCAATAACTCAAATGTGTAAGAGATAGGAAATTTCACATACCTTGGTGTTTATATAGTGGTGTAAGGCTGACTAAGATCCCATGAACGTAGGATTTTTCCTTGTAGGGAAGATACGGAGTCAATACTCAGAGAACTTAGGGCTTTACTTCCCATGTTTAGAGAATAGGAATATATAGAAGGATCTTTGGACATAATTTGCAAAGTCTGTCCATATAGGGATGCATGAGTGGAAGACATGCAAAGAGGGTGTGGACCAAGTACACATTCTTACCCGACGGTTACTTTACTACACATCGTATTGGGTAACTAGACGAGGAACACAAGTGGAGAGCATGGCTAATGGTGTCGTAATCAACCTAAAAGGGACCTAGTACCCAAAGCTTAAAAAAGGAGATTGGAGGGTGATCCAAACCCGAAGGAGAAAAGGAGTTAGAAAATTATTCAGTCAAAATATTCTTATCAATGATCTAATTCTTTTTCAAATATATATATATATATATATATATATATATATATATATATATATATATATATATATATATATATTTGTTAGGTTCTAAGACTTTAGGAACTAAATGCATTAGAACTTCATTTTGTATATGTTGGCAAACCATGATCAAAACATTTAGTCTAGGTTTAGACTTGCTCAAAGTTTGTTTTAATGTAAGTTTGGAATCTAGTAATTGCAGGAAATTACTGTTCAATTCTGCAAGGCTCGATCGATCAAAGAATAGACTCGATCAATCGAAAAATCGCATTTCAGAAATTTTCTGTAGTATTTTCAAACGCAACGCAAGCCCATATGATGTGTAGGGTTAAGTGTTACACTCCTAGTTTAAAAGGAAAAACCCAAGCTATGTTTTAGTAGTCTTGGTTGAGTAGTAGCATTAGGATGTTAGTGGTTTAAGTCCTTTTGCAAACTTCAATTCTTTCTATAGTGGATTTGTTTTTACCTTGAGAATAGCTAGGTTAAATCTTCCCCAGGTTTTTTACTGGTTTGGTTTTCCTAGATCATCAAATCTTTGTGATCTTTACTTTCCACATTATATTTGTTTTACTTATAATTGTTTAACCTAGATTTGAATAACAAACTTGTTAATAAACTTGGCTTAATATTAGGTTAAACATATTGTGTTAAGGGTTGGACTAGTAAGTTTCCTGACAAATCAGTTTCAATTCCATGTCTAAAATGAAATCCACCAAGCCCATGTCTTCACTTATTTTGACAATGATCCGGTGGCCTATTTTTGGGGCGTGGGTTTTCATATGTATAAATCGAAGTATGGTTTTTTTAAGTGCCAAAGCCCATGTCTTCATTAGAAAGTTAACTCATCTTTTCTCACTTTCTTTTTATTTATTAATTTGTAAAATATGATCCCAACACTTCTCTTGAAATAAATTCTGAAAAAAATATTAATTTTACTTATGTTTTCCAAATATTAACTTAAATGGGTCACTTTTAGCATGCTACACATAACAAAATTGTTCTTATTTAATCACTTGCACTTCTTATTAATTTCGTTATTATTACTAGCGATGGAAGTAGTTTGAAAATGAAAAAATTTCCTGTCTAGAATGGGCTTTTTGCGAGATTGCTAAGATGTTAAAAATAATTTAGAATAAATTATCATTTTGGTCCTAACACCTGCCATATGTGTCAAATTAGTCCCTAATATTTTGAAATGTGTTAGTTCAGTCCCTAATCTTTTGATGTGAAAATTTTCTATGTCGTTCAGTAGTGGATGGAGAATTTTGACTTAGTTAATTGTGATACTCTATCAAATAATGCTAGAGGTACTTTACATTTTACTACTGTTCGGGGGCCTGTTTCGATTCCTCGGCCACGTGTGGTCCGTTGGAGGGATGACCTTACTAGCCCCGGGTTCTTTGTGAGGAGTTGCCTCCAGAACTCAACATTGGGCCACGTGGTCCAATGGCTACCGGCGTACTTTTAAGCCTACAAGACCATTAAAACCAAAGTCTAAGAATCACGATAATGGTCGAATAAATATATAATATGTGTTTGATATAATAGCAAAGTCACTTATCTTTGTATGGTTTATAGCTCCAGTTGTGTAGCATCAGTGAGCTGATAAGATTCCAGTAGATTGCCAGGAATAGAGGCTAGTTAAGCTTGCCCCTCTTATCATACATTTAAATGAGTTTAAGACTTGGTTTATAGTTGTAATAGTAGTTGGAATAAAGTAATATGTATTTAAATGTGAAGTAATCATATACTCAATAATGTAAGTTTAAAGATAAGGAAGCAAAGTCACTTATCTTTGTAAGATTTGTAGCCCTAGCTGTACAGCTTCTGTGAGTTGAAAATATCCCAATAGAGTGACCCCAGAGGTAGAGGCAATTTGCCATGATAACTTCAAGATTGAGGAGGAAAAATGGGTGCAACTGGAGGGAAAGAGAGTATGTCCAGTTGTGTGTAGGGGCTGTTTAAGCTTACCTCTCTTATCATGCACTTAAATGAGTTTTCCCCTTTGACAATGCTCTTTTAGTTGTTGTGAAGTTATGAGATAGCTGTCACAGCTGTCATAAGACAGCTATTTGCTTTGGGCAGAAGCCAATGAGGTCAGATGGGTGATTTCAAATTGCTAGGGAGGTCATTTCATGGATTTGGCAGAAAAATGGTAAGATCTCTTTCAAGGGTATCTTGCTATTTTGGGTATAACAGCTGGTTACTGAGATTTCAGCATTAAATGGCTGATGATATCACTCCTAGCCAGGTGTCAAGTGCTGAATACACTGCTGGGGTTCAACTGGAAATGTTTCCTTTTTGGGTGTTTGTGTTTTTGGTCCAAGGTTCCATTACAACACATTTCTAGCAAGTAATAGAAGGATTGGTTGAAGGCTAAGGAAGCTTTAGAGATTTGGCCAAGGTCTCATTGTGTTAAGACATAAGACATAATCTTAGGGAGCAAGAAGAATATTTAATGCTCTGCTCTGGTAGCTGGCAGAGACATATATGGTCTGATTGTGGTAGACAGCAGCTGGGTATTAGATATATCATGAATATTTTGTATATAGTTGGAGATTAAAGATAGCCAATCAGATTAGGCCATGTGTTTGAGTTAGATTTTAGTTGAAAGAATTAATGAGATTTATGTAGAATAATATAATGAAGTTTCTAAATTTGTATAGCAACAGCTGAAGATTGAATGAATAGTTACCCAGCAGTTAAATGGCTGGAGATATTGAGTATTTATCATATGATTAATATTAAGCTTTAGAAAAAGAGCAATGGGGAATTCTATCATTTTAAGTTCTACGTGATAAGAGATGTTTACTATATGTTACCCGTTACACACAGACTCGTCAGAGTTTAGGGAGTTGGAGAAGACACGCCAAGCAACATATTTCTTTTATCAACTTTAAACCGTTGGAGCTTTACTGAACATACCTCTTGGCCCTCCAAACCACGACTCCCAAAGTTTCCCCAAAGAAACTTATGAGCTTGGATCATAAGCCGAAGATGAGATGACGTGCCTCGGGTTTTGTTGTCATTTTGTGTAAATATGGGCTCTTGTTGAAGAAGCCACTTGCCATGAGTGTAAAAGAGGTAATATGGGCCGTGAGCTTTGATTCATTGCTTAAGCCCAATCCATATGTTGATGTTGATAATGTCGTGGGGTTATTGTAAAGTTGTGATTTACAAATTTGTATTTTGTTGGCTTTTATTCCATGCCAAATTTGATTGTAATTATTTTCAATCTTGTGTACCCTGTATTTATTGTGGGATGTGATTGTAAGGGTTGTGTGTTAGAGAGAGAGAGTGTGGAGACTCAAGTAAGTGAAGCCAGAAGACTTCTCGCGGGTGTCTCGCGACTAAGCTTCCCGAGAAGTGAAGCATGTGCCGTGAACATGACTGGAATGCGAAGAGTCTGTACAAATGGAGACAGCTGTGTCTCGCGAGTATCTCGCGAGTAAGGCCTTCCCGCGAGACACCCGTGAGACATTTTGTTCTGCCAGTCTGTACTGTCTAATACACACTTTCTATACCCTCATTATTTATACCCATATTACCCATAAATGTTAAGGAGAGCTTCTTAGAGAAAACCCTAGCTAAAACACTTGAGAGTTAGAAATTGTTATACCAACAATTCTCTACACATTTGTTTGTGGAATTTCCTCATCTCCTACCTCTCCATTTCCATACCATTGAGAGGTCAATAGTTCAAACACTTACCACACCTTTTGAGAGTGTCCAGTGAGGTTTTGGTGCTGCCGGAAAACATTGGCAGAAGCCAAGGATGGCAGATGCAACATGGAGCATGTTGCGGGATCCAGAGAGCTAGACAAGACACGGTTCCGAGAAGCCTTGTTGGAGTAGGAGCTTAGAGGACTTAGGTACAAAGGGTAGATTAGGCTTGGAGGGTCTCTTGTTTACCCATGTATCTCAACTGATTGTCTAGTGGATCGATTACCGCTTGGAGGGCGACGAAGAGGTTTTTCACCGAGTTCTTCGGTTTCCTATTCGATAACACATCTCGGTATTATCTATGTTTGCATCTCTCTTCCCTACTCTTGTTAATTTAATTTTACTGCTGTGTTACTTTAAATATGGATTAGAGTAGTTCTCTTGCTTGTATGTTTGTTTTTACACTATTCTGCACTTAGTATTAAGTTAGTGTAAAATCAACCAAGCCGTAATTTGAATTGAGGGTCTAAATAAGCTCTTGTGTTTTCACACATTTCGAGCTTTCAATTGGTATCAGAGCGGGTACACTTGTTGTGGTTTAAATACCTAAGTGTGATCGTTGACCCCTTATGTGTTTTGCCATGGATAATGCTTTGTATGCTTCTATGGATGTTGTTGATTGTCACATGCAATGTGTTTGTGAAAATGCCTCTATGATTGTTTATCCTCATGATTGTGATGCCATGTTACATGAATCTATGGGTGTTGTTAATATTCCTAACATCAAACTTTTGAAGAAAGATGCTAAGAAGTTTCAAAAGAAGTTGAGCAAGTTATTTTATGAAAATAATGATTTAATTACTAAGCTCAATGAATCCAACAAATTGGTTGAGAAATATAAGAATCTTGCTGAAATTTCTCTTGAAAAGCTGAAAGAGTTTGAATGTTTGAATATGGACTTGGATGCTAAACTTGTTTTGTCTAACAAACTTGTTGATGATCTTAAATCTGAAAATGAATCTCTTAAGATGCATGCCAAGTGTTTGATTGCTAAACCTGTTACTAAAACAGAAGAAAATATATGTTGGCAAACAATGATCAAAACATTTAGTCTAGATTTAGGCTGCTCAAAGTTTGTTTTTGTGTAAAGTTGGAATCGAGTGTACTGCAGGATTTATTGTGTAAATCTGCAAAGCTCGATAAATCGAAAATTAGACTCGATCGATCGAAACTCGTGCAGATTATTTTTTCTACAGAATTTCCAACTCAGCCCAAGTCCGTATGACGTGTATGGTTTTATGTTTTTCCTTAAGTATAAAAGGAAAAACCTTACCGTTGTTGTTTATGCTATTTGTGTAAATCTCTTGTGAGATCTAGAGGTGTTTGCCTTCATACATACTTATGGTTATCAAGAATCAAGATTCATGTCAAGAGCTTGATGATCAATTTAGTTGCTGCATAAAGAGCTTAAAGAGAAACACAAGTGGGAATACTTGTGGTTGCTATGAATCCAAGAAAGAAGTAATCCGTGGACTCGAAACTGTCACATGGTCGTGGTAGTAAGTTTTCTACTCGAGGTAATAATAAGATGTTAATGGTCTAAGTCGCTATTGTAAAAATTCAATTCTTTCATAGTGGATTGGTTTTACCTTGAGAATAGCTAGGTTAAATCCTCCCTAGGTTTTTTACCGGTTTGGTTTTCCTAAGTTATCATATCGTTGTGTTATTTATTTTCCACACTATTTCAATGATATGATTTACTTGTGTTAACCTAGAACTATATGATTTACCTAAGTTAATCACTTGGCTAAATAACTAGGTTAATCAACTTGTGTTTTAAGGGGTCTAAAAACGTATAAGTGGTATCAGAGCCAAGGTCATGGGTTCGAGTCATAGGAGTGTTATTGTGAGGGAGGGATTGTTGGGGGGACCACAATTTGACTCCCTACAATCAATCTAAAAACAGGCTCGCGTGGTGTGATGTCGAATGCCATAAAAGATTTGAGAGTGTCTTCCTCATCACCAATTGGTTTTGAGGTAGAATGACATAGCTCACGGTCTGACAAATGGTATCAGAGTGGGTTAGCTCTTGTGTTTAGATCCTTTGATCTAAGAGTTGATCCTTGACCCCTATTGTTATGGACTCTTGGAAGTACTTATTGCTAAAGTTTCATCTTGTTTACTTTTGGTTTGTGTCTTTTGTTGCTTTTGTAAAGTCTTCTTTGGAGTATCTTGGTATAATCACATGTGATAATAATTATGTGTGCTACACTGCTTTAACCGCCTTAAAGGCACGTGATTCTTGTCTTTGGTATTTGGATAGTGGTTGTTCTAGGTATATGATAGAAATAAGGCTTTGTTCAAGACACTTTTTGAAGGAAAGATTGGAACAGTCATGTTCGGAGATGGAAGCAAATCTATGATCAGAGGCATTGGAACTACGGACATTCCTGGGTTGCCAGTTTTTGAAGATGTCTGGTATGTTGATGGGCTAAAGGCTAACTTACTTAGCATCATTCAGATTTGTGACAATGGAATGAATGTTCTCTTCACCAAGTATGAATGTGAGATACTTGATGGAGGAGGTGATTGTATGTGTATTGGTGTGAGGATAGCTGACAGCTGTTACAGTATAACACTAAGTATAAGCAACAAGTGTTTCAGTGCAAAGATCAACCAAGTAGACTTATGGCATCAATGGTTGGGACATGCAAGTCACAAGCAATTAGAAAATATTTCCAAGTGTGATGCAGTTATTGGTTTGCCCAAGTTTAAAAAGATAGAAAAGTGCATATGTAGACCATGTCAGATGGGTAAACAAGTGAAGTCCAAACATCCGTCTATAATTGAAGTTCAAACTTCAAGACCTCTAGAGTTGTTGCACATTGATCTCATGGCTCCTACCAGAGTTCAGAGTTTATGTGGAAAGAGGTATATTCTAGTTGTTGTGGATAATTTTACTAGATATACTTAGGTTGTGATATTGAGAGATAAAGCTGAGACTCCTGAAAAGATGATACACTTGTGCAAGAAATTGCAAGTTGAGAAAGGTACTATGATAGCCAAAATTAGAAGTGATCATGGAAGAGAATTTGAAAACACAAAGCTGGCTACCTTCTACAATGATCAAGGCACACATCAAGAGTTCTCCTCACCCGAGACACCACAACAAAATGGAATAATTGAACTGAAGAATAGGGTTGTTCAAGAGATGGCTCGTGTCATGCTACACAACAAAAAGATGCCTATGTCCTTCTAGGGAGAAGCAATTAACACTACTTGCCATACACTCAACCGGGTGTATTTCAGACCTGACTCTAAGAAAACTGCTTATGAGCTCTGGAGAGGAAAGAAGCCTATTGTCAAATACTTCCAGATATTTGGCAGTGACTGTTATATTCTGCGTGATAGGGAGAATCTAAAAAAGTTTGATGCAAAGAGCAACGAGGGATACTTTCTAGGATACTCTTCCACTAGTAGAGCATACAAAGTATACAATCTAAGAACTAAAATAGTCGTGGAGTGTTCAAATGTTGTGATCAATGATGAATTGTGTTCAGAAACTCATTCAGAAAACATTCCTCCGATTCAAGAAAAGACTGTGGAAGTTGATGATTCTATTCCTGATGATTATATTGGGAAGCATAGTGATGAAGAGCTACTGTTGCTGAATGATGCTGTTTCAGTACCATCAAGTTCAAAACCATCTACACCGATTCATGAAACTCAACAGGAACAAAGTGAGCCTAGTCCTTCATCAGAAAAAAAAGGTACCTCCACATCTCTAGTCAAAGGTCCATCTTCTAGAGTAAAGCTAAATCACCCTACCACAAAAATATTGGGTAGTTTGAATGACAACATGAGATTGAGATCCAAAGCCTTGAATGTAATTACTCACTCATGTTATCTATCTCAATTTGAACCCAAAAAGGTGGATGAAGCACTTCAAGATGCTGATTGGGTTAATTCTATGCGCGAAGAACTTCAACAATTTGTTTGGAATGATGTGTGGGAATTAGTTCCTAGACCAAAGGGAGTAAATGTGATTGGAACTAAGTGGATTTTCAAGAACAAGTCAGATGAACATGGTACTGTTATTCGAAACAAATCAAGATTTGTTGCTCAAGGATATACACAAGTGGAAGGGATTGATTTTAATGAGACTTTTGCACTGGTAGCAAGACTGGAATCCATTGGGATATTTTTGGCCATAGCAAGTCATTTGAATTTCAAGTTGTATCAAATGGATGTCAAGAGTGATTTCTTGAATGGGATGTTGCAAGAAGAGGTGTACATTGAACAACCAAAGGATTTTGTTGATCCTCATAGACCGATTGATGTCTATAAGTTAAAGAGAGCCCTCTATGATTTGAAACAAGCTCCCAGGGCAGGATATGATATGTTAACCGCATATCTCATTGAGCATGGATTTAAAAGAGGATTTCTAGATACTACACTCTTCATACGAAATGATAAGAATTATTTTGTAGTAGCTCAAATTTATGTTGATGATATTGTCTTTGGTGCTACTAATGATTCTCTTGCTCAATCTTTTGCAAATGAAATGAAGAAGATGTTTGAAATGAGTATGGTTGGTGAAATAACTTATTTCTTAGGATTACAGGTGAAGCAAACAGATTCTAAAATTTACATTAACCAAGCAAAATATACTAGAAATATTGTCAAGAGATTTGGACTTGAAAAGGTTGCACATGCTAGAACACTAATGACTGCTAATGCAAAGCTAACTAATGATCCTTTGGGTTGGTGTATGCAAAGTTAACTGCAAGTTGTCCTGATATTGCTTTCAGTGTTGGTGTATGCTCTAGATTTCAATCTAATCCTAAGGTTTCACATTTGAATGATGTTAAAGGAATCATAGAATATGTTAGTGGAACTTGTGATTATGGCTTGTTCTATAGCAAAGAGTCAAATTTATCTCTTGCTGGATTTTCTAATTCAGATTGGGCCGGCAATGCCGATAATAGAAAAAGCACCACTGGTGGGTGTTTTTATGTGAGAGCCAATCTTGTTGCTTGGATGAGTAAAAAGAAAAATTTTGTCTCTTTGTCTATTGCAAAAGTAGAATATATTGCTGCTGGAAGTTGTTGTTCACAACTTCTTTGGATGAAAAAGCTTTTGAGTGATTATGGGATATCACAAGACACCATGGTTGTTTATTGTGATAATTCTAGTACTATTGATATCTCTAAGAACTTTGTTTAGCACTCTAAGACTAAACACTTGGAGATTAGATATCACTTTATTAGGGATCTAGTTGAAAGGAAGATTGTGGCTCTTGAATATATTCCTACTAAACGTTAGAATGCTGACATCTTCACCAAACCTCTTGATAAAAGTAAGTTTGACACACTTTATCAAGTAATTGGTGTGATTTTATGTCCCTAATCATCTTTGGCTTTCATGGTCCTTGTGCTTCATCGTTTTACTCTTTGTGATCTATCTTCTTTGTTGTTTTGTTTTCTTTGTTTTTTTTTTTAGGATTTGCATTGCATAACATTCATGCATTTTATTCTAGGTTTTTGTTATTCTTTAAAAATAAAAAAATAAAAAAATAAAAAATAAAAAGAACATAAATAAAAGGAACATAAATAAAAAAATAAAAAAAAATAATAAATAATAAAAGGGAAAAGGGAAGAAAAATGTGTTTTGCATTATTTTCTTGGATTTGAAATCAAGGTTGGTCATATTATCTTTACATAACATGTTTATGTACTTTGTTTAACTTGGATGAGCTTACCTTATTGCACTTTACTAGATTGAGCTTTGTAGTGCATGTTGTGTGGGAAGATGTTTATAGTTTTTGATTACTTGATCTTGATCTTGAAGTCATGTGCATTGTTGGACTTGAACTTAATGAGAAATGCATAAATAACCATCACACTATTGTTTACTAGCCAATCATGAACATCCTAGTGCATATCATAAAATTTTGTGCCCGAGAAAGTGTAGCACATGCACAAAAAGAACATAAGGTGTAGCCTCGTTTAAATGGTAAAATTGGTGTGAACATTATTTGGCTATAATTAATTCACTCAATTAAATTGGTTTGTACATTATCTTGGCTATTTCAATAAGTTTCTAATCAAATAAAATTGATGTGTACATTATGAGGCAAATCAAGAAACTTACATGATTACAAGCTTGTTTTTTAGGAGATGTGGGAGTTATATGATGTAACTCTTTAGGTAATAGTCTCTTTCAAATTTATGTGATGAATTTTGTAGAAATTGTGATTTCTTTCTATTTACATATCACCTCACATGTATCTCAAATTTTTGCTAGTAGCACACACTACACAAGTTACTCTTTGCTAAACTTTGTACATGTGTGATCTTGTTGTGGCCATCCAAGATTAAAAATTCCTTGATTTTAATGCAAATTGTGTTTGAAGTTTGAGATTTAAGGATAAATTGATTGAAAATCTTGTTTTTGGGAGATCTGGATTAAATGCAATTGTTTTTGAAAAACTTTTAATCTTATACTCATGCATTTCATTCATGAAATACCATGCTTTGAGGAGTTTCAGCATTAAAATTGCTCTGTTTTTCAAAAAATTGATTTTTTCAGATTTTCGATTGATCAAACCTGTTGCTCAACCGATCAAAATTGCGATTAAAATTTTGGTTTGAATCTACCTGGCTCGATCGATGCTCAATTGATGCTGGATCGATCGAATGTAATTTTCGATTGATCGAATCTATTTTTCGATCAATCGAAAATCGGTCAGAGAGTTTTTTTAAAACCATAAGTTTTTCACGTGTTCATTACAATTTCAAACTTTTTCAAAAACTTTTTGGCTCTCTCTCTTCGACCGATCCATCTCAAGCCAAGTTTTGTCGTTTTCCCTCAAATTTTTTCAAGGTTTTTTGTCTTCTAGCACCGGTAAGACTATTCTACCCTTCCTTTTTATGTTTGTTTTCATTTTTCAGGCATTTAAGGGAGAATTTCGAACCTATAGAAATTTGGGGTTTTTGGTGTTTTCAATGATTCCCTTCAAAATTGATCAATGAGTTTTTGTTGTGGGATGATATAAACATGATCTTTGTGGGAAAAATTAAAATTTCTAGGGCTTGAAATTACCTGATTTGGGGATTTTGTTCAATTAAGCATAATTTGATGAAATTGGCTTGTCTGATTGATAAATTTGGTCATTACATTATGTTATCTAACTTGTGTAATGTTCAATTGATCAATTTGTTGGGATTTTCGAAAGTGGGTTTTCAAAATTTGGGGTTGTTGATATAAACTCTATGCTCAAGCCAACTCTGTGATTTTTAAAGTGAAATTGAACTATTCTCACTGCATTAGAGCATGCATCATGTGTTAATATTGTTCATGCATCATATAGATTGTTATTTTCTATATTTTTGCTCTAACTGTATCTGATGCAGTCTGCTCTTGGGTTTTTTTTTTTTTTTTTTTTTTTTTTTTTTTTTTTTTTTTTTTTCTGTCTATCCTATTCCAACCTTAGCATCATGGTTAGGAAGACTAGAGCACATAGGACATCCACCTCCTCTTCTACTCCATCTTTTGATAGTGAGAGATTTCTTAGTGAGAAAAACCAGGAGACATATGAGAAGCTGAACATTCTTAGATCTGTGTGGGCTGAGAGAAAGGTAGTTTTAGATGAGCTTGACCCTGAGATTAGGAGAAATTTTGAGCGTAAGGGCTGGTTTCCATTGATAGATATTGACCCTCCTCCTCCAGCTACCTTGATCAGAGAGTTCTACTCGAACCTCTCTATCGACTCCACTGACTCCAACACTCAGTTTGTGAAGAGTTGGATACAGGGTGAAGAGTACACCATTACTCCTTCAATAGTGGCCTTTGCTCTTTGGGTACCTTTGGTACGTCAGCCTGTTTATCATTATGATGAGTCTCCTCCCCTCGATGACATTATGTCATATCTTACTAGGTCTTCTATCCAGTGGGGTATTGATCCTCAAATCACCTCTCACGAGTTGACCGAGATTCATTATCTCTTTTTCCGGATTTCTTGCCATTCTATCTGGCCTATCTCTCACTTGCACACCATTCCTATAGAGAGATGTGCATTTTTGTATGCCCTTGTCACAGATGCTCCTATGAGTTTTCCTCTTATTTTTATTCGATCTTTGGTTGAGGTTCATAGGAGTAGTTCTTCTGCCCATGCTCTTTTCTTTCTGGTTTTTATTCATCAGATTTTATTACATCTAGGTTTAGAGGAGTTTCCTGCGTCTGAGCCTGTACACATTATCGCTCCTATAGGTGCCACCTTTCTTAGGCAGAGAACTATTGAGATGAGGGCTAGCTTTAAATGCCCTAGAGTTGAGTCGTCTTCAGGTGTTGCACCTTCTCCTCCCTCTTCTTCAGGTGATCCTAGAGCTGAGGCTTATGTTGATCCGACTGCTGCTGTTGCTCCTCCACCTTCTACTTCGGATGATTTGAGCATTCGTCATATGTTGGATACTGTCATGACCGTTCAGGCAGCTCATGGTTAGTTTTTGGTGGACGTGCTTACCAAGCTTCAAGCCTTGCGAGTAGATTTGGCAAGCATTCGACGGTCACCTTCGTCACCACCTTTTGATGATGAGTCATGATTCCCCTTGGCAATTTGTTACAAAAATGGGAAGTACATATGGATGGAGATTTTGTTGATAGGGAGATTTTTTTTTTTTTTTTTTTTTTTTTTGATTTGGAGCTATGGAGCTTTAGATTGTATCTAGGTGCTTCATCTTGTACTTATGTTTTTGGCTCATGATGTATTTTTTTTTTTTTTTAAGTTGTCTATGTTAGGGGGAGATACTATGTTATTTATATTTGTTTCTTGTTTTACATTGTGTTACATTAGTTATTAATTTATATTTATGAGGTTATTCATGATATATGTCTTTTATTTTATGTTATGTGAAATCAAGAAATTATTTTGTTTTACTTGTATTTTCCACACATGCGTTTATGCGTTTGTTGAGTGTTTCAGGATTATACAGGTTGATTTAGTTGTGCTATTGTCTACACTTGCAACTGATAGATAGTAGTTAGGTTGAATTTGTTTTTAATTGGGCAATGTTATTGTAATGGGTTGTTTTTGTAACTTTGAGCATTTTGTTTATTTTGTGTTTTGTTACGGATTGCCAAATGGGAAGTTTGTTAGGTTCTAAGACTTTAGGTTTAAATGTATTAGAACTTCATTTTATAATGTTGGCTAACCATGATCAAAACATTTAGTCTAGATTTAGACTGCTAAAAGTTTGTTTTTGTGTAAAGTTGGAATTGAGTGTACTGAGATTCATGTCAAGAGCTTGATGATCAATTCAGTTGCTGCATAAAGAGCTTAAAGAGAAACACAAGTGGGAGTACTTGTGGTTGCTGTGAATCCAAAAAAGAAGTAGTCTGTGGACTCGGAGCTGTCACGTGGTCCTGTTAGTAAGTTTTCTACTCGAGATAGCAATAGGATGTTAGTGGTCTAAGTCACTATTGTAAAACTTCAGTTCTTTCATAGTGGATTTGTTTTACCTTGAGGATAGCTAGGATAATCCTCCTCAGGTTTTTTACCGATTTGGTTTTCTTGGGTTATCATATCATTGTATTATTTATTTTTCACTGCTTTACATGATATGATTGTTTTGTGTTAACCTAGATCTGAATAATTTGACTAAGTAATCACTTGGCTTAAATAACTAGGTTAAACAACTTGTGTTTTAAGGGGTCTAAAAATGTACAGTTTGTAAGTGTCTGGATTTTACACCCCAAAATTATGAAACTTTAAAGTATAAAATTCAAACACCCTTAAACTTTAGGGGCAAAATCTAAACACCCCTAAAATATATAAGCTAAAATCCAAATTTTGAAATGTTAGAGTGTAAAATTCAAACACCCCCAAACATTAGGTGGTAAAATCTAAATTTTGAAACTTTAGGGTGTAAAATCCAATCACACTCAAACTTTAGGGGTATAATTTGCAATTTACCTTTATATAATGTAGTTGAGCCCAAACTTAAATATTTATGCTTTTAGGTTAAATAGTATCCATATTCTTTATATTAACCTCTCAATTAGAGATTGTTCTTTAATTTATCATCACATTAAGATATCAATTAATTGTTGACATAATCAAAATTGGAACTTGATACCATAAGAGAATTTACAAATTAAGCTAATTAGAATTATGATTTGACTGTGATTTGATGGTATTACTAAGACCACTCAAATGCTTAGTTTTTTTTTTTTTTTTTTTTTTTTTTTTTTTTTGTTTCTTTAAAAAAAAAAATGTTTAGTTTTAGATATAATCAAAATTAAAACTTAATTTGATAAGGTAATTTACTAATTGAGTTAATTGGAATTGTAATTATATTGTGATTTGATGGTATTACTCTCAAATACAATTACAGCTTTATCGACTATAGCAGTAGAGTGTCCTGTGTGCCACACCTAACATACTCCATTCTATCTGGAGACATACGTGGGTTTCAATGAGGTGTCGGGTGGATAGGGCTTGATGGTATTACTTTTAAATGCAATTATAGCTTAACCGACTATAGCTGTAGAGTGTCTTGTGTGCCACACCTAACAAACTCCATTATGTCTGGAGAACGTACATGGGTTTCAATAAGGTGTCGGGTGGATAGGGCTTGGCTTTGTGGACTTTGACAAATGAACATCATGAATGTGTGATCTAGTGGGAGCATTTTGTTTAGTTTGTGTTTTGTCACGGATTGCCAAATGGGGAGTTTGTTAGGTTCTAAGGAGTTAGGAACTAATGTATTAAAACTTCATTTTGTAATATTGGCAAACCATGATCAAAACGTTGTAGTCTTGTTTAGACTTGTTTAGACTTGCTCAAAGTATGTGCTTTTATGTAAAGTTGGAATCGAGTTACTGCAAGATTTACTGTGTAAATCTGCCTGGCTCGATTGATTGAGAATTAGACTCGATTGATCAAAAGTTGTGCAGAATGTTTTTTCTGCAGAATTTCCAACTCAGCCCAAGCCCGTTTGACATGTAGGGTTTTATGTTTTGCCTTAAATATAAAAGGGAAAACCCTAGCCACGTTTTATAGCTGCTCTTTCTACTATGTGTGTGAATCTTATGTGAGATCTAGAGGGGTTTGCCTTCACATACACTTAGGGTTTCTAATCTCAAGATTGATGTCAAGAGCTTGGTGATCAATTCAGTTGCTGCTTTTAAGAGCTTAAAGATACACAAGCAGGAGTGCTTGTACTTGCTGGGAATACAAGAAAGAAGTAGTCCGTGGACTCGAAGTTGTCATGTGGTCGTGGTAGTAAGTTTCCTACTCGAGGTAGCAATAGGATTTTAGTGGTCTAAGTCGCTATTGTATAAACTTCAATTCTTTCATAGTGGATTCAGTTTTACCTTGAGGATAACTAGGTTAAATGCTCCCCAAGCTTTTTACTGGTTTGGTTTTCTTGGGTTATCATATCATTGTGTTCTTTATTTTCCGCACTTGTCAATGATATGATTTATATGTTTTAACTTAGATCTGCATAATTTACCTAAGTTAATCACTTGGCTAAATAACTAAGTTAATCTGGTTGTGTTTTAAGGGGTCTAAAAACAAAAACAAATATATATTAACTGATATTATTGCAAAAGAAAAATAAAAGTAATATTATACTGTAGAGACAAAGACCCAAAATCATACAATGGGCCTTGGGCCCCATACGGGAAGATCAACCACGTCCAAGGAAAAGATGTGGGTGCCAAAAGGGCTCCCAATCCAATTCTCGTGGGCCTGAAGACATTCAAAGGGCGGTCCGAGGAGAAATGTCTCCTCGGACGTGACGAGTATGGCTCAAGCATGCACTCTACCTACTAAAAAGACCCACCCCAACAGACACTAGTAAATACGAGTCCCACAGACCTGTAGCAAAGAAGGAAATGTGAGATGTCCAAGGAGAGGCTGTAGCTGCCACATTAAATGAGTTGCAGCTACTTTTCTGGCCGCATTAATGTGGAGAGGACCTGTGAACAGTGTTGCCTTGACTACCGCCACTCATAGAAGGTAGGAGGGGGGTGTCCGATGGGACAAGCACTTAAATGGGGGTCCAAGTGATCAACAAGTGTAAGGCCACGATGGCCCCAAGAAAACTATATAAGAAAGGGAGTCCCCATGAGGAAGGGGACGAAAAAAAGAAGGTAGAATAGAGGAAAACAAAAACATCCGTAGTCTTCAAGTGGAGACCAGCATATGCTCATCTCATCTCCTCGGACTGAGAATCTATGGATATTAGCAGGCTTCGTTTGTGTCCAGTTGTCATTTAGCCCAATATTAACCACTGTCCACTTCGCTAAGACCTAGTTCTATAGTCCACTCTCTACAAATTCATTGTTTCTGGGCTCATTGGAC
Source organism: Quercus tomentella (assembly GCA_028535165.1). Lineage (NCBI taxonomy): Eukaryota > Viridiplantae > Streptophyta > Magnoliopsida > Fagales > Fagaceae > Quercus > Quercus tomentella. The sequence continues at coordinate 81,694,464 of JAPQVY010000156.1, forward strand.
CAAGACCCCATACCTGTTGGGCTTGGGCTCCAAATTGTGACCCTACAACTGGCGTTGTCTGTGCCATTGCCTTAATGAGTCGTATTACCTGATATCCAGGTCCGACGAGGTGAGGCTGATATCTTTCCTTCCCAAGTCCAACAAAGGCTTGAAGGACGATTATTTGATTGTCTCCGAAGCATGGCATGACGGTCTTTGCTGCCCAGTTAGGGCTGGGGCACCAGGTGGGGCATTCTAGGATCAAGTTCCCCGGTGGGGATCTTAGTTTTGAGTTTTTCTTTAATTTGTTTTGGTCTTGGTTTTGATTATTTGCCTTCTCGGACTGACGTAACCCCCCCCCCCCTTTGGATATTTTGCAGACAAAGCACACACTACTCCGAGGATCAGTCTGGTCAACGTCCAAGCCCTCAACTACCTCCTAAGGTCTGAGATCTTTGTGAGCGAGGACGGGCAATTGCGTGCCGCTCACCTCATCTTGGATTACGAGCCTCTCTCTCGTGCTTTCGTGGACGTGGGTCAAGCGATAAAGGTGGGAAGTCCTCGATTAGCCCGTATTGACGTTTCTATGCTGGGTTTCCTTGCTCGGAGAGACCTACCTTCAGTCCGACCGCCCACTCAACGCGTTCTCCAAGAGGTAGCCATTTCAAGGGAGGGAATTGACTCTTTGCACTCATCTCTTGAAGCTGAAATCGATCAATTCCGCTTCAACGAGGAGGGCGAGGTATCAACAAGGCCAGTAGAGCTTTCAGATTCCAGCTCGGATCTTGATCGCTTCTCAGTGGCTCACTCCCCTACACTGGTAGTCACTCGGATTGACACAAGCCAAGACATTGAAAAGGAAGACATGGACTTAAAATCGAGATCCGGTCTGAGGGGGTTTATGTCTGACAGGAATAAAGGGAAATCCTCCAAGGATGCCCCTAAAGAGCAGGTTCCAGCCAAACTTCCTCCTCCCCCTCCTCCTTCCACTGACGCCGCGGTACAACCCATTCCCAACTTGAGGCGAAAGAGGCCAGTCGGAGAACTGGAGGAGGGTGAGGTCGATCCCTAAAAGGCCAAACAACAGAAGAAGGGCAAGGAGCCCAAAGACAAAAGGACGAAGTCCATTGATAGCCGAGGGGAGGCTGCCCTTAGGAGGAGCTGCGCACCTAGTCTCTCCGCCTAGAGTTGGACGGCGCTCCCATTTCTTGGGATGCAACCCTTTGGGAGTCTCAGCGAGGGCAGGCGTCTTATCTCGCTGAGGCCCTACAGCAGCCCTTCCTTCTGCCTCGTGACATGGACGGGCTCCGAGCCACTAAGCAGCCGGACCTCTTCATGTCATTGAAGAGAGACCTTGCTATGGTAAAACGAAGACTCTCTCTCCCTTGTTCAGGTTCCTTATTCTATGCTCGTCTACCTGTCGTTTTCATTTTAATGATTCTTCCATTATTCCTATGTAGGTCACCCAACAAGTCTTTGTGGCCGAGGAGTGGGCGAAGAATTCCCATGCGGAGGTGAATGCTGAGGTTTAGTCCTACCTCGCCGCGGAGAAGGCTGCAGGTGTCCTTAAGCTGGAAAAAGACCGCCTAAACGAGAAGATCAAAGAGGTGATTACAACCTGGGACAGTGCTGAGGTGGGCCTTGAGACCATAATGAGGTAGGCCGAGGACATGCGCCAGCAGCTTCATTTAGCAGAAATAAACCTTACGACCGAGAAGCAAATAGTCTCGGACCTTAAGGCACAACTGCTGTAGGTAAAGGAGGCGGCTAGTTTGGCCAGGAAGGCGGTTGAGGCTGCGGTGGCAGCCTTTTATGAGCGTGGGGTGAAGGACACTGAAGCCAGGCTGACCAAGGAGGTGGCTGTGGTTTGCAGGGACTACGTTACCGAGTCCTGGGGAGTAGCCATGGACCGAGCAGCAGTTCCTGCGGACTCCGACCTTAGGAGGATCGAGAATATCTTCTTTCCAGAGGATATTCGTGAGGTTCCTGGCTCGGATCCTCCTGAGGAGCCCTTCTCCGCCCCGACCACTGCTCCCAATTGCATCATACTTGAAAGGAAAGGGGGAGACGAGGAGGCACAGCCACCAGCCCAAAACATGTCACCTGAGGACGCCCTAACTATAAGAGACGTCGTCGCGCAAGCCAAGGATGCCGTGCCCGAACCTAAAGCAAGAGATGATCGTCTCGAGGCTGAGGGTCCTGCTAAGAGCTCAACCCAAGATAAAGCTTAGGACATTAGTGTAGGGTTTCTCTTGTAGTCATTTTGTTCCGCTTTCCATTTCCTTGGCTTTTGTTAATGCTTGTAAGATGACTCATTTTGGAGCTTAATGTATGATATGATTTCTTCCATGAACTTTATTTTTACTGCTTTAACTTTTACTTTCATTGTGAATGAATTTCGACTGTGTTATTAGATTTCCAAGGATAATCCATTGTTCACAGTTTAAGTAAAATGGCTTTGCACCCTTTTTGAGCGACTAATTTTCCCAAGGCTGTGGTCCTAGGAGTCACGCAGGACCTGGGTTCTGTTTAACACTTGGATAAAATGTGTAATGGTTAATTTCCCCCAAGCCTGTGGTCCGAGGAGCCATGCAGGACCTAGGTTCTGTTTTACACTTGGATAAAATGTGTAATGGTTAATTTCCCCCAAGCCTGTGGTCCGAGGAGCCACACAGGACCTGGGTTCTATTTAACACTTAGATAAAATGCGTAGTGGTTAATTTCCCCCAAGCCTGTGGTCCAAGGAGCCACGCAGGACCTGGGTTCTGTTTAACACTTAGATAAAATGTGTAATGGTTAATTTCCCCCAAGCCTGTGGTCCGAGGAGCCACGCAGGACCTGGGTTCTGTTTAACACTTAGATAAAATACTTAGTGGTTAATTTCCCCTAAACCTGTGGTTCGAGGAGCCATGCAGGACCTGAGTTCTGTTTAACACTTAGATAAAATGCGTAGTGGTTAATTTCCCCCAAGCCTGTGGTTCGAGGAGCCACGCAGGACCTGGGTTCTGTTTAACACTTATATTTTCTTGAAGTAACTAGTTTCCCCATAGGTTTGAGTCCGAAGACCATGCAAGACCTTGGTTCTATCTAGTACTTAAATGGTTGCTGAAATAGAAGACATAAAACCATAATAGACTTAAAACTTGAATTAGAGAAATGCTTTTATTAATAATAATACCTTCTAAGGTTATTTACATTCCACGGGCGAGGTACAGCTCTTTCATCTAAGTCTTCCAAGTAGTATGCACCTATTCCGGCTACTGAATTAATCTGGTATGGTCCTTCCCAATTGGGTCCCAACTTTCCTCAGGATGGGTTCTTGGAAGCACCCACCACTTTCCTCAACACTAAGTCTCCTGGTGCTAGTGGTCTCAGTTTCACAATAGCATCATACCCCTGCTTGAGCTTCTGGTGATAATAGGCCAACTAGATCACTGCCTTTTCTCTGCGTTCATCGATCACATCCAGGCTCTTCCTCAGCAGTTCATTATTACCACTTGAAGTGAAGGAGCTCGTCCTCAACGTCGGGAAGTTTGCCTCTAGGGGGATAACGACCTCTGCCCTATAGGTCATGGCAAAAGGTGTCTCTCCTGTTGACCGCCGTGGTGTAGTTCAGTAAGTCCATAGGGCATGTGGCAGCTCTTCTACCCATCTTTCCTTGGCGTCATCCAGTCTCTTCTTGAGCCCATTGACTATGACATTGTTGACAGCCTCGGCCTGTCCATTTCCCTGGGGGTAAGTCGGTGTGGAGTACCTATTCGTAATTCCCAACTCACTGCAGTACCTTCTGAAAGCCTTGCTATCAAACTGAAGCCCGTTGTCCGAGATTAGGGTGTGAGGGACTCCGAATCTGGTGACGATGTTCTTCCAAACAAACTTCTTGGCGTCCATGTCTCTGATATTTGCCAGTGGTTCTGCTTCGACCCATTTAGTGAAGTAATCAGTGCCGACAAGCAAATACCTCTTGTTCCCCGCCGCTTTGGGAAATAGCCCTACGATATCCAAGCCCCACTAAGCAAATGGCCAAGGGCTGGACAGTGGGTTGAGGATCTCGCCTGGTTGATGTATGTTCGGGGCAAACCTCTGGCATTGGTCGCATTTCTTTACGTATTCGTGTGCCTCTCTCTGCATGTTTGGCCACCAGTAACCTTAGGTTATGGCTCTATGGGACAAGGACCTGCCTCCTGTATGACTACTGCAAATTCCCTCATGCAACTCCTCCAGGATAAGTTCCGTGGCGTCAGGGTGCATACAGAACAAGTATGGTCCTGAAAATGAGTGTTTATAAAGTTTCAAGTCCTTGGATAGCCAGAACAGATGAGCTTTTCTTCTAATCTTGTCGGCCTTGCTCTTTTCATCGGGTAAGGTGTCCTCTTTTAGGAACAGTATCAAGGGGTCCATCTAACTCATCCCTAGTCTGACACTGTGGACATGGATCACTCCCATCTTCATCACCGAGGGCCTGTGTAAATCTTCCACCAATATGACCCGAGATAAACATTGGGCCGAGGAGGTGGCCAGCGTAGCCAGAGAATCGGCGTGGGTGTTTCCACTTTTGGATATGTGCAGCAGGCTAAAAGAATCGAAACACGACCACAGGCATGCAGCTTGATTTAAATACCCTTGCATTCTTTCATCTCTTGCCTCTAATTCCCCATTCATTTGACCCACAATAAGCCTTGAGTCTGAGAACATGTTAACAGCGCACTAGTGGGGGGCTAACTTATGGCCGCACAAGTAATCCCTAGTTATCCTCCCCATGGGAATCGTCATTCCTCCTTCTATGAAAGCGATCATAGGAATGACGACCTACCCCGTTTCTCTCTTGGTCAGGATTTCATCCGTGGAGCAATATTCTAGACCCACTCCTTGTGGGATGCGATATTTGGCCCTAAAACCTTCCATGCCGGCCGGAGAATCTACTAGATTCTGAAACCTACCCATCCTATTAACCCTAGATGGCACGGAAAAAGGTTTGTTAATGAAAGGAGGCCGAGGAGAACAACAAAGGAAGAGAGTTAGGGAATACGGGGAAATGAACACTTACGGGAAGCGCGAGTTCTAAATCTCACAAGCTTTCGAAGGATCCGCCGAGTATCCTTACAGAAATGGCTATGGACTTTTGAGTGTTTTGCGAGAGGAAGTGCTGAAGTGTTCTGGAACGCTTGAGTGTCTTTTCTAGAAAAGGGAAAGTAATCTCCCTTAGAAGCCTTATATAGCAAAGAAAAAATAAACGGGATTACTCCTGCCCAAAGAATTGGAGGAATGTCTACCGTTGATTAAGCGCCCCACCGTTGGATGCGAGGAAACATAGAGCCGCCCAGTGCAATTAATGGTGCCTCGTGGGCTACGAAACGCCAATAGCAATAATGAGGCATGTGAGACTATACTCCCACGTGCGTGAATCAAGAAATTAGGATAATTTATCCAATAAAGGTCAAAATCCCACCTTTTCTCCTCGGATAAGAGGGAAAAACCGGGATTTTTAGGGGCTATTGTAGGGGCAAAGGCCCAAAATCATACAATGAGTCTTGGGCCCCATACGGGAAGATCAACCATGTCCGAGGAAAAGATGTGGGTGCCAAAAGGGCTCCCAGCCCAATTCTCGTGGGCCTGAAGACAGTCAAAGGGCGGTCCGAGGAGAAATGTCTCTTCAGACGTGACGAGTGTGGCTCAAGCATGCACTCTGCCTACTAAAAAGACCCACCCCAACAGACACTAGTAACAAGTACGAGTCCCACAGACCCGTAGCAAAAAAGGAAACGTGAGATGTCCAAGGAGAGGCTGTAGCTGCCACATTAAATACGTTGCAGCTACTTTTCTAGCCGCATTAATGTGGAGAGGACCTGTGAACAGTGCTGCCTTAGCTACCGCCACTCACAAAAGGCAGGAGGGGGTGTCCGATGGGACAAACACTCAAGTGGGGGTCCAAGTGATCAACAAGTGTAAGGCCATGATGGCCTCAAGAAGACTATATAAGAAAGGGAGTCCCCATGAGGAAAGGGACAGAAAAAAGAAGGTAGAACAGAGGAACAACAAAAACATCCGTAGTCTTCGAGTGGGGACCAGCATATGCTCATCTCATCTCCTCAGACTGAGAATCTATGGATATTAGCAGGCTTCGTTTGTGTCCAATTGTCATTTAGCCCAATATTAACCGCTGTCCACTTCGCTAAGACCTAGTTCTATAATCCACTCTCCACAAATTCATTGTTTCTGGGCTCATTGGACCAAGACCCCATACCTGTTGGGCTTGGGCTCCAAATTGTGACCCTACATATACATTTTGAAATATAAATTATATAAAATTATTTATAGGTGATACAGGACATTGTGAAAGGGATTTGTTGGGCAGTTGGAGTGGGTTGTGAATTTTTTTGGGATTATAAATGTGAATGAATAATAAAACATATATTTAATTGGGATATTGATGTAGTATTGGAAAAAATCTGCAAGGCTCGATTGATCAAAAATTAGACTCAATCGATCGAAACACGTGCAGATTTATTTTTCTGCAAAAATTCCAATTCAACTGAAGCCCATATGACATGAAGGGTTTTGTGTTTCACTCCCAGTATAAAAGGAAAAACCCTAGCTACGTTTTACAAGTCTTTTTGGAGAGTTGTATATTGAATCTTTTTTGAGATGTAGAGATGTAGAGATGTTTACCTTTATACACACACATAGAGTTGTCAAGATCAAGATTCGCATGAAGAACTTGATGATCTCTTTAGTTGCTGCATAAAGAATGTTAAAGAAGATCTGAAACCTTTGAGTGGAGTCTCAAAGTCACAAGTAGGAGAACTTGTGATTGCAGTAGATCAAAGAAAGAAGTAATTTGTTGACTCGAAGCTGTCACGTGGTCATGGTAGTAAGTTTTCTACTCGAAGTAGCAATAGGATGTTAGTGGTCTAAATTCTATTGTACAAACTCCAATTCTTTCATAGGGGATCTGTTTTACTTTGAGGATAGCTAGGTTAAATCCTCCTCAGGTTTTTTTATCGGTTAGGTTTTCCTAGGTTATCATATTGTTGTGTTCTTTATTTTTCCGCATTATTTATATGATATGATTTTATTGTGTTAACCTAGAATTGAAAAATTTATCTAAGTAATCACTTGGCTAAATAACTAGGTTAAACAACTTGTGTTAAGGGGTCTAAAAACGTACATTAATTGATATTATTGCAAAAGAAAAATAAAAGTAATACTATACATTTTGAAATATAAATTATGTAAAATTATTTATGGGTGATACAGGACATTAACAAAAATAAAAACAAAACAAAACAAAAAGAGAGAAATAATATTTAATCGGGATATTGACGTAGTATTAAGACTGAGATATGTGTATGAAAAAAATAGATAACTAAACTAGAAAAAATAAAATTTTCTAGGATTGTTTAGCTAAAAAATTAAGGCTAATGTGAATGCTCTAACAACTTTCATTCCTTAAATGTGTTAATCCAACAGGATATGAGCTCCTAACATTGAATTCCCAGCATATAAATCAAGAGATGGGTAACTATTTCTAAGTCTGAGTCCAGCATAGATTGGAGGATAAACAAAGTTCAATATGCTAAAAGAACGGCGGGAACCCATCTTTTTCTTATGTATGGCCTGATTAATAATTAGTAGAGTAAATTTTGATGTAATAACCTAGGATGCACAGACATTTCATTTAGGGTGCCATACATATGTCATATTGATATTGTTCCTGCCGTTTCATGTCATAATTTTTCAAAAATTGTTCGTGTCACTATGTTGTACTTGTATCCGTATTCATACCCATGTTCGTGTCCGTGCATCCTAGGTAATAACTAATAACATTGGAAAACTTTTTTTGTAAATTAGCAGTTAAAATTTAAAACTCTGATTGTTTAATAGTCACAGGACAAATAACCTAGTTCAAGCTCTCTCTCTCTCTCTCTCTCTCTCTCAAAATCCTTTGTGGGGTCAATATTTCAGAATACATGAATATTTCAAACTACCTCAAAAAATTTTAGAAGTTACTGCCCCAGTGCCCTCTTCGTTTTCTTACAAAATGTCAATAAAAAGCAAATCAAATAACAAGTTATATCCTGAAACCATTACAAACTATCCATGTATCAGCCTCCTACATTTTAAGCCACAATTAACCATAAAAGCAATCCAAGCAGTGCAATCACTTCTTGAACACAAACTAGTTGAGTAAAAACTTAAAGTGAACTCACTGCTTCAGAATGGTTGGTGGATCAGATTCCACAATGCATACATAGCAAAATTATTACAAGAATCACGTGATCTCAGTAATGAACTTGGGAGACAATTGCTAAAGATAGTACAAAAGCTACAGAGAAAAATCTTTCAAATAAAGAAAAATTATACCATAAATAAAAAAGATACAAAATTTAGCTACAAAATTGGTTGTAGTTTTAGGCTACAACCTTACTTAATATCTTTTTATTATAGGTGAATTTTAACAAATCCACTATTAGATTACATCTTCTTCATATATATTCTATGCTTAAAATTTTTCTAGAAAATTAAAGATCAATAGTTATGTCATCAATAAATAGTTTAAATTGCAAGTTTTTGTAGTTTAAACTTATAGATCATATAGTAAATAATATCTAATTGACATAAAATTTGACATGTATATTAAGAACATAAAGAACATGCAATTCAGCAAGTTAAATTTCCAAAATATGTAGTACTGTTTATTTTATTGAGTAAAATTGTAATTTTAGGTTACAACCAATTTTGTAGCTAAATTTTGTCTTAAATAAAATCAGTTGTCAAAATATAATGAGGATGGTTGACCTCACCCACCAGTTCACTTGTAAGAATGACCTTTAACTTTAACCATTGAGCAGCTTGAAACTTGGTATAAACATGGCAAAATGAGTTTTCAGAGCTCATGTGTAATTCTGGGAAACCTTCCTCACAAGCTTATCCATGAACTGGCATTTCTTGTCAAATCCCCAGCCAAGGTTGCTCTGCTTTGTAGAAGTTCTATGAGAATCTCAAACATTAAACACCTTCCATAAGAATAGCGCAGATGAACAGGATTGTTGTTTCCTTCAACTGGTCTCACTTTTAAATGAGAAAGCAAAAGCAGGAAATCATACACATAAGAATCCAAAAATGCGGTCATAACCAATTCAAATGCAAAGAGAAGGTGAAATGTAACTCTCTTCCACCAACTACATACGGTAAACTTAGAAGTCACCATTCAACTCTTGCTTCTTTTTCTTCTTCCTTTTTTAAAATTAATGAGCAAGTGAGTAACTTTTATTGAGATAAAGAATAGAACGACAAGAACACAAAAAACCAAATTTTAAAACAAACGCTGCAAAATCAACAAAGCTTTGCAACACACCTTGCTATCAAGACCCCGCAAATGCACAAGAGATTGCAATACACTCAAGAGAAATACAAAGCAATCAGTATTGGGCTTTGTGGAACGTAGTTGTATGTGATTCAAATTTATGACCCGACTTGAAATAAAAGTTTTACAGTTTTTAAAGAGATCTTTTCTGAAGTTTAGTTCATGCAGCGGAGGCTTGGGCTGTTTTTAATCTATTGTGAATCCTGTGCACAAGATAGAAAAACTGTTTTTTTAGAGATTAAGGTTTGGTATGTTATTTTGGGAGAAAAAATTGTATTGTTGTATCTTGTATTTTTTCCGCTAAATAGTGAAATCTTTGCAACTCCATGGAAATTGGCAAATTGCCAAACTATGTAAATATTGACTTGTGTGATTTTTTTTTGTCACATATTTTTTCTTTATTTTTGCATTTCATAGATATAGGAATTTCATGTATATTTTCTGCAATCAGGACCTTAACCACAGTTTAACTAGGTAATACACCAACTAAGTACCAATACTACTTGGGACTTTTAACAAGACTTGATTCGGGAATCCCCCAAGAACAACAAAACAAAGGGCCCAGTTCATGATAGAATTCTTAAAACGTGCTCTGCCAGCAACACAAGCTCTACCTTCCCACTTAATGAGCTGCATTAAACTTTCCTCTGTTCTTAGCTGACCACCATGAATATGTTGTTTCTTAGGACCCGTAGATGATAAAGTGCTGCTCCCCAAGACACATTACACAGAATTGGCCTTAAACTATTACCCTTCCAGTTAATTAAACCCAATCAACTATCTCATCCCAATTGATTGCAGCTCTACAAATCAATCATAATATCATGATCTCAACCCAAGTTCCTGCACTAGTAGATGTACCAGAATTTGGGGGAACCAGACAGGTTTGTCCTGATCACCAAATTGTTGAAGGCAGATTTCTTTGAATGGCCACCTGAGCATCAGATCTAGCAGGTTTCTTGGCAAATTAGAAACCTTTGCCTCTAAGCTGCTAGCAGCATCACATATCACCCTACACCCACAACCTGGTATAAAGGGACCCCGTATGGATGCCAATAGTCTAGCCATTACGAAATAAGCCTCTGAACACCAAGATAACTAACTGGCAGTTTGCCTTCTTTAAATTGTTAACTTCTCAAGAACCAGGATAAATAAAGCATTTATAACAAATCTATATATCTATATATTACTAAAAGCTTAAACGTAGCATTTAATGTTACTAAACTCACATTGAGCCACGTTTGCAGCCATGTCATTCCTATCCTATTTCCTAAATTTATCCTACAATTTTAAAATAGTTTTTATCAATTTTTAAATATTAATAAAACTAAAATTATTTCCACCCTATAAAACTAAAATTATTTCCAGCCTATCTCCACCGTAAAGCCCACTTCTTTTAAATTTAATTCCACCAGCCCACATCTTCTAAATTTAATTCTAACTTAAAGCGTAAACCCAAGCCTTCTAAACTGAAAACCGTTTGAAAATCACGGTTACAACCTCTGAATTTCCTTCCCTTTTGTTTCTCATGTGTTCCTTCCCTTTCCCCACCTTCTAACGGCAAATTTCTCACACAAATTGTGTGACTTTCCCTTCCCCACATTCTAACCGCAAACTTCTTGTGCAAAACATGTTCCTTCCCCTTCCCCACCTTCTAACGACAGCCTCTCTGTCTTCCTTACTCCTTTCCTCACAGTATATAAATACTGACAAAAGCTGGATGCTTCAGTTCAAGTATCTCTAAATCCCAGTTTGTTTTCTGTTCTATACTTTTTGCTTAATTGCGTGATGTTTTTTATTCCCTTCTTACATTTTGTTCCTGCCTACTGCCTCTTGAGTGTTGTGATGTGACTTAGATTGGTTCGTGTAGCATATGCAAAATAAGGCAATATTGTTGCAGCTAAAACAATTTTCTGTGTATTTATTACAATGCCAAATATTTGTGTCAGTGTAGATTGATACCCAAGATCATTCGATTAGAGTTTTCAATATTGTAGCAGATCTCCTCTGTGTATGTATTTCAATTTAAACAAACTGTATCAAATATCTGTGTCATTGTAGATTGGTACCGAAGGTAATTCAATTGGAGTTTTGAATATTGTAGCAACTTTACTTTCTGGTTGTGGGATGAGAAATCTGTGTACCCAAGGTAATTCGATTGGAGTTTTGAATAATGTAGCAGTTTTGCCATTTAATTTAAAATATTTTTTATAAAAAAAATGACAAATAGATAATGACAAATTCATAAAAATTAAAAATGTTATAAAAAATTAATAAAATAAAATGGTTACACTTACCAACAATAAAAATAAATAATGACAATTGATGATAAACTATATTGTAATGATTTTAAAATATGAAAATTCAGAAGAAAATTATAAAACTTCATACATTTGCGTTTTTTTTTTTCGATAACTCAATATATTCAAATCCTTTTTTTTTAATAAATTTTGTTTGGTTTAAATTTCTTAATGACCCCCTTGAACAAAATTCTTAGAGCTACCACTGCTTTTTCCTCTTAATTGATTCATCTGGGCTTGGCTTTTCTTTTCTTTTCTTTTTTTTCATGCCTCACACGTGAGTTGAACGTTAGTTTATTAACTGGAGACTAACAAATGTAGTGATTTGGCTGAGGTGTAAAGTTTAGGTATTAAATTGACTGAAATAAAAGTTTATGGGGGGTGTCATGACAACAACTCCAAAATTCAAGGAGGTGTCAGACATTTTTCCCTGTAAACCACTCAACTATATATTTGTGTGTACAACAACAATGTAAATTACCAAGAAGAATTTAAAGCATCACCGAAACTCTAAAACATGGTATTGTTACGCAGAGTTTTCCAATTTAGCTGTTTCTTCCTTTTAATCTTTATTGTGTGTTGTAGTCCCCCAGAGGACCACATCAAATGTTCATCAAAGAATAAAAATTGCACAATCACAAACTCCTATGGTGTCTTCCCTGATCGAAGCACTTGTCGAGCCGCTGAGGTGGCTTACCCCTCCACGGAGGAGGAGCTCATTTCGATAGTGGCAAAAGCAACCGAGAGCAAAAGGAAAATGAAAGTTGCAACACGTTATTCACATAGCATTCCCAAGCTAGTTTGTCCAGACGGGGGAGATGGGCTTTTAGTAAGCACCAATTACCTTAACCATACTCTAAAAATTGATGTTGAAGCTATGACGATAACTGTGGAGAGCGGTGTGACATTGAGGCAGCTAGTCAACGAAGCTGCCAAGGCTGAGCTGGTCTTGCCTTATGCACCATATTGGTGGGGTTTGACGATTGGGGGCCTATTGAGCACGGGTGCACATGGTAGCACATTGCGTGACAAGGGGAGCTCGGTCCATGATTACCTTACAGAACTTCGAATTGTTAGTCCGGGTGGCGCTGAAGATGGTTATGCTAAGGTTCGGGGGCTCAAAGATGGTGACCAAGATTTTAATGCAGCTAAAGTTTCACTTGGAGTTCTTGGAGTCATTTCACAGGTATGGTTATAACTTGGTATACTTATTCTTCTCTTCTTTTTATTTATTTATTTTTAATTTTTTTAAAGCCTGTTTAGAATCGCTTACTACTACCCAAAGGTTCCAAGTCTTCTTGGTCTCATTGACGAGTACATATTGATATTAAGCCCTTAAACTCTTTGGTCTCTGTGCATCATATTTCATCCCATATAAACAAACTTTGGTAAAACGTGTTTCTGGTCGTCGAAGTTTGATCGCAGTGTAATGTTTGAGAAATTTTGTAATAGAGACTGTTTTATTCTTTTGAGATGTGATAAGAATACTTCCAAAACTTTGGAGATCCAACTACAAGGAAACAACTGGTTAATGCCTTTTATTTTCTTCTTCTTCTTCTACCTCCATAAATAAATATAATAGTAATAATTATTTTTTATTTAAAAAAAAAAAAAAAAAAAAAAAAAAACTTGTTACATGTACACGAATGCACGATGAGAATTGCTAATTTCTTAATTAAAGTTCGAAATTTTTTTTTTTTTTTTTTGGAAAAAATTCTCTTAATCATTAGACATGAAAATGTGAAAGTCTCACATTTTATTTGAAAATGAAAATTTTCACAATATTGTTTTTAGAAAAATTATCACATCTCTTGTATTTTTAATCAACAATTACTACTGTTACATATGCATTAAAAATTTTCTTTTGTCTCTTTTTTTTTTTTTAAATATCTATCTAGAGCTAATTTTATAAAAGAAAATTATTAAAGCGCAAAATTTTGACTATTTAGCACTTACAAAATTCACTTTATTTATTTTACCTCTTTACTTTATAATACACCCAACATCATTGAATTTATATTTTTAGCTATTTAATTAAAATAATATAAAGAACTCATTAAAATAAAGGAAAGAATATGAACCACAAAAACCTTTCAACCAGCTACAACCACATCCACCACCACTCCACCAACAACAGCCCTCCATATGGCAACCACAGCCCACGGCAAGGAAAAAAAAAAAAATCAAACCACCACCAACATAGCCACAACCATAACCCACTGTGATAAACACAGCCCTCTATGCCTCTTTCTTTCTTTCTATTGCTCTCTCTCATAGCCATAATCCACAACTAGCCACAACTGGCCACAACCCACAACCACCCACAACCGACCACAACCCACATGCCGATTTGACCCACGAAACCCAGCAAACCGATCTAAACTCACAATCCCCACGCCAACACACCGATCTGAAGAAAAGAAAAGAAAAGCCAATCTGAACCCACAACCCAACTAGTTTGAGACTTTAATTCAGAGGAAAAGAAAAGAGAAGAGATAGAAAAGGAAGAGAGACAAACCGAGAGACCAAAGAGAAAAAAAAAATTATTTAAATATTCCATTAGTGTGAACGCACAAATAATTTTTTTTTTTTTTGTTTATTATTATTATTATTATTTTTACCTTGGAGCTACAGTGCAAAGCCAAAAGTAGTTGTGCACAGTAGTTGAGAAGCCAAAATATTTGGCTTTGACTCCACCAATGCAATATTAGTTTTGTAATTGGTGGTGCTAAAAATAGTTATATGGTTTTTTAACACCACCAATAATAATGCTCTCATGCTTCATCTTACAATACCAAGACTCGTGGACATCTTCTCAAAAAAAAAAAAAAAAAGACTCGTGGACATTTTTCAACCAATCAACAATAGTTAGTATAAATTTAAATTTTAAGCATGCATAGAAAAATATAATTATTGATTAAAACTAAAAATTCTAATTCTTATAAATTAAAACTCTTAACAGTGTATCTTTGACAAGATTTAAATTTTCCAAGAACTAAATAGATCCAAATGACCAACTCTATTTTACTCTCTCTCTATTTAAACGGCTTAGAAGAGAAAGATAGGATAAAAACATGTTTGATGAGGCCGTGAATATCACCAGTGAGTTTGCACGATCCTCGCTCACCAATGCAACCTGCAAGGAGAAGAAAGTAATCTCGCCGTGGGCACCGGTGTGGTGTCGACCAAGTACCCTCCGACGGTCAAGTTAGAATTGCTCTCAACTCTAGAGTGCTAGAGAGGGTAAATTATGCGTACCTTGGTTTGTGAGAGTATTGAGGCTTTTATAGTAGTAAAAAGTCGGCTTCCCTTCCTTGGACTAGAAATCTTTTCCTTTTAGGATTCTACTATGAGCAATCCCAAACGTGATGGACAAGCACTTCTTCGTAGAGTGGGCTTTCCATCAAGGCGGATCTTCTAGAATTATCCTTATGCGGACATTCTGATTTTTCTAGGATTCCATCGGATTCCAAATGTGTACACCAAGTATTTTAAGTAATGCTAAGCCCCAGGCCCTTCCTTAATGCCGGCCCATGAGTCCGAATCCGTCAGGCCCATTGTTTCGTAATTCCTGACCACTTCAGTTGCCCCCTTCACCCTATGATCCGTCATGATTTTTAAGTGGTCGGATCATTAGGGTGACGGTTAAATACGATTGGGATGGTGATCAGGTACTGTTTATGATGACGGTTGAAAATTTGACAAGGTTGACGGTTCCCTAAGGGGTACTATCTGCGGATGCGTGTTGACAGGTTGTCAACATTTATGAGGCATGCCATGTGTCGCATTTCGATTGGATGGTGTATCGGATCAAAGCGTCGCTTCGTCTTCCGTGCACCCCTTATATATATAACACACCTCTCTCCCTTCATTTCCATTATTTTCGGCCAAATATCGTGTCAGAGTAGAGTCGTCAACTTTGTCAGAGCACTCCGTCGAGAATCCATTTCCGTCAATTACTCAACCGTCAACTAAAATTCACTAAGTGTGGTGAGTACTTATTCTCATTTTTTTTTGAAGTTGCATTTCCTGCTTATATTTTTGTTTAGACCCACACACCCGTCATTACATTTAGACCCGTCAGTCTTAGGTTTCGTCGTTAATTGTAGGCAATGTCTAGTGCGTCAAGTAACCAGTCAGTGGTTCGTGACGGGACGGAATACGAGGAGGTATACCCGTCCGGTCAAAAAGACCAGGAGAGTCCCGGTGAAGATAGGAGTCTGTCTTCCTCTTCTTCATCCTCAGCAAATGAGGATATGGAGATGGTTGAAGAAGGTTCTTCTGATGATGACAGGGATCAAGCATTGGGATCCGTCGTTGGTGCTGATGGACTTAGGGAGTTCATCATGCTACCAGAGTGGACGGTGCATAATTTCAGATCGATCATCAAGGATAGACACTTCAGCACTTTTAGAGCAAACTTCCAAATTCCAGATTACATCCCCATCTGTCTACCTTACGTGTCGGAGAAGTGTTATTATGAAGGTGTAGAGGGTGTCGGAGTGTACGAGCAGATGCTGAAGGCCGGACTTCGGTTTCCGCTAAGTACACTTCATAGAGAACTTTTACATTATTTGGGACTGTCCGTCACCCAAATATCTCCGAACACCTGGAGGGTCTTCATAGCGATGGAGATTCTCTATGGTGTGATGTCAGACGGTGAAAGGAGGTTGACGGTGCGTGAATTCCTTCATTGCTACCGTCCGGATGAGATAGATAGATCAAAGGGGATGTATAGTTTTGCTTGTAGAAGCCCTTTGTTGAAGGTTATCTTTGGGACCCCCGACTCAAATAGAGACTGGAAGAGTCGTTATTTCTTCCTTGAGGGTGACAAGTGGATGAACAATCCAGGGGAGACGGAGTACATGCCCGTCGACACAACTTGGGGAGTGATACAATCATCTCGTATGCACCCGTCAAATTTTGTAATCCTTTTCATACCCGTCCATTAGCATTGATTTTCTAACCGTCTTCAGTCTCTGCAGGTAGACGGGGCCCACAAGTTAGTCTTGACGAGTACAGTTTTCTTGAGAAGATTTTCCAAAAGACTAAGCCGGAAGAAAGGACTTGGGCCAAATTGGTGAATCCAAAAACAATACATTGGTACTGTGACGGTCCTGAGCCTACTCAAGAGGCCATTAAATACGACGAGAGGATTCACAGACGTAAGCCCGTCAACTCTTTTTTTTTTTTTTTTTTTTTTTTTTTTTTTTTTTTTAATTCACCAATTTTTTATTGTTCACAAATAACTCCTTCCGTCATATTTCGCAGAGATGGACGACGCAAAGAGGAGGGCACTAATAAAGTCACAGGCCGTCAGGCAAAAAGTGACGGGTGAGGTTGTCGTGCCTAAGGGGACGGTGTCGTCGGCAAAAAGAAAACAGTCGTCCAAGTCTGACCGTCCACTTAAGCAACAGAAAATACCCTTAGAGCCCGTCGTCGGATTGATGGCTGAGGGTGCAAAGACCGTCACCCCAGCTAAGCATGGGGTTGGTAAGGGCCTAATGAAGGCTCCGTCCACCAGCCAGGAGAAGCCTCCTCCCCTTCTCCGTGATGACTCAAAATTTGCTTTGGAGAGGCTTACGTCGATTATTTCCTCGGAGAACTACAAGGACCTAGGCAATCACTCGACGGAGGCCATGGGGGAGACGGGTCTGTTTGCCGTTGCACAGGTAACTTTACCCGTTGGTTTGAGTCCGTCAACTTATTTTTGCTTCATTTTAACACCCCTTTTTCTTGTTTATTTCAGTCCTTGGTTATGATGAAGGGCCTAATGGACCGGTGTTTAAACCGAGAGGTAGCTCTGGAACGTGTACGGGCGAAGGCAGAGCAGACGGAAGACGAACTCGGCCAACTTCATAAATGGAAGTATACAATGGAAAAGAAGTTTGACTTGTGTGAGCAGGAGAGAAAAGAGCTTGAGCAGAGGACGGAAGAAGCTGGGAAAGCCTTGAAAACCAAAGACCAGGAAATAGAGGTCTTGAAGGAAAAGCTCCGTCAGGCCAAGGAGGATGCGGTTCGTGAGTACCGAGATTCCGACGCCTTGTTAAGAGAGCTGGGGGGTTCGTTCCTTCAAGGCTTCGATGACGCACTCCATCAGCTCAAAAAAACCTATCCTGATCTGGACGTATCAATGGTAAACGTCAATGATCAGGATCAGAAGTCTGTTATGCCTGCCGCTTCAGAAAATACGGACGACCTTTTTGGTGACGATGTGCCTCAGGGTGACGGAGAGTCGGCCCCGTCAAAGGATGTCCAAGATGCCGGCCTAGACAAAGTAGACTGATATTTATCATCTTGTAATCTGTTTTTTGAACACAATCCGTTCCTTCTTTTTTGTATTAAATAGTTGCCTACCTGGGCTTTTTATCCGTTTATTAATGTTTTTATTTTATTTTTACGCTTACTTTTTCTGTTTGGCACTTTCTTACATACCCGTCCTCATGAAGATGAGAGTATTTCTAGCCAACAGTTTAATCCGTCCACTTTGTGGAGTTTAATGATATTTCACTATTATTGATCTTGTCCACCCTTGGTGATCCGTCCTCCTGAGGACACATCATTCTTTGGGTGGTCCGTCCAAAGTTATTTTTGTTACGCTGATTCGTCCACTTTTGGACTTTGTGCTACTTTTTGTGATCCGTCCACTTTGTGGACTGATCCGTTCATTTAAATGACAGTGATCCGTCAACTTTGCGGACTGTTTTCACTTATAGAGTGATCCGTCCATTTTTGGACTATAGGATAGTTCACCGTTTTTGTGACTCGTCCACTTTGTGGATAGGGATCCGTCCACTTCGTGGATAGTTTTCCCTCATTTAGTGATCCGTCCATTCTTGGACTTTATAGTGTAGTTCACCGTTTTGTGACCCGTCCACTTTGTGGATAGTTTTTTAACACATTTGGTGTTCCGTCCGTTTTTGGACTTTATAGGGTAGTTCTCCCTTTTTGTGATCCGTCCACTTTGTGGATAGTAATCCGTCAACTTAGTGGACTGTTTTCACTCATTGAGTGATTCGTCTACTTTTGGACTTCATAGGGTAGTTCTCCCTTTTCGTAATCCGTCCACTTAGTGGATAGTGATCCGTCCACTTTGTGGACTGTTTTCACTCATTGAGTGATCCGTCCATTTTTGGACTCTATAGGGTAGTTCTCCCTTTTTGTGATCCGTCCACTTTGCGGATAGTGATCCGTCCACTTTGTGGACTGTTTTCACTCATTGAGTGATCCGTCCATTTTTGGACTTCATATGGTAGTTCTCCTTTTTCGTAATCTGTCCACTTAGTGGATAGTGATCCGTCCACTTTGTGGACTGTTTTCACTCATTGAGTGATCCGTCCATTTTTGGACTCTATAGGGTAGTTCTCCCTTTTTGTGATCCGTCCACTTTGTGGATAGTGATCCGTCCACTTTGTGGACTGTTTTCACTCATTGAGTGATCCGTCCATTTTTGGACATCATATGGTAGTTCTCTCTTTTCGTGATCCGTCCACTTTGTGGACTCCGTTGCCTATATTAATTCGTAATAAACATTCATGTGAAAAATCGAAGTTGTGTCTGAATATTCTTCTTTAAAGAAAATTTATTCTAGCAAAAGTACCTGCCCCCTTGGGCTTAAAAAGGCACAAAAAGATTGTAGCAAAGGTGAAAGAAAAGCTTGTAAATTGTAGTTAAAAAATAAAATAAACTTGGTCACCGCCGGTTCCTCATGTTTTTCCTACTGGTAGTATTTCCGAAGATGCTCCGTGTTCCAAGGGTGCTGCAGCTTTTGCCCGTCAATCGTCTCGAGGTGGTAGGTGCCCTTTCTTTGCCATGACGTGATCCTGTAGGGTCCTTCCCAGTTGGGGCCGAGTTTTCCTTGTGAAGGATCTCTGGCGGCGCCCATTACTTTTCATAATACAAGATCCCCGACCTGGAAGTCTCTGTGCCTCACTTTGTTGTTGTAGTGTTTCGCCATGAGGTTTTGATAACGCGCCAACCTCTGCTCCGCTGCCGCTCTGACTTCGTCCACTAGATCAAGCTGGAGGCACATAGCCTCTTCGTTCTTATCTTTGTCGTAGCTCTCTACCCTGTAGCTCGTGAGACCCATTTCAGCGGGAATGACCACTTCGGCTCCATATGCAAGTCGGAACGGTGTTTCTCCAGTGGGAGTTCTTGCTGTGGTTCTGTATGCCCACAGGACGCTAGGTAGTTCGTCCGGCCAGATTCCCTTTGCCCCCTCAAGACGGGTCTTGATTATTTTGAGCAGGGATCGGTTTGTGACCTCGACTTGCCCATTCGCCTGTGGATGTGCGGGTGACGAGTAGTGATTCTTGATCCCTAGCTCCGAGCAGAAATCTCTGAATGCGCTGTTGTCGAATTGCCTACCGTTGTCAGAGACCAGCACTCTGGGTATCCCGTACCTGCATATAATGTTTCTCCAGACGAAGCTCCGGATGTTTTTCTCTGTTATTGTGGCTAAGGCTTCCGCCTCGACCCACTTGGTGAAGTAGTCTATGCCGACTACCAAGAACTTCAGCTGCCGGATAGCCGTTGGGAACGGGCCCATGATATCAAGTCCCTATTGCGCGAATGGCCAGGGTGCCGTCATAGGTGTCAGTTCCTCGGACGGCTGCCTGATGAGATTGCTAAACCTTTGGCATCTGTCGCAAGATTGGACATAGGATTGCGCATCCTTCATCATTGTAGGCCAGTAGTATCCTGCTCGGATCATTTTGTGTACTAGTGATCGTGCGCCCGAGTGGTTCCCGCAGATACCCTCGTGTATTTCTCTCATCACGTAGTCTGCTTCCTCTCGGCATAAACACCTCAAGTACGGTCGCGAAAAACCCCTTTTATATAGGACGTCCTTTATCAGCACGAAACGCGAGGCCTGGACCTTCAGCTTTCTTGCAGCGCCCTTTTCTTCCGGTAACACCCCAGCCCTTAGGTAGGAGATCAATGGCGTGGTCCAGTTATACTCATTGTTTACCACCTGCATATTTGCTCCGTCATCGATAAGTGGTGATATTCGGACGAATGATAATACCTGTTCAGGAACTAGCATGAATTCGGCAGATGCAGCTTTGGCTAGGTGGTCAGTCCATTCGTTCTCTTCTCTTGGGATCTGAAAGAATTCGACTTCGAGGCTGTTGGTCCGGTACTTCACTTCTTCCAAATACCTCCTCATTCTATCGTTCTTGCATTCGTAGTCGCCTTTGATCTGATTTGTTACCACTTGTGAGTCGCAGTGGGCAATTATGCTTTTTGCTCCTGCGGCCTCTGCAAGGTCTAGCCCTGCTACCAAGGCTTCATACTCCGCCTCGTTGTTGGTCGTTAGGAAATCCAACCGGATCATGCATTGTATCGTGTCCCCCTGCGGAGTTTTAATCACTACTCCGGCTCCTCCGGCTCTTCTGTTTGAGGATTCATCGGTATAGATACTCCATTGTTCCTTGTTTTCTATCAGCTGATCCTCCCCGAGTGTGAATTCGGCGATGAAGTCAGCTACTGCTTGCCCTTTGATGGCCGTCTGCGGACGGTACTGGATATCGAACTCGCTAAGCTCTATTGCCCATAAGGCCATTCTCCCTGCTGCTTCTGGGCTATCCATGGCTTTTCTCAGTGGCTTGTCTGTTAAGACAATGATCGTATGCGCCTGGAAGTATGGCTTAAGTCTCCGCGCAGCGATTACTAACGCGAAAGCCAATTTTTCCATCTGAGGGTACCTCTCTTC
Source organism: Quercus tomentella (assembly GCA_028535165.1). Classification (NCBI taxonomy): domain Eukaryota; kingdom Viridiplantae; phylum Streptophyta; class Magnoliopsida; order Fagales; family Fagaceae; genus Quercus; species Quercus tomentella. The sequence continues at coordinate 81,715,825 of JAPQVY010000156.1, forward strand.
TGCTCCACGGAGTGCGCGGCTTGTAAAGTAGACGGGTTTCTGTATGCCGTCATCCTCCCTCACCAATGCCACGCTTACCGCGGCACCCGATACTGCCAAATAAAGGTAGAGTTTCTCACCTTGTACGGATGGACTGAGTAGTGGTAGAGACGAGAGATAGGTTTTCAGGTCGTTGAAAGCCGTTTGGCATTCATCCGTCCACTCAAATGACTTCCTCAGTGTGCGGAAGAATGGCAAGCACCTGTCCGTTGCCCTTGAGACGAACCTGTTTAAAGCCGCGATCTTTCCATTTAGGCTTTGGACCTCCTTTATCGTCCTTGGTGGTTCCAACTCTATTATTGCCCGTACCTTCTCCGGGTTGACCTCTGTCCCTCTTTGGGATACCATGTAACCCAAGAATTTCCCCGCTGTTACTCCAAATGCACACTTGTTCGGATTCAGCTTCATGTTGAATGATTGGAGTGTATCAAATGTTTCTCTGAGGTCGTCTAGGTGATCTTCTTCGTGCATGCTTTTAACCAACATGTCGTCAACATAAACCTGAACATTCCTGCCGATCTGATGTGCAAACATCTTGTTCATTAGCCTTTGGTACGTTGCTCTAGCATTTTTGAGTCCAAAAGGCATCACCTTGTAGCAGAATAGTCCCTGACTCGTGACAAAAGAGGTCTTCTCCTGGTCAGATTCGTCCATCATGATCTGGTTGTAGCCAGAGAAAGCGTCCATGAAACTTAGAAGCTGGTGTCTTGCAGTTGAATCCACAAGGGTATCTATCCGTGGGAGTGGGTAGCTGTCTTTGGGGCAAGCCTTGTTAAGATCCGTGAAATCTACGCACATCCTCCAGCTTCCGTTGGCCTTTTTAACCATCACGATGTTTGCCAGCCAGTCGGGATAGTATACTTCCCGGATGAAACCTGCCTTCAGTAACTTCCCAACTTCCTCGGCTATGGCCTTATCTCGTTCCTGGGCGAAGACTCGCTTCTTTTGTCGGACTGGAAGGAAGGAGGGCGACACATTCAATCTGTGGACCATGACTGAGGGGTCGATTCCTAGCATGTCTTCATGATTCCAGGCGAAGACATCTTGGTTATTTCTTAGGAAAGCCGTGATCATCTGTCGTATCGGCCAACTGGCTAGTGTGCCGATTTTGTTATTCGTTCAGGCCGTGTGTCATCAAGTCTTACTTCTTCCAGCTCTTCGACTGGTTCTGCTAATGCTCGCTGCTTCCCGATACACATCGTCTGCTGTTGATCCTCCATCTCTAACATGGCAATATAGCATTCTCGTGCTGCTACTTGATTTCCCCGCAGTTCTCCTACCCCATACTCCGTCGGGAATTTGATCATGAGGTGGTATGTTGAAGTTACCGCTTTCCAGGAATTGAGAGTGGGTCGTCCGAGGATGGCGTTATAGGCGGACGAGCAGTCGACCACGAGAAACGTTATCTCCTTTGTGATCTGCTGAGGATAGTCACCTGCCGTCACAGCTAGCGTTATTGCGCCCGATGGGAATACCTTTGTACCCCCAAATCCTACGAGTGGGGCGTTCGTTGGGGACAATTGTTCCCTGTCAATTCTCATCTGCTAGAATGCCAGATAGTACAGGATGTCGGCTGAGCTGCCATTGTCGACGAGGACCCGGTGCATATTATAGTCCCCAACCTGGAGGCTGACTACTAGTGCGTCGTCATGAGGATGGTGAAGTCTCCGCGCGTCATCTTCTGAAAAGTTTATGACGGGGTTACTCATTCGCGGCATCTTTGGTACAGATCCTGTAAGTTGGACGCTATGAACCATCCTGAGGTAGGTTTTGCGGGCTTTCTTGGAAGATCCGGCTACAGTCGTGCCCCCTACAATCATTCGGATATCTCCTATGGGTGGTTTAGGGCGCTCGTTCTCTCGTCGGGGGGCCTGTTCTTCCGGTGCATCAGTTCTTTCCCTGCTAACAAACCTCTGTAGCTTCCCCTGTCTGATTAGGGCCTCAATCTGCTGCTTCAGGTCATAGCAGTTAGATGTGTCGTGCCCGTGATCTCGGTGAAAGCGACAATACTTGTCTCTCGGTCTTTTGTTGGGGTCTCCCTTCAACTTTCCAGGGAAGGTCAAAGCTCCTTCATCCTTGATTTGCATCAAGACTTGGTCGATCGGGGTGGTTAACGGGGTGAAATTAGTGAATCTCCCAGTGGGGGGTCTGGAGCGCTTTTCTTCGCGTTGATCCCCGGTTCTAGCAACCTTTCGTCCCCTATCTTGTCTCGTGTCCTCCTGCCTTTCCCTCTTCTTTGGCCTTTCCTCACGGGCCAGCAGCGCATCTTCTGCATTCATGTACTTAGTAGCCCTGTAGAGAACGTCCGTCATGGTTTTTGGGTCATTCTTGTACAAGGAAAACAAGAACTTACCCTTCCGCAGTCCGCTAGTGAATGCGGCCACGAGTATTTTATCGTCAGCTTCATCAATCGAAAGGGCTTCTTTGTTGAAACGTGTTATGTAGGCTCGCAGTGTTTCGTCTTCTCGCTGCTTGATGTTCATTAAGCACGCGGTGGACATTTTGTATCGATGTCCGCCTATGAAATGTGAGGTGAACAGGGCGCTCAACTCCTTGAAAGTATTGATGGAGTTCGGTGTTAACCTACTGAACCAAATTCTCGCAGGCCCCTTCAGCGTGGTCGGGAACGCCCTACACATAATCTCGTCAGGTACACCCTGAAGGTGCATCAGTGTTTTGAAGGTCTCTAGATGATCGAGTGGATCCTTGACCCCGTCGTAACTTTCGATCTGGGGCATCCGGAACTTCTGTGGCAGGGGGAATGAGTTGACGGGCGTGGTGAACGGTGAGTCTGTCCTGTTCACCAAGTCATCAAGATCAGAAGATACTCGCCCCTTGAGGGCGTTCATCATGACCTCCATTTGCTCCTTCATCGCCTGCATCTCTGCGACGATTGGCGGAGGGGCAAAATCCATGAGAGACGGAAGGCTCACGTTTTGCCGCTCCGGTCGGCTTGGGGCGTTGCTGCCCTCTGGCTTCTCCTGCTCCCTTCGCTCGGCGTTGTTTCCTTCCTGGTTTGCTCCTGAGGGTTAGGTCCTGCCTCCTTTTGGCGTAGCTGCTCCTCCAGATCATGGTTTTGCTTTGTGAGTTGTTCTACTGCCATCATAAGAGTCTGGACCTGTCTTTCTAATGCAGTAGATCTCGGTGGATCCTCCTCTTGCGCGTTGTTGGTGGTAGCCATCGAGCGAGTGAGTACCATGCAACTCTTATGTCCGGGAGGCGATGATCTGGCTTAACTTCTTCGCGTTCCCACAGACGGCGCCAACTGATGAGGCCGTGAATATCACCAGTGAGTTTGCACGATCCTCGCTCACCAATGCAACTTGCAAGGAGAAGAAAGTAATCTCGCCGTGGGCACCGGTGTGGTGTCGACCAAGTACCCTCTGACGGTCAAGTTAGAATTGCTCTCAATTCTAGACTGCTAGAGAGGATAAATTATGCGTACCTTGGTTTGTGAGAGTATTGGGGCTTTTATAGTAGTAAAAAGTCGGCTTCCCTTCCTTGGACTAGAAATCTTTTCCTTTTAGGATTCTACTATGAGCAATCCCAAACGTGATGGACAAGCACTTCTTCGTAGAGTGGGCTTTCCATCAAGGCGGATCTTCTAGAATTATCCTTATGCGGACATTCTGATTTTTCTAGAATTCCATCGGATTCCAAACGTGTACACCAAGTATTTTAAGTAATGCTAAGCCCCAGACTCTTCCTTAATGCCGGCCCATGAGTCCGAATCCGTCAGGCCCATTGTTGCGTAATTCCTGACCCCTTCAATGTTAAAAGAGGTTATTAGCATATGTAGTTGTTGTTGTTGTTTGTGTGTACCAAATAAAGAAACTTTAGTAATTAATCATCAATAAGTTTAGAGTATAAAACTTTTCATGTCAAGATGATGAGCAAGTAAAAATGTTATCTTAGTCAGCTCATCTTTTATGAAAAAATTAGTAAAAATAATTGTACTGTAGCGTTACTTCAAGTAATTAACCAAAAAAAAAAAAGGAGCAACCACCATCTCACAGACTCAGGTACAGTGCATTTACTCATCTACTCACTTTTACATAAGGTAGCGGACTATTGAAATCTTGATTGACTTGCCATCCCTCTTCAACTACTCCTGCTTCCCCAATTCAAAGTGGGCCACTAGATATATTTCTTAAGGGACTAAAACTGAAATAAAACAAAATGTAAAATAGAATTATAAGAAATAAATTAAAGAATAAATTTTGAACCATAATGGAAGGATGTACTATTCCACTTAACACGGTAGATGTGTTCTAGCCTGACCAGTGAATGTGGAGGTGGAACTACTTGCATCAGATGTATGTGTGTATGTATATATATATATATATATAACCCTATGTGAGATTTTCTCATGAATGTGTTATATATCCCAAGTCTCAACCCAACATTGAAAATCAATAAAACTCATGATAAGTGCGAATGGCTAATGTTTAAACCTAATGTTTCAACTGAAAATATCCAAAAAAAAATCAATTAATTGAGGTATAAGACTTTCAACGTCAATTGCCAAATATAAATGATGGTAATTGAGTTGCATTAGATCCACCTAATATACTTTGAGATTTTTTTTATTTTTTATTTTTTTTTATTATTATAAAAAAAATCTATTCTTTGATAAACAAGATTTAAAGTTATAATCTTGGATAGATTTTTTTTTTCAATTAAATTATTTTAAATTCTTCTTGTTTATATTTTACAGGTTAACGCTTCTTGTTTCTTGAGATACAAAGTTTTTTGAGAATCTTCTTGTTTAAGTTTTGTTAACATCTTTTTAATTGAAAATATTGTTAATCCAATTGATCTAATTAAAGATTTTATTAATTTTAATTTTGAAAAAATTCATCTAATAAATAACTATACTACTACAAGTATTCCAATAAAATTCAACGATATATATAATCAATAACTGTCATGTTTGATTATTTTTCATTTTTAACTTTCTATTGTATTATTCATTATTTTTAACTCTTTTTGTTGAATTTCTTTTTTCATCTTTGAGATTTATTATCAAAAATGTTTTATTATTTTGTTTTCTATATTGCTAGTAGCAAATTAATCAAGAGATTCTATTTAAAATTTAATTTAATTTTATATTATTAAATTTAAAGTAGACATTTAAATTGATATTTTCTAGTGGACATTTTATTTTTTTTTAAATTAAAAATAGCATAAACATTGTCTAAAATATAAATTATAATATAACAAGAATAAAATAAATTTTAAAGCGTATAATAGAACAATAGAATCTAATTTATTAAAGGTTCTATTGCTACACTTAAATAGAATAACCTAATAGTCTCACGATCGGCTTAACTACTCAAACAAAGATGAATTCAACACATATCTCAAAGCCTTAATAGTAACCAAACTAAGATTATTTTCATACATAGAATCAAATATCATCATTCAAGCATAAAATCTAACAAAAAGAGATGAAAATTTATTACCTTTTCAATATAAAAATGAGTTGTACTTTAGCTTTGGCAATGTGATGCACGGTGAAGGAGATTGTTCACATGTGTGGCTATACAGAAAATTGAGCAGATAATGTTAACAATTTACCGTGCATGTGGGATGTTTTCTTACAAATATAAAAGTCTCAAGCTATTAGGGAGAAATTGGTCATTAAAAGTAATTTGGCACTCTTATTATAGACAAATAAAAATTAAAGTTTGTGGTTAATTAGTTAGAGAATTAATGGAAATAGCAAAAAGAAACTAAATATATTTATGAAAGAGAAAGTTTAAAAATACAACTTTTACTACAATTCTGAGGGAGTTGACTATGAGTGAATAGCATATGAAAGTGATTATCCACAACTCACAGTCAACCAATTTATCAAATTGTGACAAATGTTATGACTCTAGAAAAACTTATTTGGAAATACCAATCAAAGCATTAGTCTTGATACTTATTATTACGTGCTGGTATATCCCTACAAAGCCTAGAATCCGCTATTATAGCCACGCTACTTTCTTCCTTTAGGGGTTGGCCTTGCATTCCAACTAAAATTTTATTGGTATCTCCTATAGAACTTTCCCATAAGCCTAAATCTTATTGAATATACAATTACAGTTTTCTTGGTGCATGTGTGAAACAAATTATTTACCCACAATTTCTAGCCTTTTCCTAATGGGGAGCCGTAAACCAAATCGTAAGTGACCTAAAGCCTTAAGTCACCCCTCTATAAGGTAAAGATCAGTCCTGTCTTACATTATACAGGGATTCTCCAAAAGAAAGGGAATAACCGAATAAGGGAATTAAGGATAGATAGGTCTCTCCCACTTAAAATAATAATAAATTAAAAAATTATAGTACCTTTGTTTTGGACTGATTAAAGATAGGTCTCTTCTTCCACCCTGTATGTCTTGTATATATATTTTATGAATGCTATATTTTAAAATTTTTAATTATATGAGAGTTCTTTCTCTTTTTTCTATTTTTGGCTGAATTATATGAAAGTATATAACACCACATATTAATATTTCTGATTATTTTTCAGAAACAGATTGTAATTTCTTATATAGGCTATATGCATCATTTTTACTATATATACACATCAATAATATTTTTCTATTATTTAATATAAACATAATTATATGTACCTAAAGGGGTGAATCAAAACTTTCATAAGCACCTGTCTCATATCTACAAGATCCAAATGTCAGTCTCACATACATTGCAAGAAATGGGCAAACTAAAACCTCAAAAAGAGAGCCTAGGGAAAGAGAATGCAAGCTAGGAATTGGCAAAAACTTCGGAAGTTATCTACTTGTTGTGGTACCGTGCATGGTAGGCATCATCTATAGGATTGCGTCGTTGAAAATGCCAAAATATGATTTGACAACATCTGATTTATGTTGCTTATGTTTCATTACTCTCAGTTAAGACACATGTATTAGACTTCAAAGGCATAAATTGTTGAGCTGTTATAAATTGATATATAAGCCAATGTCACAACATGGTCAAAATGAAAGCTCAAAATGAGAAAATCTCACTTTGCAGGTCACTTTAAAACTACAACCCATGTTCAAACGATCCATCACCTACTTGACAAAAAATGATTCGGACTTAGGAGATATGGTGACTAGTTTTGGCAATGAACATGAGTTTGCTGATATAACTTGGTATCCTAGTCAACGCAAGGCAGTTTATCGTATCGACGACCGAGTCTACACAAACACAAATGGTAATGGCCTTTATGATTTTACTCCATTCCGCCCAACAGCTTCAGTTGCACTGGAATTTATCAGAACCATAGGTTAGCACTACCATTTGATTTTTGCAAGCTATTATTATAACAAAAGTGTAATGGTTTTGAAATGGTACGTTCTATGCCTGTTTAAATTAGAGGAAGCTCAAGAATCCTTAAGTGACGCTGCTGGGAAGTGCTTAGGTGCACAGACAGTTATTCTAGCACTCGAGACTACTGCCTATGGCTTAAGCAACAATGGTATTGTTATTTTCCTCTTCTTCTAAACAGTGCCAAGAAATTACAATTATTATTTGCGTTAGTGGCTGATAATGATATTACCAACTCAAAATAACAAAATTTACGATTTTTTTTTTTACTAATAGGTACTCTTTTTACGGGTTATCCTGTGATTGGATATCACAACTGCCTTCAAGCATCAGGAACCTGCCTAGATAGTCATGATAATGAATTTATTGCAACTTATTGTGCATGGGACCCCAGAGTTAAGGGTGAGTTCTTTCACCAAAGTACATTTAGTGTTGGCTTGTCTGTGGCTAAGAGCTTCATTCAAGATGTGCAAAAGCTAATTGAATTAGAGCCTAAAGCAATGTGTGGTGTAGAACTTTATAATGGAATACTCATGCGCTACGTTAAGGCTTCAAGTGCTTACTTAGGCAAGCAAGAAGATGCAGTGGACTTTGATATCATTTATTATCGAAGCAAAGACCCCTTGACTCCTAGGCTATATGAAGACATACTAGAAGAAGTTGAGCAACTCGCACTATTTAAGTATGGGGCGCTGCCCCATTGGGGGAAGAATCGAAACATAGCATTTGATGGCGTAATCAACAAGTACAAAAATGCTAAAGAATTCTTGAAGGTTAAGAAAGTGTATGATCCATTTGGCCTCTTCTCTAGTGAGTGGACTGACCAAGTTCTTGGATTGAAAAATAGTGTGACTATAGATAAGGAGGGGTGTGCATTAGAAGGATTGTGTGTATGCTCACAAGACATTCATTGTGCTCCCAAAAAGGGCTATTATTGTAGCCCAGGAAAGGTATATAGGGATGCAAGGGTGTGTGCTCGTGTGACTTCTTAGATGAATATATGTGGGGAAGATTCTAAGATGAATATATGTGAGGAAGAACAATGGGGGAGTCAAGATTTCACCTTCGGAGGGATCAAAATAAAAAATTAATTTGCTTTTGAGTTGCTATTTCAATTTATAACAATGTTCTTGTGATTTGTTGAGATTTGTTGAAAGTATTGTGTTCTCTAGGACTCTACATGGGAATTTTTTTTTTGGTTGTTGATGCTGTTGTGAGAGATGCATGGGAAGAAACCTGAGCGTGTGATTCATGTAGAATTTTAAAACTTTCAAGTGTTCCTATTTGGGGCTACTTTAGTTCAGTTTTTATGGGCACTTATGCTTGCGGGCATGTGTTTTATGAATGTTTGTGGTTGTGGGAACAATTAGGTTAGTGTTGGCAAATCTATGACAATGTATCTTGTTCTTAGTTTTTAGTGTCACAAATAAAGTACTGTTAGGGAGATAAACACCTTGGAAAGCTTCCTTGAGTAATTAATATAACATATGGAGACACACTTTAACCCAAAAGGCCTAAGCTCCAATGGGTATGTGCTCAATTATGTTATATTAACCACTCATTCTTCTCATATTTATTCAATGTGGGACTTCACTCACACGTGTAACCCAACAAATCTCCCCCTCACGTGTGAGTCTGCCTCTTTATGGGTTTCAAGACTTCTTTGTGGGTCATGAACAAGTCCTATTCACTCCCTCTTGCCTAATGGGCTTTTCACTTCATCAGCGTGTCATCCATGAGTCTCTCGTACGCCATCCATGGGAACCACGTGTCAACCTCGCACGCACATCCATGGGAACCCCGTACGTCTATGTCCATGGGAACCTCGCACCACACCATTATTTAGCACCATTAGCAATATTCCTTTGTTGGGTTTTTTTTTTTTTCTTTTTTCTTTTTCTTCTCCAGGATCTTTATGTGTGGGCCGTTTAGGCTTTCTCTGTCCCCGCTGGGTAGGGACCATGAATACCTCACCACCTTCGCCGCACACCACCATGGGCTCTGATACCACTTGTTAGGGAGATAAACACCTTGGGGAGCTTCCTTGAGTAATTAATATAACATATGGAGACACACTTTAACCCAAAAGGCCTAAGCCCCAATGGGTATGTGCTCAATTATGTTATATTAACCACTCATTCTTCTCATATTTATTCAATGTGGGACTTCACTCACACGTGTAACCCAACAAGTACAAGATAAAGTGCGAAGTTTAACTGAAGAAAGGCATTTTTTGGAATTTCGACCAACCCTTGATCACTTCTTGATCGATCAATACCAGCCTTTTGAAGGCCTCTAATGGAGGGCATTGTTGTGGAGTACTTTTCCTCCATTTTTTGGTCTCAAGGCCCAACTGATGCTACTACTGTAGTGGATGCCATCTAGCCGAAGGTTTCTATGGCATTGAACGATTTATCAACTCAAGAGTTTCTAAGGCTAATTGGTCTCTCATTGGCAATTGCGTAACACAAACTGTTCTAGATTTTCTTAACCTTGGCATTGCTCCCTCAAATTTTAATGAGACACATATTGTCCTTATCCCTAAAGTAAAAAAACCCATCCAAAATTACACAATATCGACCAATTAGCCTTAGTAATGTTATTTCTAGAATTGCCTCAAAAGTTTTAGTCAATAAGTTGAAGCATTTATTCCCACAGATTATAAGTGAGAATCAGAGGCTTTCATGTCTGAACGCCTTATAACTGATGTTAGGGTCATATTTTCTATGTAATTTGTCACGCCCCAAATCCAAAGGGGTCCAAAGTATGAGAAATACATCCCAAATGTACCTGTAGATTTTTCCTTTTTGGAAAACCAAACTATAGGAGATCTTTGCTTTCCTTTCATTTCTACGGGATAAGAATATATAACTATAAATCTCCACATTACAAGTCAGAGCTCTATAACACATTTACAAATAATAACTAAAAATCATGTGTCTTTACATAATACATGAATATATATTACAAAACTCTTGGATTACACAAAGTCACAATCTTATCAAGAATAAGGAATCTTAATATCGAGTCTATGCCTACCACGCCGAAATTTAACAAACCTCAAGTGACCAACCTTCAATAGAATTAATTAAGGTCTCGTTGAACATAGCAAGATCGAGTCACCAACAATTTACAGCAAGAGTCTCCAAATTTAACATAGCACTCTAATCATCACTAAGGAAGTAAGCTCCATACCCAAGATATAGCTAATAAATCTGAAAGACTGTTAGAGGGTGGGATGAGCTAATGCCCAATAAGTAGCATAATTAATGGGGGTGGGGGAAATGCAAGTTTCATCTTCAATAATAATACGACAAGAATGATTAAATAATGAAATACAAAGTTTCTCAAAGTAAATACCTTGAAACTATATATTATAATCTATGAGCACCAACAATATAATTTCCAAAGCCATAATATCTAACATAAGGTAAATTATCACAAACATACCACACTACCACATAGACTAGTCAGGGGATCCACCCATTCACAACTGGCATGATATTGTCATCTCTAGTATACAGACTCTTGGCCCCATGGACAGCAGCCTCACCCATATCCTTAAGGTTTTTCTCTCCCCCCATGGGCAACAGAGAGAGCTCGTCAAATAGGACTTCTCTTGCATATGGTCTCTTGGCCTCATGGGGAGCAGCCTCACCCACACACAATCAAGGAACCTCTTGTCAAGATATTTTCTATCAATTTCCCACATAACAAGACAAGATAAGCATCTTCGAATTTATAATATACCATAAAATCCATGATTTCCTTACCAAAGATTAAATAAAAAATGCTCATTTTTTTTTTATATCAACAATTCATGCATTTCCCCAAATACAATACCAAATATGATGCATTTTCATATATAATCATACATGTATTAAGGTTATGACACAATAGTTTTAGGAAAATATAATTTCCATAGGTAGTTTCCAAAAGTGTGTCTAACCCAAAAACATCATCTATGCAACATGTTTATTTTTCAAAAATTTCATTAAAAAACTACTTACCTTGCAACCTACAAAAAGCCTAATTCTCCAACATTATGACTAGCTTCCATAAGATTTACACTACATCATCAAGAGACCCATGAAAGCAAATCAAAATATCCTCAAAGACAAGAAATCTATAACTTCAACTAACTTCAAATAAACCCAATAGCAATAGAAAAATTAGATTTACCAACCGTTACATGTTATAACTCAAAACCCCTAAATTTTCCACCATAAATAAACCTTAGGTAGTCATCATTAGCACAAACCATAAACCCACTCATCAAATAATTCCACCAATACAAAACCCATACATATAAACACATAAATATCACTTCCAATGCTCATAAATCACATAGATATCATTATCAAAACTTAGACTAAAGAACCTCAAGAAAAAGCATATAAACCCACCAAAAAGATTAGAAATATTTACCTCAAATAAAAGATAAAGATGCTTAGAGGTTCCTAAGGATTTTCCGGTGACATCGCTGGAAAAATGATGGAGGAGATGGTGGCATGGAGGTACCGGTGGGAGAGTGTGAGGGAGTGTGAGATGAGTGTTTGTATTTATGAGAAGATGAAAAAGAAAACAAGAGTAGAGGACCCTTGTTGACCGGCCAAAAGAGAGAAAAGGGATAGTGTGAAATGAGTGGTGGAGAATGGTGGGTAGGTGGGAGCATGTGGGACAATTAAAACATCTGACCCTTTTTTTTTTTTTTTTTTGGTGACTGGGATGTTACATAATTGGTTAATCATTTGACAAAAACGCATTTTACTTGTAATTTGGTAGATCTTAGCTGGGTTTAATGTATTAAGAAGTATGTTATTCAAACATATCAAGTGGTTTCATTAAAAACATGAAGATTCATCCAAGAAACAAGTAAAGAAAAATTGTTTGATTAAGTCTTGACACAAGCTCAACAGATGTTGTTATCGAGGATTAATAGAGAAGCTCAACACAAGCTCGATCTATCGAGATCCATGATTTCAAAATTTCCAAATCTGAAATTTGGCCCATGATGACTTATTGATTAGGCCAGGGTTTCTTTTCACACAACCCTAGTTATATATAAGGCTTATTTTAAGAGTCATCAAACACGGAAACAGAAACCTAGAACTCATATACTTTGTGCAAAGCTCCTACATTTGTGCACCTTACGGTCTTGTAACTAAGTACTTCCTAATCTTCATCATTTATAAAATGGAGAACTTTGTAGCCAACAATAATCATTCAAGTTGCTAGAGTTAGTCACGTATTGGGATCCGTACAAAGAAGTTAGTCACATATTTAATATTTGCGCAACAAAGGAAAGAAGGCTACTAGAATATCAAGTTTAGTTGGGTATTGAAACGAAGGTTCAACTGTAGGTTGGAATTTTGGAATAGGCAAGGTCGTGGTAAGATTCCTCATACTTGTAACCGCTTAATTATTGATTAATGGATTCTTGAAAGTGGTGGCCTTAAATTCATTCGGTAGAGTTTTTGCCTTACAAGAGGTTTTCCTCATTTATCAACAAATCACCGTGTCAATTTAATTTTCATTGCATTTAGTTTATTTGGTGATTTGTTAGTGCCTCCAAAATTTTTATATAATTTAACCTAATTAATCAACTTGGTTAATTGAATTAATTAACCAAGGTCAATTTATCTTAGCCCAACAATTGATAATGTCCTTATGGCTTTTGAGACCATACATCATTTAAACCAAAAAAGGACTGGGAAGGTAAGGTAGATGGCTCTTAAATTGGATATGAGTAAGGCTTATGATCAGGGCGGAATGGGGGTGCTTGGGAAAAATCAAGCTCAAAATGGGTTTCCATACAAAATGGGTAAATATAATGATAAGGTGTGTTAGCACTATTTCATACTCTGTGAAACTTAATGGAAAACCTAGAGGCAAAATCTTCCCAACTAAAGGGTTGCGCCAAGGTGATCTATTATCTCCATATTTGTTTCTAATTTGTGTAAAGGGTCTTTCAGTGTACATCCAATCTTCGGTAGAAAGAGGATTCTTGAAGGGAGTGGTAGCATGTGCTCATGGCCCCAAAATCTCCCACTTGTTCTTTGCTGATGATAGTCTCATATTTTGTCAAGCTACAAGGGAGGAAGGTGTCAATCTCATGCAAGTCTTAGAAACATATGAGCAAGCTTCAGGCCCACAGTTGAATACAGAAAAGATGACCCTATACTTTAGCCGTAACTCACTTCAACCTATGCAAGAGGACATTAAGGCCCTATTTGGAGCAAAGGTAATCTGCCAACATGAGAAATATCATGGCCTTCCATCATTGTTGGGTAAGAACAAATGCAACACCTTTCGTCAATTACTTGAAAGGCAAGATAATAAATTGTCAGGGTGGAAAGAAAAATTATTGTCTAACGTAGGGAAGGAGATTCTCATTAAGACTGTGGCTCAAGCAGTCCCTACTTATACTGTTAGGTTTTTAGATCCCTGTAAACTAGATTGTTTAACTTAATTAATTAACCAAGCGAATACTTAGGTTTATTATTCAGATCTAGGTTAAAACAATAAAGTCATATCATGTAAAGTAGAGGAAAAGTAAATAACACAATAATATAATAACCCAGGAAAACCAAACCGGTAAAAAACTTGAGGAGGATTTAACCTAGCTATCCTCAAGGTAAAAAGCAAATCCACTATAGAGAATCGAAGTTTTATAATAAGACTTAGACCACTAATATCCTATTGCTACCACATGTAGAACTTACTGACATGACCACATGCAAACTCCGAATCCACAGACTCCTTCTCTATTAGGCCTTTGCAACACAAGCACCCACACTTATGACTTTGAGACTCCACTCAAAAGTTTTGGATTTTCTTAGACGTTGATCTTGTATGCAACAACTTCTACAACACCAGATCTTAAGATTCTTTAAGGAATAATACTGATAGAAGACTTTAGAGAGCTTTTGGGTACAAAACCCTAGATCTACAAAAGAGTATTACTCTTCTCTCTCTGAAAAGCCCTTATAAAAATGTGCTTAGGGTTTCCTTTATATACTAGGAGTAAAACACTTAACCCTACAAGATCGAGCCCTACAGAAATAGAACAGTAATTTCCTGCAATTACTCTAAACCAAACTTACATTAAACCAAACTTTGAGCAAGCCTAAACCTAGACTAAATGTTTTGATCATGGTTTGCCAATATATAAAAAGTGAAGTTCTAATACATTTAGTTTCTAAAGTCTTAGAACCTAATATATACTATGAGCATCTTTCAATTGCCCAATGCTCTCTACGAGGAAATGACAAGCATGGTACAAAAATTGTGGTGGGGTCAATCTAATGAGAGGACCAAAATGGCCTGCCTAAGTTAGGACAAGATGTGTGCACCAAAGGAGGAAAAGGGACTTGGTTTTCAAGACTTTAAAGCTTTTAATTTGGCTCTCTTGGCAAAATAAGGATGGAGACTACAAACATGCACAAATTCCCAAGTTCACAAGGTCTTTAAAGCACGCTACTTCCCCAATGGTGAGTTCCTTAGTGCCGAGCTTGGTAACTAGCCCTCCTATGCATGGAGAAGCCTTATGGCTGCACAAGGAATTCTCCAAAAGGGGCATCGGTGGGAGGTGGGAAATAGAGAGTCGATGGGGATTTGGAGAGACAAGTGGTTGCACCAACCATCTACTTTTTCGTATTACATCTCCAGTTTTGCTTGCCCAAGAGAAAGTTAGTTTGCTGATTGACCCTTGTTAGAGATATATTAGACATATTAGCCCAATGTAATAGGTCCAAGCCTAATTCTACTTTGCGTGCAAGTCAAGTCTCCTACTTGTACTAGAAGTCTATTAGTCTAGGATTTAGTCTATTATATATACTCATGTTAAGGCTCATTATAACACAACTTATTGTATTACACTCTTATACAATAAAGATGTAGCCCTTAAGAGATTCCTCCGTGGATGCAGGCCGTCAAGGTTGAACCACGTAACCCTCGTGTTCTCGGTGTTCCTATTCTATGCTTCCCCTTCCACATCCATTTTAGCATATACAACATGGTATAACATATCGCGTTGCTAATAATACATTTAACAACCCTCAAATTGGAAATTGGTGTGTGTATATGGTCCGACGGATTTTCTCTACCGATGATGCTAATGCAATACTTAGCATTCCCTTAAGTCCACGACTGCCTACAGACAGACTAGTTTGGGCCTATACATCCAAAGGTGACTTTACAGTGCGAAGTGCTTATAAGATTGCTATGACATCCTCCAATAACCCAGTCGGTGGTGCACCTTCAGATTGCTAGAAGTAAAGTCAATTTTGAAAAACCGTTTAGGGCCTTCATCTACCGAATAAGATCACGGCCTTCACATGGCGAGCAAGCAAAAACATACTCCTAACTATAGCTAATCTATGCCATCGAAGGGTCATTGATAATCCCCTCTGTGAAGCTTGTGGAATGGAAGCGGAAACCAGTGGCCATGTGTTTTGGAGCTGTGAAAAAGCTTGAGAGGTATGGCAATTATCTGATATTTCTTTTGATAATCATGGGGCTCAATTCCATGATTCTGTGGATTTCCTTTGGCACCTAAAATTCTCCAGCATATGGATGATGGACTTTTGAGTTTGATAGTCACCGTTGCTTGGAGTCTGTGGTTCAATCGAAATGCAGTTAGACAAGGAAAAGCCAGACAACAAGCTTCAACCTACTTCACAAAGCTAGAGAATTAATTAAGGAGTTTCAAATAGCCAACTTCAAGCCCACACGACAAGGCAGTGATGAAAGCCAACAATGGACACCTCCACCGGAACCATTCTAAAGATCAATGTTGACGGGGCAATTTTTCAGCAACTCAAAGCATCTGGAGTGGTAGTGGTTATCCGAGACTCAGCGGGAAGGGTTGAAGCGGCACTGAGCAAGCAGTTGCACATGCCTTTGGTACCCTTGGCAGCGGAGGCTATGGCTATGACAGAAAGAGTCTGATTTGCATGGGAGGTGAGGATACGTGATGCTGTGTTTGAATGTGACTCAAAAATTGTCTTTGATGCGATTTTGGGCTACTTTATTCCTCCCATAGCTATTGATAATGTTATTGTAGAGATTCGGCAACAGATGGAGGCATTTAGGATGATAAAGGATCACATGTGAAGCGAAAGGAAAATCGTCTAGCTCATATCTTGGCACAGTTCGTCAAGAATATTGATAGTTATATAACTGGGATAAAGGAAAATTCGTATATGATTGTGTCCTTGTTGGCTCAAGATGTATTGTGTTTATCTTTCTCTTAATGAAAGTTGCTACCTTCTTATCAAATATATATATATATATATCTCGATCAAGACACAAGAAATCAAAAATCCATGTGTTTTATTTACGTTCGTTTGGTGGGCAGCGCGGGCCCAACCCAATTTTAAAGGCTTATATTATATAAAACCTTCACAAATACAATAGAGGAGAAAAGCTTGTACTATTCCATTTGAAAATAACAAAAAAAAAAAAAAAAAAAGCCTCTACCATTCATGGGAGGAGGTGTGGGTTTTAAATGGTTAGTGAGGTTTATTTTTGTTGGAGCAAGACGCGGTTATTTTTTATAAATATTTATGTGTAATATATCTTTGACAAATTAAATATGAAAAAAAAATTTATAATATTTTATGTAATAAGGACATGAGAAAATTTTTTATTATATATAAACTATATTTTTTATTATCTCATTTTTCTTTTTAACCAAATAAATTAAATTTATATCATTTCACTTTTTCATCCTCAACTAAATACTTGTTGAAATAAAATAAAACAAAGAGTAAAATATCATTTTTGTCCTAAACTTTTACAAAAGTTTGTTTTTGGTTCCTAAACTTTTAAAAATTTCTTTTTCGTCCATAAACTTTGCAAAATGTTCTACTTTTCGTCGTTTCATCTATGTTTGTTAGTTTAGGTCCTACGTAACTTAACAAAGTGCTAACATAATATTTGACAAAGACCAAACTAATTTATTTTTTAAAATTACAAACATGTGGCACACAATGATTAGCCCACATGGATTAAACAGTTCTAGTTAGACAAATTTACCCTCACACCCACACAACCCAAATCCAAACCTCAATAGTCTAAAATATCCCCAAATTTGAAACGCTTGAAACTCCAACACCACAACCCAAAATCCCATGACCTCAATCGGCGACCCTAATTGGCAACCCCAACCAAGAAATGGAGTACCGGTGACTAAGTGTTCAAAGGCAACTCCCATTGCCGATTAAGAGAAATGCACATGAAAGTTTCGACCAAGATACAGCTCATTAAATCCAAAGCCACCAACAAATTTCAAACAAAACAAGAAGAAATGTGAAAAAATCATAAACCCATATCAAACTTTTAATCTCAACCATTAAATAAAAAATATTAAAAATAAGAAAAAAAAGTTAAGAATTAAAAAGGTTTTGTGAAAAAAAATGGGGTTAATTGCACTGTACAATTGCAGTGGATTTGAATTTGTCGTGATACCAAGGCTCAACACTTATACACAAGCCTAACACCTTCCATAGTTAATTCCCAATATTGTACAACAAATCCCTTTACAAAAAGAGTAAAAATCGACAGACTACCCAAAATCAGAGAAAAAACATAAACATTATGATCCTCCGTAGTCCATACTCCAAAGACACAACAAGCACACCTTTTCAAAAAATTGTTGGTCAATATCCAAGAAAGCTACAAAGGATTAGCTAGTATCTAAGTCTTCCTTCTACTGAAGCAACCTTGGACGCCGGTTAAGTGTGTATAAGTCTACCACATATAGGTGAGTGATCCGCAGGTTGTCAGTTTGTTTATGTCTATGGGTGTGTAGGTTTGGTGGATTGTGGGCATGCGGTATAGGTGTGCTGAAATAGGTGTTAGCTTCAATTATTAGAGCATCCACAGCAATTATTTAACCTACTCATTTTACAAAACATCCAGCAACAATGGATCTGTTTTAACTTTCAACACAATAAAGTAATAAACATCACAATAAAATAATATATCTACTATAATAAAATAATACATCCCACTACCAAAAAAAAAAAAAAAAACCACAAACTGATCAATGGCACAATCCACAACCACCCAACAACAACTAGCAAGCCAAGAACAACCACCCACAACCACTACCAAAAATCCAAATTAGCCAAAAAGCACCACACAAATCACCATCAACACAACCACACCACCTCTGACCCATGAAACCCAGCCACCATGAAACCTAACCAAACTGCCACCACGAAACCTAGAGAAACCCACAGAATCCAACCACACCACGAAACCCAGGTGAATGGATTCCATGGCTGCCTTCTTCATCAAAACCCCATATGATCCCTCTCACTCTATCACCAAATTTCCAAATACCCATTTCGCGCCTACCTTCAGAGTCTCTATTTCCGTGCCTTTGGGTCGAAATAAATGGAGGCTCCGAGTTTCCTCCAAGTTGATTGAACCCACGGGGGGAAGCTCGTGGAGCTTCTAGTTGATGAGCTTCTCAAGGATTTAAAGAAAGGAGAGGCTTTATCTCTGCCTAGAATCAAGCTTTCAAGCATTGATCTTCAATGGATCCATGTACTCAACGAAGGTTGGGCAAGCCCACTTTGTGGGTTTATGCGAGAATCTGAGTTCCTCCAAACGCTTCATTTCAACACACTCTGACTCGAAAATGGGTCGGCCGTGAACATGTTAGTGCCAATTGTTTTGACCATCAACGACTCGCAAAAGCATCGAGAGAAGCAGAGAGGAGATGAGGGAGAGAGAAAAAAAAATGAGACGGAAAAAGGAAGAAATAAAAGAAGCTAGAGAGAGAGAGAAAAAGAAAGAAAAGAGAAAATATTTTTTTAATGAGAGAAGAGAGAGAAGTTTAATATTTTTTTTTTTTTTTTTTAAGTTTCTTGCTACAGTGCACGAAGCTAAAAAATTTTAGCTATAGCACCATTGCTGCAGCATGCATTTTAAGTATTAGTGGTGCTAAAAATAGTAATATGGCTATTTAGCACCACTATCGTGGATGCTCTTATGACTTATTTTCATTAACCTTGAATTAGAGTATCTGTTTTAGTAGCTTTTATTTTACTTTCTTTTTTTCTTTTTTATATAATTATTCTTCTCTACTCAAATTTTGGAAGGTAAAAAATTCATTTTCTTTTTTGATAGAAAGGTAAAAATTTCTGAAGTTCAATCATCTGCACCAAATAAAATACTCTCTTGGATGTGTATATCCGAACCTAAATAAAGAATAGTCAATGAGGAAGATCCTACAATAAAATTGAATACTTTAAAATAACAAATCTAACTTTCATTCCTGTCATGCTATATTATGTCCAAGTGGTTTTATCAAATGCCACCCAGCTTAGAGTCCATATTCAATTTAGCTATATGTGTATGTGTACGTTTTTAGACCCCTTAAAACACAAGTTATTTAACCTAGTTATTTAGCCAAGTGATTACTCAGATAAATTATTCAGATCTATTCAAATCATATCATGTAAATAATGCGGAAATATAAAGAACACACGATATGATAACCCAGGAAAACCAAATCGATAAAAAACCTAGGGAGGATTTAACCTAGCTATCCTCAAAATAAAACAGATTCACTATAAAAGAATTGAAGTTTGTACAATAAGACTTAGACCACTAACATCCTATTACTATCTCGAGTAGAAAACTTACTACCACGACCACGTGACAGCTCCGAGTCCATGAACTACTTCTTTCCTTGATCTACTACAACCACAAGTACTCCCACTTGTGACTTTGAGACTCCACTCAAAGGTTTCAAGTCTTCTTTAAGTTCTTTATGTAGCAACTGAAGCAATTACCAAGTTCTTGACATGAATCTTGATCTTGATAACCCTAAGTGTGTATGTAGGTAAACACTTCTAGATCTCACAAGAGATTCAACACACAGCACATCAAAGACCTCTAAAATGTAGCTAAGGTTTTTCTTTTATACTTGGAGTAAAACATAAAACCTTACACTTCATAAGAGCTTGGACTGAATTGGAAATTCTGCAGAAAAATAAATCTCCATGAGATTCGAACGATCGAGCCTAATTTTCGATTGATCGAGCCTTGTAGATTTAGTCCAATAAATTCTACAATCACTCGATTCCAATTTTACAAATAAACACACTTTGAGCAGCCTAAATCTAGGCTCTAATGTTTTGATCATGGTTTGCCAACACATTACAAATTTTAGTTCTAATAAATTTAGTTCCTAAAGTCTTAGAACCTAACAAACTCCCCCTTGGCAATCTGTGACAAAACACATCACAAAAATGAAATGCTCGAAATTTAAAAATAGCTCATTCAAATTAAACAGCCCTAAATACAATTCAACCTAACTTCGATCTATTAGTTGCCAGTGTAGACAGTAGCCACAACTGAATTAACCTTTAAATTCCTAAAACACTCAACAAACACATAAACATATGTGTGGAAATATAAGTAAAACAAAATAAATTCTTGATTTCACAAAACATAAAATAAGACATATTCCATGAATAACCTCATAATATAAATCAATAACCAATATATCATATGTGAAACGTGAAACAGGAAACAATAAAAGAAACAAAAAACATAGAGTCTCCCCCTAATATATACAACCCATAAAAGATAAATACATCATAAAGCCAAAAAGAATACATCATGAGCCAAAAAAAAAATGAAATACATCAATGAAACTCCTAGATACAATCTATGTACTCCAATACAAAACTAACTCCCCCTATCTCCATGCATATATGTACTCCCCTTTTTTGTGACAAATTGTCAAAGGACAATCATGACTCATAATCAAAAGGTGGAGGTTGTAGAGTAGAACCTCTAACACTCGCCAAAACTGCTCGTAAAGCCTGAAGCTCAGTGAGCACATCCAAAAGATGATGACCATGCGCCACCTAAACAGTCATAACAATATCCAGCATGCTCCGCAAGGATGAGTCACTCGAAGAAGAAGCAAGAGGATCAACAGCAGTAGTAGGATCAATAAACTCCTCAGCAGTGGGGTCACCAGATGGAGGCCTAGGTGCACCTATAAAGGACTTGACTCTAGGGCACTTAAATCTAGCTTTCAACTGAGCTGCTCTTTGCCGAAGAAAGGTAGCACCTATAAGAGCTATGATATGTATCGGCTCAAACACGAGAAAATCCTCCAAACCTAAATCTAACAAAATCCTATGAATAAAAACTGGAAAAAAAAGACCATGAGATTTTGCACTACTCCTATGAACCTCAACAAGAGAATGAATGAAAAGAGTAGGAAAACTCATAAGTGCATTGGTAATAAGGGCATACAAAAATGCGTATCTCTCAATGGGAATAGTGTGAAGATGAGAGATAGGCCAAATGGAATGACAAGAAATCTGGAAAAACAAATAATTGAGCTTAGTAAGCTCATGGGAAGTGACATGAGGATTAGCACCCCAACTAATGGTAGTACCGGTAATGAAAGACATGATGTCATCAAGATGAGAGGTCTTAGTGTATGGGTACATGGGCTGATGTACCAAAGGTACAGCAACAGCAGAGGCCACTATAGCAAGAGTAATGACATACTCTTCACCCCTTATCCAACTCCTCACATACTGAGTGTTGGAATCCTCGGAGTGGATAGAGAGGTTCGAATAGAACTCTCTAATCAAAGCAGCCGAAGGAGGATGCTCAACCTCTAAGAGTGGTAACCAACCCTTATGCTCAAAGTTCCTACGTATCTCCAGATCTAACTCGTCTAAAATGACCTTACGTTTAGCGCAAACCGACCTAAAGATGTTAAGCTTCTCATAAGTTTCTTGGTTTTTCTCAGTTCTAAACCTATCACTCTCAAAAGCAGGGGCAGAGGGGGTGGTGGTTTTCTTCGCTCTAATCTTCCTAACCATGATGCTAAGGGTTGGAAAGAAAAGACAGAAATAGAAAACAAAGAAAAAGAACCAAGGGCAGACTGCATTAGAAAGGGTTAGAGCACAAAAATCTCAATAAATAACAATCTATATGATGCATGTAATGAATGCACATATGATGCATGCTCTAATGCATTGAAATTTGTTCAATTTTACTTTATAAACCATCAATTGACTTGAACATAGAGTTTTAGTTCAAAAACCCCAAATTTTGATAAATTTCATTCCAAAAATTAAAGTAAATTGACCAATTAATCAATACACACTAGTTAGAAAACATCACATATTGACATAATCAATCAATTACACAAGTTAATTTCATCAATTTTAGTCCAATTTAACAAAATCCCCAATTTCATAAAGTTTCAAGCCCTAGATATTTCAATTTTCTTCAAATCACAGAATTAATCAAATTAATGCATGGGAATCATGTTAATATCATCTAAGAACAAAAACCCATTGATTTATTTTGATTAAAAACAATTGAAATGATCTCAAATCCAAAAAATGAGTGGTTCAAAATTTTCAATGAAAATGCATGAAAAATGTGATTTTAAAGAAAAAGAGAGAGTAAAAGTGACTTACATAAGCTTGAAGACAAAAACCCTTGAAAGATTTGAGGAAGAAAATGACAAAATTCCTTTAGATTGGATTGGTCGAGAAAAAACAGTGAGAGGAGTGTTTGAAAAAGTTTGAATAGTATGAAAAAAAAAAAAAAAAAAAAAAAAAAAAAAAAAAAAAAAAAAAAAAAACTCTTTTTAAAACACTCACTGACTGATTTTCGATCGGTCGAAAATTAAATTCGATCAATCAAGCATCAATCTAGCCAAGTAGATTCAAACCAAAATTTTTATCGCATTTTTCAATCAGTCGAGAAATAGATTTGATCGATCGAAAATCTGGAAAACTCAAATTTTTGAAAAACAGAGCAATTTTATGCAAAAACTCATCAAAGCACTGTGTTTCATAAATGAAATACATGAGTATGAAATGAACAAGAGATTACAATACACTCAGGAGAAATACAAAGCGATCAATGTTAGGCTTTGTGGAGCCTAGTTATGTTTGATCCGAATTTATGACCCAACCCAAAATAAAAGTATTAGGATTTTTAAAGGGATTTTTTCTTAGACTTAGTCCATGGAGCGTAGACTTGGGCTGTTTTTAGCCCATTGTGAATCCTATGTGTAGGATAGAAAAAATTTTGTTTGGAGATTAAGGTTTGGTGTGTTGTTTTGAGAGAAAAAATTGTACTGTCGAATTTTGTATTTTTCCTAGTGAATAGTGAAATCCCTGCAACATCATAGACATAGGCAAATTGCCGAACCACATAAATATTGTCTTATATGATTGTTTTCTTTGGCACATATTTTTTCTCTATTTTTTGCATTTCACAAATCTGAAAATTTCATGTATATTCCCTGCAATCAAGACCTTAATTACAGTTTAACTAGGTAATAGACCAACTAAGTACCAATACTACTTGGGACTTTTAACAAGACTGGATTCAGGAATCCCCCAAGAACAACAAAACAAAGGGCCCAGTTCATGATAGAATTCTTAAAACGTGCTCTGCCAGCAACACAATCTCTACCTTCCCACTTAATGAGCTGCATTAAACTTTCCTCTGTTCCTAGCTGACCACCATGAATATGTTGTTTCGTAGGACCCGTAGATGATACAGTGCTGCTCCCCAAGACACTTACAGAATTGGCCTTAAACTCTTACCCATCCAGTTAATTAAACCCAATCAACTATCTCCTTCCAATTGAACGCAGCTCTACAAATCAATCATAATATCATGATCTCAACCCAAGTTCCTGCTCTAGTAGATGTACCAGAATTTGGGGGAACCAGACAGGTTTGTCCTGATCACCAAATTTGGTTGAAGGCAGCTTTCTTTGAATGGCCACCTGAGCATCAGATCTAGCAGGTTTCCAGCAACAATTCCTACCCCTAGGCACTTAAGAAATCTTTGCCTCTAAGCTGCTAGCGGCATCACAAAACACCCCACACCCACAACCTGGTATTGAGGACCCCATATGGATGCCAACAGTCTAGCCATTACGAAATAAACCACTGAACACCAAGATAATTACTGACTGGCAGTTTGCCTTCTTTAAATTGTAAACTTCTCAAGAATCAGGATAAATAAAGCATTTATAACAAATATTGTATTATTATTAATGTATCATGCCAAGGTCTATATGAGTCAATTATCCACTGGATTCAAAGAACATTGAACACCAAGAATCCAGGATTGAACCTTTTTATTTTTTTAAACAAAACACCAAGTTTGAACTTGATACTTCAGAATATCTTCTTTGTCCTAATATTATTGTATAATTTTTGCTTTGTTTAATAAGCACACAAGAGGGCACACTCTGTTAAACATGATGATTGACTAAGGGGATAGTTATCCTTGAAACTTTTTTTTGTCCAGTTAGTTCAAATAATATAGTATCTTATCATTAATTAAGAAATTTAGAATTTAATTCATGTCTATATAAAAAAATCAATTGATATATCATCCATATAATAAAGAACAATTATCATAAAGTGGATATCATAAATGTAAAATCCTATCAAACCTATAAATAAATAAATAACTAGCATATCCCTGAACTTTCCCTTTGTCTATTCCTAATAAATTATAGTTTATCCCTCAACCGTACCAATAACATTTATTCGGTTTGTCTACTACCAAATTATTAAGACTTCCCTTCAAACACAAGAACCAACCTAGCATTGTCAAAAAAAAAAGAACCAACCTAGCAATGACAAAGACAGCCTCAATAAAATGCGCAGCCATCAATTTCTATCTTCTAGCATCAATTGAACTCACCAAGAAAATTATCTCCCAGCTCAAGTGTATGTGTGGTGTAGTTTTTTTCTGCCCTTATAAAAGTGTTTTTAAAACCTCACCCTTTCTAAAAACATTTTCTCCCCTTACCCAACTTGCTTTTAGATCAAAATAATCCAATACAAATATATTATACAATCGTAGCATTCCTATCAATAATTTGGCAGTGCTTGTCACTTCAATACTTTTTAGCATTGTGCCATTGTCCAAGTACATGCAAAGCAAGTACGAGATAATATACTATACCAATGACGTAATAAGCTTTACTTTAGAAATTGTGGGCTGGGAATGGATCGATGTACCATTTCTCCATAAGAATGATAATAATAATTAATAAGCTACCATGACTATGTGCAATTATTGTTATTATTAGTTTAGCAAAAAAAAAAAAATTATTGTTATTATTATTTTCCTTTGCGAGGGGGTTTTCTTTTAGATTCGTACATTTTTCTATGGCTACTTAAGGTCGCGGCTGGACAGAAATGATTAACTAGATTTTTTTTTTTTTTTTCTTTCAATTCTTTGTTGACCATATTGTAACGGTTAACTAGATTTTTTAATTATTTTTTTGATAGGTAGAAAATGAGAAAAATGGGGGGGAAAAGTTAAATTCAAATAAGAGACATGATATTGCCAAAAATATTATTATTACTTGACTATCACTTAAAGTCTTGTTAGCTTAAATTTATATGTTACAAATGAGAGAAATTCTTTAGCAAGTTCCCAGAAATGAAATTTATGGAGCAATTCATTTGATTAAAGGCCAGATTAAGAAAAAAGTTTTCTTACCAATGATTAAAGAAAATTATTAAAAATTTAAATTTTATTTAAACTATTAAATAAGGATATTTATCCCGTCCTTTTTTGTAGCTTAGCTTAAAAAAAATAAATAAATAAATACATAGATCCTACAATGGGCATAAAATTCAACAGCATCAAATTAGAGAAACCTAGAACAATATACAATCGCTTCCTAAAAGGGAACATATACAATTCTGTGTAGAAGTGGCAATAGATTGGGGTGGTGTTGGATCATTGGTGCCTCGTGAGACATGTTAAAAAACTCAAGTTTATAGTACTCAAGTTTATAGTAGTGCTTGACTGTATAATAAACAGCAATCATCATTAAGCAGACATTATAAATTTAAAATACTGCTGTATCTAAAAAAAAAGGTCAAGAGGATAGTTATCCCAAAACCTTCTCTTGGTATGTTCCTATTCAATTTATTCCTCTTGTCTACTACTAATTTATTTAAACTTCCTTCAAACACAAGTCCCAACCTAGCAATGACAATGACAGCCTCATTAACACTTGCAGCCAACAATTTCTATCTTCTAGCATCAACTGGAGTCACAAAGATAATTATCTCCGAGTTTATCTCAATTTCTCTCTCCAGAATTTCTTAGAGACTTCCTTGCCTTTGTAAAGTGTCTAGAAAGATGGTTTCTTAACCGACATAAATCTAGAATAAATAGATGTGATGGTGCCCATGCTGTGACCTGTGAGGAGTGTGTCATAACTTAAGCACCAAGTGTTGTAGAGTGAAGACTGAAGAGTGAGGTGTGTCAGTGCCGAGCGCGCCCTAGTGTTAATGAGTCAAAGCATTAGATTAGTGTTCGTAAAATGTTGTAATTTAAAGAGTCTAATTTTCAATAAAAGTACTTTGTTTATGTGTTTAGCTTAACAATTTGGTATCAGACCTTTCGTTAACTGAATAGTTTTTTCTTCCCTTGTAAAAGAGTTTTTAAAACCTTAGGACTTGTTTGATTAAGAGAAAAAAGTGGTTTTTTAGTATTCATTATTAGATTTTTGTGAGACCTGCCATTCAAAAACCGGTTTGGTTGTGTTTTTGTACTCAATATTCATTTTTAGTTTTCAAAAAAGTGAATTTGAATACAAAAAATAAATACAACTTTTCGGTATTTTCGTTTTCTATGAATATGAATACAGTGGCATATTCATAAATATTTTAAAAACAAAAATGTTATATATTTTTAGTAATGTGATGTGTGAGAGTGAGAAAAATTACTTCTTAAAAAAATAGAAAAGAGTAACCAAATCTGAGTATGATATATTCTATACCAAAATTATGTATTTAAAATAACTTACTAAACACTACCAATTGTGAAAATAAGTGTTTTTTTCTATATTCAAATTCAGGGTTTGAATATAGAATAAAAGAAATGAAAAGTAGATACAACACTTTTTGAAACCAAACACACCCTTACTTTTTCTTTTTTCTTTTTTTAAGGATAAAAAATGCTATAAATTTAGAAAATGTGTGTAACTGAAATCTTGTTTTTACTCTTGAGCTTAACAAACACTATCATTTTTTTAAATACATTTACACTTCTTACCCAACTTCTCTTTAGATCAAAATAATCCGGTAAAAATTAAATTATACAACACTAGCACTCCTGTCATTTGGGAGTGCTCGCCATTTTAATACTTTAGCATCTTCCAAGTGCATGCAAAGCAAGTATGTGATAATAATCATAATATACTATATCAATGGCGTGATAAGCTTACTTTAGAAATTGTGGGCTAGGAATGGATGTACCATTCTCAACCATTAAGATAAAAATAGCATAATATTGTTTAAGTGCTCATATAACCAACTAATTGTCTTGTCTAAACCAAAACTCAAAATTATTAACTTAATTCATGAGTTTGAAAACCTCAGCAGCAAATTTGTTACTAGCTAGTTTTCAGCCAACTGCCAACTATGGCTATGTTTTTAAACAATTACAGTTTATAAGTCTATGTATTATATTCCGTTCCATGCAACTGTTGTCTCTCACACACATATATATTGCGCTTAGCAACACATAGTTAGGGTATGACACTCAGCACCAAAGAAATAAAAAAATAAAAATAAATAAAAAACAGTGGTTTTGCTAATTTTCAATGTTTTTTTTTTTTTTTTTCTTAGAGTATTTTTAAGAAATTGTTTGATTTCTTGATTATTTGAGAACACACGTCACCAATTTTACCAACCAATAGATTTGTTTCATGTAATTAACAAAACCCTTATAAGCACAACACCTAAATATACGATTTGTTCGTTAAAAGTATTTTTATAACTTTTTACTTAAAAGGAGGGAAAAAAAATTACTATAAGCTTATAAATTGACTTATATGCTAAAAATCAACTTATTTGTATAAAGTTGTTTTTCTATCATATTTTTATATCAATAAGCCACCAAACATAGGGAAAATTATTATTTTTATGGATTTATTTCTTATATAGTTCATTTTAGATATATATAACAATCTAAAGGTCTATTACTACCTCAATTAAAAATTTAATTGACTTGATAATTTCTAAATTGTCATATATTGAAAAGAAAATCTTAACCGCAAATTAAATCTCTTATTTTAAAGTGAAATTGAGAGGAGGCATCATCCCACCCCATTTTTTATGATTAAAATCCGTTTAGAGTCAAAAACAAAAACAGAAAAACCAACCAAATCAATCTTATAAAACATAAATGTTGTTTTATTGACCAATAACTACCCATAACCTGCAATTATTTTCACATAATTTGAGTAAACCAAAAGTTAATTAAGCCAAGACTTCACCTACACCATTGCAGGCTGGTTTCGATCTGTGTGTTCTTCATCATCCATAGTATCAAAAAGTGCTCTACCCCTTGTCTGTGGCAAGCATACTGCAAACAGCCCACAACACCCTATCACCAACCCAAACACCACATTGGATGAAATTCCATCTCTTCTCTCAGCAGCCACTAGCATCGGACCAAACACACCACCAAACACAGTTGCTTGTCTCACCAACGAAGTAGCTGAGTTCCTCACACAGGTAGGGAACAACTCTATTGTGAATAGAAGCAATATATTGAAAGAAATACAAGAACTGCAAAAATATATTAGCTCAAGTCCAATTTGGAATCTTGTCCACATCTGGCCTTTCAAAGCACACATAACTTAGAAGGTCTTAAGTGCATTGGGTAGATTAGGCTTAGAAGGTCTATTGTTATTCATGTATCCCAACTAATTTTCTAGTGGATTATTTTACCGCTTAGAGAGCGGGAGAGAGTTTTTTCGTCGAGTTCTTCGGTTTCCTCTTCGATAACACGTGCCTTTGTTATCCTTGTGCTTGCTTCTCTCTTCCCTACTCTATTCCTTTTAATTGCTGTTGTGTTTGTGATTAATTATGATTTAGAGTGTTTTGCCAATTTGGGTATAGCTTATATTTATCATTCCACACATATATTGTTTGAGTATAAGCTTGTATTGGTAATTTTGTAATTAGAGGTCTAAACGTACTAGTGTTTTACACACCAAGTGAACTTTCAGGAAACCCTAGCCATGTTTTGAAGAGTTTTTTGAGAGACTTTGGAGGTGCTCTTGTGAGATCTAAAAGGAATTGTGCCTTCCTCTATCAAAGTCACTTCTAGAAATCATTCTCATATTATTAGATCCGATAGATCTGAAGTTGCTACTACAAGGTCAACAACTACTGATGATCTAAACATTTAAAGATGGTCTTGGAGTCACAAATTGGAGAGTTTGTATTACTAAACTTTTAAGTGGGATCTCAAAGTCACAAACGAGGGTACTTGTGTTGGTGTAAATCCAAAGACAAAAGGAGTCTGTGGATTCGGAGCTTGCACGTGGTCATGTCAGTAAGTTACTGCATAAGGTATTAATAGATTTAGGGTTAAATCTGATTATAAAAACTTCGATTCTTTTATAGTGGATTTGTTTTACCTTGCGGATAGTTAGGTCAAATCATCTCCAGGTTTTTACCTTGAAACAGTTAGTTTCATTGGTTTTCTTGGGTTATCATATCATGGTATTATTTACTTTTCCGCATCTTTGCATGATATGATTTATTTCTATTTAAACTAAATTTGAAAATTAATCCAAGTAATCACTTGATTAATAAATTAGGTTAAACAATCAGTTAAAGGGGTCTAAATGAACTTTCAAGGTCTTTGATCGAGAAGATATCCTGAAACAAAAAAATAAGCATTACAAAAAAAATTATATTATTAATGTATTAAGAGTGGGATATACACTAGATTCAAGGGACATTGAACACCAAGAAAACACCAAGTTTGAACTTGATAGTTGATACTATAAAAGGCTAAAATTTCTTTTGTTTTGAGGCATGTTCATTGAGGGAGACATACTAAAGAGAACAACTGTGATGAGAGTATATATATAATGAAATTGCTTATCGATGGTAATTAGAAGTGGGTTAAAAAGTAATGTCTAGTGACGGATATTCATAATGAAATGTGTTTTTTTTTTTTTTTTTTCTTCCTCCTAATTCTAATATTTTGCTCTATTTTTTTGTAATGTCAATAGTGAATCAAAGGAAAAAAACTGTAACAAAATACTACATCATATTTTTTATGAAATTATTGTGAAAATGATGTGAGTATATTCTAATATCTAGACTTCACGATGACTCCACGTTGGTACTTAGTCAGTAGCACTTGTCATTTATATTTAATAATATCTGGACTCTAAATATTGCTTACCCTTGAACATGATGACTGCACTGGCTAAGGCTGAAGCTTCCCTTTATCTATTCCTAAAAGTTTATCCCTAGCTAGACCGATAACATTTATTCACTTCACATCAAACGCAAAGATCAGAGCACTAGCTAGGAAACAAGAACCAACCCGCATTAATAAAGACAGCATTACTACACTGACACCAACCATTTATTTCTCCTAGCTAGCATCAATCGAAGTCGGTACCAATTTAGATTAATTATCTCCCACAAATGAGAGCACATCAGTATGTATGGTGTTGTTTTTTCTTTTCTAAAAGGGTTATTAATAATTTAATAATTCACTTTTTCTAGATACATTTATAGTTTTTGCTCAACTTTCTTTTAAAACAAAATTATCTTATAAAAATACATTTTACAATACTAACATGCAAACTAATGGTAATCAACTTGCATTAAAATTTGGGATGTATATTCCATATTGGTTATGTGTATTTAGTGTCTACTATTTATAACCCTAATCTACAACTGTAAAGGTTAGGCCATTTTGTAGTTATACTCTGGTTATGTAATTAATGTATTATAAACCCGGTTTAAAACACTAATATTACTATTTTCATATATGTTCTAATAAGTATTATTGTTTACTCAAAAAAAAAAAACTTGCATTAAAATTTCATGTGAAACAAGTATCAATGATTAAAGAATGAGGCTCGATCAGTTCTTGAACTCTCCAATATTGGACAAGTCTAGATGAGAATAGCATAAAAATATTATACTAGCCAAAGGGTAAAGAGCCCAAGAATATGCTAGTACCACACAGAAATATACACACTTTGTCAAAAAAGGGACCCAAGGAGGGGTCCAAGGGGACCCGGTACCCCCTTGGCCCAAAGATTTTTTTTTTGAGAAATGCTAACGAGTGTCCTTAGGGCACTAGTTAATAATTCATTTAAAGAAAGTTTTTATGGAAAATGAAAAAAAAAAAAAAAAAGTAATTAATATTTTGACAGTTTTTTTCATTTCCTATAAAAGTGGTATCAAAACTTTCTTAAAATGAATTATTAATGAATGCCCTAAGGGCACTCGTTAGCATGACCCTTTTTTTTTAGTAGATATATATATATATATATATATATATATATATATATATATATATATATATATATATATATATATATATTCACTTTTGTTGTTGGCCCTCCTCTTCCAAAACCTTAGGTCTACTCTCCTCCAATCAGCCCAACCAACCTAGCCTAACTGGTAACTACTCAAACCAAAAACTAAACAAAAACAAAACTTAATAACATTTAACAAACCTATTAGCCTGATTTTTACAAACCAAACTAATAAAAAAAAAAAAAAAAAAAAACCATTGAGTTCTCTTTTCATAGATGATTGCATTGTAATGTATTAAGAAACAATGTATTTTGTGTCTTTTGTATTTGTTGATAGATGATTGTATCTTAATATATTAAAAAACAACTATTTTGTGTATTTGTCTTGGTTGATAATTTGTTAGTACTATATAGATGCTTATTTGTATTTTTTTTTTTTTTTTTTCCTTATACTTTGGCCCTCCTAATTTGAAATCCTGAGTCTGTTTCTAACTTTGCCACAACTATCTTTATGTATCAAACCATGAGCACTAAAGAAAATATCTCATAAAACCGTTTCAAAATATAATTTTTCTTTAGAGGTTTCTTAATTAATTTTTATCTAACACGACTGTGTCTGTTTCTAAATCTTTTTAAAACGGTGTCTTAAAAGAAGAAACAAAACAAGCAATGTTTTCTTTAAGACCCTTTACACTCTTTTTGATGGAAAGAAAAAGGAGGGAAAGCATGAAGTTTTTATGGAATCCATAATTTTTCTTAGTTTGGTTGATAAGAGAGAAAAAGAAAGTGGGCTGATGTGGAGGGATGAAGTTACTATGGGATCCATATTTTTGTCATCAGCCAAATTAGGAGAAGGGACAGATTTGGTAGGTGATTTTGAACTTTTCTTTATTAAACTATTAAATAAGGATATTTATTTCATCTTTATTTTTTGGCTTAAAAAATTAAATACATCCTACAATGGACATAAAATTTAACAGCATCAAATTAATTAGATTAGAACAATAAATAATCTTGTGTATAGACTATAGATGGCAATAGAGTGGAGTGGTGTTGGATTATTGGTGCCTTATTGAAATATGTTGAAAAAACTCAAGTATATATATTGTAATATGCTTGACCATATCATAAAGAAAAATTATCATTGAGCAAATACCATAAATTTAAAACAGTACTGTATCTTTATATATTTATGGCCAAAGAGAATAGTTATCCCTGAACCTCCACGTTGTCTATTCCTAATCAATTATAGTTTATCTTTTGACCAATAACGTTTATTCCAAATGTCTATTTCTAATTTATTAAAACTTCCAATGAAAAATAAGACCCAACCTAGCAATGACAAAGACAGCCTCATTTACAGATGCAGCCAACAATTTCTATCATCCTGTATCAACAATTTTTTCGTTCCTCTTAAAAGTGTACTTAAGAGTTAAGACCTTACATTCTTTAAAGAATAAAAATTGTCACACACATCCTATTATATACTCATTTTTTAAACTAAAACACATGATCCGAAAACGTGATTTCAATTTTGAAATAGTGCTTTCAGATATCGATTTTAGTTTAAAATTTTTTTCAGCTTACCATTTCAGTTTAAAAAATATGTGTGAACACTATTCCTTTTTTTTTTTTTTTTTAAATATATTTACCCTTCTTAACCAACTTATCTTTGGATCAAAGTAATCCAATAAAAATAAATTATACATTGCTAGCACTCCTAATGTTTGGGAGTGCTTGTCAGTCGTCACTTTAATCCTTTAGCATTAATTGTTAGAGTACATGCAAAGCAAGTATAAGATAATATACTATCAGTGATATGAAAAGCTTACTTTAGAAAGTGTGAACTGGGAATGGATGTACCATTCTCCATCATTAAGATAATATTAGCATGGTATTATTTAAGTGCTCATCCAACTAATTGCATGTCTTGTCTAAGCAACATCTCAAAATTATTTATTTAATTGAGTTCGAAGACCACGGCAGCAAATTTGTTTCTAGCTAGTTTTCAGCCAACAGCCAACCATGGTTTTGTTGTTTAAACTTTAAACAAATCCTTTTATTATGTATTATATTCCGTTCCAACTACTCTCGTGCGTGCGTGCGTACATACATACATATATATATATATATATACATATGTAGAACTTAGCAACACATGGTTATAGTGTTACACTTAGCAAAAAAAACCATAGTTTTGTTAGTTTCAAATGTTATTTCTTAAAGTGTTTTTAAGAACTTCTTTGATTTCTCGCTTATACAAAAAATTATTAATTTCTTGATAAATAACAAGCCACCAAATTTTCCAACCAATAAATGCGTGTCATGTCATTGATAAAACACTTATAATCACTATACTATTGTATGATTTGGGAGTTAGTAGTATTTTTATAACTTTTTTAAGGGATATTTTTATAACTTTTTTACTAAAAAGAGGAGGAAGAAAATAACTACAGACTAATAAATTGACTTTTTTTTTTTTTTTTTTTTTGAGAAGAAACATATAAATTGACTTATATGCTAAAAATCAAATTATTTGTTTAAAGTCATTTTGTATCTTATTTATAAACCAATAAGCCATCAAACAGAGGGAAAATTAATGATCATTTGTATGGATTCATTTCTTATATAGTTCAGATTAGATATAAAAAAATTTAAACGTGTATCACATCAATTAAAATTTTAATAACTCAACAATTTCTACATTGTTATATATTGAAAAGAAAATCTTAACCTCAAATTAATTCTCTTCTTATTTTAAAGTGAAAATGAAAGGAGGCAACCTATCCCTTTTTATATGATTAAAATCTGGCCGAATCCACTTACACTAAAATTAAAATAAAAAACAAAAACAAAAATAACCAACCAAATCAATCTTATGAAAGATAAATGTTGTTTTTTTGAGCAAGCACTACACACAACCTACAATTATTTTCACATAATTTGAGCAAACCAAAAGCTAATTAATTAAGCCAAGACATCACCTACACCATTGCAAGCTGATTTTTCTTTGTGTTCTTCCTCATCCATTGTATCAAAAAGTGCTCTACCTCTTGTCTCTGGCAAACATGCTGCAAATAGCCCACAACACCCTATCACCAACCCAAATACCACATAGGATGAAATTCCATCTCTTCTCTCTGCAGCCACT
This sequence comes from Quercus tomentella, assembly GCA_028535165.1. Lineage (NCBI taxonomy): Eukaryota > Viridiplantae > Streptophyta > Magnoliopsida > Fagales > Fagaceae > Quercus > Quercus tomentella. Next base: position 81,750,699 of record JAPQVY010000156.1, read on the forward strand.
AGCATCGGACTAAACACACCACCAAACACAATTGCTTGTCTCACCAACGAAGTAGCTGAGTTCCTCACACAAGTAGGGAACAATTCTATTGTGAATATGAGTAATATACCGAAAGCAGTACAAGCACTGAAGAAGGATATTAACTCAAGTCCAATCTGCAATCTTGTCCACACCTCACCTTTTAAAGCACACATGATACTGAAAATCCCACTAAGGGTAGTGAAAGCAAGCACAGAAAGTTTTCTGTTCAACTTACCTATAAACAAGATAATGAACATTGAAGATGGTATCTCAGATAAGGCATTTAATGTGACACTCAAGTAGAGATTGAATGACAAGTTTCCTAGGCCTAATGGCATGCCATAGTACACCATTCCAATCCCAAAACCTATCACCATAACCAGTAACAACCTTCGGAAAGCCCATCTTTTCTGCACCAACATCTTTATAGTTGAGTAAACATTCCCATTATTCGACATTTCTTGCTCAAACGAAACCTCAGAAAAGCTCCAACTATGGCTAGGGGGTGCAATGCTTTTCAACGTGGCCACCGCTTCTTCTTTACGTCCACGCACAAGTAGCCATCTGGGTGACTCACGAACAAAGAAGTGAACCAACAAAGAATACAAGATTCCTGGGATAGAAGTCCACAAATAAAGAGATCTCCAAGATGAAATTCTATTCAAATAAGCTATAGCTGGTAGTGATAAGAACCCAATTGTGAAACAAAAGAATCCTATCACACCCACTTGGCCTCGCCACCTTTTTCCCACAAGCTCAATTGTTAACACAAGTGCAGATGTTCCAATTGTTGCACGGCAAAACCCACAAACCAATCTTAAAGCCGAGTAAACCCAAATGTTGATGGAGAAGACAGTAAGCAAAGAAGATATAGACATAGTTAGGCATGAGAGAAAGAGCATGTTTTTGCGACCAAGTGAGGAATCGGCAAGTGTTGCAAGAACAAGTCCACCCACTAGGCAACACAAGAAGAAAGAAGATGCAGGCAAGCCAGTGATAATGGAAGCAGCACACTCTAAGTTCCATTCTGATATGATTGAAGTATAGGCAGGAAAATCCCATGCCCATGAATTCGTCGGAAGATTGCAAATATTGGAGACTGAGTTACAATCAAGTTGATTAGAAGTACAGTGCCATGCTGGGTGTGCATCAGTGAAGACACTAATGAATGTTTGTTGTGCATCAAATATCCATGCACTAGATACAAGTAGTGCTTGGAGGAATTGGGCCCATCCAAAATCTCCCATACACCTTTCAATGGTGGAATCAAGAGATGGATGGTGTTTCTCTAAAGGTGCAGGGCTGCTTTCTGACTTAACAGAGTTGGGTTGGGAGAGAAGTGGTGTTGAATCTGCCATTTACAAATATGTTTATGAGAAGGCAAGAGTTGGTAGTGTGAGGGGAATGTGAATGAATAACAATGGATTTTATAGTTGTTTTAGGCTAGGAGAGAGTCTTAACAGTGTGTGCCAGGTCAAATATCACATTTAATATTAACCTCATGAAAATATTTTATTTGTTCATAAAAAGAACTACTGTTTTTTAATTCTGGCTGGATCTAATAGTCTTAGAATAATGACGCAGCTATAGCTGGAGATGCGCATGTCTGATTCTATTGACCATTTTACATTTATTTTTCTTGTCCTTGAGCCATTTAATAAAATTTTGTCGTTAGGGTCTTTGATCAAGTAGATATTTATGAGAACAGAAACAAAGCATTACAACAAAAATTATATCATTAATGTATTATGACAAGATCTTTAAGAGTGGATATTCACTAGATTCAAAGAACATAGAACACCAAGTTTGAATCTAGTTTTATTTATTTATTTTTAATAAAAGGTTAAAATCACCAAGTTTAAACTTGATACCTCAAAAGGTTAAAAAAAATTTGTTTGAGGCATGTTCAATGAGATAGGCATACTAATCAAAGAGCACACCTGTGATCTGATGAGAGTATATATTATTAGGTGACGTGCAGGCTCAAAATTACTTATTTTTGTGACTCTAACTTTGGATTTTTTTTTTTGGGGGGGGTCGATTTTGCTAATATTTACATATATATTTAAAGTCTTAATTTAATTTAATTTTAATTAATTAATTAATTAAATATGATATCATTATAGTTTGATGTCGGTCCAATTTTAAATACTTCGAACCTCTCTCATTTTTGTTTCCTTGAACCGTTCGGTATTCAAAACATTGAGTAGATGACGTGTAAACTCAAAATTGATTATATTTGACATCTAGACTTCATATTATTTATATGTGAGTGTTAAGTCAGCATTTCTTGGAATGATTGTACATGACTCTAACTTTGGTAGGGAAACTAGAACATGCATGGACGAAGCTCTTGACAATATCATTGACTTTTTTAAGAGTATTGTTATAATCACAAATTTTTCTACACTATTTTTATAAACTGTTAAGATAACAAATTCTTATTGATTCATATTTAGGCTTACTATTTACATTATTTTTTTACTTACTAATAATCACTGATTACATCGTAATTTGTAACGAAGTTTATAGTTCTAGTATTTTCCTCATTTTAAAGACCAAGTCTAAAACAAAATATACAAAACCCTAAATAAACAAAATTACCCATTCTAAAACTTTACAAAAAAAAAAAAAAAAAAAGCCTAATCAACTAATTTTACCCAAAATAAACGATCTGACTCTTTAAAAAATTTTAAACAGCCAGCAATTAAGCGGCTAAGCAACAGCAGAGTTAAAAGCTAAAATCATTACACACAACCAGCAACAAGGTTGCTCCCTTAACTCTAAATTCTGACTCCGTCCTTAAGTATATAAAGATGAACATGAAGATAGTCATGATCATAATGACTGGCCAAGGGATGGTTATCCCTGGACCTTCCCTTTGTCTATTCCTAATAATCAACCCCGCATTATAAAGAAAGCATCATTGACACGTGCTGCCAACCATTTATTTCTTCTAGCATCTCCCACCTCAAATGTTATCTCAAATCACGTGTACGTATGGTGTAAAGGGTTATTTAGACCTCACATTTTCTAAAGATTTTTTTTTTCCCAACTTGTTTTTTTTTTTTTTATAAAATTTATCCAATAACAATACATTATACTACTAACACGCCAACAATGGTAGTCAACTTGCACTAAAATAGCATATGAAACAAGTAACAATAATATAAGAATGAGGTTGCGATTATGACCTCTCCCTCTGACAAATCAAGATGAGCATAGCATAATTAAAAATATTATACTAGTCTCCATGTATCGAGGGCTTCACATTGGCAATTTCATCCGTTCCTTCATTTTGGAGATGTTTCACTCTTCCTAATTTTTATTAGAAAAAAGAAAGAAATCTCATGAAAGTGCTCTCATAAGATAATTTTTGTCTCTTTAAAGAAATTTTTCTCTTTAAAGACTTCTTAGAGCATTAGCATTGGGGTGTAAATACCCCCAGTTGCTATTTTACAACTCAAACCACCTAAAATCCACTCTATTTGGGTTTGTAAACTTAAAAGAATTTGCAATCTATGAACAGTAAGGTTGCATTTATGCAACCTTAATATTCATATGTTGTAAAAAATATATATTATTTTAATCTTGTGGTTGTGTGTGAAGAGAAAAAGTGAATGAGAGGAAAAAAAAAAGAGAATAGTACTTTTATTATTTTATTAGGTAGTTTATATTCTTTTATTGAATTGTATATAAAAATAAAAACTAGGATGTAGAATGAGTTATAAAATAGATTGGTAAAATAGATAAAATAGTATTTGAAAATATAAAATAGATTTTTTTTGTTTTTTGTTTTTTGTTTTTTTTTTTTGTTTTTGCCTCTCCGGATGCCATGCTCTTAGTTTTTACTTAACACAATTGTCTGTTTCTAAAGCAAGTATTTTATTGCTTTTTGAAACAGTATCTAAAGAAGAAACAAAACAAGTAATGTTTTCTTTGAGGCTACTTGGAAGGAGAGAAAAAGGAGGGAAAGCGAGAGGTTTTTGTGGGACCCATCAGTTTAGTTTCGTTTACATGAGAGAAAAGAAAGTGGCCTTATTGGAGGGATGAAGTTACTATGGTATCCATAGTTTTGTTATTAGCCCAAATTAAATGAAAGGAGAGTAGAAGGGAGAGAGTTGGTAGGTGATTTTGACTTCTTATATTTTAAAATTATTAATATGTAAAAATATACTTTTAGTATTTATATTTTGGTCCCATTTTTGTTTTGGTTCTCACTTTTTAGTCACGCCTATCTGAATCTTTGAAAATGAAGAAACCTGTCTATTTTAGTCCTTGTCGTCAACTTACTAACAAAAAATTCATACATGAAAAATGGAACGCTTTGTTGGCAAGCTTTGCAATTTAAAAAAAAAAAAAAAAATGATTCTACGTGCCATTAGCCCCCATTCATGTCATATCTATATCAGCAAAAAAAAAAAAAAAAAAAAAAGAGCCATGTCAGGTTACAAAATAAAAACAAAATTATGAACTTATAATTTTAAAATAATAAATTTTTTTTCTTGTCATTAGTTTGTTTTTTTGCAAGAATATATTCATGTTCATGTTTATGTGTTCTTCCGTGTTACTGTTCAAGTTCTTCATGTTCTTTCCTCCAAAGAACATGTTTGGTTGCCCAAAAAAGTAAAAAATCATAATTAAACATACAAAAACATATAAATCTCAAAGAGCTGATAAATCTTAAAGAACAAACCCGAAAACACAAAAAAAACAAAAAAAAAAAACAAAAAAAAAAAAAACCCAGGAACCCAGGAACTACTCAAAAAACCCATAAATCTCAAAGAACAGATCCAACCAACCATTGGCAAATCACACCCTCGACCACCACGACAGATCACACACACACATATTGCACTTAGCAACCCATGGTTATGGTGTTACACTTAGGAAAAAAAAAAAAAAAAAACATAGTTTTGCTAGTTTCAAATGTTTTTTCTTAAAATATTTTTCTAATAACTTGTTTGATTTCTTGCTTGTTTGAGAAATTATACATTCCTCAATAGGACACATGTCACCGATTTTTCAAACTAATAAATGTGAGTCATGTAATTAACAAAACCCTTAAGCACTACACTTAAATGAATACAAATCCTTTAAATATATATATATATATATATATATATATATATATATATATATATATATATATGTATATATATGTGTGTGTGTGTATTGTATTTCACTTCATTTTTCACCAATCACAACTTGCCATGTGTTTGATATTTTTCCATTCTAAACCTTAGCTGTTTTATAAGAAAAGTCAAATAAATACATGACAAATTATAATTGGTAAAACATAAAATTATGATGCTCAGTTGAGTGTATATAAGTCTACCATATATAGGTGATCAGTGGTCCGCAGGTTGTCAGTTTGTTTATGTCTATGGGTGTGTAAGCTTGGTGGATTGTGAGCATGTGGTTTACATTCAGAATATCTTCTTTGTCCTAAGATTATTGTATAATTTTTGCTTTGTTTAATAAGCACACAAAAGGGCACACTCTGTTGAACATGATGATTGACTAAGGGGATAGTTATCCTTGAAACTTTTCTTTGTCCAGTTAGATCAAATGATAAAATATCTTGTCATTGAATAAGAGATTATAATTTAATTTACGTCTACACAAAAAATCAATTGATATACCAACCATATAATAAAGAACAATTATCATAAAATGGACATCATAAATGTAAAATCCTATCATATCTATTAATAAAAAAAAAACTAGCATATCCCTGAACTTTCCCTTTGTCTATTCCTAATAAATTATAGTTTATCCCTCCACCAATAACATTTATTCGGTTTGTCTACTACCAAATTATTAAGACTTCCCTTCAAACACAAGAACCAACCTAGCAATGACAAAGACAGCCTCAATAAAATGCGCAGTCATCAATTTATATCTTCTAGCATCAATTGAACTCACCAAGAAAATTATCTACCAGCTCAAGTGTATGTATGGTGTAGTTTTTTTCTCCCCTTATTAAAGTGTTTTTAAGACCTCACCCTTTCTAAAAACATTTTCTCCCCTTACCCAACTTGCTTTTAGATCAAAATAATCCAATACAAATATTTTATACAATTGAAGCATTCCTATCAATAATTTGGCAGTGCTTGTCACTTCAATACTTTTTAGCATTGTCCAAGTACATGCAAAGCAAGTACGAGATAATATACTATACCAATGACGTAATAAGCTTTACTTTAGAAATTGTGGGCTGGGAATGGATCGATGTACCATTTATCCATAAGAATGATAATAATAGCATAGAGTAGAGCATTAGCATTGGAAAATGCTAATGCTACTCTATTTTACCATTCTAAAAACTCACTTTATCATTATACCATCTTATTTTACAATACCTCCACATCCCAAACTTCTATTTCCCTCTTTTACTCATTAAAATAATATATTTACAAAATAAAATAATATATATCAAAATTTTTTCTTTTCTCTCCCATCTCTCTCCTTTCTCTCATTTTCAGCTCTTCCCTCTGTAACTTCCGCCGAATCCTTCATTTCCGGCGAGGTGGTGAAATAGTCCGACAATAACCATCAACTCAAACACCCAAAACTTCATAGATCAACCAAAAACGCATCAATCAACAAAACCCACAAACAAAAAATCCTAAATTTCTATCTGCAACTTCCACCGAAGCCTTCATTTCCGGCGAGGTTCAAGAAAAAGGCAATTGAATATTTTCAAGAAACCCAGAAATCATTCAAACAAAATCCAGCAATAACCCATCAACTCAAACACCCAAAACTTCATAAATCAACCAAAAACGCATCAATCAACAAAACCCACAAACAAAAATTCCTAAATTTCTGTCTGGAACTTCCGCCGGAGCCTTCATTTCCGGCGAGGTTCAAGAAAATGACCATTGAATAGCCCAATCTCGCATTTCCCGGTGGGGTTCATTACTGGCGCTCAGTCTCGCACTTCCATGGGTGGTACAACTCGGCTTGCCTGCACTTGTTGAGAGGAAACCACGCCGCAAGCCACGCCGGAAGAAGCTTAAACACGCAGCTGATCATACCACGCTGATTTGGACCCAAAAAACCCAGAAATCGCCACCATACCACGCCGATCTCGACTTCCCAACCTCACCTCCACGCCGAACCCACAACCCACGTCAGAATAACCCACCGTGAGAGAGAGATGTGATGAGAGAGAGAGAGGCCATTGTGGAGAGAGAATGGAGATGAGAAACAGAGAAGAGACGAGAGAGAAAGAAGTCAGAAATGTGAATAAATAAATATTATTTTGGTTTAGAATTGTGCTACAGTGCAATTCTATCTTTAGAATTGCACTGTAGCACTATTGCAAAAAAATTTGCAATAGTTGGCAGTAGCATTTTCTGATGGAGAGGATTTTAAGGCTTGAAATGGTAAATTTTCCTTACATTTGGCTTTAGCATTGTGGAGTGCTGATGCTCTTATTATGCTATTATTATCATTCTTATGGATGAAATTATGCTAGTAATAGCATAATTTCATCCAAATAATTGTCTTGTCTAAGCAAAAGCTCAAAAGTGTTTATTTAATTGAATTCGAAAACCTCGGCAGCAAATTTGTTATTACTAGCATGTTTTCAGCCAACAGCCAACCATGGTTGTGTTGTTTAAACAATTTCATTTAATAAATCTATGTATTATATTCCGTTCCAACTGCTCACACACACATATAGATCTGTGTCTTGTAATTAACAAAATCCTTGTAATCACTGCACTTAAATGTATGATTTGTGAGTTAAAAGTATTTTTATAACTTTTTTACTTATTCATAGATTTAATCTCTCAATAGGATTATCTTACATGACCTTCTTACCCAATAAATAAATTTCAAGTAATCAAGCCAAATCCTTATCATAATTCTATTGTATGAGTAATGTAAGTTCACAACTTAAAAGGCTGTTTGACGTGAAGGTTTGAAAAGAAACTTTGTTTATTCAATAATTTTTTTTTTTTCTTTCTTTTTCATGGGCATGAATCACATAGTAATTCTAGACTTCTAGTATCGTATAAAAAACCATAACTTTTACCACAAGTATCCTACATGACAAGTTGTAACTGGCTAATTGTCACTTTCACTTAGACCAATCATTTTTTTTTCTACTAAATCAGAACCCCATTCACATGGGTTTTTCTATGGTACCCCCCTTTTTTTAGGGTTATGGTGCCCACTCAAATCTTGACCTCAATTGTAATAGTTTTAATCCTGACTGTATATTTAATTTTAGTGAATACATATTACCGGATGAGCAAGTTTCCATATAAAAGCAAAAGCAAAACCTTAAAAAAAAAAAAAAAAACAAAAACAAAACAAAACAAAACAACAAAACAAAACAGATCTATTTCTCTGTCGCGTTCACTCAATTTTGGGGGCAAACCAAGCTTTCTATCCATCGATCTCCTTCCCGCATTCCATGGATTTGCTAACTGGTAAAGGTAAGGATCAAAACTAAACGCTAATTTCCAAATGATTAGTTTGGCTACATATCATTCCTCTCTCTATTTGATTTTGATATGGTTGAATATGGGTATTGGGTATCACTAGCGGCTCTACTTGTATGTGAAGGTGGTCCTTACTTGTCAAAAAAAAAAATTTATACATGCAAAAAAAAAAAAAAAAAATTATACATGCAAAAAAAAAAAATTATATACATAATTATTTTAAACTAATATGTTCTGTGACCACCCTGACTTGAAAAAAATGTATATATATATATATATATATATATATACTTTCAAAAATATATTTTATAGTAAATTAACATATTTTGACCACCATAATAAAAATTGTAAGGTTAAATTTAATCAACCATCTTATTGGCTTTATTCCGTGCCAAATTTGCTTGTAATTCAGCAATTAGTAACTCTGTATTTAGGTGAGTTTGTTGTAAGGGTAGTGAGTAAGATAGAGTGTTGAATGCTCAAGAGTGTGCAAGAAGACAGAGTCTCGCGGCTGGATCTCGCGGGTGACTCGCAGCTGCAAGCCGCCAGAAGCAGCACACGTGCCAAGCATGCCAGAAGTTGAAGCGACATGCTAGTTGGAGCACTACAGGACAAAATAGGACAACTGGCCGTTTTGTTATCTCGTGGCTGGATCTCGCGACTCAGTCAAGCCGCGAGGCCAAGCCGCGAGCCAGCCCTGTTTTGAAAAACCTGACATTTCACAATCCATTCTCACCCCAGTATAAATACCCCTTATACCCACAAAAGAAAGAGAGCTTTTAGAGAGAATTTTGAGAGAGAAACCCTAGAGTAAAACAAGATTGATTCATCCACAATCTTTACATAAGAGACTCTTCAAATTCCTCAACTCTCTTCCTCTCCATTGTTGAATTCTTGAGAGGCATTTTACCAAAACATTTTCTCACCATATCCATTACTGTGAGAGAGCTGTTTGGTGTTCTGGGAAGCAGTTAGAAAGGAACCAATTTACATTAGTTAATGCTATGGTCAAGTAGCGGAATCCGGGAAGTTAGAAAAGAAATAGGTTCGGTGTAACCTCGTTGGAGCAAGAAGCTTGGAGGGCTTAGGTACACTGGGTAGATTAGGCTTGGAGGGTCTATTGCTGTTCATGTATCCCAACTACATTTTCTAGTGGATTGTTTACCGCTTGGAGGGCGGTGGAGAGATTTTACGCCAAGGGCTTCGGTTTCCTCTTCGATAACACATCATGTGTTGTCCTTGTATTTGCATCTCTCTTCCCTTTATCTTTGCCTTTTATTTTCTGCTGTGGATGTGATTTTAATTGGCTCAGATTGTTTATCAATTCTGTGTTATGCTTTAGTTCATGTTCCGCACATTAATTGTTTGATATAAAGTTTGAATTGGTATTTTGTAAATTGGGGGTCTAAACGTTCAAGGGTGTTTTTACACTATTTGAACTTTCAAAAATGTAGAACAGCTTTACTTGAGAATCATAAGAATTTGAGTTCAATATATTTAAAAGTAATATTACATTTACAACATTTTCACAATAATTTCACAATAAATCTTATGTGGTAAGTTATTACTAATTCTAATTCGAGTTCAATATTGACATATTTTATCCACCAATAACAGGGTAACAACTTGTTGCATAAGATTTGTTATGAAATTGTTGTGATCAGTTTATTATTCTCATATCATCATTTTCAATTTGCTCTTTATCTTTTATTAGTCTATTTTTTCTCTTATTCTCTTTGTTAGTACAAAAAAAGAAATATATATATATATATATATATATATATATATATATATATATATTTCATGTATTTGCGTGTTTTTTTTTTTTTTTTTGTGACGTTGATATTTTCAAATTTGCCTCTATATTAAATTTTGTATAATTTAAGTTTCTTAATAATCACCCTAAAAAAAATTTCTAGAGCAGCCACTGTTGGGCATGGCCATTTATAAAATTATTGGGATATGTTCTTGAGAGATTCTTCTTCTCAAGCTCTACTGTGACATCTTTGGTTCTCCTTGAAATAGGTTGAGCTTTGCGATGATGATGAGTTTCTTGTTCTAGCCACTTGTGATGGGATTTGGTTAGTTGGTTTCCATCTAGGTTCTCATATTAATGTATGTTTTTTCTCTCTAATTTGTGAAATTTACTCTAAATGCTGTTAGGGACTGTATTTGTTAAGTGGCACTTCTGAATTCAAAGCTTTGTGAATTTGGTGAAACTGTAGATGGTCTGATGTGCTTACAAGTCCTGAGGGCACATTCAGTGCAAAAGAGAATTGGAAATCTGCTTCTTGGATTTTAATCGCAGGAACCAGTTGTGATAACTCATGTTCATTACTTTTGATAATGTCGCGGGCATCATTTTAGCTGCTAAACTCAATTATTTTTATTTTCAATTGTTTAGAAAAGTTGGTATTGGCAATTCGGCACATAATGTGAATTAGAATGTTCACCTATACATTTTATAGTGGTGGAAGGGTTCTGCAAGTGTTTGTCACAATTGGCCATTATTGTAATGGAGAGTTGCAACCATGTTGGTGAGAAGTACAGTGCCATGTTGGATGTGCATCAGTGAAGACAGTAATGAATGTTTGTTGTGCATCAAATATCCATGCACTTGATACAAGTAGTACTTGGAGGAATTGAGCCCACCCGGCCAAAATCTCCTATACACCTTTCAATGGTGGAATCAAGAGATGGATGGTGTTTCTCTAGAGGTGGAGGGGTGCTTTCTGACTTGATTGAGTTGGGTTGGGAGAGAAGTCGTGTTGAATCGGCCATTTGTAACTATGCATACTATATGGCAGGGTTGAGCTGTGAGAGGAATGGGAATGAATAAAGGATTTTATAGTTGTTTTAGGCTATGAATGAGACATTACCTAACATTACCTAACCTTGGTAAAATATTTTATTTGAGTAGGTGTGGGTTAAAATATGGACATTGTTGTATCAATTGTAAATATATATGTTAAATAATTGATATGAATAAATTATCTGAGTAGATGTGGGTTTAAAATATGGATATTATCGTATCAATTGTGTATATGTATTTTATTCAGCGAAAAAAAAAAATCTTAGAAATATCAACTACAGATTTTAAACTCTGGTTGGATCTAAAATTTATAAAATAATATTGTAGCTAGCTAGCAATGTATGGCAGATTCTACTGACCATTTTACAATTATTCTCTTGTTTCTGTGGGATGCAATTAATTTACACCAAATACTGTATTATTATGACAAGGTGTTTATGAGTCAATATCCGCTGGATTCAAAGAACATTAACACCAAATTTAAGCCTTTTTTTATTTTTTTATTCTCCAAAAAAAAAAAAAATGAACCCTTTTATTTTTATTATCATTATTTATTTATTGGAGAAACGAAACACCAAGTTACTTGATACAATAGAATGCCTTCTTTGTCCTAAATTTATATAATTTTTGCCTTGTTTAGGGGCACTAAAAGAGCACACTCCCAGTAACATGATGACGGGATTGCTATATTTTTTAATCACAAAAATATATAGAAGTGTGATGCATATTTATACCAAAAAATTATTTCATTCACAAATGCATAAATCTCATCAAATTCCACATCTTCATAAAAGAAAGGGAAGAGTAAAACCCAAAACATAACCTGTAAGTTAGTAGTTTGAGGGAGAGTCCATTTTGTATTAAATAAAGATACAGTTGTATAAAGAGAGTTAGTAAGTAAACTATGTAACTTTGCTTATGTCTTCGTGGAAAAGAGACGGGGGAGAAAACATTTATTTATGTTTAATTTGTTTTGTTTGGCAACTGGCTTGCCATTCAGAAAAAAAAAAAATATATATATATATATATATATATTTATATATATTTATATATGGTGGTGCCTAAATTTAAGGATATGGATGAGAAGTTATAGTAGTGGTTTTATAGTATGAGCCTTTTTAAAAAAATAAAAACAAAGAAGAGATTTGGGAAAAAGAAAAATAACCGTGAGATTACGGTAAGGAAACTTGAAATTTTATTGAAAATAAAAATGGACAAAAGAAACAAATAAGTCTTGATAAAGGAAAAAAAAAAAGAGTAAAAAGTAAAAACGTGGGGTGAGTGGAATATGGGAGAGATGGGAGAGTTGAGGATATGGAATATAGTAGTGGTTTTTTTATAGGAGTTTTTAATTTTTCAAAATATAAAAGAGGAAATTTGGAAAAAAAAAAAAAAAAATCAACTGAAAGACGTGAGGGTGAGTGGAATATGGGAGAGATGTGAGAGTTGAGTGAGTTTAAAAATCAACTGAAAGAGTGATCCTGTTTTGTAAGGAATTAGAGATATATTTTTACCGAAATGTCCAATTTAAACTTAAGAGTGTAGGGATATTTTTGAACCACACAACTGAGGATCTCAAACAAGAAAAGTCCCTTAAATAATAGTGTAGATAATAAAAATAAAATTTTTTTTCTTTTTTTTAGAAGTGAAGTAATCTTTTACTTTAAGTTATATAATGAATATATATTGTGTGAGATTATAAAAAAAATTATATTTGTAGCTCCAAATTTATATATATATATATATATATATATATATATATATATTTTTTTTTTTTTTGAGAAACCTAAAAAATAATTAAAATTGAAAACATTAAGCACCACAATATACACAGATGTAAATGAAAATGCCCTAGATTGAATATATAAATGCAATCCATAAAATAATTTAAAACATAGTTTAGTAAAAGCTCCAGTTAAAAATATTAAGATAAAATGTTTATCTATAAATCTAAACATCGAAAAATCTTATTTCATTTAAATATTTTATATGATCCCAAAGAGCAAAACGCTAGTTTTCAATCTAACATAATTAATTCATTAAATTAGAGATTTAAAATATTTCCACTTACATCAATTAGTATTTTTTTAGTAATGTTTAAACTTAAGAAATAGTAAATGTAAGGGCGGTTTTTGGGGCCCAGGCCCAGCAAGCCAGCGATCTTGGCCCAAAAGACCCTCGACAATGAATTTGTAGAGAGTGGGACTCAGAGCTAGGTCTTGACAGAGTGGACGTGATTAATGGTGAACCATGCAACAAATAGGACGTGAGATTGTCTTGTTCAGTTTTCTCAGATGACTATCCCTGAGGCTGCCTCTCCTTATTTGTGGAGACTTTCTGCTCTTATATATCCTCCTTTAATTGATAATGACCTTACACTTGTTCGCCATCTAGACCTCTACTCGAGTGCCTGTCCTAAAGGACATCCCCCTCCTTTTTCTGTGAGTTGCAATGGCCAAGATAATACTATTTTCTGTCCAATCCTCATTAATGCGGCTGGAAAAGTAGTTTCCCTGCATTTAATGCGGCAGTAGTGGTTGTTCCCTGTCCGTTTAGCACTTCCTTCTTTTAGGAGGGTTCCTCACCATGGACAGGATACGTATTTGACGTCTATTAAGTGCGTCCGAGGAGGCACTACTCCTCGGACTATCCTTAAATAGAACCGGCCCGGCCCAGCTGGATTGGGCTAAATGTCTGCCGACCCCGTTTTCGCTTCCCACCATGGCTGGGCTTCATCCTGGTCCTAAGGCCCACTGTTGGCTGACAAAGCGTGCCCCCCACAGTTATAAAAATGAAACAATTCTTAGGGTTGTATTCTATTTTATTGTTTTCCCTCTTAATGAGCACAATATTTTTCAATTTTCATATTTGAAAATTTTTAATTAAGAAGTTTATTTTATGATTTCTGGAATTGAGTGTATTGTGCCTCTTAATACTCAATTCCTAATAGCTTATAATCCTTTCAAAGTCTTTGAAGATAAAATAAAATTCAGCTTATAATCCTATAGCTTTGTAAGGGCGGTTTTTGGGGCCCAGGCCCAGCAAGCCAGCGATCTTGGCCCAAAAGACCCTCGACAATGAATTTGTAGAGAGTGGGACTCAGAGCTAGGTCTTGACAGAGTGGACGTGATTAATGGTGAACCATGCAACAAATAGGACGTGAGATTGTCTTGTTCAGTTTTCTCAGATGACTATCCCTGAGGCTGCCTCTCCTTATTTGTGGAGACTTTCTGCTCTTATATATCCTCCTTTAATTGATAATGACCTTACACTTGTTCGCCATCTAGACCTCTACTCGAGTGCCTGTCCTAAAGGACATCCCCCTCCTTTTTCTGTGAGTTGCAATGGCCAAGATAATACTATTTTCTGTCCAATCCTCATTAATGCGGCTGGAAAAGTAGTTTCCCTGCATTTAATGCGGCAGTAGTGGTTGTTCCCTGTCCGTTTAGCACTTCCTTCTTTTAGGAGGGTTCCTCACCATGGACAAGATACGTATTTGACGTCTATTAAGTGCGTCCGAGGAGGCACTACTCCTCGGACTATCCTTAAATAGAACCGGCCCGGCCCAGCTGGATTGGGCTAAATGTCTGCCGACCCCGTTTTCGCTTCCCACCATGGCTGGGCTTCATCCTGGTCCTAAGGCCCACTGTTGGCTGACAAAGCGTGCCCCCCACAGTTATAAAAATGAAACAATTCTTAGGGTTGTATTCTATTTTATTGTTTTCCCTCTTAATGAGCACAATATTTTTCAATTTTCATATTTGAAAATTTTTAATTAAGAAGTTTATTTTATGATTTCTGGAATTGAGTGTATTGTGCCTCTTAATACTCAATTCCTAATAGCTTATAATCCTTTCAAAGTCTTTGAAGATAAAATAAAATTCAGCTTATAATCCTATAGCTTTGTAAGGGCGGTTTTTGGGGCCCAGGCCCAGCAAGCCAGCGATCTTGGCCCAAAAGACCCTCGACAATGAATTTGTAGAGAGTGGGACTCAGAGCTAGGTCTTGACAGAGTGGACGTGATTAATGGTGAACCATGCAACAAATAGGACGTGAGATTGTCTTGTTCAGTTTTCTCAGATGACTATCCCTGAGGCTGCCTCTCCTTATTTGTGGAGACTTTCTGCTCTTATATATCCTCCTTTAATTGATAATGACCTTACACTTGTTCGCCATCTAGACCTCTACTCGAGTGCCTGTCCTAAAGGACATCCCCCTCCTTTTTCTGTGAGTTGCAATGGCCAAGATAATACTATTTTCTGTCCAATCCTCATTAATGCGGCTGGAAAAGTAGTTTCCCTGCATTTAATGCGGCAGTAGTGGTTGTTCCCTGTCCGTTTAGCACTTCCTTCTTTTAGGAGGGTTCCTCACCATGGACAGGATACGTATTTGACGTCTATTAAGTGCGTCCGAGGAGGCACTACTCCTCGGACTATCCTTAAATAGAACCGGCCCGGCCCAGCTGGATTGGGCTAAATGTCTGCCGACCCCGTTTTCGCTTCCCACCATGGCTGGGCTTCATCCTGGTCCTAAGGCCCACTGTTGGCTGACAAAGCGTGCCCCCCACAGTAAACAAATAGATTTGTTTACTTAATTAATTCATCATATATAATCAGATATATTCTAAGGGAAATATATAAGTTTATATATTTTAAGATCATTATTTCATTCATTTTTTTTTTTAAAGATCATTATTTCATTTATATTTGAAAAAAAAAATGGTAATGATTAATACCTTGATGCTACCGTTTAACGGTCCTCTTCCTCGTCTTGTTTTTCCTCCTAATCATTTTGGATCAAGCTTTTGGTGATTGTGCTGCCTGGTTTATATTAGGAATTACTTGGTTTCATAAAATTTTAAATAAAAAAAAAAAAAAAATCAAACTCGGCTTATTTTAACTCTTTTTCAACATCAAATATTCTTCTTCTTTTTCCTCATCCTCACACCAAAAAAAAAAAAAAAATACTAAATAAAACAAAACAAAATAAGGGTGGGTATACCTGACTCATATGGTGAAATCTTATATCCTTGTTAGCTTTGAAAGTTGGTTCGGAGAATCAAAGATTCAAAGGTTTCAGCGCTCATAATCTAGCCAAAATGACCATATACCACTGTTTGACAAAATATTTTAGCAGTATATCACTATTTGTGAAATATTCAGCAATCTACCACCTTTTTGAAACTTGAATTTGTGAAATTCAAATTTGCCATGTAACTTGAGTTCTTTGAAAAAATAGCCTTCAAATTTGTCGTGCTATTTTTTATAGAACTTGAGTTACATCAAAAAATTTCCATGGAATTCGAGTTTGTGAAACTCGAGTTCATAGCAAACTCGAGTTTCACAAACTCAAGTTTTAAAAAAGTAGTAGATCTCTAATTATTTTGCAAACAATGATAGATCTATACATATTTTGCCAAATAGTGATAGTTGGCCATTTTGGCCCTCATAATCCCACCACCACTATTCTTTGTCTACTTATTCTTGTTCTTTGGGTTGATTATTGTTTTGAGGCATTGCATAGGGTGAAGTTAATTAACATTTTTTGTGGTGGTGAGCTCACATAATGACTGAAATTTAAATACTAAATAGCTTGTTGTATAGGAATATTAGTAGACCTGGGATTTGTGGAGAAAAAAGAAGATAAAACCCGTGTATTAGAAAAAGGGTGTCTAACTTCAACGTGAATTAATTGTTTAACTAACAATAACAGTTAAGAAAAAAATTTAAAAACAAATTAACAATAATTAAGCTTTTGTGTTTATCCCTAAAATTGATAAAGAAATAGAAGAATAGTTTTTATTTAATTATTGAATAATAGAAGAATAGTTGATAACTTATATATAATATAAGTGGTATTTGATGCAGATTAGTATTCCAATTGTGACCAAATTCTTCTTCTTTTTTATTTATTTATTTGTCTTAGGATTATCTATTTAGTTTTATTTATTTACTTATGTGTCTTAGGATTATCTATTTAGTTTTTGGGAGTGGAATTTCAGAATCACCACATTAATTACCTTTTTTTAATATATAAACGTGTAGTGTAGAAATTAAAAAATAAGAAAGTTGCTGCTTTTTTTTATAATACACTACACATAAAAAATAAAGATTAGATGAATTAGATGAAGAATTTGGATTATAATCAAATTAAAATTTTTATCAATTTAGAAATTATAAGAGAAGAAAATTTATATATTAAAAAAAAAAAATCTTAAAATATTTCTATAATTTGACGAAGACACTTAACGCAACCACAATTTCTAAACCCAACTTTTATTATATTAAGAAAGTTGCTACATATTTTTTATAATACACTACACGTAAAAAATACGGATTAGATAGATTAGATGAAGAATTTGGATTGTAATCAAATTAAGATATTTATCAACTTAGAAATTATAGGAGAAGAAAATTTATATACATTTTTTAAAAAATCTAAAAAAATTTATGTGATTTGGTAAAGCTATTTGACGCAACCATGACTTCTAAACCCAACTTTTATTATATAGTACATGATTTTTTTTTTTTTTTTTGACCAATCACTACACAACCTTGTACAATTATTCTCACATAATTTGAGCAAACCAAAAGCAAATTAAGCCAAGACATCACCTACACAATTACATGCTGCTTCCTCTTTGTGTTCTTCCTCATCCATTGTATCACAAATTGTTCTACCTCTCGTCTCTGGCAAACATACTGCAAAAAGCCCACAACACCCTATTACTAACCCAAACACCCCATAGGATGAAATTTCATTTCTGCTCTCAGCAGCCACTAGCATCGGACCAAACACACCACCAAACACAAGTGCTTGTCTCACTAACGAAGTAGCTGAGTTCCTCACACAAGTAGGGAACAACTCTATTGTGAATATGAGTAACATATTGAAGGCAGTAGATGCACTGAAGAAAGATATTAGCTCAAGTCCAATTTGGAATCTTGCCCACACCTGGCCTTTCAAAGCACACATGACACTAAAAATCCCACTAATCATTGTGAAAGCAAGCACCGAAATTTTTCTGTTCAACTTACCTATAAGCAAGATAGTGACCAATGAAGATGGTAGCTCAGATAAGGCATTGAATGTGACACTCAAGTAGAGATTGAATGACAAGTTTCCTAGGCCTAATGGCATGCCATAGTACACCATTCCAATCCCAAAACCTATCACCATAACCGGTAACAACCTTCTAAAAGCCCATCTTTTCTGCACCAACATCTTAATAGTTGAGTAAACATTCCCATTATTGCATGTTTCTTGTTCAAACGAAACCCCAGAGAAGCTCCAAGTTAAATAACCACTATGGCTAGGTGGTGCAATGCTTTTCAATGTGGCCACCGCTTCTTCTTTACGTCCACGCACAAATAGCCATCTAGGTGACTCATGAACAAAGAAGTGAACTAACATAGAATACAAGATTCCT
Organism: Quercus tomentella; assembly: GCA_028535165.1. Classification (NCBI taxonomy): domain Eukaryota; kingdom Viridiplantae; phylum Streptophyta; class Magnoliopsida; order Fagales; family Fagaceae; genus Quercus; species Quercus tomentella. The sequence continues at coordinate 81,769,420 of JAPQVY010000156.1, forward strand.
GGGATAGAGGTCCATACATAGAGATACCTCCAAGAAGAATCTCTATTCAAATAAGCTATAGCTGGTAGTGATAAGAACCCTATTGTGAAACAAAAGAATCCTATCACTCCCACTTCGCCTCGCCATCTTTTCCCCACAAGCTCAGTTGTTAACACAAGTGCACAAGTTCCAATCGTTGCGCGGCAAAACCCACAAACCAATTTTAAAGCTGAGTAAACCCATATATTGGTGGAGAAGATAGTAAGCAAAGCAGATAGAGACATAGTTAGGCATGAGAGAAAGAGCAAGTTTTTGCGACCAAGTGAGGAATCAGCAAGTGTGGCAAGAACAAGTCCACCCACTAGACAACCCATGAAGAAAGAAGATGCAGGCAAGCCAGTGATAATGGAGGCAGCACACTCTAAGTTCCATTCTGATATAATTGAAGTATGGGAAGGCCAATCCCATGCCCATGAATTCTTTGGAAGATAGCAAATGTTGGAGATAGAGTTGCAACCATGTTGATGAGTAGTACAGTGCCATGTTGGGTGTGCATCAGTGAAAACAGTAATGAATGTTTGTTGTGCATCAAATATCCATGCACTTGACACAAGTAGTGCTTGGAGGAATTGAGCCCATCCAAAATCTCCTATACATCTTTCAATGGTGGAATCAAGAGATGGATGGTGTTTTTCTAGAGGTGGATGAGTGCTTTCTGACTTGACTGAATTGGGTTGGGAGAGAAGTGGTGTTGAATCGGCCATTTGTAACTATGTTTATTATAAGGCAGGGTTGAGGTGTAAGAGGAATGTGAATGAATAAAGGCTTTTATAGTTGTTTTAGGCTAAGGGGAGAGTAAAGTGTGTGCCACGTCAAGCAGCTATGATTGGCACATAACCTAACCTTGTTAAAATATTTTATTTGAGTAGTGTGGGTTTAAAATATGGACATTGTTGTATCAAATATCAATTGTAGATATATATGTTAAATAATTGATATAAATAAATGATCTTAGAAAGATCAACTATAGTTTTTAAATTCTGGTTGGATCTAACATGTTAAATAACATTTATTTCGTTTTTCTACTACTGATTTATTAAAACTTCCCCTCAAACACAAAGAACCAACCTAGCCATGACAAAGACAGCCTCATTAACATGTGCAGCCAACAATTTCTATCTTCTAGCATCTCAAATGAGAACAAAACAACTTGCACTAAAGTACCATATGAAACAAGTAAAAAATTATTTAGCATTGAGCATAAAAACACTATACTAGCCCACAGATCAAGAGCTTAACATGGTTTTATTTAAGAATCTTAACACTCCGTTTGGATGGAATGAAAAAGGAGGGAGGATAATTTAATTTCTGTAGCCTGTAGGACCCATAATTTTTCTTAGTTTGGTTGACATGAGATAGGCTGATGTGGATCCACGGTTTTATTATCAGCCCAAACTGGGGGAAAAGACAGGGGAAGAGAGAGACTTAGTAGTTCCCCCAAGTGTTTTAATATTTAATTTATCTAATAACATGTATGGGAACAAATCGGAAAACATACTATTTTTTCCCCTTTATATTAAGTTTTCATATTTTCTTCATTTCTTTCCTTTTTATATCTTAAAACTTCAAAGAAAATTATTTTCTTTTCCATTTCCTAAGCTTTTCCCTTCCCTTCCCTTCCCTTCCCTTCCACTTCTTTTCTCCTTCCTCTGGTCCCTTTCACAATGGCTTTCTTTTTCTTAAAAAAAATGTAAACAAAGAGCAAATGAAATACCAAGTTAAATCCTGAAACCATTACTCACTATATATGCAGATGCAGGTATCAACAACCTCCTACATTTCAAGCCCTGGGCGCATACAGTTAACAATAAAATCAATACAAGCAGTGCAATCACTAAAACATAAACTTGCAAAAGCTTCTTGAGTTAAAACTTAATGTGAACACGATGCTTCATTATGGTTGGCAGATCAGATGCCGTAATGCATACATAGCAAAATTATTTCAAGAATTATGTAATCCCCGTAATTAACTTGAGCGACAATTGCTAAAGACAGTACAAAAGCTACAGAGCAAAATCCTTAAAACAAGGTATTAAAATTATTACCATAACAAAAACTGTTTGTCAAAGAATGACGAGGATGGTTGACCTCACCTACCAATTCACTTCTAAGAATGATCTTAACCATCAAGCAGCTTGAAACAGGGTATAAACATGGCAAAATGTGTTTTCAGAGCTTATGTGTATTGCTGGGAGACCTCCCTCACGAGTTTATCCATGAACTGGCATTTCTTGTCAAATCCCCAGCCGGGGTTACTCTGCATTGTAAAAGTTTTATGAGAATCTCAAACAACCAAGCAACACATTCCATCAAAATAGTGCAATTACACAAATAGCTAAGTAGTCACCTCAGGATTGCTTTTTTTTTTCTTTCAGCTAGTATCAAATTAAAATATTAAATGAAAAGCAAAAAATTATAAACATAATTTTCATGTGCAGACATACTAAATAATTACGTGTGAGAAAATTATAAAGGCACAGTTTACACAAAATCATTATCATACATTACATATTAAAACCCTTCATGCAAGTGGAATCATCAAATACAGTCTAAAAAATTTGTATATGAACTATGTTGTTTGAATGAAAATTAAAAATGCATGAGGGTGAAACGTAACTATGTTCTACCACACTACATGCTGTAAACTTCATGTCATTTATGAGAATCTCAGACATCCAAGCAACACATTCCATCAAAATAGTGCAATTACACAAATAGCAGTCACCTCAGGATTGCTTTTTTCTTTCATCTAGTATCAAATTGAAATATTAAAGGAAAAGCAAAAAATTATAAACATAATTTTCATGTGCAGTCACACTACATAATTACATGTGAGAAAATTAGATAGGCACTGTTTACAAAAAATCATTATTATACATTACATATTAAAATCCTTCATGCAAGTGGAATCATCAAATACAGTCTAAATATTTGTATATGAACTATGTTGTTTGAATGAAAATTAAAAATGCATGAGAGGGTGAAATGTAACTATGTTCTACCACACTACATGCTGTAAACTTCATGTCACCAACTCAATTCACGTTCTACCACACTAAAATTCAACTCTTGCTTTGCTAGCAATAGACAGACTTTTTTGGTTCCTACTTTGTAAATCAACCATACCACATCAAGACAGTCATTTAGTAGCATTATTAGAATTTCTTTCACCATTCAAAAATCAAATAGAAAGTTACTAAATGAATTCATCAAATATTACTTGATCAACTAAACAAGGTCTCCAAAAAGACCAGTCCAGATCATCCTTTTAATACTCAAACAAAATGAAACCCAATCAATACTGGGCGTAACATGCTAACTTTTGAAGGACTTACTTTTGCCTTAGCCTTCTACCCTCTGCATATGAATTCTTTTTCCTTTTCTTTTTTTTCTTTTTTAGGGGGGGATAAGTTGAACTATTTTTCCTTTCTCACATGCAGGCAAAAAGGAGAAGAGAAAAGGCACCACTGCCAACATTCGGACAAGGAAAATCACCTTTTGTCTTTTGAAAAATAATCATTGCCAACATCCTAATAAAAAAACTTTGCCTCTAATCCTTATCTCTAGGAGTATCCATCTACCTCCAAAACCTGACCCGCACAACTGACCTGGACCCACCTGAAGGGTCACGGATGGGCACCATCAAATGGCCAATTGAAATCAGGCATGCATCTCTAAAAATCATGTTTGCAGGTGGGTGGCAAGTTTAACCCAATTTCACCTGAGTGGCAGGTGACACCAAACCTGAACCAACTCAACCCATGGGCAACCCTACTTACCACCACACTACCATAGTGAGTTTTTCTACATGATTATATTTAAGTTTCTCTGACAGAATTAAAATTTCATCTCTCAGATCATTTAGCTGTAATTTGAAACAAATAGACGTTAACCCATGGTATATAACTCCCATAAATCTAGTCAAGCATTTAACATAAACCTTTTTTCGCAAGCTTCTAATTAAAACTTTGTACCATGATTTAAATATCCACATTTATTTATTTTTATTTTTACAAGTAAAATTAAGTGAATAGCGTTTTTCTCTGGCCATCAAATGTACCATAAAATCCACATTTATGAAATTTTTCAACAAAAAAAAAAAATCCCATACATTTTGCACTTCCTTGAATTTCAACTCCAAAATTATGCCTAGCAAATCCACAACCAACCACAGGGGTGGCCAGGAAATTTTAAGAAAAAGGAATTTTAGATCTGAATAAACACATATTTGACTTCAGGATGGAGGATCTGGGACACAGACACACGTCTAAGTAATTAATGAAGTTCTCTGAAAAATAGAATTACTTCATGTTCACAATGATCTACACAAAGCAACAATATCTCTTACAAACTAGAAAACACACACACACACACACACTCTCTCTCTCTATGGATTTCCACAGCCTTGCAAGGAAGGAGCTTCAGGCTCTCTGCAAGAAGAACAAGATCCCAGGCAACATGACCAATGTTGCCATGGCTGATGCACTCCAAGCTCTTCAAAATGTTGAAGGACTTGAAGAATTCTTGAATCCATCTGATTCAAATCTCTCTCAATCTCCGGAGAAAAATGTGAATGGATCACCAGATATTCCTCGCACAGCAGCCAGGGCCTCAACTCGCAGAAAACCCACAAAACAAGAAACTGAAAGCACACAACCATTGACACGAACTTGTCATGGTACGAGAGGAAGTGCTGCTCAAGGCATTGATCAAGAAAACAAAGATGTGAATGTACTTATAACCCTGGCACCGGCAGTGCCAGGCAGTCGCAGAAGAGTGCCTGCAGCTTCGTCTCGCAGAAAAATTGAGACCCAGTTGAGAGAAGCTGAAGAGGATGAGAAGAGTGAGGCTCAAGAGAGGAGTGAAGTGGTTGAGACTCCTGTGGTGCCAAGCACCCGGCGAAGAGCTCCAGTCACTTCGGCTCTCAGGAAGTTGGAGACGGAGAATTCAGTGCAGCGAGTGTATAGTACAAGGCATTCGGTGAGATTGTTGGAGAAGAACCTGGGTAAGATGAGCTTAGTGGAGAATGGAAAGTCAGAACCTGTAAAGATTGATGACTTGTCTGAAGAGATGGCTAATAGTTCAGAAATTTCAGAGCTTTCTGTTCAATTTGAAAAGGAAATGTCTGAAGCTAATACACAAACAGTATCAGAAGTGGGTCCAGGGGAAACCAATGATTCTGAAGTTCTATCGGATCCAAAACCAGTTGAGTCAATGGAGATGGAGAGGGAATTGAAAGTTGATAATAAAGATGTGAACAAGAGTGATGATGAGTCTAAAGAAGATAATTTGAAGTCTGAGATGGCTGATAATTCAGGTGTTGTTAAAGTTTCTGAGACTATTGATGAAGCCAGTGATGGGGTTCGGATGAGTCGGATATTATTTCAAGTGAAAAGTTGGAAATGGCAATAGATGTGGATCATGAAACTGTAGATGAGAAGGTTACTGAGCAAGACACAAGATCTGAGGATTCTTTGGCTGTTAAAGAATCCAATGATGCTTCTGCTGAGGATATGGACCATGTTTCTGAATCTGTCCCCACAACATGAATGTCAAAACCTGACAAGCAAAGACTCAGAACTGAATGTGACAGAGGGTGATGACCACAGCAATTGTGATTCTGAATCAGAATCCACCACTGAAGGGGAGTCAGATTCTGAATTGGAATCTGCCACTGAAGGGGAGTCTGATGAAGAGATTGCATCAGATGAAAACTCATCTGAGTGTGAAGAAGACTACCGTGATGATGATGCAGAAACAGAAGAAGAAAAGGATTTAGAGGCTCCAGTTCTTCCTATTGGTTTTGAGAAGTTGGAGAACAACCATTCTGGTTCTGAAGGCATTGTTGCTGAACAATCGGACCTACAGGTTTCTGTTGAGAATCAGGCATCTACTATGGAAATTTATAATACTGAAGCATTGGTTGATGTTTATGTGACTGAAGCAGAAGTTGCCATGAAAACCAATGACCAATCATTGGTTGAAACTCCAAAGAATATGAGTCCAGATCTCCTAATTTCTGACTGTGAAGTCACATTATCAACTATGGCAACAAATTCAATATCAGAGGACAAGGCAGAAGAGATTATGCCTGAAACTTTGGTTCATGTTTGTGTAATGCCAGCACATGAATCAAACATGAGCACTGATCTAATTTCCAACAGCAAAGTCACCTATGAAATTCCATTTCAACCATTTGCAGCTGACCAGCTTTCGGGACAGTTTCCTCGCCCTACTCAGTTGACTCCAAGGAAATCTTCAGCTATAAAAGAATCAACAATTCAGAAGGTCACTGATGTTTCAGATGATGAGGAGGAAAACATTGACACTGGAAATGTCGAAGTGGAGCTTAATAAGGAAAAGGCAAAGCCAGATGAATTGGCAGGAAAGAGTTTAAGGCAGCTCGCAAAGATGTTGAAGGAAATGCATATTAAAATCAATAAAAAGCACAATACAGATAAAAGTGCCACAAAGGAACATGTTGGGAAGAAAAGAATTGCCTTGCAGGCATTGCCAGAGAACTGTAGTATGGCTGTGGATGAGGGTTTGAAGGAAAATTGAAATACCTAAAAGCAGGAAGGGATATATAAGTGTATGAAACCGTGCCTTGAGTATTGTTTCTATTTTGGGAATTTTGGTTGATAGGGCCAATGATAGAGGAGGGTTTAAACCTGGGTTTGCCTGCTTATTATGTGTTTCTTTTCTTGTGCAAATGAGAATTAGAAATTTGATTGGATTTGTTTTTGGTCAGGTACACAAGGGGGCTTAAACCTGGGTTTGCCTGCTTATATGTGCTTCTTTTCTTGTTCAAATGAGAATCAGAAGTTTGATAGAATTTTTTTTTTGGTCACTTATGGTACACAAGTTTTGTAATAATGTTGACGCGCCCAATATTTTGTTGGTGTTGGGTTATGAATGAAAGCTATCAAGCCTGCTTATCCATCTAAAAAAAATTACAAAGAATAAAACAGAGGATCTAAGAAAATTGTAAAACTCAAAGATGGAAGTACAATGAGTAGAACTCCAAACCCAAGACCACTCAAACATAGTTTAAATCAATAAAGATTTCAAGTGAACTAGAGATCTATCGATATCGTCAAACGTGTGGGAATTGCGTTCCTTCCACACTAACCACATTAAACATGATGGCACTACATTCCAAATTTCTGAAGAATGCTTACCAAAACCAATTCCTCCATCTAAATAAAAGTGATGCTACTATGAGAGACATCACCCACTGAACTCCAAATATGTTAAGAACTTCATAAGTAACATCCCAATGAAGCAGTAAATGGTTCACTATTTTACCGCTACAAAATCCTACTAAAGAAAAGCCCACTTAACAAGACTATTTTACCCCAAACTACTGTCCACAAAAAGAAAGACACACTCCTAGGGGCTCTTAACACACCATATACTCTTACAAGGGAAAATATTACCGTTGGCACCATGGATATCCTTGTAATAAGACCCAACATTAAACTTGCCACTTCCATTTAAACACTATCTAATCCTATTCCTCAACCACCCCCCCCCCCCGGGGCACTCAAGAGTAAATATGGTTTTAGAAAGAATTCACTATCTCAACCTCCTAGTCATGAAAATCATTGTGAAAGCAAACATTCCAGCTTGTAACCTCCCCATCCAATCAATAATCCAATAAGTTAGAGACTAAAGCTTCCCTACCAACATATGAAGCAAGGACACAGATACTGGAACAGGTATGACACGACAACATGGCAATTTCTGAATAATTAGAACACGACAAGACGAGGAAATGTATATTAAATATATTTTTATTTGTATTTTTTATGTATTGTTAAGCATTTATTTTTCATATAATACTAAACATATATGAATTTAAGAGCAATAAAGGATATCATATTTAATTAAAGTCTAAGAGTCTTTCAAAAAACATGTAAATATTTGTATATTTGATAAAGCTCTAAAATCTTACCTCCTTTAATAATTTAAGCCCATATACTAATTATATTTAAGCCCACGTACATAAGGATATATGAATTGGAAAAAGAAAAAAGAAAAATGACACATGGGAGTGGAAGAGTGGAAGTCGCTGACAGCTAGCCACTCAAAAGTCAAAATATGAAATTTAAAAGAAGAGGTGTTAGATTTTCTGCTACACAACTATCCAAAAAAAGAGGTAAGTTTTGAATTCAAAAAATGAGAGAAAGTCAAAGAAAAATGAAATTGTGAAATTTAAAAGAAGAGGCATTGGATTGTCCACCACACAACTATTGAAAAAAGAGATGCCCATTTTTTATTAAATCGCTTACTAGAGCATGGGTCTGGGAGACCTATTTCCATTAGAACGGTGATTTTGTACCTGTAGCTGATTGGGCCATTTCTAAAAAAGTTTTGGAAAAAAAAAATGAGAAAGGAAGTAAAGAAAAATGAAGAGACACAGTGTGGGAGAAGCTGAAGAAGCACGAGGAAGACTGAAGACATGGATAGATGATAGGTTGCTAGTACTTGACAACCTATTATCTATCCATGTCTTCAGAATTGAACAAAACAATAGCTTGTTTGTTTTCCTTTATTTATAAATATGACAACGTTTCTTTCTTATTTCTTTTTCTTTTTCTTTTTTCTTTTTTTTTTGATAATTGAAGAATCTCGAGATGCTCTTTCTTCTTTCTTATATGATAAGTTCTTAAATGACAAAGTAATAACCCAGATACTCCAGCAGTTTAAAAGAGGTACAAGGGAAAATGTAAATACTTCTTTTGAGTGTGCAACTAAATATAGGATGTGTTAAATGATAGTGCTTGTTGTCCTATGCCTTTAGAAAAATAGATACTCTGACCCAAAAATGTGCTTCACAACTCACAAGTCTCCAAGGATTATCTTGCCCATGTGAAGAAACCATATCCTTTTGTTAGTATAAAGATGCCAAATTCCATAGTCCATTGTAGTTCCATGCCTCAAGCAAATACAATTAACACACACACACAGGCATAGGCAAGGAGCGATTACTCTATAAAGAGAAATTCATCCCCAATGTAGAAATAACATGAGATTTCAGGACACCATGGGTGAACAACTAACCTGAAGAGATAGAACCGCACGGTCAGCAAACTGCTTTACAGACTTAGGTGCACTGACAGGAACTGTTCTTGCAACCCTTTCTAATTCTTCTTGTTGTTGCTTTGCAGTCACCCTATCTGGTCCGCTGTAGTAATCGACAATCTCTTTCATCAAAGGAACTCTCTCCATTGTCTCTTTCATGATTTCCTAGTAAAATAAGAAAAGTCAGAAAGATACAGAAATAAAGGAACTGCACCACATTTTTTTCATATATAATGGAAAAATAATAATAATAATAATAATAATAATAATAAAATAGCCCACAAGAAGCGTATTATAGTATCACTGCAACACTAAAAGATCAAAGCCCATTGAAATAATTCCAATAAATCAAACAAAATGTAAGCAATAACATAACAAGGTTACCGTAACATCATTATCATCCATGTCTGATGATGACATTTCGTATCTTTTTATTTATTTAAATAGTGATCTAACAACCAACGGTTTGACACTAATATGAAGTTGTTCATCAACAATGAACTACACAACTGATTTCAATGAGATATAAAACTTAAAAACATATATCAGAAAACAGAGCTTCCAACACAGCTTGTCAGGCAACCAGATGAAATCTGACTGCTCAACCCTCCGAATCCTCGGAGGTAAGGCTAGAGGACTGTGATGGAAACTTTTAAAGCTGTCCTTGAAACTGCAAGAACAACCAAAATAAAATTTAAAACCAGTAACACCAACAATAGATGAAACTAGTCTAACTAGCATAAACCTCAAAAGCACATTTTAGTTTCCACCATTCTTTGTTGCAGACTTGGTGACCTTAGCACCTGAAGGATCCTTCTTCTCAACACTCTTGATGACACCAACAGCCTATGTAGGAACCATCTTCACAAAACCTGCATCACCGTTCTCCAAAAACTTTGGCTCCATCCCAGATCTCCTTTCAATCTTGGTCAGAAGCTCAGCAAACTTAACAGCAACATGGGAGGTGTGACAATCAAGGACAGGAGCGTAGCTATTGCCAGTCTGACCAGGGTGGTTCATGATGATGGAGGTGAAATTGACACTTGGAAGGATCATCCTTGGAGTTGGAAGCAACAAAACCATGATTGAGATCCTTCACAGCAACGTTCTTCACGTTGAAGCCAACATTGTCATTGGGAAGGGCCTCCTGGAGAGCTTCATGGTGCATCTCTACAGACTTAACTTCAGTTGTCAATCCAGTGGGGACAAATGTCACAAACATCCCAGGCTTAGGGGCACCAGTCTCAACCCACCCCACAAGGACAGTTCCAATACCACCAATCTAGTAGAGATCCTGGAGCAGAAGATGGAGGGGCTTGTCTGAGGGCCTCTTGGGCTCCTGGATCTGGTCAAGAGCCGCAAGGAGGGTGAGGCCTTCGTACCAGTCGAGATTGGCAGACCTCTCAATCATGTTATCACCCTCAAAACCAGGAACCCCATGAAGGGGATCTCATCAAGGTTGTAACCAATCTTCTTTAAATAGGATGAGACTTCCTTAACAATTTCATCATACCATGCCTTGGAATATTTTGGGGTTGTGGCATCCACCTTGTTGGAGCAGCAAATCATCTGCTTGACACCAAGTGTAAATGCAAGCAAAGCATGTACACAGGTCTGAACATCCTCAGAAATACCAGCTTCAAAACCTCCAATGGAGTCAATAATGAGGAAAACGCAATCAGCCTGTGAGGTACCAGTAATCATGTTCTTAATAAACTCCAAATGTCCAGGAGCATCAATGACAGTGCAGTAGTATTTGGCGGTCTCAAAACTTCCACAAGGCAAATCAATGGGTAATACCAAGCTCATGCTCAGCCTTGAGCTTGTGCCACACCCAGGCATACTTTTTTTTTTTTTTTGATAAGTCCAATACCCAGGCATACTTTTTTTTTTTTTTTTGATAAGTCCAACACCCAGGCATACTTAAATGACCTCTTGTTCATCTCAGTGGCCTCCGTCACGAACCTCCCAATAACACACTTTTCAATACCTTGTCAATACCTCCAAGCTTGTAAATCAAGTTCCTGGTGGTGGTCGACTTTCCAAAGTCAACATGACCAATGACCACAATGTTTTTGTGAACCTTCTCCTAACCCATTATAAACTTTTAAAAAGAAAACTGATGAAACACACTAAGGTATAAGAGAGAGACTCTCGCTGCACTTGTGAGAAAGTATGTGAGGAGCAAGAGAGAGTGGAGACATTTGGTATCTTAAAGCTAATACAATACTAAGAGCATTACAACTCCCCTATTTGATTTTTGATAAAGCAAATGTATAGCATTGAGAAATATGCAGAAAGGAAAAACAAAAATACACAAAATGTGAACTAAAAGTATCCCCATCAAATTTAAAATTTAAAATCATAAATGTTGAAAATCCAACAAGTGCAACAAAGATGATGGACAAATGGAAAATAAAAATCTTAGAAAGACAAGTGTAAGTCTCTCAACATTAAGTCAACCCCTTCAAACGTCCACCTCTTTCATATTTGCTCCAAAGTGAACTGAAATTCCTTCTCCAACACAATAGTAAATTAGCCTAAAGACAAACATTGTGAACTTGAACCCCATAGTTGCCTCCTCTAAGGTCATTCATGAAATCCACTGGATACATTTTAGCCACAGCATATTAGATGTTCCTATTTATATCTTAAGTTGAACTCAGTAGCTTAATAAGGTAAATAGAGATTATCATATGTCCATCTTGTGCTTAGATAAAAGAAGATGGCCACAACACCCAAACCTTCCTTCTTCTTTTTTATATATATTTTGGGTTTGGGGGGGGGGGGGAATAAATCTTGATCCTTATTATTTATTTAGTGCAGCCTTTTTCTCACATTCAAACACAGCCTATAATATTATGCATCTTGAACTCAATCTGTAACAACAGTAAACAATGAAATGCTTTCTAAAGAGGCCTGCTCATCCAAAAAACATGGCAAAGCCTACTAAGTGTACATAATATTGCAACTGTAAGTCTAGAGTGCTTAAAACAATTATAGGCTACAAATTCTACAACCAATGCTAAAATTGCAATAATAAATTAAAAATCTATAACTACATTTCATATATCTCATCATCATTAACTTCAAGTCAGTCATCACATGAGACGGGGGGAAAAAGGATTTCTGCAATGCAGCATAAAAGGGTAAAGGTTTGAGTATAATTTATTTAAAGAAACAGCGCAGTAGGTTTCATTCAAATTTAATCATGACTTACACCATTATATCTAAGTTGTTTTGAAAGTCCTAAATGCAAGTTAGACTAAATTTGAATGCAAGTCCCCCAAAGGAAACTCCTTTGTATCTTTTCCAATCTAGCTGCCACAGCTCAAAAGAGGACCTCTTTAACAAAATTTCACATCCAGTGATACAACCTTCTCAAAAAAGAAGAAACACTATGCTCCACCTCAAAATCCCAACTATTGTATTCTTCCAAATACTCCCTAAAAGACAGTGAAACCGTGATCCAAAGATTAGTGCTATTATGTTGACCAAACTTCACTTCCTAACACTCAAACAGCTCCTAAACTGTTTTAGGCACATTCATTCTAGTTCAATTGTAGAGAAAACAAACAGTTGTCTACCCAAAGAACAAAACCTTTCTAGGAAAGGTTACTCTCCAAATACTCCTCGATGGGGATGCTACATGCCTACGTGTCACCAAACCCCTCTATACAAAGATTGAAACTCAAATTGTAGCAATTCCTCCAAAAAATTCATATTATCATAAAAACATTTGTGATTTGAATGGATCTACTTTTCAATGAATGTTCACTCATTTTAAAATGGGCAGTGCTGCGGTGCTAACAGTAGTTAATGTCCCCAGGTTCACTGGTAGATTAAGGTTCAGTGTTCATTTTTGTGGTGGTCAGAAGTCATATTGATCCCAAACCCCAACACCATTTCACCCTCTAACCAAAATGTAGAGAAGACAACAAAATATAAACAAGAATAAGTTTTTTATGATTGGCATAAAGCAAATGCAAAGCAAAATATATACTAGAAGATCAAAATCTAAATAAAAATAAGTTCAAAGATACCACCAAATCTTAATTCTTCAAGGAAAAGATTTAATTCAAAAACAAACAGCAATAAAATGTAAAATAACAGCAGAATCAAAATAATAATCAGAATTGGATGAAATAAAACTACATGGTTAACACTGACACAGCAGATATGCATATAAAAGTTCTATTAAAGGGAAAACATAGATGGCAGGTAAATGAAATTTTAAAGTAATGAAATATAAATTTAATATAAGCATATAAATTATATAATCTACATAGTTATCCTAACCTTGTTTAAGAAAGGAGAGATGTTGAAATAATATAAGAACCAATCCCAAATTACCCATCATCAATTATCTTGCATACAAACCACCAAACATGATAGCATTACAAGAAATCCACTCCATCATTCATTGTGGAAATAACATTGATATTTTGCAGAACAGCGAGTAAATTCCAGGATACGCAAATTTTCAAAAAGAACTTGACCAGGACATAATTTATGAGAATTAACTTTGGTGGAAAGAATGACAAGGTTGAGGCTGCAAGGTGTTAAGACCTTCCAGGCTTGTATTCTCTGTTTACTGTTGCATAATATCTGTTGCTGCACAAGGATTGTTCCTACATGATGCTCATTGTCTGTTGCTGCATAACATGGCCTGTGCTGCATAATTAGCTGATTGAAGCTTGGAGTAGTGCTGCTGGAATTTGGAGTCGTGCTGCTATGGGAAATATAATGCAAGGTAGATTTAATGCAATTCTCCAATGGTGTTCCCACTGGGATTTAAAATTTGTACGGGCCATACAAGATTGGGAATTGGAGTCCTTGATGACATTCATGGATACCATTTATGGTTTGGGAATTAGGGTGACTGGGGAAAATAAGATGTTCAGGAAACCTGATAAGAAAAAGGGCTTCAAGGTTGGTACTTATTACCATCTTCTGGATGCTGCTGCATTCACCAAGGAGCAGTCCTTCCCTTGGAAAATCATATGGAGATCAAAAGCCCTTCCGAGAGTAACCTTCTTTGGATGGACTGCAGCTTTGGGTGAAATTTTGATAATTGACAACTAAAGGAAGAGAAAAATAAGAATTACAGATTTTTGCTGTATGTGCAAATGCAATGGTGAATCTGTTGATCACATTTTCCTACATTTCCCTGTTGCTTCTGATTTGTGGTCCATGATTTTGGATTTGTTTGGAGTTTCATGGGTGATGACTAAATCTGTTGTTGAAATTTTAGCCTATTGGCAAGGTCGTTTTGGTCGTTATCAAAATAGTCATATTTGGATAATTATCCCCCATTGTTTGATCTGGTGCATCTGGAGGGAAGGAATGGCAAGAGTTTTGAAGACACCGAAAATTCTATGCCTAATCTTAAGTTGTTCTTTTTTAGAACTTTATTACATTGGTTGTCAGCCATGAGGAACCTCTTTTTTTATTTTCTATTATTGATTTGTTAAATTTATGCAATTTTTGTAACTGATTATCTACCCCAAAATATTTCCTATATACTTGGGTGACTCATTTTTCTTATTAATATAATCTTATTACTCATCAAAAAAAATAATAATAATGCAAGGCTTTAGTACTTAGATTAATAGACCATTGTAAGGAGTCGTGACATTACTCAGCTCACTTACTGCTGTAACTGATTAAGTTAGCATCTGTCCTAGAATAGTTCAACATTGTCCTAGGATTAATTAATTCTGTAAAGAGCAGGTCAATAACTAACTCTTTAAGTCTTAATTAGCCATGTGATCAATTGAAATTCAGCATGTGGCTAGTTATAAGTTGGTTATGCTGTTGCCAGCTATCAAGCAGCTAGAGCTTAAGCAGCCTCTTAAAGAAGGCTTAGACAGATTGTACTTGTATACATTCAAGCAATGAGATCCTTCTCAAGTTCTTATCCCCAATCTCTCTCTCTCTTTTCTCTGGGAGGACAGGTTCCCTCAATGTAACCTATACATATCACCTAAACACTACTAGAGAACACTCTATTTGCCTTAGAACAGTATTTATTTTTTAATAAGTAGCACTATTTTCCTTAGAACGGTTAAGATCTAGCAGGACCTTCACAGAAGGTTAACCACAAAAGTTATGACAAGCACTGATTTAGTATTTCATATATTCAATTGTTAAGAGAACTAGAAATTACTTGGTGCTATTTTCCCACAGGAAAAGCCAAGTGTCTGAAATGGAGATGTAATCTTAAGCTGAAATAAGAATGAATCCCCCCCCCCCCCCCCCCCCCCTTCCTTCCAAAAAAAGGAACAAAGAAACTTGAAGGTAAGAGTCCTTTTATCCTTAATTAGTAATTTGATTGACTCACCAGCCACCCCAAATTTAAGCGGAGTGAAAATGACATTTGGGCTACAACCAATTGGCGTTATAGTTAGATAATTTAATTTCGACAGAAGTTGAACAACCAAAAAAGACTCAGGTTGGAGGCTGCATGTTGTCAAAGCTCAAAACAATGAGCATTGAACAAATAGGAGTACTAGTTAGGGACAGTAATCATTCGTTACTACTCTACGTGTTTAAATAGTGCTGAAAGGTTCTTTTTTTTAATAAGTAAATAGAAGTTTTGTTTGTCAAAATTAGATAATCTAGCACAGAGGAAGTGCCCACAAATGTCACAATCACATAAAAATTTATAATTTCAAATTCAATCAATTGAGGAACTAAAAGAGGGAATAATATACAAGAATAAGCACTCTCAAAAGTTCACATCCAGCCGTACAACCTTCTCAAAAAAGAATTTTTAATTGAAAAACAGTACACTCCCCAACACTCAAAAAGCTCCTAAACTGTTTTAGACATCACTCATAGTAGTTCAAATGAAGAGAACACAAACAGTTGTCTACCCAAAGAACCCAACCTTTCTAGGAAAGGTCACTCTCCAAATATTCCTCAATGGGGAAGCTCTATGTCACCAACCCCTCTATAAAACAAAGCATTTCCTCCCAAAAGTTCATATTTGTGATTTGAAATGTTCTACTTTCAATGGATGTTAACTCATTTTAAAATAGGTGGTGCTAACAATAGTAAATGTCGGACAGCTTCACTACACTATCAGTTTTAAAAGTTCAGTTTCTGAGGATTTCACAAGTCCTTATAAACATAGAGAAGACAATGAGATGGCCCGTGCATATTAAACAAGGAAAGTTTTATTTATCAAAAAAAGAATTAAAACAACAATAAGTTATGATGAACATAAAGCAAGTTCAAAGCACGATAGCAGTACTAGCAAACATGGATCAATAAGTTCAAAGATCTCACAAAATCTTAATTACTCAAGTAACAAAATGCAATTGAAAACCAAACAACAAATGCATTGTAAAATAACAGCAGAGTCAAAATAATAATGGGCAGTATTAAATAACATGAAACTACATCAATCAAATAAAAGAATAACACAAGAACCATAAAAAGTTACCTCCCACTCCTCTTGACTCTCAATCCCCTCATATACCATCAAAAACGGCTTCATCTTCTCAAGTGCATCACGAAGTGGCATTGGCGGTTTCTCATCAATATCCGGATTCCGATCAAACTCCCCCATCAAATACTCAGGTTCACATTCAATCTACAATCCAAAATAAACAAACAATCAAGCCATAATTTAGCAAAAACAAGAACTCTTAATAAACAACATATGGGGAACTGAACTAACCGCATAATTGACATCCATGCCATCCAAAATTGCATCCTCCAAAGGCGAGGGCAGCACTCTAGAACTCATTTCCTCAAAAGCTTCATTTAACTGGTTCATGGTCTCAAGTCCAAGCCTTTTAGCAAGCTTCTCTCCATCAGCATTGTCTCCCAAATACAATCCTGCACCAAACCCATCTTCTGAATCTCTATCCCGCCGCCTATCAAATCCTCTTCCTCCCCTACCTCTAACCCATCCTCTCCCTCTACCTCTACCTCTGCCTCTCCCTCTCCCTCTCCCTCCACTGCTCTCCTCAACATCATCCTCACCGCCACCAGCGCCACGACGGGATAGAATCTTCACTGCATTTTGCACAGCTTCTTCTCTGGTCATCTTGGGCTGGGATTGAGCTTGGGGTTGAGGTTGGGGTTTGGCCCGGGCATGCCGATTCTCCTGGACGATTGGGGGCTCCTCCTGGATTGGTTGCTTCATGGGTTTTCCGCGACCGCTGCCAGTCAATACAGAGACAATGCTCTGAGGGAGATTGAAATTGACATTCCGTTCATGGACACTCTCAGCCGCGTCCGACACGTGTCCTTGTTCATTCCCGTGTCCGACACCATCTTGTCTCTTGAAGAAGATGGGTTGCTTAGGACCCGAATCTGGAGGCGGTGGAGAGTCAGCGACACGGCCGCGACCGGCGGCGGCGGGTGGTGGTTTGATGGAGGAAACGAAGGAATTGAAGCCGGGGAGAGTTGGGGAAGAAGGGAGGGGTCTACCACGACCGTGTCCGTGTCCGGGAAGTGAAGTGTCGGGTTTGGACACGGACACGGACTCGGATTCGGACACCTCGGGTCCTGGCTTACCCGGAGCAGTGAAATCAAACTGTGGACCACCAAAACCGCGACCACGGCCTCGACCGCCGCCGCCGCCGCTAGAAGTAGAGAAAGGGATCAGAGACTGTCTGGTGGCATTAGAGAAATTAGCGAGTGTTCTTCGTCTCATTTCTCAAAAAATGATCAGTGGGTGCTTCCACTTCTGAAGAAGAAACAACAAGGAAACAAACGTTAAAACTATCTAAAACCCTTCGACTACGATGTAACAGTAAAACCCATCATCCAAAACAAACAAACGAAGTGTGTAGCAAGAAGAAATGTTGCTCTACTATGACTGTTTGAGAGAGAAGGGTACACAGTGGGTCCGAGCCGAGCCCATCACTGATGGGCTTCGTTTGGTGGGCCTCGGATAGTACTTTATTTCAAAGTCCAAATAAACAAATTTTAAAAACCCAACCAAACAAAAATTAGAACAAAAAAAAAAAAAAATAGAGAGAGAACGCACCGCAGGAGCCGAGGCCGGCAAGCGGAGACTAGTGGTCTTTCCGACGCCAGTGCGGTGATGCAGTCACTCTTCAATCATTCACTGAGAAAGATTTTGAGCTATAATCACTAATGATTCAAAATATTGCTTAGTATTTTTTTTCAGTATTTTTGTATTTTTATTTTTTATATTTTGACTTGGGGATTTTGAGCTACTTATGATGCCCTTTAGTGGAACTACTGTGGTGCTGCCATACTACCATTAGGCATTAGCTTTTGTTTATTTTTTGTAGTATAGATTTAAAGCATTTCTTTGGTCAAAAAAATTAGTTATTTATTTATTTTTACATGGAAGTCGATATTAATTTTATTTATTTATTTTTACTTTTAGTGTGGGTTTGGATCCACGTTTCCAAACCCACATTTGTCTTTTCTTCTTTTTTTCTTTTAGACCAGCACCTGGTGCATTATTCATAGGACTTGAATAGCGTATCAAAGCATATGAACAATAAAAAAAAAGAGTGAACAGTACTTTCTCATACATTTAAAAATTATTTTGCTACAATATTTTCAGTTTTCAATTTCAGGAAAAATAAGTTGTATCCAAACAGACCTTTAGGAGGAGGACTGAGAGAGAGAAGGCTGTGGCTGTAGGCTGTATCACTGTTTATTCATTTTTTTTTTTTTATATATAGTTTATTCATTATATTAAGCCGTGACTAAAAGACTAACTAATAAACAATATTTAAGTTTTATGGTACTTTATCTAGGTTTTACCAAAAAAAAATATATATATATATATATAAAAGAAATATATTTAGATACTAGTAGATTATTATTATTATTATATTAAACAAAATATAGTGTGTTGCTTTTGTTTTTTTTTTTTTTTTTGGCTGAATTCTTTGTATAGGTATAACATTGAGTAGTTAAATGCAATTATAGAATGTTTTTACAAAAGATAATGCATCACTGGCTTAATGGAATGCTTTTGCAAAGGATAATGCATTATATATATATATATATATATATATATGTATGTATGTATTTTTTTTATTTATATTTTGGCTGGCTAGTGTCCATTAAGCTATGCTTTTATCGTATCATCAATTGCCAATAGCCTGATTTTTTTTATGGTTGGTGTTAATATGGATCCAGGGCTCTTAGAGCATTTAACTAATTACTTAGATATGTGTAGACTGTAGTCCCTCGTATCATACACATCATGTAATCATAAAGAAAACATTTTTGGAGATACCCCTAGTCCGATGTTGACTAAAAGACTTGGGATATCATGCATAATATGAATTTTGTAAGCTACTAAAACAATCCATTAAAATTGCCAACAACATATAAGACTGTGAGATGGTATCTCATGAGACCACTCTCTCACAACATGTTAGATCCAAACATATTGTAATAGGTAGACATCGTAAAGACCATTTTATAAGATACATTTTCATTCGGCTTATAATTTTTATTTTTGCTAAATGAAAATTTTATAGAAAAAAAAAAAAAAAACAAAGGCTCTTAAACTACTCAAGCTTCCTCTACAACAATACTATCAGGGAGCTTTGAGAGTTTGAAGGAGCCAAACTTGTTATAACAAAAGGCCCACTTAGCCAAACAATAGCCAGCAAAATTAGCATATGTTTTAAAAATTAGCATATTTTTGCTAAATTAGCATATGTTATGTTATTTTGTTTTAACATAACAAAAATATCATTAATTATGGGAGATATAGACCAAGCTAGCATATTTGAGCAAATACTTGAGAGGAAGAAAAACATTGGCTGAATCCCCTTCAAAAATAACCTTATCAACCCCTGGCTCACATGCACATCTGAAAAGGGCATTAAGTGGGGCTTGGGGCTTTGCTAAGCAGTTAAGGTTTTAGTTCTAACATGGGCATTAAGTTGGGTATGGGCCTTTGGTGAATAGTGGATAAATTGTTCTATACCCAAAAAAAAAAAAAAAAAATGCTAAACATCAATCAAAAATAGGCTTGCATGTCTGTTCTATAAGAGCTACAACATTGACACCAAGCCCAAACTATACTTGGTCAAATACATGCGTAAAATCAGGCTATCAATCTACAATAGTTTCTGGCTAAAGGATAATCAATGTGTATTTGTGAAGGATTGGTCATGGGCACTAGAAGAAGCGTGTGCTGATAAATTCTTGATACTTGTAACAAAGTTAACACTACATGTAAAAAGATATTTTGTTGAGTATCACATAAGGCATTGGTCAAAGTTTATCACTTGGTTTAGTCAAGACATTGGAGACTATCGTATTGTATACATTCTGCCTTAGAATATTAATTTGTTTTGAAGTGTAAGCTTCAATAGCCACTTAGATAGTCGTTGAGTTTCTCTCTGCTAGTGAAGGTTGGGTCTCCATCTCCTCGTAGAGTGTAGAATAGTTGTCCCTTCTCTTGAAGGTGTCTTTGTCCCCCAAGGTAACAGGTTTACCTTGAGGCTTTGGTGGTTTTTTCTTTAGGGATTTTGGGAAACATATATTAGTATAGGATGGAAGAACTCACAAAACCTTGGAATAGCCTAACCCTCTCGGAATGTGAAGGATTGAACTTTCGCATCAAGGAGGAACAGGCAAAGACGAAGTTTATTTTAGCAGCTAAGTTCTTAACTAAAAGAGCTCTTAACATAGACGCCATAGCTAAGAACTTCACACCCATTTGGAGATCAAAAAATGGTTTCAAAATCAAAAAGAAGAGTGAGCATGTGGTATTATTTATGTTTGACGATAAGAGTGAGATGGAGAAAATCATGGCAGCAGAGCCTTGGAGCTTTGACAAACGTTTAATGGTACTACAACGGTATGGTAAGGAAACAAATGTGGGTGATATGGAGTTTAGTAAGGTGACATTCTGGGTGCAAGTACACGACCTCCCAATCAGATTTAGGATAAGGAAGATAGTTGAACAGTTGTGTGAAGTGATTGGAATGGTGACTAAAGGGACTGATGAGGAAGAAACAGAGAGCGATAACTTCATGCGAGTCCGAGTAACCATAGACATCTCCAAATCGTTGTGCAGGGGGCGTGTTATCTTGCTAGATAGTGGTAAGGAACTGTGGGTGCCCTTCAAATATGAAAGGCTTCCAAGCCTTTGCTTCTGGTGTAGATGTATGACACACGATGATTGTGACTATGACCTTTGGGTTGAAAGCGAAGGAAGCCTCTCACTTGAATCCCAGCAGTTCGATCCCTAGCTTAAGGCAGCGCCATTTATGCTAACCCGGAGATATATGGTAAAAGTTCCCGGTTTTTTTGCTAGCAAAAAATTGGATATGTCGACGAAAAAAACCAGTACAGCCAAGAAGCCACTGGTGGTGGTGGTTCATACAGGGAAAAACACTACCGAAAATTATTAGTCTTGAAAAGGAAAACCTCAAAGCCAATGAGGGAGAGAACACAGAGCCGGAATTTCAGGGGCTGTATCAGCAGGAGTCACGGTTGTCAAATGAAAAAGGAATTATGGAGGATGTGATGCTACAACAGACTGGGTCAGCAGCAAAAAAGGTGTCAGTCGAGTCTTTTGAAGAGGCACTTGGGAAGATAGATAAGGGAATAAAAAAGTATGATTCAAAAGTTACAATGGCATCCAAGTTTGGTGTTAACACAGGAAAGGAAAATGATGTTGACCATCCTAGCATTAATGAATCAAACGTGCCAAGCCTGCTAGCACATGCAACCCTCTTGTCTGCATCATCACGAGTCCCTTTGGCTGAGATTCCCAACTCTCTTATCAATCACGTGCATGCTGAAGGTACTTGGAAAAGGCTTACTAGAATAGGGGTGGTATTAGATGTGGGTATGTCTAAAGCAGTAGGGGGAAAAAAGAAGTGCAGGAAGTACAACAACCTAAACTGAGTTACGAAAAAAAAAAAAGAAGGGTATCTCAAGGAGGTGTAACAAAAAATAAGATATTGGCGGAGGCTGCTTACCAGCCCTGCCAAAAGCAATGAGTCTATTATTATGGAACTGTCGTGGGCTTAGGAACCCACGTACAGAGAATGAGCTTGTAAGATTGATACAAGTAAAAGATCCCTCTGTTGTGTTTATAACCGAAACATGGACAGATGAAGCAAGGCTAGATCGTACTTTGAGCAAGATTAATTTTGACCAGAAGTGGGCGGCTCCAAGGCTTAATAGAGGTGGTGGATTAGAATTATTTTAGAAAAATTATATTAACATTGATGTTGTTGATTCCCACAGGTATGATATTGATACGATCATCAATGGGAACACTGAAAATGCATGGGGATTCACTGGTTTTTACGGAGAGCCCGAAACCCATAGGAGGAGTGAAGCATGGAGTAAACTGAGAAGCTTAAACTCTAGGTTGAACATTCTGTGGATTTGTGGTGGCAAATTTAATGAAATTGTTTGTCAAGAGGAAAAGTGGGGTGGGGCACCTAGAGACAATTATCAAATGCAACTATTTCAAGATATGATCGATGAATGTTGCTTCATGGACTTGGGGTTTGTGGGGCCTAAGTTCATGTGGGCAAAACATTATGTTGATGGACATTCCATAAGAATAAGAATGGATCGGTGCTTGGCTACAAATTCTTGGTTTCAAAAATTCCCAAGAACTAGGGTACATTACCTTAGTTGTATGTCATCGGATCACTCTCCTCTATTTATCAATTTGTCGGGGTTGCCTGAACCTAGGAGAAAGAGGTGTTTCAAATTTGAAGAAATGTGGTTATTGGATCCAACTTGCGGGGAAACAGTCGAGGAAGTGTGGAGTAGCACAAGGGAACCAAATCCAAGCATAGCCATTCTAGAAAAAGTAGCGAAATGTGAAAAAGAGTTAACATGGTGGAACAAACACAAATTTGGGCACGTGAGGAGGGAATTGGAGATTAAAAAGAACCAACTAGCTTTGGCCGAGAATGAGGCTATGGTGAGTGGGAACAATACTCAGGTTAGGAGCTTAAGAATGGAGATTAACTTGTTGCAAGATCGAGAATCAAGGATGTGGTGTCAAAGATCGAGGGTGTTGTGGCTTAGTAAAGGTGACAATAATACAGCTTTCTTTCACAGTAAGGCAACAAAGAGATTTAGGAAGAATCTAGTCAAAGGAATAAGAGACGGGAATGGAACTTGGCTAATCGAACAAGATGAAATTGGGCATGTGATGGAGAATTACTACAAAGAACTTTTTTCCACCTCCAACTCGAATCTAGAAGTTGATTCTCTTGAGAAAATCCCATGCATGGTTATAGATGAGATGAATACTGAATTAGTGAAGGAATTTACAGAATTGGAAGTTAAGGAAGCCTTGAATCAGATGGCACCTCTAAAAGTGCGGGGCCCCGATGGTATGCCACCGTTGTTCTATCAACATTTTTGGTCGACAATGCAGTATGATGTTACTTCAGCCATTCTTTCATGGCTGAACTCAGGTATCCTACCCGAACCCATCAACCATACACTCATTACTCTTGTCCCTAAAATAGCTAATCCTGAACTTGTGTCTGAATTCCGCCTTATTAGTCTTTGCAATGTCCTATATAAGATTTACTCTAAGGTCTTAGCAAATAGGTTGAAGAAATTTTTACCTTCCATAATTACTGAACATCAATCTGCTTTTGCTAAGGAAAGACTTATCTCAGACAATATTATGGTTGCATTTGAGACTCTTCATCATATGAAGCACCATAATTCAAGAAAACATGGTTTTATGGCTATCTAATTAGACATGAGTAAAGCCTACGATCGGGTGGAATGGGTGTATTTGGAGAGGCTAACGGAGAAAATGGGTTTTTGTACTAGATGGATTGCTCTCATGATGAGTTGTGAGAAAACAATGTCATATTCTATCATGGTAAATGGGGAGCCCGTTGGAATGATCCATCCCAAAAGAGGAATTAGACAAGGAGACTCCCTTTCTCCTTTCCTTTTCCTTTTATGTACGGAAGGATTTCATGCTCTCATTAAACACTCGGCGAGGAATGGGGATATTAAGGGCTTTTCCTTGTGCAAACGAGGCCCTAAACTAACCCACTTGTTTTTTGCAAATGATAGATTGCTTTTCTGCAGGTCCATCTTTGAGGATTGCAACAATGTGTTGAAATTGTTGGGTGAATATGAATCTTGGTTAGGGCAAAAGATCAACAAAGACAAGACCGCAATCTTCTTTAGCAAGTCCACCACGGATGAAGCAAAATCAAGCATAAAGAATCTCCTTCAAGTCCAAGAAGTGAAGTCTTACAAGAAATATTTAGGTCTTCCCTCCTTTGTGGGTAGGGGGAAAAAGGCTAGCTTCAATTACATAAAAGAGAGGGTTTGGAGAAAACTCCAAGGATGGGAGGGTAAATTGCTCTCACAAGCTGGGAGAGAGGTCCTAATCAAATCTGTGATCCAAACTATCCCTACTTATGCTATGGGGTGCTTTAAATTACCATTGGGGCTTTGTGATGACATTGAGGTAATGATAAAGAAGTTTTGGTGGAGACAAAGAGGCAATAGAAGGAAAATTCATTGGATTCGATGGAGTGATTTGACTAGGTCCAAAATAGTAGGCAGCATGGGTTTTCTCGACTTGGCTCACTTCAATGACGCCATTTTGGCGAAACAAGCTTGGCGGCTCTTGCATAACAAGGAAACCCTCTTCTACAAAGTCTTTAAGGCAAAGTTCTTCCCTAATCACTCTCTTTTAGAAGCCAAGGAATCAAGTATGGGGTCCTACGCTTGGAAGAGTATTTTACATGGTCGTGATGTTATCCTAGATGGTGCTTGTTGGAGGGTAGGGAATGGTAAATCGATCAAAATCTGGCAGCACCATTGGCTGCCCCAAAAACATCCAACCAAGATACTCTCCCCAATGGTAGACATAATGGAAGAAGCTACAGTTGATTGCTTAATTGATGAAGGAACTAGAACGTGGAATGCAACAATGGTGGATGAGATTTTTGTTCCACAAGAAGCTAAAGAAATAAAAAATATTCTGTTGGCTAGGAATGAAACGGAAGACACCTTGTATTGGCCATGGGAGCATGATGGGAGATATAGTTGGAAAATGGGCTATCGATTCTTGAAGGAGGATGAAGTTGGTTTTCAGGTGGCAGAGAATCAAAACCATGAAAAAGGGTTGTGGAAGAAGATTTGGGCTCTTGAATGCCCAAGTAAGAAATCTTATTTGGAGGGTTTGCCATAATTCCCCATCAAAGTGCAATCTAGGTCGAACAATTATTTCAGAGCAGAGCTGTGACCACTGCAAAGAAGAAAATGAAGATGTTTTGCACGCGGTGTGGAACTGCAAAGAGCTGGATGGAGTTTGGGGAGCAAATAATATATGGAGCTTTCGGAACCAATGGTGTTTCTCCAGTTTCAGAGAGCTCTTGGCCTGGGTATTTGATCACTAAAGGAACCCGGTCCTGTTTGCATTCAACATTTGGTCCATTTGGCACCAAAGAAATCAGGTGAGAACCCAGCAATCCCACCGTCCTCTAAACCATCTCTCTCAATGGGCTTATGATAGGTATGTGGAGTTCAAAGCTCTGAAAATGACGCCAACTACCACTAGACCAAAGAGGAGAGTCCGATGGAAACCACCTGCTCAGGGAACATTTAAAATCAATTTCGATGAAGCCATATTCGCCGAAGATAAATGCTTCGGCCTGGGAGTTATCGTTCGTGACATGGAAGGTCTTGTTATAGCTTCCATGGCTACTCGGGTTCCTCAACAACTCTAGCCTATTGAGATTGAAGCTTTGGCTACCAACAAGGCTCTCAAGTTTGCTAGAGAAATGGGTATTTCAAAGGCTGTACTGGAGGGCAACTCTTCACTGGTGATGACAGCTTTGAACTCTAAGAACCCTAGGCTAGCTCCTTTTGGCTTGTTGATACAAGACTCTTTAAATGTATCTACAAGTTTTTCTAAATTGTCCTACTCTCACACTAAGAGAGAGGGCAACACAGTTGCACACAACTTGGCTCAGTTAGCAGTTAATTTTCCAAATTGTGTAATATGGATGGAAGATGTTCCATCTAATGTATTATCTTTTTACCATGTTGATTTAGCTGGTATTCCTTAATTTAATGCATCACAATACTGTTTCTCCAAAAAAAAAAAAAAAAATATATATATATATATATATATATATCCACTTAGATACTTCATCTATACCCTCTATTCTTTGTAAGGTTTTAAAATTTTTGATTCTTCTTGTAAATATATAACCAAATAGCTGGAAAACCAGCATGTTTGGATTGTATTACTTCATTAAAAATTTTATTAAAACAGGAGAAACATGAGAGCCAAAATGGGGTTTCTTTTAGCCTTTGGATTGTTGGTCTGCCAAGAGTCCTTCATTTATATTAAAACAGGAGAAACACGAGAGTTTGAAACGGGAGGGGAGCCAGACCCTATAAGTGGCTTTTTTTTTTTTTTTTTTTTTTTTTTTTAATTTAACGTTTTTTTAAAATTAAGAAATAAATAAAAATTAAAAATTAAATAAAAAATAACGCAGAAACTTACTAACTGCACATTAACAAAGGACTTAATTGAAAAGAAATTAAACTTTTAAATGACTAAAGTAACAAACAAAAACTTATAGAACTTAAACGAATAATAATGAAACTTAGAAGATGGGTTTTGCATTTTGACCTAAAAATATATATTTGAGAGAAAAAAAAATTACAATTTTTTATACGAAAAAAGGTGTTTGCCTTTGTGTGTTTTTTTTTTTTTTTTTACTATCTTTTATATAAATATAGGGTGGTATTTATATTACTGGAGCTTGCATTCTCTGAATTTACCAATAATGGGATGCAATAATGGAATGTTTTTGCAAGATATAATATATTATTGCCGTTGTAGAATGCTTTTGCAAAGGATAATACATTATAGCCTTGGTGGAATGCTTTTGCAAAGGATAATGCATTATGTATATATTCTCGCTTGCCAATTGCCTGAGAATTTTTTTGGTTGGTGTTAGTATGGATCTAGGGCTTTTAGAGTATTTAACTAATAATTAAGGTATATGTAATCCCTCATATCATACACATAAGATAATTACAAATAAAAATTCCTTGAAGATACTCCTAGTACGATATTGACTAAAAGACTTGGGATATCAAGCATCACATGAATCTTGTAAACTACTAAAATAACCCATTAGGATTGCCAACAACATTAGAGACTATGAAATGGTATCTCATGAGACCATCCTCTCACAACATGTAAGACCCAAACATGTGATAGGTAGGTTTCATAAGACCATCTCATAAGATATCGATTTATAATTTTTATTTTTACTAAATGATGAAGAAGAAGAAGAAGAAGAAGAAGAAGAAGAAAAAAGGCTCTTAAAGTACACAAGCTTCCTCTGCCACAACACTATCAGGGAGCTCTGAGAGTCTGAAGGAGCCAAACTTGTTATAACAAAAGACCCACTTAGCTAAACAATATCAGCTAGCACATTTGAGCAATACTTGAGAGGAAGAAAAACATTGGCTGAATCCCCTTAAAGAATAACCTTATCAACCCCTAGCTCACATGCACATCTGATTGCAAACAGAGCTGCTGAGGCCTCCTCCATATAGGGTTGTTAGCTCTTGTCTCTCATCAATTAAAAATTTAAAAGGCCAAGGTTTGAGTTATGAAAAGGGCATTAAGTGGGGCTTGGGCCTTTGCTGAGCAGTTAAGGTTTGAGTTCTAACAGGGGCATTTAGTTGGGTTTGGGCCTTTGGTGAGTAGCTCTATGGATACGATGAGTAGTGGATAAATTGTTCTATACCCGAAAGAAAAATTTAAAATAAAATGCTAATCATCAATCAAAAATAGGTTTGCATTTCTATTCCGTAACGGCTACAACATTGACACCAAGCTCAAACTATACTTGGTCAAATACATGCGTAAAATCAGGCTGTCAATCTACAATAGTTTCTGGGTAAAGGATAATCAATGTGTATTTGTGAAGGATTGGTCATAGGCACTAGGAGAAGCGTGTGCTGATAAATTCTTGATACTTGTAACAAAGTTTGCATTACACAGAGAGAGAGAGAGAGAGAGAGAGAGAGAGAGAGAGAGAGAGAGAGAGAGAGAGAGAGAGAGAGAGAGAGAGAGAGAGAGAGAGAGAGAACATATAAAAAGATATTTTTGTTGAGTATCACATAAGGCATTGGTCAAAGTTTATAACTTGGATTAGTCAAGACATTGGAGACTATCGTATTGTATACATTCTGCCTTAGAATATTAATTTGTTTTGAAGTGTAAGCTTCAATATCCACTTGGATACTTCATCTATACTCTCTATTCTTTGTAAGGTTTTAAAATTTTTGATTCGTCTTGTAAATATATTACCAAATAGCTGGAAAACCAGCATGTTTGGATTGTATTACTTCATTAAAAAATTTATTTAGAAATTTTTTTTATATTTCTAGAGTTCAAGTGACTGCAATTGGTCATTAGGAAGAAATTGACTTAGTTGTTATATGGTGAAGACTTCTGAGAAAGACTTATCCAAAAAGAAGACCAATATACAGAGACATAGTCTCTTGGTTATTGCTTGAATATTTTCCTAATCATTGGTACAAGAAAATTATTGATTAAGAATTTGACACGAAGGACTTAGTACCAATGTTTTAAAAAGTTAATAGAAGGATCTGTCTTAATTAATTAACAATAGGTTACTTAAACTGATCAAGTTTTTGACCTTAAAAGAGAGAAATCCAACTGCTAGTGGTATTAGAGAGAGTCATTGGCGAAATTGAAGGTGAATAATTCTAAGGACACAATCAATTACACACCTAATTTCACAACATGTCGAGTTGTGCGACTATGATTGATGAACAGGTTTTGTCTTTTGCGACTCACCACTACTTTATGTAGACCACTCATAATCACACAACTCAACCGAACATGAATTAAAGAGTGGTTGCTAGCTGACGTGGAAGAATGAAGATCTAGTCACATATGATGCATATAATTAATATCAAAGACCAAACACTTTTATTTTTATTTTTTTATTTTCTAATTTTGTTGAAACTACCAATCTAGTGGAAGAAACAGATATTAGACTCAATTAAAATATTGTGCCATTGATTGACCGAAAGCTGCTCAAAAAAATTTACGTGTAGTAAACCGCTGAGACTTTACAGTTTAATTGGATGAAAGTTTGAAACGTACACTGGTTCTTGTTCGGGAAAGGATCAAACGATTGGATCTTATTTTCAAGAAATATCTAAAGTTTGTACTATTCAAACTTATCTTAATTTAGCGCTGAACAACAGCAAGAAGAAGTGAAACCATTTCATATTCACTGATAAACATGTAGCATGATACTGTCATTTGTGGTATAACACTAGTAGTAAATGAATAAGGACATCATTAAACTATTATCAATTTTACTTCTAAAGACTTTTGTGATATAAGATAAGACATGGAGTTTAATTTTTATCGTATATTAATTTTTGAATTTTTTTTTGTTATTTAATTTTCATTTATTTTAGTATTTAGGAATTTTTTTTCTTGATTTATAGGTGTTTTAAAGACTTTTCTAGTTAAATTAGAGTCCGATTATAATAAGATATAAAATAGAATTTTTTAAATAGGCTTGCAATATGTAAAATAAAAATTCACAACTAGAGTTTAGAATTTCATTAATAAAATTTCAAAAAGATTTTTATCCTTTTCTAGTAGATTCTAGGTCTTCCTTATAAATTTAAAGAAGCCCTTACTGATTTAAGGGTTTTGTTAATCTAGAATGAGATTTAGCCTCTATCACAAACAATTGGTATCAGAGCTTTTTAGCAATTTGGTATGACAAACAACCAAGGCAAGCGAAACAACCATATTGAAGAATGCAACGGGTACTTGGGATACACTCCAAGTGCATCAATATAGCACAAAATGCATATTCCATGAGATTTGAAACTTGCTGATTGATTTGGGTTTGAATGCCAGAAAAGATTTTGTTAACAATATGCACAATTGTCTCGGAGATTTACCTTCACTGAATAAATATCACCCTTGTATAGATTGGATTCATTTGGAGTAATACTATTTCTCTTGAATTCTATTTCACTCAACTGCCTCTTTTTCTTTCTTGTCATCTCACTAACTTCCCTAATTACTCTGTTTCTTCTACATTTTTTTTCATATCTAAAACTCTTTCATTTT
This sequence comes from Quercus tomentella, assembly GCA_028535165.1. Lineage (NCBI taxonomy): Eukaryota > Viridiplantae > Streptophyta > Magnoliopsida > Fagales > Fagaceae > Quercus > Quercus tomentella. The sequence goes on from JAPQVY010000156.1 coordinate 81,799,688, forward strand.
CTAACAGCAACTACACACAACTAAAACAGTAAAGACTATATTTGAGCTTCAATTAACTAATTCCAAGGAATGTCTCAACATCTCCCAATTAGCGTAGAGCACTATACTGAGAATTGATGTGTTATGTTTCAAGAAAGACACTAGTCATATCTACACTAGAACTTAAAAAAGACTAGTTACATAATAATTAATGCTGCTCGTAATCATTTATATAACCCAAATTGACTTACAAACACCCCATATGTAGGACTTAGCACACATTAGCGCAATACAAAGTCCAATCCATTACAATCCACACAACCTGTGGTATCATACTATTATTCTGATTTTGAATCACTTAATTTTAATTTGATTTGATTTGATTTATTTTGGCAAGAGAGAGAGAGAGAGATCAACAATTCTATCAACCTAAATTTTGTCTTGTACGTGTATCAATTTTCTTCTATTAAAATTCTGTGACAATACTATAGTAGTACGAATGTCATTGCACTCTCTCAAGCCTTCGATATTATGCGCAGTTGCTCAGTCATCTTCTTCAGTCTATCTATAATCAAGCATAGTTGAGTCTATATATTCTTTCATTACCGTTGTAGCCAAATACATGGCCACCATGCCAAACAGTTTTGGCAACCAAGCTATCGCACCAAAGTTTACATCTATATGAGAAACATATGCAGTGGCACTCAGGCTATCAATCTACAGTTTCTGCCCGGAGGATAATCTCTGTGTCTTTGTCATGAATAGGACTGTGTAATGAATACTAGTAGAAGTGTGCACCATTTTTGCTACTCCTTGCAAGGTTTACATAATTAATGTGTTAATGACAATGAGAGAGAGAGAGAGAGAGAGAGACCTATAATATTGATGCTGAGATCATATGATCAAGACATTGGTCGAAATAATATGATTTAGTCAAATTAGTGTCGTCATAAGACACTAGTGTATACAAATCAAAGTTAGAATATTGAATTATTTGAAGTGTAAGTATAAATTTCCCCTAGAGCACTTCATCTGCTCTGTTCTATTTTTCTTCCATCACAAAAGTTTGAAAACTTTTCCTTTCTCATAAATACATGCCCAAACAGTTGGAAAACCTTAAAGTTAGAATATTTTGGCTTAAGATAATGATATAGTTTAATAAATTTCTAGCTTCTAGAATTCATATTATGTAAGATTGCATATACAATGCATTTCATTCAGGAAAAAAAAAAAAAAAAAAAAAAGGATTAGCAAGGCGTTTATTGGTTGAATATTTTGCTAGTCATTGGTATAAGAAAAAAATTCACTAATAAGAGACGTAGTAATATATGGCTAAGGAAACTAGGCAAACATTATATGGTTTTAACGATAACATTCACTAGACTAATAGGGGACATGGGACAGAGTCGATAAATAGGTTACTTAAACCAAGCAAGCAGTTGATAACCTTAACAGATAAAATTCACAAGACTAAGAGGTAGACACGAGACAAAGTCATTCATATAACTAGAATGGTATCATGATAAATTCAATTAATAATCATCTCAAAAGTTTAAGCCGTAAGTCCTTAATAATTGAGAGTCAAGAGTTAAGATCACCAACTTTGTTATCATGATAAAATATTGCCGATTGTTTCAAAAGTTTAAATTATTAAGAATTTCTTAATTCAATGACCTCACCAATATTCTAATACAAGTCCTTTTAGGTACACTGGCCAACAAAAAATCATAACAATTCCACAATATTCTCAAATTAGTCTGTCATCTCACACATGGATTGTTAAAATTAAATTAAATTGTTAATTGTGGTAGGCTCATATATGAAGAGGTAAATTAATTTATTAAGAATGTTGTGAAATTGTGGTGACTTTTTCTCATGTACCCAGCTTAATTGTTCTAACATGCTGGCTGATATGAGTATTTTTATGGTGGTCTAGTAATGTATTGCAAAGACCAAAGTCTGTCATCAGAAAGGGATAGTCTTGGTTTAAAACCATTGGCCTATCTAGCAAATAACAATGGGATATTCTAACAGAAATGGCTTAAATGTACAACTTTAGCAAAAAACAATGAGATGAGACACATCTCAGTCTTGCGCTTCCAAAATTCTCAACATCAATACATGTCATCTGATGTGGAGCAATATGGAGGACCACCATTGACAATTGTCCAATTCTATGTTATTTAAGTTGAGAGAGTATTATACAGGAATAAACAGAAGATTAGCTATAGGTCCACTCTATCTGTTGTCCATGAAAAGGATTAGAAAGAAATTTAGACAAATTCCAAACAAAACATAGACACAGCCGCACAAGTAACTGTATGAATTGACTGATCAGTACATTATCTTATTCATTGAAAATAAAATGAAAATACCTAAGTGGCTTGTGAGAGAGAGTGAGAGAGAGAGAGAGAGTCACAAAACATTAGCTTGACAATTCGATATTGAAAATAATACACAATGATAGCTTCAAATTAATCAGAATAATTAAAAGTTAAGTTAGGCTTTTTTAGGAAATGCATAAGTATGAGCTGGATACTTGTGGTTTTGAATGCCCCACGTAGAACATTTTCTAGATAGAGGCACCATCATCATTAAAGTTTGATCAAGTCATTTACTCCTAAATTCATTAGAAAAAAAATCAAATGGGAAGCCTGTAGATCAAGATTTGCATGCAGTATATAACAAGTAAGGTGTGAAACCATTATAATATCAATATGTTTCTTCATGCTGAACTATGTTTTTCTTCACGTTGAACTAATAGTCTAATATGCACCACTCTTAACACGTTCTTAATTACAGGCTGTTCTGGGGATTAGCTTTGCAAATTGCAACAAAAACTTTATGTATTTGTACATGAAGTAGAAGCATGATTCGTTGACATAGATGGAAAGCCATAAGAAGCAAATCAAGTTTCAAGAAAATAACCCTTGAATTCACAAGAACTTCCCGAATCTACTAAAAATATAGAATAGAAATATTTTGAAATTTTATTAATCTAAAAGTTATAACGACAATAAAAATTAATTACTATAATAAAGAGACTAATTAAGGGCCTAAATAAAGGAATTTTCCTGAATGACTTTATTTTGATCCTTGTGATGATTTTCGTAAAGTCACCAAATTTCATGCGATTTTGACATTGGCTCTGAAGATTTTTATTAGTACTTTTCTACTTTCTAGATTTTTTGTCTGTTGACTTTTAGCGATATATTTGTTCTAGAAGGTATGAACTGTTTGTTCTTCATCATTTATCATATCAAATTATTTTTACAATTGTTTATGTGACTTGATGTAATTAGTGTATAATAAAAATATTACTAGTGTTGGGTTTATGTGAAAATTATGTTACTTCAATCATATCTTACCATCTAAAAAGTTGTAAAAAATTATTAAAAAAATAGTTGTCTCTAATGGTAATTTTTCATATTGATGGAAGAGTAAGTGAAGACAATTAGGATTAAAAAAATAAATAAAAAAGGAAAAAGAAAAGAAAAGAAAAGAATTGTTATTTTACAATTCCTATAAACGTGACGCACGGCTGCAATATGTTAGTCATTGGATGGAAGAACAAGTACAAACAACCACAATTATTACAAATTATGATTTATTTGCTGTTGCACTTAGGTTCAAGGCTCATAATGATTGTAATCCACATGCTTAAATCACCATGAACAGTGAAATAAATATTTAGTACATATTAATTAAATATGGAAAACATTTACCCCTAATTAATTACAGTTTGTTAAGCTAGGGTCATGTGAAACGAATCATAATTTTAAGATTAGTGGGTCATAACACTGTCTTAAAAGTGCCTAATTTTTCCCACTTAAAAGTAAAAGACTCAAAGAGGTCAAATTGATAAGATTGAATTGATTCATATATGGGGAGCATTAGATTTTATGACGATGTTCTTCTCCTTTGTCTTTTTTTTTTTTTTTCCTTGAATACAAACATAGCAAGCTAAATTTGGTGATTCATACATAGTCAGTTTCCATTATTTTAAGTTAAGTATTCGTTTGACATTTATTAAATATTTTTTTATTAAAAGTGTGCTAAAGTATATTTGTGTTTTAAAAATGTAAAAAAAAAAAAAAAAAAAAAAAAAAAAACCTTTTTAAAGTCTTTGATACAATGATTTTAAAATTTAAGGAAAAAAAAAAAAAAAAAAACCCTAAACCAAGTCAAATAAGAAATTTAAATGCGGCGGATCGGTTGAAAATCTTAACGGTCTCAACTTGGTGGGTTGCCAAATGTAATTAGTTAAATGAACTTATTTCAATTAAATTATATAATAGTTTCCTCCCTCGAATAAAGAAATGAAAGAAAAAAATTGAAATTTTTATTTAAAATAATCACAAATACTAATTTTATTAGAATGACTGAAATTTTATCAAACCAAAAATAAAAGCATTTTAGAATCTTAAATTAGACATGTACATAGAGTAAGAATAATAATAAAATCTTAGAGAGAGTGGCTAGATTTTATTAGGGAAGAGAAAAATATGAGACGCTGACATTAAAATTAAAGGAAAACATAAAATAAGAGTTCATTTTCCCTAGAGAGAGGGGCTATATTTTGAAAAACTAGATTAGAATTCTTTAGGTAACTCTATATAGAATTTTCTAAAATCTTATCCATACTTGTTTAAATGAATGACCAGATTTCATTGTATCATTAACATTTAAATAAACGTTGATTATTTACAATTTGTATTCTATTTAAATTATTAACAAAATGGTAAAATTTAATTTACCCATGTGAAAATACATGGATACAATTTTAAGACTTTATAATGAAGTTGCTATAAGAAATCTAAAGAATCTCAATCTTAAGAGATTTGTAGAAAAAACAAATTGACAAGAGGGTTTAAATAGGAAAATCACAAAATGGTGACACATGCATTCCATGATCAAAATTTCCACTGCTTAGATTTCAGGCATCCAAGTAAAAGATGAGTGAAGGAAAGATAATTGTGGAGTCCCCACCAGATTAACAATCTTTACTCGATCATTCTAGAAAGAAAAATAAAAAATTCTACAAAATACTCGCAATTTAATAATAACAGATACATATAAGTAAAAGATTAATGACATGAATGTGTTATTTTCAAATGATTAAGCTTTTTGCTTCAAATAAAAATGATTAAGCTTTCCTTGTATTCTTCCTTGTAATGGATGGACAATAATGTGCTTCCCCAACTCAAACCCCACATATTTTCCTCGTGTGATAGTTAAATTATTGTGTAACTTGTGTACCCCATTGCCCATGAAGTTAATTATTGTTTAACATGAAGTTAATTATTGTTTGAGATGCATTACTTCATGAATTTTTATATATATATATATATATATATATATATATATATATATATATATATATATATATATTTATTCCCAAATTATCTTATGATGCCAAGGTCGGATGGCATATCTCAAGGAAGATGTTGAGGTTGGAGATATCCAATATTGGGATCATTCACCCAATATTATATGTTAAATTCTGCATACATAAATACTTAATTAAAAATAATAAATTTGATCATTTAATCATTATTTAATATTAAAAATTTATTCATTTTTGGTATTTTGTGATTGACCAGTACTCCTACGCATACTAGGAAAATAAAATTTCATGTCAATTTTTTTTTTTTTTTTTTTTTTTTTTGAGAAGAAGAATTTCGTGTCAAATCTAAACAAAAGAAATTAAACAATTAAATATTTTTGCAACATATATTTTTAGGAAAATAATTTTCCATATTGAGAGTACCTAATGTAAAATTAACAAACACTTCCGTCAACCAAAAAAAAAAACCTTTATCGTATGTTTGGGTAAGGAAGTTGAAGAAAAATTCCTTGTTTGGGTGAACAAGAGAAAGAAATCTCAAATTTCAAGATGGAATTTTAGCTGCGATTTGAGCACTATAAATTGTCGCAGTCAACGAGATTGGGTTTGTTTTGGGGAGGCTTACAAGGAGGATTAATGATAAGTATGAAACAATGAAGAATTAGCTTTAATTGTGAGGCTAGTGTTGGGGGGATACAGGCCAGCTCAATGTATTTTGGGGCCTAAGGCAATAATTTTGAGTTGGGCATTTAAAAAAAAAAAAAAAAAATTTAATATTAAAAAAAAGTTATGTTGATAACTTGATATATTTTTTTCACAAAAATGGTTTTATTCGTTTTTCTTTTTATTTTTTTATTTTAGAAACCAAATAGTTTTATTTGTTAACAAATAACAGCTAGGGTTAATGTGGACCCATAAAAGAGTATACAAGTAAAAAAAAAAAATTATATAAAGAATCAACGAAATTCTTAAAAAAAGAAAAGAAAAAAGAAGGTGAAACTTATTTTAAAAAATTAAAACCCTAAGAGGTAAATACAGATGTACTTCCATGATTACTACTTATAATAAAATAAAATAAATTAATGGTCCGACGCTACTCCACGTCCCAACCAATTTGTTAAATGAATGAATGGATGAAAGTGAGTTTACATATGTGCTGTGTCATAAATCATAATGTAAAGTAATTACCAAGAATAAAATAAAGAGAAAGTAAAACAAAATAATTTGAACTATGAGAAAGTTCAAGAAAGAAACAAAGGTTCTAGGGAAGTAACAAACCAAAGAGGATCAGACTCAAACGAGGAGAAAAAGGTTTGAAGTGCAGCAGCTACAGCTTATTTATTTTTTATTTTTTTTCTCTTTTATGCTTTAAATGGAGAGTGGGGCAAAATTTCCAACAAATCGTACAAAACAATTTGAGGTTTGAGATTGAATATTACATATATATATTTTGTCTTTTGATTTCAATTGTTTGGTTTAAAGAGAGTGTGTTTTTTCAGCTTCATTGTGTGGGAGTTAATGAATTCTCTACACTAGAAAATACCCATGGAAAAGATGAAAGGTTACACATCAAACAAAAAATTTATTTGTTCTAGTTTTTTCTTTGATAAAAAAATTACTTTTTATTTATTGGCTAAAATTTGAGGCTAAATTAATACTTTAGGGAAAGAGATATCTTATTGCAGTGATGTTACAGTACATAACATTTTTCACAACAATTAACTTATCAGATTTTGGTTTTTATTTGTTTTTATTTGGGTCACTATTGACATTATTCTATCATCTAATATTTTGGGACTTAAAATTTTTTGAGTGGTTAAAATTTGGGGCCTTTTTTTGCTTGGGGGCCTTATAAGGCGATTACCTCACTTACTTAGTATATTGAGCGGACACTGGGCGGATAGATATTTGGCGAAACTACAGTGCAAGTCCCTAAGTTTACCTGTTAAGCGCAATTAGTCTCTAAAGTTTTGAGTAAGCGTTGTTGGTCCCTAAAGTTTTAAAAATGAGCATTATTAGTCCCTTTGTTAACTTCTGTTAGTTTTTGTGCCAATGTGTTTAACGGAACAATAATGTGTCTTTTTTTTTAAGGACATGGTAACTATTTTTAGTATTAAAAAAATTACATGTCAGCAAACAAACCACTCACCTCATGCAAAGAGTGTTTGGTTTGTTTGGTTAGACCTTTTGAGAGATTAATGGTCCATTTGGGAACAACTTATTTAGCTAAAACTGAAAACTTTTTGCTAAAAGTGTAAAAAAAAAAAGTAGAAAAATAAGCTAAATAGTACAATGGGACCCATGAATAGAATTAAAAAGTGTAGTGGGACCCATGAATAATAGCTAAAATGCAAATAAGCTGAAAATTTCAGCCCATCCCAAACGAATACTTAAAAAGTGTGTATAAGATTTAGAATTCTATTTTGTAACTATTTGTTTGTTTAGACCCTGGAACACATAGATTGTTTAACCTAATTAATCAACTAAGTTGACACTTGGGTTTATTATTCAGATCTAAGTTAAATAATAATAAATCATATCATGCAATGTAGAAAAATAAATAAGATAATGATATGATTACCTAGGAAAATCAATGAAACCAAGAGTTTCAAGGTAAAAAACTTGGGGATGATTTAATTTGGCCTATCCTCAAGGCAAATAAATTCACTATTATAGAATGGAAGTTTACAATAGATTTTCTCTCTAAAATCTAAAGTTACCTCTTGTAGAACTTATTCACACGACCATGTGCAGCTCCGAATCTACGGACTTTTCTATCTTGAATCTGTTGCATACAAACACCCGCGTTTGTGACTTTGAGAACTCACTCAAAGGTTTCAAATCACCATCAGTAGTTGATCTTATATGGCAGCAACTTTTACAACACCAGATTTTGAGATTCTTTAAGGAATATTGCAAATAGAAGACTTTAGAGAGTTTTGGATAAAAAAACCTAGATCTACAATTGGAGGCACAAGATGCACTCTTTTCTCTCTAAAAACCATCATTAGGGTTAGCTTATAATGTCCTTTAAATATTGTAGTAAGCAGATCACGTTTTGGGCTTTAAACGGACAAGTTTGGACTAATGGGCCGAACTTAAAATTTTGTAGATGCAATTCTCGATCGGTCGAGCCTTGTTCTTGATCGGTCAAATCTGGCATGTTTCAAATTCTTGAGCCTACAGCTTCTTTTTTTTTTTTAGACAAGCTTGAACATTATCTAATAAATTCTATAGACTTTAAGATCTATATCTAGATAAGTTTGTGTTTACAGTTTGTTAATTGTTCTAAACTTTTAGAAAACAATAGTAACCACAACTTTTCATAATTTTTTTTATAAATACTCATTTTAAATTCAAAACACAGATTTCTAACCACTTATACATGTTAGAATTATGGTATAGTGATTAAACTCACAATTTCCTGATAACTTAATATGATATTAGAATAGGAGATCCTGAGTTTGATCATTGTCTTCACTCTACCTCTCATTTAAAATGCTAAATTTCCACTTGTTGGGTTCTCACTTATTAATAGAAAGTTTAGACCCACGAGTGAAGGAGAAGTGTTAGAATTATAGTTAAATGATTAAACTCACAATTTTTTGATAGATTAAACTTTTAGGATAATTGATAATTTAACAATACAAACGTGTAAATGAAATAATTAGGAGGACAAAGAACTAGTGTTAATCACTAAGAGTCTCAGCAAAAAAAAAAAAAAAAAAAAGTGTAAATCACTAAGAGCCACAAACAATGACTTTGTCGAAGCGAGCGCCACATTTTGCTTCTAATCGGTGAATATGCAATTCCTACGATGTGTAAGAGATGATGATCATTTACCGAAAAAAAAAAGAGATAATGATCTAATAAAAATAAAATATTCATTAATTAAAAATACCAAATAAATAAATTCAGCCAACTCAGCAACCAAGTTAACAATTACAACACAGTACTAATCCCAAAGATATCTAATCTTATATCTGAAATCAAACAATCTCGTCTCCCATTGATAAGATCTAGTTACCACTTACCACTATTATCCTCCATCATCACTCACTTGCCGTCACACGTTGCCCTAATGCCAATTGCACATACAACCATTGATCCATAACAATAATGGATGGCAATTAATGACTAGGGTGGATAAGTTTAGTGAATATAACATATAAATAAACAATTTAATTCAAATTTCCTAAGTGGGTTTGAGTTCGACTACATTATAATTATTATTCAATTTGAGACTTCACTCATATATATATATATTCAACAAAATATTTGATTCCACACTTTCACGTGAATTGTAATTGTTGAATTGTTTATTTGGCATTTTTTTTTATTAGGTGTTTATTTTTATTGGACCAATTGCCATCAAGCCAGACGCATTAAGTATGTCGAAGGAATTGAACATTAGATATCTATTTCTTGAGCCATCATTTTAATCAATTAATATTATTTGTAAGTTAATTTACAAAGATCCTCTCATTGATGTCATAGAGCACTATCCAAAGTATCCATCTAGGGCATCTCCTACTATTTTATATTAGTTTTGTTATTCAAAATTTTTTTCTTTTTAAAAGAACAAAATTGGTAAAGGCTTGAGAATTACAGTGTTGTTTACAAAAGCTTTAACACCTACTATTAGCAATTGACAAATTAAGCAAATGAATGATTAAGAAGGTTTCTTCACAAGGTCATGTTTTTTTGTTCATTTTTTGACAAGTGATTATGTATGGAGGTGAGAATTGAGATGAGCAATGGCTCAAGAGAAGACCACCAAAACACTCAATTAGACCCAGTAGAGTGTGGTCCTCATGAGTGCACCTCAAGTTAAACTTCCAGCACATTTGTCTCTTGGAATTTTCTTCATGTGACTAATGGGTCATAGATTTTTTTTCTTTCTCTGTGGTTTGGTGGAGACTTATGCAAGGAAGGCTTAGTGAATAAGGATTTGAGTAACAAAACCCATATTAAAGAAACATAAACTGAGCTATCGTCTTCATTACGCAAACAGTATTCTTCTTTATGGAAATCAAAAAAGCTTCTAATAAATAATGGGCAGAAATGCTTTTGGGGTGGTAAATTTTAAATAATAAAATAAATATAAAACATACTTTAGCGAATAACTCTCTTTTTATTGGGAAAAAGTCCCTTTTATTTAAAATAAGTTTAATTTAATTAGTGATTCTAATTAAATATTATAAATTTAAACGTGTATCGAATATCACATTACTACATCATTTAAAATGTTAAATAATAAAATATTTATAAAATATTAAACTTAAAAAAATCTTAATAGTAAAATATATAAAATTTTCTTGCTTATATAGTGATTGAATTTTTCTCTCTTTTTAATCAAATTTTGTTTTTTTTTTTTTCGAAATAGTGGGGCCATCATTAGACCTTGTAGAGGAGCTTTGCAAAGTATTTCATTCATAATCCTCTGGCCAAATTGTCCAAAAAGTTGATAAAACAAAAAACACTAAATCATTAACCACATTTGCCAATAACCTCTTTTATTTATTTTTTTGCTTCTTTTTAAGAAAACACATTTGGCAACCTCTCTTCATTGTTTGTTAAATATGTTGCCACATGGCTTATATTACTGAAAACGTTTATATTCGTACTTGTCATCAGCTACTATATATTCATTCATCTCTCTCTTTCTCTCTCATTTCTGTTGTGAAGCTTCCATATAAAACATGTAGTAAACAACACATGTTAGTGTTTGACAAGTACATAGGGAATAGTGGAACTGGTCAGTTTAAAACAGTGCAGGCAGGGCCTCATGATAAACACTAAGCCTAACTCTTCAGCAGAAGAAGAAGAAGAAGAAGCCCTCATGATAAGCGAAAAGATGGGTGGCCATCGCTGCTGTACCAAACAGAAGGTTAAGCGAGGGCTATGGTCTCCTGAAGAAGATGAGAAGCTCGTCACATATATCACCACCCATGGACTTGGAAGTTGGAGTTCTGTCCCAAAATTTGCTGGTAATTATTCCTTCAACTCTCTATTTCTCTCCCAAAACACACATAATTAACAACGTGTATTCTGTAATTGATTCATTTATATCAAAGTAACTAAATTTATACAGCCATAGATTTACATACATGTATTTATATGCCCAAGTGGTTGCTAAGTGGAATTGTGATTGCTGCAGGATTGCAAAGGTGTGGAAAGAGTTGTAGATTGAGATGGATAAACTATCTAAGACCAGATCTTAAGAGAGGTACCTTCACTTCAGAAGAAGAACAGATTATTATTGATGTTCATAGGATTGTGGGCAACAAGTAAGGATCATTTTTATTTATTTTTTATTTTTTATTTTTTCTACTAGAAATTAGTGCTCGTTTGGTACAATTTTTTTCTTAAACGTTTTTAAAATACTTCATTTAAAAAAATTGTACTTTAAGAGAAAAGTGAAGTTTCAAAAGATTATACTTTAAAGAGTATGATTTTAAAATAGCTATACTAAACGTGTAAATATCCGTCATCATTTTTTCTTGTTCTTTTTCTTTTTCTTTTTCCTCTTGATTTGGAGTAAATTTTAAAGAGAGTTTTGTTTGGCTGTAAAGATGGGCTCAGATAGCCAAGCACCTCCCAGGAAGAACAGACAATGAGGTGAAGAATTTCTGGAACTCGTGCATCAAGAAAAAGCTTATGTCACAAGGGTTGGACCCAAACACTCACAATCTAATACCTTCTCATCAGAGAGCCTCTAAAATGGTTGCATGCAATGTATCACCAAACCATCAGCAACCCAATTCAGTTTTTACTCTGAATTCTCAGTTTACAGATGTTTCCACCTTTGAAATGAAAACACCTATCATTACAGTACCTGAAACTGATCAACCTCCATTGCTTCAAAACCCTAATCTTGTTTGGAATCAGAGTTTCACTGATTTTTCCAGTTTCCCTCATGTATCCTCAGTTGAGAGCACACCCAATATTTCTTCCTCATCATCCTCTTCCGTGAACCTATCTGGTTTTGGGGTCTTAAATCATGAGAATTGTGTTTGGGGTGCCAATACTCTTGAACCCTTCGAAGCACCAGGATTGGAAGGAGAGCAATATACACTGACACAACCACAGCAAGAGAAAGATAAGGTTTCTGAGCTGGTAACTAATAAGGTTATTCATCAGCCCATGGATACTTCATTTGATGGCTCTAGCTTTGATCTTGGGTTTGTGGAGTCTAGCCTTATGTCTGATATAATGTATGATGAATTGAGCTCTATGGATGATTTTGCATGGAACTAGTACAAGCTAGTAGGCCATCACATGTGTACATTACTAGGTTTTGCTTCATTAAGGTGTGGAATTCACATACTTCAAGTACAAAGCTCTCTTGCCCACCATCAATACTATATAAAAAAAACCAATGACAAGGGTCAAGATGGTTCTGTTGCTTCTAGGACTGCAGACAAAAATGACTGACCTTTTTTCTTTTTCTTTATTATTATTATTATTATTTGAGAAAGTTCTTTATCTTTTTTTAATTGAGGGAAATTGTATAATATTTGTACTTTTTTTTCTTGCATGTTATATCTACTAATAACATACAATACAGTAATTTTGTTAACCGATTAAAAGTCAGATACATTAGCTAGTAAGGTCAAAGTAATAACTCTTCAATCTTTTAGTACTTTTTATTTTATATTATGTTTGATTGCGATAGATTTAAAATATATAAGACAATATCTACATCAAATCTAATAATAGATTCCACAATGGTATATGATAAATCACACTTCATTCTAGTGGATTCTAGTTAGTTCAACTGGTAAAATTTTTGATAGTTGAATAAAATATTTGAGATACAATTCTTGCCTACACCAAAAAAGTTATTGGTGTCTTGGTCTGATGATAATGAATAATCATCAGGAACAGACAACATAAGTTGAAACTCTTTTTAAAAAAAAAAAAAAAAAACCATGTTTCATTATTATCCTTTTATTTATTTTTTTTTGGGCTGACACTAAAATAGGAATTTAGATAGTAATTTTGTTACATCCTTTGGTAACTAATGTCAAAACAATAACTTCATAGTTGTTTCATATTTATACATTAATTTTTTTCGTTTGATTGTGATAGTGTCAAATAATGTCTATATCAAATCTAACGATCGATTCCTTCATGCCACACATAACAGTAATTTTATAACATTTGCTAGTAATTCATGTAAGATTAAAACATAATTCTGTGGTGTCTACAATCCCAAAAACATTTGAGATACCATAAAATTATGATTTTTTTTTTTAATTTCTTTTTTAATTCGATAACCATAAAATAATCCTTAAATTTTAATTGTGTATACAAATGATTAAATTCGATGGGTTTCAGTTAGCTAAATTAATAAAGTCGCTGATGATTAAATAAGAGACTTGGGGTTCAATCTCCACCTACACTAAAACTAATTGGTATCTTGATTTAATAATAAAAAGCCATCATTAAGAATGGACGTCATAGGTTAAAACTCACTTCAAAAAACTATTGAATCCGTAATTAATATTATGCAAATATAATCTCTCTTAAATCTCACACGTGATTATGTCGTCACACGCGTTCAAAACCTCATGATTGGACCACTAACATATGTTTCCTAATCTAAGATTCTAAACTATTTTGCATAAATCATTGGCATCTCACTTTTATGATTTGTACTATATAGTGTTATTTTACTACACTACATTTGCCCCCTCAAATTTAGGAAGATTTAGATCAAAACTTTCAAATCAACATGATGTTTGATGCACCATTTCTTGTCGAACACTTTCTTAACATGTCGAAATCAATATGCCTACATAGATTTTTTTTTTCAAAAACGGTTAAGATCATATGTGTATATATATATTGTGATAAGTTTTATAAAAGTGGTGTCAAAATGTAGTTATATAAATAGCTAAAACAATAAATGGCTAAAACAATGTTATTGCAATAATGACAACTTATATAATGTCATTAAATGAGAAAAAAAAAAATGGAGCCCCCAACATAGTAACATGTCTATTTCGGAATTGTTTTTCTAATTTGTAATTGGGTTAATAGGAGATCTCTTGGGCTATAGTCTTAATGGGCTGTAGAATTTAGTCTTTCATAAGTTTTGAAGCATGTAATATCAAACAAATATGATTTTTTTTTTTAATAGTTCAATTAGTAAAGTCTCTGATGGTAAAATGAGAGATCTATCACATCTACATCAAAACCAATCGGTGTATTGTTTTGATGATATCAATTGATGTCTTGTTCTCATCAGGAATAGATGTTATAGATTGAAACTCTTTAAAAAATAAAATAAAAAGATGACACCATTATACATTGTTACTCTAACATGATAATCCTTGTTTTTCCTAAGTAGAATACAACATTTTCTGCGCCCAAATCCTTAACTTATAAAAGTCATTGAGAATAACCCTTAAATATATATATATATATATATAAAAGTCTTCTTTGTAATTCTTTTTTGACTAAAACGACAGATTTCTTTGTAATTCTTATTATATTTGTGGAATATAGAATTTCAAATAGAAACATAAGAATAATATATATCTCAAAGAAAGTTGAAAAAGAGAAAGAGGAAAGATAATACCGGTTGAATGAAAGGTAGAACAATTCTCGAGCAACCTGCCGTAATTGGTGCATGTTCAGAGTTATGGACAAAATTATAGACAATCATGGTTACCGTGTGAAAGTTTTGACCAAATCCTAAACTAAACAAACTCAGTAGGGCAGTTTAAATAATTGTTATAGTAGATCTAGATTTGAAGAAAACGAAAGGAGAAGGATGAACTTATTGGTTGTACATGGGTTTAATTGTGGAAGAAGTAAATAAAACACAGCCTTTTTCTATTTGTTTCATTTTTTTTTTTCCTTAGAAGAGTTTTAAACATCATTTTATTACTAGTGTGTAATCTTGTGCATATGCACAAGTACAATTAAAAACAATCACAATTATATGATTCAAATTATAACTTTTTTTTGAGAAGATGTTCAAATTATATATAGTATTAGCTTATAATTTAGAATTTAATTGGATTTAGACTCTTCGGGTTTTGTACTAATAATTCATTTGTTACAAAAATTTTAAAAATTAGATGGACACCTGATGGAAAATTATACTCCAATTGAAATCTAATTAGATTTGGACTCTTTAATTTTTATTCTCAAATACATCACTTGGCACAAAATTAAAAATTAAATGGGACACATGGCGCAAAATCGAGAATCTAGTCAAAATCTAATTGGATTTTTTTTCTAAATTTTGGCTATTAATATATATATATATATATATATATATATATATATATATATATATATATATATATATAGATTATGTTGAAACATACACTTATCAAGGACTGAATTTGTTGTCTAATGGTACGTTTTCCTCCTTTGAAGATAGAGAAGTCTAAAATTCAATCCACGTGTAGTGGGTGTTGATTTTGGGAGAGTAAAGATTTTGCCATGGTTTAGAAGAAATAAAAAAAGACAAACTTCATGGGACTCTTATTGTTTGTTAGGAAAGAAAAGAAAAAAATATATAATTTACATTGACATTCCTTACATATGAGGAAACTAGGTTTGATTTTCCTAATATTATAGAAATGACATTTCATAGGGTTGATATACTTGCTAATGGCAGAGACCAAAGAGGAACCGAAGCACCTAGAAGGCTTATAAAAGTAGCCCGTATTCATTTCTCCAAGGTATGAGAAAATTGACACCCCAATACTGTCACAATAGAATATTATTGCACAGACTGACTTGTATTTGAACAAAGTTTAGGCTAACGGCTAACGTCGTTGCCACCCTTTTAGCACGCAAATCTTCAAGCTATTCTTACCTCGAATTGACTGAGTGTTCATTGATACTTCATTGAAATTGTCAAATAAAATGACAATCTGCTCTGTAAACATTTTCCCAGGTCAAACGATATAGTTAAAGGTGGTTAGTTGTTATTGATTTAAATTTGAAACTAACACTAAGATTACTTTTTTGCCCCAACAATAATAACCAATAACAACCTGTCATTTAGGATTTGTTGTAAAAATGTTGTGGACATATCATTTCTCGTTTTGTTATATTGCACATTATTTTTAATAACTATTTATTCTGCTTTTACGTTTAATACTAACCAAATTAGTGTAGTGTGGCAATGAGGAAGATTACATGACTAATGTTGACAATATAACATGTAGGATATTATTTTACAAAAATTAACGTCTCTAGTCATTATAGAAAATAAAATCATCATTGATGATTCCACACATTTACAACATTTTTTTCTCAAACAATTTAGGATCTAATATTATGGGTGCATTTTTTTCAAGTGAGAAAATTACTGCAATGCCATTTTTTTTTTCCATTTTCTTAAATCACTTATTATCAAAAAAAAAAAAAAAAGGATAGTTTTCTAAGAGGGATGGGGTCTTTTAAAATGAGTGTAGATGATTTTGTGATGAGGCTTTTAGGCTTAGGCCTTCGCCTAACACTAGATAAATTTTTGGGAAGCTGTATATTTTACTTAAAATTGTCCCTTGGTTGGGATGAAAAGATAGGGTATGGAAAGCGGGGAGAGTGGAAAGTGGAGACAAAACTCAGTCTTCTCGTATTTAGTTAGGAGTGGAAAATTGGGGAGAGAAAGGGTGGTCCTAGTATTTTTACTTAACTCGGACCCACCAAAACACAATCTCTCCATATCATAGAATAAACAGGAGAGAAAATTAGAAGGAATTGAGAATCACGATTTTGTCCCTTGCTTATTTCACAATGCCAAAACTTGAACACATTAAACTCTCCCAAAAAATTAGTTCAATTTAGAAAAAATAGGAAAGCAGTAAATACAACAAAAAAAAAAGGAAAAGAAAGAGTTTAATAATAAAAAGAAATAGAAGTTAAAGTGTTTAGAATTTAAAATATAAATAATACCAACAACCCCAATGCAAAGAGAGAAATAGAGGAAAGCAGCATTTGGTGGTATCTTTAATTTGAAGGCACCAGAGAATTTTCACCCCCATTTTTAGTTTTACTGCTTGGATCCCTCTCTCTCTCTCTCATCGTGATTGTCCTCATTGACTTGATGTTAATGGGGATTAAGATAAAGCAACTTTGCTTCTTCTTCTTATTTATTTTTTTAAATAAAAAAAGAGATAGAAACAGTGCTTTTTTTAATTTTATATATATATATATATATTAGAAAGCTTGATTTTGATAATTTAAAAAGAAAGACGTATAGTAACGTAAACATGTACGAAGTTTGATAAGGTCTTTTTTATCACAAAACATTAGCTTGACGATTGAACTATGAAAATAATACACATACAAGACTAACTTGATAACTTCAAATGAGAATAACTAAATTAAGTTCAATTAGACTTTTAAGGAAATGCAGATGTATGAGTTGAATAATTGTGGCTTTGAATGCCCTACCTAAAACATTTTCTAGGTAGAGACATCATCATCATGAAAGCTTAGCTTGATCAAGTCATTTACTACTAAATTCATTAGGAAAATCAATTAGGAAGCCTGTAAATCAAAATTTGAATGCAGTATATAGCAAGTAAGGTGTTAAACTAAACCATAATAATATGTTTCTTCATGTTGAACTAATATATCAGAAGGACAAGCTTAAAGACTCAGGTTGAAGAAGGTTGAAGGTTGAACAAGCACTGAATTGAAGATGTTGACTCAGGCAGAGAGGCAGAGCATCAAAATAGAGTATTGGAAGAGTTGCAGCTGTGACAACCATACGATAGTGGTTTACTCTAAAGCAGCTAATACGACCTGTAGTTTTAGAATTAGTTCAATTAGCTAGTAGCTATTTTATATATGAACACCCGTAATGATCTGATTGGTTGTAGGGGTTAGATCTGTATAATGTGGAGTTAGTTATCTCAGTCATTGTATCAGTCCTTGTATATATACCTCTTGTACATTTAGTTTCTAATTAATGCAATACAGAATTTCTCTCACAAATTCTCACAGAAAATGCTCGTTTATCAGGGTCTCATACTTAACATATACACACTTGTTGGGCTTTGTGGAGCCTAGTTTTGTTTGATTCGGTTTGACAACCCGACCTGAATAATATTGCGTGGTTTTTAATAGGAGATTTACTGAGGCTTAGTCCATGGAGTGGAGGCTTGGGCGATAGGTGTTGCCGTGTTTTTATTAGAGAGAAAAATATTGTAGCCGCACCTTTTGTACTTTTCCCTGATAATAGTGAAATCACTGCAACTCCGTAGATGTAGGCAAATTGCCGAACCACGTAAATATTGTCTTGTGGGTGTGATTGATTTTTGTTTTTCTTTGACGTGTGTTTTCTCTATTTTTTTTGTTTCTCACAGGTTGGGATTTCGGTTAAATTCCCTACAATTGGTATCAGAGCCTAGGGTTAGGTTTGAGTGGGAGCAATGCCAGAGGAAGCAGGAAAGGCGTTTGGAATAGAAAAGTTCGATGGCACAGACTTTGGATTTTGGAGGATGCAAATCGAGGATTACCTTTATGGGAGGAAGTTGCATCTGCCACTTCTAGGGGAAAAACCTGAGGCTATGAAGGCTGAGGAATGGGCTCTTCTTGACAGACAGGTACTGGGAGTTATCAGGTTAACTCTGTCTAGGTCTGTTGCATACAATGTTGTAAAGGAGAAGACCATAGCAGATTTGATGAAGGCTTTGTCCGGTATGTATGAAAAGCCGTCCGCAAACAACAAGGTGCATCTAATGAAGAAATTGTTCAATTTGAAGATGGCAGAGAATGCATCAGTAGCACAACATCTGAATAAATTTAACATTATTACAAATTAATTGTCGTCTGTAGAAATTGATTTTGATGATGAGATTCATGCTCTGATCGTCTTGGCTTTTTTGCCAAACAGTTGGAAGGCAATGAGGATGGTAGTAAGCAATTCTATAGGAAAGGAAACACTCAAGTACAATGATATACGAGATTTAATTCTGGTTGAGGAGATTCGCAGAAGAGATGCAGGTGAAACCTCAGGATCTGGTTCTGCCCTAAACCTTGAAACAAGAGGCAGAGGTAATGACAGAAATTCAAATTGAGGCAGATCAAAATCCAAAAATTCTAATCGGAACAGAAGTAAATCTAGATCAGGCCAACAAGTACAATGCTAGAACTGTGGGAAAACAGGTAACTTTAGGAGGCAATGCAAAAGTCCTAAGAAGAAGAATGGAGATGATTCTGCTAATGCTGCAACAGAAGAGGTACAAGATGCATTACTTCTTGTGGTAGACAGTCCACTTGATGATTGAGTTTTAGACTCAGGAGCTTCGTTTTATACCACTCCACACTGAGAAATCATACAAAATTATGTTGCAGGTGATTTTGGTAAGGTGTATTTGGCTGATGGTTCAGTCTTGGATGTTATAGGTATGGGAGACATCCGGATATTGTTGCCCAATGGATCTGTCTGGTTACTGGAGAAGGTTCGACATATTCTTGACCTGAGGAGGAATCTGATTTCTGTTGGACAACTTGATGATGAAGGACATGCAATACTATTTGTTGGTGGTACTTGAAAGGTTACAAAGGGAGCTAGGGTATTGGCTCGTGGAAAGAAGATTGGTACTTTATATATGACTTCAAGTCCAAGAGACACAATTGCAGTTGCTGATGCAAGTACTAATACAAACCTATGGCATCACAGACTTGGTCACATGAGCGAGAAAGGGATGAAGATGCTGCTGTCAAAAGGAAAACTACTAGAATTGAAGTCCATTGATTTTGACATGTGTGAAAACTGCATCTTAGGAAAGCAGAAAATGTGAGCTTCTTGAAAACTGGTAGGACACCGAAGGCTGAAAAATTGGAGTTAGTACACATTGATTTGTGGGGGCCTTCTCCGGTTGTATCCCTTGGAGGTTCAAGGTACTACATCATTTTCATTGATGACTCAAGCAGAAAGGTATGAGTTTATTTTCTGAAAAATAAATCTAATGTATTTGAAACTTTTAAGAAGTGGAAGGCCATGGTTGAGACAGAAACAGGTTTGAAAGTAAAATGTTTGAGGTTAGATAATGGAGGAGAGTACATAGATGGAGGATTCAATGAGTATTGTGCTGCACAGGGAATTAGGATGGAGAAGACCATTCCTGGGACACCACAGCCGAATGGTGTGGCTGAGCGCATAAACACAACTCTCAATGAGCGTGTTAGGAGTTTGAGGTTGCATGTTGAACAACCAAAAACTTTCTGGGCTAATGCTGTTAGCACTGCAGCTTACCTGATAAACCGAGGACCATCAGTTCCCATGGAGTTCAGACTTCCTGAGAAGCTTTGTAGCGGTAAAGAGGTAAAGTTTTCACATTTAAAAGTTTTTGGTTGTGTTTCTTATGTTCATATTGATTCTGATGCTCGTAGTAAACTTGATGCAAAGTCTAAAATATGTTTTTTCATTGGCTATGGTGATGAGAAATTTGGCTATAGGTTTTGGGATGAACAAAACAGGAAAATCATCAGAAGTAGAAATGTGATATTTAATGAACAGGTTATGTACAAGGACATGTCAACTATAGTGTCAGATGTTATAAATATAGATCAAAAGAAATCTGAGTTTGTTAACTTAGATGAATTGACTGAAAGTACTGTCTAGAAAAGGAGTGAAAAAGATAAGGAGAATGTAAATTCACAGGTAGATCTGAGTACACCTATAGTTGAAGTCCACAGATCTTCCAGGAACATTAGACCTCCACAGCGTTATTCACCTGCTCTAAATTATCTCCTGTTGATTGATGGTGGTGAGCTAGAGTGTTATGATGAAGCCTTGCAAGATGAGAATTCAAGCAAGTGGGAGTTAGCCATAAATGATGAGATGGATTCTTTGTTGGGGAATCAGACATGGGAACTGACTAAATTGCCAATAGGAAAGAAGACTTTGCACAACAAGTGGGTATACAGAATAAAGAATAAGTATGATGGTAGCAAACGTTACAAGGCCAGATTAGTTGTTAAAGGGTTCCAGCAGAAGGAGGGCATTGACTACACAGAGATATTTTCTCCAATTGTGAAGATGTCAACAATCAGACTAATATTGAGAATGGTGGCTGTAGAAAACTTGCATCTTGAGCAGTTAGATGTGAAGACGGCATTCCTTCATGGTGACTTGGAGGAAGACATTTACATGATTCAGCCAGAAGGGTTCATTGTTCAGAGACAAGAGAATCTAGTCTGCAAACTGAGAAAGAGCTTGTATGGCCTAAAACAAGCTCCTAGACAGTGGTACAAGAAATTTGACAGTTTTATACATAGAATTGGGTTCAAGAGATGTGAAATTGATCACTGTTGCTATGTTAAGTCTTTTGACAATTCTTACATCATATTACTGTTGTATGTGGATAATATGCTTATTGCAAGGTCTAGCATTGAGGAGATTAATAATCTGAAGAAGCAATTGTCCAAATAGTTTGCAATGAAGGATTTAGGAGCTGCAAAGCAAATCCTTGGTATGAGAATCATTAAAGACAAGGCTAATGGTACATTGAAGCTTTCACAGTCAGAGTACGTGAAGAAAGTTCTCAGCAGGTTCAACATGAATGAAGCTAAACCAGTGAGCACACCCTTGGGTAGTCATTTTAAACTAGGCAAAGAACAGTCACAGAAGACAGAGGAAGAAAGGGACCATATGAGCAAGATGCCCTATGCCTCAGCTATTGGCAGCTTGATGTATGCTATGGTATGTACAAGGCTAGACATTGCACATGCAATGGGAGTTGTGAGCAGATTCATGAGTAGGCCTGGAAAGCAGTATTGGGAGGTAGTCAAGTGGATTCTAAGATATCTGAAGGGTTCATCAGATACATGTTTTTACTTCACAGGTGCAAGTTTGAAACTGCAGGGTTATGTAGATGCTGATTTTGCTGGTGATATTGATAGTAGAAAGAGTACTACTGAGTTTGTTTTTACTCTGGGTGGTACAGCTATATCATGGGCTTCAAATCTATAGAAGATTGTTATTTTGTCTACTATAGAAGCTGAGTATGTTGCAGCAACTGAAGCTGGAAAGGAGATGATTTGGCTACATGGTTTCTTAGATGAATTGGGTAAGAAGCAAGAGATGGGCATTCTACACAATGACAGTCAGAGTGCAATCTTTCTTGCCAAAAATTCAGCTTTTCATTTGAAGTCGAAGCATATACAGACAAAATACCACTTTATTCGTTACCTTGTTGAAGATAAGCTGGTAATACTTGAGAAGATTTGTGGATCTAAGAACCCGACAGACATGTTGACTAAGGGTGTCACCATTGAGAAACTGAAACTATGTGCAGCTTCAGTTGGTCTTCTAGCTTAAGGACAGGAGGATGAGTTATAGGGATGAGGGATTGTTTTTAGAGGATTGCGGTTTGGTGTTGGTGATTGAACTAGTCTCCAAGTGGGAGATTTGTTGGGCTTTGTGGAGCCTAGTTTTGTTTGATCCGGTTCGACGACCCGACCCGACCCAAATAATATTGCGTGGTTTTTAATGGGAGATTTACTGAGGCTTAGTCCATGGAGCGGAGGTTTGGGCCGATAGGTGTTGCCGTGTTTTTATCAAAGAGAAAAATATTGTAGCCGCACCTTTTGTACTTTTCCCTAATAATAGTGAAATCCCTGCAACTCCGTGGATGTAGGCAAATTGCCGAACCACGTAAATATTGTCTTGTGCGTGTGATTGATTTTTTTTTTCTTTAGCGTGTGTTTTCTCTATTTTTTTTTGTTTCTCACAGATTGGAATTTCGGTTAAATTCCCTACAATATACACCACTCTTAATATACATTCTCATAGACAGTTCTAGGAGATTAGCTTTACAATAAAAACCAGCATGATTTGTTGTACCAAATTTTTTCTACAATTGTTAACGATTACTTGCTGTAATTAGTGTATAATAAAAATGTTGTTAGTGTTAAATCTATATAAAAATGATATTACTCCAATCACAATTTACCCCTTAAATAAGTTTTGAAAAAAATTGTAAAAGTAGTAGTTGTGGCGGTGTCTTCCTAACGGCTTTGGGCTTGTTGGGCCTAAACCCCTAATTAATTTATATTTTGTTCTGGATTTAGCCTACAATAGTAGATCTTAGTAGAAGTTTAGTTAATAGTAGATGGTTTAAAACGGCTGTACAATGGTTGTTAATTTGCTAGAAATGTGATTGTTCGAGGTGAATATCAGACAGCCGAGGTGCCCTTTTGGGTGTCCGAGCTAGATCACCTTACTCAAGTATTATGTTCTAATCTCTCAATTTTCTCTCGTGTTTCTCTCCTCATAACTGTGTTCCAACTCCTTTCTTTTACTCTTAATTCATTTTTATACACTTGCTTTAGTGGATCTATCATGAGAGAGAATATCTTGCGCATACGTGGTTCCCTCCACTCATAGGGTTTGAGTGGCTTCCTAAGTCTTTGTTATTGTTCTAGCATGTTTAATCATGCATCAGGAATGGGACTCACAACCCTGCTATTGAAATGATTTTTTAGTAACTTGCACCTAATGCTGGATCGGTATTCGATAGGCGGATTCCCCAAGGCACTCCCTTCCATCCTAGTGGGATTTATTCAGATATGCTTGCCGAGGACACGTATGTCTATATATTGTAGCTCAATGTTCATTAAGTTTGGGCCAAACCTAAACTTAACAATGCTCGACTTGGGCCTAGTATGGGACGAACTTTTGCCCTCTTATAATAGTGTTTCTAATTATTCTTTACATATGTCTGAGGTCGAATTGCTCCATTAAATGAAGAATGACCCTTGAATAGTGCTTCCACAGCCTGCAGCCTACTTTACCACCACCAGCAAGGTAATGATAGAACAAGTATCTAAGCTAAGATTAGCGACTGTCCAAGTGAAGGGCTGGGATGCAATCCCAACAGCTATATAGAGGAAGGAAGACCCATCGGTAAGGGGGACCGAAAAAAGTTTAGAGGGAGAGAAACAAGGACAGAGAGAGAAAAAGTGAGTATTGTAAGACTAAAAAGTGTAAGGCTTAAGAACCTTCACTCCTTGGCCAGACCGAGGAAGAGCTTGAATAACAATCTCTCTCTTTTCTTAACTTATTTTGTAAACTAAGATATCATTTCTGTTGTCTTTCTAAACATTGTTTAGTCGACTTTATTAAGGCATAAGAGTTGATCTTGATTGTCCATCTTTTCAAATTAATTGTATTGGGTCTTTTTTTTTCAAACGAATCTCTTTCCATTTGGGTTGGGCTAGAAGTTTTTCCCCCTACAATATATATATATATATAAATATATATATATATATAAATATATATATATATATATATATATATATATATATATATATATATATATATAAAATTCAATAGTTGAAAATAGGTGGATTTAAATCAATTAAAGTTACAAGCCTTTTTCATAACGATTAAAGAGCAAGCAAAGAAAACTTGTCACAGTACACTAGAAAAAGCAAAAGCACATTTAAAAATACAAAAAAGAAGGAATAGAAAACTTGTAAGTTGTACAATGACCATGAATGTCACACATGGCTGTAAATGCAATGCTAGCACGTCATTGGTTCGACGAACAAGTACAAACAACAACAGAGACCAAACACCACAGTTATTACAAATTATGATTTATTGGCTGTTGCAATTAGATTCAAGGCTCAGAATGATTGTAACCAACATGCTTAAAATCAGCATAAACCGAGAAATAAATATTATATATTAAATGAGGAGAATATTTACGACTAAACAGTTGGTTGAGGGCCATGTGAAAACGAATCATAAGCAGTGGCCACTCCACGTTTAAGGGTCACTTTGACTTCCAAAAAAAGAATTATATACTTGAAAAAAAAAAAATTTATATACTAAACTAATATAATGTGAATATCTTAATAAAAATGTTGAATAATCTGACATGAGAATCATAAAAATTTGGGTTTAATAGCTTTTTAGTTTTACCTAGTAATAACAGCTTTTTGCATAATAATAGCAACAAAAATAATCCAAACAGAAACAAGACTAGACTAGACAACAATGAGTGAAAAAATAATTCAACAAGAAGCCTATTAAAAAACAAAAAAGCATTTAAATTTGTAACTCCTTCAACTTGAATGTTCAAATAGCGTGTAAAACACTATGAACGTTTAGACCCCCAAATTACAAATTACAAATTATCAATTCAAGCTTATCATCAAACAATGTAAGTGCGGAATATGAACATAAGCTTAAAATAGAATTGATAAACAATCTAAACCGTATAAAATCACATCTACAGCAGAAATTAAATGGCAGAGATTGAGGGAAGAGAGATGCAAATACAAAGACAACATAGCGATGTGTTATTGAAGAAGAAACTGAAGCCCTCGATATAAAACCTCTCTACCGCCTTCCAAGCGGTCAATAATCCACTAGAGAATCAAGTTGGGATACATGAACAGTAGAAGACCCTCTAAGCCTAATATACCCAGTGTACCTAAGCTCTCCAAGCTCCTACTCTAACGAGGCTGCGCCGAACCTTTGTCTTCTCTAGCTTTCCGGATTCCGCTATAGTCCATAGCATCAACCAATATCAATTGGTCCCTTCCTAACTACTTCCCAAGTACCAAAAAGTCTTCTCACAGATATGGGTATGGTGAAAACAGGATTTGGCTAATGAACCTCTCAAGGATGTAACAATGGAGAGGGTGAGAGTTGAGGAATTCGGAGAATCAATATGTGAAAATTGTGGATGAGTCAATCTTGTTTTTCTTTAGGGTTTTTCTCTCAAAATTCTCTTTGGAAGCTCTCAACATTTCGTGGGTATAAGTGGTATTTAAACTGGTGTGTGTATGGAATGCGAAGAGTCAGTTTTTCCAAAACAGAGTGGACTGGCAACTTGACTGAGTTGCGAGTCCAAGCCGCGAGTTAACTTAATGGTCAGACTGGACTTTTTGTCCTGTAGTGCTCCAGCTGGCGTGATTGTTCAGCTCCTCTACATGCTTCACTCGTGTCCATCCTTTGGCGACTTGCAAGCCGCGAGATCTAGTCGTGAGTTCCTTGCTAAGTGCACAATCTTGAGCTTTTCTTCACACTCTCTCACACACTACCCTTACATGATTCCTACCTAAATACAGGATTTCTAAGTGCTGAATTATAAGCAAATTGGCACGGAATAAAATCAACAAAATGATTGATTAAATTCAACCTTACACAACTCATTTAATGAAAATAATATTGTAGAGAGGGAAAATTTCCGACTTATCATAAGCTGACACGTCACATTACCAAGTCCACAAAATACAGCCAATTACAAAACACCACGTACTACTACTAGGTTTTGCTATCACTACTCAGAAGCCAACGGAAATTTGCCAAGTGTCATGCAAAAACCAATAATGCATTAGCGCATGTATAAGCGATGACACAAGCAGCCTCGCACGTGTAAGCGATGACTTAATCAATCCAGCACGTGTAAGCGATGACATAGGCGAACCAATCAGGCTGTGACATGTGTCACCAATCAGACTCCGCCACGTGTCGCTCACCCACCCCCAAACTCCTATAAATAGAAGCCTTCCTAAGGCATTTCAAAGGATTTGGAAGAGAAAACCAAGCCATCTGAAGCACAAGCAGCATCAGAGAAGATTCAGAAGCATTCAGAAGTATTGAAGCTCTGCTGGAATCAAGCCCTGAAGCCTCCAGCAACTTCAAGAACTTCGACCTCAAATGCAAGAAACATTCAAAGCAGAATCATCTAAACTACCTACCTAGATCTCAAAGGTCACTGGAATCAAGCTCAAAAGCCTCTAGAAACATCAACAAACCACAAATCAGCGAAGCTCTACGGATTCAAGCCTCCAAAGCCCCGAAGAACTTCCACCATAAACCTTCAAATACGAAGAACATTCGAAGAGGAATCATCCAAATCATATTCCTAGATCTCAAAGTTCACTGGAATTAAGCCCTGAAGCCTCCAGAAACCTCAACAAATCACAAATCAGTGAAGCTCTACGGATTCAAGCCTCTAAAGCACCGAAGAACTTCCACCACAAACCCTCAAAAAGGAAGAACACACAAAGAACACAAAGAACACGAAGAACACACAAAGAACGAGAAGAACAAAGGATTTCCAACAAGCTCGTAGCTAGAGATTCATTGTAATTATGTTCCAAAGATCTTCGATCCATTCTTTAGCCAAATTGAAGTATATTAGGTGTTCGAATCAAAATCACATTACTACAAATCCAATCAACAAGTCTTTTAAGGAGATCGAATCAGAGGATAACTCTTTTGTAATCACAGAGAATTGTACCACACAATCATCAATACAAATTCGCATTTGTGAAACTATTTTACTCGTTTGATTTATTTCGAACCGAGAAATTTAGTCGTTTACAAATTCTGGCACGCCCGGTGGGACATCTCTGCCTCCCATCTCATTCTCCTTCAAAGAAAGAAATCAACATCACCTTGCTACCAACTTCAATGGCCTCTAGCAAGAACATTCAAGCTTTAACAATAGCTACTTCAACTAAACTTGGTACGGCTACCACCAACAACTACATTGGTGCAATCAATTGTAGCCAACCTAAAGTAAACAATCAACTTCAACCAACCAAAGAAGCCAAGGTCCAGACAATCATCTCTTTAGACCCTCTTACAAGAAATAAGGTCATCAACAAGGATATCTCCACCTTGGAACACCTCAAGTATGGGGGCAAATCCCTTTCTTCCCTCATAAGAAGTTGGTCGCACGATTTCTCTCCCATCAAAGGGAACCTAAAAGATGAGCTTTCACGTGCTCACTTCAATTCACTTCCTTCTCCATCATCTTGGGAAGTTTTGTCAGTCATGATGACTAACACCTCTACCATGGAAGAAAAGATGGCTGAAATGGAACAAAGGGTCGTCTTTCTCACAAAAGCACTTGAAGATAAGGACCTCCAAATCTCAACTCTAATAAATAAACTTGAAATACAAGATCTTGGCGAATTAAGCCATGATCCTAAGTTCCCATTTGGCTTCACTTCTACAAAAGGTGACAAAGGGAAAGAAAATCAAGACACTCCTCAACGGGAACAATCTACTTCGGTTGCTTCGTTATCAGTTCAACAATTACAAAACATGATAACAAATACCATCCGAGCACAATATGGAGGTTCTTCTACAAGTTCTCTCACATATTCAAAACCCTACACAAAATGCATCGACAACATGAGAATGCCAAATGGGTATCAACCCCCCAAGTTCTTGTAGTTTGATGGCAATGGAAATCCTAAGCAACACATTGCTCACTTTGTAAAAACTTGTGAGAACGCAGGGACTCAGGGAGGCCTCTTTGTAAAGCAGTTTGTCCGGTCACTAAAGGGGAATGCCTTTGATTGGTATACAGACTTAGAACCCGAGTCAATCGATAGTTGGGAACAACTTGAAAGGGAGTTTCTCAACCGATTCTACAGCACACGGTGCACAGTAGGCATGATGGAGCTTACCAATACTAAACAATGGAAGGATGAGCCCGTCGTTGATTATATCAATCGGTGGCGTTCTTTGAGTCTAGATTGTAAGGATAGACTTTCTGAAATATCTGCTGTAGAAATGTGCATCCAAGGCATGCATTGGGGACTTCTTTACATCCTTCAAGGGATAAAGCCCCGAACATTTGAAGAGTTAGCAACTCGTGCGCATGACATGGAGCTGAGCATTGCTAGCCGCAGAAGTACAAACCCTCTCATACCTGAGGAAAGTAGAAGGGAAGTAAAGAGGAATGATACAAAAGTCAGCCTCAAAGACCCAATGGTTGTTAACACTGCCGAAGTCAAGGTTCCAAGAAGAGGAGCAAATGCAAATGAAAAACGACTTGAAGGATGGCAAAAGAACGAGGTGCGTCGCCTAACTTTTAAGGAACGTGAGCAAAAAGTATATCCGTTCCCCGATGAAGATGTGCCAAACATCATAGAACAACTATTGCAATTGAAGCTAATTGAATTGCCAGAAAGTAAGCAGCCAGAAGACATAGGGAAAGTTGATGACCCTAACTACTGCAAATATCATCGCATCATTGGCCACCCAATCCAAAAATGTTTCGTCTTCAAAGAACAAATCATGAAGCTTGCCAAAGAAAACAAGATTGATTTAGACTTTGATGAAGTTGTCGGGTCAAATAATGTGACCGTTGCTTGTGATGTACTTCCAACTTTCAAGCAGGGGGCAAACACCAACCAAGCTCACAAGTTGATCAACAATGATGATGCAAGGATCGGCCCCATCAATGGAAAGTTTCTTAAACACTTCTACACTTGAAAATCGAGGATTGCTCCTTGGTAAGAGCTTAAACTACCCACTGTAGCGCTGCAAGAGTACATGATGTCTTCCCATTACCCTTGAAAGCGTACCAATAAGGAGAAATTAATCCCACTCTATGTCACCAATTGCTAGTATGGCGTAGTGGTTGGATGCCCATGTCGCCCTTGAGGCTGTCTCGGGTTCGATTAGTGGTGATACCCACTATTGCACACTGAGCCCTCCTTTTTGCAAAAACACATAAGAAAAAGAGAAAAAAAAAATTATCAAAAGAAAAATATATCTTTTGAACTACGTGATGACTTGATCCCTCTCCGGGGTATGTAGGCAACTTAGTATCTTTTGCTAAGTTCAGTCACGCACTAAAAAAAATTTATTATTTAAAAAAAAAAAAAAACAAAACAAAAAATCATCCAAAAAGAGATCATAAAAAAAAAAAAGAAATCATCAAAAAAAAAAAATTTTGAACTACGTGATGACTTGATCCCTCTCCGGGGTACGTAGGCAGCTTAGTACTTGTCACTAAGTTCAGTCACATGAAAAGAAGAAGTGAATTGCCTGTCTAGCTTGAAGAGTTTCTCCATAGGCCATCAATATGCTTTCAAGAACCCTTTGATTGGCAAGGCATCGCTTAAGATCAGTCAATTGCTCACTACATGACGCTTAAAGATCATTGTGGTAGAAAATAACAATTGCAAAGAATTGGTGTTACTAAGCTTTTCTTGAAATGATGATGAACATAAATTGATGCTTGGTTGTGAAGTAAAACAAAATCTTCAACTTCTTTTGCAAGAAATGAAGTCTTCATGGCATTGCCCATCTTCTATGGATATTCTCCCACATTTCTGAAGTATGCTTTGCATCACTTATCTCCTGGGGGCGTCTTCTTGTACCTTGCAAGTTTAAGCTACACCGTTTCTCTTCTAGGTTGTGCCACTTCACAACTCAAAAATTTGAACCACATCATCTCCCTTCTGAGTGGTGCAGTTTCACATCATGTCTCTGAAATCTGGACAACGTCACCTTCCTCCAGCGTCTGAAGTTAGTGTTGCGTCATCTCGCCTCTAAGAGCATATTCGTGCAATGTCAAATTCTTGGTGGCATGTTCAAAGTCTTGATACAGGCTCCTTGCATCTTCAAGGTTTTGACGACATCTCTTTGCATCCTCAAAGTCTTAATAGGAGCTTCTTGAAACTTCAAAGTTTTGTTGGCATCTTCTTGCATCTTTAAAGTCTTTATGAGAGTTCCTTGCATCTTCAAAGTCTTGTTGGCATCTCTAAAATCTTGATGTCTGGTGATAGTACTATGTACCCTCGGTGTTTGAACTTTGTCGCCTCTAAAAATTGGCGCTAATGCAACTTTAAAGGCCAATGTTGGTGCGACTTCAGTACAGATAAAGTGTTGACGCGATGTCATGACAAAGATAAACGTTGGCCCGGCTTCAGCGCAAATGAAGTGTTGACGTGGTTTCATGGCAAATAAGAGTATTGGCATGACTTTAGTGCTAATGTGGAGTGTGGTCATGGCTTCATAGCAAAGATGAATGTTGGCACGGCTTCAATGCAAATAATAGTGCGACTTCATAGTAGATGCAAGTGCAAATATTGCTTCATGGCAAAGATGAATGTTGGCATGGCTTCAGTACAAGGACAAATACTGGCACGACTTCATGGTAAAGACTCTTGATGTGGCTACGTTGCAAAGACTCTTGAGATGGCTGCATTGAAAAGACAAGTGTTGGTGCAGCTAAATTACCAAGGAAAGCATGCTGCATAACAAAAACAAGCAACAACAAAAAAACTTGTCAAGAGAAGATCTCATAGCACGTCTAAAAAAAAAAATCAACAAAGAGAGAGCTCAATTTTAATCTCTAACCAACAAGAAAGGAATAAAAAAAAGAGAGAAAAAAATAAGATGTGAACAAAAGAAGATGAGAATTATGGAGCATGTGCCTAAGTGATGAAGGAAAGCATTGGCATGCCTTTATATAGAAAACTTCTGGGACAACAGACAAGAAAAATGAAGAAAGTCAGCAAATCACTAAATGGTTCCACCAACCGGCCAGTGACAAAGAGAAAAAAGAAAAAAGAAAAGTATATTCACATTTCAAAAATGTGAATTGGAGCTCAAAGTCAGATTTTGCAAACTCAAATGCACTCAAAGTTAGGAAAGTCTGCACCAAGTTTTGAGAATAAAAAAATGACATTTAGAGAGACAGAAAAATGGTGGCTCATCACCCACCTCATGGCCTACAAGTCCAAACTCAGGTGCTGCCCTGTCAAAATGGCTACCGCAAAAGTAGACTAAGGCCATAAGTGACCCGTGGCTTTCTCACTCAAATATGTGCGAATCTAGATATCATTTTAGAAAACTAAGCATACCAGTCAACCCAGTGCACAAAAAATCTACAAAACCCAAGAAAGCTCAATCTCATCGGAGCAAGCACGCGCTTCCACGCTCAGCAAAGAGCTTCAAAGATCGTGGCCTCCTCCTTCGCTTCTGTTCAAATCGGGCCGCTGATTCAGAAAACAAAAACTACCACTCGATCCAGCGGCCGTCGATCTACAAAACCCAGGAAAATGAACTCCAGATGCCCATACACGAGCTTCCACGCACCGCCAAAAGCTTCGAAGGTCGTGGACTACTCCTTTACAGGCGTGTAAAACCGGATTTCATTTCAAAAAAATAACGCTACCACTAGATCCAGCGGCCCTAGATTGGCAAACCATAAAATTTCGGGACCAAAAAAGCTTCCACGCGCCACCAGAAGGACCGGGATTCATCAGCGTCATTTCACGCGCTCACACGCGCCGACAGGGATAAGCCACGCGCTAAGACGCGCCTCGGTGAACTCTCACGCGCGTGACGTCATGGATGACATCATCTCCCACACCCCAGTTTGACCCGTTCAGACCGAACCAGTCCGTGACTCGGATTCGAACCGCCTGAAATTTAAAAAAAAAAAAAAAAAAAAAAAAAAAGGTTCTTTGACCAAGTGGACCTTTGACCTTGACCAAAAAGTCAAAATTTTCGAAACGGACATATCTCACTCAATTTTTCGAGTACATTCCGATTTTGGGACCCGTTTCTTCATTCGAAGCTCAGAAATTGTGCAAACGTCCAATTTCCAAAAAAGTTAACTTTTGTGCAAATGTTGACCAAATGTCAAAATTTTTAGGATGGACCTATCTTGCTCAATTTTTCGCGTACATTCCGATTTTGGAGTCCGTTCCATCATTTGAGACTCGGAAATTGTACAAATGGCTCAAATTCCAAGATAGTTAACTTTTATGTTGAAATCAACCTAAAGTCAAAATTTTCAAGCCACACTTGTCTTGCTCAATTTTTCGTGTACATTCCGAATTTGGGGTCAATTTCTTCATTTGAGAATCCAAAATTGCTCAAATAATGTGATTCCACAACTGTTGGCTTTAATGTGAACTTTGACCAAGAATCAAGATGTCCGAGCAGAGCTTGTCCTATTCAGATTTTCACATAGGTTTTGATTGTGAAATTTGCTTATTTGTTTTGGACTTGGAAACCACCTATGTGACACACTTCTCCAAAGTATTAGCAGTGTCCAAAACTTAAGCTTCCAAGATCAAAATTTGAGATTCATCCACTTGGTCTGGATTCCCTTAAGGTTATTCTCAAGACTTTATCAAGGCTTCCCTTCTAAAGTACAAATGAACTCTCAACAAGTGTGCCTTGAACTTGAAATTACACTGGGTCACTAGTTCAACCTACCATTCCCGTTCGGTGCCTACCAGTCTCCAACTTACCATTTCCGTTCGGTGCCTACCATTCCCATCTACCGTTCTCACCAAAAATTCTCAACTACCTATCTACCATTCTTCGTCTCTCTGCTATAAATAGGAGGGCCAGGTTCATCAAAAACTCATCAAAAAAAAAAAAAAAAAAACACTGAATCATGAAATGAAGATTTGCTTCTTTCAAATTTTCAAGTCCTTCTCATAGCCATTTCTCACTATAGCCTTATCATTCTCAACACCTAGCAACCGATATTGTTTCATGATCCGTTTGAAATCAACCCTCTCATGGTTCAGTAGAAACCCTCTTCACAACATCATTGTAGTTTTGAGATCCAAACAAACTTTGTTTCTCCACTTAACGACTACATTTGTCCATAAAATTTCTCATAACATAGCCTGTACCATTGTTCCTTGTAGTCTCAGATCTACATAATTAGGAGATCTAAGGCCAACTGAATCTCTCGTACCCTAGCTCAAGGAGCTTCCTAATTGCTTTGGGAACTCCATAGTCCTTCTCAAGTTGTTTGGTCTTACAGCAAAGGTAGAGGTTTGGAACAAATAGCAACTTGGCTGGTTTCAAAGACCAAAATCACAAGTTAGCTCCATCTTTCATTTTTCTGTACTTTTCCAACAAGTGACAGTAGGTGAAGATGGTAAAAAGTGTTGGGGTATCCTACAAATTGTCTTCCATCCAACACTTGAAACAGCCTCCAAGGCACCAGCTCATCAAAATTTAGCCTTTGGTGCCGGTAAATGGTTACAAAAGCCTTATTCCATGTCCCTACCAGTGTGGGACCCAAAGGTCATCGTTGCTGGTACCTCAAAACACACTTTCTGGAATTACTCCAACTTAAAATCAGCTTGAAGAATTTCAGAAGGTACTCTTCTGAAATTACTTCAACTTAACGTCCGTCAGCATGGTCCCATCATGCATGCACATTCTACGACTTGCTGCCAAACCTCAATCAGCATGCAGTTAGTCTCGATCCTAAGGTGTACTTCCCAGAGACATCTACACTAGAGGGTCCCCAATGTACAAGGCCAGCGCCATGGTGCCATATGTTTCACCCATTCACTTCATCTTCATCACTGCCACCACCAACATACCCAGAATCCATAAGCTTCTGAAATTACCTCAACTTAACCTGAGTGATACAATTACACAAGCGCATTCAACCACTTTCCCAGATGTCTTCGCCGTAATCCAAAGTATGTTCTTCCGAGATAACTTCACCAGAAGTTCTTAAGAACACGAGGCTAGCCCCATGACTTTACATGCTGTACCCAGCCAACATCCTCACCTTATCCCCATCTTCAACATCTTGTGATTGCCGCCAACGATCCAAAATACTCTCCTGAAATTACCTCAACTTAACCTTTATTGAAATGAGTCAATTTTGCAAGTACATCCAACTTGTTGCAAATAACTTTCCCCCTCACCAACCCACTTCAAATGCCATAGAACACTCTTTTGAAATTACTTCAACTTAAACTATGCTGAGAAGGCTCGGTCATGCAAGTACATTCAAATACTCGCAGACCCCTTTTCGGTCTCATCAAAGTCTTTCATATGGGTGGGTCTACTATTTGGAAATTATCTCATCCTGCTGAAAGCTCCACCACCTTCAACTACTTCACTTAAAAAATCAAGTGTAAAAACCAATTTTCGAAACTCATCCCCACACCACACTCCAAAACTGTGTGCGTAAACGAGTCTCGAAGGGGCATTTGTAGAGAGGGAAAATTCCCGACCTATCACAAGCTGACACGTCACATTACCAAGTCCACGAAATACAACCAATTACAAAACACCACGTACTACTACTAGGTTTTGCTATCACTACTCAGAACCCAACGGAAATTTGTCAAGTGTCATGCAAAAACCAATCACGCATTAGCGCATGTGTAAGCGATGACACAAGTAGCCTCGCACGTGTAAGCGATGACTTAATCAATCCAGCACGTGTAAGCGATGACATAGGCGAATCAATCAGGCTGTGACATGTGTCACCAATCAGACTCCGCCACGTGTCGCTCACCCAACCCCAAACTCCTATAAATAGAAGCCTTCCTAAGGCATTTCAAAGGATCTGGAAGAGAAAACCAAGCCATCTGAAGTACAAGCAACATCAGAGAAGATTCAGAAGCATTCAGAAGTACTGAAGCTCTGCTGGAATCAAGCCCTGAAGCCTCCAGCAACTTCAAGAACTTCGACCTCAAATGCAAGAAACATTCAAATCAGAATCATCTAAACTACCTGCCTAGATCTCAAAGGTCACTGGAATCAAGCTCAAAAGCCTCCAGAAACATCAACAAACCACAAATTAGCGAAGCTCTACGGATTCAAGCCTCCAAAGCCCCGAAGCACTTCCACCATAAACCTTCAAATACGAAGAACATTTGAAGAGGAATCATCCAAATCATATTCCTAGATCTCAAAGTTCACTGGAATCAAGCCCTGAAGCCTCCAGAAACCTCAACAAATCACAAATCAGTGAAGCTCTACGGATTCAAGCCTCTAAAGCACCGAAGAACTTCCACCACAAACCCTCAAAAAGGAAGAACACACAAAGAACACAAAGAACACGAAGAACACACAAAGAACGAGAAGAACAAAGGATTTCCGTCAAGCTCGTAGCTAGAGATTCATTGTAATTATGTTCCAAAGATCTTCGATCCATTCTTTAGCCAAATTGAAGTATATTGGGTGTTCGAATCAAAATCACATTACTACAAATCCAATCAACAATTCTTTTAAGGAGATCGAATCAGAGGATGACTCTTTTGCAATCACAGAGAATTGTACCACACAATCATAAATACAAATTCGCATTTGTGAAACTATTTTACTCGTTTGATTTATTTCGAATCGAGAAATTTAGTCGCTTACAAATATCTAATTTCATTTTTTTCTTAAAAAAATAGTACCAAGAGAAATACTGTGATAATTTTTTCTTATACTCTCTTTGGTTTTGTAGTCACAACAATTTTGCTCCCCTTATTGAGTCTACTCGCAGTTGTTGTAAATATTATATCTCTCAACATTTTTCTCTTCTCCATTATCATTCCAGACTCTCTAAATTTATTATTTTCATTTTAGCATTCTCAATTTTCACTTTATTTATTTACCATCAATTCTTTTTCTTTTCTTTTTTCCTCTTTGTTAGTAGAAAGAAATTGTAATACTTCATGTATTTGCGTTTTTTTTTTTTTTTTTTTTTTTTTTTGTAATGTTGGTATATTCAAATTTACTTTATTAGATTTTATACAATTTAAGTTTCTTAGTGACCACCTTAAAAAAATTTCTAGATCTGCCACTAAATAAAAGTGCATTATTTTCCCACTTAAAATGTTTAAAAGAATCATATTCAACAAGTTAATATTGTTAGAAATATGTTAAAGAGTGAATAAGAAATTGACTCCTACTATATCTACTTAAACATGGATTTAAAATGGTGAAAATCATTGAGTCTCTCAAAGGAAATGAAAGAGATAATATAT
Source organism: Quercus tomentella (assembly GCA_028535165.1). Classification (NCBI taxonomy): domain Eukaryota; kingdom Viridiplantae; phylum Streptophyta; class Magnoliopsida; order Fagales; family Fagaceae; genus Quercus; species Quercus tomentella. The sequence continues at coordinate 81,836,529 of JAPQVY010000156.1, forward strand.
GAGTTTATATGCTCATGGGTTAGAAATTGGGTTGGGATTAGGCATGTCTGGACTGGGCCCTCTTGTCCAAATAATATTATATATATATATATATATATTTTTTTTTTTTCTTTTGAGTTATTATGTCTGTGCACAGATTTTATTCCCGAATAGTGTGTCTATTCATTAACGTATATATTCATAGTTCCTCATTTATTAAAAAAAAAAAATGACTGAGAAACTCTCCTAGAGAGAAAATATTTTTGTGCATAAACATAAAGTCAAAGAGAGAGAAAGAGACATAGTTCTATTCGTAGAGCATAGACCTTGTAGTGCTTATTCTTTGTGTTGTTGGTCATTTTATTCTGGGAGACATATGTTCGTGAGTCTCTAATCACCATAGAATGTGTGAGAAGCAAAATTTGTTTTAAGAAGATTATGTCAAACACAAGACTTATCAGTTCTGCATCATTCATCCTTCACGCATTTGGTCTGTGAGTTTTTAATTATTTTGCAGATTTCTTCTTGTATACATAATCTATTTATTTTTTTTGCCTAGAATATCTTTTTGTATTATTGCTTATAATTATATCTGTATGTTAATCTTGTTTATATAATCACAAAAGTAAATTGTCATTACAATATAACCAATAGATATTGATTAAGAGTGCATTTGGACTTTTTTTTTTTTGCTTTTTTTTTTTTTTTTTTTGGTCTTAATTTTTGTGTGTAAACTATAAATAGTTTACTTTTTAGAATTTTGCAATAAGCTAACTTTTTAAAGTTTTTATCACACGCTTAGAGCATTCATATCAAAACACTACTTTATCTTTTTTAATAACTCACTTTAGAATATATCTAAAATCAAAGGTTTTATTTTTCCAGCTAAAAACTATTCAATTTTTTATATTAATTTCTCTCTCCCCCCTTCTGTCACACTCTCTCTCTCTTCATTTGATCTGATGCAACAACCATTCACCATCTCCATAAACCCACAACCAACCACCACCCACAATCCGTCAAACTCTTCACCACAACCCTTTATTTTAGAAACTTCAAGCAACAACAATCAATGAAACCTAGAATTTTCATTCCTTTTTCCTGATTTTCTCAGCAACCAAACAAACCCACAAGCATCAATAAAACCAAAAAAGAAAAAAGAAAAAAGAAAAAAGAAAAAAGAAAAAAGAAAGACCCCAACCACAAAACCCCTATCTCAAACACCTCTTGTACCTCTACAATCAATCTAAATTTGAAATAGGTATTAACCAAAGTAGTACCAATAAACACATCCAACTCTAATCCAAGTTTAAACAATAGTGAAAGTTCAATTAGTGTATTAAACACTATGAATGTTTAGACCCCAAATTAACAAATTACCAATTCAAGCTTAATATCAAACAATTAATGTGCGGAATATGAACATAAGCTTAATACAGAATTGATAAACAATCTAAACCAAATAAAATCACATCCACAGCAGAAATTAAATGGCAAAGATTAAGGGAAGAGAGATGCAAACACAAGGACAACACAACGATAGGTTATCAAAGAGGAAACCGAAGCTCTCGGCGTAAAACCTCTCCGCCGCCCTCCAAGCGGTAAATAATCCACTAAAGAATGTAGTTGGGACACATGAATAGCAGAAGACCCTCGAAGCCTAATCTACCCAATGTACCTAAGCCCTCCAAGCTCCTACTCCAACAAAGTTCCGCCGAATTTATTTCTTCTTTAGCTTACTGGATTCCGCTACTTGACCATAGCATCCAGCAATATGAAATTGGTCCCTTCTTAACTGCTTCCTAAAGTACCAAACAGCCTTCTCACAGATATGGGTATGGTGAGAAAAGGTTTTGGTAATGTACCTCTCAAGGATTTAACAATGGAGAGGAAGAGAGTAGAGGAATTTGAAAAGTCTCTATGTGAAGATTGTGGATGAATCAATCTTGTTTTTCTCTAGGGTTTCTCTCTCAAAATTCTCTCTGGAAGCTCTCTTCATTTCGTGGGTATAAGGGTCTATATATAGTAGGGTGAGAAGGAATGTGAAAAGTCAGTTTCTCCCAAACAGGGTGGTCTGGCGACTTGGCCTCGCAACTGGGCTGAGTTGTGAGTTCAAGCTGTGAGCTAACGGCCTGGCTAGCCTGGGACTTTTGTCCTGTAGTGCAACAGCTGGCATGACTCTTCAGCTCACCTGTATGCTTCACACGTGTTCCAAATTTGGCGGCTTTCCAGTCGCGAGTCACCCGCGAGTCCAGCCGCGAGTCTCTGCATCCTTGCACAATCTTGAGCATTTCTTCACACTATCTCACTCACTACCCTTACATGATTCCCACCTAAATACAGGATTACTAATTACTAAAATACAAGCAAATTTGGCACGAAATAAAGTCAACAAGATGGTTGATAAAATTGAACCTTACAAATAGCCCTTGAATCTTCCTAACCTCCAAAACCCCCACAATATCATAACAACCCATGAATCTTCCTAACCTCCAAAACCCCCACAATATCATAACAACCCATGAATCTTCCTAACCTCCAATACCTCACCAAAATGACGATCTCAACCCCAGCCAACCCTATAACGTCAATCTCAACCCCAGCAAAAACGCCAATCTCAACCCTAGTAGACCTAAAACCACCAACACCAAGAACACCGACCACCCAGACCCAGCTTATGAAGTCAACCCACAAGACCCACGGTTGGAACCACCGAAACCCAGAAAAAGGAGAGAGAATGGTCCACAATCCACCACCACGAAAATTCAAAGACAATGATCCACTATCCACCAGTGAGAAAAAAAAAAAAAGAAAAAAAAAGAAAAGAAAAGAAAAAGAGAAATGGGATTGAACAAAGAAGAAAAAGAGAGACAAATGGGACTGAATAGAGAAGAGAAGAAAGAGAGAGAAAAGAAATTTTTTTTTTTTAAAGAAAAGAAGAGAGAGAATAAATAAAATAATTGTTTTTATTATAAGATTTTAGCTACAATGAGCATTCTTATCAAGAATGCTAAAATGCTATATTTGACATCCAAAATACCAAAATACCTTCTACATCAAACATGCCAATTGTTAAAATTTTTAACACTTAGCTGCAGTAAGCTGTCATCTATAACAGCTCATTGTAGCTGAATGTTAAAACCAAATATCATTTTTTTAATCCCCACCCACATGTGCCAAGACTCTCTACCCTTTCTCACTCACACACGCTGCCTCTTCTTCCTTTTCTTTTCTGGTTCAGACTCAACCCATACCGTGCAGCTCCCTTACCTTCTTCTCCCACGTTGTTTCCCTTCCCTCAACCAAGCTGCCAAAAATCCAAGATCCTTTTCCCTTTGACCAAACCCAAAAACCCATGCGGCCAAATCCATGCTCTGCACTTCTCCCTCTAACCGAACCCAAAAAGCTTGAAGAAGTCAAAGTCGCCATCGCTGATATCTGGCAAAGCCGCCAATGATGCCAAAGTAAAAAACCGCCAAATCTTTCATCTCTCTCTTCTGATCTATCATCGTGGGTTTGTGATTTGTGCTGATTATGAGTTGGATTGTGGATTTTGTGGGATTGGTAGGTTATGGGTTTTGTGGGTTGTGATGGAGGTTATGGGTTGTGGTAGAGGTTGTGAGTTGTTTTGCAGTTTGTGGGTAGTGTTTGATGGTGGTAGTGGGTTGTTTCATTAGGTGGCAATCGGGTGTGGGTTGTGGTGGGGTTGTTTGAGCTTGTTGCGGTGGGTGGTGGTAGTGGGTTGTAGTGGTGGCTAGTAGTGGTGCTTGCTCACTCCCAAGTGCAGGAGATCGTAACAATATAATTCTCGGAGTACCGAGGTCGAACCACAAGGAGCAGGATAGATTCAAAGACAATATAATTAAACAAAAATTTGGGTAAAGAAGAAAAATACTTTTGCTTGGTGATTGTTAACAAGAATAATAATAAAAACTAATTTAAATCAATAATGTAAATACTAGGGCATCGGGGTGTTTCCCTATATCGATATGAAATTCTTTGTGATCTAAGAAAATATCTATTTCATAATTGATTGTTCTTATACAATTAAAAACTTATGATTCGGTTGAACTGAGACAATTTAAGAATGCATGATAAACTCGATTAATAAAGCGGTTAGAAAAGTTTTCAGAAAAACCCATTCACTTTAAAACCTGATTTCTATTTGAAACTATTAGAAATTCATCTAAACAATAAGAAAAACATGATTGAACTTATTGAAAGCATGAAAGAACTAATACATCAAAAGAAATCTAACTGAACAATCAAATATGTTGTTGATAAAATCCTAGAAAGAATCACATTGAATATTCATACCATATAGAAGAAACATAACCCCTAGCCTTAGCAAAGAGTTTAGGCTGCCATTAGAGAAAGAAAAATACAAGGTTTTCTCTGCCAAAATTCGTTCTGCCCAGCCTCACTTCCAAACCCTAATGTCTAAGTGTCCAAAGAAAATAAAAACTTTTACTATTTTAATTTCCGTTCAGGTTTACAGCAGTAACTTGTGAGTTAATTTCGGCCTTCAAAAATTGAGAATTTTGAAAAACTCAAAACTGGAAAGTTGTAGATATTGTCACGGTTCCACCCATCCAGCCTTGTGTCAATTGGATTTTTGAGAAGAGAGATATGCCCAAAATACTGATCAGTGCTTAAATCAGATTTTTCCTTTTCAGATTCTACCTCTTTAATTTCTTTCCTTATTTGAAGCTTCCAATCATGGTAGACGATCCAAGCACTCCAGCTGCACCTCCTTAGACATTTAAGCATCGTTCTTTAGCTCCACTTTAATTCTAGTTTGGCCTCTATTCTCTCACAAATTCCTGTAAACTCATCTTTCTCACATGATTTCCTAAAAGTAGAAAATTACACACAATGAATAGCATCTTATTCAAGAAATTATGTAAAGATAAATAATAGGGACTAATGCAAATCATGGCTTAATTATACAAATTAAGCATAGTAATAAGGAGATAACACCCACATAAATATATAACAAGTATACATTTTAAGGCGTTATCAAGTGGCAGTAGATTGTGATGGCTAGTAGAGCAGTCGGAGAGGATGAGAGAGAGGTGAACTGAAGTTTTGATGTGTAGTGTGTTTTGATGTTTGGTTATTTTATTTTATTAGGTTGTTTATATTATTTTAATGTGTAGTGTGTTAAAATAGAAGTTTTGATGTTAGGTGTATTTAAAAGTGAGATGTTAAAATGGATAAAGTGACATTTTAAGGTGTTAAATGCTATATTTTTTAGCATTCTTGATGTGAATGCTCTAAGTTGTCAAAAATGAGATCACACTATAGCTTCATTGCTATTTTTTAAAGTATAACATCTTCGATGTAGCTTGCATTTTGGTGGTTTTGTTGCTAAAATGGCTTTTTAGCATTTATCACATCTTTGATGCGAATGCTTTTAACATAAAAGTTATAAAAAATTATACAAATAAGCTATATGTGTTCCCAAATGCACTGAAAAAACTTAAGATGGGATGTTAATTAGTCCTGTCATATTCCCCTCTCTCTCTCTCTCTCTCTCTCTCTCACACATTAGGTTTTATGATTACTGATGATGTTCTTCTCGTTGTCTTTTGCATAGCTTTGAAAAAGCTATTTGAATTTTGAAGTTCACAACGTACAGTGCAAGGGATTATAGGTATCTTACTATACATAAAAGGCAGAGTTATTTTAAGTTCACCACATGCGAGGGACATATATGAGTTAAAATGCCCAACAAAATTGTCTGTTTTGTGTAATAAAAATCTAATTAGTCATGTACTTTCCATATCCAGGCATGACCAAATACGGCTTTTTGGCCTTCTTAATTATTGATTTGTGAGTCATGTGGTCCATTATTCGGATTCTTTCATGATGGGAAGGATCTGGATTCAAATCCTATAACTTAAAAAAAAAAAAAAAAAAAAAAAAAAAAAAAAAAAAATCTTAATTTGTGGCATATGCAAACATTTTTATTTATTTATTTGCTGAATACAAACTTAATAAATTAAATTATGGTGATACGAACAGAGTATGTTTCCATTTTTGGTGTGTGCTAAATATAATAAAATTTCAAATTTATGACATTTGCTCTATCATAATTACTCTTTTATATTCACAATATTTATCAATTAGGGTTTCCATTATTTTAAATTAACAAAAACTCGTGAAAATTATGGATAAAATGATTTTAAATTGTAGTGACTGAGTGAACACTAAATCAATTAAAAATTTAGCATTTATTTTCATATTAATATTAGACTAGGTTTCATCATGTACATACTTCCATATTCTATTCACATATGATCTTTTTAACTTTGGCTCTCTTCACAATGTGATTTTTTATTTTTCGGTTGAGACATTATGTGTGGTAATGGAAGCTATCATGTCAAATTGTTGTGCGAAGGGCATTTGAATAGCTCTCTCACACAAGATTGATTATAAAAACTATGGACAAAATGGGCTTCTGCCCTTTTAGGGAAAATTAATTAGCCTTTTGCCCTTCTTCCTAAACTAAATAGGGAAATGCCTCTCTTTTGAAAATCGAGTTTCTCAAAATCGAGTTTTAAAAAAAAAAATTCTGAAGCCCTATAGTGACGTTTTTAAGGACCTATAGTGACGTTTTAAGAACCTATAGTGACGTTTTATAACTTGATATCCATGAAATCGAGTTATAGGCTATAACTCGATTTCATGGATATCAAGTTATAAAGCGTCACTATAGGTTCTTAAAACGTCACTATAGGTCCTTAAAAACGTCACTATAGAGCTTAACTCGATTTTGAAAAACTCAATTTTCAAAAGAGGGGCATTTCCCTATTTAGTTTCGGAAGAAGGGCAAAAGGCTAATTAATTTGCCCGAAAAGGGCAAAAGCCCATTTTGTCCTAAAAACTATCATGAACTTGAGAAAGATTGTTCAAGCATATAATAGGAACGAAGATGACTAGAAATAAAAATAGACATAATCACACTCAATAAAGAACATCAGGAATTTACATGTTCAACCTTTGGCCTATGTCCACATGTAGTTTGGGATGATTTTGATATTTATCAAAGGGAGGTTATAAAGTGTTTCCACATCAAGGGAATGAGGAATTACAAATAACAAAATATCCCTAAGACTTTCTTAAATTAATTCAAAGTCTCCCCCTATATGGTATGATACCTGGGCCCAAGTCATCAAATACTTTGTAGTATTGTCTATTTATAAGACTTCAAAACCTATTTCTTGATGGACAAAGGATGCATTTTTTTAATGGACAAGGAATGCCCTTACACACACACACACAAAGCCCTAATTTAAGTCAAATTAAAGATTTAAGACATTTTCAAGCAATTTCTATCTACATCGTTTTAAATTAATTTATGGACAAACATTGATTTGTATATTGCTAGGTATATGATGCATGTCTCTTTTAAAGTTCAAGTATTGTTTTCTTGTTAATGCGGAAAATAGGTTTGCCTAAACAAGATGTCGTTTTTTTTTTTTTTATAACAAAAAGAATAATGGTAAGCACACAAAATAATTTATAATTTATTGTGCAACTATTGACATGGCTTGTAGTGATTGGGTCAATATCACTAGATTAAAGGACAACAAGAAGTAAGAGCTCATTCTCCCAAGAGAAAATGACCATATTTTGAGAAACTAGATTAGAATTCTTTAAGTAATTCTACATGGAATTTCTAAAATCCTATCATCTTTATTTAAATGAGTGGACAAGATTTTGTCATATCATCAACATTTAAATAAATATTTGTACGGACCGGGAATAGCAGGCCTACCTCTTGGACTGTCAGGCCCCATGTCCACTAGGACTACTTCAGCCTAACACGGGCTCATATGGCCGAGAAGTTAGGGAGGTAGCTAAGTAGTTAGGGAAGTATCCAAGATATGCCGAGAATAAGAGATAATGCCTTAGGGGAATCCGCCCACCGGACAATAAAATTTGGCATCAGGGATAAGTTACTAGGGGGTCACCTCAACAGCTGGAGAGTGGGTCCCCCTCTGATAGGTGACACAATATAGAAGGATCCACTAACGTGCCGAATATTCCCCCATCTTGACTACCCCACTAAAAGAAGGGTATAAATAAGCAGGAAGGGATAATAAGAATAGGTTGGAACAAAAAAGTAAGGGAGAGACACACGAGAGAAGACAGAGAAACTTGTCTTGGGGAAAGGTAAGTCTTACTCGAACTTATCATAGGGAGCTCAATCGTTTGACAGCCTTCATGGCCAAGCTGAAGCTAAAGCAACTCAGTGATTAGGCACCACTGTAGGATAATCAAAGACACCATCTACTTCCTCCCTAGACCTCCGATTGTGGGATAAGCCCAATTTAAGATACAAATAAATTGGTGGTTTGGGCCTAATCAACCCAAGGTACCACCACAATATTAAATATTAATGTTTTTTTACACTATTTAAATTATCAATGATATGGTAAAATCGAATTCACTTAGGTCAAAATAAATAGATAAAATTTTAGGATTTTATAATAAATTTACTATAAGAACTTTAGAGAATTTTAATCTACGATACAACAAATTGACAAGAGGGTTTATAATATGAAAATCAAAAAATGGTGACACATTATTACATCATCAACATTTTCCGTACAACTTAGATTTCAGGCACCCATGTAAAAGATGAGTGAATAAATTATATTTTCAGAGTCCCCACCAATTTAAATTTCTTTAATCATTTTAGAAAAAGAAATGAAAAACTCTACAATATATGCCATTTTCAAAATGATTGAGCTTTCTTTGTATTCTTCCTTTTGAAAAAGATGGAAAATTATGTGCTGCCCAACTCAAATTCCTCATATGTTTCACATGAAATTACTGTGTAGCTAGTGTACCACATGGTCTATGCCTCTGGCTCACTTTGACATTTATGACATGATGCGTATTTTTTGAGAGGCATTAATTCTGGACAAAAAAAATTTGTACTTATGTACATTCCAATACTATCTTATGATCGCCGTGGTGGCAAGGTTGGATTGCAATTCATGGCACATCTCGGGAAAGAAGTTAGGTTCGATTCCGTAATAGTGAGGTCATGCATTCATCCAATATTATATGTTAAATTTTGCATAAATAAACATGTTTAAATTATTACTTGTCGGTTGTTTTGTAATTCAATTTGTTCACATTTTAGAGTTTTTTTCAATGAAGACATTTAAAGTTATAAAATATACATACATATTGTACGGGAATTGGGCCCCCGATATAGGGCTTGGGCCCTTGAACCCGTTCTCATTGGGCCCAATGCCCACAGCATGTCATACAACCGTCCTCATACTTGGACCTTAAACCTCGGTCCAGATACCTCCAAGCCCAATTTGGGCCCGAGAACCCGAAATAAGACCCTATTGAACACCCCAAGCAAGCCCCCCCAATCATTTTTGACCTGGACGGGAGAGTTCTTGCTCGGAGGTGCCCCGTGCCCAGTTGCCCGGCCGTGCATTTGACAACGTCACTACTGAGCAGACGGCGGAAGTGGAAATTAGTTCCAATGCCACTCCCACCTTCCCAACAAAACGTCCACTTTGAGATGATGGAATTGGACCTCCATTCGCACTAAGAAGGAGAAGTAATCATAACTCCTCCACTCATCCTAGCCTATAAATAGGAGGAGAGAATGAGGAAAAGGGGGTTGACAATTCTGGGAAGAGTGCTAGGAAAAGAGAGTAAACACTCAGAGAGAGCAAAGGAGTGATTCTATTAGGAAGAGAGAAAGACACTAGGAAATAGAAGTATATTTGGGTCTGCCGAGCATAGGACCACCCACAGTAGGAAACCCAAAAGCTCACAAAACAAATAGATTGTGAGCCCAAGTAAAGGTTAAGCCCAATAGCCACATATTTTGGGTATACATAACTGGCGCTGTCTGTGGGAATCTCCTACGTATCTATGTTCTGTCAAAACGTGCACGGGAGAATGTTTGAGGGTCAGCTAGGGAGTTATGCTAAAAGTGGCTCTGGGAGGTCTTCACAGGGATCCATATGGCGGGAAAGGAGGCAAAAAAAGGCGCGAATATAGGGAGCATGAGGACTGAGGAGGAAGGGCAGTCTGGCCTCGGAGAAGGGTCATTTCAAATGTACCGGACAATGTCCGGTGCTTCGGGGCATAACCGTTTTGACAGAAGGGATGAAGAGCTTGAGCAAAGGGACGAGGAACTAGAGCGCCTACGAAGGTTGGTCAAGGATTTGGAGTTGCAAGCGAGAGGTAGGCATCAGAGAAGAGAACACGGGGAGCGGAGAGAAAGGTCGGATAGTGTCGGAACCACCATGGAACAGGGTCCCATCAATCCGGGTCCCATCGGCATCGGGACCACTCATGGGAATATGCAGATCGGGACTAAATTTCCCCAGAGGAAAGGCGACCTCGGAATGCGGCCATGGACACTATGAGCCGCGTATTACGCCGAGCTCCCGATCACCATTCTTGGGGGACATTGAGAGGGCACCTATGCCAAGTAGATTTACACGGCCGTTGTTCAATTCTTACGATGGGAAGATGGACCCGGTGGAACATGTAAGCCATTACATTCAAATGATGTCTTTGAACACTCATAATGATGCACTGATGTGTAAAGTGTTTCCCTCGAGCCTTGGCCCCATTGCTTTGAGATGGTTTAATGGGTTAAGGAAAGACTCGATTCATAGTTTTTTCGAATTGATTCAAGAGTTCGATGTACAGTTCATGACCTGCAGCCAAGTTCCACAGCCCGTGGACGCATTGCTTTCAATGAAAACGGGGGCTGGGGAAACCCTCTGTAGCTACGCTAGCCGATATTGGGAACTATACAACGAGATTGGTGGAGGTAACGAAAAGATTGTGGTGAGTACTTTTCGGATGAGGTTGCCTAAGGATTCCGGACTACGGGAATCGTTGACGAGGAGGCCTCCCGAGGATATGAGGCAGTTGATAAGGCGTATCGAGGAGTATAAGCGGTTGGAAGATGATCGGTTATAGAATAAAGGCAAGGCCCCAGTCACAAATTATCCTCGGCATATCGGCTTCCAATTTAGGCCCTGGAAGGATCTGAGGATTCAAAAGCTGGGGCCACAGATGGGAGAGGTGAATGTGGCCTTCAAGGAACTGGTACACAAGATTGTGGATCGAATCATGAATGAACCATATTTCCGGTGGCCGAACAAGATAGGAGGACCCCATCCATGAGAAACCAAAACTTGTATTGTACTTACCATAGAGATAGGGGACATACTACTGAGTAGTGTAGGGTGTTAAGGATCATCTAGAGCAGTTGGTGAAGGCGGGGTACTTGAAGGAATTTGTGACGGATCCGAGGAATCAAGAATCCGGACAGGGCGCACGGCCGCGAGAGAATCCTCTCCTACCCCCGTTGGGAGTGATAGAAGTCATCCATGCAGCTCCAAGAGGCATCTAGGGGTCCAAAAGAAGGGGGGTACTGGCCATAGCACCGGTGGGAGTTGCATAGGTGAGCAACCCTCCGAGAAGAAGTTGAAGTATCCTCGGGAGCCCATTGCTTTTAACGATGATGATCTAGAAGGCACAATTCAACTGCACGATGATGCTTTGGTAGTTATAGCCCGGATAAATGGCTTCATAGTAAAGAGGGTACTAATAGATCAGAGGAGTGGTGTCGAGGTGATGTATTTCGACCTGTACAGGGGGCTTGGTTTGAAGAAGGATGACCTATCCAAGTATGATCACCCTTGATGAGGTTTGATGGCCGAATGGTGATCCCAGAAGGGCAGATTTTGCTTCCCGTGAACATGGAAGGCAAGGAGACGATGGTAACATTCATAGTGGTCGCCTCGTTTTCTCCGTACACGGATTCTTGAAAGGCCATGGATTCACGCAATAGGGGTTGTACCATCCACCCTGCATATGAAGGTCAAGTTCTGCACCGAGCAAGGTATTGCCGTGGTAAGAGGTAATCAACAAGTGACCAGGCAATGCTTGGTAGCCGCAGTTGACTAGGGAGCTAAACCAAAGGAGTCAACTGAGAAGACTCCCTTGTAGCAATTATAGGAGCCCCAAGACGAGGTAGGGGCTAACGGTGACGAGGATCTAGTGAAAGTAAGGATATTACTGGATGAGGATAGGAATTTTCTGATAGGAGCAAGTGTAGCTAAGGAAGAGAGGGTAGAGATGCTGCTGTTTCTTATATAGAACATAGACGTTTTTGCTTGGAACCCATATGAGGTACCTGGGGTGAACCCTGAGTTCATAGTTCACAAGCTTAATGTGGATCTGTTGTGCCCTCCCAAAAAGCAGAAGCCGAGGAGAGCAGCTAAGGAGCATGTTGAAGCCGTCAAGCAAAAGGTTAAGAAACTGAGGTTAAGAAACTGAAGGAAGCTGGAGCTATAAAGGAGATATTTTTCCTAGGGTGTCTTGCAAATACTGTAGTGGTAAAAAAGAAGAATGGCAAATGAAGGGTCTGTGTTAACTTTACCGACCTTAACCGAGCATGTCCGAAGGACCCGTTTCCTATGCCAAAAATTGATTAGCTGGTAGATGCCATATATGGGCACCCGAGGATGAGCTTTCTTGACGCTTTTCAGGGTTATCATCAGATTGCCTTGGCTACTAAGGACCAAGAGAAGACGGCGTTTATCTCGCTCGATGCTAACTACCATTATACCGTAATGCCATTTAGGTTGAAGAAAGTTAGTGCCATATATCAACGGATGATGACCAGAATGTTCAGAGATAAAATTGGGCACAACGTCGAGGTCTATATCGACGATATGGTGGTAAAGAGCAAGCAGAAAATGCAGCATATTGGTGACCTCAAAGAAGTGTTCAAAGTACTTTGATGGCACAAACTACGACTCAATGCCGAGAAGTGTGCTTTCAGAGTGGAGGCTGGCAAATTCCTAGGGTATTTGATCACTAACCGAGGAATAGAGGAACCCCGACCAGATTGAAGTAGTGAAATGCCTCAAACTGCCGAGCAATCCAAAGGAAGTTCAAGTATTGACCAGCATGTTGGCTGCCCTTAATCGGTTCATTTTCAAGTTCGCCGACTGTTACTGACCATTTTACCAGATTTTAAAGAAGTGGAAGGGATTCCAATGGAGTGAAGAGTGTAAGAGAGCCTTCAGGAGCTAAAAGAATATCTGGTGTGAGCACCGATGTTGACAGCCCCAGAGCCCGGGGAGGATTTATTCATGTATCTCTCAATATCCAAGCATGCCGTAAGCGCCATGCTTCTGAGAGACCAAGGAGTACAATAACCAGTCTACTACATCAGTAAAACCCTAGTTGATGCCGAGACAAGATGCTTGCCATTGGAGAAGTTGGTGCTAGCACTAGTGCATGCTATGCGGAAGTTACCCCATTACTTTCAAGCTCACACCGTCTACGTATTGACCGAATACCCCCTACAGTCATTGTTGAAAAGATCTGATTTCATGGGAAAAATAGCAAAGTAGAGGACTCGGCTGGGTTCTTTTGATATAATCTACAGGCCAAGGAGCTCGGCGAAAGGCCAGGTCCTATCTGATTTTGTTGCAGAGTTTTCCCCAAGGGAGGGGAAGGAGACGATTTGCAATATAGAGGTGATCCCGTGGAGGGTATTCATGGATGGTGCATCCAACGCATCAGAAGCCGGGGTCGGGATCGTAGTCATCACCCCGGAAGGAATAAAGTTGGAACATTCCTTTAGGTTAGGCTTTAAGGCCTCCAACAATGAAGCCGAGTATAAGGCTTTACTGGCCGGGTTAAGAGTTGTATCAGACCTGGGTGCTAAAGAGGTAGAAGTCTATTCAGATTCTCGGTTGGTGGCCAATCAGGTACAAGGAAGGTTTGAGGCTAAGGACTCTCGGATGATGAAGTACTTACGGCTAATGAAGCAAACTATGGATCGCTTTTCAAGCGTCAAAATGGTTTAGGTGGCAAGGGGGTAGAACCAGCACGCCAACTCTTTGGCCACATTGGCATCATCATCGACCGGGGGAATTCCTCGCTTAATATAAGTAGAGCTGGTAGCAGAACCAAGTATCAGTGTAGGAGTAGGTGTCTCACTGGTGGCAACGGTTGGGCCGTGTTGGATGGATCCAATCATCAAGTTCTTAGCCGAGCATTAGGTGCCGGATGAAGAGAAGGAAGCAGAAAAAGTACGCTGAACAGCTACTCGGTATTGGTTGTCTGCCAATCGTAAGCTATATTGAAGATCTTTTGGCGGGCCTTACTTGCAGTGCTTGCACCCCAGCAAGGTTGCGGAACTACTGTCTGAGCTGCATGACGGGGTGTGTGGCACTCACATGGGGGGTCGTTAGTTAGCTCATCGGGTAATGACCCAAGGATTTTGGTGGCCGCAAATGCAGAAGGATGCTAACGAGTATGTGCGGAAATGTGAACAATGTCAGAGGCACGCCCCTATGATCCACCAACCGGCTGAGGACTTGAATCCTATTAGTAGCCCCTAGCCTTTTGCACGGTGGGGGCTAGACATCGTTGGTCCATTCCCCTGGGCGACAGGAAATCGGAGGTTCATCCTAGTGGCCGTGGATTACTTCACCAAGTGGGTGGAAGTAGAGGCGTTGGCGAATATTCGGGACGTGGATGTAAAGAAGTTTGTATGGAGGTATATAGTGACGAGATTTGGGGTACTGGAATCCCTAGTGTCAGACAACGGGTTGCATTTTGATAGCAAAGCTTTTCGCGAGTTTTATGGCAGCCTCGGCATCACAAATCAGTATTCCACCTCGACATACCCACAGAGCAACGGTCAAGCTGAGGCCAATAACAAGGCCATTGTGAACGGGTTGAAGAGGAGGTTAGAATGTGCCAAAGGCGGGTGGGCTGATGAACTGCCCAGTGTTCTGTGGGCATACTAAACTACCTCGAGAAGGCCTATGGGAGAAACCCCGTTTTCTCTAACATATGGAGCAAAAGCAGTCATACTCGCAGAAGTGAACTTGTGCAGTGCCCGGGTCTCAAGATTCAACCCTGCCAAGAATTCAGAGTTGATGATGAAGCAATTGAACATGCTGGAAGAACACCGGGAATCAGCGACTATACGACTGGCAGAATATCAACAAAAAATTACCCGGAGATACAACAGGGATGTGAGGAAAAGGGAGTTTGGAGCGGGAGATTTGGTACTTCGAAAGGTAATGGGGAATACACGAGACATCAATGTAGGGAAACTAGCACCAACTTGGGAGGAACCATATAGAGTCACCGCCATTGTAGGGGTAGGGGCATATTACTTGGAGGATTTGGATGAAAGACCACTTCCGCGGCCATGGAATGCCCACAATCTGAAGAAGTTCTACCATTAAGTATCGGTACACGGGGGTACATGTTGAATGTAATATTATATGTGCACGTTGATAATTAATGAAAAAGTAATGTTTGTCCATGCAGGTGTATCAGTACTTATGATTTTATCGTTGTTAACTCATTAAGCTCTGGTTGACGCACACGGGTAAATTTCGTGTCAAATTTTTCTTAGGACAAAAACCTATTCCCGACTTGATTCTCATCGCCGAGCATGTAGAAACCTTAGACTAAATTCTTCTAAGGACAGAAACTTGCTCCCGGCTCGATTTTCATCGCCGAGTAGGTGGAAACCTTATGCTAAAATCTTCTAAGGACAAAAACTTGTTCCTGGCTCGATTTTCATTGCTGAGTAGGTGGAAACCTTAGACTAAATTCTTCTAAGGACAAAAACTTGTTCCCGGCTCGATTTTCATCGCCGAGCAAGTGGAAACCTTAGGCTAAATTTTTCTTAGGACAGAAACCTGTTCCCGGCTTGATTTTCATCACCAAGCGAATGGAAACCGTACACCGGATTTTTCTAAGGGTAGAAACCTGCTTCTCGGGTTCGCAGAAGGCCGGTTCCCGGATGGGCGTGAACCTTACATCGGTCTATTCTAAGAATAGAGACAAGCTCTCCAGCTCTATTCTAGTTGCCGAGCACACAGGGAATACGTTAAACCATTTAGGGAGGACTAAAGTCACGATCTCGGACACGACCCAAATCATAGGGAAGGTAATTGCCCTACATCTCCTTAAAGAATCAACATATGTCAAATCTAGTAATTATCGTTGAGAAGTCAATTCTTTCTAGATGCAGGTGACCTATTTCGAGCCGGTCCGAGAAGTAGACTACCCTGTCATCTTGAATATATATATAAAAGATAAAAGCAATCAAAGAACATGACCGAAAGAATAACTTAGTAGCAAACATTCATAAACGCAATTGAAACAAGCAAGTAAAGTTTAAACCATTGTTTTATCGCCACAACCCGGCAACTGTAGCGAAATAAAACTTAGAAAAATGAAAATTAAACCATTGTTCTGTCACCACAGCTTGGTGACTCCAGGCAGAATAAACAAATAAAGGAAAAGTAAACACGGGTAAAAACATATAAAAGAAACCAGTAAAAAGCATAAGTATTAAATAGCAGGATCGATAGGTGAGAGCTGGGTTACGTCATTGGCCTGCTGCTTTGGCATGTCCTCGATTGGTGGCTGCTAGGATTGAACGTCCTCGGCAATATTAGGGTGGCTGGTGACCTCGGGGTCAACATGGGCATCGATCGCCTTCACCAACTCCCTCATACTGGGGGTGTCTTCTTCGTCGGCAGCATTAGTTTGGCTCTAAATAGGGGGAGGGGGAGTCGGGTATGGTATTTGCTCTGGATTCCTTAATGGGGAATCTTCGGGCACTCCCATCTCTTAGAGGGCTGCTAGCCATCCCTCCCCGAACCCATGAAGCCTGGCCTGATGAACGACAGGCTCCGCTAATTTCTCGGCATTCACGAAGCCCTCGTCATACCACTTGTTTTCACAGGCTTCAAGGGCCGCCTTTAGGTCAGCTATTTCGTCAGCCTAGGACAAGTTCAGGCTGGCTGCCTCTGCCAATTTCAGCTCAACACCCCCTAGTTTGTCCTCCTCCTCGGCCAATTTCGCCTCTGCCACCAGTCGGGCTTTCTTCGAGGATTGAGTCTTTTTCTCGGCAACCTCGACAGCCTTGCTTTTTTCCTTAGCTGTGGCATTGGCAACATCCTTCAGTGCCTTCTCTCAATCAGCGTCCTCAGCGAGCTCCTTCATTCTCTTGCTGAGGATGTGAGTCAGCTGAGCTGACTGGTGACAAAAGTAACGAATATAAGGGCTAAAGGATTATTCATGCATTAAAATGAACAACAAGTGAAGGAGAGGAAAATTACTGCCATGGTGTGCCATTGTAGTAGCCGTACTAAGGATTCCTCAGTTTCGTTCGAGAAGAAGTGGATGTCTTTGGGAAGCAAGAGGCCGTGTACCAAGCTCTCGGCCACCCTCCCCCCTTAGCCCTACGCCCAAGCCTTGATGCTGGCTGATGCTGGCAGAGGCCCATCACCAAGCTTGAAAGTGGGCTGCCAGATGTCCACAGACAGAGATGAGGATGCCATGTCCTTACTGCCCTTGGCAAGTGGCTAGGAATCACCCACCGATTCTCGGATCATAATCCCTCCCTGGGGAGGAGTCTTTGCAGGAGCATCGCTGGGGACTTTGGGGGGTTGGTCACCAACCCGCTATTTCTTCTTAGGGCGGCTGGCGGCAGGGGGAGGGGGAGCACGGTCCTCGCCTTGAGGCTGGGCCAAAGGCTGAGTGCCGGGTATGAACCGATCAATGGTCATATTCCTTCTGTTCACCATGGCTGTGTCCTGATCGGTTTCGGTTTCTACTGGCTTGGCTAATTGGGCGGGGGCGTCTGGCGCTTCAATAGGCACGTGGACTTTGCGGCTTAGAGATACAAGCTCCGCTGATTCGTCTCGTACAGGTGCATGGTCCTCTACGGTGGTATACCTAGGGCCGAGGTCCCGAGCTTCACCGGTGGTTAAAGAAGGCGAAAGGAAGTTTACGTGCCGGACGTCTATGTACGATTGGAGTAGGCTATCTACAAGCAATGCCTGGCTGAATGCTTGCTAGGTCGAGTACACGGGGTCGATGCTGAGTATCAAATGGGATGCTCGGAGCTGTCTGTCTGTATGAACAAAAATTTCTAATCTAAGTACAAAATTAAGATCTCGTATGTGTACAACTCGGAGATCTGGTTAGAACCTTTTTGATTCTGCAGCAAATCAACAAAAAAGATTGATTAGTTTAATACGTGAACAACTAATTAAAAGATGCAAACTTAAAGCAAATGAAGGTTCTCGGTACCGACCAACATCGTGCGGCGAGAACAGGCAAGGGAACTCGTTGGCAAACCAGTTGCCACTCACCCAGAAAAATTCTCCCGTCGAGTTTCTGTTAGAATCGGGAAGGCATGATATCAGCCGTACCCGCATATCTTTGGTTTTTAAGTAATAATCGAACCTAATATTCCCGCACAGACTATACATAAAGTTAATGTTATGGTGGTTTAGCTGTAGACCGAATATGTGGTTTAACCTATTCACACAACTCACCAGTCAGTAAAAATTAGGGGGGAGTTGGTCGGGACACAAACCGTAAAACCTAAGGGTGCCTATAATGAGAGGGTCAACTGGGAACCTAACCCTACCCTCAAGAATAGCCATCGAAGGGAAAAAGACGGTGTTTACATCATTACGCCTACAGAGGTCAATATTGCCCTCGTGACAGTAGGTGATATCAACATCTCTAGGTACATTATAGGCTACCCTAAAGCTAGCCAAGGATGCCTCTGAAGATAGGAGGTGAAAAAAACCCATTCCCAAACTAAGATTAAAAGAAAACTGAAAGAAGAAGAAGATATGAAAGGAAAGGCAAAGAGGACTTACTTTAGGACTCTAGGAAGGTATGGTGTTCTAGGCTGCAAGATGAGAGCACGAAAACAGTATGCTCGGCAGAGAGGTAGTTTGGAGAATAAAGAGTGTAAAGGTGAAGTAGAGACTCAGAGATAGCTATTTATAGGGGCCAACGAAGGAGCAAATAGCATTTAATGCAAAAGAGACGGGAAAACCTCTCCTATCCCTCTAGATAACTCCCACACGTGTGGGCTCGGTTCACAAACCAGCAATTCATAATTACTATTGAATGTGACAGTCTGGCGTGACGCTTCTTTTAAGGTGGCATTGATGGGCACTCGTATCACTCAACAACTGATGGTTAAGATTCTCTGGAAACCATTACCATCGCTCGATTGTCTTTGATTCGTTCTCGGTAACCGGGCATGAATCAAAGGGGGGCTATTGTATGGGAATTGGGCCCTCAATATACAGCTTGGGCCCTTGAACCCGTTCTCCTCGGGCCCAAGGCCCATAACACATCATACAACCGTCCTCATACTTGGACCTTAAACCTCGGCCTAGATACCTCCGAGCCCAATTTGGGCCCAGGAACCCGAAATAAGACCATATTGAACACCACAAGCAAGCCCCACCCCCAATCATTTCTGACCTGGACAGGAGAGTTCTTGCCCGGAGGCTCCCCATGCCTAGTTGCCTGACCGTGCATTTGACAACGTCACTACTGAGTAGATGGCGGAAGTGGGAATCAATTCCAATGCCACTCCCACCTTCCCAACGAAACGTCCATTTTGAGATAATGGAATTGGACCTCCATTCGCACTAAGAAAGAGAAGTAATCATAACTCCTCCACTCATCCTTGCTTATAAATAGGAGGGGAGAATGAGGAAAAGGGAGTTGGCAATTTTGGGAAGAGTACTAGGAAAAGAGAGTAAAGTAGTGATTCTGTTAGGAAGAGAGAAAGGCGCTAGGAAATAGAAGTATATTTGGGTCTACTGAGCATAGGACCACTCACAATAGGAAACCAAAAAGCCCACAAAACAATTAGGTTGTGAGCCCAAGTAAAGGTTAAGCCCAATAGCCATATATATTAGATTCAAGAAAAAAAAAAAAAAAGAGTGCAATCTAACCATTTAATAATTATTCTAACATTTTTTTAATCATCCATTCATTCTCTCAGATTGTGATCGACTTAAACTTAAATTTTCCAAATTATTATCTCAACATGTGTTTGTGTCAGAGAAAACCAAGGAAACAAAAAATATCATTTTTTTTTATGAAAATTTTATTCTCTACATGTCAGTTTGATAACTTTTTAAAATTTTGGTTCTCTCCATTTAACCTCATTTGCTTCTGATTGCATATCAGCATCACGTCAACTCTCACAAGGGTAAAATTGTAATTTTGATTTGATTTTCAATTGCATTGCATGAAATAAGTCTTGAAGTTATAACAATCATAATGACAGTTTGTGAGCATTAATCCTACCACCGGATTAAAAGATATCATAGAAACAAGTTTAAAGATAACATGTATTAGCATAGATTAAGTACTAAGCACACGTGATTATGAAATCTTAATTTTAATTGGTCTCTTTTTAGTCCAAATTGAGTTTATTACAATAATGTAATACGACTTGGTTGCAGATTTAATTTATTGTGGAGTGGCATGGACCTGATTAAATCAAGGAGACAAAGCAATCAATTAATTCCTAAAATTTGGTTAAATTTTAATTAATTAAATGTAATTAATTTAATTAAATTATTTTGGAGTCAATTGGTTGTACTTGAGGTCCAAGGAAAGTCTGAAATAGTGAAGAAGCACCGAAAAAAGTGGAAAGAATTGACAGTAAAAGGGAAAGATTTGGACCAAGTGCACTTGGACTACCAAAATCTCCAAATTTTCTTCTTTGGCCTATCTTACTCCTCACTCAAGTCAAACTCTAGCCCCCTACGTTTTTCACTTATGGTGTTTTGGTCCTTTTGGCCTCAATTCACTAAAGGGGTAATTTAGTCCTCTTGGTCTTAAGCTATCAACTTCTTATTATGATTCTTACTTGGAATGTTTAGGAGTGCTAATGCATGTAGATAATGTTTCTAACATTTCTTTTTAATTATGCCCTAGTTCTTTCACATGTTTTTGAATGTTGGCATGCTAAATCTAGGCTGTCCTTAGTTTCTCATGTTGAACATGATTTTAGGGGTTTTCAATTCAAATAACATGATAACATGTTCTTAGATTAGAGTTGATCACATATCACACACATATTCACTATACTTTAATTTGATTTCAATTCATATTTGCATGGCAAGAATAGGGTTTTCACCATGCTTATGAATGTTTGTTTCAATCTTTCATTACATGTTATTGGATGATATAAAATTGTTGTTAAATGATATGCATTATTTAATTGGCCACCAAAATCTAAAAAACTTGTTTCACTAGGCAAGGCAGGTACCTATACCTTCCTATCTTTTAACCTAGTCTCTAAACTTAGGTTAGGAGTTTTAGATCAATTCATTTCCATGTAATTTTGTCTTTATAGAATGTGATTAGGATTCAAAGCCATTTACTTTTGTTTTAGATTGTATTTAGGACCAAAACCATGTAATATTTAGTTACTTCACAAAAAAGTAAAATTTTAGAATTATTCAATAAAGAAGTATTTTTCAATTGTGGTTTTCTTATTTTTACAATAAATAAAGTGGTAACTCCATTGTAAAACCCTTGACCTATGAGGGATGATAATATCAGTAGAAACTCAACTGTCTCTTGAGAGGAATCAACACAACTTCATCTATTCGCCGGGTTTGGCTCTAACCAACAGGTTGAACTAGGGGCTTGGACTCTCACAAAACTTAGGACCATGCCTCATCAAACCAATAATTGGTTTGAATCTTCCACTTCTTATCTTCTAATGAGAGAGAGAGAGAGAGAGAGAGAGAGAGAGAGAGAGAGAGAGAGAGAGAGAGAGAGAGAGAGAGAGAGAGAGAGAGAGAGAGAGAGAGAGAGAGAGAGAGAGAGAGAGAGAGGAACATGCCTACAATACATCTCCTTTATTCCAAACATACCGTAGTTAAGTGGGAGCATATCACCTGCAACTAGGTGATCTGCAATCCTTCTGATGTGTCAAACAAATCCAAATTCTTTCTTTATTACCAAGAAAAATAAACTTATAACTTTAACCATATTTTTTTACTAGTGTGCAGCCTTGTGCTTATGCATAGGTACAATTAAAAACAATCACGATTATACATTGTTTTTTATAAGTGATTCAAATTATACATAATATTAGCTTATACTCTTTTTAAACCATACATTTCTAAAATATGTAATGGTTTCTCATTATATATATATGATTTATAATTTAATTGGATTTATACTCTTTGGTTTTTTCACCCAATAATTCACTTGCCACAAAAAATAAGTAAATAAACGGATATGTGGCGAAAAATTGAAATCCAATTTAGAATCTAATTGGATTTAGACTCTTGTGGGTTCCGGTTAGCTCAACTGATAAAGTCTCTGATGGTTGAATAAGAGATCTGGGATTCAATCTCCGCCTGCACCAAAAACTAATTGGTGTCTTGGTCTGATGATAAAGAGCAATTATCAGGAGCGGACGCCATAGGTTGAAACTCTATCTCAAAATTAAATAGGACTCTTCGATATATATATATATATATATATATATATATATATATATATATATATATAACCAAACACCCTAGATATCCACTGCCCGAGACACCACACCATTGATCGACACCGTTGGTCATCACAAGATTCACAACTATCATATCTCACATATGTCGCCAATGATGCAAAACACGCAACCACTTGTGGCTATTGAACTTGAAGGCCCAAGCTTTCAGATTGGCTGAACCTCCTTGGAAAACATTGTGGGGGAGGGGGCAGTAATTGAAAATTTAATTGCATTTTACCATACGGATACTTCGTTTTTGTTCCCTGTTGGATTTTCAATTCCTAAATGCTTTGTTGGTTTTTTTATTTTTGAGATTAAAGGTAGAAATTTCATCAAAAGGTAAATATATGTATACAAAGGGGTCTGGAACTTGGCCAGACAAGAAAAGACAAGAACAAAAAATGAGGGACAACATCATAAAAGAAAGACATTTCTAAGCAGGAGAATAAACACTACAACCATGGGTCCCTAGAAAATGTAGGGAATTTAACCAAAAAATCCCAACCTGTGAGAAACAAAATAAATAGAGAAAACACACGCCAAAGAAAAGAATCACACGCACAAGACAATATTTACGTGGTTCAGCAATTTGCCTACGTCCACGGAGTTGCAGGGATTTCACTATTATCAGGGAAAATACAATAGTGCACAAGAACACTCTCAAGAAACCCAAATCCCAATTACACCCTAACACTCTCTCACAGAAAAAATAAGAATAGAAGTTGGCTGCCTTTCTTTTCTCTATTTTCTCTCATGCGACTGCTCACTAGGTTAATTGGAATTTTTTTTATATATGTTCTCACGGCTGCACAATACTACTCAAAACCTAATATATATATATATATATATATATATATATATATATATATATATATATATATATATGTTACTATTCCAAATAGGAGTTGGTCAAATAGTGACCGACTTAGGCAATGAGGATGTGGGCTTGTGGCAATTCAAGCCACACACGGCCCACTTCAACAGAAAATAACCAAAACATCATGGAGGTTTCTGTTGTGCTGCAGAGAGCACAACAGAAACCACCATATATTTCCTTTGCTTTGTTGGTTTTGGAAACTCTGTACAACGTAGCAAAGGAAATAATTGAAAGGATAGAGAACCCTGCAGTGTTTGTTTAGGGTGTTTGGTTATATAAAGAAAGTCGGTAAAACTTTATGTTGTTTGGGTACAAAGAAAGAATGCTAAATTTGATTTGACATACCAGCTTTCTAAGTTGAAAAAATACCAAACAAACAAATCAACCAACTCAGCAATTAAAACAAGACACCAATTGAGAGTTTCAACATATGGCATTTACTCCTGATGATAGCTCTTTATCATTAAACCAAGACATCAATTAGTTTTTGGTACTATTTACGGACCACAACGTACTATTTCAGCTAACTTTTACCTTTATCTACAGTATTTTCAAGAAAAAAATTGCAATATCAGCTAAATAAACTGTTCTTGAATGGACACTAGATATCTATTCCATCTTAGTCAATTGTTGCACCCGTGCTGATGAATATTACAAATATCCTCTGATTGATTGATGGCATATGGCACTATCACAAAAGAATATATATGGATAGGTTGGGGTAAAAATCCATTTGGGGCATCTCCTTGATTGATGTCATATGTTATTCATTCTTTTGAATATAATTATGGAGCTTTGTTTGAAAAGTGATTATACATAGAGTTTTGATGAGCATTGGCTGAAGTGAATGCCACCAGAACACTCAATTAGACCCTGTGTAGTGTGGTCCTCATGAGTGCACCTCAAGTTAAACTTCCAGCACATTTCTCCCATGGAATTTTCTTCTGTGACCAATGAGGCAATAAGTTATCCAATTTTTTTTTCTTCTTATTCCTTTGTGGTTTGTGGAGACTTATGAGAGATAGGTTTGTTGATTTAAGACACAAAACCCATCTTAAAGAAAAATAAATGGAGCTTTCATCTTCATTACCAAAACAGTATTTTTGTTTCTAAATTCAAAAGGTTTATAGTAAATAATAGCCAGAAAATGATTTTGGGGTTGTAAATTTTTTAAAAATAAAATAAAATAAAGATGCTTTAGCGAATAACACTGTTCTTACTTGGAAAAAAGATTCCTTTATTTAAAATAGATTTATTTAATAGTTTTAATTAAATATTTTAAATTTAAATATCTATCTAATATCACATCATTAAATAATAAAACATTTTGTAAATTATTATATTCAAGAAATAAAATCTAAACTATTAAAAGGATTATTCTCTCTATATTTCAGAAAATAAATAGAATATGATTGCATTCTTACTCATGTATAAATTGAAATTTCTTTTGGTTTTTAGTTTTATTTGTTTTTCCCCAAAATAGTTGGGTCAAAGACATTGTAGAGGAGCTTTGCCCCGAAAGATGATAACAAAACACTAAATCACTAATCACGTTCTTCCCAAAAAAAAAAAAAAAAACTAATCACATTTGGCAACCTTTCTTCAACGATATGTCTAGAGTCTTCAAAATAAATTTCACAATTGTATATATGACAAGTTGTTAATTGTTGATAATAAAATGATGTTAGTGGTTGATTCAATTTGAGAATCAATGTGTTTAGTGATATAAAAATTAGAACCCAAAATGTGCTACAAAGGTTTTTTTATTTGTCAAATCATCTATCTCTCTCATTTCTGTTGCGCAGCTTCTGCATAAAACATGTAATAAACAACACATTAGTGTTTGATAATTACATAAGAAATAGTGAAACTCGTCAGTTTAAAGGAGTGCAGGCAGGCTCTCATGATAAACACCAAACCTAACTCTTCAGGAGAATGAGCCCTCATCATAAGCACTAAGATGGATGGCCATCGCTGCTGCACCAAACAGAATGTCAAACGAGGCCTATGGTCTCCTGAAGAAGATGAGAAGCTTTTCACATACATCACCACCTATGGACATGGAAAGTGGAGCTCTGTCCCAAAATTTGCTGGTAAATATTGCTTCAATTCTCTCTCGCTCTTTATAACAATAACATGTATATATGTAATGGATCTATAATAGAGTAACTAAATTTTGTACTCGCTCTTAATAACTGTAACATGTATCTATAATGGATCCATCTTAGAGTGACTAAATTTTGTACTCACAATAAATTTTATACACATATACACATGCAAAGCCTAAGTGGTTGCTAAGTGGATTTGGGATTGCAGGCCTGCATAGGTGTGGAAAGAGTTGCAGATTGAGATGGATAAAATATCTAAGACCAGATCTTAAGAGGGGTTCCTTCACTTCAGGGGAAAAACAGACTATCATTGATGTTCATAGGATCTTGGGCAACAAGTACGGATATATATTTTTAAAAATAGTGCTTATTTGGTTTAATGATTTTTTTATCATTTTGATAAGAATAGTATTTATTACACACTATAATTCATACAGTTTTGCACGCATGCTCCAAAATAACAGAACTCATGACTTCAAGTTACGAGTTCTATTTTTTTGGGCGTGTGTGCAAAACTGCCTGAATCAGCTTGTGTACAACAACATTTTCCCTTTTGATAATAAGGTTATGATAATAAGGTTATTTGAATAAATTCAACTTCAAAAGAAGTTAAATAAAAATAAATAAATAAATAAAAAGAGCGTAATTTTGAAGCCACTCATCATTTCTTTCTCCTTTTCCTTTTGGTTTGGAGTAAATTTCAAGAGAATTCTGTTTGGGTATACAGATGGGCACAGATAGCTAAGCATCTCCCAGGAAGAACAGACAATGAGGAGAAGAATTTCTGGAACTCATGCATCAAGAAAAAGCTTATCTCACAAGGGTTGGACCCAAACACTCACAATCTCATACCTTCTCATCAGAGAGCCTATAACGAGGTTGCATGCAAATGCAATGTATCACCAAACCATGAACTATCCAATTCAGTTTTCACTCTGAATTCTCAGATTACAAATGCTTACACCTTGGAAATGGGAACACCTATTTTTGCAGTACCTGATAATCAGCCTCCATTGCTTCAAAACCCTAATTCTGTTTGGAATCAGAGTCTCACTGACTTTACCAGTTTCCCTCACGTATCATCCATTGAGAGCACACCCAATATTTCTTCTTTTTTAGTGAACCTATCTGGGTTTGGGCTCTTAAACCATGAGAATTGTGTTTGGGGTGACAGTACTTTTGCACCCTTTGAAGCGCCAATATTGGAAGGAGAGCGACCAATGAGACAAGAAGTACTGCAAGAGAAGGAAAAGGTTTCTGAGATGGGAACTAATATGGTTATTCAGAACATGGATACTTCGTTTGATAGCTCTAGCTTTGATCTCCGGTTTGTGGAGTGGACCTTTGTTTCTGATTTTATGCATCATGATTTCATCTCTATGGATGATTTTGCATGGAACTAGTACTAGTAGGTCTTCAAGAGTACATTACTAGGTTTTGCTTATGTAAGGTGTGGAATCTCATCCACACTTCAATTTCAATGCTCTCTTGCCGATAATCAAAACCATATAAAAACTAATAAAAAGGTTCAACATGGTTTTGTTGCTTTTAAGATTGTAGACAAAAATGATTGTCCTTTTTTAGAAAAAAAAAAAAAAAATAGGGTAATTGTATTATATTTGTACTATTTTTTGGGTAAGTTATCTCTACTCATAACAAGGTTATATGTTAGAGTTATATTCTTCCATTAGTTGCCACTTACATCAAGGCAGTAACTCTCTACAGTTTCTTAGTACATTTTATTTTATTTTAATTTCTATTAGATTGTGATAGATTAAATAATATAGAGCCTATTTGGATAGGTTGTTCTAAAACTCTTAACGCGCATTTTTATCAAAAATGCAAATATGTGTGTTTGGTACTGTGATTTTACTAGAAACTGTGTTCTTTCAAATGCCATATATCACGTTTTGAAACTGAAGTATCAACAAACTTTTTGAAAAAACCACTTAAAACGCAGATTAGTAATACTTTTTAAGGTTTGAATACCTAAAACACCCTTAAGCATTTGCTAAATGACAAAATCATCAACCAACAAATAAACTCACCTCCCTAACTTTCAAGCAACAGCACTGCTCAAGGCCTCAGGCGGAATTTATAGCAGTGGTGAAGAATGTTGTTACAACAAGAACGAGCTCAGCTATATCACTATCGTAAATGGAAATAAGAAGGCACTACTTGTAGGAACAACTTGCATGTCCACTTGCTCTCCATCCATGTTTACAAGAAGAAGTTTGCATGCCCATGTGAATGAAATCTCTCTCTCTCTCTCTCTCTCTCTCTCTCTCTCTATTTGAGGTTGATATTAGCATTGGGAAGGGAAAGTAATTGGGGGTTATTTTAATTTAGTTTTTGCTTTTAATAATATTTACCTTTTTAAAAAAAGAAAAAAAGAAAGGCTAGTGGGGATTAGTGTATATTGTAATTATTATTATTATTATTATTATTTTCATGAGCTACTTAAAAAATGATAGAATAACATCAATATCAAAATTAAGTATTTAAGTCCTTTTTGGTAATCTGCACCAAAACACAATTTTAAACTAATACTATACACAAGTTTTACCATACATTTTATTGTGATTTTCAAAATTGTGTTTTCCAAATGCACATTTTAAAAATGCTATTTTTAAAAATGCATATTTTCAAATAGCTTACCCAAAGAAACCCATAGTGTCTATATTAAATCTAATAGTAGATTTCACGTCACATGATAACCCATGTTTCTTTTTCTTTATTTATTTTTTTATTTTTTATTTTTCATTTTAGACAAGCACTAATTTAGTAATTTAGACAATATTTTGTTACATCTATTGGTAACTCACATATCAAAGTATAGGGGTGGCAAAATTGGACACGATCCACGACCCGCGAACCCAACACGACACGACACGACACAAAATTAGCAGATTATGAGTTGAGACTTAATAGGTTAGTGTCATATTCGAGTTGACATGACTGACTCATTTAATAAACGGGTTGAGTTAGTATCTAATCCATAGAATCCGTTTAACATGTCTGACCCATTTAATTAAATGACATTTTATCAATATACCCTTCAAACCCTAGGTATATAAACTTATTAATTGTTGTGATTTATTTTCTTTGACATATTATGATTGATTATTTGTGATATTGAGATATGCTTTAATTTTGAATGATTATTTGTAATGCAATTACTCGTTAATTCTGAATTTTATATTAAAAATATTTATTTTTTTGGTTTTTCATAATTCAATTTGGTTAATACTATTTTTTTTTTTTTTTTTATAAAATCTGATAAACAGATCAACACGATTGACCCGTTTAATAAATGAGTCATGTTAGGGTTGAGGCTTGATCCATTTAATAAACATGTTGGCCGGGTTAATGTTGACATCCATATAGTCGAATACTCATGAGTCAACACAACACGAACTCGACAGGCGAGCACGAATGGCCACCCCTATCAAAATAGTACCCCCATTCCCAAAAAAAAAAAAAAAGAAGAAGAAGAAGTAAGAACTCCATAGTTTGTTTTGTATCTTTTCCGTTAGAATGTGGTATCATCAAATAAGATAATGTCTATCAAATATGATGCTAGATCCACTATATCACATGAAAACCTATGTATTTTTCATTTTTAAAGTAATTTTAGACATATAGTAACAAAGTCACATATGATAATAGTTTTATCAAAGTTTCTAAGATAAACATAACTCTATGGTATCTACCGTCCCCAAAAACATTTGAGATACCACATACTGCTCCTTTAAATGTAGTTTTATGTACAGACTATTGATTCGATAAAATAATTTTATGCAAATATAATCTCGATCTCTAAATCCTATTTATATATAAGGGTACGTTTGGTACACTGAATATGAATTACAACAGGAATGGTAATCTTTATTACCGGGAATAAAATGTGTTGTAATGGAATAACTAAACCTATTCATTAGTTTGGTTGTGAGTTGTAACATTAGAATAAAACTTATGATCTATTTTAGGAAATATCTCATTCATACAATTATATTTCCTAGAAAATAATATATTTTAAATTTTAGAGAGATGAGTTATTTTTGATGATTTTTTATTTTCATAATTGTTAGGTGGATATAGAAAGTTTATTTATTTGGAAATATATTAATGTTAGAAGTTATTACATCTATTAAGGAATAGCTATTACAATCCTTTTAGAGAGGAATAGTTATTCTTTATTTTAAAGAAAAGCTATTCATAAGAAATGACTATTCCCTGTAATAAAAACATAACCAAACTATTAAATAGTTAAACCATAGGAATGGTTATTACATTACAGTGCCTATTACAGTCTACCAAACGTGCCCTAATTCTTTGATATAACAAATTGGTGTCCCAGCTTTCAATCAGACTATTCTGCTCCTTGTTGATACTTGGTAGTAGATTTGATCGCTAATATATATTTCCTAACATAAACTATTTGCATAAATCATGGGCATCTCACTTTTATGAGTGGTATTATATATATAGTAGTATTCTCTTACAATAAATTTTCCATTCAAATTTACGTAGATTTAGATCAAAACTTCCAAATCAACATAATGCTTCTTGCACTATTTCCCTACTTGTATGACCTTATCATTTCGAAATCAATATGTTTAGGAAAACAATTATTTTCATAAACTGTTGAAATGATATATATGTTGTGTCCCTAAATCTAATCTGACTATTTCAAAATTGTTTTTGTAATTTGTAATTTTTTTTTTTTCTTCCCCTCCTGCCGTTGGTTATGGAAATGGATTGGATAAAGGAATTCCGTCAATTAGGTTACTAGGAGGTGTCTTAAGTAATGGTCTTATTGAGCTATAGAACCTAGGCTTTCATAAGTTTTGAAGCATGTATTACTTAATATGAAAATTAAAAGAAAAAAAAGCTGACACCCGTTAAACATTGACTCTAAGGTTATAAACCTAAATTGTTTTTCTAGGTAGAATTCAAGATTTTCCAGCTAAACCCATATGTTTGAATCGGTAAGTCCTCTCTCCTATCATATTTTGGAATATTAACCGCGCGCCTCTATAAAAGGATGCATGAACCTAGACTTATAATGAGAATTCAAACAGAAACTTAGAATAACATATATATACCTATATATCTAAGAAAGCCAAAAAACTAGACAAAGAGAGAAAAAAGAAAAGATAAAAAAAACGATAGAGTAAAAGAAAGAACAAGACAATCTACTATAATTGGGGCATTTTTTTTTTTTTTCCAAATAAAATAATCAAAGTTAAAACAAAGAAAAATCAAACGTCATATACAACACTTTGTAAAATATAAACTATAAGTGGAACACTTGGAATGAAATGGAGGATGTATATACATAAATATTGAGAGTTATGGTCAAAATTATAGGCAAGATGATGATTAGAGAGTGAAAGTTTTGATCAGATCCTAAACTAAACAAAATCTGAAGGGAACATTTTTCCTTGATGAAATAACTGTTAGTATATTTGGATTTGAAGGAAAGGAAAGGAAAAGGATGAACTTATTGATGGTATAGGTTTAATTGTGGAAGATGTAAAAACTTAGCTTTTTCTTATTTGTTTGATTGTTTTTTTATTTCGAAGAGTCTTAAGAATTTTTATTATTATGTTAAAAAATACACCTACGCAACAAGTTGAAATAAATAAATTTCTTATCAGGGACGTTGTTGTCTAATGGTACTTTTTCCTCATTTTCAAGCAGCATCCGCAATGGGTGTTGCTTTTGGGAGATTAAGGATTTTCTCATGGTTTAAAAGAAACAAAAAAAAAAAAAAAAAAAAAAAAAAAAGGAAAAAAAGGGGGTAAACTTTACTTCTTATTTGTTTTATTTTATTTTATTATTTTTTTTATACAAGATAGAAATTCTACTCTAGTCTAATTTAAGTGAATATGTGTGTGAAGTTCCCTCCTGAAGACTTAGACCCTAGCCCTTGAAATAAATAAATTTCTTATCAGGGACGTTGTTGTCTAATGGTACTTTTTCCTCATTTTCAAGCAGCATCCGCAATGGGTGTTGCTTTTGGGAGATTAAGGATTTTCTCATGGTTTAAAAGAAACAAAAAAAAAAAAAAAACAAAAAAAAAAAAGGAAAAAAAGGGGGTAAACTTTACTTCTTATTTGTTTTATTTTATTTTATTATTTTTTTTATACAAGATAGAAATTCTACTCTATCCTAATTTAAGTGAATATGTGTGTGAAGCTCCCTCCTGAAGACTTAGACCCTAGCCCTTGTCCCAACACCTCACAAGCACTTATAATTGTAGAGAGATCATCACACTTATATTTATTTGCTAAAAATGTAAAGAAATATATTCATAGTCAAGAGGTATAATTAGATCAAACAATTAATTTGTTAACTAACATTAAATTTGGTTCGCTGTAAAATATTTCAATAAAACATTTTTAAGTATTTGGTGTGACATGTAAAGAAACCACCAAAACCGATGGCGCGGCCACTAGAGTTGCTGGTACTAGAGGTCCAGTCACTAGACTAGCAATTCTAGCGATTGACACCGGATCAAAGGCTACAGTGAGTAGGCCACCAACACTAGCAACTGGACTAGCAACCCAACCACTAAATGGGATGGGGGGAACCACTGTTGTTTTTCTAAAATGTTTTAGCAAGTTTTAAAAGGTAAAATGTTTTATAATATTTTGGTGTGACATGTAAACCTTTTCAAACAAAAACCACCGAAACCAGTGGCTTAGACACTAGAGTCACTGGAGCTAGAAGTCCAACCACTAAACTTGCGGCTCTAGCGATAGACACTGGATCGGAAGCTCTAATGAGCAGGTCTCTAGCAGTGGCCGTTGGACTAGCGACCCAACTACCAAATTGGGGGCAGGGGGAACCATTGTGTGTTTTTATAAAATATTTTACTAAGTTTTTAAAGATGAAACGCTTTACAACATTTTACAAAGGATTTTATAGTTAATGGAAAATATTTTCAAGTTCGACCAAATTTTACAATGAAACAAAAACTTGTAAAATGCTGAATTTTTTTACTTAAAACATTTTACAGTGAAACAACCGAAGTGTAAGACATGTGGCAAAATGGGGAACATCCATGGGGAAAAGTGGTAGTGAAACAAGTGCTTAGTTGGACTAAATTAAAGTAAGGATTAAGGCCCAACAAGTGGCGTTAATCCTGTGGTTTCAAGGGTAGTTAGTGAGTAAATGGATAGTTACCTCGAGAAAATTGCAGGCAATTACCTTGAGCGGTTACAGATAGAAGCCAGATATAGAGGCACATGCCATGTAGTAGCAAGGAGCAAGGTGACAGTTGAAGATGCTTTGCATGGGTTTAATTGTGGAAGAAGTATACTCATCGTTTTCTTATTTGTTTGATTTTTTTTTTCTTATAAGAGTCTTAATCATTATGCTGAAGCGTATACCTAAGCAAAAATTTGAAATAAATAAATTCCTTATCAAGGACTTTGTTGTCCAAGGGTAATATTTTCCTCCTTTTCAACCATTTGCAGTGGGTTCTGATTTTGGGAGATTAAAGAATTTTTCATGGTTTAAAAGATACAAAAAAAAAAAAAAAAAAAAGGAGATAAAGTAGTCCACTTCCTATTGTTTATAAAAAAAGGTAAAGAAATACATTTATACTCATGAGGTATTACTAGCTCAATAAATTAATTTATTAACTAAGACACGTGATAAAATGAGGCACATCCATGTTGAATAAGATAGTGACACAATTGCTCAATTGCAAATTATTTAAACTAAGGATTAAAGCCCAATGGATGACAAGTGGCTTTTAATCTTGTGGTTTCAAGGATTGTTAGTGAGAAAATGGATTGTTTACCTTGAGGAAGTTTACTTCAAGCAGTTTCAACTTACAAAAAGAAGCTAGAGATAGAGATAGGTGCCAAGTAGCTACAAGCAAAAAGGTGAGAGTTAAAAATGTTTTACATGGGTTTAACTCGGGAAGAAGTATGTAAAAACTCAACATTTTCTTTTTTTTGTTTGATTTTTTTCTTTTCTTAGAAGAGTCTTAATCATTTTATTATCATGCTGAAGCGTACACCTAAGCAAAGAGTGGAAATAAATAAATTCCTTATCAAGGACTTTGTAATTGTCTAATGATACCTTTTCCTCCTTTTCAAGCATCCGTAGTGGTGTTGATTTTGGGAGATTAAAGAATTTTTCATGCTTTAAAGAAACTAGAAAAGAGATAAATTCCACTTCTTATTGTTTGTTAAAAAGGTAAAAAAATAAAATAAAATACATTCACACTCAAGAAGTATAACTAGGCCAAATAATTAATTTTTCTATAAAAAAAAGGTCAAAAAAATTAATTTAATGACTAAGACACATGGCAAAAATGTGACATCCATTTGGAAAAGTGGCAATAAAACAATTTCTCAGTTTGATTTAATTAAAGTAAGGATTAAGCTCAATGGATGACAAGTGACATTAATGTTGTTGTTTCGAGGGTATTTAGTGAGTTAATGGACAGTTACCTTAAGGAGTTACTGATAGTTACCTTGAGCATTTAGAAAAAAGAAGCCGGAAATAGAGACACGTGCCAAGTAGCTACAAGCAGAAAGGTGATTGTAGGGTCACAATTTGCAGCCCAAGTCCAAAATGTATGAAGTCTTGGCCCAATGAGCCCAATATAATAAATTTGTAAAGAATGGGTCAAAGAACTAGGTCCTAATGAGTTGGATAATGGCTAGCATTGAATTGCATGACGATCAAACACAAATAAAGGATGCTGATATCAATAGACTTTCAGTCCGAGGAGGTTAAAAATGTATATAATGATCACTCTTGGATATGAGGATGACTTAGATTGCTATAATATTTTTTTTTCTCTCTTTTTCCATCTCCTTCTCATGGAGGATCTCTCACATTATATAACTCCTTTTGGATCATCTTGATCCTACACTTGTTGATCATCTGAGTCCCTACTTGAGTGCCCATCCCATCAGACACCCCTTTCAGCCTTTTGTGAGTTGTGGTAGTCAAGGCAGCACTGTTCAGAGGTCTTCTTCACATAAATGCGGCCAGAAAAGTAGCTGCAATGCATTTAATGCGGTTGTAGCAGCTTTTCATTAGATATTTTGGGTTTTCTTCTTTCTCGTATGTTCATGGGACACATTCTTATCGCTGGAGCCTTTAGGAGGGCCACTCTAATTGCTGGAGTTCACACTTGGGCTACATTCATCGTATCCGAGGAAGGTTCCTCCTCGAATCGTCCATTATTCGTTCCCTACTTACGAGGCTTTAATTGGGAACTTCCAACATCTATTTGCTCCTCCTCGGATGTATCACTGTCTTCGGACATAATCCAAGGCCCAATATATAATCTTAGGCCCTTACCCCTACAATAGCCCCTCAAAATTCCAGTTTTTCCCTCTTATCTGAGGAGAAAAAGTGGGGTTTTGATTTTTAAGGGGACAAGACCCGCTAATTCTTTGATTCACACGTGTGGGGGTGCAGTTTTGCGCGCCTCATAATTGTCACTGACACTTCGTAGCCCACGAGGCGTTATTAATTACTCTAGGCGGCTGTATGTCCCCCGCATCCAATGGCGAGACGCCAATCCAACGGTTGACATTTTTCCCTAGGATTTTGAGCGGGAGTATTCCCACTTACTTTCTCCCCCTATATAAAGCCTTAAGGGAAACCACTTTTCTCTTTTCTTCAAAAACCTTCAAGTGCTTCAGAGAATTCCAGCGCCCCGTCTCACAGAACACTCTAAACTCCTGAGTCTCCATAGCTATTTCTTATAAGAAGTCTTTGCAAAATTTCCTAACAGTTTCAAAGACTAGCATACGTGTTCCCGTAAGTCTTTTATTTTTTCATATTCTTCATTTTCATCTCGGCCTTCTTCCTCGGCTTTTTTTTCTTTTTGGAAGCCTTTCTCCGCGTCATTTCAGTTTACTTAGATGGGTAGGTTCAAGCATTTAGTAGGCTCACCGGCCGGTATGGAGGGTTTTAGGGCCAAATACCATATCCCCCGGGGGGTGGTTTTGGAGTATTGTCCCTCGG
Organism: Quercus tomentella; assembly: GCA_028535165.1. Taxonomy (NCBI): domain Eukaryota; kingdom Viridiplantae; phylum Streptophyta; class Magnoliopsida; order Fagales; family Fagaceae; genus Quercus; species Quercus tomentella. The sequence goes on from JAPQVY010000156.1 coordinate 81,871,909, forward strand.
ATCGAGTTCTTACTAATAGGGATGTGGGTCAAGTTGTAATTCCCATGATTGCTTTCATAGAGTGAGGAATGATGCTTCCCATGGGTAGGATAACCAAGGATTACCTACTCAATCATAGATTAACTCCCCATCAGTGTGCCCCCAACCTATTTAGGGTCCTGGGCTACATAGACGCTCTCAATGAGCAGATGGGCCTGGAGCTTACATGGCATGACGTGGTTCACATGTACGAGTGCCATAAGCTCGCCAGCGCGGGGTACTATCTCAAGTCCCGGTCCGACGTTGTCAGAATGATATCGTGCCTTCCCAAATCAAACAAAGGCATGAAGGACGACTTCCTTATCGTCTCCAGGGATTGGAGTGATGGTCTTCATTGCCCAACTCGGGCAGGAGATCTAGGTGGGGTACCCTAGGAGTAGGTTCCTAAGCAAGGATTTTAGTTCTCTCATACACTATATATTTTTCATAATTATTTTAATATTTTTTCTTCTTGGATAATAGTTTGTACATTTCTAACCAAGATTGCCTCCTCGAACATGGTTGTAGATAAAGGCCACGTCGCTCCAAGGCTTAGCCACGTTAACGTACCGGGTCTTAACAAACTACTGAGGTCCAAGGTATTCATCAACGAAGACGGACAATTGCGTGCTGCCCACCTAATTCTAGACTACGAACCTTTGTCCCACATATTCCAAGACGTGAGCCAGGCAATAAGGGCCGATGACTTTAGGCTTAACCGTATAGACATGTCCAAGCCAGGATTCTTGGCTCGGAGAGATCTCCCGCCCGTTGAATTTCCTATTCAACGTGCTCCTCTCCAAGTAGCGGCTTTAAGAGAGGAGTCGGCCTCTTCTCGTCGTTCCCTTAACGCTGAGATCAACCAGTTTCGCTTTGAGGAGGTAGAAGGAGCACCAGGAGGACCTGTAGAGCTCTTGGATTCCGAGCACGAGTCCGACAAATTTTCCATAGCTACTCCTCTAAGGCTAATCGTCACTCGAGTTGACTCCAGCTTAGAAGTTGAAGAAGAGGGAATGGATCTAAAGCCTAGGTCGAGCTTGAAGAGGCTGTTGTCGAATAGGAACAAAGGGTACACGTCGAAGGAGGTTCCTAAGACCCAAGTTCCTCCCAGTCTTCCTCTTCCTCCTCCCCTTCCATCTACAGACCTCGGACTTAAGGCCATTCCGAACTTGAGGAAAAAGGGGCCAGTTGAAGACCTGGAAGAGGGTGAGGTGAAGCCTCGGAAGGAGGCCAAGCAACAAAAGAGGGGCCAGGACCCCAAGGGCAAAATGGCCAAGTTGGTGGAGAGCCGAGAGGAAGTTGATGTACGCTGAGGGCAGCGCTCTTGGGCCCCTCAAATAGAAGTGGAGGGCGCCCCTATTCCTTGGGACGCCACAATTTGGGAATCCCAAAGGGGGTACGCTTCCGTCCTAGCCGAAGCTCTAGAGCACCCTTTACTTCTCCCTCGGGATATGGAGGGCCTTAGGCGTATCAGGCAACCTGACTTCTTCATGTCGTTGAAGAAGGACCTCGCCATGGTAAGTCAGCCACTACTCTTCTAAGCTTGACGCTAGGATTTTCATTTACTCACATGCACGTGTTTGATCATTTTACTATTGTCATGCAGCTTACTCAGCAAGTTTACATGGCTAAAGAGTGGGTCAGGAACGCTAGGGACGAAGTCAAAGCTAAGGCCAACTCTCGCTTTGAAGTTGAGAAGGCCCTTGGGGCTTTTAAAGAAGAACACGCTCAACTGTCCGAGAAATTAAAGTAGGCGGATAAGGCTCGCCAAAGCACTGAGGTCGGCCTGAAGACTACGAAGAGGCAAATAGAGGATCAGCGCCAGAAACTGCATATCACTGAGATAAACCTCGGACCTCAGTAGTTTGTTAAGACCCGGTACATTAATGTGGCTAAGCCTTGGAGCGACGTGGCCTTTATCTGTAACCATGTTCGAGGAGGCAATCTTGGTTAGAAAAGTACAAACTATTATCCAAGAAGAAAAAATATTAAAATAATTATGAAAAATATATAGTGTATGAGAGAACTAAAATCCTTGCTTAGGAACCTACCCCTAGGGTACCCCACTTGGATCTCTTGTCCGAGTTGGACAATGAAGACCATCACTCCAATCCCCAAAGACTTCCCAGAGACGATAAGGAAGTCGTCATTTATGCCTTTGTTTGATTTGGGAAGGCACGATATCATTCTGACAACGTCGGACCGGGACTTGAGATAATACCCCGCGCTGGCGAGCTTGTGGCACTCGTACATGTGAACCATGTTGTGCCATGTAAGCCCCAGGCCCATCTGCTCATTGAAAACGTCTACGCAGCCCAGGACCCTAAATAGGTTGGGGGTGCACTGATGAGGAGTTAATCTAAGACTGAGTAGGTAATCCCTGGTTATCCTACCCATGGGAAGCGTCATTCCTCCCTCTATGAAAGCAATCATGGGAATGACAACTTGACCCACATCCCTATCAGTAAGAACTCGATTCGGGGGACAATACTCCAAAACCACCCCCCAGGGGATATGGTATTTGGCCCTAAAACCCTCCATACTGGCCGGTGAGCCTACTAAATGCTTGAACCAACCCATCTAAGTAAACTGAAATGACACGAAGAAAGGCTTCCAAAAAGAAAAAAAAAAAAAAAAAGCCGAGGAAGAAGGCCGAGAAGAAAATGAAGAATATGAAGAAATAAAAGACTTACGGGAACACGTATGCTAGTCTCTGAAACTGTTAGGAAAATTTGCAAAGACTTCTTATAAGAAACAGCTATGGAGACTCAGGAGTTTAGAGTGTTCTGTGAGACGAGGTGCTGGAATTCTCTGAAGCACTTGAAGGTTTTTGAAGAAAAGAGAAAAGTGGTTTCCCTCAAGGCTTTATATAGGGGGAGAAAGTAAGTGGGAATACTCCCGCTCAAAATCCTAGGGAAAAATGTCAACCGTTGGATTGGCGTCTCGCCGTTGGATGCGGGGGACATAAAGCCGCCTGGAGTAATTAATAACGCCTTGTGGGCTACGAAGCGTCAGTGACAATTATGAGGCGCGCAAAACTGCACCCCCACACGTGTGAATCAAAAAATCAGCGGGTCTTGTCCCCTTAAAAATCAAAACCCCACTTTTTCTCCTCGGATAAGAGGGAAAAACCGAAATTTTGAGGAGCTATTGTAGGGGTAAGGGCCTAAGATTATATATTGGGCCTTGGATTATGTCCGAGGACAGTGATACATCCGAAGAGGATCAAATAGATGTTGGAAGTTCCCAATTAAAGCCTCGTAAGTAGGGAATGAATAATGGACGATCCGAGGAGAAACCCCTCCTCGGATACGATGAATGTAGTCCAAATGTGAACTCCAGCAATTAGAGTGGCCCTCCCAAAGGCTCCAGCGATAGGAATGTGCCCCATAAATATACGAGAAATAAGGAAACCCAAAATATCTAAGGAAAAGCTGCTACCACCGTATTAAATACATTGCAGCTATTTTTCTGGTCGCATTTATGTGGAGAAGACCTCTGAACAATACTACCTTGGCTACCACAACTCACAGAAGGCTAAAAGGGGTGTTTGATGGGACGGGCACTCAAGTAGGGACTCAGATGATCAATAAATGTAGGATCAAGATGATCCAAAAGAAGCTATATAATGTGAGAGATGCTCCATGAGAAGGAGATGGAAAAAGAGAGAGAAAAAATATTATAGCAATCTATGTCATCCTGATATCCAAGAGTGATCATTATATACAGGTTTAACCTCATCGGACTGAAAGTCTATTGATATCAGCATCCTTTATTTGTGTTTGATCGTCATACAATTCAATACTAGCCGTTGTTCAACTCATTAGGATCTAGTTCTTTAACCCATTCTCTACAAATTTATTGTATTGGGCTCATTGTGCCAAGACTCCATATATTTTGGGCTTAGCCTGCAAATTGTGACCCTATAGTGATAATTGCCTTAAGGCAGTTATAAAGGGTTACCAGGCTCTGTTAACAGCGAGACACTTTGTAGAAAATTAATTATTAGTCTATTAGGAATTTAACCTAATTCCTAGAATTTGTGAGACATGAAAAAAATAGAAAATATGTGCAAAGAGAAACAATCACATGACACAACATTTAGATGGTTCAACAATTTGCTTACATATATGCAGTTTCTGTGTAGTACAATTTTTCGATACAATAGTGAACCTTAATCTAAAGGAACAAATAAATTCCTTAAAGCAATGGTGCCAAAATATCCACGAGCACTCTCCTCTCCATAGACTAAGCTTTAGAGAATTTCCCATTTAAAATCGTCATGCTTCCAAGTCAGGTTAAGTCATAAACCGAATCATCAAACACAACTAGAATCTTTTGTGTAAAGTGGTGTCTCTATGTGCTTTATTAATTACTCAAGAAGTCTCTTCAATGTGTTATCTCCCCAACAAGTGGTCTTAAAACTGATGCTTTGAGGGCAAGTGCTCGTTAGTGGGTCCCACCAAGTAGAATAAGAAAGTCTCTTATGCTTTCTCTCATGGTTGAGTAAGGGTTCTACAAGTGGTGAGTCAAGGTGATTGTGTATTGGTGACTCCCATAATTGAGCAAGGAAGACTCTATATTAGCCCTTAAGCATGGTGGAGTAAAGGACACGCTATTCGTGATGGTGATACATGACACTTGGATTGTCATGAAAAAAAAAAGTCTTATGATCAAGGGAGAGACTAACCAAAGTGCTATGAGTGACTTAGTAGAAGGCTCACATGTGAATGAGAGATTTGTTGGAATACTTACATGTGAGTAGTGTTGTTGGTTAAATAGTGAAATCTCACATTGGATACTAATAAGAATAATGAACGGTTAATAAACCATAATTGAGCTCACCCATTACATTTAAGCCTTTTGGGTCAATTGTTGTCTTTATATATTATATCAACCACTCAATTGAAGTCTTCCAGTTGTGTTTCTCTCCCTAAAAAAAGCAACACGTAGAAAGTTGAATTAGGCATAACTACAAAAGTTTCAAGTATAAATAGAGGCTTATTTTACTAGGAAGGACACAGCCTACCATTGAGAACACACTAGAGAACAATTTTAGGGCCATTTGTGCTTAGGTTTTTAGGAGATCTAGTAGTTCTTATGCTTTGTAAAAGACTATTTGCTTGTAAGTTACTTCCTTTGTATTTGCTATCCTATTGTTAGGAACTTTTTTTTTTTTTTTGGTTGAGAATATTGTTGTTAGGATCCCAATGGTTCCTAATGGGAATAGTAGGGGAATGTATGAGAATCGACCTAATTCGAGATAGTCACCCTCCATAGAGAAATATTAAGAAAAAGAGGAAATGCACTAAGCAATAAATTGATTTATTCTTCAATATCTAATGCTGAATTACAATTATGCATTTATAAGAGACTAGCTCCAATCTCATTGGCCCATTTCTTCAGAGTTTTGATGTATAGAAAAATTGGTCAAGAACAAATTATGGGAATTGTATATCTATAGTGGTTTCTCAGAATGAGTTCCACTTTAAATTGATCTTGAGAATAAATGGTGAATTCTAGTTGGCCCAAAATTAAAGAGTCCCCATAGGGCTTGTTGTTTGTTAATAATTGTCTCTAATTTTATTTATTTTAATAAATATAATTATAAAAAATTTTAATTAAAATTTTATATTTATTTTATTTGCCCAAGCAATATGTGGCAAATTTTAATTTGCCAACGGGATATTCAACACGTAATTTATTTTATTTAATTAATTTATTGGCAAATGAATTTGGAGTTTGTCACTAAATTAGACATGATGCTTTGTAATTGACTTGGACATTTCTATGTTTTGAAGCGTAGAAAGTGGTCAAGTCTCGATAACTTCATGCTTGGATGTATTTTTTTTTTACTACATAATTTTGTGACGCACACATTTAGCAAATTGGACGCCACAAGCTTGTCAAACTCCTATAGAAATCACTTGCAAAAAGAATTAAGCTAAACACAATCATGGAACTACCATATAGTAACCATGACCAATTAACATTCGGGCTCAAAATATAAACACAGCCATACTCCAAGTCATCTATTTTTTTCCCTTTAGACTTTTAATTCAGCCTCCAATGAAAGACAAAGTGTAGAAGCCCAATAGGAGACAAACTTTAGAAGCCCAAAACAACTAAAAGACATCCAAATAGGCCGCACTGTTAACTCATGGTTTCAGTTTATGAAAACACACCGTGTGTTACAGATTTTACCCATTCTCCTATAGGTATCGATCAACACCACGTTCGTGTGATGTTATGACTAATGAGAGAGATATTTTAGCTTACCATGATATCCTAAAGCAATTCTCTTAGCGAAGATGACCTAAATAAGGGTTTCCTTCCCACTTAAAAATTAGGGAAATCATTAACATTCAAGAGAACCTGATCAATTGGCACATTTTGTGATTTTGTTCAAGTCTTTCATCTACAACATTAGTTGAGAACACATGTACCTCATGGTTCTTGTAAATCGCATACTGGATTGAAAATTTTAATTCTTGGCTGTATGAGTACTCAACTATTACTATAACAGAGACCCTATCAAGTAGATAAGCTGAGCATGGGGCTAGGAATTCTAGTGAGAGACCATCTAGGCGAAGATAGTGTTGCTAAGAGCTGTAGAATCAGATTCTGTGGGATTAAAGACCTTGCTGATGCGGCTGCACTAGGATCCGGTGTCATATCACTATGAAGACTAGGTTTCAAGGCATCCAGGTTGACTATAATTAAGCATCGGTGTGGTGAGCTTTACATGTATAGCATTCATGCATTGCCCAACTTTAATTGTACTAACCAAATCAGGATTCATTTTATGAATTATTATTAACCAAATTAAGATTAACTTCAAATATAGAATCAAATATCATGGCTCGGGTACAAAATTTATCATAAATAAATGAAATTTCATTATTTTTTTAAAATGAGGTTTTCTTTTTCTTGGTTAAGACTGGTTAAGTTGTAATCTAATTTTTAATTTTGTATTATATTAATTACAACATTTTTTCCCCAAAACATTTTAAGATTTCAATTGAGTTGAGTTTCTATTGATCTAATATTGGAGACGTTTTTGGTTGAGGTAAACATGGTGAAAAACCATTATTTTATTTTATTTTTTAAATTACTTATCACATCACTACTTGTATAATATAAAAAATGACCACATTTTAGTCAACTAAACCCAAAATTTATCCACATTAGGCTAAGCAAAGTTGTGTAAAAATACATAATTACTACACTAATTATATATGTAAATTTACATTGATACTATTTATTTTGCATTTAGCTTTTTATTATTTCTTTATGTATCTCGAAAATAAAGGAAGAGTAGACGGTAGTTGTTGTATATGAAGAAAGAGAAAAAATAAAAAAATCAAGAAATTAAAATTGATATTTTAGTATAAAATAGATTATCTGATATAAAATATTTTGAAAAGTGAGTATGTGAAGTAGATTTTTTGTGCAAAAATAGGCAGAAATTTTTGCACAAATTGAAGTGAATACTCTTATTATTATAAAACTAACTTGTTACCTCATGCATATGCATAGATACACTTAAAGATATACAATAAGATACATAATATAATTCCTATATATAATTTAAATACCATTGATAGTCATTTTTATATTTTGTTAACTCTTTAAAAAAATTTGTAAGGATATTATTAGATATAAAATGTAAATTATCCATATATATATATATATATATATATATATGTTTAAATTATTGTGAAGCACTTTTTTTTAGGACTCATTTATTTTAGACTCTTTGGTTTTTATACTTAATAACTCACTTAAATGAATATTTATGATGTGGTCCCACATTTTATTCTAAAATTAATAAATAAAACTTTTTAAGAATAAATAATTTAGAACACATGGCGCAATTGGAACTCTAATTTAAAATTCTAATTTGAGTTTCTCTCAATTTCACCTACTACTACTACTATTATTATTATTATTATTATTATAATATAGATTTTGGTCATTTTATAATGGGGATAGAGCATTTTTGTAAATGGTACAAGTCCTTTTTATAATCGGGGCTTAGGCCTAAGTCTAAGAGTGGCCTATGCCTTGAGTCTAGATAAATTTTTTTGGGGGAAATTTATATAATTTAGTAAAAATTGTTCCTTAATGTCAGAAAAATTTTGAAGTATTGCAAGAAGTTTGGAGGATCGTGACCTTAGCACCGATTTTACTTTGCCTTAATAATAAATTTCAATTGTGTGTGAAAGAGAAAATAATGTTCATACAAAAAGGATACATGTATTTAATTCAGATGAAACGACACCATTACAAATTAGCCTTTTCATTTCTTTTCCAAAACTCACAAGATATTCCAACACCAATGTTTAATAGGGAAAAATGAAGAAAACAATAAGAAAAGGGAAAAGAAAAAAGAAAAGAAAAATACTCATATATATGCCTTCAGTCATCATTCTATAGTGTAGTACATGATATATCGATCCATATCATCTTCATGGTTGGCAAAATAATCCCCCATTTTTGGTTATTTTATCCGAACACAGTATTCTACCTTTGTGTCAATGAATTTTAGTAATACAATATTTGCGGATGTCATATTAGTTAGTTTACTCACTCTTGCAAGGAAAGGGCAACAGGGTTGTCTAAAGAGGAACATAAAGAGAAAATTTCTTCTAATGTTCCATTCATACAATCCCGGATCTTGTCATATGACATGTATTCGTCGATGATTTCAGGTTTCACAGGCTTCGTCTCTGTTAAATTTATCTGTGGAAAATCTTCAAGTTCTAAAGGTGGGTAAGGAAGTTGATAATCCAAACTTGTGTAACTTTGTATCTGCATATCCTGTATTAATAAATACATAGTATGAATAATAACCAACACAAATATACAAGTAAACATAAACACTATGAAGCAATCAGCTGTGTATAAAGGCTTGCATATATGTGTGTATATGAGAGAGAGAGAGAGAGTAAATACATACACTTTAGGTTCGTATATACATATAAGAACCTAAAGTATATGTATATATACACCAAACAAAGAGTAGTATTCATTTTATACAAGGTAATTATTCTTTCCAATATATTATCAGTTATCAGATGATATTAGCGCACATCATGCCTTGACTCATGTGTGTCTAATCAATTTGTTAGTGACAACTAAGAAGTTTTTCCGGATAACTACAACTTACAAGGTCGTAGAGTAGGTAAGAGAACAGTTTCTCCTTTTGCTTTAGTTTTTTCCCAAAAACATAAGCAATTAGGAAAATTGAAAAACTTGGAACTTCTTTTTGTTGGCTTATATGACTAAAATTTTAAATGATAAAAGTAAAAGACCAATGGAACTTCTTTTCCAAAGCTTTTTTAAATGAATAGAATAGAAAAACTAAAAATTTTGAGAATGGGAAATATGTCAATCATTACTGAGACCCGGGAAAAGAAAGTCAGGCGGAGACATAGGTTTTAGAAATGTTTTGGGGTCACCATGAGGAAAACAGGGAAGAAAGATGTTTGAACTTTGAACGAAGTTTGAGTCAGTCAAAAGAAGTTATGGAAGATGGTGAAGAAAGTCATTGAAGTCAGTCTTAATAGATTTTGGAAGGAAGCTAGCTTTAGAAAAAGACAGCGAGTTCATTGCTTCCAACTTTTGTTACTTTAAGATCAAAAGAGAAACTCAAAGGGCTTGTCTTGTGGGCCAGTTCCAACTTGTACCATCGTTGGTGCATGCATGGATATGCTGCCATATGATGATTTATGAAAGAATGTAAAACTGTTGTTAAAAATCAAAAAGTGGTGTGAACATGAAGCCCTAGTGACAAAGCAGGAATAAAGCAGAATTTCGCTGGAAATGTAGTCTTAGCAAAGTATATAATCATATCATGAACAAAGGAAGTGGGTAAAAGCATATTATTCTTATTATATATAATAACCATTAATATAGTTCGAGAATGAGACAGGTCCTAACATTTTTTTTTGACGGCAAGACTACCTAAAATTACCTCTTCCAAAGCTTATAGAAGTTGGAATTTTGTGTATTTGACTACAACCTTTTTATAATAATCATTTTGATGCACCACATACTAGAATTTACCTCATGCTAATTAACATCTCCTATGTATGTATATCTAATCTCATGCCATGTTAGAAACGAATTCTGAGACCATATTTCTCATTGTTTTACCTGAATTAGATTTGAGGGGTAGTCCACACCAAGAGAATACAAATTAGCAGCACTATTTGCTTCATCTGAAGCAAATGGAGCTTGTAAATCATCAGCTATGCCAGTTTCAGCAGGTGTGCCTTGAGTGAGATCTGAAGAGGAAGTGTCTGATGGAAACTTAGAGTAGTCTTGAATGAAATTCTCATCCTCAGCTTCTCTCCCTTGGAAAGTTTCAAGTCCACTTGTATCATCCCCCAATAATTGTTCATCCAAGGCTGAGACTGAATTACCATTCTCTAAATTCTCAGTCTGTTCTTTTTCTTTGGCTTTGGGAATCTGTATTGTTTTCTTGAAAATGCGACATAATGCATAAGAGTCCTGAAATGCAAAATTACCATACATTGCTTAACCTTCCATGATTAAATCACATACCTAAGAAAAGAGTATAATACAAAGATCTAGAAAAGTGAGTTTGGAAAAAGAAGGGGAAAAAAAAGACAACAAGAAACAGATGGAAAGATAATAGTAAGTACAACTAAAGTCATATAACCAAAGACTCTTTCATCATGATGTTGATATAAGCTATAACTTTCAAAAGGAAAAGAAAATTTGACAAGGAAGAAAAAGAAGAACATATGAGATTTGCTTTATTTTATGTCTGATTGCATAAAGATATTCACATAACCAATGATAGCTCTTATTATAAACTTGACTAAATCTCACATGAAGAGTCCAATCTTAGGCTGTTCCTCATTGCACTCCAGCTACTGTAATAAAGAATTCGTTCACTGAACTCCATGCATCTATGATTTAACCTTTTCTTTTTTGGGGGCTGTAAATTTTAGGGTTTCTAGGGTTTCCTTCATTAACACTAGTTATCACCAAGGACTATCTACATCAATCAAAAAGTGTGCAAGTTTCTCTAACACAAAAATGACATTCAAAAAACATATTATCCCTCCCTTTATCATTTCCTAGAACATAAATCTCTCTAAACCCTAATGTTAATATATTTCGTTTATGTTTTAACTTTGAATAACGACTCATCTATATCACGGAATAGTTGAATTTCATCAAAAACTGCAGATCCAACTTTAGCACAGTGAATTTAGCACCCCCCCACCCCCCCAACTTTTAGCACAGTTAACCAATAAAGGTCATATAATCAAATTGTTACATGTTGGCATTGTTGAGTTTATATCAATTGAACATTTTTATTTTTTTTTTGAAAATTCAATTCAATATTCTAAAATTATTCATTTACAATGCCTGAAAATATATAAAATTTGGTGAACTAAGATGCAAGCACTACATACCTTCAAACTTGATGATGCAGAACTGCTACACATGGAGTCGATAAGGCGGTACTCATGCATCACCCAGTTAGTTCTGATGCCATGGGGAGCTCTACCTCTATAATACACCAAAGTCTTCTTCATGCCAACTGGGTGCTTATGAGAGTGCACTGGCCTGTCTTTACCAGTGGCTTTCCAGTAACCGGCTCGTGTTGCTCGGTTGGTTCTTGATCCATTAGGGTACTTTCTATCCCTTGGACTATAAAAATACCACTCCATATCTTTGCTTGGTAAAAATGATTTCTCTGTTAATTAATACAACAACAAATGAGCCTTAGTCCCAGAATACATTGATACAGTAGACAAAGAGAAAAGATTTCATAATATAGAAAAGAATTATTTATGTACCTGGTAAATCCCATGGTTCACATTTGTAGAGATCAACTTCTGGGATAATTTCAAGCTCAATCGTGCCGCCATTAATTTTTCGATGTAGATAGTAAGCAACAAGCTCCTCATCTGTTGGATGGAACCTAAAACCTGGAGGAAGACTCATGGGTGCCATTGCACACTGTTTGATTTGTGTGTGTGTGTGTGTGAGAGAGAGAGAGAGAGAGAGAGAGAGACACCAAATTTGGAAAGAGAGAGCACAGAACATGAACTAAAATGGCTTGTACTATTGAACTATATAGGCCACAGTTAGGATCCAAGCCATGAAATTAATTGCCTGATCTTTGCAATTTATTACACCACTGCCATTCACTGTTACTTGTCAGATTCTGAAACCAATCCTTGTCTTTTCTAACACTCTTTTGTCCTTAACAACTTTGCTTTAAGTGATCAAATAGTATTGACAAGGTGCAGTAGATTCAGTAAATATTATGTAAAACAATTGTGAGAAAAAAAGAAAAAAAAAAAAAAAGAGATCGATTGGGAATATCATATAAGATATAATAGTACTACTTTGGCTAGCTTTAGGTGAGATTCTATGTGTAAGGTATTGTGTGAAACCTAGAGGGAGTATGAGAAGCTTCTGCTTTAATTTGTCTGCTCATAAACTAACAAAAAAACACAAGCCCTCTCAAAAGGCTGTGTAGGACACTCAAACCTTCCATACCCTACAACACGCAATACTAGGCCCTCCTACTTATTTTAATCACTCTTTCAAAATAATAATGTTGTAGTATACCATATGATATTTATTATCATATTGTATGTATTACTATATAGTTAAATATAACATTATATATCATTCATGACGTCATGGTTTTTTTTGCTATTCCTTCCTTATATTCTTTGCAGAGGAACATGGTATAGAATCTTCTGTATTGGTATGTCATGTGCCATTGTGAACTGGTTTAACACAATAATATTATCTGCCTTATGCATGTTTAGAGAACACAAGAAAATTAAGTTAAAAGTAAAAATAAAGTACAATAGAAAACGATAGACAAAACTTCCAGTTGGATCCAAATTTCTTGACAAGTTTGGATGTGTTGAAGCATGAAAATTAATGCACTTACAAACTTGCTCATCTCATGTGTCCATTTTATTGATAATGTTTTTGTGGCTAGCCTAGGGATCGCAGTTCAAATTTTCATTCTCCTAGTATCTTATATTCCAAGTCCGAGCTCCAAAGATACTGTTTGGTAATATGGTAGGCCCTAATTATCATTAAGCATTTTTAAATTTGAAGAAAGATATATAGATAGAGATTAGATAAAGTGGAAATGACTTTACCACAGAAAAAAATAATGAAAAAAAAAATATTTTTAGTAATATGTATGATTAGGGCATTTATATAAGGTGATCATAGTCCAATTACAATACATCAACATAAACTATATTGGTTCTGAATTTTTTCCAGTTCAGCTGAGTTGCTTGATTCATGTGTTAGAACAATAGTTATAAAATGATTAAATTTTATTACTTCCCTTAATTTAAATTTTTTGGGTGGATTATAGTAGTTAGCTTAACTGTTAAAGTTTTTTGTTATTAAATAAAAGATTTTCCACTCTATAATTGATGATCTTTATCATTAGAGCAAGACATTATTTGGCTTTTGGTGTAAATAAAGTTCAATAAATAGATACTATAAGTTGGAATTCTATTGTATAAAAAAAATTTGATACATACTAAATTATTATGAAATATATATCAAATCAAGCGGTCTTGAATATGAATCTGTCTCAGTAATTATCCTTTCATTTAAGTTAAAACACTATATATTAAGTCTGCCTTACACTAATAGAATGTTAAGTCCACATTGTTGTTTACAATATTCAAAATCCATCCCACCACCATTGCAACAAGTGGTGCAGTAGGGTCGTGACACTTGTAAATTGATAGTGTTAGTTTATAAAAGTGATAGGTGATCACACCACATCATTGTGAACCATCACTTATGTAATAACCCTTACTTGGTAGATAATGTTGCTTCATCAACATTTCAATAGAAATATATATTTAACATTAGGTCAGTTATTAAATAAAGAGTTGTCTTTAGGATAACTATTATCTTTTAACATAGAGATGTGTCTCTTATCAAAGGATATTGAAGGAGTTTAAATATTGGGATTCTTCATTCAATTTTTATGTTGGATTATTCTCTCTATTTTTATGTTAGTGATTCCCACCTTAACAGGATTACCATTCATGCTATTGGGACCAACAAATAGACACGAGAAAAACGTGAAAAACGTAGAGAGCAATTTATTAGAATTTGGTATAACACCTTAAACAAGGACAAGTGCCAACAAAGTAGTTATTAGAGGTTTCAAGCAGTGCTTGGAAGCACAACAAGTGGTATCGAGGCGTAAGGAGTGCCATGCAAAAAGAGTAACCATCGATAACCGTCAAAAACCTCAAATATAAATGGATGACTCAATTTAAGAAGAGCACAACTCTCCACTCACAAAGGACTTGTATTGAAAATTATCTCTTGTAATTTTATTTCCTTTTTAGTTGGTAGGATCTTTCTAAGGTGTTCATACAAGTATATTACTTGTAGTTTATTAGTTTCTTACTCTTTGATTACATTCTAGTTCCTTTGAATTTGCATTAACTTTTTACATCAACAAGTTCCTTTGAATTTCCTATTAGATCTTTAGGTATCCATAACCGACCTTAGTTTATAAATCAACAAGTTCACATCTCAAAAGGAGAAATGTTAGTCCTGAGTTGAAAGGTATTTTAGGTAATCGTTGTACAGATCAGAAGGAACAAGATAAATAAATGCAGGAAATTAGGATTATAAATAATTATGATATCTTAACAATCAAACAAATTAAAATTAAAGGAAACATCCACTACGTTTTTTTATTTCAAAAGAGGTTTATTATAATATTTTTGCGAAATAATATAAAAACGTGTTATACTTTTAGTAATATATACGATTACTCATAACTTGCTTTTTTCCATGACGGTTGGCATACGTATTGAAGACACATGCAGTAGAATGTTTCAAGTATGAATATTGGAATAATTCATTCTACGTTCACATGATTCGATTAGCTACAGGGGACCGATCATCATTTCCAAAAAGTGAATGGTTCTCTATGTTCCAAAATATATCCATTTTAAATTAGATTGATCTTTGAATACTCAATCAAAATTGATTATAAAATTTTGATTATTTTATCCGATGCCGCGTTCAGCATAGGCAAGAAAAAGAGGGATAATAAAAAAAATATAAATTTGCCTGTGACTACATCTGTCTTGCATAGAATGGACCAAAAAGAAAACAATCAAATCCAAATTAATTTAAATAATCAAATCCAAAATAAGCCTTTGTTTGCCACTACTATGCACTGGAGCACTTGTGTCTCTCACAAACTTCCAAACCATTATCTTTATTTGACCATTCAAAAGAAGCCTCACAGTACAAATCTTTAACAAGGTGTTTGACATATCATAAAACTTGATCAGTAAAGAATAAAGTAATTAAGATAAAATGAGCCTAGAGACTTTAGACAAGCTCAATATAAAATTTAAAAAAAAAAAAAAATTCAATACAATTTAGAACTATTTTTTATTTTTTTATTTTAAATTTGGGTTAAATTATCAATTTAGTTCTTCAATTATTGGACAAAATTTTAATTCATTCCTTCCACTATTAATAGTATCAATTTAGTTTCTCAACTTTTATAAACAAGTAATATCCTTGTAACTATCGAACTATATAAAAATAAATAAATCAATATCATTATTATTGTTATTGTTAGGTATTCTCTCCGCAATAACCTTATAACATATGCTTTATTTCTCCATAATTAATATTATTTATGTTAAAATTTAAATGAAATTGAAATTAACTTGATTTTGAAAGTTGATGACCTAAATTAACATAATTTTTTTATATATTAAAATGATGAAATTCACTCAATTGATTGTTAAGGGACCACATTGAACTTTAGCTCAATGTTAGTGGACCAAGTTAATATTAAACCTTTATTTTAAACACCCCCCTAAGTTTTTCAACTGGACTAATCTTAACATTTACATAAGAAAGGAGATTAAGTGCCTTGAATTTTTCATTTAGACAAATTTGACATAAACCTTTGCTTAAAAAAGAAAAGAAAAGAAAAGAAAAGATAGTTGTAGATTACATAATCCTGCCTTTCTAATCGGATCGTGGGCATTCAATCAAAGACATAACGTATCAGAAAAATGAGTGAATGGGGCCAAGAATGATAGAATTCTATTCTGTTCTATATTTTCGTCCCCAAAGAAAAAAGCACACTTTATCATTCAACAGTTGATGGCTTGAAGATGGGCCCATCAATCTACTTGGCTCACTGTCACAGTCTCCTTTTTCTTTTTTCCTTGCCATGCCATCCAAATTCCCCAGTTACTTTTTCTTTACTGTTTCTTTTCTTTTTTTTGTTTTGGTTGCTATTTAGTTTCCTTCGCCTTTTCTTAAAATATCATTTTTTGATTTTGGTAAAGACATACTAACCTTTAATGATTACTATACAAAATCTTTGACTGGTTTTCTCTCTCTCTCTCTCTCTCTCTCATGATATGTTATACTATGTAGTGTACAACATTTGCTACTGTTTTCTAGAACAACATTAATTGATGGAATGTATAATGATTGATTAGTCTTACATTAACAACTTTAGCACTAGGGATTATATAGATTAGAATCTCTCTATAAATTAACAAAATAGTAGCATATAAAATTCATTGGATAGCTGTACTTTCTGGTGCTAGGTGTTATGGGAGACCCCATTTATCAAGAAGTGACCTTGCAATCCCTTTTTATAAATGATTTCCCTCTAATAGATTCATTAGATTGAGTGCTTTTTCTTTTTAAACTATTCCAGAATAATGTATGAAAATTTTAAATAATTAAAAGAGTTTATCCATTTTAATTTGTATAGCTATCTTTAAATTTTTTAAATAAATTACTGTATCAACTTTATTACTTTGAACACAAAATAAAAATAATTATAAAAATTTATTTATTGTTGATAATGTGGTACCAATCACATTACTTATGTCAATTTGTAAACCTTTTTAATAAAATTGGTAGTATTTTTAACATTTTCTCAAAAAAATTTCCTCAAAATTTGAACTTCCCTTTTCACCCATTTAAGGATATCTTATAAGAAGATCGTTATGTATATTTTGTTCTCATCAAATGAGTCATTTACAAACTACCATTTCCACCTATATATTTAAGATAAAGGCAACAACATATTCAACAGTAGCTCAGCCATATTCTATGACCTTTACTGCGTGTCTTTGGCTTGCTTTATATTTTTTACACCTCAAACATGAGAGGAGTCAAGCTGTGCAAGACCAATTACATTTAGAGATGGAAAGAGAGTGATCATCAAAGAGTTTTGTTCGGAGGATCTTTTGCCGAAAGACTCTTTTATCCCTTTTTATCATGCATGCATCTTTTTTCCCAACCGTCCTGGACAATTTTCATTTCCTAAGAACAACATTCTCATCCTTATGTGAAACCCTGAAGGGAAGAGCTTTTGATTTGCATAAAGAGATTCCAAACTCATCCATTTCGCCAATCAAATGACAAATCACATACATACTCTCCTAAAAAAAAGCAAACTTGATTCTAAGCTCTAATTAGTAGTACGTAGTACCTACATTATATGAACCTCATTGAGCTAGACTAACTTTTGTTTGCCATTCCAGCTCTATATATAACTCACATGGGGTTTATTCATTTTCAATTTTTGAGAGAGAGAGAGAGAGAGAGAGAGATGTGTGTGTTAAATGGGGTTCTAAAGCCATGCATCCTTTCACACGAACTTAGAGGATGGAAAATATAAAGTAAATAAAGTTCAAAAGAGCAAAGAGGGTTATAGTGGGAGGGGCTGATGGGGAAGACTGTAGAGTAGTGGTAGTTGGCTATAGAGAGCATTAGATTCCCAAATGTCAGCTTTGTCTATTATTTTAGTTTGTGCACAAAAGACAAATGTTCAGATTCCTCTTTCATTCCAGGTTATGAGATGTAGCTTTCATGTGGGTTCTGTTCTGAGGTCACATCTGTCATTTGGCTTCAACAGTTTAGTGTTTTTGTTTTTGTTTTTGTTTTTTTATATTTAAATTCCTGATTTGCCCTTGGTCTTTTTTTCTTTTCTTTTTTTTTCCTGTAGATGCTTTATCTCATGCTCCATTATTGGCACTTTGGCAAGTTGGACCAGCGCACAACTGAGTTTTGGAGGTCAAGGTCTAGTCTAGGCCTCCCTGACTTGACTGTATTTGAAAACAAGAAACTTAACCTAAATCCGTGGGATGCAAATAACATAAAGGAAATAGTGCTAAAAAAAAGTTCGAACTCACACACAAGTAAGAGGGCGTTTAGTTTACGTTACAATGATATGACATTAAAATTTTTGATTTATTTTATTTTTTATAACATTACCATAATTTAAAATTACAAACTATATCATATCATCTTAATCTTATCATCTTCTTAAATAATGTAATGTTGTATTCTTGTATTGAGATTACGTTAATGTAATATTATGGTATAATATAACATCACGGCGAATCAAACGTACACTTAATTTAACATAGTTCCCTCAAAATTAGAAGTATGTTCACAGGGTTGCTATAATTTTATTATGAAATCTACAACATACAAGAATTACAAGAATCATCAATGTGTGTGTATATAATCATATTTCTATGAATATTTCGGAAATTATAATAAAGGGTCTTAAGCATCTAAAGTGTATTAATCAAATATTGTAAATAACCCCAGTAATTTTACCGATACCATTTTTGTTTAATCCGGATGACAAAAAAGAAGAAGTAAAAACTCTATTCCCCCTTAAAGGTATGTTGGCCTTCGAGCTCCCGACATAAACAACATAATAAATCAAGTGTCACATACATCTTATCTAACTGCATAGATAAGAAGATTAATGCAGAAATGATTAAAGCTATGCTCTAGGGTATGGAGACAAATTTTTGTAGAGAAAGTTTTTCCAACTGCTATGATGAGTGTCACATAAAGAGGGAAAAATCCTATACAAAGATTTAACATTTTTCCCTAGAGCAAAACCTGCATAAAAGAATCCAAGATTTTTTTTTCTTAGGCTCAACCAATGTATATCATTCTGCGAGGACTTTATATACATATAAACATAGGCATGAAATATATGCATCAAAGGAACTTATTCATAATTCTCAAAAAAAAAAAAAAAAAAAAAAAAGGAACTTATTCATGAATAGAAAGTGAGAAATGTATCAATTGATAATTTAAAATATACTCCCTCCATCCCATTTAGTTTGTTCGGTTTAGAAAATCCAATTTTTTAAGAGAACATCTTTTAATGCATTATCTTTTAGATAAAAATGTACAAGTTTCCAAAATTACTCTCCTTAACAAAAAAACTTTAGTAAAAGAAAGATATTGACTTTTTAAAATATAGTGAAGGGTATGTTAGGAAATTTATTTATTTTGG
Source organism: Quercus tomentella (assembly GCA_028535165.1). Lineage (NCBI taxonomy): Eukaryota > Viridiplantae > Streptophyta > Magnoliopsida > Fagales > Fagaceae > Quercus > Quercus tomentella. The sequence continues at coordinate 81,891,305 of JAPQVY010000156.1, forward strand.
TATGACATTTCAAATAGGAAATAGGATATTATTTTAGGATGTCTCAAAATAGAATAGAGACTAAACAATTTGAGACGAAATGATTACTTGCAAACAACTATGAAAACTTATAAAAGTATGAAGAAGTACACGGCTTTGATGCCAAACAATATCAAATCAAGATGAAGGGAAAATTGAACAATAAGAACAATGATAAACACTAAGAATCAGCACTTACGCATTTTCTAAAATCAAAACCAAGCAAAGAAAACTTAGGAATCACTCAGCACCAAAGTTGCTAGGATTCATCATCCAGCAAATTGAAAATTTTCCAATTTCAAATTTCATTCATTAAATCTCCTTTACATGTTTATTGGAAACTTTTTTTAAATAGGCCTCCAGAGAGTGCTACAATAAAGAAAGTAATTCAAACATAAAACATAATCCCACAAAATCCTCAACAACATTAAAAACCAACCTTACTCCGAAGTGAACTTCAACTTTTGGCCAACATATTGCATGATATTGTTGACAAAAATCTTTATTATAGCAGTCATTTTGATCACCAGATTGAAAATAAAGCTTATCATGTGTATCCTATTATTCCTTACAAGCTTCTAGCAACAGTCGTACATCTGTAAAAATAATATATTTAAAAAAAGAAAGTAAAATTAAGTTTAAGCAAAGCTTTTTTTTGAAGGCCTCCAAAACCTAAAAATTAGCCGAAACAATTTTGCTCCTAGAATCCATCATAAACCATTATTTCTACTGTTTGTCTCATCCATTTCCCTAGAGAGGAAAGGAAGTGCCTTTTTCTATTGTACCTATGTAAGACTGTAAGACCATGTTAAAGAAAAAATATCATTGTTAAAAGCTCTTTGGGCTCAACTTACTAGGCCGGGACCAAAGTTTTTGTGGGCTACATCATGTTCTAGGCATAGGAGAAACTTAACCTGCAGTGTGTTGTATACTTTCCCACATGATTGCATTAATCTTTTATAATTTAAACTAGAAAATGACTGATAAATAAATTTATTAAATTATCTTTTTATGCTAAAGAGATATTTTAATAGATAAAATAGGATTGGAAATTTAACAGAACCCACGTGTTTCAAAATTAATACATTAGTTTATAGTGTGTGTGTGTATATATATATATATTATAGTACTTTTTGTTTGAACTTGGTGGGGTACAAAATGAATAGGTCACTTGGTGGTGGTGGTGGCCAAAAAAATTTATTGAATTATGGCTGAATGTTTATGGATTAAAAAAAAAAACAAAAAAAAAAAAGTAATTATCTCATTGAAAATTGTAGGTTTTTTTTTTTTTTTTTAAGTGCTATTCCTTATATTCTCTAATTAAATTCAATCATGTAAATTTATTAAAAGTATAATTTTAAAATAAATTTGAATAAATCTATGTTGACCCGATGTAAATGCTTATTGCTCTAACCAAAAAAGTTGACTAACCAAAGAAATCCACTTGTTATAATGCAGTGGAATAGAGCTACATATTTTGTGGCCCAAAACAAGGCCTATAGAGAACTTGTCCAACAAAGGCTCACAAAAATACCTAATATAATATTAGAAACCATCCCATGCAGTGAGTCAGTTCTGGGGAAAGAGAGAGAGAGAGAGTGAGATCAATTGAGAAAATGTCTCTACTAGGGGAGAAGAGATGGATGTTGATGTTAACAGCCATGTCGGGAGTGATCGGATACCTTGCGATGAAGTTCATCAATAGCGACTACCTCCCTGAGCTTGAAGCCCATCTTCGCCAGAATGCTAGCTATGATTCCCTCGTATGCTTTCTCTTCTCTTTGAAATCTTTCTATGCCCATCATTTCAATTTATCATTCTACTGTTGGGTTTTGTGGAGCCTAATTTTGTTTAATTCGGTTTAACGACCCAACCCGACCTGAATAATGTTGCGTGGTTTTTGATCCGTTTTTGTGTAGAAAAGCGCAATTTTGTGATTGGGGTTTTATTGTGGGGTTGCCATGTTTTTGAGTAGAAGAAAAATTGTAACCGCACTTTGTACTTTTTCTTGATAATAGTGAAATCTCTGCAACTCCGTAGATGTAGGCAAATTGCCGAATCACATAAATACTATCTTGTGCGTGTGATTGTTTTTCTTTGGCATGTGTTTTTTCTCTATTTTTTGTTTCTTACAAGTTGGGAATTCGGGTTAATTCCCTACATCTACTTCTTTGGTTGTTGGGCTTTTATCATTTGATATGTATAAATTCTTATATGAAGTTTTAGCTATGTGTCTGAAATTTGAGAGGGATTGTGTGAATATCACATTCAAGTCTGATTATAAAAAAAGAAAAAGTCACATTTAAGTGTAAACTTCAACTTTGGCCAACATATTGCGTGATATATACTAATCAAGTCACTTAACATACAAAAATGTTATTCAAGTTAACTTAATTGATAAAATCTCTCGATAAAAAATGCTTATAAGGAATACTATATTTTAAAATTCTATTCTATTCTATCTAATTGAAAAGAAAAATGCCAAGATCTTTATTTTTGTTTCTGTGTTTTTTTTAAGCCCAATGATCTTTGTTATAGCAGTCATTTTAACAACCAGATTGAAAATAAAGCTTATCCTGTTTACTTTTAAGTCTTTTCAAGCTCCAGCGACGGTCCTCCACTGGCCATTGCTCGTTATATTTATTACGCAAACTTTTTTTTTTTTTTTTTTTTTAAAGTCTAAATAATGCTTTTTATTGAAGGCCTCCGAGACTTAATCATTGGCTGAATCAGTTTGATCCTAGAATCCATCTTGAAGCAATGGGGCCTAAGGTCTTGGCCCATAATTTCAACTCTTTGCCTCATCCATCTCTCCCACACACTCCCCCATAGAGAAAACCAAATGCCTTTGTATTGCACCTACAATTTGATACAATAGTGCAAAGCCATTTCAATCAAAGTGTTGTTAGGGACAATTGTTTTACTATTGTTGATATGGTTTGATGTGAATAAAGTAACATTATTTTTTTATTTTTTTGTTTCTCCATCGATATTATTTTTATTATGCACTAATCATGATAGATTATATTAACAAGTGTTAAATAAGATAAAAATAAAAATTTGTGTCCCTAAACTTATTATTTCAAATATATGGATAAAACTCTTCAACTCAACTAGGTAGAGACTATTCATTTTTGTGGGCTACATCATTTTCGTGACATATGAGAAACTCAACCAGAAGTTTGGTGTATCTTTTCCCATATATATATATATATATATATATACTCACACACATATGAACCCAAGAGTCTTGTTACTTAACAAACACCTCTTAGTGTTTTCAATGGAAATGTCTAAAGTTTAAATCATTCTCTTTCATTGTTGTAATTGTCATATTAAAAAAAAAAAAGAAGAAAAAAGAAGAAGAAGTTGTAATGACCTTTTGTGATTGGTGTAACGTCACCTACATTTAGGCCTATCATTGTCATTTTTATTATGTACCAATCACAATAAACCATGTTAATGTTGAGAAAAAAATATTGTCCCTAAACTTATTGTGTTCAAATATCTCTTTAGCTCAACTAGGCAAGCAGGCTTCATTAATCTCTTGACATAGGAGAAACTCAGCCAACAGTAGTGGACGTTTAGAGTTTAAATCCATCATCTACAACTATTGAATTATATATATAATCAAGGCTATAAACCACTTGGTTTTTTCCTTTAATCCTTTGAAAACACAAAGCAAATAATAAGTAATTATCTCTCTTCACTCAAATGCAATTATGGCAGAACAAGATTTTCTCCATTAGACTAAAAATATACTCGTCATTTAGTTTTTATTTATTGATTCTAACAGTTTACAAACTATGACATTATTTAAAATTTTAAATGACGTGGCATTAGATACAATTTAGATTTATAATATATAATTTTTACTATAAAATGGATCAATTTTAGATAGATAACCCTTTTTTGTTTTTAATCTAGATATGGCTTCAATTTTATATCCCATATGATTACAAGAGATATAATTTAAGAAAAATAATATATTTTTTAAAATTTTAATGAAATTTCCTTGTTACCAAAAAAAAAAAAAAAAAAAAAAACCACCAACCAAAGATATTCGCTTGGGATGAATTGGATTTGAGGTCTATATATTTTGTGGCCCAAAAAAAGACTTATAAAACTTGTGAAAGGCTCATAAACCCAAAACAAAAATTGAAAAACCACCATTAAAAGAGAGAGGCCCATGCAGTTCACAAGCACAAGCCACCCTGCGCTCGAAGCCCATCTCCGCCAGAATGTTTGATCCGATTCCCTCGTACGCTTTTCTCTTTGCTTGTTGGGTTTTGGGCTTTAATCAGTTGATATATAATAAAAGATAACATTGATTTTCCTGTGTCTCAGACTGATGAGATTGAGAGGGATTTTTTCTAATTGTAAAATACTAAAATTGTGACATTGTTATTAAACAAGTGGTTGAGATTCAATGTAACATTAGGTACTTCAATGACCATATGTTATTTTGCCTAGTAATCTTTGTTAACTACCCAATACAATACTTGTCAAACATATCCCAAATGTTAATTTTATTTCATTTTCCAAATATTGTATTACAACATTTCAATACTTCTTGGATTGGATACTCTTGGAAACACCTTGCTAAATGAGACTTCTTTAAGGTAGGGATTGGGATAAAAACTTACGTGGATCTTTAACAAAAGGTTCATTTCATGGGTTAACTCTTCTTGGAAAAAATAACATTCTTTGTATTGTGTTAGTCAATATAACATCGATGAACCTAAGGTTCAATAGCTTTAGCTCATGCCTTAGGCAAGAGAGTTAGGATTTCTTTTATAATTTTTGTTTGGATGGAGTCTGTTCTACTAGACTTTCATGACTGTTATGTAGCAAGTTTTCTTGTTATTAATTAAATAAAAAAAGAAGTGTCTTTATTCTTAAGAAAAAGGTACAATAGTTAAGGAATTGCTTCTGAAGGGGAAAAAAGAGCATATAAGAAATTATACTCAAATTTTGCCATAATCCCTATTAGTGTCAATTTTTGATTGCTTGATATTTGTGAATCAATCAGAAAATGGCGAAAGTGAATCAACATAGATTGGCAGAATTCCTTGGGGAGCTAGAGCACGAAGAGGACATAACCGACCGTTATCTTGCTGCTTTGAGAGGGGAAACATTGACTAGGAACCCATATATTGACTTGGAGTGATTCCCTGTTTAGGAATATTGGAAAGTTTCAATGTTATTGGATGTTATGCGGCATTTTTTAGGCTGTGTTTGTTTGCTAATATTTCAGTGTAATAGAGTGATTGACTGCTTAGGAATAATGGTTATAGCTAAATCTGTTTATTGATTTTTTTAATAAATAAATTTATTTATTGTTGCTATTCAAATTTTGCACATCTAATTTATTAGTCAAAACAATTCTATGTTGTTTGCTTGTTGGTATTTGTAGGATGATCATGTTATACATCACACGAGTAAAGTTTCAATTCTAGGCCTGGGAATTAGGACATCAGTCATGAAGGAAATCCAAGGCCATACTGCACTGGGACACTATTATTTTCATATCTTGTCAGACGTTAAAGAAAACTTATGGTCTGTTTGGATTGAGGGGGAGGAAAGGGTGTAAGCGACTAAATTTCTCAGTTCGAAATAAGTCAAACAAGTAAAATAGTTTCACAAATGCGAATTTGTATTGATGATTGTGTGGTACAATTCTCTGTAATTACAAAAGAGTGATCCTCTGATTCGATCTTCTTAAAAGACTTGTTGATTGGATTTGTAGTAATGTGATTTTGATTTGAACACCCAATGTACTTCAATTTGGCTGAAGAATGGATCGAAGATCTTTGGAACAGAATTACAATGAATCTCTGGCTATGAGTTTGTTGGAAATCCTTTGTTCTTCACGTTCTTCGTGTTCTTCGTGTGTTCTTCGTCTTCGAAAGTTTGTGGTAGAAGTTCTTCGGAGCTTTAGATGCTTGAATCTGTTGAGCTTCACTGATTTGTGATTTCTTGAGATTTCTGGAGGCTTTTAAGCTTGATTCTAGTGAACTTTGAGATTTAGGAATATGATTTGGATGATTCCTCTTCGAATGTTCTTTGTATTTGAAGGTTTGTGGTGGAAGCTCTTCGGGGCTTTGGAGGCTTGAATCCGTAGAGCTTCACTGATTTGTGATTTGTTGATGTTTTCGGACCTTTGAGCTTGATTCCCGCAAAATTTAGGATCTAGGCAGACAGTTTGGATGATTCTGCTTCGAATGTTCTCCGATTTTGAGGTTGAAGTTCTTGAAGTTGCTGGAGGCTTCAGGGCTTGATTCCAGCAGAGTTTCAGTACTTTTGAGTGCTTCTGAATCTTCTCTGATGCTGCTTGTGCTCCAGATGGCTTGGTCTTTCTCCAAATGCCTTAGGAAGGCTTCTATTTATAGGAGTTTAGAGGTGGATGAGCGACACGTGGCGGAGTTTGATTGGTGACACATGTCACAGCCTGATTGGTCCGCTTGTGTCATCGCTTACACGTGCTGGATTGCTTGTGTCATCGCTTACACGTGCGAGGCTGCTTGTGTCATCGCTTACACGTGCGAAGCTGCTTGTGTCATTGCTTACACGTGCGCTGATGCGTGATTGGTTTTTGCATGACATTTGGCAAATTTCTGTTGGTTTCTGAGTAGTGATAGCAAAACCTAGCAGCAATACATGGCGCTTTGTAATTGGCTGTATTTTGTGGACCTGGTAATGTGACGTGTCAGCTTGTGATAGGTCAGGAATTTTCCCTCTCTACAAGGGGAGTAGAACAGAGTAGAGTAGATTTGGCAAAATATTAGTCTATTTTTAGCTAACTTTACTCTACTCCCATTCCTTTTCCCCTCAATTCAAACGGGCCTCAGAGAGAATAAAAAAAAAAAAAATGAAATGAAAAACTATTGGAAGTGTATTTAATTAAACCTTAATAAAAATATTACACAAATGTGCAATTTATATGCCAGTAGAACAAGTGTATGCAGTACCACCAATCATACACCACGAGTCATCTAACATATTATTAGATGCCATGTGGACTGTCAAGGTGTGTGATATCTAATATCTTTGATAAATCTCATACAAATGAGATTGTAAAAACTTAATTTTAAATAACCCTAACAACACACCTATATATGCCATTAATCTTGTAATTCAATGTATCTCTTATAATTTTCCACGAAAATGTTCAAGGTTTGAATTACTTCTCTGTAATATATATGTATATAGTCAAGGATATAACCCACTTTGTTTTTTCCTTAAAATAAATAACTAATAGGAGGTAACTCTCTCCCTTCTCTCAAATGCAGGTTCCATCCATTGTTCCATCCAAAAAAAAAAAAAATTCTATCTATTGCACTAGAAATATTCTCACCATTTAGTTTTTATTTTTTATATTCTAATCATGTATAAAGTATGACATCATATAAAATTTTAAATGACTTGATATTAAACAAACCTTTAGATTTGTAAGAGTCTTTTGGGTTAATATTGCAAGATCTGAACTTAATTTGCGTTATAGGAACTGTTGAAAGTTATTTGGGGTTTTGAGGAAAGAGACGGAATTTCGGTATCACCATTGCCGAAATTCAGCCAAAAGTATGAGAGAGAAGAAGAAAAAGGGGGAGAGAGAAAATGTTGAATTTCGGCAACGTGGGTACCGAAATTCCTCTGCCCAATTCTACTGCCCGAGTCCTGTGTCCTGTGTGCCCGAGTGTGGAGTGCTAAAAAAAAAAGCAATTGCGGCAATGCTATTGCCGAAATAGGGAAAAAAAAGAAAATATTTTTTTGGTAATTGTGGCAATGGCATTGCCGAAAATGGGGAAAAAAAATTGAATGGAATTGTGGCAATGTCATTGCCGAAAATGGGAGGGAAAAAAAAAAAAATTTTGTTGCCGAAATCTGGGAAGAAATTTAAAAAAAAAAGTGTTACGTTCACAATATTTTTATAAGACTTTCACAACAAATCACAAGTAATTAGTTATTATTAGTTCAAATTTGATTTTAACACTGAGATTACTTTTTTAATCTAATAATAACAACTTGTTACTTAAAATTTGTTGTAAAAATATTGTAAAAATTGTGTGTACCTATCATTTCTTAAAAAAATAAATAAATAAATAATAGAATTGTGGCAATGGGATTGCCGAAATAGGTGTAGAAAATTTTCACCTATTTCGACAATGCCATTGCCAAAAAAAAAAAAAAAAAAAAAAACAATTGCGGCAATGGGAATTTCGGCAATCCCATTGCCACAATTCTTCTTCTTTCTTTCTTTTTTTTTTTTTTTCTTTTTTTTTTTTTTTTTTTTTTTTTTTTTTTTTTTTTTTAGAATTGTGGCAATGGGAATTTCGGCAATCCCATTGCCACAATTCTTCTCTTTTTTTTTTTTCTTTTTTTTTTTTCCTCATATTTTCGGCAATGGCATTGCCGAAATAGGTGAAAATTTTCTACACCTATTTCGGCAATCCCATTACCACAATTCTATTATTTATTTATTTATTTTTAAGAAATGATAGGTACACATAATTTTTACAATATTTTTACAACAAATTTTAAGTGGCAGATTGTAATTATTAGATTAAAAAAGTAATCTCAGTGTTAAAATCAAATTTGAACTAATAATAACTAATTACCTATGATTTGTTGTGAAAGTATTTTAAAAATATTGTGAACGTAACACTTTTTTTTTATAAATTTCTTCCCAGATTTCGGCAACAACATTTTTTTTTTCCCTCCCATTTTCGGCAATGACATTGCCACAATTCCATTCAATTTTTTTTCCCATTTTCGGCAATGCCATTGCCACAATTACCAAAAAAATATTTTCTTTTTTTTCCTTATTTCGGTAATGGCATTGCCGCAATTGCTTTTTTTTTTAGCACTCCACACTCGGGCACACAGGACACAGGACTCGGGCAGTAGAATTGGGCAGAGGAATTTCGGCATCCACGTTGCCGAAATTCAACATTTTCTCTCTCCCCTTTTTCTTCTTCTCTCTCATACTTTTGGTTGAATTTTGGCAATGCTGATACCGAAATTCAGTCTCTCCTCAAAACCCCAAATAACTCTCAACAGTTCCTATAACACAAATTAAGTTCAGATTTTGCAATATTAACCCAAAAGACTCGATTTGTAATGTATTAATGTGGGAGGCTAGAAAGACTAGTCCCATTGGGCCTGATCCAAGGAGCCTAACGGCCCAAATATCAGCCCACCAAATCTAAGGGGGGCCCAAAACAAAAATAGAAAGCCCATGTAGTAATTGGTCGGAATAGGTCGAGAAAATTGAGGGCCAGACAGAGACAGAGAGAAATTTGGAAGAAATGTCGTTACTGTGGGAGAAGAGCACGTCGTGGAGGTGGCTGGTGAGGAGGACGAGGGAGTCGAAGCCATTCTTCATAGCCTTCGCTACCATATGCGGCGTCGTTCCTGGAGTCATCGGCTACGGCGTCATGCAGTTCACCAACAAACACAACCCTGAGCTCGAAGCTCGTCTTCGCCAAACCGCTCGCCCCGATTCTCTCGTACGCACGCTCTCTCTTCTCTTTGAATCATTTCAATTCATCGTTTTGCTTGTTGGGTTGTTGTGCTTTCTATCATTTGGTATGGGAAATTCTTAGATTTTATGCTTTTGTTGGGTTGTGACATTAATTCTTAGATTCTGATTTTGTGTGGAGGCCGAGATTCAATGTTACATTTTGGTACTTCTAAAACCAACCCAATACAATACTTGTCAAACATATCCCAAATGTGAACTTTATTTCTTGCAAAATAGGACTTGTTTTAAGTTTTAGGAATTGGGATGAAGAACTTACATGGGTCTATAAACAAAAGGTTCTTTAGATGGGGTTTAACGACCTGAGTAAAATTTGGGTACGTTTTGTAAGTGCACAACCTTAGGTCCTCCGATTAAATTCAACCATGTGGTTACGATGTTGCATTGGCTAATAAGTTATATCATTGAATTTAATTGTTCTTGGAAAAAGAAAAAAAAAAACATTATTTGTATTGCATTGATTATCGCAATATTGGGGAACCTAAGGTATAACATCTATTGAACTATACCTAAGTTTAGAAGCATAATACGCTTTCTGTTCTCTTTGAAATCTTTCTATGCCCATCATTTCATTATTTGTTTCACTTGTTGGGTTGTTGGCTTTTTATCATTTGGTATGGGAAATTCTTAGATTTTATGTTTTTGTTGGGTTGTGACATTGATTCTTAATGGGGCTTGATTGAGCTGGATTCTGATTTTGTGTGGAGGCTGAGATTCAATGTAACATTTTGGTACTTCTAAAACCAACCCAATACAATACTTGTCAAGCATATCCCAAACGTGAACTTTATTTCTTGCAAAATAGGACTTGTTTTAAGTTTTAGGAATTGGGATGAAGAACTTACATGGGTCTATAAACAAAAGGTTCTTTACATGGGGTTTAACGACCTGGGTAAAATTTGGTTACGTTTTGTAAGTGCACAACCTTAGGTTCTCCGATTAATTTCAACCATGTGGTTACGATTTTGCATTGGCTAATAAGTTGTATCATTGAATTTAATTGTTCTTGGTAAAAGAGAAAAAAAAAAAAAATTGTATTGCATTGATTATTGCAATATTGGGGAACTTAAGGTACAACATCTATTGAGCTATAATATGCTTCTATTCTCTTTGAAATCTTTCTATGCCCATCATTTCATTAATCGTTTCGCTTGTTGGGTTGTTGGGCTTTTTATCATTTGATATCAAAATTCTTAGATTTATGTTTTTGCTCTGTCTGAGAATGAGAGGGATTGTGAATGTCACATTAGTTGTTAGTTATGAATAAATGTTTCTATCTTTCTTTCTACCCTCCTATACTCTCCTTCACTTGGAGGTTGGTGTGGCAATCGAAGGTCCCTCCAAGGATGACTTTCTTTTCATGGTCAACCTCTTTAGGTAAGATTCTTACATCTGATAAAAGGTATTATTGTTCTTGATTGGTGCTATATGTGTAACAGATATAGGGAGTTGGTGGATCATCTTCTGCTTCATTGCCCCATAGCTTCTAAGCTGTGGTCTTTGGTGTTTGGACTCCATTGGGTTATGCCTCTTATGGTATTTGAGTTGTTTGAGTCTTGGCAAGGTAAATTCGGGCGACATCGCAATTAGTTTTTTGGAGACTTGTGCCGCATTGCTTGATGTGGTGTATTTGGAGAGAAAGGAATGCTAGATGCTTTGAGGGATGTGAACGGTCCTTGTTAGAGATTAAGTCTTTTTTCTTGCATACGCTCCTTGTTTGGAGTGTGGCTTTGTTGCATTTTCTTGTTTTTCCCTTTTGGCTTTACTTGATCATTGTAATTTTGGTTCTTGATTTTTGCCCCTACAGTACATCCCCAATGTACTCGGGTTGGCTAGTTTTTTCTTAATAAAATATTTTCATTACCTATCAAAAATTAAAATTAAAAAAAAAAAAGTTTCATAATTGAAATCATTAAGGAAAAAAAAAAAAATCTTATGGGGGTTAATTGCCCTTGAGCTCCATCCTGATTTTTTGTGGAGGCTGAGATTCAATGGAGCATTTGATACTTATAAACCAACCCTTATATGTTTGAAGCACGTATATTTGTCCAGTAATCTCTGTTTCCTACCAAATGCAATACTTGTCAAACATATCCCAAATGTTAACTTTATTTCCTTTTTAAATTTTGTATCACAACATTTCAATACATCTTGGATTGGATACTATTGGACACACCTTGCAAAATAAGATTTATTTGAGTTTAGGGATTGGGATAATAAAAACTTACATGGATCTATAACGTAAGATTCATTACATGGGTTTTCATGTCTGAGGTAAAACTTAGTTGTAGTACCCAACTAAATTCAACCCATGTGGTTGCATTGGCCAATAAGTTATATCATTGAATTTAATTTTCCTTGGAAAACGATAACATTATTTGTATTGGTTGGTCAATGCAACGTTGAGGAACCTTAGGTATAGAATCTATGGAATTGTACCTAAGTTTTGTTTTGTTTTGTGTCAATTAATTCATCTTCTCTTGACTTATAGATTAGGAACACAAGTATTATAATTGACTATGATTTATATAAGTAGTTTTTAATAATATAGCTGGGAGTTGATTTGTGTCTTTTGCTTTAAGTGTATGTGTATGTGGGTGATATTCTCCCAATTCATTTGTAATTCAATATACTTAAAGGATTGTGTATTCTTTAAGTTCTCACTGCAACTGTTTAGTCAATGAGGTTCTCAATTTTGAGGTTGTTTCATTGAAGCATTTTCTTGCCAAAGTGGAAGAACATCATGACAATTCAATTGTTTGAAATTGCAAATCAATCAGATGATGGGGAAAGTGAATCAAGAGAGACTGGCAGAATACCTTGGAGAGCTGCAGCGCAAAGAGGACACAAACGACCGTTATGTTGCTGCTCTGAGAGGAGAAACATTGACCAGGAAACCATATGTGAGAATACAGGAAATCCCAAAACAAAGTGACACTAAGGCTACCCTGGAACAGAAGGCCGACAAAGAAGTAAAGTAGATGGGGAGTGATTTGTTGTTTAGGGATAATGGAAAGTCACAGTTTTTGGATGTTATGCAGCATTTTCTGGGCTGTGTTCGTTTGGGAATATTTCAGTATAACATAGTGATTGGCTGCTGTTTCTTTATATAAATAAATCTATTTATTATTGCTATTCAAATTTGTATATCAGGTTATTAGTCAAGCCAATTCTCCGCTGTTGCGTGCTGGTTTTTGTAGGATGATCATGTTTATTCATCACACTAGTAAAGCTTTAATTCTAGGGCTTAGGATATTAGTCGTGAAGGAAATTCAATGCCAGATTGCATTTGTTTACATTTGTTAGACCTTAATGGAACTGTTATCTTGGTTTGATACTTTAAAAAAAAAAAAAAAAAGTTATTTATAATTATGCAGAAATTAGAATATAAATGTCATTTTGCTCAATACTTCTGGTCAGGAGGGGAACATATTTGTAGTATTGAATGGCCCTCTGTTAATTTGGAATCAGATATTAGAGATCAATAGACCATCTCTAGAACATAAGCTATAGCCTCCTTATAATTCATGTAGCCAATTTGTGAGGTTTACTCCGATTAAAATAAGGAGGTTTATACAAATGTCAACCTGGATTTAAAATTGAGTGTCAATTTGATCCTTGTATTTTTTATTTGAACAATTTAACACCTGCACTTTAGATTTGTAACAAATTAAGCCTTTTTACTAGTATTTCCCATTAATTAAAGACCAGCACATTTAATCTTAATATATACATAGTTCTTTCTACATCATCAATAATTCTGATTCAGAAGTCTGATTGATGCCAATTTGGTACCATTGTGAAGTTAATCCTATAAGCTTTTCAACAATACCTTATTTGCACAAATCCGAGGTCTGGAGGGCCCTCACAGAGCTGCCCAAAGTTGGTGGCAAATAAGAAATTGCAGAAAAAAAAAATTTGTAAGAATTTTATTTATTTATGAACTGCATATTCAATTGACTAAAGTCGGATTCCTTGAACCTGCATGTGAATTTCCTTGTTGGTCAAACGGAGCATTTGTACAACATTCTTGTTGTAAAAAATAAATTGAAAATTAAAGAAATCGAAAATCCCAATTCTATTTTTTTTTTCTGAGAAGTTAATAGCCAGGATTAAATCCAAAAGAGAAAAGAGTCCTAGTGGCTATGAACTCGTGGGATTCTAGAATTTGAGACGTAGCAAAATGTGAATGGTCTCGGCAAAGTAAATTAGCCAAAGTCACATATTTTTACTCACAAAAATAGAGCTACCAAACGCGCTTTGACGCTAGTAGAAAACTGTTGAGCGCAGGGGAAAGTGGGAAACTTACTTTTATTTCTTGTGGAGTGGAAAGTGAACTTGGGCCCTCCTCGGTCACGCGGAAAGGATTAAGGAACACGGCAAGAGAGTGCATGACAGCATGAGAATGTACCTTCCAATTATGATATGCAATTCTTTCACACACTCTCTCTCTCAATTCAGTAGGCGGAAGCACCAAGTTGATCCAAGTAAGTTTCTCATCATAATCACTGCGTAACCAATTTGATTATTCTGTTCTTAAACAGAGTACAAAAACAACTAGAGTTGTAACTTGTTTTGATAGTTAATGAGAATTAGTTATTTTCTTATCAGATTTCGATATATTGTCAAAGCAGTAAGTCAAAAACACTTCCATTCCAATGGCTTCGATGTCAACTTCTTCGTCCTCTACACGAAGCTCATCCATCTTGGATGATCCATCAAATCCTCTGTACCTGCACCATGAAGAAAGCCCTGATGCTATGCTTGTGTATCAACCTCTTGTGGGAGAGAATTACCCAACTTGGGCAAGATCAATGCGAATGGCATTGATTGCCAAGAACAAGTTGGGGTTTATTGATGGCACATTGACTCTCTCATCTCCAATGGTCAAAACATCATCCGCAATTCAAGCTTGGATTCGCTGCGACAAAATGGTTACTTCTTGGATCCTCAATTCTGTTTCTCAAGAAATTGCTACAAGCATAGTCGATAAGGACTCTGCTCTTGAAATCTGGAACAACCTTAGGGGAAGACTTTCACAAGCAAATGGAGCACGAGTTTTCCAATTACAGAAGGATATTGCTGGAATTACTCAAGGAAAATCATCAATGATTTCATATTTCACTCAATTGAAGGTTTTATGGGATGAATTGCAAAATGTTCGACCTTTTCCAGTGTGTTCTTGTGGATCTTGCACGTGCAACTTAGGTCAAAAACTCAGTGATCTTCAACATCAAGATTTAGTGATGCAATTCTTAATGGGTCTTAATGAATCCTGTTCTCAAGTTAGCGCACAAATTCTGCTGATGGATCCTCTCCCATCCATCAATGAAGTGTACTCTTTATTGATTCAAGAAGAAAGGGAATGCAGTGTGGAAAAAAATTCAAGTCCTCATGTGGAATCATCAACCCCAGTTACTAAGGTATCTTCTTCTTCTTCAGGAAACCAAAATAACAACTCTAAGGGGAAAGAAAAGCCCACTTGCAATCACTGTGGAATGATGGGTCACACTGTTGAAAAGAATTCTACTTCTGCTTCTACTTCATTTCCATTCACTCAGGAGCAATGTCAACTGTTCTTGGCTATGTTGGGAACTCAGATTCATTCAAGCAATTTTGCTTTCACTAATAATGAAACTCACATGACCAACAATGTAATTCAGCCAGCCGCTCACTCCACTTCTATGGCAGGTAATTTTCCTTCTTTACAGAACTTTCATAGTCCTGATTTCAGTTGTGATTTGAGGCATTCGATATTTTCTGAAAAAAAAAAAAAAGAAAAAAAAAAGGGAAGTGGTTAGTAGACATGCATATGGGGGAGATACATGGGTTGTGGATACCGGAGCTACAAATAACATTGTGCATTCTATAACTCTACTTACCACTATCACATTTGTTAAGCATAGTGTTGTGGAACTTCCAAATGGTGAAATAGCTATGGTAACTCACATATGGTCTGTTAGAATTTCGCCCACCTTCTCCTTGAAAATGTCCTACGTGTACCTATATTTTTCCTTCAATATATTATATGTTAGTCAGCTTACTCAAAAACTCCTATGTTGTCTTGTCAAACTATCAAATTTCTGCTTCATATAGGACCTTATATGCTGGAGGCCGATTGATGTGGGTGAGGTTCATAATGGACTCCACTTGCTGCAAAACTCAACTTCTCAAACACTTGTAATTCTATTCCTCCTTCCTTTCATCTTCCCGTACATAAATTCTTTGTCAATTTTACTTTGAACTCTAGTGACATGAGTAAGTTGTGGCACCTTAGACAGGGGCATCCCTCAAATTCTAAGGTTTTGAGTTTATGGGATGTACTATCAGATGTAAATGCTGCTTTAAATAGGACTCGTGACATTTTTTCCTCATGCAGTACAAAAGAGGTTTCCATTTCCTTTTTATTATCATTTTTGCATTGAAGCTTTTGATTTGATTCATTGTGATGTGTGGAACAGATCTAATTCCAGCCAATAACTCTGGCATTGATTCATTACCCTTCCCACCAGCTGTGTCAGATGATAGTTGTTCAGAATCTGATGAAACATCTCGTGCAGCAGTACAATTCTCAGATCCAATACCGTCATGCTTCCCACC
Source organism: Quercus tomentella (assembly GCA_028535165.1). Lineage (NCBI taxonomy): Eukaryota > Viridiplantae > Streptophyta > Magnoliopsida > Fagales > Fagaceae > Quercus > Quercus tomentella. Next base: position 81,907,464 of record JAPQVY010000156.1, read on the forward strand.
AGGTAAGTCTGAAACAGACAGTAGTTCTGAAATTAATGAAATAATTTCAACTAATCCTTCCATATCAACAAGCCCTAGACGCACAACAACCTTCAAAAAGATTCTTAAGCCAAAGAGCAGTAATAGTTCAAAATCTAACCGAACACCTCTAAAGTTCTCTCTTCCCAAAATAAATTTCATGCCATTATTTTTAGCAGCCAAGTCACGAACAAACAGTTCCAAAAGACCTAGACACACAATCCCAACATCAAGATTCAAAGACTTGGAAATTATATTTGGTGAAAAGTTTCCTTTGAAAATGCTACTTGAAGCCACTAACAACTTCTCAAAAGATCGCAAGATTGAAACAGATCACTTTGGCTCAACGTACCATGCCATTTTAGATGATGGCCGAGAAGTGGCTATCAAGCGTGCTGACAATGACAATGAATTCCTAAGTGAATTGCAAGCTTCATACCGCCTCAATCACAAGAATGTTGTTCGCTTATTGGGATTTTGTGAAGATGGTAAGGATGGCTTATTGGTCTACGAGTACATGGGATATGGTACCCTTCATTGCCATCTTCACAATCCTAAAAGTACTTCTCTAATGTCATGGGCTGGCTGGATTAAAGTGGCACTAGACATAGCCAGAGGCATTGAATACCTACACGTGTATGCAGTACCACCAATCATACACCGCGATATCAAGCCTTCTAACATATTTCTAGATGCCACGTTGACTGCCAAGCTGTCTAATTTCAACATTTCCGTGAAGTCTGATATTGAGGATGAGCCGATAGCAGGCACCCTTGGTTACCTGGATCCAGAGTACCAAGCTTTTAGCAGATTGACAACCGAAGTTGATGTGTACAGCTTTGGAGTAGTATTGCTAGAAATGTTGTCCGGGCTCTCAGCTGTATATAAAAATCAAAATGGTGAGGAAAGGCGTATGGTTGAATTTGTAGTCCCATACATTGTCCAAAAGGAATTTCACAGGTTTTTGGACCCAAAAGTTCCACCACCTACCCCATTGGAAATGGAGGCACTGGCAAATGTTGCATCCCTAGCATTGGATTGTGTAAGAAAAGAACATGTACTTCGCCCCTCAATGACTAAGGTTGCAAACAGCATACAAAGTACCTTGGAAGGGATTTGTGAATCATTTAGTGATGCGGAAAGAGAATCAATTAGTGATGCGGAAAGAGAATCAATTAGTGATGCGGAAATTGAATCAATTAGTGACGCGGAAAGTGAATCGAGAGAGATTGGCAGAATATCTTAGGAGAGCTGCAGTGCAAAGAGGGCTCAAACGATAGGGAGTGAGTCCCTGCTGAGGGATATAGGAAAGTTCTTAGGAATAATTGTAATAGCTAAATCTATTTATTGTGTGTTTTTTATTTTTATTTTTATTTTTTATAAATAAATCTATCTGTTGTTGCTTTTCAAATTTTACAAATCAGGTTTTTTAGTGAAGCCAATTCACTGTTGTTTGCTTGTTGGTATTTGTCGGTTGATCATGTTATTCATTACTCTAGGAAAGTTTTAAACTTTTAATTATTTGCTTAGCATATTAGTCATGAAGGAAATTCAAGACCAGATTGCTCTAGGACACTAACCAAATTGTTCACATATATCTTGTCTGACGTTAATGGAACTGTTATCTTGGTTTGATGCATTTTTTTTTTAATAATTAAAATACAAAAATTATGCAGCAATAAGGTGGATATCGTATACTCAATGGACTAGCTTTGTAATTAGATATTAGAGACCAATAGACTAGCTTTGTTGTATCCCTTTCACAGGCTAGGACATATGTTATATAGCCTCTTTTTAAGTCTTTAGCATTCCTGTAGCCAATTTGTGAGGTTTACCCCTATTAAAATAAGGGGGTTCATACAATTGTCACCCTTGTGATTTTTAATGTGAGTGTGAATTTGATCCTTGCATTTTCGATTTGAACAATAACCACTTGCACTTTAATTTTGTCAAAATTTAAACCTTTTATTTGAATTTCCCATTAAAGACTAGTGCATCTAATCATACGGTATATGCATAGTTCTTTCTATATCATCAATAAGTTTGATCTGGATGTGTGATTTGATGCAAATTTGGTACGGTTGTAAATATAATCTTATAAGCTTTCCAACATTATCTTATTTTGCACAAACCTGAGGTCCGGAGAAGAGCAGCCAAATAAGAAATTGCAATATATATATATATATATATATATATATATATATATATATATATATTATATAAAAGCTGAAACTTAGTATTTATTATTACTATACTCCTGTTGAGCTACATCAACACCACATTATCCACTTATTTTCTACCTTATTGTCCCTTTTTAAACTTTTATTCTCCATATTCTTTAAAAAAAAAAAAAAAAAAAATCTTCTCCCTATTAGTCCACATTTAATATTACACTTCGTTCAACTTTTCCCCTCCCTCTTTACCTCTCCACTACTCTTTACTTGACTGTTACAATTCCTTCATCATTTTCTCTTTTTATATTTCGACTCTTCTTCTCCCTCTTTTATTTTGTATAAGTTCGATGTCATTTCTTCCAATCAATTCATGTTTTCCCCCACAAAAAATCTATGAGTACTCTCTCTCTCTTTCTCTCTCTCTCTCTCTCTCTCTCTCTCTCTCATTTTTGTTTTTTCTTATAATTTAGATTAAGGTTGATGGTTTTTTTTTTTTTTTTTTTTCTAAATGTGTTTTGATTTTTTTTTTTTTAAATTCCTATTACAAAGTTTTCTCTCTCCCTTCTATAGCTTTGGTTAAATTTTGATTTGGGTTAATACTTATTTTTTTAGAAATAGGAATTTGAGTTTATGTCAAAACGCAATCTACATCGCTATGAATTTGAATATGCTTACCAATTATTTGAGTAATAAATTACTATAAAGTCTATCTTTTATTCCTTTTGTTTCATTGTAATTTTGGTTAAGATAACATTGTAATTTTGTGATTAATTTTTATTATTATAATAATCTCATTATTCCTTAGGAGATGAGAAATTTGAATAATAAATTTGAAACTTATAAAGTTTAGTTGTATATCAAATATAATATACTACAACAAAAGTTAGAAAAATATAGTTCACCTTAAAAAAAAATATTAATCAAACATACAAAATATACTAGTATGATATGTTTGTACTTTGTATAAAAAGATAAAAAAAAAAAAAAAACTTGTAGAAATATTTAAAAATAAATAAATAATACTTGGAGTGATTCTTACTTTTTATATATAACATATTTACATCCCATTACATAATATTTATATATTCCCAAGCATCACATGAGTCTGCGGCTAGTCTATATCTATATCTAAAAGCTGAAGCGCAACATTTATTATAACTACGCTCCTGTTGAGCCACATTAGTGGTCACGTTACTATTTTATTTTATTTTTATTTTTTGGTTTCCATCTTTATTGATTGTGTATTGCAAAATTAATTATTTGTTTGACCAACATGATGCACAACATGCCATCATAAACTCAAATTGTCTATTGTCTATATTGAAAGTATTGAAACCTCCTTTCAACATTGAGTGTCATTTTCTTTCCATCATTCTATACACACACACACACACACACACATATATATATATATATACATTCATTTATTCAATAAATTTTGTTACTCAATCATTGAGCAATATCATCCACTTATTTTCTACCTCTTCTTTTCTCTTTTAAACTTTTCTTCTCACTACTTAAAAAAGAAAAAAACAACAAAAAAAACCTCTTCTTCTCCCTTTCAGTCCATGCCTATAGTTACACTTCCTCTAACATTTCATTTCCCTCTTTGCCTCTTTACCTCCCCCGCCTCTTTACTTCCCCTGCCTCTTTACCTCCCCCATTACTTTCTACGTCACCGTTACACTTCCTTTTATCATTTTTTTTCTTCTTATAATTTGACTCTTTTTATTCCCATTTTATTTTATATAAATTTGATATCATTTCCTCCATTCAATTCATATTTTTCTCACATAAAAACTGTAAGTACTCTCTCTCTACTCTTTTTTTGGTGAATTTTTGTTCGTTGTTATAACTCTAATTAAGGTTGATGAGATTTTTTTTTTTTTAAAAAAAAAAAAATATGTGTTTTGGTATTGTGTTTCCATTTCCCATCACAAAGTCTTCTCTCTCCCTTTTATAGCTTTGGTTGAATTTTGGTTTGGGTTAACACTTATATTTTTTTTTTTTTGGAAATATGAATTTGAGTTTATATCAAAATACAATCAACATTGCTATGAATTTGAATATGTAGACCAATTGTTTGAAATTTTTAATAATAAATTATTATGAAGTCTATCTTTTGTTCCTTTGATTTTGTTTTAATTTTGGTTATAATAAAATTTTAATTTTGTAATAAATCTATCTTAATTATTACGGCATGTGGCACTCTCTTTGAAAAGATAATTGAAATAATCTTCAATTATTTTTTCAAAGACAGCACCATGATAATTTCATTTTAATTATTATAAAGTTTATCTTAAGTATTATGATAATCTCCTTATTCCTTGAGAGATGGGAAATTTGAATAATAAATTTAAACTTATAAAGTCTAGTTATATATTAGGCAAATATAACACACTACAACAAAAGGTAGAAGGATATATATATATATAGATTCCTATGCATCGCTTGAGTCTGCGGTTAGTTTACTTAAAAATCAGTTACATCAACCCCCAAAGCAGCTAAAAAACTACACTTCCTATATCCAAACGACACATTATAGGCAATCTTTTGCATTAGTTGCCAACAGATTATAGGCTACATTACCCACGTATACAAATTGACTAAGTCAGATTCCATGAACCTGCATGTGAATTGCAATCCGTGTGTGCATAATACTCACTTTAAATCTGGAGCAACTGTTCATGAGTTTCCTTGAGTTCTATCGTCTTGTCCTGGTACAAGCAAGCTCGTTCCATTGGAATTGGCAAGAATCAATTCAATTCTGTTCGTCTTCCTTGATTGTTGAGTTGCGATAATGTTACTAACATACCCAAATTATATCCTACTAAGTTGTCTAGATAAGGGGTAATATCATTTTCACATGTATGATGTATCCACCACTGACCTTATTATGTACCAAACACAATTTGACATACTAGTTGGTTGTAAAATTGGGTATGTCCCTCAACTTATTGGTATACCATAAGCCTTGAGTCAACTTTTAGCACAACTTTGTGCACAACTATTTTTAGAAAAAAATAATAGCTATCAGTCAGCAGTTCTAACCTACTCCCCCCTCAACCAGGGATAGGGGCATATGGCTTCCAATTATTATTTTTAATAAAATAATAGATACAATAATAGAGAGAGATTTAAATCCTAAATGTCTCAATTAAAAAAAACCAATATGCTAAGGCAGAGATCTAAGTAGATTTGACTGTTAGATGTTTGGAAAGATTTTACAGTTAGATTGTTGATTTGGGATGACGTGTCGCTTTTGATTAGGTGAGATTTTATTATTAGACTAAGTTATCACCATATAGGGGTAACATATATGTATTATTGGGAAAAATATAGGTAGAGCTCCTTAGTTGCAGTACATTAGTTCTCAAATTAAACTCAAATGCATTGTTGTATTGGCCGATGAAGAGTAAGGCTGTGTTTGTTTTGGCTTCAAATCACTTCCGGAAATGTTTTTCCGTAAATGCGGGTGTTTGGGTGTGCAAGGAAAATTGGGTTAAACAGAAAATCATTTCCGTTGACCGTAAAATATGCCCTCTGACCCTGTAAAACCATTTCCGTTTGTATTTTACCTTCAAATGAATTCCGCCCCAGGAAAATAAAAGAGAGAGAGAGAGAAACAGCAAGGAGATCGCACCAGAAGCATGGTCTCGTCGCACCCAGCACCGGCGAGATCGCGCAGCCTAAAACACCGGCGAGATCACATCTCAGCACCAGCGAGATCGCACCCATCGGCGCCGCCACCCAAGTCCGATCCACCCAAGCCAAGCCCGATCCACCCAAAACCGATCTCGTCCTCAACCCACCCAAGACCGAGCTTGTTCTTGACACATCGATGAAGCCTAGATCGTCGTCCTCAACCCACAGCCCCGTCATCGTGCATGCAATCACGATTTGGGTCAGATCGTCTACTCACAATCTCGGCATTTTTTCTCTCGATCTCGTCGTCGCCGCCGCCTCTAGATCGACCCACCCATGACCGATCGCCTCTATCTCTTTCTCGATTTGCCTCTCTTTTTTCCTCAATCACTCACTCTCTCTTCCTCCCTCTCTCAGTTTGACTGAGGATACAATGTTTGATGAATGGTTTTTTGTTTTGAGTTTTGTTTTTTTAAGTTTATATATTGAAATTTTCTATTATAAAATTTGTTTGGGAGCTGAGAAAATGTGAAAAACTTGTAGAAAATAAGCATTTTCAGAATGAAACCAAACACCTGAAAATATTTTTCAAAGTAATTTTCATAATACAACCAAACACTTGAAAATATTTTCCTTTCCCGAAAATAGCATTTCCGGAAAATATTTATTTTCCGGAAAATATTTTACATTGAACCAAACACAGCCTAAATAGGGTTATCTTTTCAAAGGCAATTAAATCCAATGTGATTATGTGTGTGAAAATAATTGGGAAATTTGAGTGGTGGACTTATTGGACTTAGATGACATGTTGTAAACACGGAAGTCCTAAATTCTATGCACCACATTATTGGTCCTTATATATAAAAGAAGGTGAGATGAGAAGTTGTGTTAAAGCAATCAATAAAGGAGATCATGGGATAGTGATTTGCTGTTCAGGGATAATGGCAAGTTTCACAATTTTTGGATGTTATGCAATGTTTTCAGGGCTGTATTTGTTTTGGAATATTTCAATATAACATAGTGATTGGTTGCTTAGGAATAATGGTTATAACTAAATCTATTTATTGTATTTTTATAGATGTAGCTATTCAAATTTGTATATCAGGTTATTAGTCAAGCCAATTCTCCGTTGTTTTCTTGTTGTTATATGTAGGATGATCATGTTATTCATAACACTAGTAAAGCTTTAATTCTAGGGCTCAGGGTATTGGTCCTTCAAATTATGTCCAAGATCTCTTATTTAATCATTACAAACTTTACCAGTTGAGTTAACTAGAACCCACTTTTATTTTTTTTTATTTTTTTTTTTTAAAATTTGAGATGTTCTATAAGCTACAGTTTAGAGAATGCTTCATCAACATATGAAATTATTGTTGATGTGATTATTTCAATTTTGATAATTAAAATCCCAATTTCATTTATTGGGGTGGCAAGCTACAGGCTCACGGTTGTGGGAGTTGTAATGTACAATGAAGCCAAGTACAAATTCATATGAAACTTGTGTTATCATCAAGCTAGCAAATTCAATCATACTTTTACTTGGCACTGGGGGAGACCATCAAGATTTCGATACCATGGTTCAACCTCTTGCTAAACTAATGTCTGTAATTTACCTGCATAATTTTTACTATTTGGAAGCTAATAAGATAGTTTTCATGATTACACACCATCAAAATTTAATAGTAAGCAATTTCTATACAAAACCATTGATCTCCACTTATTAGGCTGCAATATCAGCTTTTGTTTTAGGCTATTGCTGGATGTAATGCATTCAGTCAATTTTTTTAACCTTAAGACTCCTTGTGCTATGGGTTTCAGTTAACACAACTGGTAAAATTTCTAATGGTTGAATAAGAGATCTGAGGTTTCATTTCATCCCACTTAAACCAAAGAATGATTGGGGTTTTGGTCTAATGATACTGAGCACAATTATTAGAAACGGACGCCATAGGTTGAAACTCTATCAAAAAAAGACTCTATCAGTGCCATATCTTGATTATTTACTGAAATATTTTTCAACATTAGTTTAACAAATTCATCATTAGAATCCAAGTTATAGTGTTGTACGGGAGTTGTACAATGTTTATCAATATGCCGGACGTGTATGATAATTATTCGTGCCTTTCACAAAAATTAGGATTTAACATGTTTGATAATTTTTTTTTTTTTTTTTTTCATGTTGATAATTTTTTAAAATAATATTTTAACAAAAAGAATACAATTTACATCCAAAATACGAATAGAAAAAGAAAAAAGCAGTACGAATCAAACATCTCCGACAAGGTTTCGTTCATTATAATATACGGAATGATTTTTGTGTCCATTTCCTCAACCTTAATTTCATTCTTCATTAGACCTCACCGTTTGTTCTATAATTTTTACGAAAAAGATGTTTTATTTTGCAATAAAGTCGATTCCTTTGCTTATCACTCTTCAAAAAAATGTCGTAAAATTAATTTTGGTTTTGTTTACTTCTTATATTGAATTTTATTTTTCTTCCTTTGTAGTTTTAGATGTTACAAGTTGGGGATTGCTTCAGTCATCATATAATTTTATATTAGTAACTAGTAAGAAAACAAAAGCATGAATACAAAATATGCTTAGAAACAGGAAATTACGTTAATTAATATTCTAATATTCTAATTGTAGCCATTGATAACAGCAAGTGATCTTTTCTTGAATCACCTTTATTCTATAATATCTTTCGACTTTCTGTCTTTGGCGCTAGTAAGACTAAGAATTGTTCAGCCAGATGTTGTCCATATCCATGTACTTGTCCTGAAACTTCCTCGAATTCTTTGTTTAATTCTTCTGGACATGGCCCTCAGTCAATACGACATTATAAGATATAAATGATGAAACCCAGTACACCATTTTGATATGCAGTTCTTTCACACACTCTCACGCAATTCAGTTATATTTATCTCCCAGAATTTTATGTCCAGGATCAGCAGGTGGAAGCACAAAGTTGATCCAAGTAAGTTTTAAAGAATTTCGAGTAGACTAAAATTTTAGTATCTGAATATAAAACTGCAGCTTATCTTTTTGAATTGAAACAAAGCAATAATGATTTTCCTGAATTTCTTGTACAGTCTGCATACAGACAGTAGTTTAAATGGTATGGTTTCCTATGCTACAGGTCGTATAGTGTACTGTTTTCGTCAAAGAATTGAAACAAAGCAAAAAGGATTTTCCTGAATTTCTTGTACAGTCTGCATACACGACAGTAATTTAATTGGTATGGTTTCCTATGCTACAGGTCTTGTACTCTCGTGCTTGCCACTTGCTTGTCCAAGTGCAACTGTCCTCTATTTAACCAATAGGTTAAGTTAGTTAGTTACGTTTTACTGTGTAACCATTTTGTTTTTTTGAAAATCACTGTGTAACCAATTTGATTACTCTGCAGTCCGTTCTTTAGATTATGGAAACAAGGGTTGTAACTTCTTTTGCTAATTAATGAGAATTAGATATTTTCTTATCTGATTTCGATATATTATCAAAGCAGCAAGTTGAAAACACTTCCATTTCAATGGCTTCGACTTCAACTCCAACTTCTTCATCCTCTTCACAAAGCTCATCCATCTTGGATGATCCATCAAATCCTCTGTACCTGCACCATGAAGAAAGCCCTGGTGCTATGCTTGTGTATCAACCTCTCGTGGGAGAGAATTACCCAACTTGGGCAAGATCAATGAGAATGGCATTGATTGCCAAGAATAAGTTAGAGTTTATTGATGGCACATTGACTCTCTCATCTCCAATGGTCAAAACATCATCGGCAATTCAAGCTAGGATTTGCTGTAACAAAATGGTTAATTCATGGATCCTCAATTCAGTTTCTCAAAAAATTCTTACAAGTATAGTCTATAATGAAACTACTCTTGAAATCTGGAATGATCTTAGGGAAAGATTTTCACAAGGAAATGGACCATGAGTTTTTCAATTACAGAAGGATATTGCTTGTGTTACTCAAGGTCAATCATCAGTTACTTAATATTTCACTCAATTGAACTTGCTCTGGGATCAGTTGCAGAAATTTCGACCTTTTCCAATGTGTTCTTGTGGATTTTGCACTTGCAACTTAGGTCAGAAACTCAATGATCTTCAGCATCAAGATTTAGTGATGCAATTCTTAATGGGTCTTAATGACTCCTATGCTCAAGTTAGGGCACGAATTTTGTTGGTGGATCCTCTCCCATCCATCAACAATGTGTACTATGTTAGATTCTAAATGTTTAGAACAATTGGCAAATTGTGAACACAAACTTGTCTAGATATAGATCTTAGAGTCTATAGGTTTTATTAGACAATGCTCACGGTGATTCAAGTCAAGATTCAAGAACATATAAGCTGCAAGAAAAAGACTTCATATTCTACCTGGTTCGATTGATCGAAGAACAGGCTCGATCAATCGAAAATCGTATCTGCAGAATTTTAAGTCGGCCCAAACATCAGCTTAAGCCTATTAAGGATTAGGGTTTCAGATCTACTTCTCCCACTATATAAAGGAAACCCTAAGCCACGTTTTTGAGACCAAAGGGAGAGAGATTAGAGTGCCTCTTTTGGTTTTAGGGTTTTGTACCCAGACCTCTCTAAAGTCTTGGTTGCTAGAGAGTTGTATTGTTGCTCATATTGCTGTCTGTGTAAATCTCTTGTGAGATCTAGAGGAGCTTTCTTTTACACAAACTTAGGGTTTTCAAGGAGGAGATATTATCTACACCTTGATGATCAACTCAGTTGCTGCCATTGAAGCTTAAAAAAACACAAGCGGGTGTGCTTGTATCTGGTGGTGAATCCAAGAAAGAAGGAGTCCGTGGATTCGGAGCTTGCATGTGGTCATGTCAGTAAGTTCTACTGGTGGGTAGCAATAAGAAGTCGAGCGTGGGGGCTTGTAAGTCTTATTGTATGAACTTCGATTCTTTCAAGATAGTGGATTCAAGTTTACCTTGAGGATAGTTAGGTTAAATCCTCCCCAGGTTTTTATCGGTTTGGTTTCCTGGGTGATCATATCTTTGTGTTATTTATCTTTCTGCTGCTTTGCATGATATGATTGTTTTGATTGTGATAACCTAGATTTGTGAATTTGGACTAAGTAATAACTTGGTTAATTATCTAGGTTAATCCAATTATATTTTTAAGGGGTTTAAAAACTAACAAGTGGTATCAGAGTGGGTTGTTCTTTTGTTTTAGATCTTTTGATCTAAGAGATGATCCTTGACCCCTGTTGTCATGGATAATTTGAAGTGTCTTTCTGATCATGTTTCTGCTCATGCTTCTGTTGATTTTATTAATGCTTGTGAGACTCTTCGTAAGGAATTATTGAAATCTATGAAAATTGCTAAGAAATTCAAGGAAGAGTTGAAATTGGCTAATCTTGAAAAAGAGGAATTGATTGTTAGATTAGATGAATCTAATAAAAAGAATGAATTTTTGAGAAATCAAATTTCCTTTCAAGATGAGAAGATGAAAAGCTTGGAACAAGAGTTAGTTGAATCTAAAGCTAAAATTGAAAATTTGACTTGTACCAAGTCTGTTGTTGATAACAGAAGTGTTTCTGCTTCTCTTAAGCCTAAAACTAAAAAAGTTTATATCCCTCATTTTAAGAGGAATAATAAAGAACATTAGACCTCCACAGCGTTATTCACCTGTTTTAAATTATCTCCTACTGACTGATGGTGGTGAGCTAGAGTGTTATGATGAAGCCTTGCAAGATGAGAATTCAAGTATGTGGGAGTTAGCCATGAAGGATGTGATGGATTCCTTGTTGGGGAATCAGACATGGGAATTGACTGAATTGCCAGTAGGAAAGAAGGCTTCGCACAACAAGTGGGTATACAGAATAAAGAATGAATATGATGGTAGCAAACGTTACAAGACCAGATTAGTTGTTAAAGGGTTCTAGCAGAAGGAAGGCATTGACTACATAGAGATATTTTCTTCAGTTGTGAAGATGTCAACAATCAGACTAGTACTGGAATGGTGGCTGCAGAAAACTTACATCTTGAGCAGTTAGATATGAAGACAACATTCCTTCAGAGTGACTTGGAGGAAAACCTTTACGTGATTCAGCCAAAAGTGTTCGTTACTTGGGGACAAGAGAATCTAGTCTGCAAACTGAGAAAGAGCTTGTATGGCCTAGACAGTGGTACAAGAAATTTGACAGTTTTATGCATAGATTAGGTTCAAGAGATGTGAAACTGATCACTATTGCTATGTTAAGTTTTTTGACAATTCTTACATCATATTACTGTTGTATGTGGATGATATGCTTATTGCAGAGTCTAGCATTAAGGAGATTAATAATCTGAAGAAGCAATTGTCCAAACAGTTTGCAATGAAGGATTTGGGAGTTGCAAAGCAAATCTTTGATATGAGAATCATTAGAGATAAGGCTAATGGTACATTGAAACTTTCACAGTCAGAGTATGTGAAGAAAGTTCTCAGTAGGTTCAATATGAATGAAGCTAAACCAGTGAGCACACCCTTGGGTAGTCATTTCAAACTAAGCAAAGAATAGTTACCGAAGATAGAAGAAGAAAGGGACTATATGAGCAAGATGTCCTATGCCTCAGCTATTGGCAGCTTGATGTATGCTATGGTGTTTACAAGGCTAGACATTGCACATGCAGTGGGAGTTGTGAGCAGATTCATGAGTAGGCCTGGGAAGCAGTATTGGGAGGCAGTCAAGTGGATTCTGAGATATCTGAAGGGTTCATTAGATACATGTCTTTGCTTTACAGGTGCAAGTTTGAAACTACAGGGTTATGTAGATGTTGATTTTGCTGGTGATATTGATAGTAGAAAGAGTACTACTGGGTTTGTTTTTACTCTGGGTGGTACAGCTATATCATGGGCTTCAAATCTACAAAAGATTGTCATTTTGTTTACTACAAAAGCTGAGTATGTTACAGCAACTGAAGCTAGAAAGGAGATGATTTGGCTACATGGTTTCTTAGATGGATTGGGTAAGAAGCAGAAGATGGACATTTTACACAGTGACAATCAGAGTGCAATCTTTCTTGCCAAAAATTCAGTTTTTCATTCAAAGTCGAAGCATATACAAACAAAATACCACTTTATCCATTACCTTGTTGAAGATAAGCTGGTAATACTTGAGAAGATTTGTGGATCTAAGAACCTGGCAGACATGTTGACTAAGGGTGTCACTATTGAAAAGCTGAAGCTATGTGCAGCTTTAGTTGGTCTTCTAGCTTGAGGATAGGAGGATGAGGGATTGTGTTTTGGAGGATTGCGGTTGATGTTGGTGATTGAACTAGTCTCCAAGTGGGAGATTTATTGGGCTTTGTGGAGCCTAGTTTTGTTTGATCCGGTTTGACGACCCAATCCGACCCGAATAATGTTGCATGGTTTTTAATGGGAGATTTTCTGAGGCTTAGTCCATGAGGTCGGTCTAAGCCAAAAAAATTTTTAGACCTGTTTTATGTATAAAACACAATTGTGAGATTAAGGTTTTTTGAGTGGTTGCTATGTTTTTTGAGAGAGAGAAAAACTGTAGCTGCATTTTGTACTTTTCCCTAATAATAGTGAAATCCCTGCAACTCTGTGGACGTAGGCAAATTACCGAACCACGTAAATATTGTCTTGTGCGTGTGATTGTTTTTCTTTGGTGTGTGTTTTCTCTATTTTTTTGTTTTTCACAGGTTGGGATTTCGGTTAAATTCCCTACACTTTTAGATATTGATATTATGTCTTGAGTACTTCACATTTGTGCCCAAGTAGGATCTTGTTCCTAGATGCATATACTTCATGTATTTTGCATTGGCCGTGTGTTGGACATACAAGTAATCATAAGTGATTGATCTTTACTTGCATGTCTGGATGAACACTTGCTAAATGTTCATTGTAGTCATTCTTTAATGACTGAACTTGTTTGATCAAGTTTTTGTGTACATGATATCTAATGTTCACAAACTTGATCGCACTATGCTTGCTTATGTACATACCTTGTATTCAACTTGAATAAGCTTAATGAAAGTTTTGTTTGTGTGCGAGTGTTTCGGATTACAGGTATAAACATGCAAGTGCTTCACAGTTTCTAGATTAGGTGTGAATGAGTTTTGCCAATGTTCCCAAACTCACGTTTAAGTCTAGAGTCTATTTTAGGAGTTTTGTCACGAAATAGCCAAAGGGGGAGATTGTAAAGTTGTGATTTACAAATATGTATTTTGTTGGCTTTTATTCCATACCAAATTTGATTGTAATTATATTCAATCTTTTGTACCCTATATTTATTGTGGGATTTGATTGTAAGGGTTGTGTGTTAGAGAGAGAGAGTGTGAAGACTCAAGTAATTGAAGCCAGAAGAGTTCTCACGGGTAGCTCGCAACTAAGCATCCTATGAAGTGAAGCATGTGCCTTGCATATGACTGGAATGCGAAGAGTTTGTACAGATGGAGACAGCTGTGTTTTGTGAGTATCTCGCGGGTAAGGCCTTCGCGCGAGACACCCGTGAAACATTCTGTTTTGCCAGACTATGCTATCTAATACACATTTTCTGTACCCACACGACATATACCCATATTACCCACAAATGTTGAGGAGTGCTTCTGAGAGAAAACCCTAACCTCAAACCTTAAGAGTTAGAGATTATCAAACCCATATATCTCTACACTTATGCTTGTGGATTTCCTTAACTCCTACCTCTCCATTTTTATACCATTGAGAGGTTGATAGCCTAAACACTTACCATACACTTTTAGAGTGTCAAGTGAGGTTTTGGTGCTGCTGGAAAGTATTGGAAGAAGCCAAGGATGGCAAATGCAACATGGAGCTTGTTACGGGATCCGGGGAGCTAGACAAGACACAGTTCCGAGAAGTCTTGTTGGAGTAGAAGCTTGGAGGGTTTATGTATAGCAAGTAGATTAGGCTTGGAGGGTCTCTTGCTAACCTAGGTATCCCAACTGATTGTTTAGTGGATCGATTACCGCTTGGAGGGTAGAGGAGAGGTTTTTCGCCGAATTTTTCGGTTTCCTTTTCAATAACACATCGGCGTGTTATCTTGTGTTTGCATCTCTCTTCCCTACTCTTTTACATTTCAATTTACTGCTGTGTTGACTTGATTATGAATCAGAGTAGCTTGTTTGTTTATCCGCTCGCATTTACACTATTCCACACTTAGAATTAAGTTAGGGTAAAATCTATCGAGCCGTAACTTTAATTTGGGGGTCTAAACAGCTCTTGTGTTTTTAACACATTTTCGAGCTTTCATATATATATATATATATATATATATATATATGTTTTCTTTTTACGTGTAGTGTAGTAATTAAAAAATAAGAAAGTTATTTTTTTATAATACACTACACGTAAAAAAATAAGGATTATATGGATTAGATGAAGAATTTGGATTATAATCAAATTAAGATTTTTATCAACTTAGAAATTATAGGAGAAGAAAAATTAAATATATTTTTTTAAAATCTAAAAATCTAAAAAAATTTCTGCAATATGGTGAAGCCACTTGGCACAACCACGGCGTCTAAGCCTAACTTTTATTATATAGTATATGATTTTTCTTCTCTTATAATTTCTAAGTTGATAAAATATATCTTAAATTTCGTTCTTATCATTTTTTTTTTTTTTTTTGGTGTGGATAAAGTAGCAATTGTGTTTTCATATCAACTACTTCTTTTATAATTCATGTAATTTTTACTTTTTTTTTTTTTGAACAACATTTGTTGTGCTTAATATGTGTCTGTGCAGTTTCCTTTGAGGATTATGTATTTGAATTGAAATAAAATTAGATTAACTTTAGACTTTTTGTCTAAGGTTACAACGTTGTGTAATCCAAACACTTGCACCTCTGGATTGAGCTTTGAGATGTTTTCAGCAATATTTATAGATTTTTTCTTCTTATCTTCTTCTATATTAAAAAAAAAAAAAAGCAACGTGATATATGATTGAGTTAAGGTGATTATTTTTCACACCTCCACAAATTAAGTTTGAATCCAAGAGAAATTGAGTTGAACTAAAACTATTTAAGAATGCTAAAATCAATCAATAAAAAAAAAACCAAATTACTACACGTAAAAAAAGTAGATATAATTTTTTTTTTTTTTTTTTTTTTTATCTTCTTCTCCTATAATTTCTAAGTTGATAAAATCTTAATTTAATTACAATCCAAATTATTTTCTTCATCTATTTCTTCTTAATTTGATTACAATCTAAAATTTTCATCTTCATCTAATCTTTTTCTTTTCTTTTTTTCTTTTTATTTTTTTTTATTTTTTTTTCCTCTAAGTTAAATTTCTACACCTATTAGCTACAATTTTTTTGGATTAAAAAAAAGAAAAAAAGAAACAGCAATGTGAGTTGAACTAAAACTCTCTAAGTCTACTCTACTCTATTATTTAAGAATGCTAAAACCAATCAATAAAAAACCAAAATTAAGTGAAGAACTTCAGAAGGAAGGATTTGGCTTTTTTAGTGAGAATAACTATCTTCTTTTATTTATTTATTGCATTTCTATATTTCTATTAACGTAGTTCAATTATTACTTAAATTCTATGATTTTTTTAAAACATTTTACATAATGCAATTCATCTCAATTATTGATGTATTTTTTGATTTGGTGTTCTTAATTGATTGTGCAGATTATTTCCTCACTTGTGGCAATATCAAAATGGCTAGACAATTAATTTATATGTAAACTTTTACATTTAAATTTTTGTTTCTCTTTATGCACTTTTATTTATCTATTTTTGAAATTATTTTGATTGTGGTACCCTAGAAGGTTTAGATACTTTATATATATATATATATATATATATATATATATATATATATATATATATGTATATTTATATTTATATATAATTTATGGAATTTTTATTTCAACCGAAATTTTATCATTGAATCTATTTGGGATGGAACTCATCTACCATATGAAATTAGGAGATTTATGTGAGAAGAACTATCTTCATTTTTTTTTATGAGTATCTATTTTTCTATTAATGTAGTTCAATTATTGCTTAAATTATATAATTTAAAAAAAAATAGATAATGCAATTCATCTTGATTATTAATATTATTTTTTGATTTAGTATTCTTAATTGATTATGCAGATTATTTCCTCACTTATGGTAACATTAAAATGACTATGGCTGGTAATTTATAAGTAAATATTTACATTGCAGTCTAAATACTTACATTTTTGTAATTTATGGAATTTTTTTTGGGTCATATATACAAGCAATTTATATATGATTAGCACTTCTACTACTATACATGTTAGCAAGTATAATGGAAAGATTTTTAATTGCCACACACACACACACACACACATAATTAAATTACAATTTTACTACTAAGAGCTTTTAGAAATTTAAATATCTTAAAAAAAAAAAAAAACTTACATAATATACATTTTCCATGTAACTTAATTTTTAAAAATTTGTTTACAATTTTATTTGTTATTAGATCTGATTATATTATAAAAAAAAAATATTTTTTAAAATTTATATATATATATATATATACTAGTATATTTTTAAAAAATACTAGTATATATAAAAGTAGAGACCTCATGCGGGAGTGCATGAGGTCTTGCCATGTGGCGTTTTAATTTTGCATTTAGATATTTTTACCTCTTTTTATTAATTTTTTTTTACTGTTACCCAATAGATCATAGTAACTTATTTTTGCTATTATATAAAATATGGGCTTCTCTTGACAGTTAGACAAAATGTTATTCTCTACAAAATGGACTACCTTTTAAAAATAGACCAAACTTTATGAAAAGCCTAAGCCCAGTTATTACCTTACATATTATGATCCAAGTCCGACTCTTTTCATGTGTAAATCAAAGCCAAAACTCCACTTACAAACTCTCTTCCTCCTCCCCCACATATATATGCTTTTGTCTATTAATAATGTTCTATGTAATTTATTCAAGAAAATTCTCCTTGTCATCGATCGGTGCAACAAAAATATATATAAATCTTAAGATTCCTGACGTTGCTGAAATAATTGACAAGTGCAAATTTTTAAAATTTATAATAAAAAAAAAAAGTCTAATGAATAACATATACTATCTCACAAAATGCCATTTACATAATATTTTCTTTAAAAAAAAATTCAAAGCTAGGAATGGTCAATAACATGATCCTATACAAGAAATATCAAAAATATATGCAAAACAATTCATCGGAGAATTTATCTTTAAAGAATATGAAGACAATAATAGAGATAAAATGCATTGAATGGGATCTTATGAAATATGTTAATCATTTCAAATTATACTTATCATTTACATGAAAAAATAATAATACATCATATTATTTACATTAAAAAATAATACAGATCAACTTCAAAGTTCATTGCAAGATGTGAACTGCTAGGGTATTGCAACAATAAGCAAGATTGATACATCAATGTGTAAGTATTATATTTCGTGTGTGCTTTGTGGATAGAAGGTCAAACCACAATCAAGATCATTTTGGTGTGCAAAATGTGAAACAAAAACAAATCCATCTATCCCAAAATTAGAGGTACTCACATTAATTACATTCTTTCCAAATATTTATAATATATTCATCTCATTATAACTACTAGATATACAATTACAAATTACTTCAGATTTAGGATTCAAATTGAAGTTTTTGATGCAACTAATAAAACAACTATTGTGATATTTGATTAAGATGCTGAGAAAATCCTAAATAAATCTGCGAGAGATCTTGCTGAAAAACAAATTAAGGTACAATTTATTTAAATTATTATAAAATATATGGAAATTGATATTGGAGAAGGAATCCTATATGACTTGAAGAAAATTTTTGGGAAAAAAAATGCATTTTCCTACTTCATTTAAATGAATTCAATCTAAAAGATGATTTTGAAAATTACACAGTTGTTAAGATTTTTTTATGCACCTTCAAATGACAAAAAGGTATAGAGAAAAGAAAAATACACAATCCAATATGCTATATTAACCCTTTTGCTACACTATTCCTAAATTAACAAAAAAATATAAAAACATTTACAAAAAAAACTATCATATCACTGAAATTTAATATAAATACAAATACATACGAAAAATCTTAGCCACAACAAATTCAGAGGTCCAAACTTTGTAAGATCCAGTCAAGAATCTTCTAGTGCCAATTCATTAGTGATTAACACAAATAATGCAACAAAAGGAATAAATGATGAAAGCTCAAAAATTAAACAAATAGGGACGGACCAAACTTCAAATGTTGAAGATGAAGAAACAGATGAGGATAACATACCCCTCAACAAGCGTTGCCATAGCATAATAACAAATCATTGAAGAAAAAAAAAAGATTTCTTAATGAAACTCTTTATTACATCACATAATAAAGATCAATAATATGAAATGAATTAATATGCTTTTATCAACTTTTGTTATACAATATTACTCCAAAGTTTTTTTTTTTTTTTTTGCTCATTACTTGAACATAATAATTATAATGGATATGTGTGTACAATTTATAATTGTTGCTTTTTATGATAAACTTATTACTAACAAATTTTCATAACAAATATGCTATAATATATGTATAATATTCTCCAAAAAAAGAAAATTTACATAAAACATTATAACATTATATGTGGGTTCCTAATAGAGGAATGTGAAATTAAACATGAAGTGTAGGCTACTTTGATGTATTCTGAAGTAAGATCTTGTATGGTAAATACCTCAGATAGATTTGGGTAATCCCTAATCTCGATAAGAGACACAAAGCATTACCTTCTTTATTTAATCTTATGTGTCGTGTTACAAGGATAATTCTCAAGAACATTCACACTCTATATCTCTCTTTTTGTATATTCTGTGTTGTTCTTCTCTTTCTTCTTTCTTCTTTTTTTATATGAGCCATCTCCCTCTTTTTTGTCTTTTGTCCTTTTCCATTTGGATGAGCTAGGAATTTGGGTTGGGGGGCAAGAATAAAAGACAAAATTGAAAGTAAAAAATTAATCTGAAAAATATTAATCAATATTAATAACAAAGTAAATAACCAAATATATGCTAATGTAATTCTCATACACAATTTAACATAAAATGTAAAATTTAATTTATTTTTTTGCACCTGGTTTAATTTACTTAATTGCCCTCGATGATTTTTCATATTTTGAAATTGTTGCATGATTTCTTCAAACTCAATAGTCTTGAATATATCTTTATCAATATATGTGACTAAACAATCATTTATCCATTGATCTCCCATTCGATTATGTAATCAATTATTTTATATGTTCATTGCTAAAAAATTTCTTTCAACAGTAGCTATTGCAACTGGTAAGATCAATGCCAAGGCCACTAACGAGTAAAACAATGGATACAAAACATCTTTTTTCAATTGTACCATTATTTTAATATAAGAGTTGTAGTGTAGGTCTATTTATGTGTAAGAGAAGCTGCTGTGGGAATTGAAAAAAATAGAAAAGTTATTTGTCCTTTTCTGTAGAGGGGGCAAATAAGACATTTTTGTACAATATAGTAGTATCATTAAAAAAAAAATTTGGAAGTTCAAGGGGGGCACTTGCCTCCTCTTGACCCCCCCTCCCTCCCTCCGCCCCTGCTTCTAGTCTTATCGGCCTTTCTTTTTTGGTCATTCATCATGAATAGAGTCTTCTAGGGTTTCTTCTTACTATTCAGGCATCCAACTAGATAACTTCTAGTCTTATCGGGCTTTTCTTTCTTGGTTATTCATCATGAATGAAGACTTTGGCTTCTTTTTACTGTTTAGACTTAAATGCGGTGGTACCAAGCAGGTGACTTTCATTAATGCAGAGGTTGTTGTGGAACCTAGGGCCGACTCAACAACTTTGGGAGCCTTAGGCAAAAAGACAAAGTTTAGCTATAAAATTGGTTGTATCCTAAGGTTACAACCTTACTCAATATCATTTATATTACAACATATTTTGAAAATCTAACTGGTGGATTACATGTCAAATTTTGTGCTAATCAGATACTCCCTCCATCCCAGTTTGTTTGTCCTCTATTCCATTTTGGGATATCCCAAAATATTGTCCTGTTTCTAAAATTAAATGTCATTAATTTACTAATGTTCCTATTATGTCCATACTTTATTTCCAAAACCATTTGAAAAGAAAATCAAAAAATATTTAAAAAAATCAATATTGAGTAAAAAGATAAACTAGAATTTGTATTTGAAGTAATCCAAAATTGCTCGGAGCCAATACCCAATAGTTTTTGTATTGTGGTAGTTGTAGATTTTTCAAATTTGATTAAGAGGATAAGTTATAATTTGTGCTTTGTAATTTCAAAAATGCTAATATTGGTAAGGAGAAGATTTTTGTGCTTGTGATTTTAGATTTAATATTCCTATTTTTTGATAAATTTATATAAGGGTAGTTTTTGGAACTTATACATTTTTTTAAGGTAGACAAGACAATAAATGATATTCAGTTAAAAAGTTTGATTTTTGAAATAGGACAAACAAATTGGGACTAAGGGAGTATTATTTACTATATGATTTATAAGATTATATTTTATGCATAATTTTAAACTACAAAAACTTGCAATTTTAATAATTTATTAATGATATAGCTATTGGTCTTTAATTTTCTAGAAATTTTGTAAGTATGAAGGATATAAGAAGAGATGTAATCCAATGGTGGATTTGTCAAAATTCACCTCCAATAAAAAGATATTGAGTAAGGCTGTAGCCTTATGCTACTATTAATTTTGTAGCTAAACTTTGTCTTAGGCGAAAATTTTAAGTAGGATATTTTTTGGATGTTTTTTTATTTAAAATCTATTTATTAATTGGTGTGATAACTTATAAATGAGTTGATATACATCAAACTATCAATTGGTGTGATAACTTATAATAATTGGGTGCGAAAGATACAGTGGGTGTGTGTCATGTGCATGTACATTGAGTGTGGGTGGGTTAGTGTGCGGGGGTCGGTTGTGAGCTATGGGCCTATGGCCTTTGTGTAGAATCAGAATGTGCAGTGCTATGTGCACTGCTGTGGCAGACTGTGCAGTGCTGTATTTTAGGATACAATGGGGTCTTTTAATGCATTCTATTGACTAATAAAAGGATTTAATTTTTTTTGTAATTAAAATATATAAATATATATATATATATATATTTTATAAGTGGGGGCCTTCTTTTATTTAGAAGTCTAAAGCTATTGCATCAATAGTTGAGTTTGCCCTAGTGGAATCATCAGGAAGCTTCAAAAAGCTACCTTGGAGAAGTTTTACCTTCTTTGGGATTTTACCTCATTAGTTCGGACAAGCCTCCGGATGTGAACTTGGTATTGGGCATGGGAGAGGAGCATTAAGCCTGACCTATTGCCTGAGGATCTGTGTTTATTATCAAAATGGGCTAGTCAATGTTGGGTTTGTCTCCACTGTTTGGGCCATGTTAAATGGCCCAATATCCATCCCACTACAATAACTTGCTCAACAAACAGTTACACCAGACGCCAAAGCAGCTTAAGAAAAAACTCTGTAATTCCTGTATCCATATATTAGAGAGTGACTACATTAACCGCATATACAAATTGACTAAATCGGATTCCTAGAACCAGCATGTGAATTTCCAAAGAGAAAAGAGTCCCAAGTGGCTATGAACTCGTGGTGGGATTGTAGAACACGTTCACGTCATAACAGCACTTGAGCCGTAGCAAGATGTGAATGGTCTCGGCAAAGTCCCATTTTTTGACTCACAAATAGAGCTTGTCGCTAGTTGGAAACTGTTGAGCGCAGTGGAAACTTCCTCTTCTTAGTTTTATTTCTTCTGGAAAGTGAACTTGGCCCTCGGTCTAGTCAATCACGCGGAAAGAACACGGCAAGAGAGTGCTTGAGAATGTATCTTCGCTAAAACTTCCAAATTCTTGTAAATTTTGAATACCAACACACCTTTATGATATGCAATTCTCTCTCTCTCTCTCTCTCTCTCTCCATTCAGTCATATTTATCTCCCAGAATTTTATGCCCAGGATCAGCAGTGGATGCACCAAGTTGATCCAAGTAAGTTTCAAAGAATTTCGAATTAGACAAGAAAATTTTAATATCTGAATATATGTTTCCTACAATACAGTTTGTTTTGGCTAGTTACAATATGCAGGTGCTAATCCCGGATCTCAAATCCTTTTCCCGGTAGACCCCAAGTATTTTATACATAGAGATATGTCAATTAAGTTACAAGGCCCTCTGCAGTTATAGTGCTTGTCATTTGCTTGTCCATGTACAGCAGTCAGTGTAATTAACCAATAGGTTAAGTTAGTTACGTTTTACTGTATAACCAATTTTTTTTTTTTAGAAGCACTGTGTAACCAATTTTATTATTCTGTACTAAAAAGAACATAGAAACAACAAGAGTTGTAACTACTTTTGCTAATTAATGAGAATTAGATATTTTCTTATCAGATTTCAATGTATTGAATACTGACAGAGTAGCAAGTCGAAAACACTTCCATTTCAATGGCTTCGACTTCAGCTTCAACTTCTTCATCCTCTTCACGAAGCTCATCCGTCTTGGATGATCCATCAAATCCTCTGTACCTGCACCATGAAGAAAGCCCTGGTGCTATGCTTGTGTATCAAACTCTCGTAGGAGAGAATTACCCAACTTGGGAAAGATCAATGCAAATGGCACTGATTGCCAAGAACAAGTTAGAGTTTATTGATGGCACATTGACTCTCTCATCTCCAATGGTCAAAACACCATTGGCAAATCAAGCTTGGATTCATTGCGACAAAATGGTTGCTTCATGGATCCTCAATTCTGTTTCTCAAGAAATTGCTACAAGTATACTCTATAAGGACACTGCTCTTGAAATCTGGAACGACCTTAGGGAAAGATTTTCACAAGGAAATGGACCACGAGTTTTTCAATTACTGAAGGATATTGCTGGTGTTACTCAAGGACAATCATCAATTACATCATATTTCACTCAATTGAACGTGCTCTGGGATCAATTGCAGAAATTTCGACCTTTTTCAATGTTTTCTTGTGGATTTTGCACTTGCAACTTAGGTCAGAAACTCAATGATCTTCAGCATTTAGATTTAGTGATGCAATTCTTAATGGGTCTTAATGACTCCTATGCTCAAGTTAGGGCACAAATTTTATTGATGGATCCTCTCCCATCCATCAACAAAGTGTACTCTTTGCTAATTCAAGAAGAAAGGCGTTGTAGTGTGCGAAACAATTCAAGTCCTCATGTGGAATCATCAACCCCAGTTACTAAGGTATCTTCTTCTTCAGGAAGCAAAAATAACAACTCTAAGGGGAAAGAAAAGCCCACTTGCAATCACTGTGGAATGATGGGTCACACTGTTGAAAAGAATTCTAGTTCTGCTTCTACTTCATTTACATTCACTCAGGAGCAATGTCAACTGTTCTTGGCTATGTTGGGAACTCAGATTCATTCAAGCAATTTTGCTTTCACTAATAAAGAAACTCACATGACCAACAGTGTAATTCAGCTAGCCGCTTACTCCACTTCTATGGCAGGTAATTTCCTTCTTTGCAGAGCTTTCATAGTCTTGATTTCTGTTGTGATATGGGGCATTCAATATTTTCTGAAAAAAGAAAAAGAAAAAGGAAGTGGTTAGTAGACATGCATATGGGGGAGATACATGGGTTGTGGATACCGGGGCTACAAATAACATTGTGCATTCTATAACTCTACTTACCATTATCACTTTTGTTATGCATTGTGTTGTGGAACTTCCAAATGGTGAAATAGCTATGGTAACTCTCATTGGATCTGTTAGAATTTCAGCCCACTTGTTTCTTG
Source organism: Quercus tomentella (assembly GCA_028535165.1). Classification (NCBI taxonomy): domain Eukaryota; kingdom Viridiplantae; phylum Streptophyta; class Magnoliopsida; order Fagales; family Fagaceae; genus Quercus; species Quercus tomentella. The sequence continues at coordinate 81,932,069 of JAPQVY010000156.1, forward strand.
AAAATGTCCTATGTGTGCCTACATTTTCCTTCAATTTATTATATAGGACCTTATATGATGGAGGCCAATCCATGTGGGTGAGGTTCATAATGGACTCCACTAGCTGCAAAATTCAACTTCTCAAACACTTGTAATTCTATTCTTCCTTCCTTTCACCTTCCTGTACATAAATTCTCTGTCAATTTTACTTTGAAATCTAGTGACATGAGTAATCTATAGCACCTTAGACAGGGGCATCCCTTAAATTCTAAGGTTTTGTGTTTAAGGGATGTACCACCAGATGTAAATGCCGCTTCAAATAGGACTCGTGACATTTTATCCTCATGCAAAACAAAAGAGACTTCCATTTCCTTTTCATTATCATTTTTGCATAGAATCGTTTGGTTTAATTGATTGTGATGTGTGGCAGGTTACAAATATTTTTTGTACCATAGTTGATGACCACACTATATCAACTTGGATTTATCTTATGAAATCCGCCACACTATAAGCAAATTCCTTCCCATTCACACCTTAAAGTTTTTAATTGCCTTTGTTTTGCCTCTATTGTAACACCCCAAAATCATAAATAATAGAAGTCCATTCAATCTAGATAATCCACAAAAATATTAAATAAATTCAACTAGCAAATTTGTAATTGTTGTCTTCCAAGAATCTCTACTCTAATGATCCCTCTAATGTATCTGTAAGTTTGAATAAAAGGGGGGTGAGATAACTCAACAAGTGAAATTCACTAACATTGGGGTGTGGAAACGAACCTTTTTAATAAATAATCCATGCAACAAAGTTATGACTTGCAAACCATCTATATTTTAACATCAAATATTTCATGTAAAAATATCATTGTATTGTGAGCCATTATGATATACCAACACCATTCTATAAACAATTTCCTAGGCTTTTCTCTTGATCAATGTTTATGCCTCGTTGATAGGGTTGTGCTGTCCCCTTTTTGGGACTAGAACCCCATTTTCTTCCCCTTTCTTAAGGGTGGCTCCTTTGGAACCTAAAGGTGCACTCCCTTGCTAAGAAGCTCCCTTTTCGGATCCTTAGGGGTATGCTCCCTTGCTAAAAAGCTAATAAATGTGCACTGTCCCCCTTTTTTGGGATTGTCCCTTGCTAAACACTAACTACAGTATGATTGTCCCTTGCTAAGGACTAAAATACAACACTGAGCTTATAATCACAACTTGCCATAGGATTCAAAACAAATTTAAGATGCTCACAACAAATAATCCAGTCATAATACTAAAAAATACAAATATTTATCCACACATACAAATTTAAATAAGTTAAGGTTGTCTCATAAGTTTTTCATATAACGAATAGTCAACGTTTCCATACAATGTGCACATCAAACATTTATAGAATATCAATATATTTATAGAATATCAACATATAGTTTGATAATCAAAACTTGGGAAAACCCCAAATTAGTAAACACCACTTACCTCTTATTTGCAAAAAAATGAAATCAACCACCCTTGAGTCACAATGAATCAGTAGAATTAGAACCTAGCAACACCAAAAATAGGTTCATCAACACACGAATTTCCCACTTAAAAATCCGTTGTCATACTTAAATAGTATAATCTTGGACAACACTGATATTTCCAAAATTTTCCATTTATTTACTTAACTGTCCAATTCACTTTCAGCTTTGATCCAATTGTTCTATTTCACATATTTTCACTATCTATTAATTGGCATGATTGTACTGCAACTCTATAAAACTCTAGCATTTCATTACGTGTCTAGCCATCATATAATCTACTATTCCTTAGAAGCCACATGTGATATTCATATCTAACAAATCTAATATTCATATTTGATCAATCTAATAGTAGAAGCCACATATTATATGATCACTTGTCAAATAAATCCCCCAAGATCAAACCCATACATATAAACACATGAATATCACTTCCAAAGCTCATAAATCACATGAATATCATTATCAAAGCTTAGATTAAAAGAACCTCCAGCAAAAGTATAAAGCCTACGAATATAAAATGATTTGCAGTTTTACCTTAAATCAAAAGAGATGAAGGTGCCTTAAAGGTTCCTAGAGAGTTTTCCGGTGATCTTTTTGGAAAAAGATGGTGGAGATGGTGGTGGAGTGAGCACCAATGAGAGAGTGGGAGAGAAGTGTGAAGAGTGCGTATGTTTGTCTTTGTGTGTAATGATAATGAAATTGAAGGCAGCCCTTCACTAGCTGGCCAAGAGGGAGAGAGAGATATTTTGTAAAATGAGTGGCAGGGAACAAGTTAGGTAGGCGGGGCATGTGTGAGCCACAAAAAAAAAAAAAAAAAAAAAAAAAAATTGACCTTTTTGTTTTCTTTTTAAAAGCTTGGGGCGTTACTGAACCCCCTGTATCTACGGACTCTAAATTTGTTGATTGGAGAGCTGAAGATGCATAAATTATGAGTTGCTTGTGGAATAGCATGGAGTCTAAGATCAGTAGTAGTTTGGTGTTCTTACCAACTGCTAAACTTGTTTGGGAACAGGCCAAGGAACTTTACTCTGGTGTTAACAATTTGATGCGGATTTATGATCTTCATCAAAATTATTTCTCCTTGAGTCTGAGTGATTTGTCTTTGGAAGACTATTATAACAAGTTTAAGGGTGTCTATGAAGAACTCAATATTTATCAACCCATCTTCTCTGATGTTAAAACAATGAAGAAACAATGAGATTCTATGCATGTTGCTTGCTTTCTCTCTAGATTACCTAAAAGTTTGAATCTGGTGAAGTCACAAATTTTACCTAGTCTAGACCTCCCTTCATTAAGCGAAGTTTTTGGTAGACTTAGACTGGCCATATTATCTAACTCTACTACTGCCCCTTCCCCCAGCACTGATGCAATACCTTTTGGTGATAAATTTGCCTTTGCCGCTTATATCGAGAGTAATAGAAGTGGTCGTAGAGGTCAAGGTCGTGGGGGCTGAGGCCGTAGAGATCATGACCAAAAGGGCCGTGGTAGTGAACAAGGGGGTCATGGTAGAGAACATGGGCTTCCTAAGTGCACTTATTGTTATGGTGAGAATCATATAGTAGAATTTTGTTGGGAGTTGTATGGAAAACCCTCTACTCACCAAGCTAGTTTTGAAGTTGAAGAACTGCCTTCACAGTCAGTTCCACCAACATCCAGAGTAGTCTCTATACCTGAGGACGAGTACAATCATCTCTTGTCTTTGCAGTCTAACTCTGTTGGGTCTGGTTCTACTGCTACTTTAGCTCACCAAGGTACTTACACTACTTGTCTTGCCACTCAGGACACTTGTGTCATTGACTCTGGTGCTACTGATCATATGACAGGTACCTCAGGCTTACTCTCTGACCTTGAGCACTCTAGTAGTTTTTCCAATGGTACATTGGCAGATGGCTCAGCCACTACAGTTTCTGGTTTGGGCAATGCCAATCTCAGTCCTAATCTTTCTCTCTCTTTCGTCTTATATATTCCTGATTTTCCTTTTAATCTTTTATCCATTAGTAAGCTTACTAAACTTTTGAATTGCATTGTCTTTTTTTTATCCACTCATTGTCTCTTTCAAGATCTTAAGACGGGGAAGATTATTGGTGGAGGGCATGAAGTTGGTGGACTTTATTACCTGGATTGGCATGGTTCTTCCAGTTTAGTGGCTTCTCATTTGCCTATCTTGCCTCTTCGGCATCATTGTCGCCTTGGTCATCCATCTCTCCAAAATTTGAAGTCGTTAGTCCAGTCGTGTCGTCAAATTGAGTCCTTACAATGTGAAGCATGTCAATTGGGTAACCACCATAGGGTGCCTTTTGCCTCTAGGCATGAGAGTTATGTTAGTAGTCCTTTTCATTTAGTTCATTACAATATTTGGGGTCCAATAAACACTTTCTCATTATTGGGATTCAAATATTTTGTCACTTTTGTTGATGATTATTCTAGAGTTACCTATCTTTAATGCTTCACTTCATATTTTTCAATCTGATAATGCTCATGAATATTTTCATACATCTTTGTCTTAATTTTTTGATGATCATGGTATAATTCACCAATCTTTATGCCCCCATACTCCACAACAAAATGGTGTTGCTGAACACAAAATGTGTCATTTGTTAGAGGTCACTCATGCCTTAATGTTTCATTTGCGAGTTCCCAAATCATATTGGAGTGATGCTGTTCTCATTGCCTGTCACCTGATTAATCGTATGCCTTCCACTGTTCTAGGTGGTTAGATCCCTTAATCGTATGCCTTCCACTGTCATCTATCTCCTAAGATCTTTGGTTGTGTATGTCATGCTCATATCTTAGGTCTAGGAAGTGACAAACTTGATCCTAGATCCATTAAATGCATTTTTCTTCGGTATTCTCGTACTTAGAAGGGATACCAATGTCACTCACCCATTCTTCATCGTCATTTCATTAGTGCTGATGTAACATTTGATGAATCTCAATCCTATTTCTCTCCTTTGGTTGCCAGTGACAGTTTTCCTCCTTGTCTTCCTCACTTGCCACTTATGTCTCATATTGAATCTCCTCAAAAACCACTCCAGGTGTATCATCATTGGCAAAAACCTCCAATAGAGACTTCTTCCTTGCCTAGTAATCCACCTCCTGATCCTACCTCTCTTCCAATTGCTTTGTGCAAAAGTAAGCATTCATGTACCTCTCATCCTATTTCTTAGTCCGTCTCTTATGGTCATTTGCCTTCATCTCTCCATGCTTTTACCACATCCTTGAATTCTACTGTTGTTCCTATGTCTGTCTAGGAGGATATGTCCATCTCTAATTGGAAGTCTACTATGGAGGCAGAAATGTCTGCTCTGTCTGAAAATGCTACTTGGTCTTTAGTTTCTTGTCCTCCAAGGAAAACTACTGTTGTTTGTCGTTAGGTGTATACTGTGAAGTATTTGCCTGATGGTTCTGTTAAGCGTTTGAAGGCTTGCTTGGTTGCCAAAGGGTTTACCCAAACATACGGTATTGACTATGCCGAGACATTCTCACCTATTACTAAAATTTCTTCTATCTGGATTTTGATCTCCTTGGCTGCTAATTTGGGCTGGCCATTATTTCAATTTGATCTTAAAAATGCCTTCTTGAATGAAAATTTGAAGGAAGAGGTGTATATGGAGCAACCACCTTGGTTTGTTGCTCAAGGGGAGTCTGGAAAAGTGTGTAGGTTGCACAAGGCCATCTATGGTCTTAAACAATTTCCTAGAGCTTGGTTTGGTAAATTCAGTGAAGTAGTGTTAAAGTTTGGATTACAACATTGCCACTTTGATCACTCTGTGTTTTCTCATACCTCTGCAAGAGGAAAGATTTTGTTGATAGTATATGTTGATGTTTGTTTATAGTATATGTTGATGATATTATAATCACTGGTGACGACAAGAAGGGTATTGGTGATTTGGGTATTGAGGTAGCACAATCTAAAGAAGGCGTCAGCTTCTCACAAAGGAAGTATGTGTTGGATATTTTGGAAGAAACTGGCTTGTTAGGATCTAAACTAGTGGAGACTCCTATGGATCCTAATGTCAAATGGATGAAGATTAGAGGGAGCTATTATCTAATCCTGAGAGATATCGTCGTCTGGTTAATAAACTGAATTATCTCACAATTACTCACCCAAATATATCATTTGCAGTCAATGTTTTGAGCCAGTATATGAACGATCCTTGCCTTCCACATTGGGAGGCAGTTATTCGGATTATGAGGTATCTTAAAGCACATCTAGGTCATGGTCTTTTGTATAAAACTAATGGTCACCTACAGGTAGAAGCCTACATTGATGCTGATTGGGCTGGATCACCATTAGATAGAAAATCCACTACTGGGTATTGCACTTTTTTAGGAGGAAACCTGATTACTTAGAGAAGTAAGAAACAAATTGTTGTTGCCAAATCTAGTGCAGTGGTTGAGTATAGAGCCATGGCACACACATCATGTGAGCTTATGTGGATTAAGCATTTACTTGAGGAATTAAGATTTATTGTGATAATCAAGCAGTAATTTACATTGCCTCCAAATTGCTAATATGCAAGGACGGACCCAAGTGGGGCCTCGAGCCCACCTTGGGTCCAATTTTTAAATTTTTTTTTTTTTATATATTTCATTTTTGTAATTGGGGCCCCCTTCCAAACCCTTAGCCCCCCTTCTCCCTAATTAGCCTAACTAGTCTAACCCAAATAGCAACTATCCAACACAAAAACTTAACAAAAAAAAAAAAAAAAAAATTTATAATGGTGATTGTATTTTAGCAAAAAAAAAAAAAAAAAAACTATTTTACCACCAAAGAACCGAAAAATCATGCATTATTGGAGAAGGTAAAGTTAAATTTTTTGCAACTACAGTAAACTGGTATAAATACTAATTTACTATAGCAAATTGTTAGAAATAGAATACAATATTTTATTAAGATTATATCTCTTTCTTCATTTAAAAAACTCAAATTCTCTTTCTTCATTTATTATGAGTTGTTTATATTATTTTAAATGAAGTGATAAAAGAAATAGAATATTTGATATTGGGTGTATTGTAAAGTAGGGTGGTAAAATAGATAAAGTAGCTTTTTGAGATGTTAAAAGCTAAATTTTTTTGCACCACCATTGTGAATGCTCTAACTTTAAAAAAAAAAAAAAAAAAAAAAAAAAAAAAAAATCCTAGCTAGCCTAGTAATAAAAAAAAAAAAAAAATTATTTTGTTTTTGTTTTTGTCTTTTTTGGTAGATGATTGCATCTTAATGTATTTAGAAACAACGATTTTGTGTATTTATAATTTTTTAATACTATTTAGATGTCTATTTGGTGTTTTTTTTTTTTTTGGATAAGTGGTTGTGATCAGTATCCATGCTTCCATAGTCCATCTTTGAGGGGGAGTGTCAAAGAATTGAAACAATGGAATAAGCATTTCGTTTCTTGTATAGTCTGCATAAGCGACCGTTGCTTCCTACGCTACAATATATATTTTCTTCTAAGTAATTATTGTGCTTGTCCATGTACAATTATCATATTGTAATTAGCGAATAGGATTTGTACTCTTTTGAGTATAATAACAGAGTTATAACTTCTTTTGATTATTAATGATAATTACATATTTTCTCATCAGATTTCGCTATTTTTGGTTGCAGAATTTGTAGCCAACAACTCAGAACTTGGTAGTCCAACAATTAGTGAAGAAAGAATTCCATCACTAGTAGAGTATTCATTTTCCTCATCAGCCAAGTTGGAGTCTGTTAGTTCTGAATTGAATGGAACAAATCCAATTCCAGCCAACAACTCTGACACTGACGCTAATGGAGCAAGAAGTCTTTCCATTTCACTACTCTTCCCACCTGCCATGTCTGAAATTGAAATAGATGATAGTTGTTCAGAATCTAATGAAGCACCTCATGCAGCAGCACAATTCTTTCATTCCATAGAGAAATACTTCCCACCAGGTAGGTCTGAAATAGACAGTAGTTCTGAAATTTATGAAATAATTCCAACTGATCCTTCCAGCACAGCAAGCCCTGGGCGTACAACAACCTTCAAAGAGAGGCCAAAGAGCAGTAATAATTCAAAATCTAACCAAACACGTCCAAAATTCTCTCATTCCAAAAGAAAATCCATATTATCATTATTTTTCACAGCCATGTCACTAACAAACAGTTCCAAAAGACCTAGACACACAATCCTAACAACAAGATTCAAACGCTTGGAAATTATAGATAGGGAAAAATTTCCTTTGAAAATGCTACTTGAAGCCACTAACAACTTTTCAAAAGATTGCAAGATTAAAACAAATGGCTTTGGCTCACTGTACCATGCCATTTTAGATGATGGCCGAGAAGTGGCTATTCATCGTTCTGAAATTTCAATGTCTAAGCAAATTGTAAATGAATTCCTACGTGAATTGGAAGCTTTGTCCCAACTTGATCACAAGAATGTTGTTCGCTTATTGGGATTTTGTGAAGATGGTAAGGATGGCTTATTGGTCTACGAGTACATGGGATATGGTACCCTTCATCACCATCTTCACAATCCTGAAAGTACTTCTCTAATGTTATGGGCTGCCCGGATTAAAGTGGCACTAGACATAGCCAGAGGCATTGAATACCTACACGTGTATGCAGTACCACCAATCATACACCGCGTTATCACGCCATCTAAGATATTACTAGATGCTACGTTGACTGCCAAGCTGTCTAATTTCAACATATCTGTGAAGTCTGATATTCACTATGAGCCGATAGCAGGCACCCTTGGTTACCTGGATCCTGAGTACCTAATTTCTGGCAATTTGACAACCAAAGTCGATGTGTACAGCTTTGGAGTAGTATTGCTAGAAATGTTGTCCGGGCTCAAGGCAATTCATACAAATGAAAAAGGTGAGCTAAGGCTTATAGTTGATTTTGTAGTGCCATACATTGCCAAAAAGGAAATTCACAGGTTTTTGGACCCAAAAGTACCACCACCTACCCCATTGGAAATGGAGGCATTGGCATATGTTGCGTCCCTAGCATTGGATTGTGTAAGTAATGAACGTGTACTTCGCCCCTCAATGACTAAGGTTGCAAACAGACTACAAAGTGCCTTGGAAGGGATTTTGGAAGGGCAAGGTAATTTCTGGGTGCAAAAGGAATTAGATGGATAGTTTTATTGAGTCAAGAACTAAATTTTGAGGAAAGTAGTAATTGAACGAGACTCAAAAGAATTGTATTAATGCTCTTAACAAAACTTTCAATGGGAAAGGCGTATCTCTGTTCCTTGGGAAGCTATATGTATTGTAGAAGACACATATGATATGGCTAAAGAACTGAATCCAATAGCACTCTCTTGGATAAATGGTGAAGCTAATCTAGCAGCTCATTCCTTAGCCCAATGGGTTCTTAATAATAGGTGGTAGGGGTTTGTTAATGCATAGTCCTTACCTGATAAGTCCATGAATGTGATCAAGAAGCATACTTTGAAATGTATTATGTAAAATTGTATTTATCTATTGAAGCTTGCCTGGCATTTAAAAAAAAAAAACCCTTGGATTCTTGTGTGGATCTGGATCATAAAGAGTGTTCATTTAAGATTAATTAAGTTGCTGTGGTTAAACCAACTAAACCTTAATGTTAGGAAAAAATAAATAGAGAGAGAGAGAGAGAGAGTCTATGGATCTCTCTTTCCATCTGAAGGCAGTGGAGGTGATGAAGACTGGGGAGTTGTGGTCGGCGGATATGTCTGTGGCATTTCTCACAGGATAGAATAGTAACTTGATGTTAATAGTTTTCAACTGTTTTTGATAATCCTAATGCAGTCTTCGGGTTGTTTGTTTCTTTGAAGCATTTTCTTTCTGAAGTGGAAGAACAACATGACAATTCAATTGCATGAAATTGTGAATCAATAGCTACATCCTTGCATATCCCAAACAGGAAAAGCCTTTTAAATAGAAGCATACAGCATAGATGAGGCAAAACTATGAAAATCTTGAACATTGGGTGTGAACTGGGAAAGGGCTTGGGCCTATTATGTGAATTTGAAAATATTAATAGCTCTGTACTTTTTCTGTGTGTCATTGAAGGCTGAAGGAAGCAGCCAATAATGTGAGACAATTTACCTGAATTCTCAAAATCATTATTCACCCAAGAAGAAGGAGCGATGTGGGACTCTCTACCTCCTGAAATCATATCCTTTGTTGAGTTTGTTCTCATACAACTACCTCTAAAATTCATCATAAAGTTCACCTCCGTCTGCAAAACATGGAAATCTCTCATCCAAAACCCTTCCTCCATTTCCGACCATCTCCGCCATTCCACCACCAAATACAACCACCCTCTCCTCCTCTTCAGGCTCTGCTCTGAGAAGCTTCCGGAAGCAGTTAGTGAATAGAAATGGGCGGTGCATTGTATTTGAGGATATATATATATATATATATATATATATATATATATATATATATATATATATTGTGGCCCGAAACAAAGGCTTATAAAACTTGGGAAAGGCTCATAAACCCAAGACAAAAATAGAAAGCCCTTGTAGTAATTGGTTGGAATAGGTTGAGAAAATTGAGAGAGACAGAGAGAGATTTGGAAGGAAATTTGCTACTGTGGGAGAAGAGCACGACTTGGAGGAGGTTGGTGAGGAGGACAAGGGAGTCGAAGCCATTCTTCGTAGCTTTCGCTACCATATGCGTCGTCTTCGCTGGACTGCTCGTCCCGATTCTCTCGTGTGCTTTCTCTTCTCCTTGAATCATTTCAATTCATCGTTTTGCTTGTTGGGTTGTTGTGCTTTTTATCATTTGCTATGAATATGTTGTTGTTGGGTTGTGACATTAATTCTTAATGGGGCTTGATTGAGCTGGATTCTGATTTTGTGGGGAGGCTGAGATTCAATGTAACATTTGTTACTTATAAAACCAACCCTTATATGTTTCATACATGTATATTTGTCCAGTAATCTCTGTTACCTGCCCAATACAATACTCGTCAAACATATCCCAAATGTTAACTTTATTTCTTGCAAAATAGGACTTGTTTAAGTTTAGGAATTGAGATGAAGAATTTACATGGGTCTATAAACAAAATATTCATTACGTGGGGTATAGTGACCTGGGTAAAATTTGGGTACAGTTTCATAAGTGCACAACCTTAGGTTCTCTGATTAATTTCAACCACATGGTTGCAATGTTGCATTGACTAATAAGTTATATCATTGAATTTAATTGTTCTTGGCAAAAGAAAAAGAAAAAAAAAAAAAAAACATTATTTGTATTGCATTGGTTATTGCAATATTGGGGAACCTAGAGTACAATATCTATTGAACTGTACCTAAGTTTAGGAACATAGTTCACTTTCTCTTCATTTTGAAATCTTTCTATTCCCCATCATTTCATTCATTGTTTCGCTTGTTGGGTTGTTTGGATTTTTATCATTTGATATAAAAATTCTTAGATTTATGTTTTTGCTGTGTTGAGATTGAGAGGGATTGTGGATTACACTTTAATTTTTAGTTATGAATAAATGTTTAAAAATTGAAATCATTATGGGGGTTAATTGCCCTTGAGCTCCATCTTGATTCTTTGTGGAGACTGAGATTCAATGGAGCATTTGATACATATAAACCAACCCTTATATGTTTCATGCATGTATATTTGTCCAGTAATCTCTGTTTCCTACCAAATGCAATACTTCTCAAACATATCCCAAATGTTAACTTTATTTCCTTTTTAAATTTTGTATTACAACATTTCAATACATCTTGGATTCGATACTATTGTATACACCTTGCAAAATAAGATTTATTTGAGTTTAGGGATTGGGAGAAAAAAAAAAAAAAAAAAAAAAAAAAAAACCTTACATGGATCTATAACGTAAGATTCATTGCATGGGATTTCATGTCTGAGGTAAAACTTAGTTGTAGTAGCCAACTAAATTCAACCCATGTGGTTGCATTGGCCAATAAGTTTGAATTGTTTGACCCCTTGTACACTCCCTGTGTACTAGGGTGTTCCTTTTTTGATACCAATAAACTTATTACTTATCCCCAAAAAAAATATATATATATTTATATCATTGAATTTAATTTTCCTTGGGAAACGATAACATTATTTGTATTGGTTGGTCAATGCAACGTTGAGGAACCTTAGGTATAGAATCTAAGGAATTGTACCTAAGTTTTGTTTTGTTTTGTGTCAATTAATTCATCTTCTCCTGACTTATAGATTAGGAACACAAGTATTATAATCAACTATGATTTATATAAGTAGTTTTTAATAATATAGCTGGGAGTTGATTTGTGTCTTTTGCTTTAAGTGTATGTGGATGTGGGTGATATTCTCCCAATTCATTTCTAATTCAATATACTTCAAGGATTGTGCATTCTTTAAGTTCTCACTGCAACTGTTTAGTCAACGAGGTTCTCGATTTTGAGGTTGTTTCATTGAAGCATTTTCTTTCCAAAGTGGAAGAACATCATGACAATTCAATTGTTTGAAATTGCAAATCAATCAGATGATGGGGAAAGTGAATCAAGAGAGACTGGCAGAATACCTTGGAGAGCTGCAGCGCAAAGAGGACACAAACGACCGTTATGTTGCTGCTCTGAGAGGAGAAACATTGACCAGGAAACCATATGTGAGAATACAGGAAATCCCAAAACAAAGTGACACTAAGGCTACCCTGGAACAGAAGGCCGACAAAGAAGTAAAGTAGATGGGGAGTGATTTGCTGTTTAGGGATAATGGAAAGTCACAGTTTTTGGATGTTATGCAGCGTTTTTCTGGGCTGTGTTTATTTGGGAAATTTCAGTATAACATAGTGATTGGCTGCTGTTTCTTTATATAAATAAATCTATTTATTATTGCTATTCAAATTTGCATATCAGGTTATTAGTCAAGCCAATTCTCTGCTATTGCTTGCTGGTTTATGTAGGATGATCATATTTATTCATCACAATAGTAAAGCTTTAATTTTAGGGCTCAGGATATTAGTCATGAAGGAAATTCAATGCCAGATTGCATTTGTTAGACTTTAAATGGAACTGTTATCTTTGATACCATTAAAAAAAAAAAGTTATTTATAATTATGCAGAAATAAGAAGACAGATGTCATTTGCTAAGTCCTTCTGGTCAGGAGGGGAACATATTTGTAGCATTGAACCCACTGGTAATTTGGAATCAGATATTAGAGATTAATAGACCATCTCTAGAACATAAGCTATAGCCTTCTTAGAATTCATGTAGCCAATTTGTGAGGTTTACTCCTATTAAAATAAGGAGGTTTATACAAATGTCAACCTGGATTTAAAACTGAGTGTCAATTTGATCCTTGTATTTTTTATTTGAACAATTTAACACCTGCACTTTAGATCTGTAACAACTTAAGCCTTTTTACTAGTATTTCCCATTAAAGACTAGCACATTTAATCATAATATATACATAGTTCTTTCTACATCATCAATAATTTTGATTCAGAAATCTGATTGATGCGGATTTGGTACCATTGTGAAGTTAATCTTGTAAGCTTTCCAACAATACCTTATTTGCACAAATCCGAGGTCTGGAGGGCCCCCACAGAGCTGCCAAAAGTTGGTGGCATATAAGAAATTGCACAAAAAAAAAATTAAGAATTTTATTTATTTATGGATAAAAGCTTATAAATTTATATCTTGCTTAACAAACAATTACATCAGCCGCCAAAGCAGACTACAAAACAACAGTGTACTTCCTATATCCATATACCCACGTATACAACTGACTAAAGTCGGATTCCTTGAACCTGCATGTGAATTTCCTTGTTGGTCAAACGGAGCATTTGTACAACATTCTTGTTGTAAAAAATAAATTGAAAATTAAAGCAATCGAAAATCCCAGTTCTTTTTTTTTTTTTTTTTTTTTTTTTCCTGAGAAGTTAATAGCTAGGATTAAATCCGGAAGCGAAAAGAGTCCTAGTGGCTATGAACTCGTGGGATTCTAGAATTTGAGACGTAGCAAAATGTGAATGGTCTCGGCAAAGTAAATTAGCCGAAGTAACATTTTTTTACTCACAAAAATAGAGCTACCAAACGCGCTTTGACGCTAGTAGAAAACTGTTGAGCGCAGGGGAAAGTGGGAAACTTACTTTTATTTATTCTGGAGTGGAAAGTGAACTTGGGCCCTCCTCGGTCACGCGGAAAGGATTAAGGAACACGGCAAGAGAGTGCATGACAGCATGAGAATGTACCTTCCAATTATGATATGCAATTCTTTCACACACTCTCTCTCTCAATTCAGTTATATTTATGTCCAGGATCAGTAGGCGGAAGCACCAAGTTGATCCAAGTAAGTTTCTCATCATAATCACTGCGTAACCAATTTGATTACTCTGTTCTTAAACAGAGTACAGAAACAACAAGAGTTGTAACTTGTTTTCCTAGTTAATGAGAATTAGTTATTTTCTTATCAGATTTCGATATATTGTCAAAGCAGCAAGTCAAAAACACTTCCATTCCAATGGCTTCGACGTCAACTTCTTCATCCTCTACACGAAGCTCATCCATCTTGGATGATCCATCAAATCCTCTGTACCTGCACCATGAAGAAAGCCCTGATGCTATGCTTGTGTATCAACCTCTTGTGGGAGAGAATTACCCAACTTGGGCAAGATCAATGCGAATGGCATTGATTGCCAAGAACAAGTTGGGGTTTATTGATGGCACATTGACTCTCTCATCTCCAATGGTCAAAACATCATCCGCAATTCAAGCTTGGATTCGCTGTGACAAAATGGTTACTTCTTGGATCCTCAATTCTGTTTCTCAAGAAATTGCTACAAGCATAGTCGATAAAGACACTGCTCTTGAAATCTGGAATGACCTTAGGGAAAGAGTTTCACAAGCAAATGGAGCACGAGTTTTTCAATTACAGAAGGATATTGCTGGAATTACTCAAGGTCAATCATCAATTACATCATATTTCACTCAATTGAACGTGCTCTGGGATCAATTGCAAAAATTTCGACCTTTTCCAACGTGTTCTTGTGGATTTTGCACTTGCAACTTAGGTCAGAAACTCAATGATCTTCAGCATCAAGATTTAGTGATGCAATTCTTAATGGGTCTTAATGACTCCTATGCTCAACTTAGGGCACAAATTTTGTTGATGGATCCTCTCCCACCCATCAACAAAGTGTACTCTTTGCTAATTCAAGAAGAAAGGCGATGTAGTGTGGGAAACAATCCAAGTCCTCATGTGGAATCATCAACCCCAGTTACTAAGGTATCTTCTTCCTTAGGAAACAAAAATAACAAGAACTCTAAGGGGAAAGAAAAGCTCACTTGCAATCACTGTGGAATGAATGGTCACACTGTTGAAAAGAATTCTAGTTCTGCATCTACTTCATTTACATTCACTCAGGAGCAATGTCAATTGTTCTTGGCTATGTTGGGAACTAACTCCACTTCTATGGCAGGTAATTTTCCTTCTTTGCAGAACTTTCATAGTCCTGATTTCAGTTGCGATTTGAGGCATTCAATATTTTCTGAAAAAAAAAAAAAGGAAGTGGTTAGTAGACATGCATATGGGGGAGATACATGGGTTGTGGATACCGGGGCTACAAATAACATTGTGCATTCTGTAACTCTACCTACCACTATCACATTTGTTAAGCATAGTGTTGTGGAACTTCCAAATGGTGAAATTGCTATGGTAGCTCACATATGGTCTGTTAGAATTTCAGCCCACCTTTTCCTTGAAAATGTCCTACGTGTACCTACATTTTCCTTCAATATATTATATGTTAGTCAGCTTACTCAAAAACTCCTATGTGTCTTGTCAAACTATCAAATTTCTGCTTCATATAGGACCTTATATGCTGGAGGCCAATTGATGTGGGTGAGGTTCATAATGGACTCCACTTGCTGCAAAATTCAACTTCTCAAACACTTGTAATTCTATTCTTCCTTCCTTTCATCTTCCTGTACACAAATTCTTTGTCAATTTTACTTTGAACTCTAGTGACGTGAGTAAGCTGTGGCACCTTAGTCAGGGGCATCCCTCAAATTCTAAGGTTTTGTGTTTAAGGGATGTACTACCAGATGTAAATGCCGCTTCAAATAGGACTTGTGACATTTTTTCCTCATACAAAACAAAAGCGGCTTCCATTTCCTTTTCATTATCATTTTTGCATAGAAGCTTTTGATGTGTGGCGGGTTACAAATATTGTTTTGTACCACAATTGATGACCACACTATGTCAACTTGGATTTATCTTATGAAATCCAAGTCAAACACCAGACCGTTACTATTGTCCATGTAAAGTTGTGATTTCAACTAGCCTTTATTAGCTTTAATTCCGTGCCAAATTTGGTTGTAATTCAGTCAATCATTTCCTTGTATTTATGTGGGTTTAATTGTAAAAGATAAGTGTGAGAGATTGGTGAAGAATCAAGCATGCAATGAAGATCAGTGCTATTTAGTGACTAGCTTGCGAGAAGCTCGCAAGTAAAGGTATCCGCAAAAAGGGGCAAAATTTGCCAAACAGTATAATTTTGGAAAAATTTTAGGTGGATGGCATGTGTTCAAAGTTTATTAGTTAGTTGGATTGTTTTTGAAAGTCGATTTTAAGAAACTTGACTTCTAGCCAAAATCGATTATACTAAACTCATCTTCCAGCAAATAAATAAGTCTGACGTGGATTAAAAAAGGGAAAAAAGCCAAGTATAGTGTAATCGACTTCAAGCTTAGGTTAAAAAAAATTTCATGGGGTAAAAACGGGAATCCGAGTTTAATAAAATCGATTTTGAGGGAGCCTTCCAAGATCTTCTCTCTCTCTCTCTCTCCGGTGTCTCTCTCTTCCTTCGCCATTTCCTCTCCTCAGTCCCTCTCAACTAGCTTCTCTTAGAGATTCCTACGCCGTTTCCTCTGTCCATCATCTTCCTCTGTGGCGAGGAATCCGACTCAACCAGCAGGTTTGTTCTCTCTCTCTCTCTCTAATGCGATTTCTTTCTCTTTATTTATTGGCTGAAATGGGTTTTGATTTGCTTTTTAGGTTTAGTGATTTGGAGATTTGGGTTTCATTTTATTTGTGTTTAGTTTTTATTTGTTTTTGTGTTTTTGTTTATTGTGCTATTTCAATTTTACTGTGCTATTTCATATATTTGTTCCAAATAAAATATTTATATTAGCTGGAGTCATAATATTAAGCTTCAAATTTCCCTCACTTTGCTATCCGCATAATGTTTAAACTTGCTGAAGGCATGGTATACTTAGGGTTAACATCATGTGATGTAGTGCATTGGAACCTTATGTTTAGTCTTAGACCGGTTCAAGATTAGGAGTTGGATTCAGTTACTACTTCTCTTGGATTTTCTGTATTTAACTCAGGTATGTGTTGAAAATGGATGATAAAGTGTGTTAGAAATTGAATCAGAAATGGTGTTTTTTGTGTTTGTTTGTACTGTGAGGTTTTGAGAAGGGTTTCTAGTGTAGATTTTCCTTGGAGGGCTATTTGGAGAGTGATGGCAGCCGTGAAAGTAGTCTTTTCTGTTTGGACTGTGTCTTTGGGGGAAAATTCTAACAGTAAATAATCTTATAAAATGAAGGAGACTATTGTGGATTGGTTTTGGATTCATTGTATTCATGATTTTTATGTGGAACTGTACCTCAAATCTATGTGATTATACGATCTGTATCCTGCACTGATTCTGCATTCGTGGTTTTTAAAGTGTGTTGGATCACTTGGGGAATATGATGTTTCAGGACCCGGATTGCAGTTTTGATAACCATGGATATACATATTCTCATTGTATAAACTCTGATGTTTATCTTGTCACAGGGAAAGCACCTCAGTCAGAGCAAGAAACTTCTAAGTGTGGCCTTTGGCGTTGCTCTGTATGCACTTATGATAATGATGAGGGTTTGTCTGCTTGTGATATTTGTGGGGTACTAAATCCTTCAAAAACTGGCACCAATATTGATAAGCAAACAGGTATTCAATTCTACCTTGTGATCATAATTCATATATTCTTGCTTTCTGCGAACTAGGCTTCTGCATATGGATTGACCTTTACTGATTTTTATTTTGTGTGATTGGGACACTCCTCGCTTGTCCACCCTCAACCCCCCCCCTCTTCTCTCTCCTCCTCTTTTAATTCAAAATGCATCTGTGTTGGGTTTGGCAAGACCTCACATATTGAACTAAGTTTTATACTGAGATTGTCATGCAGACAGCTTGTGCCTGTCTTGTCACCAATCTTATTCTAGTGTCTTTGCCAGGTTTCCTTTCAAGTTTGTTGTGCTTTTATAGAATAGATCTCTTTGAACTGAATTCCAGGACACTAATGATTAATCCATGTGAATGGATGTAGAAATTCTCTCTTAGCATTTGGAGCATTTTGAATTGCATTCTGGGGTCTAATGGTCTATAGTGCACCACTTTAGGAGGATCATTCTCTACAAGACCCAGCCCTAGACCCTTAGAAATTGCCTCATTAAGTATTTCGTAGGGAAAAAAAGAGCATATGTAAAATCTCCATGAGGTAATAAAAAATATTTTTTCTTGGGCAAACACAATTCAGGCACCCTTATAAGATAGAATCCATGGCCTCATGTTCCACCCCTTGTTTATGAAGGTGGGGAAGCCAATGGGTCCAAGGACCTTGGGCAATAAAATATAGTCATTGGATTAGTTGTAAAATGTAGTAGATAAGTTCTACTTGTGTGAGTGTGTGTGTTTACATCCAATCTTTAACTGAAGTTGTTTAGTTTTAGATTTCTTTTTGTAATATATTTCTGCCAAACTCTTTTTTATTAATTATTTATTTTTTATCAGTATTGTGCATGGGGTTTTACAAATAGAGATTCCATTCTGTTTTTTTAAAGTCTCTGTCCTTTTATACATAACTATTTGTATTCTTTGTAATTGTTTTGTCTACATGCCCAGTGCATGCTTTGAATTGGTTTGGTTCTTCAACTAGTGGTCAATAAGTTGATTTTGGGCTAAGAATTAACCCATTTTTGGTTGGTTCTGGGTTGAGACCAAACCCTGACCCCAAGCTGTGTTTTGCCTCTAGTTCTAAATTGTACTTATTTTATTATTGCAAATGTTTTGATTCTCTAGTTCTCGGAGAAATACCGAGCTAGAGTGATTGAGGTTTCTTTCTATTTATGATGTAAGTCTCTCTCTATTTAATGTCACAATATTAAACCATATATGGTGTAAGTCTCTCTCTATTCAATATCACTAACCAATATTGCACATTACACAAACCTATTATTTATAGCTAATATGACACAAAAACTTTTTGCAGCATAATGATAGATCCTGGACCCACTGATCGTAGTGTATTGACATAACAAGTTAAACATCGATCTAAGTTATTGTGGAACCCTGGGGGACAGGTAATTGCATGAGTTTTCTTGTACTATGCATTCATGTCACAACTCTAATTAGCCATAAATACTAAATATTTGCATAAGATTTTTATCTATTGTTATAATATTTGCAGGATCCTCTTGGCACATTGGATTGTCGAAGTCTCCATGAAGAGTTGACACTTTGAGGTCCTATGGTAGATGATCGTGTCCTTGCCATTGTGAGGTTGCTTGGTCTAGAGGGTCTGCACTTGGTCCCATCTATACAGCTTGACCATGCATTGATCACTGCATTTGTAGAGCGATGGCACCCAGAGACCTATACATTCCACCTACCACATGGTGAGAGGACGATCACATTACAAGATGTGGAAGTTATCATGGGGTTGCCCATCGAGGGTGAGGCAATGGTTGGGCCCACTAAAAGAACTTGGACAGAAGTGTGTGCTAAAATACTTGGAATTCAAATTCCAAATGGCCGTCAAACTATGCTAAAAGGTCAAAGGATTTTGATACCCGCACTTGTCGACCGAATTAGACAACCATTGCCTCCGAATGCCAATGAGATTCAAGTTTATCAGTATGCTTGCTGCTATATACTAGCCCTACTAGAGGATATGGTATTTCTTGACAAGTCTAGAAATAGGGTCCATCTCATGTGGTTAGAGTTCATGCAGAACCTTCGTAATCCACGCAAGTATAGTTGGGGTAGTGCAGCCTTATCATGGCTGTATAGACAGCTGTGCAATGCAACTGACAAGAAGGCAAAGTAGATTGGTGGATCATTGGTTTTGGTCCAATTGTGGATATATGTCAGGTTCCCACAGATGGTGCCCCAACCCGAGGGTGTTTATGGTCCACCACTACCACCAATTCCTCTTGCTATGAAGTAAATATATATTGCATAATTAATGTGTTATCATGTATTATGCCACATTTTTATACGTAAACGACTAATGACCATGTGATGCTACCTGCTTGTAGGTGGGTAGGGGCGATGTGTACAAAGAATGCTCCCACGCACGTGCTTTCAGCATATCGCAATCAAATTGCCACGATATGGCCCGACCAAGTATAATATTTGTATTTATACATCCATAACATCTTATGTCCTTCAAAAAAATTTTCATTGCCTACTATTGTGCTACTTGTTATGCAAATTATGGGAAAATTTTTGAATGTGGTTGCTTTACTTGGTGGCTTTTGTAGGTTAAGTGGGAGCCATATGGAAATGACTTGAGCCATCTTCCTCCTAGTTTTCGTATCAAGGGAAGTAACGTGTGGAGGTCGACCGTTCCATTTATATGTTTTTGGCTTGTAGAGTTCCACCTACCCAATCGTGTCCTATGACAGTTTGGGCTAAAGCAAGAACAACCCAGAGATGCTAATACCAATCGTGATTTGCACAAAATAGATGCGAGGGGCAAGGTAGAGAAAAATTGGTCGGTGGAACATGTAGTCCATATTCAGAAGTGGAATGATTGTGATGAGTACGTTTGTAATGCACTCAGGATGGAGGAGGTGATGTCATGTCATCATCCATATATGGTGTGGTATTGTAGGATCACTCGACTGTATATCGATCGTGTTAGCGCTAAGATGGAAACTTTGGTAATGTGCATAAATTTATTTTGTTTTGCATGTTGTGTTTGACGTTATGTATGTGTCGTACTTAATAATGCCAATGATTTAATGATAGCTCACAACCCAACTGGCTGTCCTCAACTGGTTTAGTGAAGAATCTTACGAATACAATTTCATTAAGAAGGCCTTTGAGGATGTGGATGAGGTTGATCGTATCGATGTGCCAGCCAATGACGAAGCAGTAAACCAGACTGAAATACCAGATGTAGGGCACAATATGAGCTCAGCTGCTCTAGTGACACGTCATCGACCTACCCCCACCTTTCCTTCGACCACTGAGACCCCTGATCCACCCGTGTCCACCCCTCAGGACACAACCTGGCCTCCCATGCCACCCATCCCTCCCATTGACACTGGACCTCCCTCGTGGTTTACCCATGCTAACCACAACTCACCCATGGCCCCATCCTATAGCTCCCCCCAGACAGTTATACCCACTCCTAGCCTTCAAACACCTCACGTTGAGCTCATGTCTACCAGCCCAAGTCATACACAATCACCTCCTACCTCCTCTACCTTGATACATGTTCCACAAGCCACGCATCCATATGACAGTGACGTTGAGCAGGGGCAACGTGACCAAGATGAGCAGCCACAGGATGCAAACGCTCACGCTCCACCCAAACGGAAATTGACTTGCGCCGTCCAACCAAGGAGATGCGATACAGGTTCCCACCTGGTATTCCAAGTGCTTTACTTTGATTGTAATTTCATATATTTTTCGGGTTTCTTTGTGCATGAATTTGTTTGTTTGTAAAAGCTTAAAAATATAACATTATGAGCAAGTAACAGAGCATGTTATAGCTCCATGTGATGGAAATGCTCACCCTACAACCAAACAGTACACTAGACGCAACCAGAAAAGAAGTAAACGCGGGGAGGGTGTAGCCTAATTTGTTGAAATCCTATAAGGGCTGCTGCAGTCTTGAGATTCTTATTGTAAGTACAAACTAATTTCCTTTTTCTTTAATGAAAATTTATATTTTTTGGGTTTGAATATTCTGGATTCCACATTAGAATATCTATGTTCAGCAGAACCAAGTAGGCGACAACATAAGACAGTTGTGATCTGTTGGGTATTTTTGCTTCTTAGGATGCAAGATTGTGAACATTTACTAATTGTTCAAACTTTAAGATAAATAATTAGTCAAATTACATATGGATTGGCTGTGTTGGTGGGAAAATAGCAATAGATGTGTTGGCTGTATTAGTATGAAAATGAAATTGTCATGCTACCTGTAAAATTGTCTATGTTGGCTGTGTTTTGGTCCCTTCTGTTATCTGGAAATAATTAAAGATTAAAAAAAAAACCCACTAATAATTGGCCTTACTCTTCCTAACCTTGAAATGTTTATCTGCAGTACTTAAGAGTTTTACAGGACCTATTCCCATGTCCTTTTTCTTTTATTGATTTGTTTTCCCTCTTAGTAGAGCTAATCTCTAAATTATTAAAGTGCTTAACATTGTTTAGGACGAGGTTAGTCTGCATATTCTAGAAATTGTTTTACATTCTTAATTTGACTTAGTTTAGATTTGTATTTCCTGACCACTAAGAAAAGTGCGTATATCTTATCTATCAAGAAATAAGACTTCAAGTCTAATACATAGAAAACACTATAAAGGTTTTTGACTTTGGTCCCAACTGTCCTCCACATACCAAAAGATTTTGATTTTAGATTAGTGCATGGTTCACTGCAATTTGTCAATGACATTTTCTAAAACCATATTTTTTTTTCTTTTTTTTTTTTTCTTTTTTTAAATGGGATATACGATCCCTCTTTGATTTCTATATGTATTCCATACACTATTTGTACCTTTATGTCATTGCTTAGAAACCTTCACCAGAAGTTGGCTAATTAGCTTTGGCCATACTCTTTTGGTTTAACTCCTCAATTCCTCACACCCTTTATACTTGGATAGACATATCAATCCTTTGGGTCTAGGATTCTCAACCCAAAAAAAAATAAAATTTCTTTTGTTTTAGACTATTAAATTTAGTTGATCAATTATTTAGAATTCCTCAAACCTGTAGTTCCTTAACCCAAAAATGCACATAATTGTTGGTTTTATACTTAAGTTTAAAAAAAAAAACCCACTTTGTTTGCCTGTGTTTGCATTTTTTAATGTTGATATTCTGAAATCTTTTTTTCCCTTCTTTCTTGTTGTCTAATGTTGTGAATTTTGTTTATTAGGCTGAACTGGCCGAATGCTTAGAAAGGGATGGTTTTAAGTCTGTCATTGAAGTAGTTGGTACAGGTTGCAGATAACCGTACAAGTCTCAAGGACCACAATTATGAACATATCCTGGAGCATTTTTCTCACATGAAAGTGAGGGTAGAGTTTCTGACTTGTTTGATGTGAGAAGTTTTGAAGTGACTCAGCAAACATTTTTGTCTTTTGGTTTCATTTTTTTAATTTTAGTTAAGATAACATTGTAATTACATTAGTTTTGATTCTCATGAGAACTATCCTAACTGTATTGCTGTTATAATTGCCAAGTGAGCATTGTAATGTGGCAGAAAGCCATTACTGTGGTAGCTCTTGTTGCTTTGGAACATTGCCTTCAGAAAATACTTAGTTTTAGTTTTTCCTTGTACCGACCCAGTGACCTTGAATTCTGTCTTCAATCTTCAAGTGATGAGATGGAGGGGAAGGGAATATAGAAAAAGGCTTGGAGGAGGAGGGGATGTTGAGGGGAAGGTAGGTTGGAACTGTCCCAGAGCCCCCTCTTTTTTCTGGGGTGAGAAAGAAAATGATTGAACAAAAAAGGAGCAAGAAAATGCATGTTTTATGGTCTTTTAATTTTAAGGCCATGTTAATTATTTTTGGGGTGAGAAAGAAAATGATTGACGAAAAAAGTTGCAAGAAAATTTATGTTTTGTGGCCTTTTAATTTTAAGGTCATGTTAATTCTTTATGTTGTTCAAAACATGTATAACAAATGATCACTGACATCAAATGTGTTGTATTGAAAATGTGTGTAACTGTGTAAGTTGTATTCAAAATGAATTAAATTTGGCATTGGCTTGGAAAAGGTGATCTTTTGACAACAAAAAGGCGACAAATAAGAAATGGCTCACCATTCACGTTACTATAATTGTACACCAATTAAGATTTCCCACCTTAGATTACAAATAATGAGAAATATATATTACAAATCCATAAAACATATTTTATAGCATTGCTGGTTCCAACTTCCCAAAAAAAAAGTTTTCAAAAATTCTTGCAGTTGGATTTGAAGTTTAGACTTAAAATTTGGGTTTCTTCAAGTTTCTGTAAGACTTCTTCCATGTTTGGTCTTTCTTGTTCATTTGGAGTAGTACATTGACAGCTATTGATAATACATTTTGAAATTCAGATACAATATAAGCCCCATTTAAGCATGGATCTGCCATGGCACTTATGCTTCCTCTCATTATTGCATTCCTTGCCTGTATCAGTGACAAATGACAATAGAAATATATTCAGCCAATCTGCTGGAAAATACCATCTTAGGTGAAAAAACTACTTATAAGATAGTAACATGCTAGACTATATGGGAGACAACATGTTAATTAGAGCATACCTCTTTAACCAGAGATTCTGGCTTTCTTCCTGTCAAAAGTTGAAGTAGCACAACCCCAAAATTGAAAACATCATTTGCAGTGGTTTCCATCCTTTTAGTCTTCTTTAACTTGTAGTTTGATAAGATGGGGTCTGAAATCTTAGGCTCTAGTTTCTCAGTCAGTAATATGTTTGCTAACTGAGACATATTGGAGTATTAGTTATTAGCACCATCGCACTTAGCATTAGCTATAGGTGAAATGAATTAATTCTACCTTTATGTCTCCATGAACTAATTTTTCCAAGGGATTGGTATGAAGAAACCATAAGCCCCTTGCAATGCCAATAAATATCTGCATCCGCCGCTCCCATGTCAAGATTACTGTCCAATTGTCACCTGTTAGATACATTCATTGCTTATTACCAAGTTTGTGAAAATGGTATAGGAGAATCATTTATTTATCTATATATTACTAAAAGCTGAAGCGTAGCGTTTAATGTTGCTGCTCTCATGTTGCACCATATCAGCTGCCATGTCATTCTTTTTTTTCTTTTCTTTTTTAAAATAAAATTTGTCCTACAATTTTAAAATGGTTTTTACAATTTTCAACCATATAAATGCAGCTCACAACTTATTTATTTACTTCCACTATCACCTTATAATAAATCCAGCCCACTACTTATTTATTTACTTCCACTATCACCTTATAATAAATTTGTATAATTAATCCAGTCAATCTCTTATTTATTTAGTTCCACTATCAAGCCCAACCCAAAGCCTTTTCAGTTTAGTTTTTGGGTTTTGTGTGAGCCTTTTCAGCTTAAAGGAAAAAAAAAAAAAAAAAAACTTTTTTTTTTCCCAATTTTCTTATAATTGTTTTTAACATTTATTTTTTTAATATTTACACTTCTTCAACCTTTCTCTATCCCTTACCATTTCATATCCCCACTACTTTTTTTATCTTTCTCCTTTCCTTATCTTTTCATCTCCCTACTACTTTCTACATTAATATCATTCTTCCTCTTTCCCTTCATCTTCCTTTATTTTTGTCTCTTTTTATTCACACCTTCTTACTATAAATTTGTCACTATCTCTTCTATTCTATGCATAGTTTTCTCTCTCTCTCTCTCTCTCTCTTTCTAAATTTTTTGGTGGATTTTTATTTTTATTTTTATTTTTCTTGCATCTCTAATTTAGGTTGGTAATTTTTTATATTCTTTAAAACTCTATTTTGGGTTAATGCGATTTAGTTTTTTATTTTTTATTTTTAAATTGTTGTTGTTGTTCTTTTTTATTTTTTATTCTCTTTGATTGTTAAATGTTATCCTATTGCGTTCTAAAGAATTAAATATAACATATAAAAATATAATATTATTCTATTACATAGCATGATTTGGATAATTTGGTATTTATTCTGTTACATAGCATATTTTTTATAGTGCTCAATTTAGATGTTAAACTATGAGACTTTCCTATTTTTTTTTTTTTTAAATCCTTTGTGGTGGACAAAGTACTCTTAATAGTTGTATTAGAAGTACTCTATAATGTCATTTATTTAAAGAAAAGCAAAGGTTAGCCAAACGAAAATAATTGGATAGGTAACAAATTTTAACTTTTGCAATTTTATTTTTATTATTATTATTTTATAACAATGCATGTATTGAAATTTAATTCTTAAATTTTGCTAATAATTGTTTATTTGATAATGTGTTTTGGGCGGCCGAAATTATAATTTCTACAAAGAAAATAACCTTAATAGATTATCAAAAACAAAATTTTATCCTAATATTGATTCAATTAATCATTCTTAAGTTTTATTAACATTTTTTTTAGTTTACGTTTTTTTAGTGTTTTGGATTGTTCCTATATTACATTTATGATTGTTCCTATAATAAATAAAAACATAATTACGAAATACATTACTCATTATTAGATTAGTTTAAATTGTAAATTTTTTTTTTAATAAAACCACCATAAAAATAATTATCACGCGCAACATATGGGTTCACGGCTAGTATATATAAAAATTAAAGACTAGCGCATTTAATCGTCATAAATACATAGTTCATTCTAAATGGTCAATAATTTTAATTTGGACATCTAATTGATGCATCTTTGGTACCGTTGTAAAGATGATCTTGTAAGCTTTCTAATAATACCTTATTTGCACAAACCCGAGGTTCAGAGGGGCCTTGAAAAGCTACCGAAAGTTGGTGGAAAATAAGAAACGATAGAAAATCATTAGAAAATGGGAAAACATGGAGAATTTTTGGATCAAAAGTTAAAAATTTATGGATAACTTTCTTAAAAACAGATAAATCAGCAGTCAAAGTAGATAAAAACAACACTGTAATTCCTCTATCCGTACATTAGTTCTCAAATTAAACTCAAATGCATTGTTGTATTGACCAATAAAGCGTAAATAGGGTTATCTTTTCAAAGGCAATTAAATCCAATATGATTATGTGTTTGAAAATAATTGGGAAATCTGAGTGGTGGGCTTAATGGACTTAGATGACAAACATGTTGTAAACTCGGAAATCCCCTAAATTCCATGCACCACATTATTGATCCTCATATATAAAAGAAGGTGAGACGAGAAGTTGTGTTAAAGCAATCAATAAAGGAGATCATGGGAGTGATTTGTTGTTTATGGATAATGGCAAGTTTCACAATTTTGGATGTTATGCAATGTTTTCTGGGCCGAGTTTGTTTGGGAATATTTCAGTATAACATAGTGATCGGCTAATTAGGAATAATGGTTATAACTAAATATATTTATTGTGTTTTTTATATAAATAAATCTGTTTATTGTTGCTATTCAAATTTGCATATCTACCAGAATGCTAAATCCGATTCCTTCGTATGCTTTTCTCTTTCTATCCCAAACTCAATTCATTCAACATTTCTCTTTGCTTGTCGGGTTTTGGGCTTTAATCAGTTGATATATAATAAAAGATAACATTGATTTTTTTGTGTCTTAGACTTATGAGATTGAGAGGGATTTTTTCTAATTGCAAAATTGTGACATTGTTATTAAACAAGTGGTTGAGATTCAATGTAACACTAGTCGTAGACCCGCGCTATGCGCAGAAAAATTTGAAACACAATGCAATAAAAATGTTCTCTTATTTTATAGTGTGAGAACTATTAGACCAAGTTGTAACCATATATACTTTGTTAATTACTATACAAATGTATGTGAACCACCTTTTATATAGGAATATTTTTCTCCGAAACATAGATCGACATTTCTTTCTTTATAATCAATTAATCATATACTCCATTATAAAGTGGAAATATTAATTAAAGTAAAATAAAATGCAAAAGGCAAACTATTTTTTCATCATATGAACATATGAATAAATCCCACAATATATAACTCTTCAAATTCATAAACCGTATGATTACTGAGATAATATAGTAAAATAAGACCAATCGATCTATCATGACATTGCAGTATCATCTAGATATAAATATATAAAAATCATGTTTTATTGATCTTGTCTCATTAACCAAAAGTATCACCTATACAACTAATAAGATCTTTAAAGAGTAACATATGACAGGGAATTCTCAGTTTGAATAGATGATTATATGCATAAATCATCCAACACAAATGTCAAAGATAGAATCTATAACTTTAATACAAAAATTTGGCAAAATGATTGAATAGTATACTACCTTCAACTTAGTGAAATTAAGATATTTTTTATAGGAAGTGTACATGTTCAACCAGGAGGAATTAATCAAATAATTTTTAATCACTATCAACTATGTTAGTTTGCTCTTTGCTTTTCATGGTATCTCACTTTTTAGAATGAAGACGACATTAACATATTTAAACTACGACAATTATAGAGTAATTATAAAAAAACTATTCAAAAACTATTGTTCAAAACTTTGTACAAATAAATTTATTTTCATGTTCCATATGTTGTACATACTTATGGAATTTAAAAGTTCATTATCCATTAAGGCTTCCATAAAAAATTACAGTGACTTCATTATAGAATCCAACCCTATTGAGAAGTTTATGTGGTGTAATGCTTAATTGGGCAAAAGTGGGGGTACCTTAGGCATTGTGTTTGTTGTTCCTATAACATAAGCTTAATATGGTGCTATGTAATATAATTTGTGCAATTTCAAAATCACAAAGAGGGTAAAAGGGTAAAAAAACAAAATATTAATTCAAAAATGTTAAATGAATTAAGCATTGCATATATTAAATATTTAGGTAAATAATGGAAAGTCAAATTTTATTCAAACTAAGACTAAGCTTTTTTTTTTTTTTTTTTTTTTTTTTTTTTTTTTTTAAGGTAGATAGTGGTGGAGGGGGAATGGTGGGGTTTGAACCACAAACATGAGACACCACAAAGAATGTCTTTACCGCTACGCTATCATTTGCACCCCAAAAATTAATCTAAGAGGTTAGAAAAAAGAATAATTCAAATTCCAACAAAGAATTAATCAAGTTCCTCATGTATCTATAGATAAAAACATTAATAGCATAATGATGCTCTACAGTAAATTATATTTTATTTTATTCTCTTTTTGACATTTTTTTTAAAGATGATCAACTAAGCAAAGTAAAAGCTTACCAAGAAAGCTCATATTAGCTACAAATGTGATGGCAATGATGCTAATTATTTGTAATAGAATGACCAAATAAAAATAACAAACAGATTTGAGAATAACACATAAGATTTCTAAAAATAATTTTACCAAAAACATGGGATGCAACAATCACAAAATTACTACACTGAATATTTTTTTACTTCCCTATACTCTACATATAGACAAAAAAAAAAAAAAAAAAAAAAAAATCATTATCAATATGTTTCATATCAACATTAAGAATTTCTACAACAATGATGAGCCAAATAAAATTGCATTGACGATTCTAAGTCAATTAAGAATGACGAAAGTAAATATCATTAAAAAATTGGGGAAAGAAAACAACAAAATCACTTCACAAAGACTAAATGCAAGAATACCAAAAGGAAAGGAAAAAGAAGAAGAAGAAGAAGAAGATCATTTCTCATTATGTGTTTTGTTTACCTCAATAGTCATCCTATTGCCGACTTAACTTTGAAAATCTCAGACAAAAACAATTGATGTCTTCTCAAAATGGTGAAAAATAAAGCTTGATAGGGTGATCGTATTGAGCTAATTTTTGTTGTTGTAGATGATGGGGTGATCGTATCTAGAATATACATTGGTAGATATAACGTCGCAAAACTTAAATAAATAATTGATGTTTGAGTGATATATATATTTATATAAGGTTGTGAAAAACTGAAAATTTGGAAGAGGAAACATTGTAACAATAGATAAATGAAGAGACAAAACTCATCTTTGGGCTGGAGATTATACTTGAAATTTTAATTGTATCCAGAAATTTTAATTGTATCCACTAAAAAAATAATGAACTATTTGATTTTAACAATTACTTGAAATTAGGAAGAAGAAAACGAAAAGTTGAAATCAATTTGGGTGGCTGAATAAGATGAAGTATAACGGTAAAGGAGGATGGAAATGGAGGGACACTTCAAAGCCAAACCCAAATACACTTATTGGAGCTATGGCTGCTCACCATGACAAGCATGACTATTTCCATGATGTGTGAACAAATTACAATTACACAAAACCAACCCTTGCTTGTATATGCTGTATGACTTATGGATAGATGATTTTGGTGGAAGTAATAGTTTTTTGGAATTTTTGTCACCTTCAAGGTAAAAGGTAATTGCAAAGACGAGGAAGGAGATGCGCGTAAGAAAGAAAGCAAAGGACAAACTTCCTAAAAATGGTCTGGGGCTAGTTGGGGGACTAAAGACCGGCATTAAGAATTGATCATAGAACAAAAACATTAGCATATAAGAAAAATAAATGGTAATGGTTGAATAGTAATAGAATGCATCAACATGTTTGTCCATGATCTATATTTAATTTATTTCATAAAAAAAAATAGAGAGAAATCATAAAGGAAAAAATGATTAAAAAAAAAAAAGTATGACATGGAGGATGAGATGGCTCAACAGGAGCGTAGTAATATTAAATACTACGCTTCAGCTTTTAGATATATATAGATTAGGTACTTCTATGACCATATGTTATTTTGCCTAGTAATCTTTGTTACCTACCCAATACAATACTTGTCAAACATATCCCAAATATTAATTTTATTTCCTTTTACAAACATTGTATTACAACATTTCAATACTTCTTGGATTGGATACTCTTCAAAACACCTTGCTAAATGAGATTTCTTTAAGGTAGGGATTGGGATAAAAACTTATGTGGATCTTTAACAAAAGGTTCATTTCATGGGTTTTAACTCTTCTTGGAAAAAATAACATTCTTTGTATTGTGTTAGTCAATATAACATTGATGAACCTAAGGTACAATAGCTTTAGCTCATGCCTTAGGCAAGAGAACTAGGATTTCTTTTCTAATTTTTGTTTGGATGGAGTTTGTTCTACTAGACTTTCATGACTGTTATGTTGCAAATTTTCTTGCTATTAATTAAATAAAAAAGAAGTGTCTTTATTCTTAAGAAAACGGTACAATAGTTAAGGCCAAAATGGGCATTTGCCCTTTTTGCCAAAACTTTCCAGCAAAATGCCCCATGTCTGAAACCATTTAGGGAAATGCCCCTGTTTTGAAACTCAATTTTCTAAAAATCGATTTTCAATTTAAAACTCAATTTTTGGACAATCGAGTTATACAAAACTGAAAATTAAAAAAAAAAAAAATTCGGGAACTCGAGTTCCATTCAAGAAACTCGAGTTCCTTGAAAATTTTTTTGTGGAACTCGAGTTCCAGAAAATTTTTTTCCTAAGTCTACGTTTGTTATAACTCGATTGTCCAAAAATTGAGTTTTACATTTGGAACTCGATGTTTAGAAAATCGAGTTTCAAAATGGGGGCATTTCCCTAAATAGTTTTAGAAAGAGGGCATTTTTCTAGAAAGTTTTTGAGAAAGGGGTAAAACCCATTTTGGCCCAATAGTTAAGGAATTGCTTTTGAAGGGGGAAAAAAAAGCATATAAGAAATTATACTTAAATTTTGCCATAATCCCTATCAATGTCAACTTTTGATTGCTAGATATTTGTGAATCAATTAGAAAATGGCAAAAGTGAATCGACATAGACTGGCAGAATTCCTTGGAGAGCTGGAGTTCGAAGAGGACATAAATGACCGTTATCTTGCTACTTTGAGAGGGGAAACATTGACTAGGAACCCACATATTGACCTGGAGTGATTCCCTGCTTAGGAATATTAGAAAGTTTCAATGTTATTGGATGTTATGCAGCATTTTTTGGGCTGTGTTTGTTTGCTAATATTTTAGTGTAATAGAGTGATTGACTGCTTAGGAATAATGGTTATAGCTAAATTTGTTTATTGATTTTTTTTTAATAAATAAATTTATTTATTGTTGCTATTCAAATTTTGCATATCTGTTTTATTAGTCAAAACAATTCTCTGTTGTTTTCTTGTTAGTATTTGTAGGATGATCATGTTATACATCACACTAGTAAAGTTTTAATTCTAGGCCTGGGAATTGGGATATCAGTCATGAAGGAAATTCAAGGTCAAACTGCACTGGGACACTATTGTTCTCATATCTTGTCAAACGTTAAAGAAAACTTATGGTCTGTTTAGATTGAGGGGGAGGAATGGGGAGTAGAGCAAAGCAGAGTAGAGTAGATTTGGCCTAAAATTAGTCTATTTTTAACCAACTTTATTCTACTTCTCCTCCTTCCCTTCTCAATCCAAATAGGCCCTCAGAGAGAATCAAAAAATAAAATGAAATGAAAAATTGTTGGAAGTGTATTTAATTGAACCTTATTAAAAAAATTACATGAATGCCCAATTTATATTCTGGCAGAACAAGTGTATGCAGTACCACCAATCATATACCACGAGTCATCTAACATATTATTACATGTGGCCGAAGAAGCAATTAGCCTAAGGAAGTAGCTGGGGCGAAGATGGCCCAAGAAAAGTAAGAAGGAATCTACATGAGGGCAGACATCTTGGTTCAAAGAAGGCAACACTAGCCTATATGGATAAGAAGATGAAACCTCCTAGAAAAACTACTATTACCTCCGCATTGAACACACTGCACCAACCATTCTAACCACATTAATGACTAAATTGACACTTGAACAATGCAAACATAGCCTGTTACTTACTCCGCAAGGCCCTAAAAGGAGGGATGAGACAAACATCTTAAGGGAGAATAAACAACCCTCCAAGTGGACGGTCAAGACCAAAGGAAGACCACCATAAAAGGCAGTAGATCCCCAGTGAACAGGGATCGAAGGGAGAAGTAAGAGAATCAAATAGTAAAATGAAGAGAAAATAGTGATCATATTTATTTTGTGTGAAAGCTTGAAAATGTGTTAAAAAAATACAAGAGCTGTTTAGACCCCCAAAACAAAGTTATGGCTCGATAGATTTTACACTAACTTAATTCTAAGTGCGGAATAGTGTAAATGCGAGCGGATAAACAAACAAGCTACTCTAACACATATTCAAATAAACACTGCAGTAAAATGAAATGTAAAAGAGTAGGGAAGAAGAATGCAAACACAGATAACACGCCGATGTGTTATCGAAGAGGAAACCGAAGAACTTGGCGAAAAACCTCTCTGCCGCCCTCCAAGCGGTAATCGATCCACTAGACAATTAGTTGGGATACATGGGTTAGCAAGAGACCCTCCAAACCTAATCTACCCGCTGTACCTAAACCCTCCAAGCTCCTACTCCAACAAGGCTTCTCGTAACCGTGTCTTGTCTAGCTCTTCGGATCCCGCAATAAGCTCCATGTTGCATCTGCCATCCTTGGCTTCTTCCAATGCTTCCCAGCAGCACCAAAACCTTACTTGACACTCTAAAAAGGTGTAGTAAGTGTTTGAGCTATCAACCTCTCAATGGTATGGAAATGGAGAGGTAGGAGTTGAGGAAATCCACAAGCTTATATGTAGAGATATATGGGTATGATAATCTCTAACTCTCAAGGTGTTTGACTAGGGTTTTCTCTCAAAAGCACTCCTTAACATTTGTGGGTAATGTGGGTATATATAGTGTGGGTACAGAAAGTGAGTATCAGATCGTACAGTCTAGCAGAACAGAATGTTTTGCGGGTGTCTCATGGGAAGGCCTTACCCGCGAGATACTCACGAAACACAGCTGTCTCCACCTGTACTGACTCTTTGCATTCCAGTCATGTGCAAGGCACATGCTTCACTTCGCGGGATGCTTAGTCGCGAGCTACCCACGAGAAATCTTCTGGCTTCAATTGCTTGAGTCTTCACACTCTCTCTCTCTATCATACAACCCTTACAATCAAATCCCACAATAAATACAGGGTACAAAAGATTGAATAAAATTACAATCAAATTTGGCACGAAATAAAAGCCAACAGAATACATATCTGTAAATCACAACTTTACATTGTGAAAGGGTCCTTGGCCATTTCGAGGAAGATAAGAATAATAAATTTTCCCTTTTATGAACATTATTAGTGTTAATTTCTTACCAGATTGTCGTCTTTGAATCAGAATTATCATAAAACAATCCAATTGTTGGTCCAAACACTCATCTCTATAAATTAATTATGGTGGGCCTTGACTCAAGCCCAATTACCTTTTGAGTCTTCGGATTTCTATTTCATACATGTATAATAGATGATTTTTTTTTTTTTTTTTCATTTAATCTGGATAGGTCTTCAATTTTAAATCCCATTTGATTAGAAGAGATAAATTTATTTTTTTAAAGGAAATATTTGTAGTTTTAATGAAAGCTCCTTATTACCAAAAAAAAAAAAAAAAAACTAACCAAAGATATCTTTAGCAATGAATTGGATTTGATATCCATATATATTGTACAAGCCCAAAACAAAGGCTCATAAAACCAAAACCAAAATAGAAAGCCCATTTAGTAATTGGTCGGAATAGGTCGAGAAAATTGAGAGATAGATAGAGACAGAGACGAAGACATAGAGAGATTTGGAAGAAATGTCACTACTGTGGGAGAAGAGCAAGTCGTGGAGGTGGTTGGTAAGGAGGACGAGGGAGTCGAAGCCATTCTTCATAGCCTTCGCTACCATATGCGGTGTCGTTCCCGAAGTCATTGGCTACGGCATCATGCAGTTCACCGACAAACAGAACCCTAAGATTGAAGCTCGTCTTTGCCAGACCGCTCGCCCCAATTCTCTCGTATGCACGCTTTCTCTTCTCTTTGAATCATTTCAATTCATCGTTTTGCTTGTTGGGTTGTTGTGCTTTTTATCATTTGGTATGGGAAATTCTTAGATTTTATGTTTTTGTTGGGTTGTGACATTGATTCTTAATGGGGCTTGATTGAGCTAGATTCTGACTTTGTGTGGAGACTGAGATTCAATGTAACATTTTGGTACTTCTAAAACCAACCCAATACAATACTTGTTGATGAAGCAAAAAATCAATAGTTGAGCTCCTCGTCGTAGTGGATGGACGAAGCTGTGATTAGGGTTGTCTCTGTTGGAGGAAAAACTGCAAAATGAACTGGGTGAAAGAGTAACACGCTAGTGTGGCGTTAGCCAAACTGCCTCCGATGCTTAAGTCAGAAAGGGAGAAAGATTTTAGAGAGAAATAGACTAGAAAGTGATTTTCAATAGAGTATTTGTGTGTACTTTTAACTTTTTGTTGCTCTTTCTTTTATAGTTGTGTGCCTCATTAATGGGCAATGAATCGCTGCATTTATGCTTATTGGCTAGTGCTTTACAAAATCTCTGTCTAAAGTTCACAGCTCACTCTGTGACCGTTGCTCCATCTGTTACGCTTTGTCATCAATGAGCGTAATAAATGCGTAAGATTGTCTCTTAGTTAATGATGGTTTCATCTTAGTGACGATCATAAATTTCTGACACATCACTTGTCAAACATATCCCAAATGTGAACTTTATTTCTTGCAAAATAGGACTTGTTTTAAGTTTTAGGAATTGGGACGAAGTGTTGGAAAATCTGGTTTTGCATCACATACAAAACACACAATGGAACCAACAAACACGGAGCTACTTCATTCATGAGAGATAACATGTAACTTTGAATTCTAGAACAAAGAGTAGAAAGCGTACCTTGGTGTAGTGAAATTCAAAACCAAGACTTGAGATTACCTTTAATCTTCACTCAATTCCACATGATGCCCAAGAAGTGTGGTCTCTCAATCAGTCCTTATGTACGTTTATTCTCAAAGAAAAATCCTTCTTCTTCCCCTTGTAGAGAAAAACTATTTTCTTTTCTTTTCATCATACGTACATTCTAACTACCTTGGTAGTTACTTTATTTAATAACTCTTATTAAATAAAAATTGATTATCTAATTGGGTTAGCCTTTTGGGCTTACCCAATTGGGCTTTAGTTTGTGGCTTGAGATGGGACCAAAGGGAACAAATAAGACTATAGTTCCAATGGGTCTTGGACTTTTTTGTCAACTCTTGACAAGTCCAAAGTTACTATTAATTATATTTAATACCACTATATAAATATAATTGCACTCTAGGCCTTATTAATAAATTATATCCCAAGACTCTAATGATATCATATGACCCCTCCATGAAATATCCATAGTGAACAAAGTCATAAAGAACTGTCACTTTGTAAACAACTATTTTATTCTTGAGTACCCGGTTTAATCTTTTAGTTATTCACATTTATTGAAATCCAATTTCAATAAATATAAGCTTTAGTAACTCCTTACTAAAGTGGGCGCCCTGAATAACCAATTCCCATTAAACTTATCTCAGGGGGATATTTCATGTCTCTATAAAAAGAGATTATGGATTCCATCTTGAGAATATGTGTTCCCTCGACACTACGTGTGGTTACCCAACATACTGAGGATTGAGAGTCCATGAAATTAGAAGTCGTGAGATTAATTATTCAGGTGACAGTTGTTGATTGAATAATTAATCTCACAGCGGTCCAGTTCAATATATCTTAACTCTTAAGACACATCAACACATCAACTAGAAGTCTCCATTTCCATGATCAAGACAAATCATCTTAGTTAATGTGTTACAGTCCTCGCATATGAAACACCCAATTTCATCAACGACTATGAATTACGTTTTGAGTTTACAAGGAACTTGTGATATATATCTTCTGTGACTAATCACATAAATTACATACAATGCATCTCAAGGACTATGATAATGTCCCATTAGTTATTTTATAAATAATCTCATATAATTAAACAATTAATTATTTATGACATGCTAATAAATTGGATTTTAGGGCATAAACCCCAACACGAAGAACTTAGATGGATTTATAAACAAAAGGTTCTTTAGATGGGGTTTAATGACCTGGGTAAAATTTGGGTACGTTTTGTAAGTGCACAACCTTAAGTTCTTCGATTAAATTCAACCATGTGGTTACAATGTTGCATTGGCTAATAAGTTATATCATTTAGTTTAATTGTTCTTGGAAAAAGAAAAAAGTTTGTTTTTCATCCCTAAACTTTAAGAATTTCTTTTTTTGTTCCTAAACTATTGAAAAGTTCATCTTTCATTCTTAAACTATTAAAAATGTTTTATACATGTCCTTAAACTTTACCAAAAGTTTGTTTTTCATCCTTAAACTGTTAAAAAAGTTCTTTTTCATCCCTATTTTTGTCTCTAAACTATTGAAAAAACTCTTTACAAAGTTTAGGGATGAAAAAAGAATTTTTTAATGTCTAGGGACCAAAAACAAACTTTTTGTAAAGTTTAAGGACCAAAATAGTATTTTACCCAAAAAAAAAAAACATTATTTGTATTGCATTGATTATTGCAATATTGGGGAACCTAAGGTATTGAACTATACCTAAGTTTAGGAGCATAATATGCTTTATGTTCTCTTTGAAATCTTTCTATGCCCATCATTTCATTAATCATTTCGCTTGTTGGGTTGTAGGGCTTTTTATCATTTGATATCAAAAATCTTAGATTTATGTTTTTGCTGTGTCTGAGAATGAGAGGGATTGTGAATGTCACCATTAGTTATTAGTTATGAATTAATTTTTCTTTCTTTCTTTCTACCCTCTTACTCTCTCCTTCCCTTGGAGGTTGGTGTGGCAATCGAAGGTCCCTCCAAGGATGACTTTCTTTTCATGGTTAGCCTCTTTAGGTAAGATTCTTACATCTAATAAGAGGTATTATTGTTCTTGATTGGTGTTATTGGTGCTATATGTGTAAGAGATATAGGGAGTTGGTGGATCATCTTCTGCTTCATTGCCCTGTAGCATCTAAGCTGTGGTCTTTGGTGTTTTGTTCGTTTGGACTCCATTGGGTTATGTGTCTTACGGTATTTGAGCTGTTTGAGTCTTGGCAAGGTATAATTCGGGCGACATCACAATTAGTTTTTTGGATACTTGTGCTGCATTGCTTGATGTGGTGTATTTGGAGAGAAAGGAATGCTAGATGCATTGAGGGATGTGAACGATCCTTGCTAGAGATTAAGTTTTTTTTCTTGCATACTCTCCTTGTTTGGAGTGTGGCTTTGTCGCATTTTTCTCATTTTTCCCTTTTGGCTTTACTTGATCATTGTAATTTTGGTTCTTGAATTTTGCCTTCACAGTACATCCCCAATGTACTTAGCTTGGCTAGTTTTTTCTTAATAAAATATTTTCCATACCTATCAAAAATTAAAATTAAAAAAAAAAGTTTCAAAATTGAAATCATTAAGGGCAAAAAAAAAAAAAAAAAAAAATTCTTATGTGGGTTAATTGCCCTTGAGCTCCATCTTGATTTTTTGTGGAGGCTGAGATTAAGTGGAGCATTTTATACTTATAAACCAACCCTTATATGTTTCATGCATGTATATTTGTCCAGTAGTCTCTGTTTCCTACCAAATGCAATACTTGTCAAACATATCCCAAAT
Organism: Quercus tomentella; assembly: GCA_028535165.1. Lineage (NCBI taxonomy): Eukaryota > Viridiplantae > Streptophyta > Magnoliopsida > Fagales > Fagaceae > Quercus > Quercus tomentella. The sequence goes on from JAPQVY010000156.1 coordinate 81,969,960, forward strand.
GTTAACTTTATTTCCTTTTTAAATTTTGTATCACAACATTTCAATACATCTTGGATTGGATTCTATTGGACACACCTTGCAAAATAAGATTTATTTGAGTTTAGGGATTGGGATAATAAAAACTTACATGGATCTATAACGTAAGATTAATTACATGGGTTTTCATGTCTGAAGTAAAACTTAGTTGTAGTACCCAACTAAATTCAACCCATGTGGTTTAAAGAGGTTTAAAGCATGTACTGTGTATTCAAGAGTTAGGCCCTTTTGGATATATACCACTGTAAGTTTCTTTAAAAAACCTTCTCACCTCTTCCCCTGTGTGTGTTAAAAAATACTTAGTATTCTAAAAATAATAATAATAATAATAATAATAATTCAACCCATGTGGTTGCATTGGCCAATAAGTTATATCATTGAATTTAATTTTCCTTGGGAAATGATAACATTATTTGTATTGGTTGGTCAATGCAACGTTGAGGAACCTTAGGTGTAGAATCTAAGAAATTGCACCTAATTTTTGTTTTGTTTTGTGTCAATTAATTCATCTTCTGTTGACTTATAGATTAGGAACACAAGTATTATAATCAACTATGATTTATATAAGTAGTTTTTAATAATATAGCTGGGAGTTGATTTGTTTCTTTTAGTTTAAGTGTTTGTGTATGTGGGTGATATTCTCCCAATTCATTTCTAATTCGATATACTTAAAGGATTGTGCATTCTTTAGTTCTCACTGCAACTGTTTAGTCAATGAGGTTCTCGATTTTGAGGTTGTTTCATTGAAGCATTTTCTTTCCAAAGTGGAAGAACATCATGACAATTCAATTGTTTGAAATTGCAAATCAATCAGATGATGGGGAAAGTGAATTAAGAGAGACTGGCAGAATACCTTGGAGAGCTGCAGCGCAAAGAGGACACAAACGACCGTTATGTTGCTGCTCTGAGAGGAGAAACATTAACTAGGAAACCATATGTGAGAATACAGGAAATCCCAAAACAAAGTGACACCAAGGCTACCTTGGAACAGAAGGCAGACAAAGAAGTAAAGTAGATGGGGAGTGATTTGTTGTTTAGGGATAATGGAAAGTCACAGTTTTTGGGTGTTATGCAACGTTTTCTGGGGTAGTGTTTGTTTGGGAATATTTCAGTATAACATAGTGATTGGCTGCTATTTCTTTATATAAATAAATCTATTTATTATTGCTATTCCAATTTGCATATCAGGTTATTAGTCAAGCCAATTCTTTGCTGTTCCTTGCTGGGTTTTGTAGGATGATCATGTTTATTCATCATACTAGTAAAGCTTTAATTCTAGGGCTTAGGATATTAGTCATGAAGGAAATTCAATGCCAGATTGTATTTGTTTACATTTGTTAGACCTTAATGGAACTGTTATCTTGGTTTGATACTTTAAAAAAACAAAGTTATTTAAAATTTTAAGGTTGAATTTATTCAATCATGTGTTGGTTTTATTCTGTGCCAAATTTGTTTGTTTTTTAGCAATTAGTATTTAGGTAGGAATTATGTAAGGGTTGTGTGTGAGAGAGTGTGAAAAAAACTCAGGAGCCTTGCGATTGGATCTCCCGACTGACTCACGACTGGCAAGTCGCCAAAGTAGCACACATGTGAAGCATGCAGGGAACTGAAGGGTCATGACAGTTGGAGCACTACAGGACAAAAATGTACAGTTTGGCCAAGCAGTTAGCTCGTGACTCATTCCACTTGAGAGACTGAGTTGCCAGAAAGCCCTGTTTGGATGAAAACTGACTTTTCACATTCCTCACATACACTACTATAAATACCCTTATACCCACAAAATGTAGAGAGCTTCTAAAGAGAATTTTGAGAGAGAAACCCTAGAGAAAAATAAGATTGACTTATCCACAATCTTTATCATTTGATTCTCCAAATTCCTCTACTCTCACCCTCTCCATTGACATGTCCTTGAGAGGTACATTTGCCAAATCCTTATCTCACCATACCCATATTAGTGAGGAGGTATTTTGGTGCTTGGGAAGCGGTTTGGAGATGACCAATTTACTTGGTTGATGCAATGGGCTTATTACGGGATCCAAGAAGCTAAAGAAGACAAAGTTAGGCGTAACCCTGTTGGAGTAAGAAGCTTGGAGGGCTTAAGTGCATTGGGTAGATTATGCTTGGAGGGTCTTCTGCTATTCATGTATCCCAATTTCATTCTTTAGTGGATCATTTGATTGCTTGGAGGGCGGCGGAGAGGTTTTTCACCAAGTTTTTCGGTTTCCTCTTTGATAACACGTGCTGGTGTTATCTTTGTGTTTGTATCTCTCTTACCTTACTCTTTACCTTTTAATTGCTACTGTGTTTGTGATTAATGATGGTTTAGAGTATTTTACCAATTGGGATATAGCTTATATTCATCATTTCACACATATATTGTTTGTGTATAAGGTTGTGTTGGTATTGTTAAAATTGGGGGCTAAACATTCATTAGTGTTTTACACACTAATTGAACTTTCAATTGGTATCAGAGCGGGTGCACTTACTATGGTTTCATTACCTAAGTGCGATTCTAGACCCTCATTGAGATGGATAGATCTCAATCGCTTAATGCTCCTCCATATTTTGATGGGAGCAATTGTGCATTTTGGAAAGTCTATATGAGGGTATTTCTATGTTCCATTGATGATAGTGTTTGGGATGCTGTTGAGATAGAATGGACTAGGCCGGAGGCTGCTAAATCCATATGGGATAAGGTAGCCCTTGTGGCAACTAACGCTAATAGTAAGGCTTTAAATGCTATTTTCTGTGGTGTTTTTCTTAATGAGTTTCATAGGATTTCCCATGTTACAATTGCCAAGGAGGCACGAAAAATCTTGGAGATGACCTATGAAGGCACCAAAAAGGTGAAGGACACCAAGTTGCAAATGCTTACCACATGCTTCGAGGAGCTGAAAATGCGTGAAAACGAGTCATTCGACTCATTTTATGGGAAGCTAAATGAATTGGTGATTGGGAAATTCAACTTGGGAGAAAAGACAGAGGACTCCAAGATTGTGAGGAAGATCCTATGATCATTGCCGGAGAGCTTCCATGCAAAGGTCACTACCATAGAAGAGAGCAAAGAGCTTGATGAGATTAAAATTCAAGAGCTCATCGGTTCTCTTCAAACCTATGAGCTATCTCTACCATCACAAAGGAAGAGCAAATCTCTTGCTCTAAAGACAATCCATGAGAGAGTGGAAGCTTAAGACTCCTCGGATGAGGATGAGGTTGAAAAGGAAGTGGCGTACCTTGCTAAGAACTTCCGCAAGTTCTTGAAGTTCAAGAGAGATGAGAAATTGTTTGAGAAGGGAAAATTCTCAAATTTTAAGAAGGACAAGAAATACTTCAAGAAAAGGGATTCAAAAGACTCCCCTCCATCTCAAATGGTCACGTGCTTTGAGTGCAAAGGGCATGGGCATGTAAAGAAAGAATGCCCCACTTATTTAAAGTCAAAGGGTAAAGTATTTGCCACTACCCTTAGTGACTCAGATAGTTCATATTTAGATTTGGAAGAAAGTTGTGTTGGAGAAGGAAACTACTCCGCACTTATGACCATTGCACCTGTGGACTCTTCAGAAGATTTGAATGCACTAGTGGAAGAGCTCGGTGAGCACACCGAAGTGGAGTCAATGGGAGTTGGGGAGGAATCCGATGATGAAGGTGAAGAATGTGTCTATGAAGGAACAAAGGGATTATAGGAAACTTATAATTCTCTTCTTGAGAAAACCGAAGAGTATGCAAGAGTGGCTAAGGCAGCCATAAGAAAAATGAAGAGAGCGGAGCAAGATTACAAAAATCTTCTAGTGTGGTACAAGGAGACTAAATGTGAAGTTGAGACGCTGAACGGAGAACTAACCGAAGCCTATTCCAAGATTAAGGGTCCGTTTGGATAGAACTTATTTTGTTGAAACTGAAAACTTAACACTGTAGCAAAATAATTTTTAAATGTGTGAATAGTACCGTGGAACCCATTTTTAATGAAAAAGTTGCTAAAAAGTGAGATTTGTGGGTCCCGTAGCAGGGCACGGGACCCACTGATGTGCTGAAAAGGGGTTAAAAGTCAAATAGTGCGGCTATCGTTCATGAATAGTGCATGAACAGTAGCTGTTTGTCTCCTGAAACGTGTACCAAAAAAAAAAAAAAAAAAAAGAAGGGAAAATGCAAGACTCAAAACGCTAGACGCCAGACGTGTATCCAAACCCACACTAAGTTTCTTGAGCTTGAAGTGATTCAAGCTAATGCTAAAGTGGAGCGGGTTGCCTCCAAAAAGCTTGACGAAGTGTTTACACATCAAAAACCCTTTTCTAACAAAAGCGGCTTAGGATACACCGGAGAGAGTAGTTCAAGCACCAATGTGTCTAAGGAGATGAAGTTTTTTAAAGCAAAGGAACCAGTGGTATCAACTCCAACTATTGAGAAAGGGAAGTTTGAGAAGAAGCCAAAGATGATTGCCCAATAGGTTTTAACAAAGCCTCCAAACCTAGTAGTGGCTAAAATCAAGGCGAAAGGAAAATCTCTTCCGAAGTCACAAAGAGGACGACAAACTCAACACTTTTGCCATCATTGTAGAATCCAAGGACACACTAGACCTAATTGTCACAAGCTTTAGGCATTAAAGAATGGAAACTCTCAAAGGCCAAGAGGAAAAAGAAATGGCAAAGGGAACCTCAAGCCAAGAAGTTGAGTCTAATATTGGTGATGTGATGAAGATGATAGACACCATCACCTCCTATTTGGCAAACTTCACACTAAGGTTTGAGAATCGTAACTCAAGTACCCAATCCTCTAAGGATATCACCCTAAACGCACGTGCCATGTGGTTGAAGAAGGTTACCCATGCATAAGCATTAGAATATGTCCATGCATCAATTCTTTCTATATGTTGTGACTTTGTTTGGTTGTTTTCCTAGTAATCATTCTAGCATGATTTTGATGAATTTTTGTTTGTTTTTAAGAGCTTTGAATGTTTTCTTTTTGATCAATCTTTACTTTTGTGTCAAAAATCCAAAAGCACATAAAAAGTAGAAAATCCAAAAAGTTTGATCGGCATTATTGTGTTTTGTCACACACATGTTTTGCCTTGTACCTTTGTACAAATGGCTTTATGCATTTATGAGCATAGCTTGTTCTCTATGCACTCATATCATTGTGGGAAAATCTTGAAATCTATATGACTGTTGTAAATAGATCTTCAAACTTGTCATGAATGATTAGTCAATGATTTTGTTGATCTTGAAATCTTGAGACTTGCATAGACTTGTGCTTATATATCTTCTCACCATTTTTTTTCTTAAAGAGCTCAACTAATGTTAAATCTCAAAATGAAAAGAGATAATGAGCTGCAAAAGCCATCGCGCATATTAGTATTTGACTAGGAAAAAGGGAAAGCAACTTTTATGAAAATATATGGTGCCCAAAAGCCAAAGGCTTACTAATCAAATTGAAATATAAAAAATTTTAGGCATCGATCTCAAAATGAGATGTATTGTTCCAAAATAATCAAATGTTACGAATTGTATGAAGCCAAATGAAAAGCTTCAAAATTATGTAATCAAGTTTTGTGGGAGGTTATATATGCATACTTCTATAACTGAGATTGGTCACTCTTCCTATTGCTAATTGTGTATGTCTTGGTTGAATTGATCATTGAAACTTCACATTAGACTAAGGACTATCTTATCTTTGGTACCCATACACATCACATATGTCTATTTTCAATGAATGCCTTATTCATTTGTGTGATTGTACTTGATTAAATGTGTTGCACTTACTCAATCATATGTTGATCAAACACAAAAATATTTTTGAGAATTTTAATTGTTTTTGGAAAGTGTTTTTGTTTTGAAAATTTTCAAAAGCTGTGCAACTCTGTTTTGGCAACTCACTCTCGCGAGTCCAACCAATCACAAGACCCCAGTTGCGAGCTTTCTCAGAAGCTCTTGCGACTCTCTGGCGAGTCTAGCCCCCAATCGTGAAAAAGACTAAAAAAAAAAATTTCAAAATTTCAGGGTTTTTATCATTTTCACGACTTAGTTTGGCGATTGGTTCGCGAGTTTACTCAGAATGCTTCGCAACTCCCTTCGCGACTTACTTACAAGTGGACCTTTCAGTTGCGAAAAACACTTAGACAAATTTTTCAAAATTTGTGATACGGGATTTTGGCGACTTGACTTGGCGACTTGCTCGCAACTCATTCTAGTCACGAAAAATGTGTGTTTTGCACAAATAGGGTTAAATCCAAGATGGTTTTCAAAAACTTTTCAGTTTTCCCTCGCATCACGTGTTGTTTCATTGTCTTGTCCGCCTCTCCCTCTTCCGAAACCACCATTTTCACTCACAAAACCTCCATTTTCTTCATCAATCCTTCACCAATATTCAAGAAAAGGTATGGGTTTTCTCTTATTCTTAAAGCATTTCATGTTTCTAGCCCTAGATTTCTTGGATTTTGTGTTTTTGTTGAGATTTGAAAATATGATGTTAGAATATGGTTTATTGATGTTTTGTTGTATGGATTTTGTTGGTTTTGTTAGTATAATGCCTATTATACATGTCATACATGTTGTTTCTCATTTTTGTGCATTATACCATGTTTGTGTTGTGCTGTGCATATCATGTCCATAATAAAATGTCTCATAGATGTTTACTTGTGTTTCTGTGGATTCCATGGAATACAATGGTTGTAGGGATAATCATGATTCTTTGATTTTGAAACATCATATGATTATGTGTTCTTACACTTTGCCCTAATTTGCACACTTTTGCATTTGATGCACACACACACACACACTCTTTGACATGTTTGAGTGCTTAATGTCATGATTCTATCATGTATTGATGATTTATGTCTTTACAAATCAATTTTGATTGAATCACTCTTTAAATTTCTGTTTTAGGGTTGTACTTCAATGTCCATTGTGTTGGTACTAATTGGTTACTAATTGAGTTTGTTATCATATTTTGTGCTCTATTTTGTGGTACTTGTTGCTTTGTTTTTACAAATGACTCTGAAGAAGAAAACCACTTCACAACGCGCTGACAAGAGGAAGAAAATGGACAATACTTGATTTCGCTTTACCTAACACTTTGAGAGATACAATCAGTTCTTTGAGAAGGCTCCAATCATTCAAGATAGAGGTTGGGAAAAGCTTCTTGGTGATCTTCCCGGGGTTTGTGAGCCATTGATTCGGGAATTCTATGCCAATGCTATTCTTCGAGAAGATGAAATAGACTATTGGATTAAAGGCCATGAGTTCACCATTGACATGGAGGACATTGATGATGTTCTTGGCTTTGAGGATCTAGAACATGATTTCACTCACTACAAGAACATAATGCTCTCTATAGAGATGGTTCAATCCCATATTAGTGGTGTTAGAGAAGGAAGAAGTCTCAACACAACTGCTTTTCCACCGGATTTGCAATGCATTACATACATCATGATGTTCAATCTTTACCCAGTGAAGAAGATGACCACCATCAACAATGCTAGAGCCATCTTTCTCATGGAGCTTCGGGAGAATACCTACCTTGACATTAGTGCTCATGTATTCTCCATCATTGCCGATGAAACAAGGACAAATTCAAGGGCAAAGCTTATTCTCCCTAGTCTACTCATGAGGTTCTTTCATGTAAAAGGTGTGGAAATTCCCCAAGACATCAACCTCATGCCTACTCCTTCGGCTACCAATGCTCTAACAAACACAAGGATCAAAGTTCGTCTTCCGAGTGATGAAGAGGAGGGTGATCCAGCACAAGGAGAGCCTATGTACACCGAGACTGAAGCGGAAGGAAAACCCTCAACTTCACGAAGTTGTGGTAAAAGGAGCAGGCTTGCGAGGATTGACGGCTTGCGAGAAGTCCAAAATGAGCACTCTGACAGGCTGACTACTATTCAAGAATAAATCAACTTGCTTGCAACCAAGTTTGATAGCTTCACTGACTAGCCTTAGCCCTTTGGCCATTCCGGTCAAAAAGGGGGAGTAGTTGGAGTAGCTCTTGAGGGGGAGCCTTACTTTGAAGGGGAGAAACATTATAAGTTTTTATGGTTTATGTTTGGATTTAGTCTCTATTATGGGTTTTCATAGCACTTCTTTTAGTACCTTGGTTTGGTTTTTAAGTACTCTATAACTTAAGTACTTGGTTTTAAAATATTTGGACATGGTGTGTTATGAATGCTTGTATGCTTGAATGTTTTAGCTATTTAAACTATGCTTTTTAATGTACCTTTGCTTTTGTAGCTTAGAACTTTTAGTTAATGTTATGCATTTTCTTTATTACCCTTCACTTGTGCCCATGTTGGATCTTGTATCCTTGATGCAACTACCTTTGTGTTGTTATATCGTTTGTGTGTTGGACATGCAAATGATATTTTGCATTAAGCTTATTTGCTTGCATGTCCAGATGTTCATTCCTTGTGTGAATGATCATTATGATCACTATTTATAGTGATTGTTCATGTTTGGTCAAGCCATGCGTTATTGCTATAGTCTTTAATGCTTGATTGCATTGTGCTTGTTCTATATGTATTTCAAGATTTTTGCTTACAATGATTGTATTGTGTTATTGTTTTTAGGAAAACTTGTCCATTTGGTTCAAGAGCTTTACAGTTTCTAGAGTTAGGTGTGAGTGAGTTTTAGTAATTGATTCCAACTCACATTATAAGTCTAGAATTTGTTTTAGGATTTTGTCACAGAATAGCCAAAGGGGGAAATTGTAAGGTTGAATTTATTCAATCATGTTTTGGCTTTATTCTGTGCCAAATTTGCTTGTATTTTAGTAATTAGATACCCCGTATTTAGGTGGGAATTATGTTAGGGCTGTGTGTGAGAGAGTGTGAAGAAAACTCAAGATGTGTGCATACAAAGGAGCCTCGCGACTGGATCTAGCTCGCAACTGACTCACGACTGGCAAGTCGCCAAAGTAGCACACGTGTGAAGCATGCAAGAAACTGAAGGGTCACGACAGCTGGAGCACTATAGGACAAAAATGTATAGTCTGGCCAGGCAGTTAGCTTGCGACTCAAACTCGCGACTCGTTCCACTCGCGAGACTGAGTCACCAGAATGCCCTGTTTGGATGAAAACTGACTTTTTACATTCCTCACATACACTACTATAAATACCCTTATACCCATGAAATGTAGAGAGCTTCTTTATCATTTGATTCTCCAAATTTCTCTAGTCTCACCTTCTCCATTGACATATCCTTGAGAGGTACATTTGCCAAATCCTTATCTCACTATACCCATATCAGTGAGGAGGTATTTTGGTGCTTGGGAAGCAGTTCGGAGATGACCAATTTACTTGGTTGATGCAATGGGCTTATTGCAGGATCCGCGAATCTAAAGAAGACAAGGTTAGGCGTAACCTTGTTGGAGCAAGAAGCTTGGAGGGCTTAGGTGCATTGGGTAGATTAGGCTTGGAGGGTCTTCTGCTATTCATGTATCCCAACTTCATTCTTTAGTGGATCATTTGACTGCTTGGAGGGTGAGGGAGAGGTTTTTTGCCGAGTTCTTCAGTTTCCTCGTCGATAACATATGTCGGTGTTATCTTTGTGTTTACATTTCTCTTCCCTTACTCTTTACCTTTTAATTGCTGCTGTGTTTGTGATTAATGATGGTTTAGAGAGTTTTACCAATTTGGATATAGCTTATATTCATCATTCTACACATATATTGTTTGTATATAAGCCTGTGTTGGTATTGTTAAAATTGGGAGTCTAAACATTCATTAGTGTTTTACACACTAATTGAACTTTCAATAATTATGCAGAAATAAGAAGATAGATGTCAGTTGCTCAATCCTTTTGGTCAGGAGTGGAACATATTTGTAGTATTGAATGGCCCATTGTTAATTTGGAATTAGATATTAGATATCAATAGACCATCTCTAGAACATAAGCTATAACCTTTTCAAAATTCATGTAGCCAAATTGTGAGGCTTACTCTTATTAAAATAAGGAGGTTTATACAAATGTCACCCTTGATTTTAAACTGAGTGTGAATTTGATCCTTGTTTTTTTGATTTAAACAATTTAACACCTGCACTTTAGTTTTGTAACAAATTAAACCTTTTTACTAGTATTTCCCATTAAAGACTAGCACAATTAATCATAATATATACACAGTTCTTTCTGCATCATCAATAATTTTGATTCAGAATTCTGATTGATGCCAATTTGGTACCATTGTGAAGTTAATCTTATAAGCTTTCCAACAATACTTTATTTGCACAAATCCGAGGCCTGGAGGGCCCTCACAGAGCTGCCCAAAGTTGGTGGCAACTAAGAAATTGCAGAAAATCAGTAGAAAATGGAAAAAAAAATATTTGTAAGAATTTTATTTATTTATGGATAAAAATTTAGAAATTTATAACTTGCTTAACAAACAGTTTCATCAGCCGCCAAAGCAGATTAAAAAACAACACTGTACTTCCTATATCCATATACCCGCATATTCAATTGATTAAAGTAGGATTCCTTGAACTTGCATGTGAATTTCCTCAGTGAGATGGTCAAACGGAGCATTTGTAAAAAAATAAGTAAAAAATAAAAAATTAAAGCAATCGAAAATCCCAATCTTTTTTCCTTTTTTTCTGAGAAGTTAATAGCCAAGTGGGATTCTAGAACATATGCCCGCATAACAAGATGTGAATGGTCTCGGCAAGTAAATTAGCCAGAGTCACATTTTTGACTCACAAATAAAAAATAATAGAGCTACCAAACGTGCTTTTATTTCTTCTGGAAAGTGAACAGGGCAAGAGAGTGCATGAGAAGTATCTTTGCTGAAACTTCCAAATTCTTATAAATTATGAATACCAACACACCATTATGATATGCAATTTTTTCACTCTCTCTCTCTCTCTCTCTCTCTCTCATATTTATCTCCCAGAATTTTATGTCCAGGATCAGTACGTGGAAGCACCAAGTTGATCCAAGTAAGTTTCAAAGAATTTCGAGTTAGACAAGAATATTTTAATTTTAGTATCTGAATATATAATTGCAGCTTTTTTTTTTTTTTTTTTTTTTTTGTTAAAGAATTGAAACAAAGCAATAAGGATTCTCCTCAGTCTGCATACACAACAGTATTTTAATTGTTATGGTATACAGTTTTTGTTAGCAAGTAGTTATCGTAATTGTGTACAACTGTCATAGTGTAATTAACCAACAGGTTAAGTTATTTAGTTAGTTACGTTTTACTGTGTAACCAATTTTTTTTTTTTTTTTTGAGAATCAGTGTGTACCCAATTTGATTACTCTGTTCTTAGAGTATAGAAACAACAAGAGTTGTAAGTTCTTTTGCTTATTAATGAGAATAAGATATTTTCTTATCAGATTTCGATATATTGTCAAAGCAGTAAGTCGAAAACACTTATATTTCAATGGCTTCGACTTCAACTTCTTCATCCCCTTCACGAAGCTCATCCATCTTGGATGATCCATCAAATCCTTTGTACCTGCACCATGAAGAAAGCCCTAGTGCTATGCTTGTGTATCAAACTCTCGTAGGAGAGAATTACCCAACTTGGGAAAGATCAATGCGAATGGCACTGATTGCCAAGAACAAGTTAGAGTTTATTGATGGCACATTGACTCTCTCATCTCCAATGGTCAAAACATCATTGGCAATTCAAGCTTGGATTCATTGCGACAAAATGGTTGCTTCATGGATCCTCAATTCTGTTTCTCAAGAAATTGCTACAAGTATAGTCTATAAGGACACTGCTCTTGAAATATGGAACAACCTTAGGGAAAGACTTTCACAAGGAAATGGACCACGAGTTTTTCAATTACTGAAGGATATTTCTGGTGTTACTCAAGGTCAATCATCAATTACATCGTATTTCACTCAATTGAACGTGCTCTGGGATCAATTGCAAATATTTCGACATTTTCCAATGTGTACTTGTGGATTTTGCAGTTGCAACTTAGGTCAGAAACTCAATGATCTTCAGCATCAAGATTTAGTGATGCAATTCTTAATGGGTCTTAATGACTCCTATGCTCAAGTTAGGGCACAAATTTTATTGATGGGCCCTCTCCCATCCATCAACAAAGTGTACTCTTTGCTAATTCAAGAAGAAAGGCACTGTATTATGGGAAACAATTCAGGTCCTCATGTGGAATCATCAACCCTAGTTACTGAGTTATCTTCTTCTTCAGGAAATAAAAATAAAATGAACTCTAAGGGGAAAGAAAAGCACGGTTGCAATCACTGTGGAATGATGGGTCACGTTGTTGAAAAGTGTTACAAGATACATGGCTACCCTCCCGGCTTCAAGCCAAAGAGCAAGAATTCCTCAGTTGTATACCAAGTCAATCTTCAAGATGAACAAGTTGAAAAGAATTCTAGTTTTGCTTCTACTTCATTCCCATTCACTCAGGAGCAATGTCAACTGTTCTTGGCTATGCTGGGAACTCAGATTCAGTCAAGCAATTTCGCTTTCACTAATAAAGAAACTCACATGACCAACAATGTAATTCAGCTAGCCGCTCACTCCACTTCAATGGCAGGTAATTTTCCTTCCTGGCAGAACTTTCATAGTCCTGATTCCAGTTGTGATTTTAGGCATTAGATATTTTCTGAAAAAAGTGGTTAGTAGACATGCATATGGGGGAGATACTTGGGGTGTGAATACTGGGGCTACAGAAGACATTGTGCATTCTGTAACTATACTTACCACTATCACATTTTTTAAGCATTGTGGTGTGGAACTTCCAAATGGTGAAACAGATATGGTAATTCTCATAGGATCTGTTGGAACTTCATCCCACCTTTTTCTTGAAAATGTCCTACGTATGCCTACAATTTCCATCAATTTATTATATGTTAGTCAGCTTACTCAAAATCTCCTATGTTTTCTTGTCAAACTATGAAATTTCTGCTTCATATAGGACCTTACATGCTGGAGGAAAATAGGTGTGAGTGAGGTTCATAACGGACTCCATTTGCTGCAAAATTTCAACTTCTCAAACACTTGGAATCTGTTCTTCCTTCCTTTCATCTTCCTGTACATAAATTCTTTGTCAATTTTACTATGAACTCTAGTGACATGAGTAAGCTATGGCACCTTAGGCAAGGGCATCCCTCAAATTCAAAGGTTTTGATTCTAAGGAATGTATTACCTGATGTGAATGCTGCTTCTAGTAAGACTTGTGACATTTTTTCCTCATGCAAAACAAAAGATTCTTCCATTTCCTTTTCATTATCATTTTTCCATTGAAGCTTTTGATTTGATTCATTGTGATGTGTGGAGGGTTACAATTATTGTTTGTACCATAGTTGATGACCACACTATATCAACTTGGATTTATCTTATGAAATCCAAGTCAAACACCACACCTTTACTATAGGCCAGACAATGCCCCTTGAGTTTTTCATGATTGAATTGTTTTAAACTCATGGAATCATACACCAATGTAGTTGTGTTACTACTCCACAATAGAATTCAGTTGTGGAGAGAAAACATGAACACATTCTATGTGTAGAAAGGGCCTTGAGGTTACACTCTAATGTTCCTTTGATGTATTAGGGTGATAGTGTACTCACTGTTGTGCACATTATTAACAAACTTCAGACCCTAATTTTAAATAATAAATCTCCGTATAAAATACTCTATAAGCAGATTCCTTCTTATTCACACCTTAAAAATGTTTTTAGTTGCCTTTGTTTTGCCTTTACTATAGCGCATAACAGGTTCATAATCGATCCTAATGCTAAGCAATGTGTATTTTTAGGGTACTCTTTTTCTGTTAAGGGTTACAAGTTACTTGATCTCTCCACTAATACTTGCTTTATCTCTAGGGATGATAGTATATATGTTTTGCCAATGAGTTATGAGTTTCTTAATTCTACGAAATAAAAAGAAAATAACTAAAAATGCTGAAATCAGAAATAAATACTATCTCTGGTCAATGTTCTTATTCTCAACTCACTTTGTTATTCAGTGACAGTCAGTCAGCCCTTCATATGGGGGCCAATCCGGTTTTTCATGAAAAAACTATACAAATTGAAGTAGATTTCCATATTGAGTGACAAGGTACAAGCTGGGACTATAAATTTCCTTCATGTTGGTACACATTCCCAACAAGTAGACTTGCTGACAAAGGCTTTGAGCTTTATCAATTGACATGTTGGTACACTTCTCTCCAAGATGGTTGTGATCAATTTTTTTTGATACATCTTGAGGGGGAGTGTCAAAGAATTGAAACAATGGAATAAGCATTTTATTTCTTGTATAGGCTGTGTAAATGACAGTAGTTTCCTGTGCTACAAGTTGTAAGTGTACTATTTTTGTTTTTGTTTTTTTAGTGGTTATTGTGCTTGTCGCATGCTTTTCCATGTACAGCTATCATATTGTAATTAGCGAATAGGATTTGTACTCTTTGAATAAAATAACAGAGTTATAACTTCTTTTGATTATTAATTAGAATTAGATATTTTCTTATCAGATTTCGATTATTTTGGTTGCAGAATTTGTAGCCAACAACTCAGAACTTTGTAGTCCAACGATTAGTGAAGAAAGAATTCTATCACTAGGAGAGTATTCATTTTCCCCATCAGCCAAGTTGGAGTCTGTTAGTTCTATATTGAATGGAACAAATCCAATTCCAGCCAACTACTCTGACACCGATGCTAATGGAGCAAGTGGTCTTTCCATTTCATTACTCTTCCCACCTGCCATGTCTGAAATTGAAACAGATGATAGCTGTTCAGAATCTAATGAAACACCTCGTGCAGCAGCACAATTCTCTTATTCTATATCGTCATGCTTCCCACCAGGTAGGTCTGAAACAGACAGTAGTTCTGAAATTTATGAACTAGTTCCAACTTATCCTTCCATATCAGCAAGCCCTAGACGCACAACAAACTTCAAAAAGATTCTTAAGCTGAAGAGCAGTAATAGTTCAAAATCTAACCGAACACCTCTAAAATTATCTCATTCCAAAAGAAATTCCATATTGTCATTATTTTCCGCAGCCAAGTCGCTAACAAACAGTTCCAAAAGACCTAGACACACAATCCTAACAAGAAGATTCAAAGACTTGGAAATTATAGATAGGGAAAACTTTCCTTTGAAAATGCTACTTGAAGCCACTAACAACTTTTCAGAAGATTGCAAGATTGAAACAGGTCACTTTGCCCCAATGTACCATGCCATTTTAGATGATGGCCGAGAAGTGGCTATTAAGCGTGCTGACAATGACAATGAATTCCTAAGTGAATTGCAAGCTTCAACCCGCCTCAATCACAAGAATGTTGCTCGCTTATTGGGATTTTGTAAAGATAGTAAGGAGCGCGTATTGGTCTATGAGCACGTGGAATATGGTACCCTTCATGGCCATCTTCACAATCCTGAAAGTACTTCTCTAATGTCATGGGCTGCCCGGATTAAAGTGGCACTAGACATAGCCAGAGGCATTGAATACCTACACGTGTATGCAGTACCACCAATCATACACCGCGATATCAAACCGCTTAACATATTCCTAGATGCCATGTTGACTGCTAGGCTGTCTAATTTCAATTTATCTGTGGAAGCCCCTGTGGACGATTGGTCTGGTTATGAATGTGAAAGTGTGGTGGGCACTTCTGGGTACATGGCGCCTGAGTATGTAATTAATGGCAGTTTGACAACAAAAGTTGATGTGTACAGCTTTGGAGTAGTATTGCTAGAAATGTTGTCCGGGCACAAGGCATATCATGCAAATGAAAATAATGAGGAAAGGTGTATAGTTGATTTTGTAGTGCCATACATTGCCCAAAAGGAAATTCACAGGTTTTTGGACCCAAAAGTACCACCACCTTCCCCATTGGAAATGGAGGCACTGGCATATGTTGCGTCCCTGGCATTGGATTGTGTAAGTAAAGAACGTGTACTTCGCCCCTCAATGACTAAGGTTGCAAACAACCTACAAAGTGCCTTGGAAGGGATTTTGGAAGGGCAATGTAATTGCTGACAATTCAATTGCATGCAGCGCAAAGAGGGGACAAACAACAGGGAGTGAGTCCCTGCTGAGGGATATAGGAAAGTTGTTAGGAATAATTGTAATAGCTAAATCTATTTATTGTGTGTGTGTGTTTTTTTTTTTTTTTTTTTTTTTTTTTAAATAAATCTATCTGTTGTTGCTATTCAAATTTTACATACCAGGTTTATTAGTCAAGCCAATTCACTGTTGTTTGCTTGTTGGTATTTGTCAGTTGATCATGTTATTCATTACTCTAGGAAAGTTTTAAACTTTTAATTATTTGCTTGGGATATCAGTCATGAAGGAAATTCAAGACCAGATTGCTCTAGGACACTAACCAAATTGTTCACCTATCTTGTCTAACGTTAATGGAACTGTTATCTTGGTATGATGCTCTTTTTTAAAAAAAAAAAAAAAAAAAATTAAAATACTAATATTATGCAGCAATGAGGTGGATATCATATGCTCAATTCTTCTGCTCAGAGAGGGGAATATATTTGTAATATTAAATGGCTCATCTTTTAGTTTGGAATTAGATATTAGAGACCAATAGACCATCGTTGTTGTATCCCTTTCATAGGCTAGAACACAAGTTATAGCCTCTTTTTAAGTCTTTGGCATTCCTGTAACCAATTTGTGGGGTTTACCCTATTAAAATAAGGGGGTTCATACAATTGTCACCCTTGTGATTTTAATGCTAGTGTGAATTTGATTCTTGCATTTTCA
Source organism: Quercus tomentella (assembly GCA_028535165.1). Classification (NCBI taxonomy): domain Eukaryota; kingdom Viridiplantae; phylum Streptophyta; class Magnoliopsida; order Fagales; family Fagaceae; genus Quercus; species Quercus tomentella. The sequence continues at coordinate 81,986,672 of JAPQVY010000156.1, forward strand.
ATTTGAACAATAACCACATGCACTTTAGTTTTGTCAAAATTTAAACCTTGTATTAGTACTAGCTGATGTGCGGGATACACTATGATGTGCATAGACATGTTTCTAATAGTGATGTATAGGATTTAAAGCCCTCTCCCCCAACTATCGAATAATCAAGAAAAAAACAAAAGGAAAAGAAAGATATGTATAAACATCAAAGTTTAATGCTCAATCATATATCATAGAATTATTATGAAACCATCCCATTAGATAATAATACATCATTAGATACCGAAAAGATAATGTTGGACAAAAGAAAAAATTATGAGGAAATATAGAACTAAACCGATTGGTAAGAAAAAGAACAACAAAATTCGTATTTGAAGACGCAAGAAAGTTGATGTGTGGTAAGATAGTTAACTTATCATTTAGTAAGAATAACATACATCATTTCATCCTTCTTCAAATCTTTATAAGAACGAAATTGTAGCTTATATGACCTTGGAAATATTGCAATAGCTAATTTTGTACAATCAATATATATATATATATATATATAGATATATATAAAAGCAAATATCTCATGCGAAAAAGCATGACGTTCTGCCATTAGAGCAAATTTTGCATTTGACCTTCCACCTTAACTCTTAAAAAATGGAATTTAAACATCTTCTTTGAAATTGAAAGGATACAGGTTATTTAATTGCTTCAACAAAAACCATTGAACCAGTTTACCTCTCTCTCTCTCTCTCTCTCTCTTTTTTAACTGTTTCAGTTCCCATTTAAATTTAATGCAGACAATCGTATTTCTTTATAAATCAATATCTATATCTATCTTTTCCCTTAAAAAAAAATCTATATCTATCTATAACCTTTGTAATTGGCTGAATTGGTGTAAGGTTACGTGGAGAATAACACAAATCCCATTATATACCTACCCATCAATCAATCAAATATATATATATATATATATATATATATAAATAAATAAAGAGCAGAGCCTCTCTATCTACAATCTTCCAAACTATCTCATTAATCATCACATTTACTCTCTCCAGTCCACAACTCTCTTCTCTTGATGTCTCTTAGCATACCCAAACCATTCCTCAATTACATAAACCTATGGCTTTTTAGCTCTTCCTATTCTGCAAATCAATCTCCTCTCTTATGGTATTTGACATACATTTGGTCATACCCTCAATCCTGAATAAATGACTTCAAAGGGTTTCAAATATATGACCGATCAAGGTGCTCTCCACGCCTTTCATCGATTTCACCAGGTTCATAAATCTCTCTCTCTCCTTCTCTAAAAATTCAAATTTTATGCTCTTCTCTTTCTCATTCAATTTTTGAAAAAAAAAAACAAAAAAACAAAAACAAAAATAATCAGATTATGAGCTTCTTTGAGAGTGTCGGGGATTCTGTAGGGGAAGCCTTTGCCGACACCAGCCCTTGAAACTTTGTCTCCAACAAAGCACATCAAGGAGCTTTACTTCTTCTTCTTTCTCCTTTTTTAATTTTTTTATTTATTTATCCATATGTACTCCTACCTAAATTCTCTGTTTATTAGCACCTCAAAAATTTTTACTAAAAAATTTCCTGCCAAATATTATTGTATTATCTATTTGTCTTTTAATGTTGTGAATGATTCTAGGAATGTTTGGGTCATTCACAAATTCAAGTTGCCCTTGAAATTTCGTCCTCAATGGCTTCATAGGTATAACCTTGGTTGGATTGTGGTTTCCAAAGAGCTTTTCTACACAACAAATTTCCTAGGTGTTAAAGATTGATTAGTTTGTATGATGTATTGTAACATTGTACTGTAGCTGTGTACATAAACTACATGTAGGATAGACTAGTGGGGAGTTAAACGACTTGTAGTTTTGGTCTATACTCATAGTTAGTTAGTTATTCTCTATCTTGACACTTGTATAGCTGCTATAGGATATTTGGTTAGTTAGCTTTTTGTTATTCTTTTCCCGCCATTCTGATCTTGCTATATAAGGAACAGAGCAAGATATTTGTCAATGAGAAGATTCATTTTCACAATTCTCGATTTCTACTCTCTTCCTTTCTTCTTTGTGTGATTTCCAATACACCATTGTAGGAGGAGCTTGAGAGTGGTTTCAACATAGGGATCACATTGTTTGTGCCTATCTCAATGGTGCATAAAGTGTTGCTCAAGATGGAGAATTGGCATGCCTTCCTGTTGAAGGTAAGCAGCCCAAACAGTAATTGTAACTAATGTTTCTTAATTTATTTTATGTAGTTCCCGATGATGAATTAGCTTTAATTAGAACTAAGCTACAACTTAGCATATGATATTCTTTGAATATTTTTGAAAAACTTTCTACCAAATTTGGTCACTAAAGCTGCTTCTCTTCACTAATTGAAATTCTCTAGGAATTTAATAGCTAGTTATCATCCTTTGAACATTATTGCAATAAAGTTCATTTGGTTCAATGTTTTAAGACTTTTCTAATTGAAAAATAAATATTCTTTGTATTTTTTATTTCAATATTTCAAGACTTTTCATCCCTCACATATACACACAAAACATTTTGTGTTTTAATTCACCATTTTCACCTCTTGCACTTTTGCCCCTTTATATATACCCACCCATAGCCCTTCATGCCATCACATGTCAAATACACAGACCAAAAACAATGTCATTTAGATTCAATCTTTTGACAACACCCATCTAGGTCTAACATTGTTGTTGTTGTTGTTGTTTTTTATTTTTTTTATTTATTTTTTTTTTCATTACTTCAATTGAATAATTAAAATGGATATGAGTGTGCAATTTATAATTGTTGCTTTTTATGATAAGCAGAGATCTAATGCAAGAGCATATGACCTCCTGCCATGTGGCACTCTAATATTGCATTTAGCATTTTTAACCTCTTCTCATTAAGTTGTTTTTACTATTACTCAAAAAATCATGTTAACTTCTTTTTACTATTATCTGAAAGATGGGCTGTTATTGAAAACTAAACCAAACCTTATGAAAAGTCCTAGCCCACTTATTCCATACATATTATAACCTAAGCATGATTCTTTCCCATGTGTAGATGAAAGACCAGACCTTAACCCACTTACAAACTCTCTTTCTCCTCCTCAATGCATAGATGAAACTTGAAAGTCAAGAACCTGGCTCACTTAAAAGCTCTCTTCCTTCGTACAAGCTTCCCTTCAGACTCTCCTACTTCTTTACAAACAATGGTCTGTAGTTCAGATTCACTAATCTTATCTGACTAAACCAATGTTCCTACTCATTTTTCAAGTCTTAATTCAGCCATTCTGTGTAAACAAATGGAGATGTATGGTCTAGGAAGATATACAATCACTCCAAAAAATAAAAATAAAAAGGAAATGTACAGTCTAACTTCAACAGTCCTACCACTCTATTCTCTCTCTCTCATTTTGAGTGCTATATTAGGATTCCCCAAATTGAAGATAGTATTACCAATGAGCTCCACATTGGAAGGATTGTCTACTAAAATAATGAGTGCTTCTCTTGCTATGTTACAGGAGTAATTCTTAAGTACTCCCAAAGCACAGTGAATAGTGCTCTCTTATCTCACATATATGATAGGGTCCACTCATTAAATTTATGGTGGGGTCTATCATAAATGTGAGAGAAGAGAGCTCCATTTTACTATACTCCGAGAATACTAAGAATTTTCCATGTTAAAGAAAAAATCAAATGCTATGTGATATGGCATAGTCTCCAATAGTCATATTGCATTCAACTATATTCATATCAAATTTTGAGTCGTCTATGATGCTATGATAATAGGTATGAAAACCAATTTGTTAATGACTTTTGATATGCTCTTACAACCAATTAAGAAATTCACAAGTTGGATCAAACTATTTGTGTGCCTTTGAATTATAGGGCTTTTTTTTTTTTTTTTTTTTTTTTTTTTTTTTTTTTTTTTTTTTTACACAAATGCGTGAAAGTGGTAGGTCTATCATAAGCATAAATATGATCATAAGTTCAGATATTGATTAACAATTGAGATACTGCGGTAATAGATTCTAATAGCATTTGTCCCTTTAGTAGATTCTAATAGCATTTGTCCGTTTTGAAAATCTAAACAATTTATAGGATTTTAGCCACAAATATTTGGCATAAAATCTATGATGCAAAACTAATTTTAGTATCCCACAGTAGAAACTAGAGGACTACAAAAACTTTTAGTTAGATGCACACCAATTTTTTTTTTTTTTGAAGTCTTCCTGTAGTATTTATTGTTCTAGTTTGAGACCAATATAATTTAAAATTATAGTTTTTATGCAAAGTTTGAGACCAACATACTTTTATGATGCACGGGTTTCCGACTAGTCTATATATATATATATATATATAAAACCGAAGCTTTTGAAGCTTCCACAATTTTCCACGTCAGCATTTATTTATTTATTTATATTTGATTTAAAAATAAATCTAATTTCTGCCCCACCAAATACACGTTACAACCTCTTTAAAACCAAAAAATGAAAACTTCTCTCCTTTTCTCACACACTAACATCTCCTTCCCCTAAACCTAAAACTCACCTTTTCCTTCCTTCAAAATCAAAAACCAAAATTCAGATTTTCCCACTGTCGCCAAGAATTGCCGCCCTCCAAGTCTCTCGCAACTTTCAATGTCAGATGAGTAACAATTTGAAGTTAGAGTTCCAAATTTCATCAAAGTAAAGATTCTAATTTGTTTATAAATTGTCTAAGATCAGGTTTGCTATCAAATTCGATGTTGGCTTCGTTGAACCTAGGGAAACCCTATAGAAGATCAAATTCTACATGGGCTTTGTCTCTTGGCATTTTAAAGAATGGTGAGTGATGTTTTTATTTTAATTTTAGGTTTTCCCCTTTACCTATTCTCTTTATTTGGAGTAAATTTGTGGTTTTTTTAAAAAACCAAAAGAGCCTTACATTATTATTGTTAATTGAGAGCCTTAATAAGGGATAGAAAGAGTCAGAGAGGGAGAGAAAAATCTGAGGGACTTTATAATCAGAACAAAACTTCTCCAAAAACATTACCAGTAAGTTTTTAATTTTGTTCTATTGTTTTTGGCTGTTAAGTATGATTTAGGGTTACATTTGGGAGTGTTTCTTTTGAATGATTAGCATAGATTGATGGGTTTGGAACCGATAGTGGAGTTTGCTAATTTCAATTATTGGACGCATTGCTCTCTCTTTCATATTTTAGCAAATTCAATCAAATTATTACTCTCTCTTTCATATCAACTGAGGGGGTTGCTAATTGCAGTAGCATGGCTTTGTCCTCAATTTCTTGGTTATGATTTTCCATTTTTTTTTGTTAATAGGAAGGATGTGGTGTCATTGCCGAATGGTGCATTTGCTCATGTCTTATTTATATGGGAAAGATTTGTCGGTCCTATCCATCTTTCTTCATTTAACTTTTACCCTTCCATATTATAATATTTTTTATTCTTTTTTCAAACTCTTGCTGTTGCACTGAAAAATAATTCAAATAATAGGTTTCAAAGATACTTCAAAATAGGAAGCACAGATACTTCAAAATAGTTGTTGTATTGGATTAATTGATATTGTATAAGTAATAATGATTGCCTAAAGATTTAGAATTGTAATAAGATTTTAATCAATACTGCAGAGTTTGGTCAGGCTCCCAAGGGTCAACTTCAAACCCAATGGATGTTTTTTATAGAGGTGTTGAAACAAAGACTTTGACAAGTACAATCTCTTCCACTGCAATATGAATTGCCCATAATATTTTGTATCTATAAATATTCTTCTCTTGGCTTCAACTCAAACTTTTCTCATAAACAATACTTTACTTTTGTTAGTGGGAAAGAAAGAAAAAACAACTCAACAATCCAATCTGTTCTGTGCTAGATAGCACCTTTAAGATAAAATACCCTACTATTTTATTCTTATTACATAATCTGAATCTAAATTCCCAAATTTTTGAATTTTTACAAAAAAATTATGATCTTTTTCACTCATTTTTACTGTGTCCATGCTTTAATTTAAAAGATATTGCAAAGGTGGAGATGGAGTATAAGTATGAGGACTTAGCTAAAGCCCTTGAAAACTTTGAAAACAGTTATTATATCTTTCTTCTCTTTTTGTTTGTTTGTCTAATTCTTTGACTGAATTAAAAATAAACAGTTAAGTTCTTTTGCAATCTAACATTTTAATCTATTTACATTTTTATCATTTTGGGTGTGTTATTGATAATTGATATATGAGCCGATTTGTTTGGTCTGTTATCCGCTCATCCAGTAACACCCTTGATTATTTGGGTTATTAGTTTTGATTAAGGTTGATAGAAGGGAAAAATCGAAGACATCTACAATCCCACCTACAAAAGAAGGCAAATACGCCCTTAGGAACAATCTTCTACTGAACTTATACCTCTCATCATGTACCGCAGATTTACTAAGTAAGTTGACAGAAATCCCTAGAAAATATATATCAAGGAAAATCGAATATTCACCTTATATTTTTTGTGCGTATGGGTTGGATAAGAGTTTGGCTTTTGTCATTGTGTCAGTTTGTGGGACAAACAATGTGACGCCTAATTGAAAAGGTTACTAAAACAAACATTTCCCTGCATTTATTAACCATAACCCATATACTTCAATAATTATATGTATTATTGAATTTTGGTTTGTGTATGTGTTTCAAATTTGAGAAAATTTTTAGTTAAATTAAAGTAACCATTTCAGTATTACATTATTATTGAGAACATAAAAAATGTCAAAGAGGAAGAACATTTATAAATATACTACAAGTTGAACATTTATATGCTTGCAATTAACATTTACAAATATGCAGACATAGTAATGTTTTGCAATGTTGAGGCTGAATTGCATGAAATAGAGATCAATGAAAATTTCATATCTTTGTTGGAACTAGAGAAGAAGAGGGAAGCAGAAGAATGCACTATTATAATGGTCAGCACTTTCTAATGTTCACAGCCACTATTATATAAGTATATAAATCTTTTTGAAGCCAAAATTTAATGGTGGTTCATGCTTAGCAATTCTTCTGTTGATGTAAGTAGTGAAGATCAAAACCTTATAGAAACGAAGTAATTTGAGACACATATAATTAAATGATATAATAGTTCTCAACTCTCTATATTTCTTTGAGCATTTAGATCAATGAAAATTTCGTATCTTTGTTGTGTATTGAGGTAGCACCATGAAAGGTTAATTAGCAAATACAAGATTCTCTTTCTATGAAACATGTTTCTCCAACTTAGTTAGCCTAATTTGTTTATTGATTAATTTAAATGCTTTTCTTTCTTCCTTTTTTTGTCGTTTATTTATTATAGATTGTATGCAAAGATGATCCATAATCCATTGAGTCAGTATCAGTTACCTAAGATTGTCAGATTTACAAGAACTACGATTGCATATTAAAAGTTTGTTGGAAAGAGGAAGCTGATGAAGAAGATCCTTTATTGGTGATTCTTGCAGGTTGATTATTAAGCTATCCTTACTAATCCTTTTTATGGCATTTGCAGATTTTTTTAATGGTTAACCTTAATTCTATTACTGATTTTAAACTTGTGCATATATTCTTTATGCAGTGACCATAGAGCTTTTGGGTATGAGAATATTGGGAAAAAGCGTTCTATTGGGAAAACTTTTTAATTATATCCAATTAACTTGCAGAAGATGGAGGATATGAGAATGCAATATGTAGATCTATTATCAAGCATTGAATTTGTAGATTTTCAATTTTTCTATTTTCAAGTGTAAGTATTCCTAATCCCTTTCTCAGTTTTTATTTTTTTATTTTTTATTTTTATAACACTTTATAATGCCATTTTATTCAAGAGAAATCAAATTGAGTTTGTGGTTGGTGCAACTTTTCTTCTTTATTTCCTGCTTAATTTAATCATTTGAATAATTGTATAATATATCTATCCAAAGTAGGATTTACTCTTTATGATATGTGCATAGGTTTACAACCAAAACATCTGTGATTACGAGAAGTTATGCACAATCCTTTGTGCTGAACACTACCCAAATGTAGTGCAGTGCAAAAGAAGAGGAAAGAGAACATCATTTTACACTAAACAAGTTGGGAAAGTAGACATTCATCGTGCATCCTGCAATGGAACAGTTTATCTCTTTCCTCTATCATAGATTGTTTTATTAAAAAGATGAAAACAACCTGTTTGTTATGCAAACAAATGTGCAAGATAACATAGATTATATTGGTGATGAATAGTAGATTTAATTGCAATGGAGAATTGTGTGAAATCATCACCATAGCATTTTTTTATAGCCAAGTTATAATAGCAAAATAATTTATTTTTTATTTTTTATTTAACTATCCCGTGCATCGCACAGGTTAGCGACTAGTATATATATAAAAATAGAGACCTCATGCGAGAGTGTATAAGGTTGCCATATGGCACTTTAATTTTGCATTTAGCCATTTTTACCTCTTTTTATTATTATTATTATTTTTTTTTTACTATTACTCAATAGATCATAGTAACTTATTTTTACTATTATATAATATATGGGCTACTCTTGACAATTAGATCAAATGTTAATCTCTACAAAATGGACTATCTTTTAAAAATAGACCAAACTTTATGAAAAGCCCAATCCCAGTTATTACCTTACATATTATGACCTAAGTCTGACTCTTTTCACATGTAAATCAAAGCCAAAACTCCTATTCACTTACAAACTCTCTTCCTCCTCCCCCACATATAGATGATACTTTTAGAAAATCTCATTCTCATGAAATCACGTATTCCTTTCTCTTTTTTTTTCCCTTCTAAATTTCAATTCAACATGCTTTTGTCTATTAATAATGTTCTATACAATTTATTCAAGAAAATTCTCTTTGTCATCGATCGGTGCAACAAAAATATATATAAATCTTGAGATTCCTAAAGTTGCTGAAATAATTCACAAGTGCATATTTTTACACTTTTTATAATAACAAAAAAAAGTCTAATAAATAACATATACTATCTCACAAAATGCCTTTTACAAAATATTTTCTTTTGAAAAAAATCCAATGATAGGAATGGTTAAAAACATGATCCTATTTAAGAAATACAAAAAATATATGCAAAATAATTCATCGGAGGATTTATCTTTAAAGAATATGAAGATAATAACAGAGATAAAATGCATTGAAAGGGATCATACGAAACATTTTTGTTAATCATTTCAAATTATACTTATCATTTAGCTGAAAAAATAATAATATATCATATTATTTACATTAAAAAATAATACATATTAACTTCAAAGTTCATCGCAGGATGTGAATTGCTAGGGTATTGCAATAATAAGCAAGATTGATACAACAATGGGTTGGTATTATATTTTGTCCATACTTTGTCTAAAGGAAGGTCAAACCACAATTAGGATCATTTTTGTGTGCAAAATGTGAAACAAAAAACAAATCTCTCTATCCCAAAGTTAGAGGTACTCACATTAATTACATACTCTCCAAATATTTATAATATATTCATCTCACTATAACTACTAGATATACAATTACAAACTACTTCAAAGATAGGATTCAAATTGAAGTTTTTGATGCAACTAATAAAACAAATTTTGTGATATTTGATCGAGATGCTGAGAAAATCCTAAATAAATCTACAAGAGATCTTGCTGAAAGCAAATTAAGGTACAACTTATTTAAATTATTATAAAACTATTGATCATAATATATATATATATATATATATATATATATATATATATATATATTATATTCCTCATATGCAAATTGATATTGGAGAAGAAATCCCATATGACTTGAAGAAAATTTTTGGAAAAAAAAAAAAAAAACATTTTCCTACTTCATTTAAATGAATTCAATCTAAAGGATGATTTTGAAAATTGCACAGTTGCTAAGATTTTTTAATGCACCTTCAAATGACAAAAATGTATAGAAAAAAGAAAAATACACAATCCAATATGCTATATTAACCCTTTTGCTACACTATTCCTAAATTTAACAAAAAATATAAAAAAATTTACAAAAAAAAAACTGTCATATCATTGAAATTTAATATGAATACAAATACATACAAAAAATCTTAGCGACAACAAATTCAGAGGTCCAAATTTTGTAAGATCAAGTCAATAATCTTACAGTGCCAATTCATTAGTGATTAACACAAATAATGCAACAAAAGGAAAAAGTGATGAAAGCTCAAAAATTAAACAAATAGGGATTGACCAAACTTCAAGTGTTAAAGATGAAGAAACAGATGATGATAACATACCCCTCAACAAGCTTTACAAGCGTCGCCATAACACAATAACAAATCATTGAAGAAAAAAAAAAAAAAAAGATTTCATAATGAAGCTCTTTATTACATCACATAATAAAGATCAATAATATGGAATGAATTAATATGCTTTTATCAACTTTTGTTATACAATATTACTCCAAAGTTGTTGTTGTTGTTGTTTTCTTTTTCTTTTCTTTTTTTTTTCTTTTTTTTTTTGTCTCATTACTGGAACATAATAATTATAATGAATATGTGTGTGCAATTTATAACTGTTGCTTTTTATGATGAACTCATTACTAACAAATTTTCATAACAAATATGCTATAATATATGTATAACATTCTCCAAAGAAAAAAAAATACATAAAACATTACAACATTATCCATGGGTTCCTAATAGAGGAATGTGAAATCAAACATGAAGTGTAGGCTACTTTGTTGTATTCTGAAGTAAGATCTTGTGTGTTCTGTACATTTTTAGACCCCTTAAAACACAATTGGATTAACCTAGTTAATTAGCCAAGTTATTACTTAGTTCAAATTCCAAATCTAGGTTATCACAATCAAACAATCATATCATGCATAGTAACAGAAATATAAATAACACAATGATATGATGACCTAGGAAACCACACCGGTAAAAACCTGGGGAGGATATAACCTAGCAATCCTCAAGGTAAACCTAAATCCACTATGAAAGAATCGAAGTTTTACAATAGGACTTAGACCACTAACATCCTATTGCAACCCACCAATAGAAACTTACTGACACGACCACATGCAAGCTCCGAGACCACAAACTTCTTCTTTCTTGGATTCTCCAGCAAATACAAGCACACCCGCTTATGTTTCTTTAAGCTCCTTAGTGTAGCAACTGAATGATCATCAAGCTCTCAATCAAATCTCTTTCTTGATAATCCTAAGCATGTGTGAAGGCAACCACCTCTAGATCTCACAAGAGATTCACACACACAGCAAAATAGAGCAACCTCAAAAACGTAGCTAGGGTTTGCCTTTTATACTTAGGGAAAAACATAAAACCTTACACATTTTAATAGGCTAGGGTTGAGTTGGAAAAATTTGCAAAAAAAAAAAAAATTCTGCTCGAGATTCAATCGATCGAGTCTAAGTTTCGATTGATCGAGCCAGGCCGAAAGTCACTAATACTTCTGCAGCAACTCGATTCCAACTTTACATACAACGCACACACATTGAGCAAGTCTAAACAAGACTAAGAGCTGTTTTGATCATGGTTTGCCAACATTACACATTAGAATTCTAAATATATTAGTTCCTAAGTCTTTAGAACCTAACATGGTCAATACCTCAAATAGATTTGGGTAATTCCTAATCTCAATAAGAGACACAAAGTATTACCTTGTTTATTTAATCTTATGTGTTGTGTTACAAGGATAATTCTCAAGAACATACACACTCTATATCTCTTTTTTTTTTTTTTTTTTTGTATATTTTGTGTTGTTCTTCTCTTTCTTCTTTCTTCTTGATGAGAATGCAAATTGTCATATTTTTCTCCCTTAATGTTTAGACTTTTATATTTATTTGGTGCCTAAATGTACTCATTATTCTTATATTTTGATTTAGGATGCAAATGGAGGCATTAAGTGCAAAACGTAGCTAATTGGGCGATTTTGGACAGCTTTGACATCACTTCATAATCTGGGCATAACTCTCTCATCCAAGCTCTGATTGAGATGATTACAGATGCTATGGAACACCAAGATAAAGCTATACAACTTTCATGTTTTGAGTTTTGAGAGATACGGGCTGCATCAAGGTCGAAATCGGGCTTGAAGTTGCTGCACCTGCACTGCTGACATTTTGGAATGTTCCTTTGCCTGAAATTCTAATACGCGTATTTGATGTGGTTTATTTTTGGAAGCCTCCAGATTTGGTGCACGAAATTTCCAGCTGAAAAACACCACTTTCCTAGTTGTATTAGGACTTTGTTTTATTTTTAATATTTTTCCTTAATTAGTTAGATTTGGATATTATTATTGAGAATATTTTTAGGAGATTTTGTAGGCTTGGGAAAGGGGGAATTAACATGTAAAAGGGGGAGGAGAAATCAGAATTAGACACACACGCCTCTCTCTCCCTCTTCTCTGATTTTTTTCCTTTGAGTTTTCATCATGGCCTTGCATGGCTAAACTTTTATACTTGGTTGAAGGAAACTGAAGCCTTGGAATCAATAAAACTGTGAGATCTAATTTGTTTTTATTGTTCGATTTATGCTTTGAATATCGGATGTTCTTTTGTGCTTATTTTCATGATTGTCTCGTTTAATTACTAGGAGGCCTACTAGTTTATTATTTGTTGCAATCTACTGCTAGGTTAGATATCAAATCCGTAATTGTTTGATCTCTCTAACTTGTGAAGCAACCAAGATTTAATGATTTGCTGCGTTAGAAATTATTAGATCTTAGGAAGAATGCTCGACTAAATTAAATGCAACCGCTTGTGTTTGTGTTGTTTAGTTTCATCGACCTCTCTAATTCTTAAGGCTGCTACTAGATTAAACTTTTAGCGCTTGTCTTGGGTTGTTTAGTAGTTAGGGTTTATTAGATTGTTTGTTTTCTAATTAACTATGACTAAGGAGAGATAGGAAAATAGTTCCAATGGTGAATATTCAAAGTGTGAATGATATATACTTGCATCGATGATCAGTTGTAATATTCCGATGGTGGATGTTGACTTGGACCAAGGTTTGTTCTCTTGATTGATTTCGATACTTTAATTTGAATTGTTCCTTAATTGTTTTTCTTAAATTTTTTTTCATTATACTCTAACCCCCCCCCCCCCCCCTCCTCGTTCACATAGCATAAAACTAGACTAGATACTCTCCGTGGGAACGATCCTTACTCACACTACTACATATATTTTTAGGAGTATAGGTTTTATTTTTGGTTGCCTGCAACAGCACACCACTTCTTTTTTATATGAGCCATCTCCCTCTTTTTAGTCTTTTGTCCTTGTCCATCTGGATGAGCTACAAATTTGGGTTGGGGGGTAAGACTAAAAGACAAAATTGAAAGTAAAAAATTAATCTAAAAGATATTAATCAATATTAATAAAAAAGTAAATAACTAACTATATGCTAATGTAATTCTCATACACAATCTAACATAAAATATAAAATTTATTTTATTTTTTTGCACCTGGTTTAATTTACTTAATTGCCCTCAACGATTTTTCATATTTTGAAACTACTGCATGAGTTCTTCACACTCAATAGTCTTTAATATATCTTTATCAATATATGTGACTAAACAATCATTTATCCATTGATCTCCCATTCGATTGTGTAATAAATTATTAATTATGTTCATTGCTAAAAAAATTCTTTCAACTATAACTGTTGCAACTGGTAAGATCAATGCCGAGGCCACTAACGAGTAAAACAATGGATACAAAACATCCTTTATCAATTCTACCATTATTTTAATATAAGAGTTGGATTGTAGGTCTATTTATGTGTAAGAGAAGCTGTTGTGGGAATTGAAAAAAAGAGAAAAGTTATTTGTCCTTTTGTATAGAGGGGGCAAATAAGACATTTTTTTTTACAATATAGTAGTATTATTAGAGAAATTTTTGGAAGTTCAAGGGGGGCACTTGTCCCCCCTCAACCCCCCCCCCCCTCCTCTGCCCTTGCTTATGGTCTTATTGACCTTTCTTTTTTGGTTATTCATCATGAATATAGTCTTCTAGGGTTTCTTCTTACTATTCAGGCGTCCAACTAGATAACTTCCGGTCTTATCAGGCTCTTCTTTCCTGGTTATTCATCATGAATGGAGACTTTGGGGACTTCTTTTCACAGTTCAGGCTTATCTTTCTGCATTAAATGTAATGGTGTTAGGCAGGTGACTTTCATTAATATGGAGGTTGTTGTGGAATCTAGGGCCAGCTCAACAACTTTCGGAGTCTTAGGTGAAAGGACAAAATTTAGCTACAAAATTGGTTATAACCTAAGGTTACAACCTTACTCAATATCATTTATATTACTACATATTTTGAAAATTTAACCGTTGAATTACATGTTCTTTATGCTCTTAATATACATGTCAAATTTTTTGTCAATGATATTATTTACTATATGATTTATAAGATTATATTTTATGCATAATTTTAAACTACAAAAATTTGCAATTTTAACAATTTATTGATGACATAGCTATTAATCTTCAAATTTCTAGAAATTTTGTAAGTATGAAAGATATAAGAAGAAAATGTAATCCAATGATAAATTTATCAAAATTCACCTCCAATAAAAAGATATTGAGTAAAGTTGTAGTCTTATGCTACAATCAATTTTGTAGCTAAACTTTGTTCTAGGTGAAAATTTTAAGTAGGGCATTTTTTATATTTAAGTATTAAATTTAAATTAAATAATATTTATTGAATTTTTTATTTAAAATCTATTTATTAATTGGTGTGATAACTTATAAATAAGTTGATATGATATACATCAAACCATTAATTGGCGTGATAACTCAAAATATTTAATAAAGTAAAAAGTTTGTATTAAAAAAAGAAAAAAGAAAAAAAGAAAAGAAAAGAGAAAGATATAGTGGGTGTGTACCATGTGCATATACATTGAGTGTGGGTAGGTTAGTGTTAGGGGGCCAGCTGCGAGCTTTGAGCTATGGGCCTATGGCCTTTGTGTAGAATCAGAATGTGCAGTGTTGTGTGCACTGCTATGGGCAGACTGTGCAGTGCTGTATTTTAGGATACAATGAGGTCTTTTTAATGCACTCTATTGACCAATAAAAGGATTTTTTTTTTTTTTTGTAATTAAAAAAAAAAATATATATATATATATATATATAGATAATTTTCTTTTTACAAGTGGGGGCCTTCTTTTATTTAGAGATCTTAGGCAATTGCATCAATAGTTGAGCTAGTCCTGGTGGAATCATCAAGAAGCTACAAAAAGCTACCTTGGAGAAGTTTTACCTTCTTTGGGATTTTACCTTGGTAGTTCGGACAAGCCTCCGGATGTGAACTTGGTATTGGGCATGGGAGAGGAGCATTAAGCCTGAGTAGGGATGGCCATGGATCGGGTATGGATCGGGTATACCCATACCCGACCTGAAAATTTTATCCTCAGGCTGCCTGACCTATAGCCGGAGGATCTATGTTTATTATCAAAATGGGCTAGTCAATGTTGGGTTTGTCTCCACTGTTTGGGCCATGTTAAATGGCCCAATATCCATCCCACTACAATAACTTGCTCAACAAACGGTTACACCAGACGCCAAAGCAGCTTAAGAAAAAACTCTGTAATTCCTGTATACATATATTAGAGAGTGACTACATTAACCGCATATACAAATTGACTAAATCGGATTCCTCGAACCAGCATGTGAATTTCCAAAGAGAAAAGAGTCCCAAGTGGCTATGAACTCGTGGTGGGAATGTAGAACACGTTCCCGTCATAACAGCACTTGAGCCGTAGCAAGATGTGAATGGTCTCGGCAAAGTCACATTTTGACTCGCTACTAGGAAACTTCCTCTTCTTAGTTTTATTTCTTCTGGAAAGTGAACTTGGCCTCGGTCTAGTCAATCACGCGGAAAGAACACGGCAAAGAGAGTGCTTGAGAATGTATCTTCGCTAAAACTTCCAAATTCTTGTAAATTTTGAATACCAACACACCTTTATGATATGCAATTCTCTCTCTCTCTCTCTCTCAATTCAGTCATATTTATCTCCCAGAATTTTATGCCCAGGATCAGCAACGGATGCAGCAAGTTGATCCAAGTAAGTTTCAAAGAAAATTTTAATATCTGAATATATAATTGCAGCATATCGTTTTGTATTGCATAATTTTTTGTCAAAGAATTGAAACAAAGCAGTAAGTATTCTCCTGAAGTTCTTGTACATTTTGCATAAACGATGGTAGTTCAATTGTTATGGTTTCCTATGATACAGTTTGTTTTAGCTAGTTATAATATGCAGGTGCTAATCCCGCATCTCGAATCCTTTTTCCCGTAGTCCCCAAGTACTTTATACATGGAGATGTGCCAATTAAGTTACTAGGCCTGTTATAGTGCTTGTCATTTGCTTGTCCATGTACAGCAGTCATTGTGTAATTAACCAATAGGTTAAGTTAGTTACGTTTTACTGTATAACCAATTTTTTTTTTTAGAATCACTGTGAAAACAATTTTATTATTCTGTACTAAAAAGGACATAGAAACAACAAGAGTTGTAACTACTTTTGCTAATTAATGAGAATTAGATATTTTCTTATCAGATTTCGATGTATTGAATACTGATAGAGTAGCAAGTCGAAAACACTTCCATTTCAATGGCTTCAACTTCAGATTCAACTTCTTTATCCTCTTCACGATGCTCATCCGTCTTGGATGATCCATCAAATCCTCTGTACCTGCACCATGAAGAAAGCCCTCGTGCTATGCTTGTGTATCAACCTCTTGTGGGAGAGAATTACCCAACTTGGGAAAGATCAATGCGAATGGCACTGATTGCCAAGAACAAGTTGGGGTTTATTGATGGCACATTGACTCTCTCATCTCCAATGGTCAAAACATCATCCGCAATTCAAGCTTGGATTCGCTGCAACAAAATGGTTGCTTCATGGATCCTCGATTCCGTTTCTCAAGAAATCGCTGCAAGTATAGTCTATAAGGACACAGCTCTTGAAATCTGGAACGACCTTAGGGAAAGACTTTCACAAGCAAATGGACCACGAGTTTTTCAATTACAGAAGGATATTGCTTTCACTAATAATGAAACTCACATGACCAACAATGTAATTCAGCTAGCAGTTCACTCCACTTCTATGGCAGGTAATTTTCCTTCTTTGCAGAACTTTCATAGTCCTGATTTCAGTTGTGATTTGAGGTATTCGATAGTTTCTGAAAAAAAAAGGAAGTGGTTTGTAGACATGCATATGGGAGATACATGGGTTGTGGATACCGGGGCTACAAATAACATTGTGCATTCTGTAACTCTACCTACCACTATCACATTGGTTAAGCATTGTGTTGTGGAACTTCCAAATGGTGAAATAGCTATGGTAACTCTCATAGGATCTGTTAGAATTTCAGCCCACCTTTTCCTTGAAAATGTCCTACGTGTGCCTACATTTTCCTTCAGTTTATAATATCTTAGTCAGCTTACTCAAAAATTCCTATGTTGTCTTGTCAAACTATCAAATTTCTGCTTCATCTAGGACCTTATATGCTGGAGGCCGATTGATGTGGATGAGGTTCATAATGGACTCCACTTGCTGCAAAATTCAACTTCTCAAACATTTGTAATTCTATTCTTCCTTCCTTTCATCTTCCCGTACATAAATTCTTTGTCAATTTTACTTTGAACTCTAGTGACATGAGTAAGTTGTGGCACCTTAGACGGGCATCCCTCAAATTCTAAGGTTTTGAGTTTAAGGGATGTACTACCAGATGTAAATGCTGCTTCAAATAGGACTCAGTGACATTTTTTCCTCATGCAATACAAAAGAGGCTTCCATTTCCTTTTTGTTATCATTTTTGCATTGAAGCTTTTGATTTGATTCATTGTGATGTGTGGCGGATTACAAATATTTTTTGTGCCGTAGTTGATGACCACACTATATCATCTTGGATTTAGCTTATGAAATCCAAGTCAAACACCAGACCTTTACTATTGTCCAGACAACGCCCTTTTGAGTTTTTCATGATTGAATTGTTTTAAACTCATGGAATCATACACCAACATAGTTGTGTTGCTAATCCACAATAGAATTCAGTTGTGGAGAGGAAACATCAACATATTCTATGTGTAGAAAGGGCCTTGAGGTTACACTTTGATGTTCTTTTGATGTATTGGGGTGATTGTATACTCACTGTAGTGCACATTATTAACAGACTTCACACCTTAATTTTAAATTATAAGTCTCCCTATAAACTACTCTATAAGCAGATTCCTTCCTATTCACACCTTAAAGTTTTTAATTGCCTTTGTTTTGCCTCTACTATAGCCCATAATAGGTCCAAATTCGATCCTAAAGCTAAGTAATGTGTATTTTTTGGGTACTCTTTTGCTGTTAAGGGTTACAAGTTACTCGATCTCTCCACTAATACTTGCTTTATCCCTAGGGATGATAGTATATATGTTTTGCCAATGAGTTATGAATTTCTTAATTCTATGAAATAAAAAAAATAAAAGTAAAAATCTAAAAATGCTGAAATCAGAAATAAATACTAAAATAAAAATAAAATCACAATAAATGCAATGCTCTGGTCAATGTTCTCATTCTCAACTCACTTTGTTATTACTTCTCTTGATAATTAATGAGAATTAGATATTTTCTCATCAGATTTCGATATTTTTGGTTGCAGAATTTGCAGCCAACAACTCAGAACTTGGTAGTCCAACAATTAGTGAAGAAAGAATTCCATCACTCGTAGAGTACTCATTTACCCCATCAGCCAAGTTGGAGTCTGTTAGTTCTGTATTGAATGGAACAAATCCAATTCCAGCCAACAACTCTTACACTGATGCTAATGGAGCAAGAAGTCTTTCCATTTCATCACTCTTCCCACCTGCCATGTCTGAAATTGAAACAGATGATAGCTGTTCAGAATCAAATGAAACACCTCGTGTAGTAGCACAATTCTCTTATTCTATATCGTCATGCTTCCCACCAAGTAGGTCTGAAACAGACAGTAATTCTGAAATTTATGAAATAATTCCAACCGATCCTTCCAGCACAGCAAGCCCTA
Source organism: Quercus tomentella (assembly GCA_028535165.1). Lineage (NCBI taxonomy): Eukaryota > Viridiplantae > Streptophyta > Magnoliopsida > Fagales > Fagaceae > Quercus > Quercus tomentella. The sequence continues at coordinate 82,005,674 of JAPQVY010000156.1, forward strand.
CTGCAACCGACAAAGAGATTCTTAAGCCAAAGAGCAGTAATAATTCAAAATCTAATCGAAAACCTCCAAAATTCTCTCATTCCAAAAAAAATTCCATATTATCATTACTTTTCGCAGCCATGTCACTAACAAACAGGTCCAAAAGACCTAAACACACAATCCTAACAACAAGATTCAAAGACTTGGAAATTATAGATAGGGAAAAATTTCCTTCGAAAATGCTACTTGAAGCCACTAACAACTTCTCAGAAGATCGCAAGATTGAAAAAGATTACACTGGCCCAATGTACTATGCCATTTTAGATGTAAAGCATGGTAACAAACTTTGTAATTTACCCTTTAATTTTTTTTTAAATGAAATTTATCCTTTATTTATTTATTAGAATATGAAAAAAAAAAAAAAAAAAAAGTCAATTCGAAAATAACTCTATACAATTTCTGGCCATTTATTGAAAATAAAAAGAAACGGTTTGTATTAGGCCACCCCAACTAGAGATCGACTAGGAAACTGACACCTATATGGCCACCTATAAATATATTTAAAAGCAAATCCATAGGGTTAAATTACCTTTCGGGTTTATTAAACTTCTGTTTACATGGCGGTGGTGGAGTCGATCAAAAGCACAAACACAGATTCTTTGGTTCTGTGTTATAAAAGAAGAAAAAGAAGAAGAATAATAGAAGAAGAGCAGAATGATCCGATCCAAATCGATATCGAAAAGCTGCCTGATGCTCTATTGTTCGCAGCTACATTCACCACCGCCACCAATTCAGAAAGTCAGACACAGACCCCTTTACTCTTGTGTTACACTATGGCAAACAATTTGACAACAATATCCTCGCTCTTCCATTCTACGATGATTCTGGGGACGGCGGCGGTGGCAGTGACGGTGACGGACTCGATTTTCTCAACTTTCTTCCCGATATCAAGCATGCTGACAATGACAATGAATTCCTAAGTGGATTGCAAGCTTCATCCCGCCTCAATCACAAGAATGTTGCTCGCATATTGGGATTTTGTGAAGATAGTATGGAGCGCTTATTGGTCTATGAGCACATGGAATATGGTACCCTTCGTGGCCATCTTCACAATCCTGAAAGTAGTTCTCTAATGTCATGGACTGCCCGGATTAAAGTGGCACTAGACATAGCCAGAGGCATTGAATACCTACACGTGTTTGCAGTACCACAAATCATACACCGCAATATCCAACCGCTTAACATATTCTTAGATGCCACGTTGACTGATAAGCTGTCTAATTTCAACTTATCTGTGGAAGCCCCTGTGGACGATTGGTCTGGTTATGAATGTAAAAGTGTGGTGGGCACTTCTGGATACATGGCGCCTGAGTATATAATTAATGGCAGTTTGACAACCAAAGTTGAAGTGTACAGCTTTGGAGTAGTATTGCTAGAAATATTGTCTGGGCGCAAGCCGTATCATGCAAATGAAAATGATGAGGAAGAGTTTAGGGTCGGTTTTGTAGCGCCATACATTGCCCGAAAGGAAATTCACAGGATTTTGGATCCAAAAGTACCACCACCTAACCCATTGGAAATGAAGGCATTGGCAAATGTTGCATCCCTAGCATTGGATTGTGTAAGTGAAAAACGTATACTTCGCCCCTCAATGACTAAGGTTGCAAACACCATACAAAGTACCTTGGAAGGGATTTTGGAAGGGCAGGTAATTGCTTAGAATTCAATTGCATGCAATTGTGAATCAATTAGTGATGCGGAAAGTGAATCAACTATTTATGCGGAAAGTAGATATATGATTTATGTGGAAAGTGAATCAGCGGAAGGTGGATCAATTAGTGATTCGGAAATTGAACCGAGATAGACTGGCAGAATATCTTAAGAGAGCTGCAGCGCAAAGAGGGTACAAATGACAGGGAGCGACTCCCTACTGGGGGATATAGGAAAGTTGTTTGGAATAATTGTAATAGCTAAATCTATTTATTGTGTGTTTTTCATTTTTATTTATTATAAATAAATCTATCTGTTGTTGCTATTCAAATTTTACATATCAGGTTTATTAGTCAAGCCAATTCACTGTTGTTTGCTTGTTAGTATTTGTCGGTTGATCATGTTATTCATTACTCTAGGAAAGTTTTAAACTTTTAATTATTTGCTTGGCATATTAGTCATGAAGGAAATTCAAGACCAGATTGCTCTAGGACACTAACCAAATTGTTCACATATCTTGTCTGACGTTAGTGGAACTGTTATCTTGGTTTGATGCTTTTTTTTTTTTTTTTTAAAATAAATATTTTATAACTAAAATACAAAAATTATACAGCAATAAGGTGGATATCATATGCTCAATAGACTAGCTTTGAAATTAGATATTAGAGGCCAATAGACTAGCTTTGTTGTATGCTTTTCACATGCTAGAACATATGTTATATAGCCTCTTTTTAAGTCTTTAGCATTCCTGTAGCCAATTTGTGAGGTTTACCCCTATTAAAATAAGGGGGTTCATACAATTGTCACCCTTGTGATTTTAATGTGAGTGTAAATTTGATCCTTGCATTTTCGATTTGAACAATAACCACTTGCACTTTAATTTTGTCAAAATTTAAACCTTTTATTTGTATTTCCCATTAAAGACTGGTGCATCTAATCATACGGTATATGCATGGTTCTTTCTATATCGTCAATAAGGTTGATCTGGATATGTGATTTGATGCAAATTTGGTACGGTTGTATATATTCCAACATTATCTTATTTTGCACAAACCTGAGGTCCAGAGGGCTCTTGAAGAGCAGCCAAATAAGAATTTGCAATATATATATATATATATATATGTATCAAGCTAAAATTTAGTATTTATTGTTACTATACTCTTGTTGAGGTATATCAACGTCACATCATCTACTTATTTTCTACCTCTTATTGTCCCTTTCTAAACTTTTATTCTCCATATTCAAAAAAAAAAAAAAAAAACCTTCTTCTGTCTGTTAGTCTACATTTAATATTACACTTCGTTGACCTTTCTCCTCCCTCTTTATCTCTCCACTACTCTTTACTTGACTGTTACAATTCCTTCATTATTTTCTCTTTCTTATATTTTGACTTTTCTTCTCTCTCTTTTATTATGTATAAATTCGATGTCATCTCTTCCAATCAATCCATGTTTTCCTCCACAAAAAAACTAAGTTCTCTCTCTCTCTCTCTCTGGGGGATTTTTGTTTTTTCTTATAATTTAGATTAAGGTTGATGGTTTTTCTTTTAAAATGTGTTTTGATATTATGATTTTTTTTTTTTTTAATTCATATTACAAAGTTTTCTCTCTCCCTCCTATACCTTTGGTAAAATTTTGATTTGGGGTAATACTTATTTTTTTTTAGAAATAGGAATTTGAATTTATGTCAAAACACAATCTATATCGCTATGAATTTGAATATGCCTACCAATTTTTTGAGTAATAAATTATTATAAAGTCTATCTTTTATTGGTTATGATAACTTTGTAATTTTGTGATGAATTATTATTATAATAATCTCATTATTCCTTAGGAGATGAGAAATTTGAATAATAAATTTGAAACTTATAAATTTTAGTTGTATATCGAATAAAATATACTACAACAGAAGTTAGAAAAATATAGTTCACCTAAAAAAAATATTAATCAAACAGAAAAAATATGTAACACCCCGACCCAAATTTATAGTTAAACTAACTTTATAGTTAAACTATGTGTTTGAGTAGTTAATTATTATTTTTATGACACTTACTTTTTATAATTAATAGAAGAGTATTAAATAAACACATTATTTTATAATGCCTTTGAATAAGAATTGTAAAGATTATAAATAATTGTATAACCAATTGTATTATGAATATATACTTAGTATTATCTTAACTAGATTGAGTGAGGGGGGTGGTACGTAATTTTTAAAAGATACAAGGGTGACTCATCAACCCTTTTCCCTAGCAATACATGTGCCCCCACCCAAAATCCATTTCCTTATCTTTTCTTAGCTGCCACCAGAAACTTCCCTGGTCCTTCTTGCTTTGCTTCTTTGTTTTCTTCCTTCTTTATTCTTATTGGCTGCACCTTATCTTGTCTTTGACTTTCTCAAACAACTAGAAGACTCAAGAAGCTCTCTCCCTATTTCATACCCACGGTCCAACACCAAAAGAAAGAAAAGCTCTCAACTCTTCTCTCCCTCTCACACCTATGGGTCCAATAGTAAGGAAAAAGGTTTCTTTCAATTCTTCTCAAGCTCTTGTTCCCAACTTGAAGCTAGAGTGATTCTAGCTCTATCACTCCAAGAATTCGTGTCTAGGGTAAGGGGAAAATGTAATTCTTTTAGTCTATTGTCCATTTTAAACTTAAGTGATGGTATATGATTTTTTATATGGGTGTGTTGGATTTTAGAGATTGTTGATTGCCTGAATATGAATTGAATCATTGTTATGCTTGCACGTGCTTGTAGATGATAGACTAAGATAAAATCTGTTATAGCTAAGTGTTAAAATGAGTAAAATAGCTAGATAAATTTTATGGAATTTCTATTTGAGGTGTTGAATGTGTGGTTGATTCAGTAATTGAAACTTGTTGAGAGTTGGTTTATGAACTTGTTGAGAGTTGCACTCATTGGTCAACTTGTTTGGTCATTATAAATCCTGTATTTTTCTAGGACAGCTATGGATAAAAGGTTTATTAGAGATTATTATATGATATGTCTAGAAGGTGTGTATTAAATTTCATATGAAAATACCATCGTTTGATAATTGTTTGTAAATTTACAAGAAAATGTTGCAAAGCTATCACTGTGACAGATTCTGTGTTTATGCACGATAAAATATGTATTAAATTGTATTTAGTAAATTAGGATGCTAGGAGTAGTTTTTATGAATACTAAGACACATATGATTCTAATGGAAGTAGTCTCACAGCACTTGGATCAATATAAAAATAATGGTTTAATTTCTAATTTGCATGAAATTCTGTTAGGATAGATTTGAGCACGTTGTCTTGTATGATTTTTAGTAAATCATGTTTCTTGATTTGACTCCGAAATTGATATGCTATTTACTAGACATCTAGAGGAATTGCTCTGTAAAATTAATAAAGATTGGATGTGTTTAGATAGTCCATTTGTATTTTACAAATGAAACATGTGCTGCTAAATTAGAATTAAGTAGTAAACAGTAAATATTAACTCTGACTTTGAGGATTTAATTCTAAAGTTAGGGTGAATGTTTTGAGTTATAAATTAATATACTTACCATTTGATATGTCTGGATCATAGATTAATTTTGTATAACTTGGTTCAAATTTTAGTACTCAAAGGAGGGGTTCTAAACCATTCAACGGTTGTATTTATGAAGTTATTTTGTTCAACATGTTGTATGTTGCCTTAAGAGTGTATATGGTTATATGACCATGCTTAAAAGAGTTTTTGTTTATGCGTGCATTATTGCCCTAATCTCAAAGCACCTTTTGAAATGAAGTTGGCTCTTGTAGAGATATGAGATTAATGTGAGAATGTTGGTTTTTCTATGATTTAGTACATCATATTGTATGATGAATGTATTTTGTGTTTGTGGGAATCTCATTGAGATGGGATTATGATTTCCTTGATTCTAAGATATAGGTTTTGAGATGAATGTGTAAGTTTATGTTAAGGAAAAACTGAAAGTAATAAGCTTTGATATTTGGTTTAGGTATTATCAGTATCCAAGTCTAAGCTCTTTTGACTGTAGGCTTTCGGTTCCTCTGCTTTCAGGTAAGGGATAAGTTATATGAGCATTTGGTAAGTCATGAGATTATTTTAAAGTTTATTATGCATTAAAATGTTTTTGATTAGAGATATGACATGTAATCTTGTTTTAGACAAAAATATGTTCGTGAGTTTTTGAAACCTTATATATATGATTTAAGCATATTGATGCTATTATTAATTCCACGAACATGATGTTTAAAGAAAACAATGGAAATGCTATTATTGTGAAATGTAATGCAAACTATGAATTTCGGTATGATGTATAAGTATGAAATGTTTTTGGGTTATGTCCTCTGGTGATCTAAACTCAGCCAGTAGGGGTTAATTATTGGCTTTCTATGGAAAATGTTATCTGTTTGGCCATTTAAAGTAGAGGAAATGGGGTTGCCCGTAACTCTAATCTGAACAAGGCCTCCTCCCCAATGTGTATGGATGGCGGGAAGGAACAAAACCTTGAAGGGATGTGCCATCAGGCCTCCCAAAGAGGACAATATCATGCACACGAGGGCACCTAAATGTGATAAGATCTTTTCTGTACAGGCTTATCAGATATGGACTAACTAATATGTTATGAACAACTATATTATGTTATTGATCATTAGAGAATGATTTTGTTTAAATGCATTATGAAAAGTTAAAAGCTCTCATGAAAAGAAAAGCTGTTCTTTAAAGATAAAAGTTTCTAAAGTTCTGTTATGCTTTAAAGATAAAGAATCTGATAAAAGGGTTTTAGTATTCTGTAAAGATAAAGTTTCTGATGAAAGTACAAGTTTATGTTAAAAAGTTATCAGATATCTATTTTTTATGAAATGTTAAGTTTTATGACCATAAAAGTTATAATATTTTATGAGAAGAAGTTTATAAAGAAAAGTTTTCTTATTCGGCAAGATGTTTCTAGTTTAAAGACAAAGTTACCAATTATCTGATTTAAGTTAAAATGATTATTTTGTAATGAGAATACATATATATATATATATATATATATATATATATATATATATATATATTGATTTTAAATAACCAATATTATATTTGGCGACTTTGTAAGAAATGAAAGAAATTAAATCCGAAAGGTTTTGGTAATATTATTCTGATAAGAAAAGGAAGAACAATTATTTTCCTATGAAAAGTGTATAAGTAGTTATTATGAATAGTATAAAATACTATGCATGAAAAGATGTTCTCCTATCTAAATATTCATGAATAAAATGATTCGATTTACATACATTCTTATTAAATTCTTATGTATCTTACCCTTACTGAGCTGTGTAGCTCACCCCTTCCATTCTTTCAGTCAACAGGTTTTTAACTTGGAGTAGAGGGAGCCTTAGTCGAGTTTTGGAAGGACCTAGTTTTAGTTTTAATGTATAGATCTCAAATTAGCAATTTGATATTTAGCTTTATAGTATTGTGTATTTTAGGATCTAATGAAAGTTGTGTACCTTAAAACATTAAGAGATGTATTATTTGAAATTTAGAATTTGAGTAACTGGTGGATTATATTATTCTTTGAGTACAATTAAAATGCTTTGAATGTCCAGTGAAAAGTTATATCATTTAAGTATAGAAACAAGAATGAAAAGAAAGAGGGAAGTTTTTGTAAAAGTTTTGTAAAAATTAAGTTGGTTCTTGTTAATATCAGGTTTAAACTTGATATTAGCATGTCGGTCATGGTCACAAATCTGAGTATTAGGCTTGGGGCATGACAAAATATAATAGTATATATATTTGTACTTTGTAGAGATAAAAAGATAAAAAAAAAAATAATTGTAGAAATACTTCAAAAGAAATAAATAATACTTGGAGTAATTCTTACTTTTTATATATTACATATTTAAATCCTATTACATAATATTTATATATTCCCACGCATTGCATGAGTTTGCGGCTAGTCTACATCTATATCTAAAAGCTGAAGCGTAATATTTATTGTTACTATGCTCCTGTTGAGCCTAGGAATGCAGATTGGTGAGTGGTACTGTCATGATTTCTTGCACTGTGTCTTAAGTAAACATGTCTTCAAGCTTCCCTTGGTCCCATTACTTGGAGTCTTCATTAATGAGCTTCCTTACTTGTATGTCTAATGCACCCTCATGCAGTGGTGTTGGGGTGTGGGGTAGCCATTTATGAGTGAAGACCCCTATATCTTTGCCGTCTCCCACACGCCATTGAGATCCTACATATACAATGTCCCTTGCTGCCAAGAGACTTCTCCAAACAAAAGATGGGTTGCTTCCTAGTTCAGCCATCATGAAGGAGCAATTTGGAAAATACCTGGCCTTATATACCCTGTAAAATAGCAAATGGGTGTCTTGGGTTAACCTCCAAGCTTGCTTAGAGAGCATTGCTAAGTTAAAAGCATGTAGATCATGAAAACCCGTTCCCGCTTTCTTTTTTTGTGTGCAAAGTTTCCTCCAATTGATCCAATGAATTTTCCTTCCATCCTGGCTTTGTCCCCACCAATATTTTGCAAGCAAGGAATTTATATTATCACATATGGATTTGGGTAATTTGAATAGGCTTATAGAGTATGTGGGGATTTCTTGTGCCACCACTTTTATTAGAACCTCATGTCTTGCCTTTGATATGAATTTCTCCTTCCATCCTATCACACACTTTGTAATCTTTTCCTGTAAATCTTTAAAGGTGTCAACCTTAGATTTTCCAGTTGCCATAGGTGGGCCAAGGTACCTATCATTGTCTCTCATTATTTTTGCTCCCAACATATGTTGAATCGTCCTCCTTACATCTAGCTTTGTATTTTTGCTAAAAAAACAAGTATGTTTTTTGGCGATTGATGGCTTGACTCGATTTTGCTTCATACTGGCCCAAGATATGTAGCATTTATTGGCATTCTCCAACTGTGGCTTTACAAAACAACTTGCTATCATCGGCAAATAAAAGGTGGGAAATGCACACCCCATGTTGGCTAGTCAACACCCCATGCTTGCTAAACAGTGTCGCATGCTTGTTTGATGGAGCCTACACATATGGCACTGTTTAGCAAGCATAATTGCTCCAACAATTTTTCTTTCTTGCAATTGAGTCTTTGTGGACCCAAAAGTGTTATGGCCCCAATCTGCAAGTGTAAACTTGCATCTCTTTATTTTTTCAAAAAGTATCAACATTGGGCTCTTGAGGAGCACTTCGGCCTCCCATGCCATTTGGATCACATTACCACACTCAGGGTGGGTGGCCCATCGCTCCTTAAATCTTTGTGGTATTTTTTTCTGTATTGCCACCTGCCTTTGGTCTTGTGCAGTGATAAGTATTGGAATGTGGTCCAAATAGGGTGCTTACAGGTGAGTGACTTGGGTTTAAAGGAACCTGCCTGTCCAGTCAATTGTGGCACATGCCCTGGCCAACCTTTCCTGTGAAAAATCATCTTCAGTACAACCATTAGTCCATGTAAATAAATTACCTTTAAAGCCTAAATCCACCAATCGACAGTGTAAGAAGGCTGCCCGAAATTGTTGCATAGGTACTAGTGGCTTTGGCAGGTGCCTTTGTTTTTCTTTTGACTGCAAGATCTCATTAAAGTCCCCTAAGCAAAGCCAAGGGACTGAGTGTTTAGTGTGGAGGTATTTTAAGAGCTGCCAGGACTCATGTTTTTGTTGTTCATCCGGCCATCCATAGAAACTTGTTAATCTCCATTGGTTGGTAGGATTATCTAGAATAAGAGCATCTATAGTTTGTAAGGTACATGTTTGGATGTGCAAGTCAATTTCCTCCTTCCATAACAATGCTAGACTTCCACTCCATCGAATACTAGGTACTGCAAACATACAACGATAAGGTAGTTCAGCTTGAATCTGCCTCATCTCTGATACTGTCTACTTTGTTTCCATGAGAAACAAAATCTTGGGAGCTTTCTCCCTCACAAGGTGAGAGAGCACATCTACTGCACGTTGGTTCCCAAACCCCCGACAGTCCCAACTGAGGATTTTCATTGCTCCCAACGGTGCTATCCTTCAAGTTATGTCCTGCAATTTGAAGGTACCTGAGTTTATAAAATAATAATAATAATAATAATAATAATAATAATAATAATAATAAAAAAAAAATAAATAAAAAAACGACCAAGTAAATAGATTGAGGTAAATTAATTGTCATTTGAACCTTCAAGTCATGACTTTTATTGAGTTAAGTCGTTCCTTCAATGCATTAAGTCAGTTAATAGATTAACATGTCACTTTTATTGAGATAATAAAACCTACTAGTCCAATTAGAAATGTGAGTTAATAACTATACACTTCAAGTCAACAAATTTGACCACTCTACAACTTTGGTGTGGTGATTACTCCACAAGTATAAGTGATTCTGAGGTGTGAGAGATAAGAGCCGAGCTTCAAGTCTCCATGATGGAGCTTCACACTAAAGATGAGCCCATGATATGCCAAAAATTTGATATGGGTGCATTGGTTTATTATTTTTCTTTTTTCAAGTTTAGTGAAGTTCATAGTTCATACTAAATCAGTATTTGATTTTGTCACATTTCTTCTGGCATTGTTTGAAATTTGTTGGTGGATTTGAGTTTAATGAGTTGTGTCTTGGTTGAAACTTTCATGTGGATTTCTCTTAATCGACAGCAGGAGTTGCCTTTGAACACTTTGTCGCCGGTACTTCATTTCCGATTTGGGGTTGCCGATTAGGGTCGTTGATTAAGGCCGTGGCCTGTGAGATTGTGGCGTTGGAGTTTTAAGCATTTCAGATTTGGGGATTTTTAAGATGGTTGAGGTTTGGATTGGGTTGTGTGGGTGTAATTGTAAATTTGTCTCACTAGTAGAACTGTTTAATCTATGTGGGCCAATCATTGTGCACCATGTGTTTATAAGTTTAAAAATAAATTAGTTTGGTCAATGTCAAATACCACATTAGCATTCCATTAAGCCATGTAGGACCTAAACTAAGAAACATATACGGAAGGACGAAAAGTAAAACATTTTGTAAAGTTTAGGGATCAAAAATGGACTTTTGAAAGTTTAAGGACCTAAAACAAACTTTTGTGAAAGTTTAGAGATGAAAATGATATTTTACCCAAAAAATAAAGTTAACAAATTTTAACCTTTTTCACCCTAAATAGATAATCAAATTACCAATCCATTAAAGCTACAAACTTTGAAAAAACAATTTCAAATAAATTTAATTAATTGAACACTATACCTAACCATCCATTATACCATTTATTCTCAAACTTATAATTGGTTGATGATAATGGGGAATTTTAAATTGTTGTGTGGAAGTTTGAAGTTGTGTGTGAGAATTTCCAGGACAATTCTTTTTCCTTTTTTAAAATTGAATTTGAGAAAGAAATATGGAGGAGAGTAAGGGGGTGTTTGTTATTATTGTTTAAATAATAGTTTTCAGTGTTTAAACAATATTACATGTATTTTCACACACTTTTTCACTCATACGTATTTCCACAAAATAATAACAACATTACTAAAAATCTCTTACCAAATGGCCTTAACTTATTGAAGGTGTGATACATTTTTGACAAGGAGGGTGGCAACATTTTTGTCGGGTAGTTTTATCAGGCGAAGCCCCTCTAATAAAAGTATAGGTTATAAATTAAGGTAAAAATAAAATTGTGAAGATCTGAAACATTGGGTGTGAATTGGGCCATTGAGGATGGTATTGGTGGGGTTTTTGAACCAAGATTATGTGAGATACCATAGTGGATAATGCAAGGTTGGGCTAGAAAAGGGCTTGGGCCCATCCATTACTTTAAATTTGAAGATAATAATAACTCTTTTTGTTTTCTCACTTTTTCACTCAATTACATTCGCTAGCCGATTCTGAATTTAACCCTTTTATCTCTGTCTTTGAAGGTGGAAGGAAACAGCCAATAATGTCAGACAATTTCACCTAAATTCTCATTTTTCACTCAACAAGAAAAGAAGAAGCGATGTGGGACTCTCTGTAAAATCCATCATAAAGTTCACCTCCTTCTGCAAAACAATGGAAATCTTAAATCCAAAATCCTTCATTCATTTTCGACCATCTCCGCCATTCCACCATCAAATACGACCGCCCTCTCCTCCTCTTCAAGCTTTGCTCTGGGAAGCTCGTGGAAGCAGTTAGTGAACAGACATGGGCATTGCATTTAATTTGAGGTTATATATATATATATATATATATATATATATATATATATATATATATTGTGTGGTTCAAAAAAAAAAAAAAAATATATATATATATATATATTGTTAGGTTTTAAAGACTTAAGATTTTATGTATTTTGAACTCTAATTTGTATTGTTGGCAAACCATGATCAAAACAATGTGTTTAGAAGTGTTTTATTCTTGCTTAAAGTTGTGCATTTATGTAAAGTTGGAATCAAGCTTAATGCAGAAAAGATTAATGCATTTCGGCCTGGCTCGATCGATCGAAGCTCGGGCAGAATGTTTTTTCTGTAGAATTTCCAACTCAGCCCTAGTTGTTTTAAAACATTTTTAGGGTTTCTAATTTTTCCTAAGTATAAAAGGCAAACCCTAGCCACGTTTTAGTGTTGCTCATATTGCGGTTTGTGTAAATCTTTTGTGAGATCTAAAGGAGCTTTCCTTTACACAAACTTAGAGTTTTCAAGGAGAAGATTTATCTACACCATGATGATCAACTCGGTTGCTGCCATTGAAGTTTAAAGAAAACACAAGCGGGTGTGCTTTTTATCTGGTGGTGAATCTAAGAAAGAAGGAGTCCGTGGATTCGGAGGTTGCACGTGATCATGTCAGTAAGTTCTACTGGTTGATACCAATAAGAAGTCGAGCGTAGGGGCTTGTAAGTCTTATTGTATGAACTTCGATTCTTTCAAGATGGTAGATTCAAGTTTACCTTGAGGATAGTTAGGTCAAATCCTCCCAAGGTTTTTTCCGATTTGGTTTCCTGGGTAATCATATCTTGTGTTATTTATTTTTCCACTGCTTTGCATGTTATGATCTTTGTTATTGTGATAACCTAGACTTGTTAAATTGGACTAAGTAACAACTTGGCTAATTACCTAGGTTAAATCAATTGTTTTTAAGGGGTCTAAAAACTTTCAAGTGGTATCAAAGCAGGTTGCTCTTTTGTTGTTGATCTTTTGATCACTGAGCTGATCCTTGGCCCCTGTTGTCATGGAACACAGACACTCTCTAGTTATTCCTCCTCACTTTGATAAGAATAATTATGCTTATTGGAAAGTAAGGATGAAAGCATTCCTGAAATCTATTGATGAAAGAGTGTGGAATTCCGTTGAATATAGATGGGAAAAGCCCACTACTCCTGTTAGTGAGTGGGAAACTTCTCAAAAAGAAGCAGCTACGTTTAATAGCAAGGCTATGAATGCTATCTTTAACGTTGTTTCTATGGAGGAATTTAATAGAATCTCTAATAGTAAGGTTGCTCATACTGTTTGGAATATCCTCCAGACTATGCATGAAGGCACAAAGGCTGTCAAAATAAATAAATTGCAGCAATTGACTTCTAAATTTGAAAGCATTAGGACGTCTGATGATGAATCTTTTGATGAATTCTATGCTAAATTGAATGACATTGTTAATTCTGCTTTTAACTTGGGTGAAATCTATGATCAATCTAAAATTGTTAGGAAGTTTCTTATATCTTTAACTAAAGACTTTAGATCCAAAGTGATTGCCATTACTGAAAGCAAGGATGTGGACTCCATCCCTGTTGATGAACTTGTAGGATCTCTTCAATCTTATGAGTTGGATCTACCAAAACTACCAAATCCAAATCAATGGCTCTTAAGTCAGTTGATGATGTTGAAGGTGGTGGATTTGATGATGAGCTCTCTGCTACAGAGATTGCATACCTTGCCAAGAACTTTAGAAACTTTCTCAGGAATAGTAACAGAAAGGCAAGAGGCACAAACACTGCTGAACCTAAAAACGTTAGGAAGCATGATCCCACTAAGATTAACAATAATGATAAACCTAGAGAAAAAGTAGGTCAATCTTCTAATAATTCTTTGGGTTCTTAGTGTTTTGGATGTCAAGGATATGGACACATGAAATCTGAATGTCCTACCTATTTGAAGTCTAAGGGTAAGACTATGGCTGTAACCCTTAGTGATGGTGAAGTTTCTTATAATGAGTCTGATTATGATGATGATGGAAACTTCATTACTTTCACCGCTACTGCTGTAGTCGATGAGAGCATATCTGTTGAAGGGAACCCTTCTGATGGGGAACTCTCTGAAGATGCAGATCTTTAAGAGGCCTATAATAAACTTTGTAAAGTTGCTGCAAAGGATGCTATGAATGTTGAACTTGGCCTGAAGAAAATTGAATCTCTTGAGTTTGATAAGAAGAATTTGCTTGTTAATCTGTTTGATGCTAATGAACTTTTGAACAATGTAAAAACTGAGAATATGCTTTTGCTTGATAAAGTTAAATCTTTGGAACTTGATTTATTTGTTGCTAGAACTCCTAGTTGTAAACTTGATCAAATGCTGAGTGTTCAAAAGTCTTCTTCTGACAAATCTGGATTAGGTTATGTTGAAAGCATCTCTGTGTCTGCTCCCCATTCCACAAAGTTTGTCCCTTCATCTTCTTCTGAACCTTCTGTGAGTGAGATAGTGAGTGAAACTGTCAAACCCCCTGTGAGTGAGGTTGTCAAACCCATAAAAGTTTCATCATCTAGGAAGATTAGGGTTGATCTGAAAGAGTCTATGTCTAAGAAGCCTACCCTATCTAAGGACAAGACACATGATAAGCCTACATGGGTTTGTCACTTTTGTGGAAAGTCTGGACACATATGTCCTAACTGTTACAAGCTGCAAGCTGCAAAGAAAGCAAACAAACCAAAAGTACCTGTGTCTCAAGCACAAGATCCTATGGTACTTATTGGTGAGTTGGTAAAGGCTTTAAACTTTTATTCCAATCCTGGAGTTGGTAATCATTCCCATGTGAATAAGAACTCCAATGCTCATGCTGCATCTAAAAGGTTTTGGATGCAAAAGACTCGAACTAACTGAGTCTTTCTGACATGGTCCTTGTGCTTCATTGCTCTACCCTTTGTGACTATTGTTCTTTGGTTTTGTTTAGTTTTTTGTTTTCTAAGATTTGCATTGCATAACATTCATGCATTTCATTCTAGGTGTTTTTTTTAAATAAATAAAAAAAAAGGGAAGAAAAAGGAAGCAAATTGTATTTTGTACTATTCTTCTTGGTTTTTAAAGAACAAGGTTGGTCAATTTATTTTCACATAACATGTCGTTTGTACCTTGTTTAGCTTTGATGAGCTTACTTATTGCACTTTATTAGTTGAAGCTTTGTAGTGCATGTTGTGTGGGAAAGATGTTTATGATTTTGATCACTTTGTTTTGATCTTGAAGTCTTATGTCTTTAACTGTTGGACTTGAACATTTAGAGAAAGACATAAATAACCATCTCACCACTGTTCACTAGCCAATTATGAACACCTTAGTGCATATCATAAGATTTTGTGCTCGAGAAAGTGTAGCACATGCACAAAAAGAACATATGGTGAAGCCTCGGTTTAAATTGCTTAATTCTTAAAATTGGTGTGTATTATTAGGCTTGATGCCAAAATCACATGAATTAAACTTGGTGTGTATATTATGAGGCATAAATTCAAGAAACTTACATGATTGCAAGCTTATGATCTAGGAGATGTGGGAGTTATATGATGTAACTCTTTAGGTGATAGTCTCTTTTAAATTCTTTGTGATGAATTTTGTAGACTTTGTGATTGATTGCTATTCACATATCATCTCATATGTATCTCAAGTTTTTTCTAGTTGCACACACTACACGAGTTACTCTTTGCTAAACTTTGTACATATTATTGTGTGTGTTTATGGTCTGACCAACCATGTTTTACAAATACTTTGAATTTTTGCAAAATTAATTTGTTGCTTGAAAATTTATAGAGAATGCAAGAAATTTTATTTTTGGGAATTTTGGGCTTAAAATTCTTGTTTTTTGAAAGTCACATCATCACATACTCATGCATATTGCTCTTAAATTTCAATGCTTTGAGTCAATTCTGAATTTTTTTCAAAAAAACTGTGTTTTTCCTCAAATTTAGTGAGCCTCTACCCATTTCGATCGATCCATTCTATTTTTCGATCAATCGAAATTTTTTAAATATGTTAGAGAGAGCCTCTATCTATTTCGATCGATTGAAACTGATTTTCGATCAATCGAACTCTTTTAAAATTGTTTTGTTAAAGTGTCTGTCTGTTTCGATCGATCGAGACTGTTTTTCGATCGATCGAAACTCGTGAATCATGTTTTTTTTAAAAGTCAGATTGGACTTTTTCAAAGGCACTTTTTCAAAACTTTTCAAACTTTTCTCTCTCTCCGACTTGGCTAGGCTCCACTAAGGATTTTTTGTCGTTTTCTTCCGAACTTTTTGCAAGATTTTTGTCTCCTAAGGCCGGTAAGTCCTTCATGCCCTTCCTTTTGCATTTTATTTCATGATTTCATGCATTTTTCATGCATATTCATTGGGTATTTTCGACACTTTTCATATTTTGGGGTTTTTGATGATTCAAACCGTATTTTGTGAATTTGATCATTGGGTTTTTGTTCTAGGATGTTATTATCATGATCCTTGTGGTTTAATTTGATCAGTTTTGTGGTTTTTGAAAAATTGAAAATTCTAGGGTTTGAAATTGATCCGAATTGGAGATTTGGTTCAAATTGGGTTAAATTGATGAAATTGGCTTGTTGATTTGATGTATTTGGTCATTATTTTTTGAACTCTATCATGTATAATGATCAATTCGTCAATATCTTTCAAATTGATCAAGTGGTTTTCCAAATTTTGGGGTTTTTGTGTTAATACCTCTATGTTCAAGCCAATTTTGTGAATTTGAACTTTTTGGACTTAATTGCACTACATTAGGACATGCATCATGCCATTTAAATTGTTCATGCATCATATAGATTTTTGTTCTATATTTTTTATGTGCTAACTTGCAGTTTGCCCTTGGTTTTTTTCTTTTGTGTTTTTGTTCTTTTGCTCTATGTTTTGGTCCTTATCCTAGCACCATGCCTAGGAAAACTACAGCCTATAGGACCCCTTCCACTTCCTCTGAGTCTCCTTCTAGGAGTGAGGTGTTTAGAAATGATAAGTGCAGAAAGGCCATTGATACTTTGAACAGTAAGCGTAAGATTTGGGTTGAGCGTGCTGTGGTTTTAGATGAGCTTGATCTGGCCATTAGGGCTAATTTTGAGTCTAGAGGTTGGTTGCCTCTCTTAGAGATAGATCATCCACCCTCGACTGCCCTGATTAGAGAGTTCTTCTCGAACCTCTCTTGCCATGTCTATGATTCCAACACCCTTGTTAGGAGTTGGATATGAGGTGTTGAGTTCACCATTGCCCCTCGGGTAGTGGCTGAGGGTCTTGGGGTTCCGGTTGTTCGGAAGCTTGACTATCCCTTTGATGAGTCGCCCTCTTTAGATGTTGTCATGTCATACATCACTGGGTCATCTATCCAGTGGGGTTCTAATCCTCAGATCATGTCTGTTGAACTTACCGAGACTGTCTATCTTTTCTTTAGGATAGCATGTCATTTGTTGTGGCCTATTTCTCATTTCCACACCATCCCTCCAAAGTGATGTGTGTTTTTGTATGCTTTTGTTTCTGGTGCATCGATCAGTTTCCCTCATTTGTTCCTTCGTTCTTTGAACGAGGTTCATAGGAGTTCTGGCGTAGGACATGCGCTTATTCATCCTATTTTCATTCATAGGATTTTGCTCTTTTTAGGTCTAGATGGTTTCCCATCTGGTGAGCCTGTGCA
Organism: Quercus tomentella; assembly: GCA_028535165.1. Taxonomy (NCBI): domain Eukaryota; kingdom Viridiplantae; phylum Streptophyta; class Magnoliopsida; order Fagales; family Fagaceae; genus Quercus; species Quercus tomentella. The sequence continues at coordinate 82,023,190 of JAPQVY010000156.1, forward strand.
TTTCGTTGCTCCCATAGGTGCCATCTTTCTTAAATAGAGGGCAGCTCACTTGAGAGTTGCTCTTTCACGTCCTAGAGGTGCGTCATCTACTGTTCCCCTTCCTCCCTCGTCTACAGGTGCTGATGTTCCTCCACTGACTGCTTCGGATGATTCAGACATTCGACGTACGTTGGATCATGTCTTGACCATATAGGCAGCTCATGGACAGATTTTGGTGGACGTGCTCGATGAGATCTGTGCCTTGCGTGCAGAGTTGGCGCAGTTTAGACCACCTCCCTCTTGATGATGGATTTTGTTTGCCCTTTGGCATTCCGTCACAAAAAGGGGGAGTACTTTGTAGAGATTTTGTTTTCAGGGGGAGAGTCTTTTCTTTGGTTGGAGCTTGTGGAATTTAGATTGTATCTAGGTGCTTCACATTGTATTTTGTTTTTTTAGTTCTTGCCATGTTTTTGATGGATATTCATGTTAGGGAGAGTATTTTTTTTTGTTTCCTTATATTATTTCTTGTTTCAAACTGTTTATTAATTTATATTTATGAGTTATTCATTGATATATATCTTTATTGTGTGTTGTTTGAAATCAAGAATTTAATTTGTTTACTTGTATTGTTTCCACACATGCGGTTATGCATTTTGTTTAGTGTTTCAGGAAATATGCAGGTTGATTCAATTGAGCTGCTGTCTACACTTGCAATTGATGGATAGTAGTTAGGATTGAATTTGTCTTTATAAGCATTATTTTTGTAAAGGGCTTTTATTTTGTAAACTTTGAGCTTCTAGTTATGTTTTGTCACGGATTGCCAAAGAAGGAGTTTGTTAGGTTCTAAAGACTTAGGATTTTATGTATTTAGAACTCTAATTTGTATTGTTGGCAAACCATGATCAAAATAATGTGTTTAGAAGTGTTTTAGTCTTGCTTAAAGTTGTGCATTTATGTCAAGTTGGAATCAAGCTTAATGCAGAAAAGATTAATGCATTTCGGCCTGGCTCGATCGATCGAAGCTTAGGCTCGATCGATCGAAGCTCGGACAGAATGTTTTTTCTGTAGAATTTCCAACTCAGCCCTAGTTGTTTTAAAACATTTTTAGGGTTTCTAATTTGTCCTAAGTATAAAAGGCAAATCCTAGCCATGTTTTAGTGTTGCTCATATTGCGGTTTATGTAAATCTCTTGTGAGATCTAGAGGGGCTTTCCTTTACACAAACTTAGGGTTTTCAAGGAGAAGATTTATCTACACCTTGATGATCAACTCGGTTGCTGCCATTGAAGCTTAAAAAAAAACACAAGTGGGTCTGCTTGTATTTGGTGGTAAATCCAAGAAAGAAGGAGTCCGTGGATTCGGAGCTTGCACGTGGTCGTGTCAGTAAGTTTTACTAGTTGGTAGCAATAAGAAGTCGAGTGTGGGGGCTTGTAAGTCTTATTGTATGAACTTCGATTCTTTCAAGATAGTGGATTCAAGTTTACCTTGAGGATAGCTAGGTCAAATCCTCCCCAGGTTTTTACCGGTTTGGTTTCCTGGGTGATCATATCTTATGTTATTTATTTTTCCACTGCTTTGCATGTTATGATCTTTGTTGTTGTGATAACCTAGACTTGTTAAATTGGACTAAGTAATAACTTGGCTAATTTCCTAGGTTAAATCAGCTTTGCATGTTATGATCTTTGTTGTTGTGATAACCTAGACTTGTTAAATTGGACTAAGTAATAACTTGGCTAATTTCCTAGGTTAAATCAATTGTTTTTAAGGGGTCTAAAAACTTTCATATATATATATATATATATATATATATATATATATATATATATTGTGGCCCGAAACAAAGGCTTATAAAACAAGGGAAAGCCCATGTAGTAATGGGTTGGAATGTTATCTCTTTGTCTTTTAATCTTCTCCTCCCATGCCCATCATTTCGCTTGTTAGGTTATTGGGCTTTTTATCATTTGGTATGAAATATTCTTAGATTTATGTTTTTGTTGGGTTGTGACATAAATTGTTTGTTATGAACAAATGTTTGAAAATTGAAATATTTAAGGGAAAAAAAAAATATTAGGGAGCTTAATTGAGCTGGATTCTGACTTTGTGTGGAGGTTGAGATTCAATGTAACCTTTTTTACATCTAAAACCAACACTTAAATGTTTCATACATGTTCTATCTTTTCTGTCAAAAAAAATGTTTCATACATGTATGTTTTTCCAGTAATCTCTGTTACCTACCCAATGCATTACTTGTCAAACATATCCCAAATGTTAACTTTATTTCCTTTTTAAATTTTGTGTTACAACATTTTTCAATATTTCCTGGATTGGATACTATTGGGCACACCTTGCAAAATAAGTCTATAACATAAGATTCTGTAACATGGGTTTTAATGTCTGAAGTAAAACTTTGATGTAGTACCCAATTAAATTCAACCCATGTAGTTGCATTGGCCAATAAGTTATATCATTGAATTTAATTGTCCTTGGGAAACGATAACATCATTTGTATTGATTGGTCAATACAGCACTAAGGAACCTAAGGTATAGCATTTTAATTACCGCACACCTTTGGTGCGATGATTACTTCACAAGTATAAATGTTTGTGGGGGTGTTGGGGCAAGGGCCGGGGTTCAAGTTTTCAGAAGGGAGCTTCACATATATATACATTTAGATTAGGATAGAGTAGAAATTCTATCTTGTATTAAGAAAAGAAAAGAAAAAAGTATAGCATTTAAGGAATTGTACCTAAGTTTTGTTTTGTGTCAATTAATTCATCTTTTTATGACTCATAGAACAGGAACACAAGTATTATAATCGACTATGATTTACATAATTAGTTTTTAATAATAAAGCAGGGAGTTGATTTGTGTCTTTGCTTTAAGTGTATATGTGTATGTGGGTGATTTTCTCCCAATTCATTTCTTACTTGATATACATAAAGGATCTTGTGTATTTTAAGTTCTCATTGCAACTGTTTAGTCAAAAAGGTTCTCAATTTTGAGATTGTTTCTCTGAAGCATTTTTTTGCCAAAGTGGAAGAATATCATGACATTTCAATTGTTTGAAATTGTAAATCAATAAGATGATGGGGAAAATGAATCAAGAGAGACCGGCAGAATACCTTGGAGAGCTGTAGCGCAAAGAGGACACAAATGACTGTTATGTTGGTGCTTTGAGAGGAGAAACATTGACTAGGAAGTAGGAACCCATATGTGAGAATACAACTAATCCTAAAACAAAGCGACACTGAGGCTACCCTAGAACAAAAGGCCAACAAAGAAGTAAAGTAGATGGGGAGTGATTTGCTGTTTAAGGATAAAGGCAAGTTCAACAGTTTTGGATGTTATGCAATGTCTGTGTTTGTTTGGGAATATTTCAGTATAACATAGTGAGTGGCTACTTATGATTAATGGTTATAACTAAATTTATTTATTGTATTTTTTATATAAATAAATTTGTTTACTGTTGCTATTCAAATTTGCATATCAGGCTATTAGTCAAGCCAATTCGATTTCCTCTTCGATAACACATCGTGTGTTGTCCTTGTGTTTGCATCTCTCTTCCCTTTATCTTTGCCTTTTATTTTCTGCTGTAGATGTGATTTTAATTGGCTTAGATTGTTTACCAATTCTGTGTTATGCTTTAGTTCATGTTCCGCACATTAATTGTTTGATATAAAGCTTGAATTGGTATTTTGTATATTGGAGGTCTAAACGTTCAAGGGTGTTTTTACACTATTTAAACTTTCAGGTAACGTGTATAAAGGATACATTAATGGTAGGGCCACCCCTGTTGCGATCAAACGGTTAAAGCCTGGTACGGTTCTCAACAAGAAGCGCAAGAGTTCAAGACAGAGATCGAGATGCTGTCTCAGCTCCGCCACCTCCTTCTTGTTTCTCTAATCGGATATTGTAAAGATAATAATGAGATGATACTCGTGTATGATTATATGACTCATGGGACCCTCCGTGATCATATCTACAACACCAATAATCCGCTACTTTCTTGGAAGCAACGACTCAAGATTTGTATTGGTGCAGCACAGGGGTTGAACTACCTTCATACAGGCGCAACACACACTATTATTCATCGTGATATGAAGTCCACAAATATCTTATTAGAAGAGCAATGGTTGGCCAAGGTATCCGATTTTGGGTTATCAAAATTTGGTCCCACTATGTCTAAGTCTCATGTCAGCACAATGGTTAAGGGTACATTTGGATATTTGGACCCTGAATATTATCGATTTCAGCAACTAACTGAGAAGTCTGATGTATACGCCTTTGGTGTGGTGTTGTGTGGAAAGCCAGCAATCGTACGTGCCATTGAGGAGGAGCCAATAAGCCTAGCAGCGTGGGTCCTGCAGTACTATCACAATGGAAAGCTTGATAAAGTTGTTGATCCACTTTTGAAGGGGGAAATTACACCAAAATGTTTGAAGAAATTTGGTGAGATTGCTGTGAATTGTTTGCTTGACAATGGAACCAAACGACCATCAATGAATGACGTGGTAGGGGGTCTTGAGTTTGCATTAGAGTTGCAAGAGAGTGAAGAAAATGACGACATGCTTGATGTAGCAGAAACTGACATGAAGGATAATGATGAGCTTCCTCTCTTCCTTACATCCGATGTTAATGGAAGTGATGATAGGATTTTTAATTGCAGTGGAGAACTATCAAGAACAAATAGCAACAGCCAAGTAACTGTAGTAAGCCAGGGAAGTTTTGCTAGTAAGGATTCAGATGAATTCATTTCCTCTAGGGTAGTTCTCTGAGACTATGAATCCTAGTGGTCGATAAAAAACAAGAACAAAATAGTTGTTAGATTGCCTACTAGGCCGCTACCCATAGTCAAGCCTACCTACTGCCAACTTTTGGCGTCCTGGCACAGTCAAATTGCTGAAATCGTTATTGGTAGAGTTTTTGTGTTTTTATTTTTTAAATTTGGGTGTTAAGTATGGTTTAGTTTTGGTTATTTTGCTTGGATTGATTTTAATTTAGGTTTTTGCACGTTATATTGGTTTTGATTTAGGTATTGTGATTAAATTGATTTTGGGTATTTGTCTATAGTGTGTAAATGGGATTTGATTTTAAGGGACACTGTTTTGAAAAGACAATATGGTGCCATGAGAGAGAAAGAGAGAGAGAGAGAGAGAGAGAGAGAGAGCCACATGGCAAGTTGCAAGAAAATGTGTCCCTAGCATTACTCTTGTTTGGTTTGCTCCTCTTGGTCTCTTTTTCCCCTCTCTCAAAAAAAAAATAATAATAATATATATATATTTTTTTTAAATGTCAAAATTCCTCATGTTTTAGCACTTCAACAAGATGGGTAGTAGCACTCCAACAATAATTTCCTTATAATTATACAGGGTATGTAGCACTTCAACAAGACAACTATTGGACAACTTGAAACCTTCATAAAGCGAGACCAGATTGTCAACTTCAACATTCCATAAGTCCACCGATTCAAACTAGAGTAGCATTTTCGTCCCCCCCCCCCCCCCCCCCCCCCCCCCCCGCCAAAAAAAAAAAAAGGTCAAATAGTAAGATAAAGGTTGCAAATTTTTCATAATAATTGTGCAATGTATGAATGAAGTGACTTAGATTTGAGCTTGCAGTGAGAAGGGATAGATACAAAGTTTATATTGTTCAAATGGTTTTGGCATGTTAGGTTTTATAGTTAGAAAATTCCATCATTTTTAACCTTGTTTGAGTTGTCCATTCACAAGTATAAGATCAAGTGTCAACGATGAAATTAAAGATTTTGGCATTTCTTAGAATTTCAATTGCCCTTCAATCGTGTCTCAATCATCCGAGATAGGTCTCTTAACATACTCTCGATTAAGGCTCGCTTTTTTAACACATGAGAATTATGTTTTCTGATTTATTTAATTTGGTCCATTGCTGACTTGGTATGTGACATGGCAAAACGGGCGGGTCGGGTCGGGTTCGGGTCACGGGTCAAACGGGTCACGGGTCAAAAACGGGTCATTTTAAGCGGGTTGAAATCGGGTTCGGGTCAATCGGGTTGCGGGTCGGGTCGGGTTGGGTCGGGTTGACCCGTATTTTTCACATGAAATTTTTTATTTTTTATTTTATTTTTATAAAGAAAACAATATGTATTTGCCATTTGGATAGTTATGCAACATATTACTTGATGTAAAATGCATTATTTTGAATTCACTACTTATATCAAGAATAAACTCTGTTAAACTTATTAATACTTATTCAATAATTTTAAAATTATACAAATCCTAACATTGCTATCTAAAACAAAACAACACAAAGATAAGTAAAACAAATATACAAGTTTTATTTTTACACAATATCAACTCCAAAAAAAAAATTACAAATGACTTATTGGATAACTCATTTGATAAAGAATAAAAACATATAAGAAAGTTACAATTTTAAAAATTAATTTTATAATCTATTATCAATTGTGGTTGACACTCTATTTCAATTTGAGATATACATTAAAGTTTGATTGCTTACTTATTTATACCTAGTCTTTTTTATGAAGATCATATCATTGTTAAGCAGCACACACTCTAGGAAATATCATAATTTATTTTGAAAAGCCGTTTATTTTGAACATAAATTGTTAAAAAATAGATCTAAGCATTCATAATTTATACTAATTTGGTACTTTGGCTTTACTATTTTCACACTTGTGAATGTGTCTCACACATATCTACAATTTTAAATCTGTTTATAACTTTACTGTAACCAGATTATCTTGGCATGTACTTTGCTATTTGATATCTAAAAATCTTTACTCATTACAGAATGTTCAACCATTTATTTTTCAATTAATTTGCATGCAGCTATGTAAATGTATCAATTGTTTCCTTAAAGCTCACAATAAACAATTAAACCAATATTGTCTTGATTTCACTATTTTTTTTTACCAAAAAAAAATAGTTTTAAAAAAATGGTTCGGGTTCGGGTCGGGTCGCGGGTCGGGTCGGGTTGACCCGAAAAAAACACGGGTCGGGTCACGGGTCAACCCGTTTTTGCTTCAGGTCAAAAAAATCGGGTTCGGGTCGGGTATTTTTCGGGTCGGGTCGGGTCGGGTCAGAAAATTCTGACCCGTTTTGCCATGTCTAGGTATGTGTGCCCTCCATCTAAAACTATTTAAAGGCAAACTAAAGTCAACTAAGAAAAGAGGCTTCCAAGAGAATTGCAGCGAGCTATCATTGAAGAAACCTCAAACCTCTATTTTACAATAAACCATTGTTTATAAGGTAAATCTAAAGAGAATATTTTCAGTTGATGATGAAGGCTTAAGCCACAAAGCCTATTACTAGTGTGTTGCCACATAGATCAAAATTTTAAAGGTGGTCGTTGGAGTCATGGACACGGACGTGGTTCATGGAACAATTTCAAGTTGGTAGAGTCCAAACGGCTTGGAGCATATAATAGGGCCACAACTGTAAGTTTTCCACAAGGTGGAAACTTTGATCAAGAGTTTGATTCAATTGTTTAACTACGATTCTAATAGTAAAATTCTTTGTTCATAGTGGTTTTTCATTTGTATGCGTACCACTACAAAAGAGCCTAACCTTGCATAAAATTAATCTAAAAAAAATTAGCATATATTCATTAATGTGATCATAGTAACATATATAATATTATAGGAGTAGTAACATGTGACCGTTTATCTTTTTTGTTGTCTTAAATTTCTTGTATTATTTCTTATAATTTTTTTATTTTTTATTCCAAAATAAAATTAGAGTTATGTTAAAACATGTGGCATGTGAAAAAAGTTGTCTCTCAATAGTATGCAATCATTCAAAATAGTCCTTATCTATTAATTGGGGATTGTGCTTGTAGGGAAAGCTTAGGTAGTCAAAGAACTATGAACACCATGGTTCTTTAAATAAACAAAGAAGTCGATGTTCTCATGTTCTGAGCAACGATATAGGAACACGAGAAAATACAATGTAAGAAAATTCGAGAATTGTTATGCAATCCCTTTATCAATTGAGGATATAAAAGATATGAATTTTACTTTATTTTTTTTATGCAAGATATTCAGAAGTCGCAATCACTGAATTGAATGATAGGAACCTTGTGGTCCCCACCTCAACCGAGTGATTGGCCAAAACTAAAGTAGGATGAAAATGAAAGTTAATAATGGAGAAATGATTGCTAAGCTAAAATGAGAAAAAAGAAACGTAAATAAATAATCAAAAGTGTTTGGCCATTGCCCACTGTTAGGACATATGTGTTTCACTTGTTTAGAACATATGTCATGATTTTATGTAATTGGCTTATCCTTTGACAAAACGCACTTTACTTGTATTTGGGTAGATTTAGGATGTTTTAAATACTTCAAGAAACCTTGTTTTAAGATCAAGTATTGAAGCTTTCAAGTCTATTCAAGAAAACAAGTTCAGAGTGCAAAATCATTAAAGCTCGACAGCTGGTCGATAGCTGCATCTATCGAGCTTAAGGAAGCTGTTCTTCAGTCGGTGTGCTCGACACCTGCTCGGCACCTTCTATCTGTCGAGGTTTAAGATTTTCAGAATTTCAATATGATTTTCTTGGGATCTGTGAATGTGTCTTTGGGCCTTGTTTTCTCCTAAACCTAGACATATAAAAGGATCAGTTTAAGGGCCGTCAAAGTGTTCACAAGTTGCACAAGCTTTCAGCAAACTCTGTTCAAGCAAATTGTGACCGGAGACAAAGTTCTTGCCCTAGTTCATCTCTTTCTCTTGAAGAAGTTGCTCTGTATGTGCACCGTAGGGTTTTGTGACCAAGCATCTTCTTGATCTTCATCGTGTGGATGAACTGAAGAACTTTGCAACCAACAACCTTCTTAGTTGGTGATTGAAGTCGCGTACTGGGATCCGCCAATTGGTTAGTCACGTACTGGGAGTTGTGCATCTGAAAGGGGAACTGTCACTACAGAACAAGTCCAATTGGGTAATGGGGTAAGGGTTCAACTGTAGGTTGGTAAGGTACTTGGGATTCCTTTACTTGTAGCCACTTGTTGTGATAATAGTGGAGTTTCGGGAGTGGTGACCTGAAAATCGCTCGGTGGGGTTTTTGCCGTTAGGTTTTCCCCATTCGTAAACAAATCATCGTGTTATTTATTTTCCGCTGCATTATTAGTTTATTGGTGATTTGTTTGTGCTACCACGCATTTGCATGATAAATTGATTAATTAATAACTTGGCTAATTAATTAATTAATTTCCATCACAAGGGGTCATTCAGTTTGTGGCCTATCAAGTGGTATTAGAGCGAGCACACTCTGATTAGGGTTTAATCTTTGCTGTGTTGATCCATTGACCCCTGTTGTCATGACTGTAATTAGCTTGAAGAGATCTATGTTTTCAAATACATCTTGTTTTTCTAATCTCTTTTTGATTAAGTGTTTCAGAAAATACAAGTCTAAAAGTTATTTGAATTCTCGTAGAATGACTATGGAAAAAGATCTCAATTTGGCTAAGAAGAAACTAGACTGTCTCAAAATAAAAATGTGCAAAGGAGTTCGTCTGAGAAGAGTAAACATTAAAGGCTTAGCTCGAAAAAGGCAGATGAGAGAAAGCAACATTCCCACTGATCTGTCATCTAAACATGAAGTGTGTTTTATGATGAAATCTGCATTTAAAGTTATGGACACATGTTTGTGGTATCTCGACAGCGGTTGCTCAAGACATATTACTGGAGACAGATCTCTCTTCAAGACCTTTGAGTCTAAAAGGGGTGGCAATGTCACTTTCGGTGATGGGAGCAAATCTCAAATTAAAGGAAAGGGAATTATTTCTCTACCTGAACTGCCAGACATTGCAAATGTCCTCTATGTAGAAGGTCTAAGGGTGAACTTGTTAAGCATAAGTTAGATATGTGATTAAGACTTCATGGTGCTTTTCTCAAAGGGAAAATCTCTTGTCATGGATGAGTCTGGAAAGAACCTCATAAGTGGTGTTCGCACTTTAGACAACTGTTATGGATTGGTTCCTGATGCTGATATTGTGTGCAACAGTATTCGTTTGCCAAATGAAGATTTATGGCATCAACGGATCAGACATGCTAGTTACAAACATCTTTCTAATGTATCTAAGCATGAATCAGTTTTGGGAATACCGAAGCTTAGTAGAATGAACAATGTGGTGTGTGGACCATGTCAACTTGGGAAACAGACAAAAGCTAAGCATCCAAGCACTCAAACATCAGCTACATCTAGGCCATTGGAGCTCCTACATTTGGATCTTATGGGTCCAACTAGAACCGAGTCTCTTGGTGGTAAGAGATACATCATGGTTGTGGTAGATGACTTCACCAGATACACTTGGGTCATTCTCTTACGATCCAAGTCTGATGCTCCTGAGCACATTGAAGCCTTATGCACAAGATTGCAGAATGAGAAGAACCTGAAGATTGATCGAATTCGAAGTGACCATGGTAAAGAATTCGAAAACTCATATATGGTGTCCTTTTGCCAGAGATCAGGCATATCTTAAGAATTCTTTGCTCCTATTACCCCTCAACAGAATGGTGTGGTAGAAAGAAAGAACAGAGTTATTCAAGAGATGGCCAAAGCCATGTTATATAACAAGTATTTGGCTAGAAACTTTTAGGGAGAAGCTGTTAACACTACTTGTCATACAGTTAATAGGGTGTACTTCAGACCCGGTACCAAGAAGACTCCATATGAGTTGTGGAAAGGAAGGAAGCCGAATGTGAAGTACTTCAGGATCTTTGGAAGCACCTGTTTCATCCTCAAGGATAGAGAGAATGTGGGAAAGTTTGACTCTAGAAGTGATGAAGGTATATTTTTGGGCTACTCCTCCACAAGCAAGGCTTATCGAGTATACAACAAGAGAACTATGAAGATAATGGAGACAGTAAATGTTGTTATTGATGAGTCTTTAGATTCTAGGTCTCAGAAAAGTATTGAGGAGTTACCCAAAGAAATTCTTCATCTTGAGCCTAATGAAGTTCAAGAACTTATTGAACAAGAACCTGCATCTCCAAGTACTCCTAATACTCCCAGTGTTTTGGAAGATTCTGTAGACATACCCACTTCACCAGATTCTGAGTCTCATGAAGAGAAAAGACCATTATCCAGGGTTAAATTAAATCATCCTCCAGAAGATATTGTGGGAAATATGAATGAACTGACATTAAGGAAACGAACTGTTGATAAATGTGTTGCTAACTTTGTGTCTTATTCTTGTTATTTATCACAAGTTGAACCCACAGAAGTTGAGGAAGCTCTTCAGGACGAAAGTTAGGTTGAAGCAATGCATGATGAACTTCTTCAGTTTCAGAGGAATGATGTTTGGACCTTGGTACCTAGACCGGAGGGTGAACACATCATTAGTACAAAGTGGATATTCCACAACAAGACTGATGAGGAGGGCAATGTGATTCAGAACAAGGCTCAGCTTGTAGTTCAAAGATACTCTCAAATGGAAGGAGTAGACTATGATGAGACATTTGCTCCAGTTGCCCGTATGGAGTCCATCAGAATTCTCCTTGCACTGGCCTGTCAATTAAAGTTCAAGCTTTATCAGATGGATGTGAAGACCACTTTCTTAAATGGATTTCTCAAAGAAGACATTTTTGTGGAGCAACCAAAAGGGTTTATTGATCCACACTTTCCAAATCATGTACTGTACCTCAAGAAAGCACTCTATGGGTTAAAGCAAGCCCCCAGAGCTTGGTATGATCGACTTACACAATATTTGGTGTCACATGGGTTCACAAGAGGAAAGACTGATCAGACTCTTTTCATCAAAAAAGAAGATAGCGAGCTAATAGTTGCCCAAGTCTATGTTGACGACATCATTTTTGGATCGACTAAAGATGAACTTGCTCATGATTTCTCAAAACTCATGCAAGCAGAGTTCGAGATGAGCATGATTGGAGAGTTGACTCACTTCCTTGGGTTGCAGATTCGTCAATAAGATTCAGGTATATTTCTCTCTCAATCTAAATATGCTAAGAATCTTGTGAAAAAATTTGGTTTGGAATCTGCTAGTTCTGTCAGAACCCCTATGAGCCCAAATGTTAAGCTCACTGTTGACTTGTTAGGTAGAAATGTTGATCCTTCTCTTTATAGAAGCATGATAGGTAGTCTTCTTTACCTTTAATGCTAGTAGACCTAACATTAGTTATAGTGTTGGAGTTTGTGCTAGATATCAGGCTAATCCCAAAGAGTCCCATATGATTGCTTTAAAGAGAATCATAAAGTATGTCAAAACCACTGCTGAGTTTTGTGTGTGGTACAGCAAGGACACAAGTGATGTCCTAGCTGGGTACTTTGATGCTGATTGGGCTGGAAATGCTGATGATAGAAAGAGTACTTCAGGGGGTTGTTTCTATGTGGGTAATAATCTTGTCTCTTGGATGAGTAAAAAGTAGAACTCCATCTCATTATCCACTACAGAAGCTGAGTACATTGCTGCTGATAGCTGTTGCACCCAACTCTTATCGATGCAAAAACTCCTTCGTGATTATGGTATCTGTCAAGAACATCTCACTATCTATTGTGTAAGGTTGAATTTAATCAACCATCTAATTGGCTTTATTCCATGCCAAATTTGCTTGTATTTCAGCATTTAGTAACCCTGTATTTAGGTGGGCTTGTTGTAAGGGTAGTGAGTGAGATAGAGTGAAGTTTGCTCAAGAGTGTGCAAGAAAACAGAGACTCGCGGCTTGGCCTCACGGGTGACTCGCGGCTGCAAGCCGCTAGACGCAGCACACGTGCCAAGCATGCCAGAAGGTGAACAGTTATGCTAGTTGGAGCACTACAGGACAAAACAGGACAACTGGCCATACGGTTATCTCACGACTGGATCTCGCGACTCAGTCAAGTCGCGAGGCCAAGCCGCGAGCCAACCCTGTTTTGAAAAACCTGACGTTTCACATTCTCTTCTCACCTCAGTATAAATACCCCTTATACCCACAAATGAGAGGGAGCTTCCAGAGAGAATTTTGAGAGAGAAACCCTAGAGTAAAACAAGATTGATTCATCTACAATCTTTACATAAGTGTCTCTTCAATTTCCTCAACTCTCTTCCTCTCCATTGCCAAACCCTTGAGAGGCTTTTTACCAAAACCTTGTTCTCACCATATCCATTACTGTGAGAGGGCTGTTTGGTGTTCTGGGAAGCAGTTAGGAAGGAACCAATCTTCATTGGTTGATGCTATGGTCTAGTAGCGGAATCCGGGAAGCTAGAAAAGAAAAAGGTTCGGCGCAACCTCGTTGGAGCAAGAAGCTTGGAGGGCTTAGGTGCACTGGGTAGATTAGGCTTGGAGGGTCTATTGTTGTCCATGTATCCCAACTACATTTTCTAGTGGATTGTTTACCGCTTGGAGGGTGGCGGAGAGGTTTTACGCCGAGGGCTTCGGTTTCCTCTTCGATAACACATCGCGTGTTGTCTTTGTGTTTGCATCTTCCTTCCCTTTTATCTTTGCCTTTTATTATCTGCTGTGAGTTGTGATTTTAATTTGGCTTAGATAGTTTTTCCAATTCTATATTATAGCTTTTGTTCATTTTCCGCACACTAGTTGTTTGACATAAAGCTTGAATTGGTTAATTTGTAAATTGGGGGTCTAAACGTTCAAGGGTGTTTTTACACTATTTGAACTTTCATATTGTGACAATACCAGTGCCATTAATATCTCTAAGAATCCGGTTCAACACTCTAGAACCAAACACATAGAGATTCGACATCATTTCATAAGGGAACTTGTCGAAGATAGTACTCTCACTCTTGAGTTCATTCACACCAATGATTAGAAGGCTGACCTATTTACCAAACCTCTTGACAGTAAACGCTTCAAATTCCTTCGTCAAAACATTGGTGTTATCTCTATGGGATGATCTTCCTCTCTTTTTCCTTCTTCCTCATGCATCTGTATCTAGTTTTTCTGCTTTGTTTGTTTAACATGTTTTTGTTTGGTTATTTTTCAGTTTTGTTTATTTTGTTTTTGATTTAAAAATTAAAAAAAAATTGAAAAAATCATAAAAATATAAAAACAGTGTGTTTTGTGTACTTTGGTACTTGTGTATCTTGGATAGCCATTGAAACAAAGTCTTCTAAACTTTGTATCCTTTGTAGCTTAGATGAGCATCTCTATGCAAAACTAAGCAAGTGAGTTTTGTGGCTCGTGTTTGTGATGAGTACGATTAAGTTGTCTCTTAAACTTAACATGTATATCACTCTTTTTGACGGGAAGGACTAAAAAATCCTGAGAGAAAGGCATAAATAACCATCTCACCTCTGTTGCCCACCAATCATAATAAGACACCTGTATGCTTCAGCATAGCAAAAGTGCAGTGTCAATGACATTTGTGTGCTTAGGCATAGCAAAATTTGAATGTCAAATATCATTGGGTATTTCTTTTCTCTATCTAATAAGCCCATGCACGATATGTTTAAAAGAAAAATATGCAAAGGAAAATCTAAAGCAAAAATATCAAAAATGCTTTAAAAAAAAAAAAAAATGATTGCAAGTGTGTATTCTAGGAGATGTGGGAGTTATAGGATGTACCTTAAAGGTGATAGTCCCCATCAAGCAGTTATGATTGTGTGTGAGTTAAAGTGATTTTCTCATATCTCAAATCGTCATAACATGCATACACTTATGCAATCTTGCGATGTTTTTCACACATAACATGCAATATTCTTTGCTACTCTTGATACATGTGCAGGTACAATGTGATTTGGCCATCACAAGGTTTTACATGTATTATTGTATGCTCACTAAACTGTCTAGACTTGTTTTTGAAATATAAAATTGGTTAGACTTGTTTAGTGTGTGTGTGTGTTTGTGGAGATCCATGTGCTTAAATTTTCATTTGAGAGATCATTTTAAGAGCTTAATATGTTGATTGGATCATTGGTTGAGTTGCATGTTGGATTGCATTCATGTTTATGTTTTTCACATCTCGAAAAACTGTTTTTAAAAGTTGGCTCGACACCTCCTCGATAGCTGGCTATCTATCGAGCTTCCTTAAGCTTTTTCTTATCGCAATCTCGCCTGCACCTCGATACTTGGTGGATCTATCGAGATTGGGTCTGTATGCTCGATAGCTTTTCGACACCTGGTGGATCAATCGAGCTTCTGTTCTAAAAACTGGTGTGTTGATCCTCGATACCTCCTCAATACCTCAGCTGTCGACGAGTATTTTCTCGACACCTACTCGACAGATACCTCGATACCTGTCGATACCTGCATCTGTCGAGATTTACTGGCTTTCCTATAAAAAGCCTCTGCACGATCTGGATCTCATTTCCATCGATCTCTCTCTTGATACTTTTCTGTTTCTCTCCCAAAAACACTTTCATCTCACTCCAACTTGGTTCCTCAAGGATTCCTCAAGCTTTTTCAAGTTTTTCTTTACTTGGTAAGCTTCTAATCCTTTCTCATTCATGCATTTCATGTTTTGAAACCTAGGTTTTGGGGTTTTTGAAAAATTTTGGGGTTTTTCAAAATTAATGAGTTTTGATCGAAATTTTGGGTTGGGTTTTCACTTAAATGTGTTTAAAACCTCATACATTGCATCACATTAGCATTATAATGGTATTGCCATGCATTTAGATGTGTGCTATATGTTTGTGTGCTGATAGGTTTGGATTGGGCTGAGCCCATGATGCAAATTTCTTTTGCATGTCACATGTTCATGCATTTCCCATGCATATGTACTTCTTTTCAATATATTTGATATATTTGAAAATGTTTGGGACTTTTCTGATTGTCTTTCTTTCTCTCCCTCTCTGTTGTTTACGTTAGTCGTGTCTATGGCACCTAAGAGTAAATCCACTCCAGCTCGGAACCCTCTTCGTTCCGGTGCTTCTTCTTCGTCTGATCCTACCTTATCTCATATCCAGTTCCATGATGATGATGCCTTTAAGGAATTTTCGGAGAACTTTTCTAGACGAGGCATTCATTCGGAACGCTAAGTCATCTTGACAGATTTTGCAGACACTGACCTTCCCTCTGTCATTCACAGTAGGGGATGGGAGTCACTGTGTGACGCCCCAGTCACCTGTTCTCTCATGCTTATCTAGGAGTTCTACTACAACATGCACGAGATTGATTGGTCTGTACCTCTTTTCTTCACTCGCGTTCGGGGTACGCGCATTCCTATCACACCGCAATTAGTTGGGGATGTGCTTCGGGTTCCTAGGATAAAGTTTCCTGACTATCCTGGTTGTGAGTGTCTGAGGACTGTGTCTAGGGATGAGCTCATGTCCGCTTTCTGTGAGCGCCCTACTTCTTGGGGTGAGCGTCTTTTTACACCATGTCGACCTTTTACTAAAGGTCCTAGATTCATGAACATGGTGATGACTTTTGTTTTGCATCCCCTCTCTCATTATAACTCCATCACAGAGCCTCGTGCTTGGTTTTTGTTGTCTCTTCTTGAGCATCTTACCATAGAATTCCCTTCTCATTTCATTCTGTCTATTATAGATGTTCATCTAGATTCGGCGACCCGTGATAAGCTCATCTTTCCTTCTGCTATCATGAGGATTCTAAGCCATTTTTTTGTTCCTTTTCCCTCTTCCGACCATTTTACCGTCATATGTGCCATAGATTACGCTACCGTTAAACGTAGCGAGGCCCAGCTTCGGTCGCGGTAGTCGGATTCAGTAGCTCCTTCCTCCCGTTCCGCTCCATCCCATTTAACTCCATCCACATCGGCTCCTCCTTCTTTTTCTTCGAGCAATGTGTCTCTAGGAGATATCATGGCGCAGCTGCAGCACATGGATGCTTGCCTCGATACACTCTCTACGGCGTTGTATTAGGTGAACGTTCGAGTCGGTCGTATTGCACAATGACAGGCGTCTGTGGGTGGCTTTGCTCCTGAGTTTACTCCTTCACCACCTTCTCCCATGGCTTCTGCTTCTGAGGATGAGGATGAGGATGATAATGACGATGATGCTTCAGATGATGATGATGGAGATGCTAGCTCTGCCGATGAGATGTCTACTTGACACTCTTACCCTTTGTCATTCGTGACAAAAAGGGAGAGTAGTTTTGGTATGAGAGTAGTCTATCTTAGGGGGAGAGTTAGTATAGGATCATTTTGTTAGGGGGAGAGTTAATATGTATCTTCTCTTTTCTTTCTTTTTAGATACATTACTCTTGTACATGAGGTCTTGTGACCATTTATAGACATACATTGTACTTATCTCTTTATTTATATTGATGTATGTTTTTCTTTCACCTACCCCTTCATGTGTTGTTTCTTTTCTCTCTTTATACACATGTTTCTTATACTTGTATGCAATCTATTATTTCTGTTTCATACAAAGATGTCTTGATGAGTTTTGTTTAAAGTGTTTCAGAAATACAGGTTGTCAAAGTCTACTTGCCATAAACTCTCTTCTTGCAAAGTTTATCAAGAGTTTGTGTTAGGATAGATTTTATTGTATTCAACAAGTGAATATGAGTTGAGTGATTTATGACTTCTCTCATATGTTCATTTGTTTGTTGTGGTTTTGTCACGAATTGCCAAAGGGGGAGATTGTTAGGACATATGTGTTTCACTTGTTTAGAACATATGTCATGATTTTATGTAATTGGCTTATCCTTTGACAAAACGCACTTTACTTGTATTTGGGTAGATTTAGGATGTTTGAAATACTTCAAGAAACCTTGTTTCAAGATCAAGTATTGAAACTTTCAAGTCTGTTCAAGAAAACAAGTTCAGAGTGCAAAATCATTAAAGCTCGACAGCTGGTCGACAGCTGCATCTATCGAGCTTAAGGAAGCTGTTCTTCAGTCGGTGTGCTCGACACCTACTCGACGGCTGCTCGACACCTGCTATCTGTCGAGGTTTAAGATTTTCAGAATTTCAATATGATTTTCTTGGGATCCGTGAATGTGTCTTTGGGCATTCTTTTCTCCTAAACCTAGACATATAAAAGGATCAGTTTAAGTGTTGTCAAAGTGTTCACAAGTTGCACAAGCTTTGAGCAAACTCTGTTCACGCAAATTGTGACCGGAGACGAAGTTCTTGCCCTAGTTCATCTCTTTCTCTTGAAAAAGTTGCTCTGTATGTGTACCGTAGGGTTTTGTGACCAAGCATCTTCTTAATCTTCATCGTGTGGATGAACTGAAGAACTTTGCAACCAACAACCTTCTTAGTTGGTGATTGAAGTCGCGTACTAGGATCTGCCAATTGGTTAGTCACGTACTGGGAGTCATGCATCTGAAAGGGGAACTATCACTACAGAACAACTTCAATTGGGTATTGGGGTAAGGGTTCAACTGTAGGTTGGTAAGGTACTTGGGGTTCCTTTACTTGTAACCGCTTGTTGTGATAATAGTGGAGTTTCGAGAGTGGTGACCTGAAAATCACCCGGTGGAGTTTTTGCCGTTAGGTTTTCTCCATTCGTAAACAAATCACCGTGTTATTTATTTTCCACTGCATTATTAGTTTATTGGTGATTTGTTTATGCTACCACGCGTTTGCATGATAAATTGATTAATTAATTAATTAATTTCTATCACAAGGGGTCATTCAGTTTGTGGCCTGTCACCCACCACTCTTGCTTTATCCCCTTGTAAAGGCTATAATAATGTGGTAGGTTTCAGTTAGCTCAATTGACAAAGTCTCTGATAATTAAATAATAGATTTGAGATTCAATTCCACTTACACCAAAAATCGATTGGTGTCTTGTTCTAATAATAAATAGTTATCATCAATAGTGGATGCCATAAGTTGACACTCCCTCTTAAAAAAGAAAAAAAGAAAAAAGAAAGAAGCTATAATGATGTGGTGAGGTATGTGAGAATCCTATTGAGCCATAACCATTCTTGTATTTCCTAGTTTAGGTAGGACCATTTCTATCACCCATAATTTCTTTGTCGCACTCCTCTTGCATTATCCATTTTTTTTTTTTCTATTATAACATAGTGAAATACCAAAAATAATTTTAACGATTTTTATATTTACACAAAGATCAGTACACATTTAAAAATCTACTTATATTGTTTTTTTTTTCTATGTTTTTTTTTTTATTTTTTTATTTTTTATCAAGCATCAACAAATAAAGAGGAGATTCATTTAAAAATAAAAGCGACAAAGGGGAGATTAGGCTAAAGAATTTAAAAATCCATGGAGACCTAAATTTGCTAACAACTGCAAAATAATGAAGATAATATATATATATATATATATATATATATATATATATTTTTTTTTAAATATGAAGTATCCATTGATCATGATTTATATACTTTGCAAAGAATGTGACATAATTTGCATACACATGTGTGTGTGTGTGTGTGTGTATACATGTGAATATAAAAATGGTATGCAATTAGGATGCATCAAGAAACCGAGTATGGTGGGTGACAATTATAAGGACCCTTTTGCTTTTATGAAATCTCATTAAACCTACACAAAGTTCAGATTCAGCAGAGAATTTGAAGTAACTTCTAACATCCATGTCGTTGGATTATAATTGTCTTTAAGAGTGGGCACCCCAAAGATACTTTACAAAAATTTGTTAGTCTGTTTGGTTGTGTAAAGACAGATAATTATTCTTCATTTATTAGTGATTAATATAAGATTATATATATATATACATAAACTTTTTTTGCATATGATTTTTCTTTATACATGCATCATGCAAATTGATGATTATGAGATTCTGTGTTCGAAATCTCTAAACAAAAAACATGGGTCATTTTTAAAAGATTCTTCATTTTAATACATAACATGTATTGGACAAGGGACTATATAAACCTAAAAAATAGCTAGATACTAAAAAAAGAAAAACTTTATTAATATCGTACTAAAATAAGTAAGGTTGATGTTATGTCAATGAGAAATAGTATGGAAAGTGGAAACACGAGAAAAAAACTTTGTAAGAAAATTCGAGAATTGCTATTTAATTCCCTTGTCAATTGATGGTATAAGATCTTATCTTTACTCTATTTTTATACGCAACAACTTCAAAGGTTGTTTAGCATGATTCACGTTGTTCAACTGGTCGCATTCTTGGGTTGAATGATTGGGAACTTTGCAGTGCCCTTTATTGAGTGATTGGCCAAACTAAAAGTAACATGATTGATTTGATGGGCAATGAATGAAAGGTAATAATGGAAAAAGTGAATGGGAAAATGAAGACGATCAATTGAAGAGGAGAAAAAGGAACATGATTATGCCATAGTGCTTCAGCTGAGAGAAGAGATAGAATTATAGAAAGAAAAAACAGAGGTGATCATGTGGGCTTGGCCATTGCCTATTGGTTATTGCCTACTACTTCTGCTTTATCCCACTATTGCCATGTCGAGAATCAAAAGTCTTTTTTTAATATAGAGTGTGCGTTTGGATACCGCTTATTTTGCTAAAAATTGAAAATTGAAAACAATAAAAAAATACTTTTCGGTTACTGTTCATTAATGAAAATACTGTGCATTTGCCTTGATGCACTATTCATGTTCCATGAACAGTGCATCAGGTGCTGGAGTAAAATAAAAAATAAAAAATAAAAAGCCAAAAATGTGTTTGTGTGAAAACACAGACGCAATCCAAACGAAGCTAGAATCTGAAGTCATCAAAGATGATAAGAGCAAATTATTGTTTTCAAGGCAAAAAAAAATAAAATAAAATAAAATACTCCAAGTTTGGAGTTATCTTGCTACAACTTATTATGTGATGATTAAAAATATTATATTCATGTGTAGTTTTAGTCACATAATGTTGACACTCTATTTTGCAACCCGTATTTAACCTCACATGGAGGGTAAAAGAGTAATTTCACCTTAGAAATATGCATCTTGATTCTGGTCATTAGATCCTTAATCTCATGTCACCAAAATGATTTTGATGTTGTAACGATCAAATCGACTGGTCATGAGCCCTAATCGGACCATCAGATTGAAAGTTATCATCAAATCAAGTTTTAATGGCTGAAATGCACTATCACAAATTGAGTCCGACTATATGTGATTATGAATAATTGATTTCAATTGGTTATAAATATAATCAATTTGAGATCGATGATGCGTCATAATTTGATTGGTTAGGACTACATTTTATGGTAGCGTTGCACACACCTAATTAACTAGATAGTTAAACATTAATTATTCAATGAGTAATTTGTGCAATTCTCTTTTAATTAAAGTAAATTTGGAACCAATTAAGTCTAAAATGGGAGTGATTGGAGCCATTTAATGTAAATTGGGAGCTAATTTGAGACCTATTAATGTTAATTGTGCTGAAACCATTTTCTAACAAATGACCTCTGGTCACCATTTCATCGATATCTCTCATGATATTTTGAATCTATGAATGAGGTTAATTTTCTCAGAAACTAGACATCCGGGGCTTCAATTTGAGCACAAGGTTGAGACAATTCCAATCAGAATTGAGTCAGATATGATTTTCCGAAATTAGCTCTACAAACTGTTACAACAGCTACGGGAAAACCGAACTTTGCTTGCTCCTCACTCTCATCAATCTCCACATTTAATGCACCAGATTTCCCCAAAGGCTAAAATGAGGTCTAGGTTCATGATTCTTTGTCAACCCTCATTAAATGGCCTTCCATTCATATTTCCTCCACCTCTACTAAATGAACCCCCCTCTCCTTCATTCCAAAGCACACAAAAAACCCCCCTCTCTTCTCTTCTCTTCTCTTGAGTTCTAGTGAATTTGAGTAGTTTTGTCATATCTTGGTTTTCCTGAGAGTCAAGGTATTGAGTGAGACTCACTCTCCCTCTCCTAACTCTTCTTTTCCTCCACCATTAGGACCTCCATCAAGAGTCCCTTCCTCCACCATATGGATCTTGCATGAAGGTATAATCCCCTTCCTTAACTGTTTGTTTATGTTGCCATGGTGAAAGTTTAAGATTAAAGCATGATAATAATTATTTAAGTTCCTTTGAATATGTTTGAATGTTCTTAAATATTCTTATGTGCTTTTCATATGTTCTTGGTTGTTTATCACATATTTATGCATAACACTAGTTTCGATCTTAAATCCACATCAAAAAACATGAAAAAGATGTTTGTTTAATAATTCTTTTAAATTCTTGAATCTAGGATATCACCATCCACACACATTCACTAGTGTTTATTTTTCAATCCAAATGCCATGCTTAATAAATTGAATTAGGGTTTATCACATGCACACACATTAAATTCAACATGTAAATTGATTGACATATTGGATGATATAATATGAATGTTGGCCACCATAGTCTAGAAGACCGGTTTCACTGGACAAGGTGGGTGCCTAACACCTTCCCACCTTGTAACATAGCCTCCGAGCTTAGATCAAGAGTTAGTAGATCAAATGCTTATCCATGTAATTTTCAATTTTTAGATTGTAACTAGGAAACAAAGCCATGTACTTTATCTTAGATTGTATCTAGGACCAAAGCCATGTAATTTTCCTATGATCAATGTAAATTCAATTTCAAATTTATAAAATGAGGAATTTTTCAATTATGGTTTTCTTATTTTTCCGATAATTAAATAAGTGGCAACTCCATTGTAAAACCCTTAATTTAAAGGGAAAAATATAACTAGTCGAACCTCCATTTTGAGAGGTAATAACACGACTCCACCCATTCACGTGGGTTTAGCCCAACATTCCTATATAAAATGAGCCAGGGGCGCGGTCTCTCACAGTGGAGTCTAAGCCCAACACTTGAGACCATCAAAGGTGTATACGCATGATCAACATCAAAGGCCAAAAGCTCACAAGATGCATGCCTTCCAAGTGTAAGCCCAAGCCATTTCAAGCAGATACCAAAAGATCATAATCAAGGTTCAAGCCTTCCAAGTGCAAGCCCAAGCCATTTCACCATAATCAAGGTTCAAGCATACCCAGTCTCAAGCATCCTAAATGGACCAAGAAGTAGCAAGTGGCCCAACTTTGCCTCACTCCACATTTGGTTTGCAACATCATGGTTACGCTTAAAGTTTGTTTGTTTATTCCATGTTTCTATGTTTCTTTGAATTCTAAAAATCCATGTAGCATTTGTTGTACTTTGTTCATGTATATATATATATTTAAAAAGAAAAAGAAAAAGAAAAAGAAAAATTTCAAATGAGAAAGTGACTTTTTCAAAAATACCCAATTTTTTTTTTTCTCTTTCAAGATAAAAAATGAAAAAGAAGAAGTCTCCTTTTCAAAATGGTACACGAGGATCCCTTGGACAAAACATTTTCTAAATCTTGATGTTTAAAGGCTTGAGCAATCAACTTGTACCAAGGAATAATTAATTTCATTTGATCCATGACTTTTGCTACTTGACTTAGAATATAAGAAGAAATGGTCTTAAAAGGCAATCAAAAAAAATCCATCCATCGAAAAGTCCCAAGAATCCATGCACTTGATCCAATTTTCAAAAGTCTTTTGTTTCACAACATTAGAGCATTCATACATTTTCTTTTAAGATGAATTTATTAAAAGAGCTTAAGTCACTGTGCCTACAAGCAAGCATTACTAGGGATAGAAGGCCATCTTTGGTTAAACCAAATTATTTCCTATTACCTAGAATGTTTATCATCCATTGCTAGCCCATTTGAGCCTTCAAACATTTAGCCTTTTTTTGCATGAACCCACTAAAATCTAAACTTGGGGTGGGAAAAATTCAAAGTATGCATGCTTAAATCTCATGTTGAGGAGGAGTCGACCTTGTAACTTTGAAGCTAATTGATAAAGCTCTCCTAGAAGATATGAAAGACAAGTAGAGAATTCATTAAGCTAAAGATAAGAGATCATCAAAGAAAAATGAGCTTTCACTCAATCAAGGAAAGAGAAATGAAATTCCATCAATGTGAAAGAAAAAAAAGTTGTGCATCAAGTTTGAAGAATCTAAAATTCTTCATGTCAAGAAGATTAGAAAGTTCATCCAAAAGAAAGTTCATAATAAAAAAAAAAAAAAAAAAAAAAGATTCATCAAGCACAAAAAGGTGCAAGTGCATTGAGGCGAGAAAGAAGTCTAGAAAGTGCATCAAAATGATTGAAAATCTTTAAGCTGAGAAATACAAGGAGGGCAAAAGGTCCCCAAAAGTTTATTCAATCAAGAGATTAAAGACCCAAAAAAGAAAAGAAGCCTGCTAGGCTGAAAACCCAAAAGGGCGGTCTAGGCAAAAGCTAGGGCCAAAAAAAAAAAAAAAAGCCTGCTAGGCTGAAATCCCAAAAGGGTGGTCTAGGCAAAAGTTAGGGCCAAAGAAAAGAAAAAAAAGGGATAAATCCCACCAAGTTGGAAACTTGAGGATGCAACGTAAAAAGAGAAGAATTTTATAGATGAAAGTCTAGAGGTATGATTCAAGATGCATGAGCAAATGTTGATACAAGTGACCAATGAAGACTAGTGAGAAGATGACAATGAAGAAATGAGAAAACTCCTCCAATACTTGATTTTTGAGTAATGCATACTTGGGGGAACATCATAGGGAATTTTGAGCCTTTTTATGTCATTCATTTCATAACCTAAACCCGGCCTACATTACAACCCATGAATAAGACCTCCTTGAAGTCTTGCTAATTGTAGGCACATCTTAAACTCTAATAATAATTTTCTCTTGAATTAAAAAGGAAAAATGCTTAAAATTGTCAAACCCCACAGGATGATATGTATGAGGACAAAATTTCTCAAATTCTCAAATCCTCAAAATGACTTAAAAGAATTTCCAAACCTAGAGCACTCTCCTTGTTTGCACCCCAACAATGTGATTCATAAATATTATCACATTTCATTTCTTAATTGCCTTTGGAGACTTAATCTGAAGATGTTCAAAAGGATGAAGCAAATTTGATTACATGAATTTAATGATCTTGATCCTTCCTAATCAAAGAGATTTGTTTGATTCTTAAACACTTTGATTTGCCAAAATGGTTGTTCAAAGGATCACCTCTTGTTCATTTCAAAAAAAAAAAAAAAAATTCATTCTTTTTCAAAATCTAGTTCTCTTGAACTACATCTTGACCTGATCCTCTATGACAGAGGTACGTAGGCAGCCTTGCAGAGGCCCGGTCCCATTCACCTAGACAAACTTGGAGAACAAAGTCAAAAAAATGTGACAAAATTGTTTGGGTGCATGTTAGGTTAAGCCCATTTATTTGCATTAAGCATGTTTAAACTTGGAGCATTGGCCCATTTATATTGTGTGCAAGTTTTCACGATAATTGGTTTCTAACAAGCTAGAGAAAGAAAGCCTTTTTGCAGGAACCAAGGATGACAGACCATGATCTTCCTTCATGTTCCCTAATGGTCACAACATCAAATGAACTCAAGTTCAATCTAAGCATGGAATATGCCCCAAACTAGGGGCATTGGTTATTTTGTTTGGATTGGTTTTAATTTAGGTTTTTCTGTTAGATTGGTTTTGATTTAGGTATTGTGATTAAATTGATTTTGGGTATTTTTCTATGGTGTGTAAATGGGATTTGATTTTGAGGGACACTGTTTTGAAAAGACAATATGGTGCCATGAGAGAGAGAGAGAGAGAGAGAGAGAGAGAGCCACATGGCAAGTTGTGAGAAAATGTGCCCCTAGCATTACTCTTGTTTGGTTTGCTCCTCTTGGTCTCTTTTTCCCCTCTCTCAAAAAAAATAAATAAATAAATAATTTTTTTTTTTAAATGTCAAAATTCCTCATGTTTTAGCACTTCAACAAGATGGGTAGTAGCACTCCAACAATAATTTCCTTATAATTATACGGGGTATGTAGCACTTCAACAAGACAACTATTGGACAACTTGAAACCTTACTTCATAAAGCGAGACCAGATTGTCAACTTCAACATTCCATAAGTCCACCGATTCAAACTAGAGTAGCATTTTCGTCCCCCCCCCCCAAAAAGGGTCAAATAGTAAGATAAAGGTTGCAAATTTTTCATAATAATTGTGCAATGTATGAATGAAGTGACTTAGATTTGAGCTTGCAGTGAGAAGGGATAGATACAAAGTTTATATTGTTCAAATGGTTTTGGCATGTTAGGTTTTATAGTTAGAAAATTCCATCATTTTTAACCTTGTTTGAGTTGGATGGCATCGAATTCGTTCCTTGTTGGTGGAGAGTAAGAGGTTTTCATTGGAAAAGAGTTGAAATTTTCAATATTGTTTGTCATTCACAAAGTTAGAATCTAGGTGATATGAAGTGCCGCTGTCAAAGATGATAGAGGATCGGTTGGCAAGGGGTGAGTTTGTTTCGCCAACAACATGAACGAAGGTTTGCGCTAGCCCGCCACCACGGTTATGAGATTTTCTTGCACTGATTTTGCTAAGCCAATGTCGACACAGAAGAGGAAATCCTCAATGAGAAACAAGGGCTTGTTGTAGGAGAATGATGTATTGCATGCTTGTGATGTGGCTGATACATAGGTCGTGTGGGTGTTGCCGCTTGAAGGCTTGTTGGTATTTTGTTGGAAAATAGCCTTTTTCGAAAACCTATTTGTTTTACGGCATAGTGTGTATAGTCAATTTTTTTTTATATCAGCGAGCTAACAAGGAGCTTGTGGATAATGAGTTTGTCTTTCGTGAGCTTGGTCGCACTTGTGTTGAAAAAGATTGAATGGTTGAAACTATCTCCAGGAACAAATGCTTTGATGACTAGTTGCCGATGAGGTGCAAAAGCCCACAGTTTGTGAATGAGACCCAGAAGTAGCCACTGAATGCAGAGTTGAGACCATTCTTCGAGCAAACTTGATAAAAATGGATGTGATGCTTCCTATGGTGAGCCCTTTTTTTTTTCTTTTTTTTGCCATCACTTGGATATATTTGGTGATGTGTTGAATAAATTGTCTTTGCTTGTGTAGGATGGAACTTATTTGGAAAATCACAAACCCATTGTGAGATAAAGACCCATGAGGCTGAGTTCCTCTGGTAGTTGAAGTCGCATTTCATATTGAAGTCGACTCTCCATTGATTTTGATGGTCGCAAAGCATGAAGATCAATTTGTGGTGCGGTTGTGCTCAACCTTGCTTTGGCCATTGCGTTGGAAGTGAATTGTCCCCATTGTTTGCTGTAAATTTGAATGAGCAAATTGGGTCCATATGAGGAGATAATGATGAATGAGACATCGGGGATGCTTCAATTTTTATTTGCTTTATTGTTGGCCAATTTGGTGAGATTGTGTTTGCCAAGATTAGTTTTGATGAAGTCGTAGCCATGAGCAATACTACTGGTTGTCTTAGGATGTAATCATTTTTTGATAGAGATGTAATCATTTTTTGAACATAAGTCAAACTCGAACTCATTACTAAACAAGATTATATGTATAAATTTGGATTTTTTTGTCGAACAAGTTTGAATTTATTCATGAGTTACTTTATTAACTTATTCCTTTTTCTCATATAGAATAAGAGCATGACAAAAATAAATAAAAAATAAAATTACCCTTCACAAATCTATGAATTAATTTTTACCTCGAATGAGCTATTTATATTATCAATGAACTTCAAATAATAATTTAATATCATATAAACCTATTTACAAACATATACAATTAAATCTCAAGTCACCACTCCCGAGAATCCACTATTATCAAAACAAGCAGTTACAAGTAAAGGAATCTCAGTACCTTATACCAACCTACAGTTGAACCCTTACCCCAATACCCAATTGGACTTGTTCTGTAGTGACAATTTCCCCTTTTGATGCACGGTTCCTAGTACGTGACTAACCAATTTGATGCGGATCCCAATACACTACTTCAATCACCAACTAAGAAGGTTGTTGGCTGCAAAGTTCTTCAGTTCATCCACACGATGAAGATCAAGAATATGCTTGGTCACAAAACCCTACGGTGCACATACATAGCAACTTCTTCAAGAGAAAGAGATGAACTAGAGCAAGAACTTCGTCTCCGATCACAATTTACTTGAACAGAGTTTGCTCAATGCTTGAGCAACTTGTGAACAGTTTGACAGCCCTTTAAACAGTTCTTTTATATGTCTAGGGTTAGGAGAAAAGAAGGCCCAAAGACACATTCACGGATCCCAAGAAAAAAATAACAGAATTTCTGTTTCTTTAAACCTCGACAGATAGAAGCTATTGAGAATCTGTTGAGCTAGCTGTCGAGCCACGGGGCTGAAACAACTTCTTAAACCTCGACACATGCTAGCTGTCGAGCTAGTTGTCGAGCTTTAGTAACTTTGCACTTTCAACTTGTTTTCTTGGACAGACTTGAAGGCTTCAACACTTGACCTTGAAACATAGTTTCTTGAAGTATTTAAACACATCATAAATCTACCCAAATACAAATAAAGTACGTTTTGTCAAAGGATTAGCCAATTACATAAAATATTGACATATGTTCCTAACAAATAAATCACATATGTCCTAACAATCTCCCCCTTTGGCAATCCGTGACAAAACCACAACAAACAAATGAACATATGAGAGAAGTCATAAATCACTCAACTCATACTCACTTGTTGAATACAATAAAATCTATCCTAACACAAACTCTTGAAAAACTTTGCAAGAAGAGAGTTTATGGCAAGTAGACTTTGACAACCTGTATTTCTGAAACACTTTAAACAAAACTCATCAAGGCATCTTTGTGTGAAACAGAAATAATAGATTGCATACACGTAATAAGAAGCAGGTGCATAAAGAGAGAAAAGAAACAACACATGTAAGGGGTAGGTGAATGAGAAACATACATCAACATATATAAAGAAGATAAGTACAATGTATGCCAAAAAAAAATGGTCACAAGACCTAAAGTACAAGAACAATGTATTTATAAAAGAAAGAAAAGAAAAGAAACGTAAAATCCTCACTACATCCCTCATATCAACACTCCCCCTAAAAAAATGTCCTACACCAACTCTCCCCCTAAGTATGACTACTCTCATATCAAAACTACTTCCCCTTTTTGTCATGAGTGACAAAGGGTAAGAGTGTCAAGTAGACATCTCATCGGTAGAGCTAGCATCTCCATCATCATCATCCTCAGAAGCATCATCGTCATCACCATCATCATCATCAGAATCAGAATTAACAGAAGTTGGTGAAGGAGTAGCCTCGGGAGCAAATCCGCCCATGGTCGCCTACCGTCGAGCAATACAGCCAACACGGACGTTCATCTGATACATCTCTGTAGAGAGTGTACCTAGACAAGAATCCATGCGCTGAAGCTGCGCCATGATGTCTCCTAGTGACACATCGCTTATAGAAGAGGTGGGAGTGGATGTGGATCGAGCAGATCGAGATGGAGTCGGATGGGTGGAAGGTGCTGAATCCATCTGTCGTGACCTAAACTGAGCCTCGCTACGTTTAACGATAGCGTAATCTATGGCACACATGAAGGTGAAAGGGTCGGACGCTGGAAGAGGGATGGAAAAATGGTGTAAGATCCTCGCGATAGCAGAAGGAAAGATGAGCTTATCACGAGACGCCGAATCTAGATGAACATCTATGATGGAAAGAATAAAATGATAAGGGAAATCAATCGTAAGATGCTCAAGAAGGGACAATAAAAATCGAGCATCAGGCTCGGTGATAGAGTTATAATGAGAGAGAGGATGGAGTACAAAGGTCATCACCATGTTCAAAAACCGCAGGCCTTTTGCAAAGGCCGAATAGCAAGTGAACTGGCGCTCACCCCACTCGAAAGGACACTCACAAAAAACTGATTTAAGCTTATCCTTGGACACAGTCCGTAGACGCTCACAACTAGGATAGTCAGGAAACTCTACCCTAGGAACCCGAAGCACATTCGTAACAAGCTGCGATGTGACAGGAATGCGCGTATCTCAAATGCGAGTAAAGAAAAGAGGTACTGAACAATCAATCCCGTACATGTTGGAGTAAAACTCCTAGATAAGTACGAGAGGACATGTGACCGGGACGTCACACAGTGACTCCCATTGATGTGCATGAAATATATACAATAAAGTACTCACATGTCTACATATTTAGTCTTACTTTTATGTTATTTTGTGACTGATTATATAATATTTTTGTGTTGTAGGTAACAAGGGTTTTACATGCAAAGTGGGGCTAGGCCAATTGAATCAAGCCAACTTACATTAAGCCAGGCATGAATTCAACAAAAGACCAACCCAATTAAATTTAAGTCCAATTGGAGCAAGAAATCAAAGGAAATATGCACCAAATCCAAGTCCAATTCGGATTAGGATTCCAGACTGCACATCAGTTAGTATTTTTGGCATAACTTTTGGCTCAGATGTCCAATCGAGATGATTCAAGTTGGGATAGAACGATAACTTAAAGATCTACAACTTTGTAGTTTATCAAAAGTCCAAATTCTGATGTTAAATGGGCCAAAACCGTCGGTTAATTGAAGCCTAAAAATCTGGGATTTTCTCCAAACGGGAATTCAACTTGTAATAGGATTCCTTGACCTATTTAAAGGCTCTTTAGGGCAAAATTCAGGGGGGCTGAAGGCTAGTGCTAGGGCTGAGGGCTGAACGCATAGAGAGCTGCGGCTGCGGCTACTTCTTTGGTTTTCTTCCATGACAGTTAGTTTTATTTTATTTGTCTAGTTTAATGTTTAGTATTTTATTTTTGTGTTTTCTTTCAATTACCATGTGTAGCTAAATTTATAATTAGG
The DNA here is from genome assembly GCA_028535165.1 of Quercus tomentella. Lineage (NCBI taxonomy): Eukaryota > Viridiplantae > Streptophyta > Magnoliopsida > Fagales > Fagaceae > Quercus > Quercus tomentella. The sequence continues at coordinate 82,053,695 of JAPQVY010000156.1, forward strand.
GTTGAGGATGAAACCTTGTTAAGGATTAACAGTAATATTTATGTGATTTGATTTTTCCCACAATAGTTGTTCTTTATTGATTTAAATTGTTCTTGCTTCATATCAATTGACTAAGGTGGGATTCTAGATATGAGTTCAATCATGTTTTTCTCATGATTTAGGATTTGTCTTAATTAATTGAATGCTTTGTTTATTAATTCTTGATTATAAAATTGGATATCGTTTGTGATTTGTCTGTCAATGGATACAATTTATGATTTGATTTTTAGAATTGGATATATCTTGTGATTTGTTTGGCTACGGATACAATTGATGATTTGATTTTATACTTAAGAAGCGAAGAAGAACATGCTTTTGATTTTTAAAATAAGGGTTTAAATGATGATATTTTCCATGATAGCAAGATTGATTTCTAGATTATCATGTAGTGAGTTGGGAAAAATTAATGATCATAAATATATGATGATATGACTTACAAGGTGAATTCCAAAACCTTAATTCCTTTCTCTTGATTGTTTACATCTTTTTATTGCTTTATATATTTTGCTTAGTTTAACTATTAGTTTAATTTTATTATTTGCTTAGCTTATTTGATTGCAAACAACCAATTTTTATTAAACTAGATTAGGATTAATTTGGTTAAGGTTTAATTAATTTTCCTACGTTCATACAAGTCCCTGTGGGTTCGACCTTGTTCTTGTCCAACTATACTTCGGTACGGTTCGTACACTTGCGAGTATTTTAAAATTTCACAACACCCATCCCCGACTGTGAATGACAGTGGGAAGGTCGGTGTCGGCGAAGTCCGCCAGAATGACTTGGCGTTCAGAATGAATGTCGCGTCTAGAAAATTTCTCCGAGAATGCCTTGTGGGCATCATCATCATGGAACTGAAGAGAGAGAGGAGCAAAATCAGAAGACGAAGAGGCACCGAAATGAAGAGGGTTCCAGGCTGGAGTGGACTTACACTTAGGTGCCATAGACACAATTAACGTAAACAGAATAAAGAGGGGGAAGAAAGAAACAATCAGAAAAGCTCCAAAACAATTCAAATATAACAAGTATATTGAAAAGTAGAGAACGTATGTATGGGAAATGCGTGAACATGTGACATGCAAAAGAAATTGCATCATGGGCTCAGCCCAATCCAATCCTACCAGCACACAAACAGATTGCACACATCTAAATGCATGATAATACTGTTATTATGCTAATGTGATGCAATGCATGAGATTTTAAGATCAAATCTTTAAAACCCATCCCAAAATTTCAACAAAAACTCAACAATTTTGAAAAACCCCAAAATTTTTCAAAAACCCCAAATCCTAGGTTTCAAAACATGAAATACATAAATATGAGAGATTAGAAGCTTACCAAGTGAAGAAAAACTTGAAAAAGCTTGAAGAAACCTTGAGGAAGAAGATTGGAGTGAGATGAGAGAGTTTGGGAGAGAAGAGTCAGAGCAATCGAGAGGGAGATCGACAGAAATGAGAGGCGGATTGCATGAGGTGTTTAAAAAGAGCCTCAGTAAATCTTGACAAATGAAGGTGTCAAGACATCTGTCGAGGTAGGTGTCGAGAAAAAGGTCGTCGACAGCTGCAGGTGTCAAGGAACAAACCACCATATCAAGAACAGAAGCTCGATCGATCGACCTAGCTATCGAGAAGCTATCGAGGAGACAAGAACTTTCTCAATCGATCCACCAGGTGTCGAGGAGGTGTCGAGATTGCAATAAGCAAAAAAGCTTGGAAGCTCGACAGATAGCCAGGTGTCGAAGATGTGTTAAGCAAGCTTTTAAAAACAGTTTTTCGAAAAGAGAAAAACATAAATATGAATGCAATCAAACATGCAACACAACCAATGATCCAAACACCATATAAACCTCTCAAAATCATCTCTCAACAGCAATTTTAAGCACATGGATCCCAAAAACACACACACACACTAAACAAGTCTAACTAACTTTTATATTTCAAAAAACAAGTCAAGACAGTTTAGTGAGCATACATTAACAGATGTAAAATCTTGTGATGGCCAAATCACATTGTACCTGCACATGTATCAAGAGTAGCAAAGAATATTGCGTGTTGTGTGTGAAAAATATCGCAAGATTGCATAAGTGTATACATGTTATGACGATTTGAGATATGAGAAAATCACTTTAACTCACACACAATTATAACTGCTTGATGGGGACTATCACCTTCGAGGTACATCCTATAACTCCCATATCTCCTAGAAGACACGCTTGCAATCATATTTAAAGCATTTTTTATTCTTTTTGCTTTTATTTTCTTTTCATATTTTTATTTAAGCAAATCATGCATGGGCATATAAGAGAGAGAAAAGAAAATACCCAATGATGGTAAGCATTTGACATTTCAATTTTGTTATGCCGAAGTACACAAATGTCATTGACACTGCACTTTTGCTATGCTGAAGCATATAGGTGTCATATTATGATTGGCGGGCAACAGTGGTGAGATGGTTATTTATACCTTTCTTTTATGATTTTTTAGTCCTCCCCGTCAAAAAGAGTGATACAAGTGTTAAGTACAAGAGATCACTTAATCTTACTCATCACAAACAAGAGCCACAAAGCTCACTTGCTTAGTTATGCATAGAGATGCTCATCTAAGCTACAAGAGATACAAAGTTTAGAAAACTTTGCTTCAATGGCCATCCAAGGTACACAAGTACCAATGTACACAAAACACACACTGTTTTTGTATTTTTTTGATTTTTAAAAAAAAAAAATTTATATGAAAAACAAAACAAAACAAAACAAAAAAATAACCAAACAAAAACATGTTAAACAAAGCAAAGCATCAAAACTAGACTGACTCAAAACTTGAAAGCAAAACACACAAGTAATGCACACACAAAAACAAGAAGAGAGAAAGAGAAAAGTGATAGAATCACTTGGAGCCATTTTCCTTCCACACCTTGGAAGAACCTTTCCTTTGATTAAACCCTTGAACCGGCGGTCATGGGGAAGAATTAAAACCGTTCAAGTTCGAAAGGAATATGAAGGCTTTGGGAAGATCTCCAAGGGGAGCAAGAGAGGATTAAAGCTGATTCTGGCTTCCAGATGCTATCATGCTATTGCTTTGTTGAGTGGCAAGCCACTTATAGCAATTTGATCGAGTATGATCGGCAACTCCATAATGATGACAGAGATGCTACTCCTTTTGTTTAGGTTTTTGAGAGTTAGACTTCTTAGCCCTAGGATTCTTAGCTTCCTTCATATCTTGCTTAGGGGGTGCTCCTAAGATAGATTTACCTTTGTCTAAGTTCTCACTAGCTAAATCAGTTTTAACATCATTGTTGTCAGTTTCAACATTATTACTAGGAGGAACAAAAATAGTAGTACTAGTAGAAGCAGTATTAGAGGAAGAGAAACCATACCCTAAACCTATTCGATCAGAAACAAATTTTTGAAGACTGAGCATCTCATCAAGCTTTGCACTTGAAGTCCTCTCCAATTGAGCTCTGACTTGAAACAGCTCCGCTTCAAGCTTCTTAGTCTTCTCAGCCAAGAAATTGTTCTTGAACCTTAGTGCTCCAATAGTCTAATTAGCCTCATCAAACTTTGTGGAAAGTTTCTTATGGTCAAGTTCTACATCACTGAGCTTCTTGGTGGTCAGCCTATATAGTTTCTCATGCTTCTCAGAAAGCTTGTATAGTTTCTTATAGGCTGTATGGATATCATCTTGATCATCCATCTTCTCAAACTTGGATTCCACTAATTCTTCTTCTTCAACCACATCTTCAACAATCCCATCAGTAGGATTAACAGTGGCAGTGAAAGCATTCAAGATTCCATCATCCTCATTGTCGGAATCATCCTCAGGCTTGGTGTCGCTCAAGGTAGCAACAAGTGCCTTACTCTTCCCAATGCTCTTGAGATAAGTAGGACACTCTTGTTTCATGTGACTAAAGCCTTGACACCCGAAGCACTTAGGTCCTGCGGGAATAATGTACTGACCGCCATCCCTTGCATCCTTCTTCCCTTTGTCTTGGCTCCTGAACTGAGAAGAACTGGATTGCCTGCGGTCCTTGTCGAAGCCCTTTCCATTTGCATTCTTCATAAACTTCTTGAACTGCCTGGTGATGTAGGACTTCATCTTAGAATCTTCATCATCTGAAGACTCATCTGTCTCACTGCTCTTGGCCTTCAGTGCTATGCTCTTGCCTTTACCCGTCTTGTCAATCCTTGATAACCCTAGCTCGTAGGTCTGTAGATTACCAACCAACTCTGTCAAAGGAATCTTGTCAATATCCTTTGATTCCTTAATTGTGGTGATCTTAGCATGGAATCTCTCAGGAAGAGATTTGAGCACTTTTCTCACAATCTTGGGTTCAGGAATGGTTTCCCCAAGATTGAACGCAGAGTTTACTATGTCCTTGAGTTTGGCATAGAACTTATCAAACGACTCATCCTCCTCCATCTTAATCTCTTCAAAGCTTGTAGTGAGCCTCTGTGGCTTTGAATCCTTAACAACCTTTGTTCCCTCATAGGTTGTCTGGAGGATGGTCCATGCTTCCTCAGCAATTTCAGTGGAGGATATCTTCTTGAACTCCTCATTAGTGACTGCGCTGAATAAGGCATTCAACGCTCTGCTATTGAAGTTTGCCACCTTGATCTTGGCATCATCCCAGTCGACTGGCACTTCCTTCAGCTTGGTCTAGCCTATCTCAATAGCTTGCCACACTTTCTCATCTAAAGACTGCAAGAAAGCTCTCATGCACACTATCCAGTATGCATAGTTAGTGCCATCAAATAAAGGAGGTATGATTAATGACTATCCTCTATCCATGACAAATAGGGGTCAATGGATCAACACAGCAAAGATTAAACCCTAATCAGAGTGTGCCTGCTTTGATACCACTTGATAGTACAAAAACTTATTGACCCCTTGTGATGAATTAATTAATTAATTAGCCAAGTTTATTAATTAATCAAATTAACATGCAAATGCGTGGTAGCACAAACAAATCACCAAATAACTAAATATGCAGCGGAAAAAAAATAACACAGTGATTTGTTTACGAATGGGGAAAACCTAACGGCAAAAATCCCACCGGGTGATTTTGAGGTCACTACTCCCGAGAATCCACTATTATCAAAACAAGCGGTTACAAGTAAAGGAATCCCAGTACCTTATACCAACCTACAGTTGAACCCTTACCCCATTACCCAATTGGACTTGTTCTATAGTGACAATTTCCCCTTTTGAAGCACGGCTCCCAGTACGTGACTAACCAATCTGATGCGGATCCTAGTACGCGACTTCAATCACCAACTAAGAAGGTTGTTGGCTACAAAGTTCTTTAGTTCATCCACACGATGAAGATCAAGAAGACGCATGGTCACAAAACCCTATGATGCACATACACAACAACTTCTTCAAGAGAAAGAGACGAACTAGGGAAGGAACTTCGTCTCCGATCACAATTTGCTTGAACAGAGTTTGCTCAATGCTTGTGCAACTTGTGAATAGTTTGACGGCCCTTAAAACAATCCTTTTATATGTCTAGGGTTAGGAGAAAAGAAGGCCCAAAGACACATTCGCGTATCCCAAGAAACCAGAACAGAATTTCTGTTTCTTTAAACCTCGACAGATAGAAGCTGTTGAGCCACGGGGCTAAAACATCTTCTTAAACCTCGACACATGCTAGTTGTCGAGCTAGCTGTTGAGATTTTGTAACTCTGCACTTTCAGCTTGTTTTCTTGGATAGACTTGAAGGCTTCAACACTTAATCTTGAAACATGGTTTCTTGAAGTATTTAAACCCATCCTAAATCTACCCAAATACAAGTAAAGTGCGTTTTGTCAAAGGATTAGCCAATTACATAAAATATTGACATATGTTCCTAACAAGTGAATCATATATGTCCTAACAGAATATTTATTCATAAAACATAAAAGGGTAGACGACTATCATCCAAAAACCCTTGAGTTATTCAAAGCCAATGGCTATTGTATTTTTGCACGTCCATAAACTTGGACAAGGAAATTGTACTTGAATGAATTTAAGGTAAAGCCCAAAACAATGTGCACTTCCAACAAGATATAAAATAAAATAATTTTTTCTAAAAAATAAATAGATTACTGGGATAAACCACTGGGGGCAATACCCCCAGAATTTGGGCTGTCCTTGCTAACATCAGTGGCGTCCTAGGCAGTTTCAGTTGAAGCATCGTCCACCACGTTGATGTCCTCGGAGCTCGTCAAAAGTAGGGAACTTTCAGTGGCAGTAGGGATCTTGAAGGAGTCAAAGTCCATCTCAGGATAGGCCTCCTTGGCATCAGAACGGAAGTCCTAATAGCCAGTAGTATAATGACGATCCAGACGAATCTTGAACTCGTCTGACTTCATGAAGGCTGCAATGGCTTCCTTCTGGCCTTCTCCATAGATGAGGTGAGCCCTAGAACCTTCCCTTCAAGGTGAGTAATATGGGTCTCCTTTTCAATAGAGTTTGCCTTGAGCTCTTCCACTTCATCCTTCATCTTCCTCTCAATTCCCTATAGATGAGTAAGATTCTTAGTCAGCCTGACCTCCCCCTTCTTCAAAAGAACCTCCTTGTTCAGTTCTAAACTCTTCTCCTTGGCTTGGGTGGACACAGTGTAAAACTTTGACATGGCCTATAGATGGACGAAGGAGAGTTATAAATTTTCTTTGAATCATTTTGAAAATAAAACAAAGATAATGAAACTACATACCTTGAAAAGGTCATGGATGGAAAAATGCTCAAAGTCTTTCACTGACATGTTATAACATGCATTCACCTCATTGTCAGTGATAAGCCCTTTAAACGCCCTCCAGGCATAATCCTCGTCCAACACCAAATTGGGGGGACACTTGGTTTGCTCTGAAGAATGAGTCTTGTGAGGAGCTTGGGCTACAAGAGGAGGAAGGTTCTTAGGCTGGACGGGTGGAATGGTCTGGACGAGAACTAGATTCACTGCTGGGTCATCCAGGTCTACCGTCGAGGGAGTGAATTTTGGAACCTTGGGAAAAGGAGTCTTGCCAGACTTTTGCTTCTTGGAACCTTGACAACTTGGAAGGTCACCAAGGTCCACAGAACTAGATATGCCCTTCCTCTTCCCAACTTGGATGACATGCTTCTAGATGACCGAGGGAGTAGCATTGTCTTGAACTTGGACGTCCTCTTCACCCTCAATGCCACTGGTGACAGCTTTCTCCTTGTTTTCCTTCATAGTAGCTAACCATATTTAAAAAAAAAAAAAAAAAAGGGTTGGACAATGCTTACTTTGATGAGTGGTCTCCTCGTGGGCAAGGTTTTTAGTAGTAAGCTCAGGATCAAGTCAACAAACAGCTAGACAACTGAGGGTTACCAAACTATGGAAAGATCTCTCAGGGTAAGCACGAGCCCTATTGATACACTCCAAATGAAAGTCGTCCAAGTGTGGACGAGTAATAGTTGCATCAATATAAAAGAAGGTTAGATGAGAAAGAGTTAAATAAAATAAACAAAAGGAAGGAAGAAAGACATACCTTCAGGACAAAGACGATTTAGGGGGCTGGTGAAAGGAGGGAAGGGGGCACTATTTACATCAACTGGGTCCCCAGTACGATTTCTAGAAATAATAAAGAATTATTTTTTCCAAAACCTATCAGAAGAATTATGGCCCTTAATCAAACTAAATTGAGGGCCCCTAGACGAGAACTGATAAAAACCAGTAGATTGTTTAATCTCTGAGGGCTTATAGCAATAAAGGAACTTGTCCACTGTGATTGGACAGTTCCCCTCAAGCACCTCACGTCTTAACACTTGCATGGTAACTATCGTCCTCCATCCATTAGGATTGAGCTAGTTTGGTCCAATACCCAACCTATGGAAGAGACTTCTACAAAAAGAATTTAAAGGAAACCTAAGGCCTGTTAAGAGGTAAGAGGTATATACACCAAGACCTGAAGAAGGAGAACAACATCATTTCCCTTTTTCAGGTAGATGAGGCCTAAATTCATTAGGAATTTGGTATTTACCTACAAGAGTTTTAAACTTAATTGCGTCCAGAGTAGACGCCACCTCAGGGGCATAACTATAGATTATATTTTCTTCCTCCTCTTTGCCTTGAGGAGGACTAGGTGACTTTCTGGAAGAGCTAGCCTCAACCCCAGAAGCCATCCTACGTTGCATCTCCTAGAATTTCTTCAAAGGAAAACTAGGGACCCCAGACGAATAATACTCATCTAGAGAACTACTATCACTACTACTTGTACTACCCTCGCTACTACTCTCATAACTACTACCACCACTTCCAGGGGACACGTCTTGGTACTCGTCTATCATTCTCTCAGTACTACCACTAGACGCAAACATAATTGGAAGAATGAACAAGACAAAAACCTAAAGATGAAGGGAAGGAAGTACCTGAGGAGACTAGAAGACGAGGACTAGATGAGGCTCTTGGACAAGAAGGTAGAAAGGAAATTATCAAAAGAGTGAAGGGTAAGAGAGAGATTGTTCATATTTATAGGGCCTAGAGGGGTGTCAATGAAGCGACGCGGACCAACCAGAAGCTAACACGTGGCATTTTCCTCGAAATGATGAATCGATGCAACAAGTCAACCAATGAGATTATGACACGTGGCACAATCTGGAACAATAAAATTCCACCTGAGTAAGGACGACACGTGGCATAATGATTGACCATTAAAATGTTGACAGGTGTCAAAAGCAAACAGTTGTATTACGGAATTCTAGACGACCCTTGGACAAAGGGGGCAACTAATGGTGAACTAAAAATTGAACCTTCTCTAGTTCGTCCATAGAGTCGTCCAGGACCAAAAAGGTTAGCCCAACATAAAAAGGTCGTCCATCATCAGGAGGTCATCCGTGGGTATGAAGGTCGTCCATCAGGGAAACACTTGGACAACCTCTCAACACTTAGACAATTTTCAGAATAGATTTATAAACAAAAGCTTATAATTCGGATCAGGTTCTACTATTTTGAAGTCTAAGCAAAATCCTTGTTCATCGCTATAACTTCCCACTAAGTTCTTAACTTCTAATGGCAGTCGTAGAAGATAAGATTGAACCTTTTAACTTCTATAGCAGTTGTGGAAGTTAAGTCTGAGCCTTCTAACTTCCATACATGTTGAGGAAGTTACCAAACAAGTAATCACTCCAAAGCTCACTATATAAGGACTCATCCACAACAAGTGAAAGTAAGTTTCCACTACTCCTAAAGTTGGAATTCTTAAGTTCTAGGAAAAAAACTAACTTAAGCATCGGAGTGTTCTTGGCCGAATCACCCTGGTCACTTTTGATCTTGTTTTTCTTTCTTTTCAGGCCTTTCAAGCAATCACTAGCCCATGGAAGCCTGGAGCATTCAGCCTATTGATTTTCTTTGTATCATCAAAGTTTATGGGAGATACCATATTGGATAATGCAGGGATGGGCTAGGAAAGGGGTTGGGCCTATCCACTGCTTTGAATTTGAAAATAAATTAATAGCTTTGTTTGTTTTCTTACTTTTTCACTCATTTCATTCGCTAGTCGATTCTAAATTTAACCCAAAGTTTTTCTCTTTTGTCATTGAAGGTTGATGTTGAAGGAAGTTGCTAAATTCTCAAAATCATAATTCACCCCAAAAGAAGAAGCAGAAATCCTATCCCTTGTTCTCTCATAAAGTTAGAGGTGTGCAACGAACCCACCAACCTAGTAAAACCAACCTAATCCAACCAAACCCTCCGGGTTGGGTTAGGTTTCAAGGGTTGGGTTATGATTTTTTTTTTTTTTTTTTTTTTTTATTTACAGTGGTTAGGTTGGGTGTGGGTCAAAAGATTCACAAATCCGCCAAACCCGACCTAACCCACCTATATCTAATATATATTTAAAATTTAAAAAATTTATTATATAATTTTGTTATTTACTTTTTTGCCTTTTTTCCTAAATAAAACCCAAATCATAAGTTTTTCTCATATAGTTTGTGTTTGTTTAGTCTTATGCTCATAGTTATTGGGTTATAAATTTGCTCTTATTTGTGGTAGTGTTATTCTAATGCTCAATATCATAATAATAGTAATTATAAAAAAAAAATAAAGGGTCCAACCCTACTCACGAGGATTAGGTTGGACCCCTGTGATGGGTTAGATTGGATTGAATTTTTTTTTTACCCACCATGGTAAGTTGGATTGAAAAAACTTCTCATCCCCATCTAACCCGATCCATGCACACCCCTAAATAAAGTTCACCTCCATACCGATCATTTCATTTCACTTGTTGGGTTATTGGGCTTTTTATCATATGATATGAATAATTCTTAGATTTATGTTTTTGTTGGGTTATGACGTTAATTGTTTGTTATGAACAAATGTTTCAAAATTGAAATCTTTGAGATTAAGATTTTTTTTTTTTTTTTTTTTTTTTTTATGGGGCTTAATTGAGTTATGTTATGATTTTTGTATAGAGGCTGAGATTCAATGTAACATTGGGTCCTTCTAAAACCAACCCTTATCTATTTCAGACATGTATATTAGTCTAGTAAGCTCTGTTACCTACTGTTGATGGCCATTTTGGAAGCCCAAGTGGAACGGAGAAGCCCAACAACACGGACAGAAAAGAGTTGACAAATGGATAGAAAACCCATTGTTAAGGGTCATTTTTAAGAATCCAAGTAGAAAGAAGAAAGCCCAGCAACAAGGGCAGCAAAGGGTTGGCAAACAGATGGCAAAACCATTAAGCCCAAGCGGCAGGAATAATGGATCACAGGCCCATGAAATAAACATATGGGCCTTGAAGAGGCAAATGGGCTTAAAGAAGCCCGGAAAGAGAGAAATAGCATACCCACTGGCAGCATATGATATAGAAAAGTGAGAATGGGCCACTGAAAGTAATGCAAACAAAGAAAGTAATGCAAACAAAGAAAGTAAGGGGTTAATGGTAGGCACATGAACCCCAAGGATGAGAATAAGGTAATCTTTAAGTCACTACAACACTCGCAACAACAAATGATGGAAGAAATCCGTCAACTAAAAGCAAACAAGACGAAAGAAAAGGGGAGCCAGCATGTCCCAGAGCATGCGACAGACAAAGAGGAAACACTGGCCCCCCAGAATGCAGAGCAACGCTTCATCACTATGGCATAGGTAGCAGCTTTCCTGGAGCAGGAGAGAGCTAGAGCACCTAGAGAAAGATTCTATGCACAGAGACCCCCTTACCCACTAAAGGTACTCAACAAGCCATACCATAAGAGGTATGAGCCACGGGCCTTCGCCCAGTATGATGGCAGGAAAGGAAGCGCCGTTGAACACGTGAGCAAGTTCATCGATACTCTTGGTCCCTATGCAGCGGATGAGGACCTATGTCTTCAAGAGTTTTCCAAATCGCTATGTGACCGGGCGTACACCTGATGCATAGGCCTAAAGCCAAGATCCATCCCGACCTGGGATGATATGGTGGATGTATTCTGTATGAAATACTTCCACGGAGAAGAAATAGTGACGCTTGCAACCTTGCAAGCGACCAAGCAAAGAAGCAGAGAAGATTTGATGGAATACATCAAGAGGTTCGGGGACATAGCACTTGACTTCTATGACCATTGTGAAGAGAGAACCTTAGTAGAAATATGTATGACTAACATGATTCAGGAATACAGAGCAGTCCTGGAAAATCTAGAAATTTCCCAGTATGCACAACTGTTGCAAAAAGCCAGGAAGACGGCCCAGTCCGTAAAACCAAGCTCAGACAAGAGAAACGCCCCGCAAGCTTTGGTGGTGTCCACTGGAAAGCGAAGAAGGAAAACCGAAGGGATGGAATATGACACGCCCCCGCCCATACCGTGTACCCCAAAGGAATTGGATGTGTTGCTAGATAAATGGATAGCAAACGGAATCTTTAAGCCCAACCAGGTTTCTAGAGAGCCCACGGAGGAAGAGAGAAGAGACCCTCGCTTTTGCCACCTGTACAACTATGTACAACATCCCACTACAGAATGCTGGGCGCTCCGCAGATTGGTGCATTGTAGGATTAAAGAAGGGACTCTAGAGTTAACCCAGGAGGAGGTCCGAAGAAACCCACTCTCGAATCATAAAGGGAAGGGTGTAGCAACAGTGGTAATATGCACAGACCCGGGGGAGGACGAGGAGGAGAACCCGGCCCTGCCTGCCGCAGCAATTTCCACCCTACAGCAGAGTGCCAAATTCAAAAATTTGTTTGACCAATTGGGGCTCACAGCAAAGGAAAGAAAGATAGCCACAGAGGCTTTGGTGAGCATCGCCTCCAGGGTAGGAGTAGAATGTTTATCAACAGAAATCCCAGATAACAGAGCCCTCTTACAAGAATCAACCGAGATCACTTTTAGCAATGACGATATGGAGGTGGGATACCCAGATCACAAAAGGCCCCTCTATTTGGCAGCATCCATAAATCAAATCCCCATCAAGAGAGCCTTGGTAGATACAGGTGCTTCCGTAAACCTTATTCCATTGAGCACCTTACAAGCGGCAGGAATTTCAGAAAGAAAGATCCAAGGATGCCTAATGGAAGTGACAGGGTTCAGCGGAAGGGGCGAGTACACCGCAGGCCACATCCAGCTGTGGTTGAAAGTAGGCCCCATAGCTTCTTTAGCTCATTTCCATGAGGTAAAAATAGAAGTATCCTATTATGTGCTTTTGGGAAGGCCTTAGTTACATAAACACCGATTGGTCCCATCCACTTATCACCAGTGTGTGAAAGGAAGATTGAATGGCAGAATGATACGTATAGTCGCAAACCCCTCGCCATTCGAGCAGGCAGAGGCTCACCTAGTGGAAACTATGTTCTACGACCAATGGGCTCCATCTGGGGAAAGCTCAGTATCAAAGCCACGAGGTACCTTCGTGCCTAAGTGGGAAGACGTCCAAGGGGGGAAAGGGCATGCCTGGCTATTGTGTATGCTTCGCAGAGGTTGCGCCATTATTTCTTGGCCTACGAAGTATGGCTGATGACCAAGTCCCATGCTATCAAAGCTTTGTTACAACAACCGATCCTCTCTAGTACAATATCCCAGTGGTTGTTACAATTGTCACAGTATGACTTGAGAATGGGGACACCTAGGGCGGTGAAAAGCTAGGCTATAGCAGATCTATTGGCACAATTTCCAGGAGAGGAAGAATTCTCGCTGAATGATGAAGTCCCAGGGGAAGTAGCCATGGTAGAAGAGGCCAGAGAACAATGGGTAATGAAATTTGATGGGTCTTCCACCACCCAATCTGGAGGGGTGGGAGTAGTTTTGTACCATGGAGAAGACAAGGCAGTGGCGCTATCGTTCAAACTGAAATTCCCCTGTTCAAACAACATGGCAGAACACGAAGCCTACTTAACCGGGCTAGCCACGACTCTCGAAATGGGAGTCAAACATTTAAGGGTATTGGGTGATTTGAAACTAGTCGTCTACCAGACCAAGGGAAGCTTCTCCTTAAAAGAACCCAGCCTAGCCCTATACAAAGCAATGGCCCAAAGGATGGAAGAAAAGTTTTCAACCTTCGAAATAGAGCATGCTCCAAGGAACAAAAACCGGTTTGCGGACGCATTAGCCGCATTAGGGTCACAAATAATTTTCGAAGGGGATAGCACCAGGATAAAAGTCAACAAAAGGAAAGAATCCATTATTGAGGTGTTGAAGGAAAAGTTCCAAGAGGAACAGTGCAAAAGGGATTGGCGGATCCCCATAAGGGAAGTCTTGATAAGAGGAGAAGACGCCACAGAATTAAAGATACTAAAAGACTACACCCTGGTGAGAGAGGACTTGTACCGCAGGATGCCAGGTGGGGTCTTGTCCAGATGCGTGGGGCAGGAGGAGGCCTAGAAAAAATTGAAAGAAGTACACGACAAGACTTGCAGATCCTGCGGGGAGGTCAGCCTTTACCGTAGACTTCAAAGGGCAGGCTTCTACTAGCCAAGTATGGGTAAAGATGAAAATCATGTCCAAACCCAGTGTGAGACCTGCCAGCTCGTGGCAAATAAAGAGGAAAGTTATGCTGTGTTCATCAGCGAGGACTGGAGAAGCCCATTTATACAATACTTAATAGAAGGCATCCTGCCACAAAAGCACAGTGAAAGATACAAGCTTAAGAGGTTGGCAACACTTAACTTTTTGCATAACATGCTCCTTTTCAAAAGGTTACGATGGGGGACCCTTTGAGGTGTTTGGGCCCTGAAGAAGCTAAAGAAATGATAAAATAAGTACATTCAGGAGAGCGTGGGGAACACCAGGGGAAGAAAAAGCTCTACAGATGCATGTAGAAAAATCTCTACAGATGCATGCTACAGATGGGCTACTACTGACCTACCATGAAAAGTTATACGGCAGAATTTGTGAAAAAGTGCCACAGTTACCAAGTACAAGCCAACTTGATTCATACTCATCCGCAGAATTTACATAGCATGGTCACCCCATGGCCCTTCCACACTTGGGGGCTTAATTTAGTGGGACCAGTTAACCCACCATCACGTGGATACATATGGATACTAGTGGCTATAGAGAATTTTACTAAGTGGGCAGAGGCAGTACCACTCCGTAAAGCCACAGGAGGAGCAGTGGCAAACTTCATCAAGGAGAATGTAATTGTAAGATTTGGAGTGCCCCATAGGAACATCAGTGATAATGGCACACCATTTGTCGATAGTAATATAAGGAAGATGCTAGAGTTCTACCAAGTCAAGCACCACTAGTCATCGCCTTATTACCCTCAGGGGAATGGGCAAGCAGAGGCAACAAACAAGACTCTCATAAAGATTATTAGTAAGATGAGCCAAGAGTATACCAGAGGATAGGCGACGCACCTGCCAGACGCTCTTTGGGCTTATAGAAATTCACCAAAGTCAGCCACAGGCTTCTTACCTTTTTCCTTGGTCTACGGAACTGAGGTAGTAAGCCCAACAGAAATAATGACTCCATCCCTGAGAGTCATGCAGATGCAAGAAAAAGAAAAGGAAGGAGAAGTTTTTGCGGCAGAAAGGCGCGAAGATCTAGAAGGACTTGATGAAAAGAGGGAAAAGGCCCAGGAGCGCAGCCGCAGATACAGACAAAAGATAACTGAAGCCTATGGCAAGATGACCAAAGAGAGAGTGTTCGCAGAAGGGCAACTTGTGTTAAAAGTAGCAGACTATGTTAGGCGAGGCATGGTAGGACCATCTAAGTTTGCACCAAAGTGGGAAGGACCCCTTGTGATAAGGGAAGCGCATCAAAGTGGATATTACTGTTTGACTCAAATGGATGGCAGAGACTTAATGGATCCCATCAATGGGAAGTGGCTGAAACGTTATTATGCCTTGGGAGAGAAGTTATGTGGTTGTCCCTTTCTTTTGTCTTGTTAAAAAGCTTTTATGTTTCTTTTACCTTTTCTTTCTTTCAAGTGACTACATCACAAGATAGAATTGTAACGTGCTTTCATGAATATGTAATGAAAAAGTACGAAGTATTAGCACTCTATGTCATAGCAATAGTAAAAGTAGTAGCAAAGTGTAGCATCATAATTACAAACTCAAACTGTGGCAAACACACGCCAAATAAGTGTTATAGGAAACATATAAGTGTCCTGGATGAAGTAATAAGAGAAGGAAAAAAAAAAAGAGAAATAAGGAAACTGCATCATCATCAACGGAGTCCGAAAATGAGAGTCTGATCTCCAAAACGGCTAGGTCCACCAATGCTAGAAAGAAGGCGCTTGCGACGGCCCTCCAAGTTTGCCACCTCCTTCTTCAGAATCTTAATCCGAGAATTAATAGCATCAACAGCTGGCTAAACTCTCCTCATAAAAAAGGCTCGAGTGACCTCACGGAGATGATCCAAAATAAACTCCACGACAAAACCCACACTAATAAGCTCCTGAATCGCGGCCCTCCACTGTAGGATCCTCTCGGTGGAGACGGTGTCAACAAAGTTGTGCTCGATGTCGTTCATCACGCTCCCCAACATCTTCAGGAAGTTCTCCCTGGCAGAACGACCAAGACGAAATCCTTACATAAAATCACCAGTGAAGGGGTTACCGGTGGAGATGACAAGGGGCAAAACAGGGGAAACAGCCTCAGTTCGAACAGCGGCAGGAGAAATAACTCCCTCTGGAGGAGTAAGTGTCTCGGCAGAAATAAGGGTGGTCTCACTAACCCCTTCAATATGAGTACCCTCTTCTCTGGGTACCGGCTTGGTGGGAGGGGGAGGAGCCTCGGCAGGAACTCCTTGCGCAGCGGCAGAAGGAGCAGGTGTTCCAAATGCTACATCAGCCCCATCGAAAAAGCCTTCCATGGGTACACCCATGGAGGCAAAGATCTCCTCGGCAGTAGGGCGATATACGGAGAGAGGTTCAGGCTCCTCCTAAAAAATATATATATACATATAAATACATATGTGAAGACCAAAGGAACTTTTAATTGCATGAGTCAAACAAAAACATGCGGCAGAGGAAGCACATGCAAAGAAAAGAAAGGGAAGAGAAGAAAAGAGAAGTACCTCAAACTCAGGCTCATCAAGTAAAATGGGACGGGTGACTGACGTATCCTCCTTCTGCTTAGACTGCAAAGAAAAAAAAATTGGGAGAACAAAAGACAAGGTTAAAGAATAAAAAAAGGGTCAGCAAGGTTAGCCACAAGAAATTCAAAAAAGTACTTTAGAGGTAACTTACTCTTCGCTCATTAGCAAACGTAGGATGAGGGGTTGTCTTTCTTTTGCTGCCTCATGTTCTGCTGGTGGGGGGAGCATCTGTAGGTGGCCGTGGAGTAGCAGGCTTGGACTTACTTACAGATTTAAGCTTGGCCAGACCTTTCTTACTCGGTGCAGAAATTTTTGTAACTTTAACTTTTTTCTCCCAACCTAGAGGATAATCGCCAGTGTGCCAATACCACCCTCTTTTCTCCTTATCCCATTCAAAGACGGTAGACTGGTTCTGTTTCCTAACATATGCTAACACGGATTTAAAGGGCAGAAGCAATCGAGGATTAGCCGAAATAACCATACTGAGCCCATCAGGAGGAATAAAGGAGAAACCACGACTACCCACCAAATAGTAAAATCCGGTCACGGTAGGCACTATAAAAAGGCCCTTGCCGTGTATAGGAAGGGGACAACACAAGCACCACGGTATTAGGAATTTGAAAACCAGGAAATAGAAAACAAGTATTAAGAAAAATAAGTAGAAAGAAAAAAGATAAGAAAGGGGAATATCAGAAGAAAAGGAAAGAAAAAGATAGAGAGTTAGAGCAGCGGGCATGCACCAATAGGTTGATTCCCTCTCTCCCTCTCAAAGTCTTGCTCTCTGTCGAAAACGAAGATTTCTCTTGTGCACCAACCATTCAGGTCCGCTTCCCTCAAAGTGATTAATTTCCACAACAGGATCTCCCTGGGAGATTATTCACTTTGAGAAGAGGCGTTCTTCCCTCTCTGGTTTTGGTCCTGCGGATCAGATTTAATCTGATTTCTTTCCTCTTTTAATTAACCCATATACTACCCACTTGTTTCCCTTACTTTCCTTATAAAAATAATTGTTGTTAGACTGTGATTATCTTTTCTTATGTAGGGATTATCTATTTACTTTAATAAAGAAGTCAAAGTACTTTCCTTTATCTTATTATTACCATATCTACCTGTCACGACTCATCTGAAACAATTCTGCCCGCCGTAAGCGTGCTCCTGGCAGACGAGGCATAGTTTGCGCACAAGTCAGACCATATTGAGTTGCAGTTGGACTGGTCTCAACTCCCTTACGCAGAATATTTTTGTCGCCCAGTACCGCAGGAGGTAGCCCAGCCTGATTTAACCAAAAAGGCCCACTACATTAAATTGGTGACTCCACTGGGGAGTTGAGAAGCAGATAGGGACAGAAGCCCTTGCAAACAAATGCCTCCAAAGTCCAGAACAACGCGAAATATGAGTGTCGTGCCCTTACAAGCAGAGTCCAGGCCAACAACGCCTCACCAACAACAGCCTAACCAGGCGGAAGGTGCCAACGGAGTGGGGGCTGAACCCTAGCCACAGCCAAGAGTCCCTACTAAAAATGCCAACATCTTCATTGAAGTTTTGCAGTCCCTGCAACACTAACAACAACAAATGATGGAAGAAATCCGTTAGCTGAAAACAGACAAAACAAAGGAAAAAAGAAGCCAGCATGACCCGGAACATCCGGCAGACAAAGAAGAGACACCAGGAGGAGGTGTCCCACAGAATGCGGAACAACGTTTCATCACTATGGCCAAAGTAGCCACTCTCCTGGAACAAGAGAGAGCCAGAGCACCTAAGGAGAGATTCTATGCACGAAGGCCTCCTTACACACTAAGGGTACTCAGCAAACCGTACCCCGAGAGGTATGAGCTGCGGGCCTTTGCATAGTACGATGGCAGGAAGGGAAGTGCAGTTGAGCACGTGAGCAAGTTCATTGATACTCTTGGCCTTTACGCCACAGACGAAGACTTATGTCTTCGAGAATTTTCCAAATTGCTATGCGACCGGGCATACACCTGGTACATCAGCCTAAAGCCGGGATCAATCTCAACTTGGAATAACATGGTGGACGTATTTTGCACTAAGTACTTCCACGGAGAAGAAACGGTAAAGCTTGCAACCCTGCAAGCAACCAAGCAAAGGAATGGCGAAGATTTGATGGAATACATCAAAAGATTCAGGGACATAGCACTTGATTGCTATGATCATTGTGAAGAAAGAACATTGGTGGAAATGTGTATAACAAACATGATCAGGGAGTACAGGGCAGTCCTAGAAAACTTAGAAATCTCCCAATTTGCACAGTTGTTGCAAAAGGCTAGAAAGACTGCTCAGTCCGTGAAGCCAAGTTCGGACAAAAGAAACGCTCCGCAAGCTATGGCAGTATCTACTGGCGAACGGAGAAGGAAGACTAATGGGAGGGAATACGATACTCCCCCACCAATACCATGCACTCCAAAAGAATTAGATGTGCTGCTAGACAAATGGATAGCAGATGGAGTTTTCAAGCCTAATCAAGTTTCTAGAGAACCCACAGAAGAGGAGCGAAGGGACCCATGCTTCTGCTGTTTGCATACCTACGTGCAACATCCTACCACAGAGTGTTGGGTGTTCCGCAGATTGGTGCACTGCAAGATCAAAGAAGGGACTCTAGAACTATCCCAGCAAGAGGTTCAAAGAAACCCACTCCCAAACCACAAAGGGAAGGGTATAGCAGCGGTAGTAATTTGCATGGATCCAGGGGAAGACGAAGAAGAAAATCCAGCCCTGCCTACAGCAATTACCACTTTACAGCGAAGCTCCAAATTCAAAAATTTGTTTGACCAACTGGGGCTCACAGCAAAGGAAAGAAAGATAGCCACGGAGGCTCTGGTGAGCATCGCCTCCGGGGCAGGAGTAGAATGCTTATCAGCGGAAATCCCAGGTGACAGAGTCCTCTTACAACGAGCAATGACGGCCATATTTCAATGACATGATGCATCAGGAACTAGAGGACTACGTGGATAACATTGTGGTTAAATCAAGGAGGAGAGAAGAGCACTTCCACGTGTTGAAAAGGGTATTTGAAAGGTGTAGAGCCTTCCTCTCAAGTGCGCATTTGGAGTGTCCTCTAGGAAATTCCTGGGCTTCCTGGTTCACAACAGGGGAATAGATGTGGACCCGGCCAAAGCCACGGCCATAGCCACTATGAGACCTCCGGTCATGGTAAAAGAGTTAAAAAGCTTCTTAGGGAAGGTCTTGTATATCCAGAGATTCATCCCTAGGTTGGCATCAATCACTTCTGCTTTCACCAAATTGCTCAGGAAGGGGCAAAGCTTTGAATGGGGAGAAACGTAGCAGACGGCCTTCAAGAGGCTATAACAGATCATGATGAACCTCCCTACGGTATAAGCCCCAGTCCACAGAAAGCCATTGCTACTCTACCTAGCCGCCAATTCTGATGCCATTGGTGCATTAATCGCCTAAGAGGATGGAGGTGGCGTTGAACAACCAGTGTACTACATCAGTCGTGCCTTAAAAGACGTGTCTGGCTATTGTGTATGCTTCGCAGAGGTTACGCCATTATTTCTTGGCCTACGAAGTATGGCCGATGACCAAGTCCCATGCCATCAAGGCTTTGTTGCAACAACCAATCCTCTCGGGCAGAATATCCCAGTGGTTGTTACAATTGTCACAGTATGACTTGAGAATGGGGACACCCAGGGTGGTGAAAACCCAGGCTATAGCAAATCTATTAGCATAGTTTCCAGGAGAGGAAGAATTCCCGCTGGATGATGAAGTTCCGAGGGAAGTAGCCATGGTAGAAGAGGTCAAAGAACAATGGGTAATGAAATTTGATGGGTCTTCTACCACCCAATTAAGAACAGTGGGAGTAGTTTTGTACCATGAAGAAGATAAGGTAGTGGCGCTATCGTTCGAACTGGAATTCCCCTATTCAAACAACATGGCAGAATACAAAGCCTATCTAACCGGGTTGGCCACGGCTCTTGAAATGGGAGTCAAGCACTTAAAGGAAATGGGTGATTCGAACCTGGTGGTCTGCCAGGCCAAAGGGATCTTCTCCCTAAAGGAGTCCAGCCTAGCCCCATACAGAGCAATGGCTCAGAAGATGGAGGAGAAATTTTCAACCTTTGAAATAGAACATGCTCTAAGGAACGAAAACCGATTTACAGATGTGTTGGCCGCACTAGGCTCGCAAATAATGTTCAAAGGGGATAACACCAGGGTAGAGGTCAACAATAGGGAAAAATCCATTTTTGAGGTGTTGAAGGAAAGATTCCTAGAGGAATGGTGCGAAGGGGATTGGCAGATCCCCATAAGGGAAGCCTTGATGAAAGGAGAAGGTGTTGCAGAACTGAAAGTATTAAAAGACTACGCCCTGGTGAGAGGAGAACTGTACTGCAGGATGCCTGGTAGGGTATTGTCCAGATGCATGGGGTAAGAGGAGGCCTAGAGAAAGCTAAAAGAAGTACATGACAAGACTTGCGGATCCTGCAGGGAGGTCAGCCTTTACCGCAGACTTCAAAGGGCAGGCTTCTATTGGCCAAGCATGGGTAAAGACGCAGACCGAGTCCAAACCCAATGCGAGACCTGGCAGCTCGCACTAGATAGAGAGGAAAGTTACGATGTATTCATCAGCGAAGATTAGAGAAGCCCATTCGTGTAGTACTTGGCAGAAGGCATCTTGCCACAAAAGCATAGTGAAAGATATAAGCTTAGGAGGTTGGCAACACGTTACTTTTTGCATAATACGGTCCTTTTCAAAAAAGGGTACGATGGGGACCCCTTAAGATGTTTGGGCCTTGAAGAAGCGAGAGAAATGATAAAAGAAGTGCATTCGGGAGAATGTGGGGAGCACCAAGGGAATAAAAAGTTTTACAAATGCCTGCTGCAAATGGGCTACTACTGGCCTACCATGAAGAAGGATACGACAGAATTTGTGAAAAAATGCCACAGTTGCCAAGTGCAAGCCAACTTGATTCACACTCACCCGCAGAACTTACATAGCATGGTCACCCCATGGCCCTTCCACACTTGGGGGCTTAATTTGGTAGGACCGGTTAACCCACCATCGTGTGGATACATATGGATACTAGTGGCTATGGAATACTTCACTAAGTGGGCAGAGGCAATGCCACTCCGAAAAGCCACAGGAGGAGTAGTGGCAAACTTCATCAAGGAAAACATAATTGTGAGGTTTAGAGTACCCCACAGGATTATCAGCAACAATGGCACACCTTTTGTCAACAGTGATGTAAGGAAGATGCTGGAGTTCTACCAAGTCAAGCACCATCGTTCATCGCCCTATTACCCTCAAGGAAATAGGCAAGCAGAGGCAACAAACAAGGTTCTCATAAAGATCATCAGTAAAATGAGCCAAAAGTACATAGGAGGATGGGCAACGCACCTGCTAGATGCCCTTTAGGCTTACAGAAAATCACCAAAGTTTGCCACAGGATTTTCACCCTTTTCCTTGGTATACGGGACAGAGGTAGTAAGCCCAGCAGAAGTGATGACTCCATCTTTGAGAGTTATGCAGATACAGGAGAAGGAAAAAGAGGAAAAAGCCTTTACGGCAGAAAGGTGTGAAGATTTGGAAGGACTTGATGAAAAGAGGGAGAAAGCCCAAAACCGTAGCCGCAAATACAGACAAAGGATGACAAAAGCCTATTGCAAGATGACTAAAGAAAGGGTGTTCGCGGAAGGACAACTTGTGCTAAAAGTGGCGGACTATGTCAGAAGAGGTATGGCAGGACCATCTAAGTTTGCACCAAAATGGGAGGGACCCCTCGTGATAAGAGAAACACACCCAAGTGGGTATTATCACCTAGCTCAGATGGATGGCAAGGACCTAATGGATCCCATCAATGGGAAATGGCTAAAGCGTTATTATGCCTATGTTAAGGTTATGTAGTTGTCCCTTTCATTCAAATGAGTTCAAGGTTTACCTTTTGTTTTTTTCAAGTGACCATGTCACGAGACAAGTTTGTAACAAGCTTTTATGAGTACACAATGAAAAAGACATGAAGTATTATAAAAAGCATTCCATGTCATAAGTAATAGCATAAATAGCAACGAAGTGTAGCATCTTAAAAGTTACAAACCCAAACTGTGGCAAGTATGTCAAATTAGCCAAATAAGTGCTATAAAGAAAAAATATGTAGATGAAGTGTACTAGGTGTGGTAGTAAAAGAAGGAAAAGAACAAAAAAAGAAAAAAAAGAGAAGGGAACTACATCAATGAAGCCCAAAGATAAAAGGCTGGTCTCCAAAGCGGCTAGACCCACCAATGCTAGCAAGAAGACACTCACGACGACCCTCCAAGTCTGCCACCTCCTTCTTCAAAGTCTCAATCCGTGTGTCAATAGCATCTATAGCAAGCTGAACCTTTTTCATGAAAAAGGCTCGGGCAATCTAACGGAGATGGTCTAGGATGAACTCCACAACAAAACCCACACTGATTAGCTCCTGAACTGCAGCTCTCCACTGTAGGATCCTCTTGGAAGAGACAGTATCAACAAAGTTATGATCAATATCATTCATTACGCTTCCCAGCAGCTTCAGGAAATGCTCCCTGGCAGAACAACCAAGGCGGAATCCCTGCATGAAGTCCCCTCCACTACTGAAAACTGGCTTTAGGTGAGAAACGCAATCCTGGGGAACCCTGAAGCCATGGAAGTCCACATAAGGAGGGCTAGAACCCCAGAAGTCTGCAGGATCGAGGTCGTTAATCTCAGGCTGATAAAAATGCACAAAAAAGGCTGCGGCCTCAGCCACGAGGTCTGGAACCGTGGTAGAACTGTTGCCCACCTTAAACTGAGAAGGGACAATAGGCAACGGACCTAACAAGGAGCATGAGACGTAACATGAGAAACCATGAGCTAGGAGCAATAAACTCACAAGAAAGAAATAAGGGAGGAGATGAGAAACTCACCAGGACCCTTGAGAATGGGGGCTGTGGGAACGGCAGAAACAGGTACAGAAGGTACGGCAGAAACGGGCACTCTGGGAATAGCAAAAACGGGTGCTATGGGTGTGGCAGAAGTAGCGGCTGAAGGCATATCTACGCCTGCTACGACCCCTAGCCCCTCAAAAGTCTTTGCAAAATACGAAAATAGGCATACAAATAAAAGGAAATTGCAGCAAAAGGGAGACACAAATACATACGTGTAAGGAAGAGATGACAAAAAAAAGGGAAGAATGAAATTGGCAAAAAAAAAAAAAAACAAAAAAAAACAAAACAAAAAAAAAAACAAATAAAAAACAAAAAACAAAAAAAGGGTAAGGGAAAAAAGTACATAACTATGAATTCCGTCTCGAGGGGAGCACTATCCTCGTCGTCAGAGTCAGAAATCCTCTTCTTCAAGACAGGTTCATCATCCGGGTCCTCAAGGATGTCCTCAGACCCTTCAGAGGACAAGTCCACATCAGGTCCACGTGTGGCAGAGCTAGGAATGGAAGAAGGGGTAACTACCAGTGAAGAACCATCCTTCACAGCCTGAGATAGAAATGCAAAAGGGTCACTGGTGGAGATGACAAGGGGTGTGACAGGAGAAGCAACCTCGGTCTAAACAGTAGCAGGAGGAGTGGCCACCTCTTGGGGAGTAAGTGTCTCGGTAGGAACAAAAATGGCCTCACTAACCTTCCCAATATGAGTACCCTCGTCTATGGGTACTGGCTCAGTGGGAAGGGTAGGAGCCTCAGCAGGAATTCCGAGTGCAGTAGCAGAAGAGGCAGGTGTTGCAAATACTATGTTAGCCCCATTAAAAAAACCTCTCGTAGGTGCACCATAGAGGCAGAAAGCTTCTTGGCAGTGGGGTGGTATATAGAAAGAGGCTCAGGCTCATCCTAGAAGACGAAAGGAAAAAGATATGAAGATCAAAGGAACTTTTAGGCGGATGAGTCAAACGAAAGCATATGGCAGATGAGACACGTGCAAAGGAAAAAAAAAAAAAAAAAAAAAAAGGAGGAAGAAGAAAAGAAAGGAGATGTACCTCAAACTCAGGTTCATCAAGCAAAATGGGACGAGTGACTGATGTATCCTCTTTATGCTTAGACTGCAAAGGAAAAAAAGAACAAGAGATAAGGTTAAAGGGAGAAGTCAACACACATGTCAGGATTGACTACAGGAAAGTCAAAAGTATATAAAAGATGAAGCAGAATTAGAGGTAACTTGCTTTCCGCTCAGCAGCAAACGCAGGGTGAAGGGTTGTCTTTCTCTTGCTACCTCGTGTTCTGCTGGAAGGGGGAGCATTTGTAGATGGCCGTGGAGTAGCAAGTTCAAACTTGCTTGCAAACTTAAGCTTGGCAAGACCTTTCTTACTCAGCACAGAAATATTCGTCACTTTAACTTTCTTCTCCTAACCCGGAGGGTAATCACCGGCGTGCCAATGCCACCCTCTTTTCTCCTCATCCCACTCAAAGAAAGTAGACTGATTCTGCTTCCTGGCTTACGCTAACACAGACTTGGAAGGCAAAAGAAATCGAGGATTAGCTGAGATAATTACGCTAAGCCCATCAGGAGGAACGAGGGAGAAACCACGACTACCCATCAACTCTTTTTCAAATGAAGTCATCACAGCCTACCAATATCCATGCATGGCAGGGGTACAAAGACCCTCCCTCAGTGAGCCCGAAATGGTAACTACAGTAAAAAGCTAACTCCAAAATTCAAAGGCAGTGAGCCGCAGAAAGGGTCGGATAGAAGTGGGGCACTCCATAAGAAAAGAAAGGTCATCAGGAATATCCTGGTCTAATCTGAACTACCTTTTCACTCGGTTGGCAGGATAATGAACAAACCTAATTCCTTCATCGGCCAAATAAGGCAACCACCCAGCATTGGTGGCCGCCAAGTAATCCCGGTCACATCAAAACTGGTCAAGGGGGTGGTAGTCTCGACGGTGTCAACGAACAAACCCATAGCCGAATCTACACATGTATGACCGGTACCCAATTTTCTATAAGCTCTCCAAGAAAATCCGACACCTTGATCAAAGGATTCAACAGCAGAATGGTCAATTGGCTTCAAGCCGACCCAGCGAAAGGCCAACGGAAAGTCTGACTCAAATTTGCCACAAAAATCAGTAATGGCTTGCGGACACGACTGATACATTTCTTTAGCGAAACGGAGTGGCCTACACTTCAACAAATGCTTAGCACAATGTTTGTACAACAAGTGTTGCAAAATAGTACTATGAACAGAGGAGGTGACTATATGGCAGGAGCCTGCCTAACTCTCATCGCTCCATAGGATGTCTAGTTGAACATACAAATGCCCCAAGAACATAGGAGCCAATGGCAAACTAACCCTAGCAGAAATCTTAATAGCCAAATGGAAATATAAAGGCTTCACGGCGTAGTGAGGGTGAGACCCAAAAACAAACTTGCAAAGCCAAAACACAACAAAGGCCGCACGACAGGCAGACACAGAGAATTTAGAAGAAGAACTAACCCAATAAGACAACTTGGCATTCCCGTTCATCCCCTTCTTCAACTCAGCCTTCACAGCCTCTTCCTCCGAGGAAAGCTCTAAGGTGGCAGGATCAACGTCACCAAGGATGGGCAAGAGTAACTAGTTGGCTACATCTTCTAAGGTACGGTGACCTCACTGCAGGAGAAGAAGAAGGTATGGGTGGTGGTACACCACCGGCGGACCAAGTGACGGAGGTTGAAGAGGTCCCGAAAGTTGGATAAGCAGCAGGATGAAACGATGGCCTTCAAAACACCGGCCCGTTGTAACAACCCCATGAAGCCGGTGTCAGATAACTCATTGTCCACCCACTCCCTCCAACCTAAGGCGGTACCCGATCCAAACTCGAAATGGATAGGCACGGGGAGTGAAGTGCCCTAGCGAATGATAAGATCGGGGATCGAAGAGGCCAATGGGGCCCAAGAAACGTCTGTATTTCGCTGGCAAAGAGCGAGCAACACACGGCCTAGTGGCAGTGGTGCATAATCACCAGGAATCTTTGGGAAATGGGGATGAATGTCGTACCTGGGATCAATAAGTGGAGCGCACTCACTGTCCGAGGCATGCTCTGTTTCTTCCTCCTCAGAATGGTCCGACTCGGAGTACATGGCCTCCTTGCCTACATCACGTGCGGTGGGAGGAGCTTTGGCTTTTCCCCGGTGTCATTGTACAAGAATTTGATCAAAGAAAACATATGGGGGTGTTTGAGGAAGAGGAAGCGGAGAGGAAAGGGAAAACGGAAAGAGAGTTTTGGAAAGGAAGAAGGAGTTTGTGTTTGGATTACAAAGGGACTCCCTCTTAAATACCCAGGTCATTAATGCCGGCACGAAAGGAGGTGACGGGTCAGCCATCAGAAAGAGGATGAAATTAATGAAACGGCAGCTATGTTTCAAAATAACTGCTAAAGTGGGAAATTCGAAGAGACAACACTGTTCATGGTAGAAATATATATATATATATATATATATATATATATGTGTGTGTGTGTGTGTGTGTGAATATATATGTATGTGTAAGGTAGGGACCATTGTTCAAAAAGCTCGCGAAGGAAAAGAAGATGGAAAGACAAAAAAGGGCAGAGAAGTTTTTTTATTCACATATGAACCGCAGGAACGCTTCATATGTTCGGGGGCTAAATGTTGATGGCCATTTTGGAAGCCTAAGTGGAAAGGAGAAGCCCAGCAACACAGACAGAAAAGAGTTGGCAAATGGATAGAAAACTCATTAAGCCCAAGCGGCAGGAATAATGGATCACAGGCCTATGAGATAAACAAATGGGCCTTGATGGGGTAAATGGGCTTAAAGGAGCCCGGAAAGAGAAAAAAAAGCAAACCATGGGTAGTATATGATGTGGAAAAGTAAGAATGGGCCACAGCAGGCCCAAAGTAATGAAAGCAAAGAAAGTAAAGGGTTAATGGCAAGCCCATGAACCCCAAGGATGAGGGATAATGTAATTGGGTCGGGGAAGCCCAAAGAACTTAGTAAAAGCCTATGGGAATGCAAAGTTAAGAAAAGGGCCGAGGAAGCCGAAGGAAAGCAAATAGGACACAGGAGCCCGCCAGTGATGTGATAAAAGAACCAGTGGCCGTACTGAGCCATTGGGAGAAGAATAAATGGCAGGCCCAAAGAGGCCCAGCAGGATTGAGGCAAACAACTTTGTAGCAGGAATGATAGAGTTGTATGGTAGGAAATGGTAGCAAGAAAAAAGGTAGGCTGAAGAAAGGCAAAGCCCACCGTCAAGCAAGGCCCAGCCCCTAAGTGGGACAAGCCATAAAGGAAAGGGGAACCAAAAAATAGTCAAAAATGGATGGCAGACTAGACAAGCCAACCACGGCAAACGTATGAGCAGCAAGCAGATTTTGGACATACATGGAAGAGAGGCACGCGCAAGGCCTAGACCTCACTAGCCTTTACCCAACCAATACAAGACACGGTGAGCTCATGGGTCAGAGGTAAGAGGGCATGGTTTGGTGGTGGGGAGAGGGGAAAAACCTATTTTGAGATTCCTGCTCGGACTCTTTTAGGGGAAGTGTCCTGATAGGATGATATACCAACCAAAAGAAGCAAAGCTGAGTTGAAACCACTAGGTGCATGCCATGAGGGATAGGGAGAGAGAAGGCACCCACACCATAGCAGGAAAAGGTGCCACTGCAGACAAACAAACAAAATAGTTTTCTTTTGTCTGGCGATGGGGAGTGGCACACAGATGGACCAGTGGTGGTCGGCAAATACACCCAGACCAGACAAAGGTGGTTAAGGGCTAAAATAGTAAAATCCGGTCATAGCAGGCACTATAAAGAGGCCCTTGTCGTGTATAGGAAGGGGACAACACAAGCACCACGGTATTAGAAATTTGAAAACCAGGAAATAGAAAACAAGTATTAAGAAAAAGAAGTAGAAAGAAAAAAGATAAGAAAGGGGAATATTAGAAGAGAATGAATGAAAAAGATGGAGAGTTAGAGCAGCAGGCATGCACCAATAGGTTAATTCCCTCTCTCCCTCTCAAAGTCCTGCTCTCTGCTGGAAACAAAGAGTTCTCTTGTGCACCAACCATTCAGGTCCGCTTCCCTTAAAGTGATTAATTTCCACGGCAGGTTTTGGTCCTACGGATCAGATTTAATCTGATTTCTTTCCTTTTTTAATTAACCCATACACTACCCACTTGTTTCCCTTACTTTCCTTATAAAAATAATTGTTGTTAGACTATGATTATCTTTTCTTAAGTAGGGATTATCTATTTACTTTAATAAAGGAGTCAAAGTACTTTCATTTATCTTATTATTATCACATCTACCTGCCACGATTCATCTAAAATAGTTCTACCCTCTGTAAGCATGCTCCTGGCAGACGAGGCATAGTTTGCGCACAAGCCGGACCAAATTGAGTTACAGTTGGACTGGTCTCAACTCCCTTACTCAGAATATTTGGGCCCAGTACCGTAGGAGGCAGTCCAGCCCGATTTAACCAAAAAGGCCCACTACACCTATCCAATTCATTACTTGTCAAACATATCCCAAATGTTAACTTTATTTCCTTTCTAAATTTTGTATTACAACATTTTAATACTTCTTGGATTGGATTCTATTGAACACACCTTGCAAAATAAGACTTAAATGAGTTTAGGGATTGGGATAAAAGAAAAACGTACATGGATCCATAACAAAAGATTCATTACATGGGTTTTAATGTCTGAGGTAAAACTTAGTTGTAGTACCCAATTAAATTCAACCCATGTGGTTGCATTGGCCAATAAGTTATATCCTTGAATTTGATTGTCCATAGGAAACAATAATATTGTTTGTATTGATTGGTCAATGCAACACTGAGAAACCCAATGTATAGCATCTAAGGAATCGTACTTAAGTTTTGTGTCAAATTGTTAATTAATTCATCTTTTATTGACTTTGTGGTGGGCCTTTTTGTGGTTAAACTGGGCTAGGCTGCCTCCTGCGGTATTGAGCCCGAGTATTCTGAGTAAGGGAGTTGAGACCGGTCCAACTGCAACTCAATTTGGTCTGGCTTATGTGCAAACTATGCCTCGTCTGCCAGGAGCACGCTTACGGCGGGCAGAACGTGGTGCTTATCCTCTGTTTCTGCCGCAGAAGTAACTTTTCTCCAGTTTCTGCCGCGAAAGGAACTTTTATCCAGTTTCCGCCGCAAGACTGACTTTTCTGCTATGCAATAAAGCTTCCTGCTGTGCAGTAAAGCTTTCTGCGGTACATTGAAGTTGTTTGCTGTGCATTAAAGCCTTCTGCCGTGTAGTAAAGCTTTCTGCTGTAAAGCCTTCTATTGTGCAATAAAGCTGTCTGCTGTGCATTAAAGCTATCTGTGATGCTTTAAAGCTATCTACCGTGAAGTAAAGCCTTTTGCAATGTGAATGACTACTCTTCGTTTTTACTGCAGAAATATTTTTCTACTTCTTGCACATAAACAAATCTAAAATCCAAAGAAAATACCCATCAAACAAATGTTAGTTTAAATGGGTTAGCATATTCTCAAATATATACATACATATATAAGTATATATACTTAAACGTATTCACATATACATATATAAAACATATTTTGCAGAACATGAGAAACAAGACATATGTATATATATATACTTATGGCAGGATAATGATTAGTTTGTATCAACAGTGAAACACGTAATAACAAATAAAGAAGAAAGCTTCAGCAGGAAAGCTTTAGCAGTATAATAGCTAACATGGTGAATATAATGAAAAGGTGCTACAGCAGAATAACTAGTACAAAAAGTAAAGATACCACAGCAGGACAACAGATGCAGCAGACGTGATAAAAACGTGCTACGGCAGGATGATTAAATACAACAGATATAATTTATAATGAGAGAAATCAAATATATTTGCAATCAAAATTAAGTATTGAATCTTCCCATAGGATAAGTAAACCAAGAAAGAACCCAAACCCCAACTTGAACAACCTTGTCATAGGCTTTTGCCATCAAAGTTGTGCATTTTGGAGAATAAGCCTAAATGGCTACTAGCTATTACTTTTGGGGACATCAAAGAGTGGGTTTGCTAAGAGGGAGGGAAAAGATGGTCTATTGATGCATGCTCCTATTCCTGTCGTATTTTCTCTCTTTGTTTTACCACTTTCTTTCTTTCCCTCTGTTCTTTCTTTACTCTTAGTTTCTTACTACTCTCCTGCCGTGTGTTGGTCCCCATTTTTGGTCTTTCCTTTTCCTGGGTACCTCTCTCTGGGTGCTTACTACTCTCTTACCATGGGTTTTCCTCCCTTAAGTGCTTCCCTCCATTGAGTTTCTCTCTTTCAGTGTTTTTCTCTCTTCCTCTGTTTTTCCTTTTCTTCCTCTGTTTTTCCTCCTCCATTCCCCCCCTTTTTTCTACCTAGTTACCTTCCTTTTATAGCCAACTGATTCAATGGGATTTCTCCCTTTTACCCCTAGAGCTTCACCAACTGTTTTTGGTTTGTTGTGGGCATCCTTTCAAGATTACCCACTCACCCATTGGTTGCCCAGACCACTGCCATTGTTCAGTTCATGTCTGCTGCACCACTACCCATTTCACGACAAAATTCCTTTTTGTTTGTTCCTGATGTATACCTCTACCTCACTACCTAGCTCTATGGCATGCATCAGATGGTCCCAACCATTTATTACTTCTTTTGGGTAAGATACCATCCCAGCAAGATATATTCCCCAAAAGAAGTCACGGCAGGAAACCAAATATAGACCCCCTTTTCCCCCCACCACCAAACCAAGCCCTCTGTATCCCCTTGACCATGGGCCCACCTCCCTTGTATTAGCTGGGTACAGGTTGGTGGTGCGCCGGCCCTTTTGTGCATGCTCCACTATCTTCTGTGTTTGTCTCCCACGCTGTTTCTACCGTAGCAGATTAGCTTTGTTTTGGTCTGCTGTGTGTGTTGTCTTATTTATTCACGCGTTTCCTGCTACATTTGTCATTTTCCTTTGGTTTGGCTTTTCTTTTCTTCACATGATTCCTGCTGCTGACACTTCCTGCTGCTCCTTGTTTCTTTTCATCGTGCTTCTTTATATTAGCTTTCACTCCTATCCTTTTATACAAAAGAATTTGGGCCTTTGTGGACCAGATAATGATAACTGGATCAAAAGGGTCTTGGGCAGATCTGTATTCTACGGCAGATTTGTGTTTTGCTGTAGATTGCTTTCACTTGCACTTATTTCTTTGGACCTTTCTTGCTCTTCGGTCTTCCTGGTGGGTCTTTGGGCCTTGCTTTTCATTGGGCTTTCTTTCTCATGGCTTTTGGATATGGATTTGCAAAATTGGGCATCAACATTCTGCCCCCTGAGCATATGGATTGCTCCTACAATTCATATACGAATACTTATGGAGTTTTCTTTCACGGGTGGTTTCACGACTCACATGCGAATGCTTCTCTTCTTTTCTTTACGGGCCTGTTGTTTCAATCTTTACTCTCCTTAGGCAAATCATTCTCTTTCTTTCTACAAATTCATGACCCTCCAAGGGTAGCCAAAAAGTTGCTCTTCATGAAGTTGGTGGTTTTGTTGCTGTCACCCAAAAGTGAGTTTGTTGAAAAATTTTCCTCTCTTTATCTCAATTGTTTCTGCTAACTGCCTGTATGTTATTATTTGACTTATGCTTGCTGGGCCTCTTTGGGCCTGCTGTATGCTTTCCTTTTGCTAAATTCCATTATCCCAGTACTATCATTGGGCTTGTACTATGCTGTTTCGGGCTTTCTTGGCCCATTTCATCGCTTTTGGGCTCCTTTGTCCCATTTTATTCTTTTGGGCATCCTCGGCCCGTTTCATCACTTTCGGGCTCCTTTGTCCCATTTGGGCTCCTTTGTCCCATTTTATTCTTTTGGGCATCCTCGACTCGTTTCATTGCTTTCGGGCTCCTCTGTCTCATTCGGGCTCCTTTGTTCCATTCGGGCTCCTTTGTCCCATTTGTTTTCCCTTGGGCGTCCTGGGCCCGTTTGCTGTCCTTGGGCTTCCTCGGCCCTTTTCCTAACTTCGCATTACCATGGGCTTTTACTAACTTCATTGGGCTTCCCCGGCCCAATTACCTTATTCTCATCCTTGGGGCTCATGAGCTTGCCATCAATCCCTTACTTTCTTTGTTTTCATTACTTTGGGCCTGTCACGGCCTATTCTCACTTTTTCAAATCATATACTGCCCATGGTTTGCATTTTCTCTCTTTCCGGGCTCCTTTAGGCCCATTTACCTCTTCAAAACCCATTTATTTATCTCATGGGCCTATGATCCATTATTCCTGCCATTCGGGCTTAATGATTTTCTTCTCAATTTACTAACTCTTTTCTTCCCATATTGTTGGGCTTCTTCTTGCTATTGGGCCCCCTTGCCAAAGTGGGCATCAACACTACCCTCATTCTAAGGGATTGTCGATGATGATGATGTGTGCATCCTTCCTTTGCTTGTTTCTTGGTTTGCTTCTTAGGAATTCCTTTTGATCTTGGACTTCTATAGTGGTACTCATTTCTTTATGTCTGCGGCAATTTGTATACTTATTTCTTCACGTTTCTGCAGTAGCACGTACTCATTTCTTCGCTTTTGGGGGGATAAATACTCATTTTTCTGCTTCCGCAGAATATGTAGACACTTTCTGTTGCAATACATGCACTTGTTTCTCTGCGTTAATGCACCTCTTACTTTGCTTCTGCTAGAGCAGCATCTATATTGTAGGAAGTGAAAGTTGTGGCAAATTCTGCAGTAAAAGAATTAGGCTTGGCTGTTTTAGCTAACTTACTTTCCCCACGTATTCCTCTAAGTGTGTAGATCAAAGGGTGGCTTCGCTCCCTTTTCTTATGCCTTCTTCTTCTCTTTGCATTCAGATATCTTCATTTCTTTTGCTCAAAACAAAGCATAGAGCTAACATTGCAAGCCCTCATCATAGTAGAGTACTCTTTCATTTGTTGATAATACTTTCTGCCGTGTTGAAGAACACACGTATTCTTTGCCAGGATGAAGTTTTTGCGGAGAAGGATGTTGGGTCTTGTAGAAAGGCAAGTTTCTTTCAGTGATGATGTATTTATGGAAGGCCTCCTTATTTAGAGCTACTACTAACAAGGGCAAGTGTATTGTTGCAATAGTAGAGGACCTTTTAGCCCCCAAGATCATCAATACTCTTGTACCTTTGCTGTTTGCATTGCGGGCTGTTTCTAATTCTGCCATAAATTCTGGTTCTGCTGTAAAATTGATCTTTCTACAGAAGTGACTGAGTCTGCCACTCATTTTAAGGCGCCTACAAGTGGTGCCACTATAGATATTTTTCCAAGGTGAAATGAGGATGCTTTCATGAGAAATCTTCACTTTCTAAACACTTTCTTTGTCATTCTGCCACAGCAATTATTGATTCCTTCGTGTTTGCTTTTTTCTTCTTTAACATATTCTTCTTGTCATTCTGCCACAGCCACTGTTGGTGAGAATATCACTGCCTCTTTGATGAAAAGGCATAGATGTTGTGAACTAAATCTCTTACTTTGTTGTAGTCTTCCACAGATCTTATTTCTCCCAATTCTTCTTTCTCATGTTGCTAAGCTTAGCAGTGTCTTTCCAATTCTTGTGGAAGGTGGTTTGCCACTGAGTGTGTTGCTAGAAAGATGTTTGGATTTCATCATTGATTTCCACCTTTTGTTTCTGTTGTGAATTCCTTTGTCGCTCAGCTTTTCTACAGAGCACTCTTGAAGCCTTAAAGTCTCACGAAGAGCATCTATTTTCTGCTGTAATGCTTGTTGGTTCACCTATACATATGTTTCTGCCGAAGTGCTGGTAGGCCTCCTCTTCCTGCTTCCTTTCTTTGCTTCTTTGACATTTGCACTATGCCATATCATGAAGTTTGAAGCTGCTGTAGACCAAGTGGCAGATGGATGTATACTTGCTGAAGCGCCACAATTAATACTTATTTCATGGTGGGTAATGTTGCTGCTGCATATTGACACTCTAAGCGATTTGTGGTAGCCTTTCTAAATCTGCTGCAGAATGGGCCTTAGCCCCCCAGCATATGAGATAACTGGATGAGTCTTTAGCTTTCTACGGAAAGCTTTTCGTATTTTCTGTAGAATGAGACAGCCCCCGGTATGTGAGAATGAGTCCTTAGCTTTCTGCATAAGGCTTTTTGTATTTGCTGCAGAATAATACAGCCCCCAGTGTATGAAAATAAGTCCTTAGCTTTCTGCGGAAGCCTTCCCAGATTTGCCGCAAAATGAGACTTAGCCCCCCAACATGTGAGACAATTGGATGGGTTTGATGTCGCTTTCTCTTGGTGTTGATGCTCCATCATGTGGTTCATGCATTTTCTTTGGCTTCGTTCCACCGCAGGCACAATTGCTTCCCAAGTATCTTCTGCTACATATGATTGTGGCTATAGCTTTTCTGCAGATTCTTTCCAAAGACTTGCGATCATGGCTCCTTTGCGGGTTTGATTGAGCATAGCCCCCATTATGGGCTTTTGCAAAGAACTCACAACCATGGTTCCGTTGCTGGCTTCCAGCCAAGAATTCATAACCACGGCCTTTTTGCTGGCTTTTGCTACTAAGACCCATATTCCTTGGGTTTCTTCTTCGCACTAAGACCCATATTTAGATGGAGCTTGCTTCTTGCTTCATGGTTGGCTAGTAATAGCCAAAAGTCAGTGGCTTATAATATAGAATTTTCTCATGACATACCCACATCTTTCTAGGACATCATGCTTCTTTATTCTTATGGCAGAATGCCCTTGCAGCAAAACACCTTCAATAAAAACCATGTAATAGTTTTCTGTAGCAAGAAGATAAGCAACTCTATTCACGGCAGAATGTGTGTCAGCAATTGTTTTTTGCTATTTCCCTCTTGTACACAAGCTAAAAGAAGGAGCTTTGAGTTTGCCACTGTTGCAAAGTTCTTCTAGGATGAGACATGGGCATCAATGAGCTTCATAACTTGAAAAGTGATGGTAGAGTTGCGCAATACAAGTGATCTGATACATTCTTTTTTAGAAATATCATAAAGATCATGATCATTAATGCCACTCTAGGCATAAATCCTCTGAGGTGATTCAAAGAAAACTTCTCAACTCTTCAAGGTTGTTGAATCAGTTTGCTAGACCCGATAATGGACAAAGAGCAGTTTGCAAGCAGCTTGTAGATTTGGGCTTCTTTATGGAGAGTACGTAATAATTGAATGATTGGCTTCATTCCAAGGTCTGGATTTAATTTGGACACTAGCAGCTTGAAAAGGACTCCATTATGCAAAAAGTAACATGTTGCCAGCCTCCTAAGCTTGTATCTTTCACTGTGCTTTTGCGGCATAATACCTTCTGTCAAGTACTGCATGAATGGACTTCTCCAGTCTTCGCTGATGAACACAGCGTAACTTTCCTCTCTGCCTACTACGAGCTGACAGGTCCCACACTGGGTTTGGACTTGATCTGCATCTTTACCCATATTTGGCTAGTAGAAGCCTGCCCTTTGAAGTCTGCGGTAAAGGCTGACCTCCCCCCAGAATCCGCAGGTCTTGTCGTGTACTTCTTTCAATTTTTTCTGGGCCTCCTCCCGCCCTACACATCTAGACAAGACCCCACCTGGCATCTTGCGGTACAACTCCTCTCTCACCAGGGCGTAGTCTTTTAGTATCTTTAATTCTGTGGCGCCTTCTCCTCTCATCAAGACTTTCCTTATGGGGATCCGCCAATCCCCTTCGCACTGTTCCTCCCGGAACCTTTCCTTCAACACCTTAATAATGGATTCTTTCCTCTTGCTGACTTCTATCCTGGTGCTATTTCCTTCGAAAATTATTTGTGAGCCTAATGCGGCCAACGCATCCGCAAACCGATTTTCGTTCCTTGGAGTATGTTCTATTTCGAAGGTTAGAAAACTTTTCATCCATCTTCTGGGCCATTGCTCTGTATGGGCTAGGCTGGGTTCTGCTGTGAACAGTCTGCCGAAGGATCTGTACTTTTTGCTACGAAATTTCTGCGGACAAACATTCTACACTTCTGAAATTTAGCAGATTCTGCTGTGAACAGTCTGCCGAAGGATCTGTACTTTCTGCTACGAAATTTTTGTGGACAAACATTCTGCACTTCTGAAATTCAGCAGATTCTGCTGTGAACAGTCTGCCGAAGGATCTGTACTTTTTGCTACGAAACTTCTGCGGACAAACATTCTGCACTTCTGAAATTCAGCAGATTCTGCTGTGAACAGTCTGCCGAAGGATCTGTACTTTTTGCTACGAAACTTCTGCGGACAAACATTCTGCACTTCTGAAATTCAGCAGATTCTGCTGTGAACAGTCTGCCGAAGGATCTGTACTTTTTGCTATGAAACTTCTGCGAACAAACATTCTGCACTTCTGAAATTCAGCAGATTCTGCTGTGAACAGTCTGCCAAAGGATTTGTACTTTCTGCTATGAAATTTCTACGGAGGGACATTTTGCACTTCTGGAAAAGTTTGCTGAAGGATACTTCACGGAGGAAATATTCTGCACTTCTGAAATTCAGCAGATTCTGCTGTGAACAGTCTGCCAAAGGATATGTACTTTCTGCTACGAGATTTCTGCGGAAGGACATTTTGCACTTCTGGAAAAGTCTACTGGAAGATACTTCATGGAGGAAATAATTATTCGCAGCAATATAGTAATGATGAAAGTTTTCCTTTGGCTTCTATAGCTTCATTTTTTGTTTCTAGCTTTTGGTTCTTGAGGGGAAGTAGAGCTAGAATCATTAGGATGGGAAAAAAAATGATTGAAACCTTGTGAGGGAATGAAGGGATTTTTCTCCTCTAAATGCTGAACCCAAAGGTGGAGATGGAGAGAGTTTAGAAAGCTTCTGGTGTTTCCTCAAAAGAAATGAGAGTAAAAAGGTGATAAATGGCTTAGAAAGCTTTTAGGAGAGCTGCATGTTTGAATAAGTGGCTTGCCACATGTCTCACATGCATGATAAGGAGAACAAGTGGCATCTAAAGGATAGGACCAAATATTATAAAGGCCATCTATTGTAAAGTTCTTAGGGTATTTTTGTTGTAGAACTCTATGGTGTTGCAGTGATATTTTGCTATTGCATTTTGCTCATGACACTGCTCTATTTTAACGTTGCTGTATTCTGCTACAGATTTCTGCTACGGTACGGTCCTGCTGTAACGCTTCTACATTCTACCATAGAATTATGCTACGGTCCTATCTTGCTGTAACATTGCTGCATTTTGCCACAGAATTCTGCTACGGTACTGTCCTGCTGTAACGTTGCTGTATTCTACCATAGAATTCTGCTACGGCACTATCCTGCTGTAATGTTGCTGTATTTTGCCACATAATTCTGCTACGGTACTGTCCTGCTGTAACGTTGTTGTATTCTGCCACAGAATTCTGCTACGACACTGTCCTGCTGTAACATTGTTGCAATATTCTGCCATAGAATTCTGCTATAGGACTGCTATGACATTTTGGATACTTTCCTGAGAGTATAGCTTGAAAGGTTCAAGAACATCTGCATGTCTTGCTTTGGTAAGGACTTGGAAACATGTTTGCGAAGGAGAAATATCTCATTCTCCCCATCTTGATCCCAACTCCCCAGTGAAGTCGCCATTTTAATGTGGTGGGCCTTTTTGTGATTAAAGTGGGCTGGGCTGCCTCCTGCGGTATTGGGCCCGAGTATTCTGAGTAAGGGAGTTGAGACCGGTCCAACTGTAACTCAATTTGGTCCGGCTTGTCTGCAAACTGCGCCTTGTCTGCCAGGAGCATGCTTACAGCGGGCAGAACATGGTGCTTCTCCTCTGTTTCTGCTGCAGAAGTAACTTTTCTCCAGTTTCTGCCGCGAAAGGAACTTTTCTCCAGTCTCTGCCGCAAGACTGACTTTTCTGCTTTGCAATAAAGCTTCCTGCTGTGCAGTAAAGCTTTCTGCTGTACATTGAAGTTGTTTACTGTGCATTAAAGCCTTCTGCCATGCAGTAAAGCTTTCTGCCATAAAGCCTTCTGCTGTGCAATAAAGCTGTCTGCTGTGCATTAAAGCTGTCTGCGGTGCTTTAAAGCTGTCTGCCGTGCAGTAAAGCCTTTTGCAATGTGAATGACTACTCTTCGTTTTTACTGCAGAAATATTTTTCTACTTCCTGCACATAAACAAATCTAAAACCCAAAGAAAATACCCATCAAACAAATGTTAATTTAAATGGGTTAGCATACTCTCAGATATATACATACATATATAAGTATATATACTTATACATATTCACATATACATATATAAAACATATTTTGCAAAACATGAGAAACAAGACATATGTATATATATATATATATACTTATGGCAGGGTAATGATTAGTTTGTGTCAACAGTGAAACACGTAATAATAAATAAAAAAGAAAGCTTCAGCAGGAAAGCTTTAGCAGTATAATAGCTAACACGGTAAATATAATGAAAAGGTGCTACAGCAGAATAACTAGTACAAAAAGTAAACATACCACAGCAGGACAACTGATGCAGCAGACGTGATAAAAACGTGCTACGGCAGGATGACTAAATACAGCAGATATAATTCATAATGAGAGAAATCAAATATATTTACAATCAAAATCAAGTATTGAATCTTCCCATAGGATAAGTAAACCAAGAAAGAACCCAAACCCCAACTTGAACAACCTTGTCATAGGCTTTTGCCATCAAAGTTGTGCATTTTGAAGAATAAGCCTAAATGGCTACTAGCTATTACTTTTGGGGACATCGAAGAGTGGGTTTGCTAAGAGGGAGGGAAAAGATGGTCTATTGATGCATGCCCCTATTCCTGTCGTATTTTCTCTCTTTATTTTACCACTTTCTTTCTATCTCTCTGTTCTTTCTTTACTCTTAGTTTCTTACTACTCTCCTGCCGTGTGTTGGTCCCCATTTTTGGTCTTTCCTTTTCCTGGGTACCTCTCTCTGGGTGCTTAGTACTCTCTTACCATGGGTTTTCCTCCCTTAAGTGCTTCCCTCTATTGGGTTTCTCTCTTTCGGTGTTTTTCTCTCTTCCCCTGTTTTTCCTTTTCTTCCTCTGTTTTTCCTCCTCCATTCCCCCCCTTTTTTCTGCCTAGTTACCTTCCTTTTATAGCCAACTAATTCAATGAGATTTCTCCCTTTTACCCCTAGGGCTTCACCAACTGTTTTTGGTTTGTTGTGGGCATCCTTTCAAGATTACCCACTCACTCATTGGTTGCCCAGACCACTGCCATGGTTCAGTTCATGTCTGTTGCACCACTACCCATTTCACGACAAAATTCCCTTTTGTTTGTTCCTGCTGTATACCTCTACCTCACTACCTAGCTCTATGGCATGCATCAAATGGTCCCAACCATTTATTACTTCTTTTAGGTAAGATACCATCCCAACAAAATATATTCCCCAAAAGAAGTCACGGCAGGAAACCAAATATAGACCTTCTTTTCCCCCCACCACCAAACCACGCCCTCTGTATCCCCTTGACCGTGGGCCCACTTCCCTTGTATTGGCTGGGTACAGGTTGGTGGTGCCCCGACCCTTCTGTGCTTGCTCCACTGTCTTCTATGTTTGTCTCCCACGCTGTTTCTGTCGTAACAGATTAGCTTTGTTTTGGTCTACTGTGTGTTTTGTCTTATTTCTTCACGCGTTTCCTGCTACGTTTGTCATTTTCCTTTGATTTGGCTTTTATTTCCTTCACTTGATTCCTGCTGCTGACACTTCCTGTTGCTCCTTGTTTCTTTTCACCGTGCTTCTTTATATTAGCTTTCACGCCTATCCTTTTATACAAAAGAATTTGGGCCTTTGTGGACCAAATAATGTTGACTGGATCAAAAGGGTCTTGGGCCTAATTTGTCTTTGTCTGCCGAAGCCATTCTGCCAGGGAACTGTATTATGCGGCAGATCTGTATTCTGCAGCAGATTTGTGTTTTGCTGTAGATTGCTTTCACTTGCACTTATTTCTTTGGACCTTTCTTGCTCTTCGGTCTTCCTGGTGGGTCTTTGGGCCTTGCTTTTCATTGGGCTTTCTTTCTCATGGCTTTTGGATATGGATTTGCAAAATTGGGTATCAACAGACTTATAGATTAGCAACACAAGTTCTATAATCTACTATGATTTTACATTAGTTTTTAATAATATAGCTGGGAGTTGATTTGGTCTTTTGCTTTAAGCGTATGTGTACGTGGGTGATATTCTTCCAATTCATTTCTTATTCAATATACTTAAAGGATTGTGCAATCTTTAAGTTCTCACTGCAACTGTTTAGTCAACGGACCTTTTTACTAGTATTTCCAATTAAAGACTAGCACATTTAATCATGATATATACATAGTTCTTTCTACATCATCAATAATTTTGATTTAGAAGTCTCATTGATCATTGATGCCAATATGGTACCATTGTCAAGTTCATCTTATTTGCACAAATACGAGGTCTGGAGGGCCCTCAAAGAACTGCCCAAAGTTGGTGGCAAATAAGAAATTGCAGAAAATCATTAGAAAATGGAAAAAAAGAAAGTAAGAATTTTATTTTATTTATGGATAAAAAGTTATAAATTTATAACTTGCTTAACAAATAGTTACATCAGCCGCCAAAGCAGATTAAAAAACAACACTGTACTTCACATATTCAATTGACTAAAGTAGGATTCCTTGTTTTCTCAAAAAAAAAAAAAAAAAAAAAAAAAAAAAATAGGATTCCTTGAGCCTGCATGTGAATTTCCTCAGTGAGATGGTCAAACGGAGCATTTGTAAAAAATAAATAAAAAATAAAAAATTAAAGCAAACGAAAATCCCAATCTTTTATTTTTTTTGTTCTGAGAAGTTAATAGCCAAGTGGGATTCTAGAACATATGCCCGCCATTAAAATAAAAAAAATTAAAAATTAAAAAATTAAAGCTACCAAACGCGCTTTTATTTCTTCTGGAAAGTGAACACGGCAAGAGAGTGCATGAGAATGTATCTTTGCTGAAACTTCCAAATCATCAATATCAATAATCAATATGTAATTATATTTATATATATCTAAAACCTAAAGTATAGCATTTATTGTTGCTATACTCCTATTCAACTATCTCATCCGCCACATCATTAGTAATTTTTATATTCATTTTTTACCTTTAATTTTTTTTTTTACAATATTTATTAACTATATAAATATATTGACTTTACAAATCCATTTTTGGCGGTTTAAATTTTACATGTTCATCTACTTTAATTTTGATGTTAGAACTAAATAATAATTTAAAGGAAAATTAAAACAAAAGTGTTATCTACATATATTCCTCTTGGGTGGTTTTAAATTTAAATATTATTTTACTCTTTTATCTTCATTTATTTTGTCTCTTTTTATTCTCATTTTTTTTACTATAAATTTGCTACTCTCTTTCATTCTGAGCATATTTTTTTCTACGCAAAAAAGGTTATCTCTCTCTTTCTCTCCATTTTTTGTTGGATTTTTGTAATTATTTTTCTTGCATTTCTACCTTAGGGGTCCGTTTGGATTGAGCTTATTTTTGCTGAAACTGAAAACACTGTAGCGAAATAATTTTTAAATGTGTAAATAGTACTATGAGACCCATTTTTAATGAAAAAATTGCTGAAAAGTGTAATTTGTGGGACCCATGAACAGTACACAGGTGCACTGTTCACGGAAGACTTAGTCAAATGTTGCGGCTGACAAAAAAAAAAAAAAAAAAAAAAAAAAAGGCAAAACGCAAAAGCTGAAACGCAGTCCCAGCTTTCAGCTCAATCCAAACACATACTAGATTGATGAATATTTGTGTTTTTTAGAATTCTACTTGTTGAGGGCCATTTGTGAGAATCCAGGTAGAAAGAAGAAAAGCCCAATAACAAGGGCAACAAAGAATTGGCAAGTAGATGGCAAAACCATTAGGCCCAAGCGGCAGGAATAATAGATCACAGGCCCATGAAATAAACAAATGGGTCTTGAAGAGGCAAGTGGGCTTAAAGAAGCCCGGAAAGAGAGAAATAGCATCTCATGGGCAGTGTATGATGTAGAAAAGTGAGAAAGGACCGTCGCAAGCCCAAAGTAATGCAAACTAAGAAAGTAAGGGGTTTATGGCAGACCCATGAACCCCAAGGATGAGAATAAGGTAATTGGGCCAAGGAAGCCCAATGAAGTTAGTAAAAGCCCATAGGAATGTAGAATTAGTAAAAGGGTCAAGGAAACCCAAAGAAAGCAAATGGGCCAAGGATGCCCAAGAGAAAGACAAAAGGGACACAGGAGCCCATAGGTAAGAAAAAACCAGTGGCCATATCAAGCCACTGGGGGAAAGAGTAAACGGCTGGCCTAAAGAGGCCCAGCAGGATTGAGTCATTACAGTAGGAATAATAGAACAATATGGCAGGAAATGAGGGAAATCAAGAATTGGGCCAAAGAAATATAAGGTCCATCATTAAATAAGGCCCAGCTCCTAAGAGGAGCGGGAAATCAAAAAGCAACCCACATAAAAGGTCAAAGAAAACGGACGGCAAGCTATGCAGGCAATCCTCCAGACCACGACAGACGAATGGGCAGCAGGCAGATTTTGGACACATATGGAAGGAGGGCATGTGCAAGGCCCAGGCACCACCAGCCTGTACCCAGCCAATATAGAGCATGGTGAGGTCGGGGATCAGAGATTCAGAGGGCATGGTTTGGTGGTGGGGAGAGGGGAAAAATCTATTTTTGAGGTTCCGGCTCAGGCTCTTTCAGGGAGGTGTCCTGCTAGGATGACTTACTACCCAAAAGAAGCAAGCTGAGTTGGAACCACTAGGTGCATGCCATGAAGGATAGGGAAAGAGAAAGAACCCAGACCGTGGCAAGAAAGGGTGCCACGGCAGACAAGCAAATAAAATACCCTTCTTTGTCTGGTGATGGGGGGCGGCACACAGACGGAACAGTGATGGTCGGCTAGTAGACCTAGACCAGACAAAGGAGGTTAAGGGCTAAAACAGTAAAATCCGGTCACGGCAGGCACTATAAAAAGAGGGTCTTGCCGTGAACAGAAAAACGGAGTAACAACGAGAACCTTGACTAAGAAATAGGAATTTGAAAAGAGAAACCAGGAAATAGAAAAAGAAATGAGTGGGAAAGAAAGAAAGAAAACAACCAGAAAGAAAACAAAGTGAGAATTAG
The DNA here is from genome assembly GCA_028535165.1 of Quercus tomentella. Lineage (NCBI taxonomy): Eukaryota > Viridiplantae > Streptophyta > Magnoliopsida > Fagales > Fagaceae > Quercus > Quercus tomentella. The sequence goes on from JAPQVY010000156.1 coordinate 82,097,192, forward strand.
AACGGCAACCATGCACCGGTAGATTGATTCCTTCTCTCCCTCATGAAGTCCTACTCTCTGTGAAAACCACAAGGAGCCTCTGTGCATAAACCACTCAGGTCCATTTCCCTCAGGGTAGTTAATCTCCACAGCAGGACTCTTCCTGAGAGATTAATTGCGTTGAGAAGGAACGTTCTTTCCTCTTTGGCTTTACTCTTGCGGACCGGACTTTAGTTGATTTCCTAACATTCTGATTAACCCATACATATTAATACTTGTTCACTTTTGTTCTGTTCTTTCCCTTCCATAAAAATGATTATTATTGCCGTTGTAATTGTGTTCGAGGGTTGTTTGGTCATTTCCCACTAAGTGGCCAGATATTTTATTTATTTTATTATTATTATGTCTGTTTGCCACAACTTGTCTGAAACAGTTCTGTCTGCCGTAAGCACGTTCCTGGCAAACCTGGCCTAGTTTGCGCACAAGCCGGACCAACTTGAGTTGCAGCTGGACTGGTCCCAACTCCCTTATCCAGAAAACTTGGGCCTAGTGCCGCAGGAAGCAGCCCAACACCACTAGCACAGCCCACCACTTTACACTACTTATGATTGCTTATAATTGGAAAATGAAATCGATGAAGAATAAATTTTTAAAAAAAAAAATTGTCTATAAAAAATATATTCATAGGTCTTGCTTAATTATTAATAGTAGTAAAGATACAACTTAATAGCTGCCCATAGGAGGATTTCCAACTAGAGTTTTATACCCTCATTGTCTTATTATTGACTAATTCATGTGTTTTCCTTGATGCAATTTTTTTTTAATCATTTTATTTACAACACTAATTACTTTTAACCTTTGGAGCACAAATTGTCCAACAGCATGAGAAGTACCTTGAGCTTCCCCTATTGATGGGCCGAAGCAAAAAGAAAGCTTTGAATCGAATAAAGGATCAAGTGAGCCAAAATTTGTTGTTTAGAAAGGTAGGCTTTTGTCCAATGCTGGTAGAGAAATCCTGATAAAGGCAGTGGCCCAAGCGACCCCCACTTACATGATAAGCTGCTTCAAGCTCCCGGACTCGCTTTGCTCGAATCTGAATTCGTTGATGGGAAGATTCTGGTTGGGTTAGAAAGAAAATGAAAGAAAGCTAGCTTGGATTTCATGGGAGAAGCTTTGTACCCCAAAGACCGAAGGTGGAATGGGGTTTAGGGACTCAAAGGCACTCAATTTGGCGTTATAGGCAAAACAGGGATGGCGAATCTAGAAAAATCCAGAATCCTTAGTTCATAAATGAAAGCTCAAATATGTGTGAAACACAAGAGCTTGTTTAGACCCCCAATTAAAAATTACGGCTAGATTGTTTTTACTCTTACTTAATCGAAATGCGAAAATAAGAGTAAATGTGCGCAATGAATCGATACTACTCTAGTGCATAAACATGAACAAAAAACAGTAAAAGTAAAGCATAAGAGGAAGGGAAGAGAGATGCAACTACAAGGTAACATCAAAATGTGTTATCAAAGAGGAAACCGAAGAACTCGACAAAAAACCTCTTCGCGACCCTCCAAGTCAAAATCAATCCACTAGAAAATAAAGTTGGAGTATACGAATAACAAAAGACCCTTCAAGCCTAGTCTGCCCAATGTACTTGAGCTCTCCAAACTCCTGCTACCAATGGACTTCTCAGAGTCATGTCTTTTCTCGGTTTCTGTATCCCACAATATGCCCAATTGCATCTGCCAAGCCTCACCGGCTTCTTTTGGCAAATCCCCAAAGCTTCCCAAGTTTCAAAACACTCTCTACACTCTGAAAAGGTGTGGGTTGTGTTTGGGTACAAATCTCCTCTCAAGGTATGATAATGGGAGAGGGAAAAAGAAGAGGCTGGAATGATTTCTCACTGAGGATGAGTAACTTTCTCTCTAAAAGATAGGTGTGTGTGTTGTAGAAAACCTATCTAGGTTCTTCTCTCTGAATGGCCTCTCATACTTTTGTGGGTAATGAGGGTATATACAGTATGGGTGAAGAGTAAGAAAGTCATACTTAAAAATCCTCCAGGCAGAATGTTTCACGAGTATTTCGTGGGAAGACCTTACTCGCGAGACACTCGCGAAATTGACAGCCTGGCATGACTCTTCAGCTTCTAGCATGTGCTTCTCACGTGGCTATTTCGCGGGTAAGCTTCTAGCGAGACACTTGTGAAATCCACTAATTCTTCATTTTGTGCTCGATTCTTCACCAACTTAATACTAAACCCAATACAAATAAATCTCACAAAAATACAATGAAATAAAATTAAAACAATTACAACACTTTTTGTCATGGAATAAAGCCAACATAAAATATAGTTGTTAATCACAACTTTAGAATCTCCCCCTTTGGCAATTCCATGACAAAAATAACAGATTCTAAACTTAAGCATGAGTTTGGGAACAATGGCAAAACTTACTTACACCTAAATCTAAAACCTATGATGAACTTGGAACATATATACCTATAACCTGAAACACTTTCACAAAACACATTAGATCCTCAAGGTAAATCAAGCAATAAAAGGACAAGTATAATGTAACAAGTAAACATGTTGTAAGACATATGAGCAACTTGATCAAACACAAAACAGACATATGGAAATGACTACAATGATCATATAGCAAAGCAAATGATCATCTGAACATACATCCAATAAAGCCCAATAACATAGGGATGTATGCATGTCCAACACATAAACACAATGTGATGAGAGCAACAAAGCATGGATACTAAATGTAACTCAAAGCACCATAAAACAACTACAAAACAAGCATAAAGTAAAACAATACAAAACAAGGTTTTCTCAAAAGAATAATTGTCTTCTTCCCCTTGGTATATGCATCTCCCCTATGGCTTTCTCCCCCTATGAATGTGCACGAGGTAAAATTTCTCCCCTTAAGAATGTGCACATGAGTCATATAGAAATGATAATACACTTCGGTATACTCTCTAGTGTACTCTCCCCCTTTTTGTCACGAATAGACAAATGAATCAAGAGGAACGAGGGAAAGAAAAAAGTATGAACAGGGGTAAAAGATGATGCATGAGGGGTGCAAGATGAATGAGAAAATGATGCTCAAATGAAAGACAAAAAAACAAAGCATAAAGTAAACATGACATGCTAAGGATGATGGAACAAAGTATAGACCAATGCATGACATAGATACAAGAACATGTTATATGTGCTAAAATGTCTAAAAAGATGTAACTAGCATGAGTGAATGCAAAACATGTCAAGTGTTATAGTGTGTGCAGCAAAGGTACATCTAGTGTGCATGTGAGATGCATGACCAATGCATGAGCAAGCACTCACGAGGCAATGGGTATAAACCACACAACCAAAGTTTAAAACATGTTGAGAATGTAAAAACATGGTAATCCCCAAAGATCGGTACTTATCAGAGTCTAAAACAACGAGAAAATGCCATTTGGGCATTTTATCAAACACTTAGAGTGCACACACTACACATGTATGATAAAATAATGCATGAACATATGAAAAACTTGCCTAAATACATGTTATTTTTGCCACAAGGGGCCAACATCCAAAGCAAATCAACATTTAAAACAAACCCCAATAAAAAAGATTGACAAAAATTAAGTTTTCCAACTCCCATTTGAGAAAATCCCAACTATGAACATACAACCCCCAAAAACATAATCCAAGGATCAAAATCAATGAAAAGAGTTAAAGATTACCTTAGAGATGTTTATGAAATGTAAAACACTTGAAATTAGTTGCGTTTTGATGTTGAAGCATTAAAATAGGGGTTTGGGAGAAGATGGGAGGTGTTTAAAACAAATGTCCCACGAAATGCCCTTTAAAAAGTTGATCTGGTAATTTTTGAGGGAAGCTGGGAATTTTCGTTGGTAAGCCTTACTAGCGAAATTTCACTGGTAAGCCTTACTCACGAAATAGTCGTGAAACTCTCTATCCAAAGTTGAAGAAACTTAAGAATTGGACCATTTAACTCGCGACTGAGCTTACATATGAAACAAGTCACCAAAACACCTAGAAAACATGTTTTTCACACAAAAACAACTTGAAAAACTTTGAAAAACATGAGTGATACAAATCACTTCCAAAAGCAAACAAAAAGAACAAAAATCTTTTTGGTTTGATCGAAACATGGTTGAGCACACATACATCACATTTGAACATGTACAAACACACAAATGAAATAGGTATTCATTGAACATTAAACTTGTGTGTTGTGTGTGTGAATCAAGTATGAACTAGTCCATAGTCTAGTATGAAGCTTCAATGATCAATTCAATTAAGTCATACACGACTAGTACGAAGTCAAGTGACCTATCTCACTTGTAGAAATGAACATATATGACTCCTCACCAATGTGATTACAATTGATTGAAAGCTTTTTGATGTGCTTCCATATTACATACTTTTGATCAAAACAACTCAAATTTTTGAGAATCGATGCCACAAACATTTTGAATGAACTTTGACAATTTAGTCTTTGGCTTTGGCACCATACATTTGAATACAAATTGCTTTCCCTTTATCCTAGTCAAATACAAGTATGTGCAATGGCTTTTTCAGCTCAGAGCTCTCTTTTCGAGATTAACATTTGTAGAGCTCTTGAAAAAGAAAAAAAAGAAATGTGAGGAGATATATAGACACAAGTCTATGCATGTATCAAGATCAAGCAAGTCTATTGACCAATTATTCATGACAAGCTTAAAGATCTATTTACAACAATCAAACGTAGATTTCTAAATGTCGCTCACACTTAGAAAGCATGCATATATAACAAGCTAAGCTCATAAATGCACTACACCATTATTACGGAGGTACTAGGCCAAACTCACATGTGATATGTGCTCAAACATATACAATCAAACTTTTTAAATTTTTCACTTTTTATGTGTTTTTGGATTTTTACACACATAAAAACAAAAGCATAAAAGTGAGATCAAATACAAAAACAATGCATATAAAGAGATGCATGGTGCATAAATGCATGACAATGAAGCATCTAATGCAAAAAGGGTCCTACAATGATCGAAAGAATTAGCTCAAGGACAACAAGAGCATAAGCTCAACCATAGGAACCCTTTCTCATCCAAATGGAACGATTGTTTAGAATGAGTGTCTCATAAGAAGTGAGACAAGGGTTGGAAGAATGAGAACCGAGATGCACATAGACAAGGAAGTAAGAACATCAAAAACTTTGTTCAAAAACTTACCATTTTCCCCCAAATCAAGTTTTGCTTTCATAGCACAACTTCCAAAAAGCTCATGTTTCTCTTTTCTTTTGATTCTTTTAAGAGCTTGAAACTTAGAGCAATGAGGTCTAAGATGACCAAAGGCACCACAATGGTGACAAACAATGTGTTTAGGTCCACTAGGCTTTTTGGGAAGGTATCTAGCAACATGGTTTTGGTCTCTTTTCAACTATGGATATTAAGGTCTTATATGACTGGTCACACCACAATAGTGGCAAGTTGGAACAAACTTAAATCCATCCAAAACCTTAGATTGAGACCTAAATAGAGGCTTTGGCTTAAGAGCCTTTCTCTCCACCTTTTGATTTCTTTTGTGTGGAGGAATGTACACCGATTTGTCCTTTGAAGTAAAACACACAATAGGCACAAAATCGGGTACCACAACATGATTGCAACAAATATTTTTATCCTTTTTAGCAATAGGTTCAGCAATCAAACACTTGGCATGCATCTTAAGAGATTTATTTTCACATTTTAGCTCATCAACAAGTTTGTTAGACAAAACAAGTTTAGCATCCTAGTCCACATTTAAACAGTCAAACTCCTTTAGTTTTTCAAGAGAATTTTCAACAAGTTTCTTATACTTTTCAACCAATTTTTTGGATTCATTGAGCTTTGCAATCAAATCATCCTTTTCACAAAAGAACTTGCTCAAATTCCCATGAAACTTCTTAGCCTTTTTCTTCAAGAGTTTGACGTTTGGAATATCAACAACACCCATAGATTCATGTAACATGTCATCACACTTATGAGGATTAACACTCATAGAGGCATTTTCACAAACACATGGCATGTTACCCTCAACATCATCCAAAACATCCATAGAAGCATACAAAACACTGTCCATGGCAAATAACACAATGGATCAAGGATCACACTTAGGTAATGAAACCAAAACAAGTGTAACTACTCTGATACCAATTGAAAGATCAAATATGTGTGAAACACAAGAGCTTGTTTAGACCCCCTATTAAAAATTACGGTTAGATTGCTTTTACTCTTACTTAATAAAAGTGCGGAAACAAGAGTAAATGTGTGCAATGAACCGATACTTCTCTAGTGCATAAACATGAACAACAAACAATAAAAGTAAAGCATAAGAGTAAGGGAAGAGAAATGCAACCACAAGATAACACCAAGATGTGTTATCGAAGAGGAAACTGAAGAACTCAGCGAAAAACCTCTAGGTGACCCTCCGAGTCGAAATTGATCCGCTAGAGAATAAAGTTGGAATACATGAATAACAAAAGACTCTTCAAGCCTAGTCTACCCAATGTACTTGAGCCCTCCAAGCTCCTGCTACCAACGAACTTCTAGGAGTCATGTCTTCTCTAGCTTTCTAGATCCCACAATACGCCCGATTGCATCCGCCAAGCCTCACCGGCTTCTTTTGGCAAATCCCCAAAGCTTCCCAAGCTTCAAAACACTCTCTACACTTTAAAAAGGTGTGGGTGGTGTTTGGGTACAAATCTCCTCTCAAGGTATGATAATGAGAGAGGGAAATAGAAGAGGATAAAATGATTTTTCACTAAGGATGAGTAGCTCTCTCTCTAAAAGATGGGTGTGTATTGTAGAAAACCTATCTAGGGTTTTTCTCTCTGAATAGCCCCTCAAACTTTTGTGGGTAATAAGGGTATATATAGTATGGGTGAAGGGTAAGAGAGTCACACTTAAAAATCCTTCAGGCAGAATGTTTCATGAGTATTTCGCAGGAAGGCCGTACCCATGAGACACTTGTGAAATTGACAGCCTGGCATGACTCTTCAACTTCCAACATGTGCTTCTCACGTGGCTATTTCGTAGGTAAGCTTCTAGCGAGATACTCGCGAAATCCACTAATTCTTCATTTTATGCTCGATTCTTCACTAACTTAATACTAAACCCAATACAAATAAATCCCACAAAAATACAAGTAAATCAAATTAAAACAATTACAACACTTTTTGTCATGGAATAAAGCCAACATAAAACATAGTTGTAAATCACAACTTTACAATATAGTTTTCAAAGCAAAGTATTTTGCAGAAACTTTGTTTATGGAAGCTCAAATGAGGAAAAGGCCATCCTACATATGGAGGAGCATCTCATCTGTAAGGGAGGTAATTAAAGAGGGATCTAGGTGGGTGATTGGTAATGGAAGGAGGGTGCACATATGGAACAATAAATGGATTCTACTGGTAGATACGTATAAGGTGATAAGCTCGAAAGTCCAGATTAGTGAAGGAGGAGAGATGGTCTCGTGTTTGCTAGATTAAGAGAGCAGAGGTTGGAATGCCGATCTCATTCGAAATACATTTTTACCTCATGAAGTAGAAGTGATTATTGGAATCCCAATAAGCCCCGTGGCCCCAAAAGACTCCCAGGTGTGGTCAAAAACTCCTAATGGAACATTTACAGTTAATAGTGCACACAAAGTTGCATATAAGCTGCTCAAGGAAGCTAGTAAGGTGAACAGTAGTTTTGGTTGCTTTGACAACTCTAAAATGCAAGCTCTATGGAAAGCCATATGGAACCTAAAGTGCCCAAGCAAAATTAAGCTCTTCGTTTGGAGAGCGTGTAGGAACATCTTGCCTACTAAGTACTGCTTAAAGCAGCAAAAGGTCATTACAAATGATAAGTGTGAATTGTGCGGTGAAAGGGAGACCATAGGACACACGCTTTGGAGTTGTAAAACTGCTAAGGACACCTGGGAAGCACTAATAGTGAAGGATGCTAATCGAACTCCACCTTTGGAAGAGTTCATCAATGTGGTTTGGTGGCTGGGAGATCAGTTTGGAGTTATCGATTGGGAAGTCTTAGCGTGGAGTCTATGGAACAACAGGAATGCTGTTAGACACGGTGGACAAGGCAAACAGGGGAGAGTGATAGGAATGGAAGCTTAGAGGTACATCAAGGATTTTCGAGCACACTTACCAACCAACCCCCCAAAGATCATCCCACCTCCTAAGAAATGGTCTCCACCACCACTCAATTGGTATAAAGTCAACTTGGACGGCATGGTTTTCAAGGATCAAGGGAGTATAGGAGTGGGTGGGTGTGGTCATTAGAAATTATATAAGGGAGTTAATGGGAGCAATGAGTAAGAAAATTCACCTTCCACTGGGAGCAATTGAGGTTGAAGCAAAGGCAATGGAAGAAGGCATACTACTAGCATGGGACTTGGGTTTAAAAAACATAATCGCTGAAGGTGACTCTCTGGCAGTGGTCCAAGCCCTTAATGGCATTACCTCCCCTACTATTTCCATTCATAAGGTAATTGAAGGCATCACTTGGTGTTTAAAGTAGTTTGACACATGGAAAATCTCTCACTCAAGAAGAAGCAGGAATGCAGCTGCACACTCAATGGCTAAATAAGCCAACTCAATCTTAGATAATGTAATATGGGTGAAGGACACTACCCCATCTATTGTTGATCATCTATTGTATGATGTACTGTCTATGGACCTTTGTCCTAGTTAATGAATTTAAGTCAGTGAGTTTTTCATCCAAAAAAAAAAAAGAAAAAAAGAAAAAAGAAAAGAATGAATCATCTGTTAATTTGGAATTAGATATTAGAGACCAACATACCATATATAGAACACAAGCTAGAGCCTCTTTAGATACATGATTCATCTAAAGAGGTACATCTTATACATCTCACATTAACTACATACTCTCCAAATATTTATAATATATTCATCTCACAATAACTATTATATATAAAATTGCAAACTACTTTAGATACATGATTCAAATTGAAGTTTTTGATGCAACTAACAAAACAACTTTTGTGATATTTGATCGAGATGCTGAGAAAATCCTAAATAAATCTGCAAGAGATCTTGCTAAAAAACAAACTAGAGGTACAACTTATTGAAATTAAATTAATGTAAAACTATTGATCATAATATATATATATATATATATATATATATATACATTAAATTCCTCATATGCAGATTGATATTTGAAAAGGAATCCCACATGATCTAAAGGAAATTTTAGGAAGAAAATACGTTTTCATACTTCGTTTGAATGAATTCAATCTAAGGATGGTTTTGAAAATTACACAGTTGTTAAGATTTTTGATGCACCTTCTAATGACAAAAAGGTATGGAAGAAATAAAAATACACAATCTAATATGCTATATTAATTCTGTTGCTACACTATTCCTAAAGTAACAAAAAAAAAATATATAAAAACATTTACAAAAAACTATCAAATCATTGAAATTTAATATGAATGCATATATCTATGCAAAATCTTAGCGACAACAAATCCACAAGCCCAAACTTTGATCCAATCAGAATCTTCTAATGTCAATTCATTAGTGATTAACACAAATGATGCAATAAAAGGAAAAAGAGATGAAAGCTCAAAATTTGAACAAATAGGGATGGACCAAACTTCAAACGTTGAAGATGAAGAAATAGATGGTGAAAACATACCCCTCAACAAGATTTCAAGCGTTGCCATACCGCAAAAACAAAGCATTGAATAAACATAAAAAGAAGATTTCATAATGAAGCTCTTTATCTTATCACATAATCAAAACCAATAATATGGAATGAATTAACATGCTTTTATCAACTTTTATTATACAATATTACTCCAAACTATATCCTATTCCATCTTGGTGAATGGGGAGCCACAAGGAATGATTTCACCAACTCGAGGAATTAGATAAGGGAACCCTTTGTCTCCTTATTTATTTCTCTTTTGTGCAGAAGGTCTAAACTCTATACTAAGAAGAGCCGCAAATAATGGGGAGATACATGGCTTCTCAATTTGCAGAAAGGGTCCGAAGCTAACCCATCTCTTTTTTGCAGATGATTGCCTTTTATTTTGTAGGTCCACCTTGGAGGAAAGTGAGAAAATAAAAGAACTCCTAGCCACCTATGAAGTGGCATCAGGTCAAGTAGTGAATAAGGATAAGACTACTCTTTTCTTCAGCAAAAACACAGGTGATGCTACCCAAGAAGCAATTAAGGAGTCTTTAGGCCTTCTAGCAATTCAGCATCATGAGAAGTATTTGGGATTACCTTCTTTTGTAGGACGGAATAAGAAGGCGTGCTTTACCCAAATTAAAGAACGCATTTGATCCAAAATGCAAGGATGGAAAGAAAAGTTGCTTTCACAAGCCGGTAGGGAGATTATGATAAAGGCTGTTATCCAATCAATTCTGGCATACTCAATGAGTGTATTTAAGCTTCCGGTAAGCCTATGTAAAGACATTGAGGCAATGATCCGGAAGTTTTGGTGGGGGCAAGGGGAGGCAAAGAAGATTCACTGGGTGAAATGGAGTACTTTGTGTTCATCCAAATCTATTGGTGGTATGGGCTTTCGAGATATCCAAAATTTTAATAAGGCAATGCTTACAAAACAGGTTTAGCGGTTGTACCACAAAAGGGATACTCTATTATACAAAGTCCTAAGTGCTAAATACTTTCCAAAGGGTAGCATTTTGGAGGCCCCTATCTCTTCGAATGGGTCCTATGCGTGGAAAAGTATCTTACAATCTAGAGAGGTGATTCTAAAAGGTGCTGTTTGGAGGGTGGGGGATGGGCGTTCTATTAGTATTTGGGAGCATAAATGGCTTCCTGAACCTGGAAGAGGCAAGATAGTTTCACCAAGGTTGGATGCAAGTGTAGAGAAAGTTTCTGATCTTTTCTATCCTAATACTACGAAGTGGAATATTGAGCTACTGGAGAGCTCCTTTTTTCCTTGGGAAGTGGAGACAATAAGGAGGATTTACATGAGCAAGCTGCATCAAGTGGACTGTCTTGTGTGGCCTTTGTCGCCTAATGGAAGCTATACGGTCAAAACAGCTTACCACTTGCTTGCATCTGAGGTGCTTAACTCTTCTCCTTCTTCCTCTGGTGGGATGGTTGGGAATGTGTGGAAAAGAATTTGGAAGATGTGAACTCCCCAAAAAATCAAGCACTTCATTTGGAGAGCGGCAAAGGACTCATTACCTATAAAGCATAACTTGGTACGTCGATAAATCCCAGTGGATTAGACCTGTTCACTTTGTGAAGAACACTAGGAAACGATTTTACGCGTGCTATGGCTTTGTGACCATGCGAAGGCGGTTTGGAAATCTAGTTTCTGCTTTGCCAAATTGTATCAGAGGGCTTTTAGATCTTTCTTGGATCTCTTTGAGGCTGTTTTGGAGCAACGATCTGTCTTCAACGTGGCTGTTTTCGCCATAACTGCATGGAGTCTATGGCAGCGTCGGAATATACTTTGTGAGCAATAGCCAACGTGGCCCCTCCATGAGATTCACAAACGAGTGAAGGATATGGTGGAGTTTTTTAACGTCCAAAAACATGTCCCTAGTCCAGTTTCACGGTCAACTTGGGCTGGCTGGTCCCCACCACCAGAGGGTGTTTACAAAGTAAATTTTGACGCGGTGTTGTTTGAGCATTGCAACTGTGCCGGGCTTGGAGTGGTGGTAAGGGATTGTACCGACGCTGTGATTGGAGCTTTGAGCCAAAGAATCTCGCTGCCACAATCAGTAGAACACGCTAAAGCTCTAGCAGCAAGCCAAGCCGTTGCATTGGCTAGGGAGTTGTGTCTATCTCAGATGGTTTTTGAAGGAGATTGTCAAAAGGTCATTGCAGCCATAAACTCGACGGGAGCATGCCATACTCTGTTTGGCCATATTATAGATGAGATCTGTTGTCTTAGTTCTTCTCTAGTTAATAGTTGTTTTGTGCACACGCGTAGGGAGGGTAATAAAATAGCCCATGCCCTAGCTAGAAGAGCAGTTCTAACTGCAGATACTGATGTATGGGTAGAAGAGCTACCTAGTGATGTGGAAGATGTATTCCATTCTGAATTTATCCAATAAAACTCACTTACTTCTTCCTCAAAAAAAAAAATAATAATAAATATGTTTGTGCAATTTATAATTGTTGTTTTATTTGATAAACTCGTTACTAACAAAGTTTTGTAACAAATATGATATAATATATGTACAACATTCTCCAAAAAAAAAAAAAAAAAAAATTACATAAAATATTACAACATTATCTATGTATTGCACAGGCAACTGACTAATTCTTACTAATTAATAAGACTAATTCACTCCGAGTGAGTTAGTGATACTTACTATGTAAATTTTACAAACTGACATGTCACTAATAAATAAATAAAAAGTTATTCAAAATGTTCCTTTATTATATTGTTTGAGTGACACCAATCATATTCTTGCCACATCAGTTTGTAAGTTTTTTTGGTATAAAATTTGTATTAGTTTTAGCATTTTTTATTTACTTAATGGTAAATTGATGATTATTTGTATTTCTATTAATTTATAATAAAAAAATTGAGAGAAAAAGATGCTAAAATTACTACAAATTTTACTATAAAAAATTTACAAACTAATGTGACATTTTAATAAAAAAATAAATAAATATTGAATTACTTATTGTGATCAGTGACATATCAATTTATAAAACTTATGAGAGATAAAAAAATAAAAAATAATGTAAGTAACTCACTCTTTTTTTCATTAAAAAAAAATTTACTACTCTAGATTAATTTGGGAGCCTTTCCATGTTAGGGGGCTAGGGCCCACCGGCCCTGTTTATGAATACCGACACACACCGGTAAGAATTGTTCCACGCAGGGGAACTTCATCTCCTTTCATGTATTTCTTCTTGGAAACTTCCTAAAATTCTTATAAATTAGGAATACCAACACACCATTTTGATATGCAACTCTCTCTCTCTCTCTCTCTCTCTCTCTCTCTCTCTCACAGTTATATCAATCTCCCAGAATTATTTTTCCAAGGTCGATATGCAGAAGCACAAAGTTGTTCCAAGTAAGTTTCAAAAGAATTTTGAGTTAGAGAAGAATATTTTAGTAACTGAATACTATATAATTGCAATTTATGGTTTTGTATCTCATAAACTTTGTTTGCAGAATTTGTTGCCAACAGCAACAACTCAGACCCTGGTAGCCTAACAATTCGTGAAGAAAGAAAACAATCAATAAAAGAATCAGCTTCCATTGCATCACTTTTTCCACCCAACCACTCTGACACTGATGATAGTTCAGAATCCAACGAAACGCCTCCGAGATTTTCTCATTATTCCAATTCCATAATGGAAATTTTCTCACCAGCCAGGTCTAGTGATTCCGAAAATTATTTAGAAATAATAATTCCAAATTCTTCAATTCCACACTTCTTTCCATTCCCTAATGGACCAAGAACAAGTCTTTCCATTCCAATAAATTTCCCACCCACCATGTCTGAGACTGAGACAGAAGATGGTTGCTCAGAATCTAACAAAACACCTCGTGCAGAAACACAACTCTCTTATTCCATAGTTCCACTCTTACCAACAGCCAGGTCTCAAACAGACAACAGTAGTTCCGACAATTATGAAATAATTCCCACCGATCCTTCCATATCAGCGATTCCCAGACGCACAATCCGAACAGCAATCTTCAATCACTTGCCTGAGTTTCTTAAGCTGAAGGGCAGCAACAGTCCAAAATTCTATCATCCCAAAAAAAATTCCTTACTGTCATTCTTTTCCGCAGCCAAATACTTGATCGAAATTATTGAAAGGAAACAATTTCCTTTGCAAATGCTACTTAAAGCCACTAACAACTTCTCAGAAGATCACAACATTGGTAAAGGTTGCTTTGGCTCAGTTTACCATGCCACTTTAGATGGTGGCCAAGAAGTGGCTATTAAGCGCCAGGGCAGTGCTCGTGCCTTTCTAATTGAATTGAAAGCTTTGTTCCACCTCAATCACAAGAATGTTGCTTGCTTAGTAGGATTTTGTGAGGATAGTAATGATTACGCATTGGTGTACGAGTACATGAAAAATGGTACCCTTCATGACCATCTTCATGAGCTTCAAAGTACTCCTCTATTGTCATCATGGACTGCCCGGATTAAAGTGGCACTAGACATAGCCAGAGGCATTGAGTATCTACATGTGTATGCAGTACCACAAATCATACACCGCAATATCAAGACGTCTAACATATTACTAGATGCTACGTGGACTGCCAAAGTGTTTGATTTCTGCCTATCTGAGAAGGCTCCCATGGCCTTCAGGTCACACCATTTGGATTGTGTGGCTGGCACCATTGGATACATGGATCCCGAGTACTTTAGTGTTCGGCAGTTGACAACCAAAATTGATGTATACAGCTTTGGAGTTGTATTGCTAGAAATGTTGTCTGGGTACAAGGCACTTCATAAAAATGAAAATGGTGAGCAAAGGCTTATAGTTGATTTTATAGTGCCATTCATTGCCCAAGATCAAATTCACAGGGTTTTGGACCCAAGAGTACCACCACCTACCCCAGTTGAAAGAAAGGCAGTGGCACATGTTGGGTCCCTAGCAGTGGCTTGTGTAAGTCTGAAAGGTCGAGATCGCCCATCAATGACTGAGATTGTAAATAACCTGATGCGTGTGTGGGTACAGGTTATCGGTGGTTAAAACAACTGAACGTTAATGTTCCTTTGCTGCTCTCTCTGCACTATTGATGACTTTCTCACCGACGACTCCAATACCAACCACAACCACTCCCTGTTGCCTAATGAGATTTCACAACTGTATAAGCATTATGGAGCTTCGTTGATTTCGTATATAGGTAGCTTTGTCTATATATAGTTTTCCTTGATTCATACTATTGGGAGTTGAGATTGTGTCAAATAATCATATGCCAAAACCCACTTTCATATCATTTCATGTTTGAGAAAATTTACATGAGCTCACATGCTATTATACCTTTCTACATCTGTTTGTGAATCAATCATTGAATGTTTGAGAAAATTTACATGGGGGGGGGGGGGGGGGGGGTTGGATTAGGTAACAGCAGCACCTTAGCTCCAAAATCTTGGAGTGGCAGCATTTTAAACCAAAAAGAGTATGGTGGATTGAGGCTAAGAATGGAAGACTTTAATAGAGCTTTACTAGCCAAGATTGGCTGGTCACTAGCAAAAAATCAAGACAAAGCTCGGGTTCACATGTTGAATGCAAAGTATGTGTGTGGGGGTGATTTTTTCCCAATTCATTGGCTTACTTAGTGCTACTTCCTGTTCTCCTTACACTAACATTCGATGTACACATAGGATCATGCATACCTTAAGTTCTCACTGCTACTATATAGTCAGAATATTTTAACTTGTTTAGTGTAGAGGATTTTGATGTTGAGGCTGTTTCTATGAAGCATTTTCTTTCCAAAGTGTAAGAACATCATGACAGTTTGATTGCTTGAAATTGTGAATCAATCAGATGATGGAGACAGTAAATCAAGAGAGACTGGTAGAATACCTAGAAGAGCTGCAGCTCAAAGAGGATACAAACAACCGTTATGCCGCTGCTCTGGGAGGAGAAACATTAACTCGGAACCCACATCTAGAAAGGCAGTGATTCCCTGCCTAGGAATATTGGAAAGTTCATTGTTGTTGGATGTTATGCAGCATTTTCTAGGCTGTGTGTTTTTTGCGAATATTTCAGCATAAGAGAGTGATTGACTGCTTAGGAATAATGGTTATAGCTAAATCTATTTATTGTTGCTATTCAAATTTTGCATATAAGTTTTTTTAGTCAAGCCAATTCTCTGCTGTTTGCTTGTTGGTATTTGTAGGATGATCATGTTATTCATCACTTTACGAAAGTTTTAATTCTAGGACTCAGGATATCAGTCACAAAGGAAATTAAAATGCCAGATTGCTCTAAGACACTAATGATATTGTTTACCTATCTTGTCAGGCCTTAATGGAACTGTTATCTAGCTTTGAAGCCCTTTCAAAAGAAATAAAAAATAAAAAGAATAAAACTTATATAGCAATAAGAAGGTGGATATCATTTACCCAATCCTTCTAGACAAGGAGGGGAACATATTTGTAGTATTGAGTGGATCATTTGTTAATTTGGAATTAGATATTAGAGACCAATAGATCATATATAGAACACAAGCTATAGCCTCTTTAGCATTCCTGTAACCAATTTGTGAGGTTTACCCCTATTAAAATAAAGAAGTTTATACAAATGTCACCCATGACTTTAAAGTGAGTGTCAATTTGATCCGTGTATTTTCGATTTGAACAATTAAACATCTGCACTTTAGTTTAGTTCTTTCTACCTGATCAATAATTTTGATTTAGACATCTGATTGATGCAAATTTTGTACTGTAATAAATAAAATCTTATAAGCTTTTCAACATTACCTTGTTTGCACAAACCCAAGGTCTAGATGACTCTCCAAGAGCTGCCCAAAGTTGGTGGCAAATAAGAAATTGCAGAAACTCATTAGAAAATGGATAATGTGGGGATACTTTTTGATATAAAGTTAGAAATTTACGAATAACTTTCTTAACAAACAGTTAGATCAGCCGCCAAAACTACATTAACCACTTGAACAAATTGACCAAGTCATATTCCTTGAACCAGATTGTGAGTTTTCTCTATGAGATGGCCAAACGGAGCACAGAGGCAGAACATCCTTGTTGTAAGGCTCTAAACAGCTTCAGCATTACCACACTCAAATAAAGCAATCGAAAATCCCAAGCCATTAGAGTCAATCTATGGTCAAAACTGAACAACCCAAGTCGCTCGCTTTTTGACTCACAAATAAAGCTATCAAACGGACTTTGTCTCTAGGAAAAAACCTCTTCAGCACAGTGGAAATTTCCTCGTTATTCTTTTCTTGAAACACAATATCTTAGCTGAATTCCTTCCAAACACACCATTTTGATACACAATTCTTTCTCTCTTATCTCTCTCCCAATTCAGATATGTTCAATCTCCAACATCGGTATGCGGCAGAACCAAGTTGATCCAGGTGAAGTTTCAAAGAATTTCGAGTTCTTAGACAAGAAAATTTCAGTAGCTTAATGCTACCATGTAATTGCAATTTATTGTTTTCTTTTGTGTGATTTTTGGTTGCAGAATTTGAAAGAATTGAATCACTAGTAGAGTTGTCACATTCCATTTCCACTGCATCACTCTTCCCACCTTACAACTCTGACACTGATGCTAGTTCAGAATCCGACGAATCAGCTTCAAGATTCTCTCATCTTTCCCTTACCATACCCTCCTCATTTTCTCGCATCTTATTCTCACCACCACCAACAACAAATTTTTCCATTCCATCACTTTTCCTACCAACTATATCTGACACCGAGTTAGAAGAATCTAACCAAACGCCTCCACGATTATCTTATTCCGTAGATTCAATCTTCCCACCAGCCAGGTCTCTGCCATACAGATCAGATACCGTCTTAGTCACAAGCATAAACGATGTCAACCATTTCTATCAAGCCAGTACTACAGCAAGGGTTACACCAACGACCTTTACTACCTCACCATCCTTAACTGCAATGGAGAATGCACTCCCGGATGGCGATCTATATATGGGGAGTGTAATGGAAAACGTGCTGCATGGATTGGGGAAGTACTTGTGGATAGACAGGTGCATGTATGAAGGCGAGTGGCGTAGAGGGAAAGCATATGGTAAAGGCAAATTCTCCTAGCCATCTAGAGCGACCTATGAGGGCATGTTTAAGTTGGGTCGGAAGGAAGGGTTTGCTATTTTCATCGGAGCCGATGGGGATACATATCGTGGGTCATGGAGCTCCGATTGGAAACACGGGTATGGACATAAGCGTTACGTGAACGGAGGCTTATATGTTGGGTTATGGAAACGGAACATGCAAGATGAGCATGGATGTTACATTTGGAATAATGGTAACGAGTATATTGGGGAATGGAAGAAGGGTGTGATTTCGGGGCGTGGGGTTTTGATTTGGGCAAACAAAAACAATTATAACGGGGAATGGGAAAACTGGGTTCCGAAAGGGGACGAGGTTTTTACTTGGGCTGATGGTAGTTGCTATGTTGGTAGAAGGAATAAGGACCTTAATCAAATGAAAGGGGCATTCTATCCATTGAATGGGAACGGTAATGGTGAAAATTTGATAATTACAATGATGGAGAGTTCGTCGGACGGAGAGGAATTTTTCGAAGATTTAAACTTGGGAATCTGATGGAGAAGCAAGGGATGTAATTTGTTATATCATTGACAATGTGGAGGCTCCCTAAATTACTCTCATTTGAGTACTTACAGCAAGCTTCAAAGACTTGAATTGAATTGGGTTTGCAGATAGGAAAGTATGCTCTCTGGCTGGTGGATTTTCTACTCCTTTTTGATAGGGCTGTCCAGAGACCTAGACCAACCGACCCGCCCGCTCGAACCGAAGGTCCACTGGTAGCTCCAAATTCAGTTTGCGGTCGGTCACGAGTTGGCAAGAGAAATAACCGAATAATTCGGTTCAAATTCAAGTTTAAAAATATTTCACCCAAAAAACCCGAACTAACTGAACTATTTATACAAAAAAAAAAAAAAAAAAAAATGATTTGACATGCCAGCAACCCAACATTGCCAGCCTACGCGTTTCGATATCTGAGAAAGGAAAACGTGTAAACCAAAGTTAACTTTTTCCACACAAATTCCCAATATACAAATCAACTATTTAACTCAAATTAAAATTCAAAATCAATGGTGTTGGTGAGAGTAAAAGCTGAGCACTCAGTGATATGACTGATTTTAGTGGCACAATTACCCATTTCTAAATCAACGGTTATAATCCAAAATCAAGACCCAATCTAACGGTGACAATTATATATCAAAGGTCTGATATCTCTCACTATCTCTAATGAGTCTCTTCAGTTTTCACTTCAGACTCTTAGAGTTTAGATTACAAGGTTCAGGGTCATGGCTTCACCTTCACGCTTCCTCCCCTTTTTATGCTTCCTCACCTCTTCACTTCTTCAATTTAAAGCTTTAAGCTTTGGTCAATCTCCAACTCTCGGAATCTTAGTTCTCTATTTGGCTCTCTCAAACTCTCACTTCTCTATTTGGTTGGCTCTTCAAGTGTCTCTAAACTAATTCTCCAAATCCAAACCCTATTTGCCTCCAATGTCAGCCCACTCCTCTCTCCGCCTCCAATGCCTAGCTGTCGCTGCCGCTGTCCACTCCTCTCTCTGTAACTACCGCCAATGTTTAGTCTTCACCCTGCCACTATGCACTCTTCACTGAGTCAATTCTTACTCCAAACGCTTAGATAATTGTTCTCTATTTCTCATCTTTCTTTTTTGTTAGTCTCGTTGGTTTCATTTGTTATGGAAATCAAATGTTAAAATAAAATAAACCCAAAGATTTATAATATGAAACCTTACCTAAAAAAAACCTTGAAACCCTAACTATTTTACTTTTGTTCTTTGTTCTTTTCTTTTTTCAATCAATTTTGGTTCTGTTTTAATTTTATACAGGATTGAAAGTTGACTCCAAGTAAGGTTTTCTGCCTTCAAGTTTGAAACTCATACACCCACGATTTTCTTTAAGGTGTGGTTTTTGCTTTCCTTTGTGTTTAGTGTTTAAGTTGAAATTTTTTCTTTTCTTTTTTTGTTTGAGTTGTTGCTTGATAAGGATAATAGACCAATCTGGTGTAATCTTTTATGTAAATCCTATATTATGTTTAGTTGTTATAATCAACTGTAAATCATATATTCTGTGTTTAGTGATTAATCTGCTATGTAAATCATTTGTATGTTATTGTTTAGTGTTTAATCTACAATGTAAATCATTTGTATGTTATTGTTTAGTGTTTAATCTACAATGTAAATCATGTATTATGTTTATGTTTAGTGTTTAATCTGCTATGTAAATCATATACTATGTAAGTGTTTAGTGTCTAATCTATTATGTAAATGATGTATTATGTTTGTGTGTAGTGTTTAATTTGCTATATAAATCATATATTATGTTAGTGTTTAGTGTTTAGTGTTTAGTGTTTAATTAGCTATGTAAATCATGTATTTTGTTTCTGTTTAGTATTTAAGTTGAGTTGATACTTGTTAAGGATAGAAGATCAATATGGTGTAATATGCTATATAAATCATATATTATGTTTGTGTTCAGTGTTTGTTGTTATATCGACATTTTGCTATTGTTTAATCAATTTTAAGCATCACTGTTTTGACTTTTATTATTAAATAAAATTTCAAGCTTATGCTATTTGTATTTGGGCTTTTTTTGTTTTGTGTTTTTATTTTTTGCATAAGTATGATACCATTTTTCCTTTTTGGTTTGCGTGGTTATTATTTATTATTATTATTAAAGCTATTAATTATACTTGTTACTCTAGTTTGTTAATATGTATCTTTGATTTTTTTAGATCATAGAAACCTCCACTAATGAACTCTCTGTCCAAACACCAGCTGCTACACAATATGATGGTGATATTCCCACCCAAGTTGAAGCTTCTGTTGCTACCCATGCTGAAGCAGCTGCTACAGCTAAGTTGCCCCCAGTTCCACCACGCAAAGTGAGTATGACAATTCCTGTTAGTGGTACTTGTAGTGGTAGGAAAAAGTCAGTTGTTTGGGGCCATTTTGAAAAAATAAATATAGGAGAGGGTGATACTAGTAAAACTAAGGTTATTTGTAATTATTGCCAAAAATCGTATAATGCTGATAGTAAGAGTTGTGGTACTAGTGATTTGTTAGCTCTTGTGCCAAATTGTCCCAAGAACCCTAATAGAGAAGATTTAGTTAAAGGGCATAAAACATTAGCTTTTGAACCCAAAAAGGATGGAGAAGATGGGTTCCTGCTTGTGTCAACAACCTTTTATGTCGAGGCTTCTAGAAAGGCATTGGCGAAAATGATTATAATTGATGAGTTGCCTTTTAGTTGTGTCGAGGGGTATGGGTTTAAGAAATATGTAACAACCTTACAACCTAAGCTTCGTTTAAAGGATATCCCATCTTGCCAAACTGTGGCTAGAGATGTGATTGGCATTCATAATAGTGAGAAAGATAAGCTAAGGAAATCCTTGAAGGGTTATAGGGTGTGTCTCGCTACGGACACATGGACTTCTATTCAAAATTTAAATTATATGTGTTTCATGTGTGTCGACGCCCAGCCTCGATCGGCTAAGCGGAAAGAACCATCGCCGCCGTTACTTTGTTCATACACCCACTCTAGCGACAGCTCCCGCGCGCGAGGGGTCCCGTTGGAGGGCCCTTCTAAAATGATGTGCATGTTGTTCGTGCAAAGCTTCAGGTGCTCTCTCTCTCTCTCTCTCGGTGGAGGAAGGTTGGTCTACCTCTGGCATTATGGCAGGAATCTAGGCCAAATTTTAAGGGATTACCAAAGGTAAGTGGAGTCGCCACTAATCATTGAATTTTTCTAAGGTGTAATTGGTCACCTATTTCTAGTTGATTTTATTACCAATCCTAGGCTAAGGAAAATGGCATGTTTCCTAATCTGATGTGGATGGCAAAAAAAAATATTGACTCTTAGGTCTAGAAGTTTGGTTATGTGTGGGGAAGGTGTTAGGCACCCCATAATACCTGTCCAAGGATAGTCCTTTGTTTTGATAAAACCTTAATTTTTGGAGATTGGCAGTAAAAACATGATTTCAACATTGGCTTTCGAGGCTTTGCATGCATAGGAGCTTTGAGGTTTGGCTTTTGAATGAGTGTGGTCCCAATCTATGCTTTCCTAAGGCATTCGGCAAAGTATCAGATTTCCATGGCGAAAATCTAGCGACAAGTCACCTTACTTTCACAGCGGAAATTAGGCATCACTTGCCTTAGGTGACACCGATTGTGACAATCACACCGGAGGGGGGCAAGGAGGTATATATATATACATCATGCATAATGCTAGCACACAGAGCAGGAAAGTAAATGCCTACATCCCTAGAGCATAGCCCAAAATATAGATGCAAGAAAATAAACAGGGTTTATCATACTCTAGAGATGAGGATGAATGGTACAAAGCATGATATACCTAATACAACCCATCTAAGAGAGAAAGGGAGAAGGAAGAGAGGGAGAAGGAAGAGAGGGGTTTAAAAAAGTACATAACCAAAGGGAAAAAGCTAAACTCCTAAGCCTACTAACTGCAGCCACTTGGCTGATATCGACATGCATGAATCCTTGCCCTTTTTGGCTTATGCCTATGAGACAGTGCCTTAGCTCCATACATCCTTGCTCCATATGTGTACATGCAAAGGCAAAGACAAGAAAACTAGCAGAAAAGAAATGGAAGGAAAATGTGCAAAGAGCATATGAAATAGGTATAAAGCAAGCAAGCATGATAGACATGGCAGGCATACAAGTGAGAAAACAAACAAACAAACAAAGGCAAACAAAAGGTGGTGTCCGCGAGGGACAAATGTAGGTTTAGATCGGATGTCCATAGCTTCATTATGTTGAAGTATGGATGACACACTAGCAAGCAAAACTCATTCATGGACATGTAAGCAAGTGTGTAAAGATGCATATAAAGCCAACGGGTGGCTCAAACAAGCATGGTAAGCATATCGTGCACGGAGTGGAAAAAAAAGGGGAAGGGTATGCATGGAGCGACCTAGCATCTGGAGACGCCTCCCAAATGGTTACATCAGAACAAGGCCTCATGTGCGTCGGGCGTAACCAAACAAGATCAAGCCCACGAAGGGCGTCAAACATAACAAAGCCTAGAACTAGAGAGGCTAGCACGAAAGATAAAGCATTGGAGCAAGTAAACATAAACATGCAAAATGGGTGATCCAAACCCTTTGATATAGGCTAAGGTGTATGGAGGGTGACAAAGACCATAGGGTCTAGATTAGGCCCGAACCAATAGGCCAAAACACAAGAAAAGGCGATAAAGGGAACAAAAAGGGCTACAATAGCACCGAGCATGACAAACATAGCCTAGGTCTAGGCACACAAACATGGCACGGGGCATACAAGCACATGGAAGATGGCATAAAGCAAGTAGAGCATAGATCCAAGCACACAAGCATGTGAAAACGTATATCTAGGCATAGGCATGGCAACACGTGTGTGAACATGTGAAAGCTAGCACATAGGCATGGTAGAACATGGATTCAAGCATGTGAGCATGTACGGATGCGAATCTAAGCATAAAACATGGCGAAAAGCGCATAAACACATAGATCCAAGCAAAGCATAACCATAGACACAAGATCAAGCATGTGAGCACATAACCCTAACATCAATGCAAAGCAAAAAGAGGAACGAAACAAAGGAAACATGGCATAAAACCCTAAGCATGTAGATCTAAACATACAAGCATGTAAGGATGTATTTCTAAGCATAAAACATGACAAAAAGCACATAAGCACATAGATCTAAGCAAGGAACACACATAAAGCAAGAAGCATGCTAAAGAAAGCTAAAGAAGCTACATCCAGACCCTTAAACCCTAAATCCAAAGTGTAGAACCAAGGAAAGTAAGATTGGGTACAAAAGCAATACCTTGTGTTCTTGGTAAAGAGAGAAGAATCAAGAAACTTTTATGTGTGTTTTGGGTGTTTTTTTGGTGTTTGGAAGAGAGAAAAAACGCATATAGAAGTTGGGCCGAGAGCAAAACTTAGCAAATCTCTTTTCTTTTTTTTTTTCTTTTTTTTTGGTGTAAGGGGTGCTTGGGGCTATTTATAGCCCCGAGCGCATTTTTAGAGGCAACTACCACTAGTAGCCTCAAAAGGCCCATGATCTGGTTGATCTTGACTCCCTTGGAAATATATTGGCTTCCTATTTCTGAAAAGATATGGAACTTGAAAAATCTAACGATCGAATCAAAAGTTATGGCTCTCGGAAGTTTGTGGTGCATCGATCGATGCGTTATCTCGATTTTTGTGATATCTTGGCAGTTCTAACTCCGATTTTGACCCATGAATAGTCATTGGAATGATAATTTGATAATCTCCACAATGGTGTTGGTTTCATCCCGTTCTGACAACCGAATCAAAATTAGGGTGTTTGGGCCCACCCAAGATCAACTTCAGGTCAAACTTGTTAAAAATCTCCAAGAAGCTCAGGTTTGATGAAAAACTATGAAAAAACATTGTTTTGTGAGAGTTTGGATCTTGTTTGGCCTTCGGTCGAACCTAGGGCTGACTAGGGACATTTTGGTCATTTTAGCTTAAAAAGGCACTTCAGATGCTCCGATGCCCAAACAGGTTGTGCCATGTTGTTCTGGATGCTCTCATAGACCCATGGAGCAAAAATGATATTTTTGGATTTTTCGAGGTCTGGCATGTAAATCGAGGATGGACAAAATATGATATCAACAACATGTCACTTTATTGATGATGCTTGGAAATTGCATAAGATAATTTTAATTTTTGTCAAGTTGAAGACCACAAGGGGGAGGCTATAGGTAGAAAGATTGAGATGTCTTTGCGTGAGTAGGGTATTGATGGGATATTCACTTTAACAGTGGATAATGCTAGCTCAAATTTAACAACAATTAAATTTTTGCAAAGGGTGACTAAAGATTGGAATGGGATTGTTTTAGGAAATGAGTTCATGCACATGAGGTGTTGTGCCCATATCCCAAATCTCATTGTGGGGGAGGGTTTAAAAGAGATTGATGCACTTGTTGTTAAGGTGCGTGAAGCTGTGAGGTATGTCAAGTCCTTAACCAATAGAAATCAAACTTTTAGGAGTTTTATGGAGATGTTAGGTATGGATTCCAAGAGTTTTTTTTGTCTAAATGTATTTACTAGGTAGAACTCAACCTATCTTATGTTAGAAACTGCTAAAAAATTTGAGAAGGTGTTCCTTCGAATGGATTTTAAAAATGATGGTTATTTGTCATACTTTAGGACCAAGGAAGATAGTGGTGGTTTGGGATCTCGTATGAGTGATTTCCAAAATTGTGGGGCATTTGTGACTTTCTTAAGGCTTTTTATAATGCAACGAAGAAGTTCTCCGGCTCTTTGTATATTACTTCAAATGCCTTCTATGGTGAGATCTTTGTTATTCAGGAGAGTGTTTCTAATTTAGTTAAATCCCAAAACACTCTCTTGAAAAACACAGCCACAAACATGAAAACTAAATTTGAGAAGTATTGGGGGGAAGGGGAGAAAATTAATCCTCTTTTGTATGTGGCTGTGGTTCTTGATCCACGAAAAAAATTGAGGTTTTTGAAGTTTTCTTTTTCTGCAATTTATGGGAATACAGTGGCAGAAGTGATGGTTGATAAGGTGAAAGATCTTTTGTATAAGTTGTATAATTTTACTTTTCTATTCATTCACCAAATGTGCAAGAACAAAGTGGGAGTGAGAGGACAGAATTGGAAAGTGATGCTAATGATCCATTTGTGATGGTTCACTCATGATATGAACATTTCTTGCAAGTTGAGCAATTTGTAGGTTGTAGTAATGAGCTTGAAAAGTATTTGGCTAAAAACTGTGATGGTACAAAGGATGTGAATTTTGAGATATTGGGGTAGTGGAGGGACAATTGTAGTAGGTACCAAGTGTTGTCTAAAGTTGCTAAGGATGTGCTTGCTGTACCAAATTTCCACTGTTGCATATGAGTTAGCATTTAGCACCGGAGGATGCATTTTTGATCCATTTTGAAGTTCACTGTCTCCTCTCATGGTTCAAAACCTTGTACGTTCACAAAATTGGCTTCAAGCCACAGTTCGAATTTTTCATCACCAGTCAAGGGATGATGTAGAGGCATTGGAGGAGGAGTTACTTGACTTAGGTAATATGTTTAAATTCTAAAACTTATTATCTATTAACTGTATTGAATGTCTCATGTATTCAAGCAAAATTTAATCTATTATGTTTATTTCCTATTCTTTTCTAGTTTTAAACCAACAACCAACAGCAAGTGCAATAGCAAATACCAGCTCAAGCAAGGGTTCCAACTCAATCAAACGACCCTTAATTAGTATTGATGATTAATCACTAACTTGGTATGATTCTGCCTTTAGCCCCTTACTTACTAGTTGGTCTTGTATTTGGTACTAATGTATTGTTTGTTGAATATTTTTTTGTCTATTGTAGGTGGACGGTCATTTATTTTGTAAAGAATGCAGCTTTTTATTTTGGAAGCTTTTTTGGATATATTGCTTTTCTAAGTTCTAACAATACTTAACTGTCAATGCTTATAGAAAAGAAATCTTAGTTCATAGGTTTTCTTTTTCTATTAGTTATAGACTTATTAACTATAGAGTAGTCATTCAATGCTTTGGAAAAGCTATTTTTTGGAAATACCTATGTTATTTCATTATTGTAACTAATTATATTGCTAGGAACATTGTACAACTAGCAAGCTTTTGCCTTATGGTTGACTGCCCGAAAAACTTGCAGTAATTGGCTCTATGGTACTAAGTATATATATCCATTAATTGGAATATTGCAATATACTATTATCTGTTTTGATTTATTTGTTGCTGGAAATATTATTTGTTGTGGTTGGCAGGTTTAATAGGTGTTGAGCTACTAGTTTACTGCTTAGGTGCTTATTATGTTGCTTAACATATCACAGATGGTAAAATTAGGGTTTTTGTAGGTTGTGTTGTGCTATCTTAAGTCTATTTTGTTGTGTTTATTTTTTTTAGTTAATGTGAGAAAGATTATATATTTGGATTGATATGTACTGCTTAGGTGCTTCTATTGTTTTGGAGATCACAAGTGATAAAACAAATAGGCTTTTTGGGTGTGTTGTGTTGTGTTATTTTGTCCAGGTTTAAATTTGTGAAAATTTATAAGAAATTGCAAGATTATATTGGGTTTGATATGTCCTAAAGGCCCAATAGGTCTAGTGTAGTTCATAATATAAGCTAAGCTTGAAGGCCCATTTTAAAATAAATTAAGTAAAAAGAGGCCCAATTTGAAATATATAGGGAATTCAAAAAATCTGAAATCAATAGGGTTTATTAAACTGCCAAACCAAGTAATTTGGGCTAAAAAGGCCCAAAAAAATGAATTTACGATAATTTTAACTATGTCCAAAATTTCAGCCCAATCTAAGGCCCAAACCGGACAAATTGACAACTCCGACCCAACCAACTGATTACCCAAAACGTTGGATCAGACCCGAATATTCGGTTGAATACGGCTTCGAAACTCAACAACCCGATCCAACCGGGTCAAGTTCGGTTTGGGCCTTAAACCGACCCGGCCCGACACGTGGACAACACAATCAATACATTTTCATCTTTACTAATATAGAAGAAAAAACTTAGGTAGTCTCGGAGCACTGTTTCGAGACTACTGAAAATTGCCTGTTCTTTTGATATTGTAAGTTAGAAAACTAGAGTGGTATTTATGGACAAAATGGTCTTATGCCCTTTTCACCTAAATTATATAGTCTTATGCCCCCCCCTTTCCAAACTAAAGAGGAAAATACCCCTCTTTTGTAACTCGATTTTCTCAAAATCGAGTTAAAAAAAAATAAATTTCTGGAGCCCTATAATGACGTTTTTAAGGACCTATAGTGACGTTTTAAAGACCTATAGTGACGTTTTGTAACTCGATATCCATAAAATCCTATAACTCGATTTCATGGAGCTCGAGTTACAAAACACCACTATAGGTCCTTAAAAACGTGACTATAGGGCTTAATTCGATTTTGAGAAAGTCGAGTTTCAAAAGAGGGGCATTTCCCTAATTAGTTTGGGAAGGGGGGTATAAGGTTATATAATTTGGGTGAAAAGGGCATAAGGCAATTTTGTTCTGGTATTTATTACAAAGTCTAAAGAAATCACAAAGAGAAAAAAAGTAGGCTCCTAGACAGGGGAGTGATTCCCTACATAGGGATATTGGAAAGTTTCATTGTTTTTGGATGTTAGGAAGCTTTTCCTTAGCTATATTTGTTTGCAAATATTTCAGTGCAGTAGAGTGATTGGCTGCTTAGGAGTAATAGTTATAGTTAAATTGATTTAGTTTTTTTTTTTTTTTTTTTTTTTTTTTGGTAAATGAATCAAAAAAAATTTTTTTTGGTAAATCAAATTTTATTTTTATTTTTTTAGAAAAAAACTAACTGCTAAACACACAAACTTCATTTTTTAGAAAGGCAGTGGCACATGTTGGGTCCCTAGCAGTGGCTTGTGTAAGTTTGAAAGGTCGAGATCGCCCATCACCGATTGAGATTGTAAATAACCTAATGTGTGTGTGGGTACAGGTTATCACTGGTTAAACCGACTGAACAACTTGTAGATTCATCTAAAAGTTGATGTTTTTTTTTAAAATTTTTTTTATTACAGTACAATTACTTGATTTAAAAACTTGAATGTCATTGATATGATGTAGATTGGCCTAGGAACTACTGGGCAAGTATAACAAGTTGAAGATTTTGATAGTCCTAATACAGTCTTAATTTTAATGAATTTGCACTTTGGGATTTGGTACAAGAGGCAGGTTTAGCATAGACAAGTTTTGATTGATTTCCTTTTTGTTCTGAGATTTGGGGTTCAATTATTTCATTGTGGATTGATTGGGGAGATACCTTATTGGTCAGTTGGATGAATTTGCTCTTTGGAGCTCTATTTTGGTTTACTCAAGCACATTCTTTATTCATACTGCTCAATGTTATGAGTTTTGAGGTTCAAATGATTTGAATTGGTTGATTGAGGTACCATCCTGAAAAATAGACCTTTAAAAAAATAATAAATAAAGCCATTTTACGTTGTTTTTTGTGGCATCCTTCACGTAAGTATTATTACTTCACTTGATATCATGAGACTATAGGTTCAATTAGTGAATTCAGCACATATAATTTTCTGTTCTAAATACTTTGAATATCACCCTGCGGCATTCTGTCTTGAGGCATCGATCTTTTCTTCTTTGTTTTTTCTTTTTTACCCCACCCTTTTGATAAGTTCTAAATTCATGGTTAAAAGTCCCCAAGTACTGGAATTTCAAGGTAGTTAGAGAAGTGGATATAGTGTGATAAAATAGTTCAGAAACTTTGGTTTGTTTAGATAAATTCAAGGTTTTTATACCCGGACCGGACCGTACAGTCCAACCGGAAACTGTTCATCAAGAGGGTTCTTTAAACTCCAAGAACCGGCCTATGCGAGAAAGTCAGTGAACCGTGCCAACTGCGGTTGAACCTTCCGGGTTTCAAAACCATAAATGGTTCTTATAGGTCAGACCGTTAATGGTTTTTTTCTGAAATTTTTTTGGTACTTACAGGCTTACCGCCATTGTTGAAGGCTGAAACCTCAACCACCATGAGACGCTATCAGACTTGAGATCGCACCCCCATCTTCCTGTTCTTCTTCTCTATCTTGCTCACACTCTTTCTGCTTTCTCCCTCTGTGTTTTTGACGATACTGTATCTACATTTTCCCCACTAAAGTCTTCTTTTTTTTGGTAAATGGAGTCTCCTTTTTCTGCTGCTTCAACTCAGCCACTAATATTTGCTTTACTGTCAACCACCAATGCTTTACTGTCAACCACTTTTAACTTTTGTGTTTAACTCATTTTTAAATAGGCGGGCATCCTAGCTAGATTTTTTGAGTTGTACTTTAACGGTGTATGTCTTGTCCATGGGCTCAGGCTAGCTGATCAGCTTATTGTAGCCCATTGACCCTCTTATAATTTTACTCTCTCTTTTAATAAAATGATTTTACTTTCTCTTTTTTAATTCATAAATGGTGGACTATTCAAATGGGCTTGGGCATAAAACTTTTTTTGATTGGATTGTCAAATAGGCTTGGCCATGGACAAACAGACCAATTTCTTCCTTAACCATTTTATGGGTCTCATAAAATTAAAAATAAAAATTATTGTGCACTCAGATGAGATTTGTCATGACTTAAGAGTTCCAACAAAAATGTTAAGTGTATATACATATAAAATTATTTATCCTTATTTTAGTTAAAATTTCTATTTATACTAATTTAATATATTTTTTTATATTTAAATAATTATTAAATTAATTATAATGTTATCACGGTTCGATCTCGGATCGACTTTAAAAACCTTAAACTTCTCCCTTTTACAGTTCAATAAACGGTCTGGGTCTAAAAACCTTGTAGATAATAACGATGGTGTGAATCTCAACTGTATAAGCATTATGGTGCTTCATTGATTTCCTATATGGGTAGCTTTGTATGAATATAGTTTTCCTTGATTCATACTATTGGGAGTTGAGAATATTGTGTGTTAAATAATCATATGCAAAAACCCACTTTCATATCATTGCATGTTTGAGAAAATTTACATGAGCTCACATGCTCTTATACCTTTCTATGAATCAATCATTGCATGTTTGAGAAAATTTACATGGGGGGGAAGGGATTAGGTAACAGCAGCACCTTAGCTCCAAAATCTTGGAGTGGCAGCATTTTAAACCAAAAAGAGTATGGTGGATTGAGGCTAAGAATGGAAGGCTTTAATAGAGCTTTACTAGCCAAGATTGGCTGGTCACTAGCAACAAATCAAGACAAAGCTCGGGTTCCCATGTTGAATGCCAAGCTTGTCTATTGCGCCTCAGTTGTGCTACATGATGTCTACGTATTTTTTAAAATATATATATCAGTGTCACATTTTTTTTTTAATCTGGTATTTTTTTTTCTTTTTTAATATGTATTTTAACCAATTTAATAAATCATATCTTTTATATATAAAAATATATAGATAGAGAAAGAAGCTAAAATAAAGTAAAAAAATTGTGTTGTCTCACTTTTATAATGTGTCAAATTATTTCATAAATATTTTCTCAAAAAAAATATTTCTTATATACTTCTATATAAAAAAAATATATACATATTTCTTATATTTTATGTAGTAAAGGCATAAGAATAAATTTATACAAACTATATTTTTTATCCTCTCATTTTTTTTTTTTTCTAAACCAAAAAAATAAGTTTTCTATTCCTTTATTTTTACACATTTTTTATTTCCTCCCCACAACCCCACCCCCAAAGTTTTCTTCTTTGATATGCTGCTGCTGCTAACAAATTGACATGCCCAAAACAGTTTAATGAAGCAATAAGTTTTGCTAAATTAGGGATGCACATCTTCTTGTCATCTGCTCGCTGTTTCGAAAAGCATTGTACATATATGTGACAGAAGTTACTGGGACTAGTTGCATATCCATGAACGAAGCAACTTTTCTTTCTTTTACTTGGTGGATAATCAGGGGACAGATTTATTGAGAACAAGTTGCCAAAACACCATTTCATTATTCTAAACAGAGAATCTACATGACCTAAGAAAGTCTATAGATATAGTCGCCGTTTACAACAAATTTCTTTGTTCTCATCAGTACAAGGGAATGATCCATTGAACTGAATAAGTTTGACAAACATGATGGTTAAGAAATCTGCAAGAAATAAATGCAAACACAAAACAATAAAATGTTGAGAAAAGATCCCAAGAAAGTAAATTGACGGTGGTAGTGAGACGACCAAAAATTAAGAGAAGCATCCAGTTCTTGGAATGTACCAATTTGGACTAACCCAAGTAAAGCCACCATAGTTGGCCATAAGTAATTGTAAGTTCATGTAGCCACAGCCTCCATAAACTCTGCATCCTCTCCCATAGCCTCTAGAGTCTCAGGCAAAAGGCAAGCTTCAAAATCAATGCTACCCTCCTCCTTACCAGGAAACACAAGTAACCGCCCATCAAATTTAGTCCCAGCACCGCATCGCAATGCCACGGGTTTTCCCCAACCAAAGTCATTACCATTCACGTTGTGCCGTGGGGAGCTTCCTAAGAGCAAGGTGTTACTTATGGGGCGACTAAAGTTCACCATCCTAGGATTTTTCACCCATTCATCTAAGAACTTTCTCACCTCATGTGGCGTCTTTGAAGCAAGCGCATTGTTTATGCGCCAAGCCGCCCAGCCGAGTCCATGTTCTATCAGTTCCCCTGCTGTGCTTGTGACACTCTCCGAGTCCACCGCATTCCCGAAGTGCTGTTTTGGCAACGGAGGCTGCATCCTTTGCCTTGTACCCATAGCAATCGTGCACTTAACCTCTTCATCAGCCTCCAGACACCGACTGCGAGTCACAGATCGCCAAAAATGACCCAAGAGTGCTTGCAGAGATGAGATCCTATCGGTGCCCATTTCATTGTTGGCCTTTGCTTTAAGTTCAGCAATTTTTTCTTTTGTAAAGTGAAAATACCTTTGTTTCAGCGGAGGAGGGACCCACTTCTGAGTCTTTTCTTCAAGGATATTTGGTATATGAACCGGAAAGTTGATGATTCCGTCAAAATGGCTACGTTCAAATATGGGATGCGGTTGCAATTTCTCGCAAGTGCCTCGAGAAATCTCAGACCAAGTATTAAAGAAATGCCAGAACGTGGTTCCATCACAAACCGAATGGTTTAGACTGCAACCGATGAAGATGCAGTCAACAAGCTCAGTTACTTGCACTGACAGCAACGGCTTGGAAATGCCCTCGCAGTTCAGAACACCGTTCATAAGAAAGAAGGAACCGACAATCTGGGGAAGATAGATAGGCTCAAGGATATTAGCCATAGTAGTACCCTCTGCAGCTGCATGGACGAACTGGGCTCCATGGTTATTGCAGTCAATGAAGAAGGAGATGGTGTTATCTTCACTGTTTTCAATCATGGCAATACGCCCAGCAAGGGGATAGAATATATCCAATGTGCGGGAGAGAGAGGATTGTAGGTGATGAATCACATTGTTTTCTTCAAGTTGTTGCTCCTGTGAAGTTGTAGGTTTGAGAAAGATGAGGCCCCTTTGAATAGGACCGTATGTGAGGAGGCCGAGATCCCATGGAGTTAACTCGATTCTTCTGGTTGAGTAATTGTTACTGGTGGGTCGGATAGTACTGGTGGAAAGGAAGTGAACCATGTTGAAATTTGATTTCTACGCACAGAAGTGTAGGACTTTGCTAAGAAACACTGTAGGTCGAATCTCATCAAACACTAGCGTATGATCATGCCTAGGTTGCCATTTATGGCCTAAGATCGAGCTAAGATGCGCAGTCGGGGTTGACAGGATGACGAGGCCTTCTAGCAATGCAGTATAGTAGTATACGGTCATAATAAAATAAAGGGTAAATTTCACAAACCTACCCTGAGGTTTGTGATAATACCAACTAGGTCCATAGCATTCTAAAACCTACCGATTTGGTCCTTAAAAGACAATTTTGTCCTTGATAGCCAAACACCGTTACTTTCATTTTCTTTTGTGTCTTCCTTTCCCCTTATTCTCCCTCTGTTCTCCGAGTTCTCTTTCTCAAAAACTCTCTAACTGAAGCTTAGCTCCGGTGAAACTCATGGCTTGGTCATCGGCATAAAAAAATCACCATTCAAGGATCTTCCCGATTCCCACTACAATCAAAGCCGTCGACGGACTCTATCTCTTAGATCGGAACCTACGCGGTAGTGGCGGTGGTGCTTCGATCTAGATCTCGCCTTCGACAGACTCTAGCGGCGGCGTCGTGGATCGCGGCATGGTCGATCTTGTGATATGGTGTGTTTTTTTTCTGGTTTCTCTTATGAAGATAGTTGGGATATGCTGGTTTTCTGTGTTGTTTGGCTGGGATTTTTGTTGGTTTTTTTGGGTTTTTGTTGGGATTCTTAGGAGATTTCATTAGGAGTTTACAAAGGTATTTGTGTGTTGTTTGGCCTGGGTTTTTGCTGGTTTTCTTGGGTTCCTATTGGTTTTGAAAGATATATTTTTTTTGTGCTTTTTTTGTGGAGATTTTTTATACTGTTTTTTATGGATTCAGAGATTTTGGTATTGTTACTGTACTGATTTTTCTGGTACTTTGGGATTACTTGTAAAGGGCATTATGAAAGTAACGGTGTTTAGCTATTAGGGATTATAACCACTCAACTAAAATTGATTTCTGGCAAGATTTGCTAAACAATTAGCCTGAGGTTAGAGAGAGTTTTTGAGAAAGAGAACTCAGAGAACAGAGGGAGAATAAGGGGAAACGAAGACAGCAAAGAAAATGAAAGTAACGGTGTTTGGCTATCAAGGACAGAATTGTCTTTTAAGGACCAAATTGGTGGGTTTTAGAATGTAATGGACCTAGTTGGTATTATCACAAACCTCAGGGTAGGTTTGTGAAATTTACCCTAAAATAAATAATTCTAGTACAATAATTTATGACACGACCTTCTACCAGAAAGTAAACAGTAAATTTATATAAACTAATAGTAGCCCCGCGTTGCGCGTGATAATATTATTGTTTTAGTTATTATTGATTAATAGTTGGTTTTTCATTTTCTTTCAAGTTAATATATTGGCTTTAAAAAAATATACAATCTAATATATTAATTCAACAACAACAATAATAATAATGTTGAATAAAATAATATGAGAAGAAAAAAAGTAAAAATAAAAGATATAACAATAAACACCAAATTAAATATCTCTAAATAAATACCAAATTATTTAAATCATATTATGTAATATTATAATATTACATTCTTATATACTATCTTTAATTCTTTACAATGCAATATGATAAAATTTAACAACCAAGGTGAAAAAAAAAATAAAAAAAAAAAAAAAAACTTAAAACAGGATTAAATCGCATCAACCTAAAGTAGAGTTCTAAAAAACACAAAAAAATTTCAACCTAAAGCAGAAATGCAAAATATTTATATCACCAAAAATTGAGAGAAATAAATTTTTTTGTGAAGAAAAATTATGCATATAATGGAAAAGAGAATGCCAAATTTATACTAAAAGGATAACAATAAGAAGAAACAAAATAAAGGGAAAGATGAAGAGTGATATAAGAGAGAGGGTAGTGGGGAGATGAAAATGTAAAGAGAAAGAAAAAAGTTGGAGAAAGTGTAAATGTTAAAAAAAAAAATGAGTACAATTTAATTTATTTAAATTTAAATAAAATATTATATGTTTAATTAAAAAAAAAAGAAAATATAAATAATTTAATTATATGGAGGATGTGACTGAGTTTAAATATTGAATAAAATAAGATGAAAATATTAAAAAAGTAAAAATTATATATATATATATATATATATATATATATATATACATATTTATATATATAACAATAAACACCAAATTACCCAAATCATGTTATGTAATAGAATAATATATATTATATTCTTATATATTATCTTTTTAAATTTTTTTATAACACAATAGTATAATATTTAACAATCAAAGAGAACAAAAAAAAAAAACTTAAAACACAAAACTAAATCATACCAACTCAACGTAGAGTTATAACAAACACAAAAATTTATCAACTTAAGCAGAGATGCAGGAAAATAAAATAAAAATACTCCAAAAGTTATTGTGTGTGTGTGTGAGAGAGAGAGAGAGAGAGAGAGAGGGAGGGTGAAACAACTTTTTTGTGATGGAAAACTATGCAAAAAAAAAAAAATGGAAGAAAGAATAACAAATTTATAGAAGATGGTGTGAATATGAAGAGACAAAATAAAGGAAAATGAATGGAAAGATGAATAGTGACATTAAGGTTGAGGGTAGTGAGGAGATGAAAAGGTAAAAGGATGAGAAAGGTTGGAGAAAGTGCAATTATTAAAAAAAAAAGTAAATGTTAAAAAACAATTATAGGAAAATTGGAAAAAAAAAAAGAATAATGACGTGGATGCTGATGTGGCTTAACATAAGCACAGTAACATTAAACACTACGCTTAAAGTTAGAGAAAGTGTAAATGTTAAAAAAAGTGAGTACAATTTAATTTATTTAAATTTAAATAAAATATTATATATTTAATTAAAAAAATATATAAATAATTTAATTATATGGAGGATGTGACTGAGTTTAAATATTAAATAAAATAAGATGAAAATATTTAAACAGTAAAAATAATATATATATATATATATATATATATATATATATATATAACAATAAATACCAAATTACCCAAATCATGTTATGTAATAGAATAATATATATTATATTCTTATATATTATCTTTTTAAATTTTTTTATAATGCAATAGTATAATATTTAACAATTAAAGAGAACAAAAAAAAACTTAAAATACAAAACTAAGTTGTACCAACCCAACGTAGAGTTATAACAAACACAAAAATTTATCAACTTAAACAGAGATGCAGGAAAAAAAAATGCTCCAAAAATTATTGTGTGTGTGTGTGAGAGAGAGAGAGAGAGAGGGGGGGGGGGGGGGAGAAACAACCTTTCTGTGATGGAAAACTATGCAAAGAATGGTTGGAGAAAGTGCAATTATTAAAAAAAAGTGAATGTTAAAAAACAATTATAGGAAAATTGAAAAGAAAAATGATAATGATGTGAATGCTGATGTGGCTTAATGTAAGCACTGTAACATTAAACACTACGCTTCAACTTTTAATAATATATAGATTTAATAGACAGCTTGACATTACAACTTAAAATAATTGTCGTAAAAATCGGGAAGCAAACAGGGTAGTTGATGGACAGGCAAAGGAGGGATGTATGCAGCAAGAAGAGTTTGTTATTTTGTTTAATCCCCCTATCCCTGATATTGTAACTTTTGTTAATGAAGATGCCACTGGTTTGTACTATGTAAGGCGTGTAGCCAATACTTTGCCTTTCATGGCTAACTAAGTTTAATAAAGATCCCTCTTAACCAAAAAATTAAAAAAAAAAAAAAAATTGTCATAAAAGCTTACTCTATCCTTGTTTGTACACTTAAAAAAGCTTGCAACCTATGAATAGTAAAGTTGCATATATGTAACCTTACTATTCATAGGTTGTAAAGAAAAAAAAAATCTTGTGGTTGTATATGAAAAGAAAAAGATAATGGGATGAAAGAGAGAGACAAGAATACTTTTTATTATTTTATTAGGTTATGTGTAAAAATAAAAACTGAAATATAGGATGAATTGTAAAATAAATTAATAAAATATATAAAGTAGTGTTAGAGACCATGCTAATACCATATTCGGGTGTGGTGAAGTTAAAAACAGAATACAATGAAGTTTATATAGTAATTTCAAGTTGATCTTAAAAAGTATATATTAACTCTTATTGAAGCAATTATAGTCATATAGTCAATCCACAAGCGCGCCTAGCAATTTTTATATTTTTATTAAGAAAGAAAGAAGAAAAGCCACCGTTTTTTTTTGGGGGGGTGGGGGTGTTGTGGTTAGGCCTTTATCCCATAAAGAATACAAAACTGTACGAGGACCATGGCCGAATATAGTGGCTAATCACAATGGCCAAACAGCCGAGTATAGAGGAATGCAACAATTACGTACCTATCTCAAGATAATATGGCTGCTAGCTTATGGATCCTTTCCTTTTGGTTGATCGACCAGTATGATCATTCTCAAAAGAAATATCCATTGACACCCTTCACATAAGTAGTTATTGTGCCTCAACACCATTGCATTTAATACTATTAGACTTGTTTTGTCTATTTGCACATTATAATTTTTGCCTTGCCACAGGTCCCCTCAATTAATCTGAAGAAACAACCATTTAGCAAGTCCTCTGCATTTTATTTTTTTTTGACTATTTCTCATCAAAATCATCTCTCCATACTCTTCAAATACCCTTTCATTCCTTAAACAAAGCCAACAAGTCTTTAAAATGTTACTTTTCTATTCTCACTTCCACACACTCTCCACCAATTTACCGACTTAACTATTGGAGCCTTCCTTGGCTAACTCTCAATTAGCCAGAGCCAAACTCAGATTTCTCTTTCTCAGCAAGGTACTTGTCAAGTTAAAATGACCTCTGCCTATTCAGTTATCATTGAAGTTTTTGTTGTGGTTCCTTTCCAATTTCCATCAAAATCTTTGTTGCGATTTCATCTTTTCTTCAAAATTTCACTCACCTATCGCCACATAAAGCGTTGTCTGGCTCCTCCTTCGACACTGACTCAGGATTATGATATTGAACTTTAATCCTAAACTAAGGGTATAAATAAATTAACGTATTCTTTTCTCTACTTTATAATCTTACTTAATTATTAAACAAAAAGTAATTTTAATAACCTTTACTTACAGTGATATATTTATCTGTAACATTGTCCTTTTTGTATAAGCTATCAAAAGTACCCATACTCATATAATTTCGAATCAAACATATATATAATACCATACCAACTGTGATAGTTTTTAGACCCCTTAAAAACACAATTGGATTAACCTAGGTAATTAGCCAAGTTGTTACTTATTCCAAATTCCAAATCTAGGTTATCACAATCAAACAATCATATCATGCAAAGCAGCGGAAAGATAAATAAGACAATGATATGATCACCTAGGAAACCAAACCGGTAAAAACCTGGGGAGGATTTAACCTAGCTATCCTCAAGGTAAACCTGAATCCACTATGAAAGAATCGAAGTTGTTCAACAGGACTTAGACTGCTAACATCCTATTGCTACCCACCAGTAGAAACTTACTGACACAACCACGTGCAAGCTCCGAAACCACGGACTCCTTCTTTCTTGGATTCTCCAGCAAGTACAAGCACCCCCGCTTGTGTTTCTTTAAGTTCTTATGGCAGCAACTGAATGATCATCAAGCTCTTGAAGAAATCTCCTTCTTGATAATCCTAAGCTTGTGTAAAGGAAAACTCCTCACAGATTTCACAAGAGATTTACATAAACAGCAATATGAGCAACACAAAAACGTGGCTAGGGTTTGCCTTATATACCTAGGGCAAATTAGAAAACCCTAAACGTTTTAAAACAAAACTAGGGCTGAGTTGGAATTCTGCAGAAAACGCATCTAACCCGATTTTCGATTGATCGAGCCTAAGCTTCGATCGATCAAATCAAGCCGAGAAGCATAAATGATTCCTGCATCAGCTTATTCCAACTTTACATAAATGAACCAACTTTGAGCAAGTCTAAACACGACTAAACATATTGTTTTGATCATGGTTTACCAACAATATACATTAGAGTTCTAAATACATAAAATCCTAAGTCTTTAGAACCTAACAAACTCCCCCTTTGGCAATCCGTGACAAAACACAACTAAAAGCTCAAAGTTTACAAAGAAAAACCCTTTTCAAAAATAATGCTCATAAAAAAAAAAAAAAAAAAATCAATCCTAACTACTATCCATCAGTTGCAAGTGTAGACAGCAGCTCAATTGAATCAACCTGTATATTTCCTGAAACACTAAACAAAATGCATAACCGCATGTGTGGAAAATACCAGTAAACAAAATAAATTCTTGATTTCAAACAACACACAATAAAGACATATATCAATGAAAAACTCATAAATATAAATCAATAAGCAGTTGAAAACAAGAAACATATAAAGCAATAAAAGTATCTCCCCCTAACATGAATAACCCAACAAAAATATGGCAAGAGCTAAAAAGGTAAAATACAATGTGAAGCACCTAGATACAATCTAAACTCCACAAGCTCCAACCAACCAAAAAAGCTCTCCCCCTGAAAACAAAAACTCTACAAGCTCAAATATGTACTCCCCCTTTTTATGACGGAATGTCAAAGGGCAATCAAAATCCATCATTAAAAGGAGGTGGCGATGAAGATCGTCGAAACTGTGCCAACTCTGCATGCAAAGCACGGATCTCATCGAGCATGTCCACCAAAATCTGTCCATGAGCCGCCTGAACGGTCAAGACATGATCTAACGTACGTCGAATGTCCGAATCATCCAAAGTAGTCAGTGGAGGAACATCAGCATCAGCAGCAGCAGCACCAGACGCTTCAGCAGTATCAATACTTGTAGAAGAGGGAGGAGGGGGAACAACACCAGATGATGCATCGCTAGGACGCATAGGACCAACTCTCAAGTGAGCAGCCCTCTGCCTAAGGAAGGTGGCACTTATGGGAGCTATAACATGAACGGGCTCATCGGCAGGGAAATCAGCTAGACCAAGAAACAATAAAATCCTATGAATGAAAATATGATGGATATGAGCATGCCCTACGACAGAACTCCTATGAACTTTGTTCAAAGAATGAAGAAATAGATGTGGAAAGCTGATAGACGCACTAGAAACAAAAGCGTACAAAAACACATATCGCTCAAGAGGGATAGTGTGGAGATGAGAAATAGGCCACAAAGAATGACATGCTATCCTAAAGAAAAGATAGGCAGTCTCAGTAAGCTCAGCAGACGTGATCCGAGGATCAGAACCCCATTGGATAGAAGACCAAGTGATGTATGACATGACGTCATCTAAGGGTGGAGACTCCTCATAGGGATAGATAGGCTTCCTAATGACCAGAACCCCAAGAGCA
This sequence comes from Quercus tomentella, assembly GCA_028535165.1. Classification (NCBI taxonomy): domain Eukaryota; kingdom Viridiplantae; phylum Streptophyta; class Magnoliopsida; order Fagales; family Fagaceae; genus Quercus; species Quercus tomentella. The sequence goes on from JAPQVY010000156.1 coordinate 82,137,405, forward strand.
TCAGCCACTATCCGAGGAGTAATGGTGAACTCAATACCTCGTATCCAACTCCTAACAAGGGTGTTGGAATCATAGACGTGGCAAGAGAGATTCGAGAAGAACTCTCTAATCAGGGCGGTCGGGAGTGGATGATCTATCTCTAACAGGGATAACCAACCTCTAGACTCAAGGTTTGCCCTAATGGCCGGATCAACCTCATCTAATATCATAGAACGCTCAACCCAAATCTTACGCTTGCAGTTCAGTTTCTCAAAGGCCTCTCTGCTTTTGTCATTCCTAAACACCTCACTCCTAGAGGGAGACTCAAAGGAAGTGGAAGGGGTCCTATGGGCTCTAGTCTTCCTAGGCATGGTGCTAGGATAAGGACCAAGACACAAAGCAAAAAAAGAAAAACCAAGGGCAGACTTCAAGTTAGCATAAAAAAAATATAGAACAAAAATCTATATGATGCATGAACAGCTTAAATGTCATGATGCATGCCCTAATGCAGTGAAATTAAGTTCAAATTAAGTTTAAGTTCACAAAATTGGCTTAAGCATAGAGTTTCTAACAAAAACCCCAAAAATTGGAAAAACCACTTGTTCAATTTGTAAGAAATTGACCAATTGATCATCACACAAGATAGATTACATAAAATAATGATCAATTACATCAATTCAACAAGCCAATTTCATCAATTGAAACCAATTTGAACAAAATCCCCAATTCGGGTTCAATACAAGCCTAGAATTTTCAAATTATCACAAAACCACAAATTGATCAAATTAACCATTATAGATCATGAATATATCATTCTAGCAACAAAACCCATTGATCAAATTCATAAAATAAGGCTTGATTAATCAAAAATACCAAATTATGCATAGTCCGAAAATTTAACCCAAAAACCATGAAATAATGCATGAAACATGAAAAACAATGCAAAAGGAAGGGTAATATATACATACCGGCTTAGGGAGAGAGAAACCTTGCAAAAAATTAGGAGGAAAACAACAAAAAAATTCTTGTGGAGCCTTACCGAGTCGGAGAGAGAGAACAGTTTCGATTGATCAAAACAGACAGAGGCTCGTTAAAATTTTTTAAAACAAATTCAAAACAGTTTCGATTGATCGAAAAACAGATTGGATCAATCGAAACAGACAAAGGCTCACAAAAATTTTAAGAAAAAACACAGTTTTTGAAAAAAAATTAGAAACATCTCAAAGCATTGAAATTGATGAACAAAATGCATGAGTATGTGATGATATGATTTTCAAAAACAAGGATTTAAGCCCAATTTTCCCAAAGTTAAAATTTCTTACAGTTTCCATAAATTTTCAAGCATCAAATCAGTTTTGCACAAAACTCAAAGTATTTGCAAACTTGGTTGGTTAGACTAAAAACACACACAATAACATGTACAATGTTTAGCAAAGAGTAACTTGTGTAGTGTGTGCAACTAGCAAAAGCTTGAGTTACATGTGAGGTGATATGTGTATAGCAATTAAACACAAAGTCGACAAAATTCATCACATAGAATTTGAAAGAGACTATCACCTAAAGAGTTACATCATATAACTCCCACATCTCTTAGATCATAAGCTTGCAATCATGTAAGTTTCTTGATTTTGCCTCATATTGTACACACAAATTTTAATTTTTCAGAAACTTATTAAAATAGCCGGGATAATGCACACACCAATTTTATTTGATAGATTTAACATTAAGTCCAATAATGTACACATTAATTTAAGCATATAAACCGAGGCTACACCTTATGTTCTTTTTGTGCATGTGTTACACTTTCTTGAGTACAAAATCTTACGATATGCACTAAGGTGTTCATGATTGGCTAGTGAATAGTGGTGAGATGGTTATTTATGCCTTTCTTTAAAGGTTCAAGTCTGACAGTCAAAGACATGTGACTTCATGATTAAGACAAAGTGATCAAAACCATAAACATCTTTCCCACACAACATGCATTACAAAGTTTCAGCTAGTAAAGTGCAATAAGTAAGCTCATCAAGGCTAAATAAGGTACAAAAGACATGTTATGTGAAAATAAATTGACCAACATTGTTCTCAAAAACCAAGAAAATAACACAATTTGCTTCCTTTTTCTTCCCTTTTCCTTTTTTTTAAATTTTAAATTTTTATTATATAAAAAAAAAAAAAAAAAAAAAAAAAAAAAAAAAAAACACCTAGAATGAAATGCATGAATGTTATGCAATGCAAATCCTAGAAACAAAAAGAAAACACAAAACCAAAGAACAATGGTCACAAAGGGTAGAGCAATGAAGCACAAGGACCATGTCGGAAAGACTCAATTAGTTCGAGTCTTTTGCATCCAAAACTTTTTAAATGCACCACGAGCACTGGAGTTCTTATTCACATGGGAATGATTTCCAACTCCAGGATTGGAATAAAGGTTTAAAGCCTTTACCGATTCACCAATGAGTACCATAGGATCTTGTGCTTAAGGCATAGGTGCTTAAGGCATAGGTACTTTTGGTTTGTTTGCTCTCTTAGCAGCTTGCAGCTTGTAACAGTTTGGACGAATGTGTCCAGACTTTCCACAAAAATGACAAACCCATGCAGGCTTATCATGTGACTTGTCCTTAGAAAGGGTAGGCTGCTTAGGTTTAGATTCTTTCAGATCAACCTTAATCTTCCTAAATGGTGAAACTTCTATGGGTTTGACAACCTCACTTACAGGGGGTTTGACAGTTTCACTTACAATCTTACTCACAGAAGGTTCAGAAGAAGATGAAGGGACAAAGTTTGTGGAATGGGGAGCAGACACAGAGATGCTTTCAACAAAACCTAATCCAGATTTGTCAGAAGGAGACTTTTGAACACTCAGCATTTGATCAAGTTTAGAACTAGCAGATCTAGCAACAGATAAACCAAGTTCCAATGATTTAACTTTATCAAGCAATAGCATATTCTCAGTTTTCACATTGTTCAAAAGTTCATTAGCATTAAACAGTTTTACAAGCAAATTCTTCTTATCAAGCTCAAGAGATTCAATTTTCTTCAAGCCAAGTCCAACATTCATAGCATCCTTTGCAGCAACTTTGCAAAGTTTATTGTAGGCCTCTTGAAGATCTGCATCCTCAGAGAGTTCCCCATCAGAAGGGTTCTCTTCAGCAGATATGCTTTCATTGACTACAGCAGTAGCAGTGAAAGCAATGAAGTTTCCATCCTCGTCACAACCAGACTCATCATCAGAAACTTCACCATCACTAAGGGTTACAGCCATAGCCTTACCTTTAGACTTCAAATAGGTAGGACATTCAGATTTCATGTGACCATACCCTTGACATCCAAAACACTGAGGACCCATAGAATTATTTGAAGATTGACCTACTTTTTCTCTAGGTTTATCATTATTGTTAACCTTAGTGGGATCATTCTTCCTAAAATTTCTAGGTTCAACAGTGTTCGTACCTCTTGCCCTTCTGTTACTATTCCTGAGAAAGTTTTTAAAGTTCTTGGCGATGTAAGCAATCTCTGTAGCAGAGAGCTCATCATCAAATCCACCAACCTCAACATCATCAACTGACTTAAGAGCCATTGATTTGGATTTGCTAGTTTTGGGTAGGTCCAACTCATAGGATTGAAGTGATCCTACAAGTTCATAAACAGGGATGGAGTCCACATCCTTACTCTCAGTGATGGTAGTCACCTTGGGTCTAAAGTCTTCAGTTAAAGATCTAAAAATCTTCCTAACAATTTTAGGTTGATCATAGATTTCACCCAAATTATATGCAGAATTAACAATATCATTAAGTTTAGCATAGAATTCATCAAAAGATTCATCATCAGACATCCTAATGCTTTCAAATTTAGAAGTTAACTGCTGCAATTTGTTGATTTTGACAGCCTTAGTGCCTTCATGCACAGTCTGGAGGATATTCCAAGCAGTATGAGAAACCTCAACATTAGAGATTCTCTTAAATTCCTCCATAGAAACAACGTTAAAGATAGCATTCATAACTTTGCTATTGGACGCGGCTGCTTCTTTTTGAGAAGTTTGCCACTCACTAACAGGAGTAGTGGGCTTCTCCCATCCGTATTCAACGGAGTTCCAGACTTTCTCATCAATCGATTTCAGGAATGCTTTCATCCTTACTTTCCAATAAGCATAATTATTCCCATCAAAGTGAGGAGGAATAACAAGAGAGTGTCTGTGTTCCATGACAACAGGGGTCAAAGATCAGCTCAGTGATCAAAAGATCAACAACAAGAGAGCAACCCACTTTGATACCACTTGATAGTTTTTAGACCCCTTAAAAACACAATTGGATTAACCTAGGTAATTAGCCAAGTTGTTACTTAGTCCAAATTCCAAATCTAGGTTATCACAATCAAACAATCATATCATGCAAAGTAGCAGAAAGATAAATAAGACAATGATATGATCACCTAGGAAACCAAACCGGTAAAAACCTGGGGAGGATTTAACCTAACTATCCTCAAGGTAAACCTGAATCCACTATGAAAGAATTGAAGTTGTTCAACAGGACTTAGACCGCTAACATCCTATTGTTACCCACTAGTAGAAACTTACTGACACGACCACATGCAAGATCCGAAACCACGGACTCCTTCTTTCTTGGATTCTCCAGCAAGTACAAGCACCCCCGCTTGTGTTTCTTTAAGTTCTTATAGCAGCAACTGAATGATCATCAAGCTCTTGAAGAAATCTCCTTCTTGATAATCCTAAGCTTGTGTAAAGGAAAGCTCCTCAAAGATCTCACAAGAGATTTACACAAACAGCAATATGAGCAACACAGAAACGTGGCTAGGGTTTGCCTTATATACCTAGGGCAAATTAGAAAACTCTAAACGTTTTAAAACAAAACTAGGACTGAGTTGGAATTCTGCAGAAAATGCATTTGACCTGATTTTCGATTGATCGAGCCTAAGCTTCGATCGATCGAACCAGGCCGAGAAGCATAAATGATTCCTACATCAGCTTATTCCAACTTTACATAAATGAACCAACTTTGAGCAAGTCTAAACACGACTAAACATATTGTTTTGATCATGGTTTGCCAACAATACACATTAGAGTTCTAAATACATAAAATCTTAAGTCTTTAGAACCTAACAAACTACATGGGCAAAATCCTGTAAACAACGTATTTTTTACCTTTATGGTTGATGTTGTAGGCTTCAAAATTCGATTGGAATTGGCATCTAATACCTTTATATTAGCAGAACTTGCCTGTAATTTTCCTTCCTTTTTTTTTTTTTTCTTTGTTTACCTTATTGGTTGTACTGTAGCGTCCATGAACCTACACATGCATTGCACGAGGATCAATCACATTGTTCATACACATTCATCCATATACTTAAAAAGATGTGTGTCGGTTCTTCAAAAAGTCGAGAAAGCATTATTTTATAGTGTTTAAGTGCATGCTTTTAAAGCACCAAAATATGCATTCGAGGCCTAATTTGATTATCAAACTTTTCTTTTGGAAGTTTGATCTATTTCAGAAATCAAAGCTCACATCTTGGAAGGCTATATTATTATTATTTTTTTTTTTAGTATTATAATATTAATTAAGTAAAGTTACCTTCACACTCCATCTTCCACATGCCAAGTTGTTGATTAATTAATGAAAAGAAATACAACAACAAACTACTAAATAAATAAAATAAAACAAAGAACATATCTTGAAAGATGAGGCATTTGATTCTTGCTATATTTGAGTTCAAAGTGATAAAACTTATAAAAGAGGTAAGCTATACAACCTTATTTTCCATTCCCAATTGTGATAGTTGTGAATTTATAGAAAAATATTAAATTCACTATCAAATTTCCAATAAAAAAAAGTTTATTTATCTTTTTTTACTATAAAAAGTTGATACGTTATTAAGAGTTTTGTAACTTAACTGTACCTCATGGTGTTTTTAACAAAAACATATAGGATTCAAATCCTCCCATCCCTATCTATCGATCAAATTATCAACAAGCTTTAGTGCCGAATTTTTGGAATTGACTATGAATCATTAGCATATTAATTAGGGTAACTTGGATGTATACTTTTTTTAATTATATTTTATCTAAAGTCATGTTCTTTATTACTTCCATAATTGTATTATCTAATTATATTAAAAAAATTGATATAACAATTTTATAAGAGTTGCCTAATAAAATTTGTGATAGTTGTAACACCACTTTGTATATAACAGAGCAGTTGTAAACACATACACCCAAACACCAAATTGTGAGGGATCTCTTTAGAGGAAATTTAGAAATATTCCATTTCAAAAAAGCAAATTGTCCATTCTCTCTATCTTTACACATAGTCAAAAAGATGAGATGCCAAATAATATATTCATATATTGAGGCTGATTTTTCTTTAACATCTTTAATTTATCTTTTTCTTCTAGATAGGGGAAAGGAGGAGAAGGGAGTGTTGGCATTCACCAACTCCAAATTGTACCAAGTCAATACTGGTAATATTAATACATTATCCCCTTAGCTAGAAATCACATTGTTAACGTATATTATGTTATGGGCTTTAGGCCTAGCTAGATTTCTTGTATAGCACACTTGTACTTATACTACACTTTACTTGTACAACACATATGCCTCCTATATAAAGGCACTGATGTATATTCTTTGATTGTGAAATACAATATAATGATTCAGTATTTCTAACATGGTATCAGAGCCACTGCTCTGACCTTTTCTTAGCAGTCTTGTCTTTATTAGTGTGACTCCCTTTTCAACATCGCTTCCGCCATCACAACAGCCGTCGCAGCCACTCGCCGTTGAACCTCCGACGTCATCTAGCCGTCGTCCTTGGGTTCCGGACTTGCAGCCGTCATTGTTAAGGAATTTCACACTGCACAGACCACTGCCCTTTGCATCACCGCTGCAAATATTGCTCTGATTACATTTGTGAAGGTACCACTGAGATCGTCTTGCGTCGATCTACACATTCGTGGAAGCCTCGACGCCATCGGAGACTGCGCGCCCCCCCATGCGCCGTTCAAAGGTTCTGTTCCGCTGATCACGCGCCCCACGCGCCTTCCACGCGCCATTGCACTTCTGGGTTTTCTCTGACGCGCTCCCACGCGCCGCAACTTCAAGTCACGCACCTCTCACGCGCCTTCACGCACTCTCACGCGCCTCCACGCACCTCAACCCTCTCGCTGACGTTAGCCCTAGTTGCGCTGTTGCTGACGTCACTTGCTTGCGTCAGCTGCTGACGTCATCTTTTGACTATGGGGTTTGACCGTTGACTTTTCAGGTTTGACCGTTGACTTTGACCGGGCCGTTGGCCGTTGACTTTTTCTCCAGGGTTGACTTTTGCAGTCCAGGTTCTCCTTACCTAGTTTTTCATGTAGATTTCATTTTTGCAGTCTGTTTTTGCATATTGTGTCTCTAAATGGATAAAAAGGATATTTTTCTTCCTCGCCCCATCAATACTATATTGGAGGGGAATAAGAATTACTTATCATGGTCTCAAGCTATGCGCAGTTTTCTTAAGGGTCGCATGCTCTGGCATTATTGTACTGGTGCAATCACTATTCCTATCAAGGGAGCAAGTGAAGAAGATGTTGCCTTTCTTGGTCGCATGATTGAATGGGATAGCCATAACCACATGATCCTCAAATGGATTCGGAACACTTCCATTCCCTCCATCTCCAATTTGTTGGGCAGCTTTGATGATGCAAAATCTGCATGGGATATGTTGGCCAAAAGGTACTCCACTACTCACGGATCCATGAAATATTAGTTAATGGTTGAATTGCATCAACTCAAGTAAGAACCAGGGCAATCCATCAATGACTATTATGATCAGCTTCGCTTCATTTGGGACCAAATTGACCTTTCTGATCCAACTTGGGCATGCTCAAAGGATGCTCAACAATATGCTTCCATTAGAGATGAATTTCACCTCTATGAATTCCTGATGTCACTTCCCAAGGACTTTGAGCCCATTCGAGGTCATCTTCTGAATCGCAGTCCTGCTCCCTCTCTTGATATTGCTGTGAACGAGTTGGTTAGAGAAGAAGCTCGTCTTGCGACCCTTCAAGCCCAGAATAAGCTCATTGTTTTGGCTATTACTCCTTCTGCTCCACTCATAGAGCAACCTTAGCAATCAGGTGATTCCTCAGGCTCTAGCAATCGTCACAAGCAGACCAACAAAAAGTTCTGCAACTATTGCAAGCATCCTGGCCACACCATTGAGACTTGTTACTGTCGCAACAAATCTACTGCTGCTGTTGCTAATATTGAGCCTACTCCGCCAATGGCTTCCATTTTAGCTGAGTCCCAGTCTTTTGGATCCACTATCAACCTCTCCCCCACTGAACTACAGGAGATCATAGCTCAGGTTGTTCGTATGGCTGGTAATGCATCTCTTTCCACTGCTCTATCAGTTCTACCCGGTAAGTCTCAAACTTGGCTTTTTGATTCTGCTTGCTGCAATCACATGACACCTCACTCGTCCTTATTCTCCAAACTTGATCCTGCACCACATCCTCTAAATATTCATATAGCTGATGGTTCCACCATGCATGGGAATAGTCTAGGTTTTGTTTCAACCTCCAACCTCTCTGTTCCTGGAGTCTTCCATGTACCTGACCTATCCTATAATTTGTGCTCTGTGGGACAATTAGCTGAACTAGGTTATCGCCTTATTTTTTACTATTCTAGGTATATTGTGCAGGATCCGAGGACAGGGCAAGAGCTTGGGACCGGTCCTAGAGTTGGGCGTATGTTTCCCGTGGACAATCTTCATCTTCCACCTGTTGCTCCTGTTTCTGTTGCTGCTGCAGTTGCTACAGTTTCTTCCTTACCTTCTCTCGCACTTTGGCATTCTCGTCTTAGTCATGCACCATCTTCTCGGGTACAACAGTTATCTTCTAAGGGTCTGTTGGGTTTTGTGTCCAAAGACAATTTTGATTGTACTTCATGTCAGTTAGGAAAACAGCCAAGGTTTGTCATCTTCGTTGTGCACTTTAGGGTCTTAAACAAGCTCCACGAGCTTGGTTTGCCAAGTTCAGCTCCACTATCTTTCGCTTGGGTTACACTGCCAGTCCGTATGATTCTGTCTTATTTCTTCGTCGTACTGATAAAGGCACCATTTTGCTTCTTCTATATGTGGATGATATGATCATAACTGGTGATGACCTCAGTGGCATTTAAGAACTTAAGGATTTTCTCAGTCAGTAGTTTGAGATGAAAGATCTTGGACATCTCAGCTATTTCTTGGGTCTTGAAATTACTCATTCCACAGATGGTCTTTATATTACTCAAGCCAAGTATGCTTCTGACCTTTTGTCTCGAGCTGGACTCACTGACAGCAAGACTGTTGACACTCCAGTTGAACTTAATGCGCATCTGACAACCTCGGGGAGGAAACCATTGTCTAATCTTTCTCTTTATAGATGATTGGTTGGCAGCCTAGTTTATCTCACAGTTACGCGTCCAGACATCTCCTATGTTGTTCATCAGGAGAGCCAGTATCTGTTTGCTCCACAATCAACTCACTATGATGCTGTTCTGTGCATTCTTTGATACCTGAAGGGCACTCTCTTCCATGGCCTTTTCTACTCAGCTCAGTCTCCTCTTGTACTCCGTGCATTCTCTGATGCTGATTGGGCATGAGATCCCACTGATTGCAGGTCCACTACAGGTTATTGCTTTCTCCTTGGTTCTTCTTTGATTTCTTGGCAAAGTAAGAAACAAACTTTTGTGGCCCACTCCAGTACTGAAGCAGAATATCGTGCCCTTACTGATACCACATCTGAGCTTCTTTGGCTACGATGACTTCTTAAAGATTTGGGTGTGTCCACATCCTCTGCTACTCCCCTTTATTGTGACAACCAGAGTGCCATTCATATTGCTCACAATGATGTCTTCCATGAACGGACTAAACACATCGAGATTGATTGTCATTTTATCCGTTATCATCTTGTCCATGGTGCTCTCAAGCTTTTCTCTGTCTCCTTCAAAGATCAACTTGCAGATATCTTCACCAAGTCACTTCCTAAGGGACGCACTCGTGATTTGGTTGACAACCTCAAGCTGGTCTCACATCTACCTTGAGTTTGAGGGGGGCTGTTAACTTATATTATGTTATGGGCTTTAGGCCCAGCTAGATTTCTTGTATAGCACACTTGTACTTGTACTACACTTTACTTGTACCGCACACATATGCCTCCTATATAAAGGCACTGATGTATATTCTTTGATTGTAAAATACAATATAATGATTTAGTATTTCTAACACACATTAAAAACCATCTTCACTACAAAATATCTAAAGAGGCTTAGCACTATCCCTACTTAATCTATAAGCTACCTAAATCACTTAGTTGAGAAGTAATTTTTTTTAATATTTTTTTATACAAGATAGAAATTTTTCTTTAGCCTAATCTAAGTTTATATATGTGTAAAGTCCCCTCCTAGAGATTTGAACCCTGATCCTTACCCCCACACTCCTCAAGCACTTATACTTATGCAGCATTTTCTAGGCAATGTTTTTTTGTGAATATTTTAGCATAAGAGTGTGATTGGCTGCTTAGGAATAATGGTTATAGTTAAATCTATTTATTGTTGCTTTCAAATTTTGCATATAAGCTTTTTTAGTCAAGCCAATTCTCTGTTGTTTGCTTGTTGCTATTTGTAGGATGATCATGTTATCCATCACTTTAGGGAAGTTTTAATTCTAGGACTCAAGATATCAGTCACAAAGGAAATTACAATGCTAGATTTCCTTAAGACACTAATGATATTGTTTACCTATCCTATCTGACCTTAATGGAACTGTTATCTAGCTTTGAAGCCCTTTCAATATATATATATATATATATATATATATATATATAGCAATAAGAAGGTGGATATCATATACCCAATTATATAGCAATAACATCTGCACTTTAGTTTAGTACTTTCTACCTCATCAATAATTTTGATTTAGACATCTGATTGATGCAAATTTTGTACTGTTTAGACTCCTTTAACAGATTGTTTAAACCCCTTTAATAGATTTTTAACCTAATTTATTAACCAAGTGATTACTTAGATTAATTTTCAGATTTAAGTTAAACACAAATAAATCATATCAGGCAAAGATGCAGAAAAGTAAATAACACCACGATATGATTACCCAGGAAAACCAATGAAACTAAACGTTTCAAGGTAAAAACCTGGAGAGGATTTGACATAGCCATCCTCAAGGTAAACCAAATCCACTATAAGAGAATCGAAGTTTTTACAAAAGATTTAACCCTAAATCTAATGCTACCTCTAATGGTAACTTACTAACACGACCATGTGCAAGCTCTGAATCCACGGACTCCTTCTCTTCTTGGATTTATAGCAACACAAGCATAGCCTTGCTTGCGACTTTGAGATCTCACTCGAAGGTTTCAGATCACCTTTTCTTGTTGATCTTAATGCAGCAACTAGTTCTACCAATCCTTGATTGTAGTTTAAGCTCTGGTAGAATCTTGTGTAGTTAGAAGGTATAGAACCTCTCAGATCTCACAAAGAGCAACACACAAGTCTTTCAAAAGTTTTCAAAACGTGGTTAGAGTTTCCCTTTTATATGTCGAGAAGTTTAAGTAAAACCCTAAACGTTTTCATAGAGATTGGACTGAAATAAACTTTTGCAGAAAATTGTGTCTGCGATTTTCGATCGGTCGAGAAAGACCGAACTTGACTTCTCCTTTTTTACAATCAGCTGGACTTCAAAACTTAAAACACACTTATTTAAGCATTGCCTAAATACTTAGACTAGACATGTTTTGCTCTTGGTTTGCCAACACAATACAATCATGATTCTAAACATTTAATCTAAATCTTTAGAACCTAACAATCTCCCCCTTTGGCAATCCGTGACAAAACACACATACAATATGTAATGCTTAAACAAAAACCAGCTCAAATACAAGTTATTGTCCTAATACATATCTTACACAAACTACTAACTATTAGTTGCTAGTATAGACAGCAGCTGTTGAAAGATTTAACTTGTAAATTCCTGAAACACTGAAAAGAAACTCATAAATGCATGTGTGGAAAATACAGTAAAACATTCTAAACAGAATTTAAAATTTGAAATCACCAAAAACAAACAATTAGATAGTGAACACATCAAAATGAATAACCTCAGAATCATCAACTATCATAATCTCATCACATCAATGTTTAAGTGAAACAAAGAAAATAACTAAAAATAGAAAAATAAATACATCAAAACTGAAATAGACTGAAATAAAATAAAACAAAGCAAAACAAAGTACACCCCTAGCGAAAATACATGTCCTCTCCCTATATACAAAGAGTCATAAAACTACTCCCCCTTTTTGTTATGTATTGCCAAAGGCAAAGTCAGTCCTTAAAGGGTGGAGGAGGTGGAAAAGAACTCCTATAATCTGAGAAGTCAACTCTCAATGATGCAACCTCAATCAATATCTCATCAAGTAGTTTTCCTTGAGTAGCTTGAGTTGTCATGATAGACTGCATTATAGCTTGGAGTGACAATGGAGGAGCTACTGAAGGATCAACATCCTCAGCATGACCAGCAGGATCCACAGCGGCAGTCGGATCCACATAAGTCTCCTTAATAGTAGGCATAACACTAGATGTAGTAGAAGCATCTCCTCGTGGTCTCTTAGACGTCCTAGTGCTTGGCTCAGCACTCTTCATCTATACCTATCTCTGTCTAAGATAGGTAGTTCCCATGGGGGACATAATGTGTACTAACTCAAGGGAAGGAAACTCTGACAACTCTAAAAATCTCAAAATCCGAAAAATAAACAAAGGAAAGAATAACTTTTGACCTTTACTCTTACTCCTATAGATATCAACAATGGTTTGAATAAACATGGAAGGGAAACACATAGAACCATCTATGATAAGAGCATATAGAAAAGCACAACGCTCAATAGGTACAGTATGAACATGAGAGATAGGATAGAAGTTATGACAAGTGATCTGTAAGTGTAATGAGTTAAGCTCAGTAAACTCACAAGAGTTGATTCTTGGTCCTAATCACCAAGAAACAGGATGACCACATAGAAGGGACATCATATCATCTACAGTAAGAAACTCAGTATTTGGATAAATGGGTTTATGAACTAAGGGTACTTCTAAAGCCTCAGAAACAACTTGTTTAGTTATGGTAAACTCCTGACCACTAATCCAAGTAGTCAAGTAATGACCACCAGTGTCCTTAAAATAAACAGAAAGATTAGAGTAAAACTCTCTAATCATGGCAGCAGCAGGAGGTTCAAAAAACTCACACAGAGAAACCCAGTTCCTAGACACAAAGTTCCTACGTATAGAAGGATCTAACTCACTCAGTACTATCTCCCTTTCACCCCCAATAGACCTATACTTGTTTAGGGTCTCATAAGCTTCCTCACACTTTTCAGTTAGAAACCTAACTCCTATGGCTGAACCAGAAGAAGAGGAAGACCCAGGGTTCCTATTTGCTCTAGTTTTGAATTTCCTACCAAGTTTAGGAGCCATGTCTAAGAGTTAAAATGAGGAAAAACACAAAAACCAAGGGTAGATTGCATAAGAAGGATTAGAGACAAGATAACATGCAAATCTAATGACTATATGATGCATGATAGTTAATCTTACATGATGCATGATCTAATGTTCTTAAACAGTCCAAAATCATCACAATTTGCAAAATTGACAAGGTAAATTTAAGAATTATAGAAAATTCCCAATTTTGAAAAACCTAATTCTCAAAAATCCTTATATTGATCATTTGAACAACACAACATGTATAAATCAAGTTATAATTACTCAAATTATCAACAACATTAGCCAATTTCACTCAATTTTGTCCAATTTCACAAAATCCCCAAATTCTCAATAACATAGAACCCTAATTTCTAAATTTCAATAAAACTTAAAAGTTTTGAAATTAAAGCATGTGAATCATGTTTAAATGATGCATGAACAAAAACCCAAGGTTCAAAGTTGATCAAAAACCTCAAATTTTCTAATGTGCAAAAATCCCTAGAAAATTCATGAAAAATGCATGTAAACATGTAAAATGATGAAAAAGGAAGGTTAAAATGGTCTTACCTTATGTAGATGAAGAAAACCTTTGAAAATTTGACCACAAAAATGACAAAAAAAAATTTTGAGAAGAAAGATTGAGAGAGGAATCGAAGAGATAGACAAAAAAACTTTCTTTTGTTTTTAAAATTCAAAATCCGATCGGTCGAGATGAATCGGGCAGGAATCGAAAACAATAGGAAAACAAGCTCGATCGGTCTAGAGGAATCAGGAAGGAATCAAGGCAACCCGAGACTTTTAAAAGAAAAAGCTATTTTTCGACCTTTTTCTCCTTCACATTTCGATCAGTCGAAAAATAGACTCGATCGGTCAATTTTCAAAGAAACACAAATTTTGAAAAATTCTAGAAAATTTTTTCAATAGAATCTATGGGTACCTAAGGCATGCTTGGCAACGTCCTCGGCCGGCCTTGGCATGCTTGGCAATGTCCTCGGCATGCTTTTTGCAACGTCCTTGGCCGACCTTGGCGTGCTTTGCAACGTCCTAGGCATCCCACATCGAAGGAAAACCCCCCCCACTTTCTGCCTTATAAGCTGTGAAGTAAAGGGAGTAGTGTACCACTACTAACGCTAAGAGTGTGAGTAGTGGTACACTACTCCCTTTGCTTCACAGCTTATAAGGCAGAAAGTGGGAGGGCTTTCCTTCGATGTGGGACGCCTAGGACGTTGCAAAGCACGCCAAGGTCGGCCAAGGACGTTGCAAAAAGCATGCCGAGGACATTGCCAAGCATGCCTTAGGTACCCACAGAATCATTTGAAAAACAAGTTTTTATGATATGTCATGAATGATTATGACTTCAAATGATTTTCAAAATCAATTTTTTCAAAAAGCAATTCAACTTTATCAATATCCTCACTCTTTTCTTTTCTCAAACCCCAGAGATGCATTAAACACTTCAAGAATTTTAACTTTGGTAGGCCACAAAAACATCATAACTCAATCACATGTACCAAATTTAACAAAGTTTTGCATGTGGTATTTGCAACTAGCAAGTGCATGAAATACTCACAAGGTGACATGTAAATATAGAGAATAAACACACTTTCTACATTATTCATCACATAAGTTTGAAAGTGACTATCACCTAAAGAGTTACATCATATAACTCCCACATCTTCTAGAAAACACGCTTGCAATCATGCAGTTTTTTTTTTTTTTTAATTGATTTTTCTTTTTCTTTTTCTTTTGAAGCATATTTTTCTTTATTTTTCTTTTTGCTTCTTTTAACTAATGTACAATAACACCTTAAGACTTTTGCTGTGCAAGTGCACCTTACCAAGCACGGCTTTTATGATTTGCATACAAGTGTTCATGATTGGCGAGTAACAGTGGTGAGATGGTTATTTATGCCTTTCTCCTAGGATTTTTTAGCCCTTACAGTGAAAAGAATGTGACATCAAAATCATGAGCATGTGTTTAAAAACCATAAACAACTCACACAATATAAGCACTACATAGCACAAACTAGTCAAGTGCAAAAAAATAAAGCTCATCTAAGCTAGACAAGGTACACAGTCATGAAATGCAAATTTCATAGGCCAACCTCAATTACACAACTTGAAGATGCATAATAAATGTTTTTTTCCTTTTTTTTTTTTATAATTAAAAAAAAAACTAAAAAACATAAAACAAAACAAACCTAGAATGCAATGTACGAATGTAATGCAAATGCAATAAAAAAAAAAAAGTTTTTGGTCACAAGAGATAGAAAGAATTAACACAAGGACCAAGAAGCTCATAGGTGACTAGGGATAGTTGATCACACCAATCACTTGACGAATAGATTCAAACTTACTTCTATCAAGAGGTTTGGTAAAAATATCTACATTCTGACGTTCAGTAGCAATGTACTCAAGAGTAACAACCTTTCTTTCAACAAGATTCCTAATAAAGTGATATCTAATCTCTATGTATTTAGTCTTAGAATGTTGTACCGGATTCTTAGAGATATCAATAGCGCTAGAATTATCACAGTAAACAACCAAAGTTTCTTGTGATAGACCGTAATCACCTAAAAGTTTCTTCATCCAAAGAAATTGCAAACAACAACTTCTAGCTGCAATATATTCTGCTTCTGCAATAGACAGAGAGATAGAATTTTGCTTTTTACTCATCCAAGCAACAAGATTGGTTCCCACATAAAAACACCCTCCAGTGGTGCTTTTCTTATTATCAGCATTACTAGCCCAATCAGCATGAGACTACCCAGCAAGAGAGACATTTGACTCTTTACTATAAAACAATCCAAAATCACAAGTACCACTAACATATTTGATTATTCTTTTAACAGCAATAAGATGTGATTCTTTTGGATTAGATTGAAATCTAGTACATACACTAACACTGAAAGTTATATCAGGTCGACTAGTAGTCAGATACAACAAACTATCGATCATACTTCTATATAAAGTGATGTCAACAGACTGACCTGATGGATCATTCCCTAGTTTTGTGTTTGTGGCCATAGGAGTTCTAGCATGTGTAGCCTTTTCGTGTCCAAATCTCTTGACAAGGCTTTTGGCATATTTTGCTTGATTGATGTATATTCTGGTGTCAGTTTGTTTTATTTGTAATCCCAAGAAGTAGGTAAGTTCACCTACCATGCTCATCTCAAACATCTTCATATCATCTGTAAAAGATTTAGCAAGAAAATCATTAGTAGAGCCAAAAACAATATCATCAACATAAACTTGAGTTACAACAAAGTGATTCTTATCCTTTCAAATGAAGAGAGTAGTGTCAGCATTTCCTCTCTTGAATCCATTCCCTGTGAGATAAGAGGCCAGTCTATCATACCAAGCTCAAGGAGCTTGTTTAAGACCATAAAATGCTCTTTTCAGTTTGTAGACATCATCAGGTCTGTGAGGATCCACAAATCCTTTGGGCTGCTCTATATACACTTCTTCTTGCAACATTCTATTCAAGAAAGTACTTTTAACATCCATTTGATACAACTTGAATTTCATGTGACAAGTAATGGCTAAAAGTATCCGGATAGACTCAAGTCTAGCTACAGGTGCAAATGTCTCATCAAAGTCAACTGATTGTGGTTGTATATGAAAAGAAAAAGATAATGGGATGACAGAGAAAGATAAGAATACTTTTTATTATTTTATTAGGTTATATGTAAAAATAAAAACTGAAATATAGGATGAATTGTAAAATAAATTAATAAAATAGATAAAGTTGTGTTAGAGACCGTGCTAATACCATCTTCGGGTGTGGTGAAGTTAAAAACAGAAGACAATGAAGTTTATATAGTAATTTCAAGTTGATCTTAAAAAGTATATATTAACTCTTATTGAAGCAATTACAATCATATAGTCAATCCCCAAGCGCGCCTAGCAATTTTTATATTTTTATTAAGTAAGAAAGAAGAAATGCCACAGTTTTTTTTTTTTTGGTTGGGGGGGGGGGGGGGGGGGGTGTTTG
The DNA here is from genome assembly GCA_028535165.1 of Quercus tomentella. Lineage (NCBI taxonomy): Eukaryota > Viridiplantae > Streptophyta > Magnoliopsida > Fagales > Fagaceae > Quercus > Quercus tomentella. The sequence continues at coordinate 82,154,896 of JAPQVY010000156.1, forward strand.
GTTAGGCCTTTGTCCCATAAAGAATACAAACTGTACGAGAACCATGGCCGAATATAGTGGCTAATCACAATGGCCAAACAACTGACCAAATAACAAGGACCATGTCCAATTACAATGGCCAAGCAGCCGAGTATAGAGGAATGCAACAATTACGTACCTATATCAAGATAACATGGCTGCTAGCTTATGGATCCTTTTCTTTTGGTTGATCGACCAGTACGATCATTTTCAAAAGAAATATCCATTGACACCCTTCACATAAGTAGTTATTGTGCCTCAACAGCCGGCCATTGCATTTAATATTATTAGACTTGTTTTGTTTATTTGCATATTATAAATTTATAATTTTTGCCTTGCCACACGTCCCCTCAATTAACCTGAAGAAACAACCATTTAGCAAGTCCTTTACAAAGTTTTTTTTTTTTTTTTTTTTTTTTTTTTTTTTTTTTTTTTGACTATTTCTCATCAAAAGCGTCTCTCCATGCTCTTCAAATACGCTTTCATTCCTTAAACAAAGCCAACAAGTCTTTAAAATGTTACTTTTCTATTCTCACTTCCACACTCTCTCCACCAACTTACTGACTTAACTATTGGAGCCTTCCTTGGCTAACCCTCAATTAGCCAGAGCCAAACTCAGATTTCTTTCTCAGCAACGTACTTGTCAAGTTAAAGTCACCTCTCCCTATTCAGTTATCATTGAAGTCTTTGTTGTGGTTCCTTTCCAATTTCCATCAAAATCTTTGTTGCGATTTCATCTTTTCTTCAAAATTTCACTCACCTATTGCCACATAAAGCGTTGTCTGGCTTCTCCTTCGACACTGACTCAGGATTACGATATTGTACTTTAATCCTAAACTAAGGATATAAATAAATTAGCGTATTCTTTTCTCTACTTTATCTTACTTAATTATTAAACAAAAAGCAATTCTAATAACCTTTACTTACAGTGATATATATCTGTAACATTGTCCTTTTAGTAAAAGCTATCAAAAGTACCCATACTCATAAAATTTCGAATCAAACATAGATATAATACCGTACCAACTGCCTGCGCAAAATCCTGTAAACGACGTATTTTATACCTTTATGGTTCACGTTGTAGGCTTCAAAATTCGATTGGAATTGGCATCTAATACCTTTATATCAGCAGAATTTGCCTATAATTTTCCTTCCTTTTTTTTTTTTTTTTTTTTTTTTTCCTTATTGGTTGTATTGTAGCGTACATGAACGTACACATGCACTGCACGAGGATCAATCACATTGTTCATACACATTCATCCATATACTTAAAAAGATATGTGTCGGTTCTTCAAAAAGTCGAGAAAGCATTATTTTATACTACTTAAGTGCATGCTTTTAAAGCACCAAAATATGCATTCGAGGCCTAATTTGATTATCAAACTTTTCTTTTGGAAGTTTGATCTATTTCAGTAATCAATGCTCACATCTTAGAGTTTCCCTTTTATATGTGGAGAAGTTTAAGTGAAACCCTAAACGTTTTCATAGAGATTGGACTGAAATAAACTTTTGCAGAAAATTGTGTCTGCAATTTTCGATCGGTCGAGTCTAATTCTCGATCGGTCGAGAATGACTGAACTTGACTTCTCCTTTTCTGCAATCAACTGGACTTCAAATCTTAAAACACACTTATTTTAGCATTGCCTAAAAACTTAGACTCGACATGTTTTGCTCTCGGTTTGCCAACACAATACAATCATGATTCTAAACATTTAATCTAAATCTTTAGAACCTAACAATCTCCCCATTTGGCAATCCGTGACAAAACACACATACAATATGTAATGCTTAAACAAAAACCAGTTCAAATACAAGTTATTGTCCTAATACATATCTTACACAACTACTAACTATTAGTTGCTAGTATAGACATCAGCTGTTGAAAGATTTAACATGTAAATTCCTGAAACACTGGAAACAAACTGATAAACGCATGTGTGGAAAATACAGTAAAACATTCTAAACAGAATTTAAATTTTGAAATCACCAAAAACAAACAATTAGATAATGAACACATCAAAAAGAATAACCTCAGAATCATCAACTATCATAATCTCATTACATCAATGTTTAAGTGAAACAAAGAAAATAACTAAAAATAGAAAAATAAATACATCAAAACTGAAATAGACTGAAATAAAATAACACAAAGCAAAACAAAGTACACCCCTAGCCATAATACATGTACTCCCCTTATATACAAAGTGTCGTAAAACTACTCCCTCTTTTTGTTATGTATCGCCAAAGGCAAAGTCAGTCCTCAAAGGGTGGAGGAGGTGGAAAAGAACTCCTATAATCTGAGAAGTTAGCTCTCAATGATGCAACCTCAGTCAATAGCTCATCAAGTAGTTGTCTTTGAGTAGCCTGAGTCGTCATGATAGACTGCATCGGAGTGACAATGGAGGAGCTACTGAAGGATCAACATCCTCAGCATGACCAGCAGGATCCACAGTGGTAGTCGGATCCACATAAGTCTCCTCAATAGCAGGGATAACACCAAAGGTTGTAGAAGCATCTCCTCGTGATCTCTTAGAGATCCTAGTGCTTGGCTCAGCACTCTTCATTTATACCTGTCTCTGTCTAAGATAGGTAGTTCCTATGGGGGATATAATATGTACTAACTCAAGGGAAGGAAACTCTGACAACTCTAAAAATCTCAAAATCCGAAAAATAAACAAAGGAAAGAATAACTTTTGACCTTTACTCTTACTCCTATAAATATCAATAATGATTTGAATAAACATGGAAGGGAAACACATAGAACCATCTGTGATAAGAGCATATAGAAAAGCACAACGCTCAATAGGTACAGTATGAACATGAGAGATAGGATAGAAGTTATGACAAGTGATCCGTAAGTATAATGAGTTAAGCTTAGTAAACTCACAAGAGTTGATTCTTGGTCCTGATCCCCAAGAAACAGGATGACCACATAGAAGGGGCATCATATCATCTATAGCAAGAAACTCAGTGTATGGATAAATGGGTTTACAAACTAAGGGTACTCCTAAAGCCTCAGAAACAACTTGTTTAATTATGGTAAACTCCTGACCACGAATCCAAGTAGTCAAGTAATGACCACCGGTGTCCTCGGAATAAACAGAAAGATTAGAGTAAAACTCTCTAATCAAGGCAGCAGGAGGAGGTTTAGACACCTCACACAGAACAACCCAGTTCCTAGACACAAAGTTCCTACGTATAGAAGGATCTAACTCACTCAGTACTATCTCCCTTTCACCCTAAATAGACCAATACTTGTTTAAGGTCTCATAAGCTTCCTCACACTTTTCAGTCAAAAACCTAACTCCTATGGCTGAACCAGAAGAAGAGGAAGATCCAGGGTTCCTATTTACTCAAGTTTTGAATTTCCTACCAAGTTTAGGAGCCATGTCTAAGAGTTAAAAAGAGGAAAAACACAAAAACCAAAGGCAGATTGCATAAGAAGGATTAGAGGCAAGATAACATGCAAATTTAATGACTATATGATGCATGATAGTTAATCTTACATGATGCATGATCTAATGTTCTTAAACAGTCCAAAATCATCACAATTTGCAAAATTGACAAGGTAAATTTAAGAATTATAGAAAATTCCCAATTTTGAAAAACCTAATTCTCAAAAATCCTTATATTGATCATTTTAACAACACAACATGTATAAAACAAGTTATAATTACTCAAATTATCAACAACATTAGCCAATTTCACTCAATTTTGTCTAATTTCACAAAATCCCCAAATTCTCTAGAACTTAGAACCCTAATTTCTAAATTTCAATAAAACTTAAAAGTTTTGAAATTAAAGCATGTGAATCATGTTTAAATGGTGCATGAACAAAAACCCAAGGTTCAAAGTTGATCAAAATCCCTATTTTCATAAAAAACCTCAAATTTTCTAATGGGCGAAAATTCCTAGAAAATTCATGAAAAATGCATGTAAACATGTAAAATGATGAAAAAGGAAGGTTAAAATGGTCTTACCTTATGTTGATGAAGAAAACCTTTGAAACTTTGACCACAAAAAGGACAAAAAAAATTTTGATAAGAAAGATTGAGAGAGGAATCGAAGAGATAGATAAAAAAAACTTTTGAAAAAGTCAGATTTGATTCCTTTTTGTTTTTAAAATTTGAAATCCGGTCGGTCGAGAGGAATCGGGCACGAATTGAAAACAACAGGAAAATAGGCTTGATCGGTCCAGAGGAATCAGGAAGGAATCGAGGCAACCTGAGACTTTTAAAAGAAAAAGCTATTTTTCTCCTTCACATTTCGATCGGTCGAAAAATAGACTCGATCGGCCGAGTTTCAAAGAAACACAAATTTTGAAAAATTCTGGAAATTTTTTTCAATAGAATCCTTCAAAAAACAAGTTTTTATGATATGTCATGAATGATTATGACTTCAAATGATCTTAAAAATCAAAATTTTCAACAATCAATTCAATTTTGTCAATTTCCTTCACTCTTTTCTTTTCTCACACCCCAGAGATGCATTAAATACTTCTAGAATTTTAACGTTGGTAGGCCACAAAAACATCACAGCTCAATCACATGTACCAAATTTAACAAAGTTTTGCTTGTGTTGTGTGCAACTATCAAGTGCATGAAATACTCACAAGGTGACATGTTGTTGAGGTCTGAAAAGGATCATAGTGAAATAAGCCCAAAAAGAATAAGTCAAGCCCAAAAGGAAAAATCAAGCTAAGCCCAAAGTAGTAGATACAGGAGACCCATGAGGGAATAAAAGAAAGGCCCAGAGGATCCTGAAACCCAGACAAAGAAGTATCCAAAAAAAAAAAAAGAACCACGGCAAGGGATAAGAAGCAAGGATCCTCAGGAACCATCAAGAGGCGCAGATCCCTTCAGGCACAAAGACAAAGGAAGACTAGGACAGCTCGATAGAAAAAGACAGAAGAAGAAAACAAGAAACAAAAGCAAAAAGAACGCGAGCGACCTCTCATGGCACAGACAGAAAAAAAGCCTCGGGGAACCAGAACAGGGAAGAAGAATGATAACAAACGACTTTCAAAAATGGCAGAACAGGATTCCGCCCAAATGGGAAAGAAAAGGGAAAAGTGGAAGACGCCAGAAATGCGGATGCCGAGAAGGGCATACCTCAGCACATCCCAAAGAAGATGGCCAACCAGGAACTTTCAAAAGAATCAGAGCTGAAAGAAGGAAAGAATGAGAAAAAACGGAAACGGGACTTACCGAGATGATGGGAACAGGACGTGCTCTGTTTGCAAAAGGGCAAAACAGGGGAACCAACGATTCCCCGGGAAGACCAAAAACTCCATTATAAAAGGAGGGGATGGGTTGTGAAGAAGAGGCAGCGAAAAAAAGAGAGAAACACAAGAAAGAAGAAATTCTCTAGAAAAACTATCAGAAAATCTGTGGAGAAGAGAAAATACTAAGGGAAAAACAAACATTGCTTTCCGGTATCCTGTAAAAGCCACTATTGCACATACTCGGATTCAACGAGAATCAAACTTTGCAAGTTTTGAAGGCTGAAATAGCCATTCAAGACTGTAATTTTTGAGCTTGATTGAACCTTGTATCACGTCCTAGTGAGATTTCTGTAATCCAACAGATAATGTATTAATGAAACGTGCTTCATATTTCCCAGGATCCCCTTAGCATTAATTTTTTATCGCTTTGCTAATCCTGTTTCTTTCCTTGTGAATTTACCTTGTTAATCTTTGGCACTCTTCTATATCCTTGCTTGTCATTTTTTTTTTTTTATATTGTCAGGAGCATCCTCTGCATCCCACTTGATTCTTAAACAGCTCGTTAGCTGCGGTGAGTCAAGGCCCGGTTCACCAAATCCTCCTTTTCATTTAGGCCCGGGATCCTTGAGCCTGAGTGTCACGAAAAAGGCACTCTCACATTTTGGCGACTCCACTGGAGACTGGGCAAAGAAGAAGGAAGAAGCAATCCCTTCACAGAGAATGCCTCCAAGACAAAGAAACAGCAAAGGAACTAATGTGCCACCTACGGCCTCTGAGCCCGTGGGAGAAAACGAGGTAGCTTCCAGGCAAGGAGGCGGGATACCCTTGGTAGAACAGGAGGTTGTGTCAGAACAAAGACACGCAAGGCAGGAACCAGACCTCATGGCCAGGATGACAGCAATGTTGAAGGATCTGGAGCAAGAAGTTCGACTTCTCAAAGAGGGCAGGACACAGGAAATCAGAGACAATGTTCCTCCTACTGGCCACCAAGATGGAACGCAACCAAAAGGAGGGTCAGCAGTGGGAGGAAGAGCCAACCCTCAGTACTTAACACTGGCAGATGTCAATGCCCTCCTGGAGCAAGAAAGGGAAAAACTCTCAGGGATCCCCAAGCAATTCTCTCGGGATCCCCCATTCCCTCCAGAACTTCTTGGCAGACCATACCCTAAAGGGTACGAACCCCCAAAGTTTCATCCTTTCGATGGAAGAAATGGAAGTGCCGTGGAACATGTGAGTAGGTTTATCCACACTATGGGCCCCTATGCAGGAGACAGAGAATTATGTCTAAGGGAATTCGCCAAGTCCTTAGTGGATAGGGCATACACTTGGTACACCATGCTGAGACCCGGGTCCATCAAAACCTGGGATGAGATGATGGAAAAATTCTGCGCCAAATATTACCCTGGTGAAGACGAGATCACTTTCCAGAATCTGCAAATGGTGAGGCAGAGACCTGGAGAGGATCCCGTCCAATTCATTAAAAGATTTGAAGATGTGTCCCTAGACTGCTATGGGGACCATGAAGAAAAGGAGCTCGTGGAAACCTGTGTAGCCAACATGCTTTTTGATTACAGGCTCAACCTTGAAAATCTATGTATCACGCAGTTTGCTGACCTGCTACAGAGAACCAGAAGGACGGCGCAAACCATGAGGACAAAAAGGCTGTCGCGTCCCAAGCTATGACAGCATCAGTAGGAGAGAAAAGGAAGAGACCAGATGGGAAGGTGTTCGAGGAACCACCGGTGATCCCATGTACAGCTGAAGAGTTAAGCCATGTCTTAGACAAATGGATCGGAGATGGGGTTGTTAGGCCATTCACTGTGTCCAGGCCACCAACTGAAGAAGAAAGGAAGAACCCTTTATTTTGCAGAATCCATAATTATATCAAGCACTCCACCAAGGATTGCTAGACTCCACAAAAAGTTGAGGGAAGGAACCCTGGAACTCACTCAGAAGGAGCCAGAAGTGCAGAGGAACCCCTTGCCTAACCACAAAGGAAAAGGGGTGGTAGCAGTAGTAATACATGGGAACCCTGCAGAAGCAGGAGAATCTGAAGGATCCTTCCACCCGAGCACAGTCAGGACCCTCCAGAAGAATCCTAAGTTCAGGTCACTATTCAATCAATTAGGATTCGAACCAGAAGCAAGAAGAGTGGCCACAGAGTCTCTCATGAGCATAGCAGTAGATTCAGGGATGGAATGCTTTATAGTAGAGTCACATGCTAGTCGAGCTTTCCTGGAGACAACCAATGCGATAACCTTCACTGATGAAGACATGGAGATTAAGCGCCCAGACCACCGTAGACTCCTTTATTTAATGGCCACCATAAACGGCGTTCAAGTCAGAAGAGCACTGGTGGACACGGGGGCATCACTCAATCTCATAGCCATGAGTACCCTGGAAGCTGTGGGCTTAGTTGACAGAAGGATCCTAGGGGCTCCCATGGAAATAACAGGATTTGGAGGATCGGTGGAATCAACAGAAGGATACGTGCAGCTAGCTTTAAGGGTAGGGCCAATAGTAGCCCTGACAAGGTTTCATGTGATTAATGCAGAAGTTTCTTACCGTGTGTTGCTGGGACGCCCGTGGCTTCATAAACATCGCCTTATTCCATCCACGTTCCATCAATGCATTAAAGGGAGACTGAATGGGAGGCCCATAAGGATCCCTGCCAACCGTAATCCTTTTAGCCAAGGGGAAGTGAACTTTGCAGAAACAATGTTCTATGATGAATTGGAGCCAGATGATGAGAGCCCCGCCCCGGGGACCCTAGGGGCACCCATCCTAGAAGAAGAAGAAGGAGGGAGGGGCACCTGTGACCTGAGGAACCTTCTGGAAAGAAAAAGACAAAAAAGGGAGCCCAGCTCTTCAGGATCCCGAGAATGTGTGGTGGTGCGGGAACCTGGGGGGAGGCTAATCTATCGTTTGTGAAGGTGCGCGGGACCCGAATGCATTGTGCAGGAAGGTCCCGGACCACCAAGCTGCATGATGGCCCAAGAAGAAATTCCAGAAAAACCAATTAAGGAGGCCCAGATTCAACCTGAGGAAGAATTAAAGGAAATAGATTTGGGGACAGAACCAGGATCCTGAAAGCCTGTCTTCATTAGCAGTCAATTGGTGGCGCAAGAAAGAGAACAACTGGTAACCTTGCTTCAAAAATACAGAGATGTGTTCACATGGACCTATGATGAGATGCCTGGTCTAGACCCAGGGTTGGTAGTCCATTCTCTTAATGTGGACCCAGGGATGAGGCCAGTAGTGCAACCGGCTAGGGTCTTCCACACTGAGGTAGAAGCTCAAATAGTTCAAGAGGTCAAAAAATTGCTAACAGCTGGTTTTATCAAACCCATCCAACACCCAAAATGGCTTTCCAACATTGTACCTGTGAAGAAGAAAAACGGTCAGATTCGTTGCTGTGTAGACTTTCGTAACTTGAACAAGGCATGTCCTAAAGATGAATTCCCCTTGCCCAATATCGACCTCCTTGTAGATTCAACTGCAGGAAGCTCAATGTTTTCATTTATGGATGGGTATAGTGGGTACAACCAAATCCGCATGGCAGCCAAAGATGCAGAGAAGACGGCATTCAGAACTCCGATTGGGAACTTTTACTACACTGTAATGCCCTTTGGCCTCAAAAATGCGGGGGCTACGTATCAGCGGACCATGACAGCCATTTTCCATGACATGATGCATGAGGAGATGGAAGATTATGTAGATGATATTGTGGTCAAGTCAAAAACCAGAACAGGACATTTCCAAGTACTTGAGCAAGTCTTTGAGAGATGCAGGAAGTACAAGTTACGTATGAACCCCATGAAGTGCGTCTTTGGAGTGTCTGCTGGAAAGTTCCTTGGGTTCCTGGTACATCACAAAGGCATAAGTGTGGATCCAGCCAAGGCCACAGCTATCGCCACAATGAGAAGACCAACTACTGTTAGGGAACTCAAAAGCTTCCTGGGAAGGGTCTCCTATATTAGGAGATTTGTGCTTGGTTTAGCCTCAGCTACAGCAGGTTTATCCAAACTGTTGAAAAAGGGGAATGAATTTACCTGGGGAACGGAGCAGCAGGAAGCTTTTCAAAGAATTCAGGGCATCATGAATCATTTGCCCACCCTCCAGGCACCAGTACGTGGGCGACCTCTGCTACTATACTTAGCATCAAACTCCCAGGTAATAGGAGCTTTGCTGGCACAAGAAGACGACCAAGGGAATGAGCAGCCTGTATATTATGTAAGCAGAACACTCAAGGATACCGAGACCAGGTACCCCAGAATAGAGAAAGCCTGCCTAGTGATCATTTATGCGTCCCAAAGGCTAAAGAGGTACTTCTCAGCTCACCAAATCCTTTTGGTAACCAAGTCCCACCCCATAAAAGCACTCCTGCACCAGCCCCTTCTCACGGGAAGAATAACACAATGGCTAGTGTTGCTCTCTCAATATGATATAGGCATAAGAACTCCCAAGGCTGTCAAGAGCCAGGCCATAGCAGATTTGCTAGCTCAATTCCCAGGAAAGGAGGAAGGCCCGCTGAGCGAAGAAATCCCTCGTGAAGTAGCAGTAATGGAGATCCCAGGGAAGAAATGGACCATGAGGTTTGACGGGTCGGCTACAGCAACTTCAAATGGGGTAGGAATTGTACTAAGTTATGAAAATGGGGATATCATGCCCTTGTCTTTCAAGCTTGGTTTCTCATGCTCTAATAATGCGGCTGAATATGAGGCATACTTAACCGGGTTAACTATAGCACTCAGCATAGGAGTGAAACATATGAGAGTGTTGGGAGATTCCAATCTTGTAGTCTCCCAAGTGAAAGGTGACTTCGCATTACGGGAACAAAGCTTAGCAGCCTACAGGACTTGGGCACAAAGGCTGGAGATGGAATTTCAGACCTTTAGCATAGAGTACACTCAAAGAAGTGAAAACAGGTTTGCTGATGCGCTCGCCACCCTGGGATCCCAAATACCATTTAATGGGAGAGATACGCTGATAAAAATAGGAAGGTAGGAACATTCTATTGTAAGGATCCTCCAAGGGATGTACCCCGGAGAGTCCAAACAGTGGGACTGGAGGGACGAAGTCAAAGAAAAGATGAAAGAGGCAGGGCCTAGAGGGAACATCAAAGAACTAATGGATTACACTCAGATAGAAGGAGAATTGTATAGAAGGCTGCCAGGAGGAATATTGTCCAGATGTATCACCGAGAAGGAAGGAAAGTCAAAACTAGAAGAATTACACGCCCAAGCATGTGGAGTTGCAGAAAAGGTCAGCCTATATAGAAGGATGCAACGCATGGGGTATTACTGGCCAGATATGGACAAAGAAGCAGCAATTATACAGGAGAAATGCCAGAAGTGTCGTTTGGCAATTGATAAAGAAGAAAGCTACGCGGTGTTTATTGCAGAAGATTGGCGGGTTCCTTTCATAGGATACCTGGCTCAGGGGATCCTGCCAAACGACAGGAAACTGGCCCACAAGCTCAAAAAGCTAGCAGGCAGGTATTTCCTGCAGAACGACATCTTATTCAAAAAGGGATACCATGGGGATCCCCTAAGGTGCCTAGGACCAAGGGAAGCTAGAGAAGTAGTCAGAGAAGTACATTCTGGAGATTGTGGAAGTCACCCGGGGAAGAGAAAGCTGTACAAGCAGTTACTGTCGTTGGGATATTACTGGCCAACGATGAAAAGAGACTCTGAGGAGCTGGTCAAAACATGTCATGCTTGCCAAGTCCTGGGAGATGCAATTCACACTTACCCAAATGTCCTACAGGATATGACGACACCATGGCCTTTTCACACTTGGGGGCTTGATCTCATAGGGCCTATAAACCCTCCATCCAACGGTTATATATGGATCCTGGCAGCCACTGAGTACTTCACAAAATGGGTAGAGGCCATCCCTTTGAAAAAAGCCACTGGAGCAGCTGTAGCAAATTTCATTCGAAACCACATCATTACAAGGTTCGGGATCCCCAGAAGATTGATCAGTGACAACGGAACCCCATTCATAAACAAAGATATGAAGGGATTAACTGAAGCATATCACATAAAGCATGGGAGATCTACCCCATACTACCCACAAGGAAACGGCCAAGCTGAAGCTACTAATAGGGTAATGTTGAAGATCCTTAAGAAAATGAAGCATGAGTATGGAGGGAAATGGAGTGACCATCTGGCAGATGTACTTTAGGCATGTAAAAGCTCTGTAAAGACAGCCACAGGATTCTCCCCATTCTCCCTGGTCTATGGAACAGAAGCCATCAGCCCTGTGGAGTTAGTCATTCCTACACCAAGGGTAGTTCTGGAGGAAAATCAAGGGGAAAGTGAGGACACAAACAATGAAAGGAGGCTAGCAGATCTGGAAGGGGTAGAAGAAGAAAGAGAGCTGGCCAAGAAAAGAAGCCAGAGGTACCAGCAAAGAATGACCAGAGCATATGCACAAACAGTACGCCCAAGAGTGTTCACTGAAGGGCAATTAGTACTAAGGATGGCGGAGCACGTGAGGAGGAACCTGCCAGGGCCTTCCAAGTTCACCCCAAAATGGGAAGGACCCTACATCATCAATGCAGCTCATGAGAGTGGGTATTATTACCTTACCAAAGAAGATGGGACAGTCCTGACAGAACCCATAAACGGGAAATGGCTGAAGCAATACTATGCATAAGGACAAGGGGATCTCGGTACCTCAGGGTCCTTTTACCAGCTTCACTATCTGCTAAGTTTTTTTTTTTTTTTTTTTTTTTTTTTTTTTTTTATCTTTTTATTTCAGCCTTTATCATGAATTCTGGTCTAAAATGATTTTGTTCAGGAACATATGATAGATTGACACTTTGTGGTCAATACTACACTAAATGATTTTTCTTTGTTCCTTAAAAATGACCATGTTTTAATGAAGTTCCTGTTTCTTTAACATTTAATTCTTTCTTTAAATACTGCAAAGACCAAGTTTGGATAGATTTAAGGAAGGATACCTGAGTCAAAAAAAAAAAAGGTATGTAATACCCTTTTACATATGGCCCAGGATCCACCTCACAGATAATTTCAGATATCCCACAGACAGTTCCAAGTGCATAGGTCTAGGATCACAGATAAAAGTAAAGTATCCAGGATACCTAGCCTAGCACTTGGCAAAAGGGGAACCTGTCAAAATTCATGAACTGGGATCGTATCTCAAAAAAAAATATATATAGGAAAGGATACCAGTGTACCCAGTTCAGTACTTGCATAATAGATTACCGGGTACCTGGACCAGAACTTACAGTGAAGCCTGTGGAAACCATGGTTCAGGACTCAGGAAAGAAAAGAAAAAAGTCATAGGAAAGAAAAGGCAATATATCAAAGAGAAAGGCAGATTCACATACTAAGAAATGAGAAGCAGTTTTGAAACACAAAAAAAAAAAAAGAAACAAAGAGTAGAGCAATGTTAAAAAAAAAAAGCTTATACAACCCCAAATTGTTTAAGTAAATCTAAAGTAAGCTAAGGAATGAGGTCGGCCAACAGGGAGGCATCCGGAGAAATAACAGGCACAGTCGAAGTAGAAAGGATCCTCTGCCGCTTGACCTTCAAGTCTTGTAAAACCTTATGAGCATGAGCCAAAGCTTCCTCAGCAGCAGCTATCTCGGTGTCTATACTCTTGGATGATTGCCTCTGAAACAGCATATGGGCCAACAGGCGCAAGTGATCCAACAGAAAAGACAAATTGAACTTGGCCTCCAGAAGGTCTTGGACCACCCCTCTCCACTCCAGAAGCTTTTCTTCAGACAAAGAATCTACAAAAGAATTCCTCAGGGAAACCAGCACAGCACATAGCAACTCCATCAAAATATTGCCCAGAAAAACGCCTCCCCTGAAGCCACTGGTGAAATCCCCGTGACTCTTGAGCAGACTCTCTGACAGCGGCAGGCCTTCAACAGGAACAGAGAAGCGCAGGAAGCTGCCATAAGAAGACCCAAAAACATGGAAATGGCTGGCAGGAAGACTGTTAAATTCCAAGAGATCAAAGTGAGCCAGGAAGGAGGAAAGCCTTGAATCAAGATCTGAGGCAGCCACTTTCGAGGCGTCCCCCATCACTGTGTCAGCACTTGCAGAGACAGGAGGACTTGCAGCCTTTCGCTCTGGATGAAGGTCAGCAATTTGAACGGGTCTCACAATTCCTTCGGGGATAACAGGCTCAGAATCTGCAAAGCCTGTATCGATATTCAAAAAAAAAGAAAAAGGAAGAACAGATTTATTCTTAAAAAAAAAGAAAAGGGAAGAAAGAAGGACAAACCAGTACCGGCTTCTTGGGGCAGAGCCTCTTCTTCCTGATCCCCTGACTTCCCCGAGGATTTTGGGAAAGAACATAAGGCAAGTTGAAGAAAGGGTGAAGAACCAATGGCAAAGTGGCTAAAGGAAGGAATAGATGCAGGGGGCTTCGCCATAAAAAAAAAGAGAAGGGCGAAGGGAAGGAAAGAAAAGAAAAGGAAACATAATGGGAGCAGCTCGCACTCACCTTCTGAGTTTTCTGATTCTAAAGAAGAGGCAACACTGGGAGCGGATTTCTCACTGGTTTGACCTAAAAGGAGAAAGAAAAGGAGGAACTCAAAAAAAAAAAAACTGGAAAAGAAAATAGAGATGTAACGCTATTTCAAGGAAACAAGGCTTACCTGTTTGTTTGGATAAAGGAGTGTCTCCCAAAGTGCCTTTATCTGACAAGGTTTGAGGAAACACAGTCCTGATAGGACTAGGAGTGCGTTCAAGATGGGGACTTTGAGATGAAGGGATCCTAGAGGCTTTGGGATCCTGAGAATCCTGGGAACCTTGCATCGGTTGCTCGATTTCCCTAGCCAGACCACCAGTAGGGGGCTCCTCCCCCACAGTAGGAAAAGCAACAGAAAGAGCTGTGACAGTTTCCTCTCCCAGAGCCTTGCTAGTCATAGGAGGGGATACCTCCACCTAAAGGAAGAAGAAGAGGAAAAAGCAATGCCAAGTAAAAAAAAAAACAACGGGGAAATGCTAACAACACAATGTCAGAACAAAAGGGAGAGAGAAAAAAAAAAGGGGGGGACACACATACCATGTCGTCACCAGAAGATTGGCTTTTACCTTTCTTGTGATCAGACTTGTGCTTGGACTGCAAAGGAAACCACCACCCGTCAGCAAAATAGAAATAAGTGCAACAAGGTGAACAAGTGAAAAAGAGAGAAGAAGGAAAGAAGTCTTGCCCTTCTCTCTCTCTCTACAGATTCTCTGGAAGTCTTTTGCTTACTACGAGTACGCCCAGAGGGTCCTAAAGGAGGCTGGGATACAAAACCAGAGGATCCTAAAGAACCATGGACTGAAGCAGTCACAGGAACCTGGGAAAAAGAAGACTCTACCTTGGTCTTCTTTCGGGTCCTTGAAGCCAAAGTTTCCCTGACATCCTTGCCTTCCTGAGATGCCAAGTGTGTTTGAGATTTCCCAGTTTTTCTTCTTTTCGTCTCAGAACCTATCTCCATACCCCCTGTACTTTCATCAACATCAACAGCCTTCATTTTCTTCAGCCTGACATCCTTACCTTTACTCGGAGCAGTGGCAGCACTTATCGTCTCCACTGCACCTTTCTTGATGGGCACTCCAGAGGAAGCGCCAATGATGAGACTATAACCCAGCCAAGTCTCAGGAAAATCCTGTCCATAAGTCACCCAACCTCCCCTGGAGGCATGCCACTCTGCAAACCCAGTCTTGCTGCTTGCAGCAGCAGAAACAATCCCAGCAGTAGGAAGGGATAAACGCCTATTGGATGTCAGAGCAGAAACAATGCTAAGATTCGAGGCTTCCCGAACTGTACCAGAGCCAACATAGTCAACAAAAGACTTCTGTACTCTTCTCCAATAACTGGTATAGCCACTAGAAGCAAAGACTCCTCTCTGGGAGTTAGGCACTGCAAATTGGGGGCTCCTCCGTGACCAATAAGAAAAGGCCTGCAGCCTCAGGAAAGGATCCAAAGAAGGAAGGGATGGCACCACGTCCTTAAAGACTGGAGGAATGTCCTGGTCAAAACCAAACTGTCGGAGCACCCGGTGTGCTGAATAATGAGTATATTTTGGGCCACTTGAAGAAGGCACAGGAAGCCAAGAGGGGCTAATGCAGGCAAGATAAGCCAGACTACCCTCATCACCACGGCGCAAGTCAAAGGTATTACCTGTAGAAGATAAAAAAGAAGACAATACAGAATCACATGCAAAGCCAGGGCCAAACTCACGAGGGGATCTCCAATGTAAGTCCCCTGCTTGGTCAAATAATTCCACAAGATTGAGGCCACCACCTTTCAAGCTAATCCAACGAAAGATAATGGGAAAGGCATCAGTAGAATTGCCACAAAGACCCTTCACTATGTCGGGGGATCCTTGGAATTTGTCCTTCACAAATTTCAAATTCCTGCACTTGGCCAAAGTAGCTGTAGAACGGTCCCACATGAAAATCTGAAGGATAGCACAGTGAAGAGATGAAGTAATCACATAACAAGAATCACCCTCAGTCTCATCTCCATGAAGCTGGTCCAATTGAGAGTAAACATGACCCAAAAACAGGGGGGCCAAAGGATATTGGGTACCTCGAGCCAACTTGATTGCCAACGGAAAAAAGGAAGACTTAACTCCGTACCCAGGAAACTCACTAAACAAGAATTTGCTAAGCCAAAAAGCCAGAAAACCGGCCCACCTCACTTCTTTATCTTTCTCACGAGAGAGGGTCATCACCCATCTCCCCATCCTAGTCGGCTTACCACCAGAAGAGGCAGCGCGACCACCAAAATGACCAAACAATTTATCTTCTACCACGAGATCCTCACCAGAAAGGTTAATATCAAAGGGGCTCTCGTCACCAAATACCGGGAGGAGGAAGTTATTAACCACATCTTCCAAGGTAATTGTCAATTCACCAACAGAAAAGAAAAAAGTATGAAGGGAAGGGCACCAACGACGTACCAGATGCCTGAGCCCTTTGGCGTCTCTGAAGCCCTCAAGGTTTCTGGAAATAGCCACTGCCTTTAGGATACTGGCGCGCTCCAAGCGACCCACAAACTCAGCATCAGACAGTTCCTTATCTACCCATATAGGCCAGCCCTGAATCTTTCCTGGGACAAAATCAAAGAAGATAGGAACCACCTCTCGAATTCCTTGTCTAATCTGAAGATCAAAAATCTCTCTAGGGTCAGGAACCTGGGCGGAACCAGCGAAA
The DNA here is from genome assembly GCA_028535165.1 of Quercus tomentella. Classification (NCBI taxonomy): domain Eukaryota; kingdom Viridiplantae; phylum Streptophyta; class Magnoliopsida; order Fagales; family Fagaceae; genus Quercus; species Quercus tomentella. The sequence goes on from JAPQVY010000156.1 coordinate 82,171,337, forward strand.
CCCGCTTGGCCAGAAAACATCTAAGCATGAGGGGATGGAGGAGCCTCACCATGAGATACATGAGGGAAAAATGAACTGAGAGAATACCAAGGATCCCGTAAAGGGAAGGCCGGACGTTCGGTAACCTCGCGAGAATCGCTCGGAGCAGAACCAGAAGAACCTTCACCCTCAGAAGGACTGGGAGTACACTCTCTCCTCTTTCGGGAAGAAGAAGAAGCCATTGGAGCAACACGTACAATGAGAAGAAAGGAGATTGAAAGTGCGAAAAGGGGGAAGACCGGAGTAACAGAGAAGAAGAGAAAAAGAAAGAGAAACTCAAAGAATGAAAGAATCAGAGAAGCAAAGTGATAAGATGAAACGGCTACAATAAAGGCGCAAATAGCAGTTGGGGAAGACAGTTTATGGAAAGACGCGCCAGTTGCCAAAAAATTTAATTTGAAGAAGGGATTAATCAGCGGTTATTAATGAGAAGTAACGGGAAACGAGAAAAGTGGGTAGAGGAGTTTTACCTCAAATACTCAACTGCCACGTCCCGTGCAAAGAGGAAGCTGCAAAAAAAATAATAATTATAAGAGAACGCAACACGCAAAAAGGAGGTGACCAAAAGCAGCAGAAAAGGGCCGGGATCCCAAGTAAAAAAGGAAGGGAACCCAGTAGAAGTTGAGAAAAAGGGGATCCCACGAAAATCTTAGGAAACCTAAATCACTCACGCATGGGCTTCAGGCAACCCACGAGCTCGGGGGGCTAAATGTTGAGGTCTGAAAAGGATCATAGTGAAATAAGCCCAAAAAGAATAAGTCAAGCCCAAAAGGAAAAATCAAGCTAAGCCCAAAGTAGTAGATACAGGAGACCCATGAGGGAATAAAAGAAAGGCCCAGAGGATCCTGAAACCCAGACAAAGAAGTATCCAAAAAAAAAAAAAGAACCACGGCAAGGGATAAGAAGCAAGGATCCTCAGGAACCATCAAGAGGCATAGATCCCTTCAGGCACAAAGACAAAGGAAGACTAGGATAGCTCGATAGAAAAAGACGGAAGAAGAAAACAAGAAACAAAAGCAAAAAGAACGCGAGCGACCTCTCATGGCACAGACAGAAAAAAAGCCTCGGGGAACCAGAACAGGGAAGAAGAATGATAACAAACGACTTTCAAAAATGGCAGAACTGGATTCCGCCCAGATGGGAAAGAAAAGGGAAAAGTGGAAGACGCCAGAAATGGGGATGCCGAGAAGGGCATACCTCAGCACATCCTAAAGAAGATGGCCAACCAGGAACTTTCAAAAGAATCAGAGCTGAAAGAAGGAAAGAATGAGAAAAAATGGAAACGGGACTTACCGAGATGATGGGAACAGGACGTGCTCTGTTTGCAAAAGGGCAAAACAGGGGAACCAACGATTCCCCGAGAAGACCAAAAACTCCATTATAAAAGGAGGGGATGGGTTGTGAAGAAGAGGCAGCGAAAAAAAGAGAGAAACACAAGAAAGAAGAAATTCTCTAGAAAAACTATCAGAAAATCTGTGGAGAAGAGAAAATACTAAGGGAAAAACAAACATTGCTTTCCGGTATCCTATAAAAGCCACTATTGCACATACTCGGATTCAACGAGAATCAAACTTTGCAAGTTTTGAAGGCTGAAATAGCCATTCAAGACTGTAATTTTTGAGCTTGATTGAACCTTGTATCACGTCCTAGTGAGATTTTTGTAATCCAACAGATAATGTATTAATGAAACGTGCTTCATATTTCCCAGGATCCCCTCAGCATTAATTTTTTATCGCTTTGCTAATCCTGTTTCTTTCCTTATGAATTTACCTTGTTAATCTTTGGCACTCTTCGATATCCTTGCTTGTCATTTTTTTTTTTATATTGTCAGGAGCATCCTCTGCATCCCATTTGATTCTTAAACAGCTCGTTAGCTGCGGTGGATCAAGGCCCGGTTCACCAAATCCTCCTTTTCATTTAGGCCCGGGATCCTTGGGCCTGAGTGTCACGAAAAAGGCACTCTCACACATGTAAATATAGAGAATAAACACACTTTCTACATTATTCATCACATAAGTTTGAAAGTAACTATCACCTAAAGAGTTACATCATATAACTCCCACATCTTCTAGAAAACACGCTTGCAATCATGCAATTTTTTTTTATTGATTTTAATTTTTCTTTTTCTTTTGAAGCATATTTTTCTTTATTTTTCTTGCTTCTTTTAACTAATGTACAATAACACCTTAAGAATTTTGTTGTGCAAGTGCTACACCTTACTGAGCACGGCTTTTATGATTTTCATACAAGTGTTCATGATTGGCAAGTAATAGTAGTGAGATGGTTATTTATGCCTTTCTCCTTGAATTTTTTAGCTCTTACAGTCAAAAGAATGTAACTTAAAAATCAAGAGCATGTGTTTAAAAACCATAAACAACTCACACAATATAAGCACTACATAGCACAAAATAGCCAAGTGCAGAAAAATATAGCTCATCTAAACTAAACAAGGTACACAGTCATGAAATGCAAATTTCATAGGCCAACCTCAATTACACAACTTGAAGATGCATAATACAATTTTTTTTCCTTTTTTTTAAATTAAAAAAAAAAAAACTGAAAAACATAAAACAAAACAAACCTAGAATGCAATGTATGAATGTAATGCAAATGCTTTAAAAAAAAATTGGTCACAAGAGATAGAAAGAATTAACACAAGGACCAAGAAGCTCATAGGTGACTAGGGATAGTTGATCACACCAATCACTTGACGAAGAGATTCAAACTTACTTCTGTCAAGAGGTTTGGTAAAAATGTCTACATTCTAACGTTCAGTAGGAATGTACTCAAGAGTAACAACCTTTCTTTCAACAAGATCCCTAGTGAAGTGTTATCTAATCTCTATGTGTTTAGTCTTAGAATTTTGTACCGGATTCTTAGAGATATCAATAGTGCTAGAATTATCATAGTAAGCAACCATAGTTTCCTGTGATAGACCATAATCACCTAAAAGTTTTTTCATCCAAAGAAATTGCGAACAACAACTTCCAGTTGCAATATATTCTGCTTCTGTAGTAGACAAAGAGATAGAATTTTGCTTTTTACTCATCCAAGCGACAAGATTTGTTCCCACATAAAAACACCCTCCAGTGGTGTTTTTCCTATTATCAGCATTACCAGCCCAATCAGCATCAAACTACCCAACAAGAGAGACATTTGACTCTTTACTATAAAACAATCCAGAATCACAAGTACCACTAACATATTTGATTATTCTTTTAACAACATTAAGATGTGATTCTTTTGGATTAGATTGAAATCTAGTACATACACCAACACTAGAAGTTATATCATGTCGACTAGTAGTCAGATACAACAAACTACCGATCATACTTCTATATAAAGCGATGTCAACAGACTGACTTGATGGATCATTCCCTAGTTTTGTGTTTGTGGCCATAGGAGTTCTAGCATGTATAGCCTTTGTGAGTCCAAATCTCTTGACAAGGCTGCTGACATATTTTGCTTGATTGATGTATATTCTGGTGTCAGTTTGCTTTATTTGTAATCCTAAGAAGTAGGTAAGGTCACTTACCATGCTCATCTCAAACATCTTCTTCATATCATATGCAAAAGATTTAGCAAGAAAATCCTTAGTAGAGTCAAAAATAATATTATCAACATAAACTTGAGCTACAACAAAGTGATTCTTATCCTTTCGAATGAAGAGAGTAGTGTCAGCTTTTGCTCTCTAGAATCCATTCCCTGTGAGATAAGAGGTCAGTCTATCATACCAAGCTCAAGGAGCTTGTTTAATACTATATAATGCTCTTTTCAGTTTGTAGACATCATTAGGTCTGTGAAGATCCATAAATCCTTTGGGCTACTCTATATATACTTCTTCTTGCAACATTCTATTCAAGAAAGCACTTTTAACATTCATTTGATACAGCTTGAAATTCATGTGACAAGCAATGGCTAAAATATCTGGACAGACTCAAGTCTAGCTACAGGTGCAAATGTCTCATAAAAGTCAACTCCTTCCACTTGAGTGTATCCTAGTGCAACAAGTCTTAATTTGTTTCTAACAACAGTTCCATGCTCATCAGACTTGTTTTTAAAGATCCATTTGGTGCCAATTCCATTGACTCCCTCGGGTCTTGTAACCAATTCCCACACGTCGTTTCAAACAAATTGATGACATTCTTCATGCATTAAGTTAATCCAATCTGCATCCTGTAGAGCTTCATCAATTTTCTTAAGTTCCACCTGCGAAAGATAGCATGAGTGTGTAATAAAATTTAATGCTTTAGATCTCAATCTCATGTTATCATTCAAACTTCCAAAGATATTTGTGGAGGGATAATTAAGCTTGACCCTGGTAGATGGACCTTTCACCAAAGAAGTTGTTGTACTCTTGTGCCTAGCTGGTGTACTAGACTCATCATGTTCTTGTGGAGTTTCTCTGACCAGGATTGTTGGTTCTAAAATTGTATCATTTAGAATTAATAATTCTTCATCAGTAGACTTTTCAACATACTTCTTAGGAAGAGTATCTTCAACCTTTATAGATCTCTCTTGAACTTGTTGAACTTCTTCAGCATGTGTTTCAACACATTGTTTATCATTTATCACAACATTAGCAGATTCCATCATAGTCTTTGTTTTGAGATTGTATACCCGGTATACTCTACTTGATGTAGAATACCCAAGAAAGAACCCTTTATCACTTTTTGCATCAAATTTCTCCAGATTCTCTCGGCCTCAAAGGATGTAACAATCATTGCCAAAAACTCTGAAGTATTTCACAACAGGTTTCTTTCCTCTCCAAAGTTCATGTGGAGTCTTCTCTGTATCAGGATGAAAGTACACTCTATTCAAGGTATGACATGCAGTGTTTACAACTTCTCCCCAAAAAGATTTTGGCATGCTCTTATTATTTAGCATGACTCTAGCCATCTATTGAATTACTCTATTTTTCCTTTTCACAACTCCATTTTGTTGAGGTGTCTTGGGTGCAGAGAATTCTTATTTTGTCCCTTGATCATTACAAAAGGATATGAGTTTGGAGTTCTAAATTCCCTTCCATGATCACTTCTGATTCGAGCAATCTAGATATTTTTCTCTACTTGCAACTTCTTGCACAGATGAATCATCTTGTCAGTAGCTTTTGACTTATCTTTCAGAAGAACCACCCAAGTGTATCTTGTAAAGTCATCAACTACAACAAGGATGTACTTCATTCTACCTAAGCTTTGAACTCTGGCAAGACCCATAAGATCAATATACAGTAACTCCAACGGCCTAGATGTTTGAACTTCACTGATTGATGGATGCCTAGCTTTCACTTGTTTGCCAATCTTACATGGTCCACAAATACTTTTCTCTATCTTTTCAAACTTTGGTAACCCGAGAATTGCTGGGTCCAGAAACTAGTTATGTGCTAGTGTATATCCCCCATTAGCTGGGTCCAGAAATACGATAAGCTCGTGATGCTCCAGATAGAACTAGATTCAGTACCAATGAATAACCCCCATTGGCTAGGTATTAGAGTCAAAACATAATTAGATTGTCTAAAAATCATATATATTAAATCATAGTTCAAATAAAAATATATTTCATTCAAATACATATATAAAATCATATATTTAGTAATCAAATATATTTGTGATAATTCTTTATTCTTTACTTTAAATCAATGTAGTTAAAACAATTAAAATAAAATTGTAACAATTGTAAACAATTTTCAGTATTTAAAATATGCAAAATAAAACCAATTAAGATAAGATTACTTACTTCAAATAGTTCACTACAAAAGAACTTCTCACTAACACTTTCTTTAAAATCTTTAGATATCACCTAAACAATTTTAAAGTACCATTTACTCAATAATCAATTTTTTTTTTTTTTAGAAGCTCATAACGGTATCTGGCTAGAAGAGAGACTACTAAAAATATCCAATAACTATCCACCGTTATCTCACACCAAAATTCCACCTAATCATAATATTTTTCTTTATATATATATATATATATTTTTTTTTTTTCTGCCATAACTAAAGCCTAGAGATAAGACCATAACTCCTATTACTATGTAGGCACATGGGCATCTTCAAGAGTCTGCATTTACATTTACACCTTTTTTTTTATTTTTTTGGTTGGGTAGCCGACCCATATTCAATAAAACACTGTTACGTACACCTTGGCTTCAGTATTCCCCCAAGACCACTTTGGGTTCTGCCATATAACCTAAGAAGTCTACATCAGTTACTATTTATCAAAGAAAAACTGTGCAGATCCTGACCATTAAGCCTAAAAGTTTGCAGCCTTTATCTACGCTTAACACAACAAAGGTACAGAAAAAGGTTAAGGGTCCGTTTGGTTGGAAGAGTGAAAAAGTGGGAGGATGGAAAATTGTGGGAGGATGAAAAAGTGGAAAGATAGAAAATATTTAGTTTTCCCTCTTGTGTGTTTGGTTGGAGGGGTGGAAAAGTAAGAGGGTGGAAAACTCTTTTGTTTGGTTTGAGAGAAAAAGGGAAGGATGAAAAATATAATTTATATAAATTGACTATTATACCTTTATTACATAATAGGTAAGAAATAGATTTATTTGTACTCATTAAATAAAATAAAATTTACCACATTATATATATAAATTTATGTTATTATTTTTATTATTATAATGTAAAAATTACAATAATGTACAACTTGATCAGGTCACGTTGAAAAAAAAAAAGTACTACGTCCTTATCATTTTACAATATTTTCACAATAAATCATATGTGGTAAGTTATTACTGATTTTAATTTGAACACATCACCTAAATATTTTTTTTTATCAGTATTAGTTAGTAACAACCCACTACTTAAAATTTATTATAAAAGTATTGTGAAAATATTGTAGTGACATTTCTCAATTTTAATTTCTTCTTCTTTATTTTTTTTCCCTTATTTTTTTTTTTTATCCACACGTTTCTTTTTTTTTTTCTTTTTTTTTTCCTCTTTTTTTCTCCTCCACACCTTTCCCTTATCTCTATCTTCCCTTTTCTTTTTTTTTTTGTTCTCTGGCACTTGGTCTAAGCTCTCTTCACTTTGCTCTTATTCTTTTCTTCTCTTCGTCTACTCCACTGGCGCTCTCCACTTTTCTTCTTTTTTTTTTTTCTTTTTCTTTTTTTTTTCTTTTCTTCTCTTCTTCTCTTCGACTACTCCATTGGTGCTCTCTTCACTTTTTTTTTTTTTTTTTCCTCTTCGTCTACTCCACTGGTGCTCTCTTCACTTTTCTTTTTTCTTTTCTTCTCTTCGTCTACTCCAGAGCAGAAGATCTCTCTTTCTTTCTCTCTCTCGCACAAACAAATTCTCTCTCATATACACATCGATCACCGGCAGAGAAGTGGAGATCGGCGTTCTACACAGATCGGCCTACATGTTTTTTTTTTGGTTCTGGTTTGATTAGTTTTATTTTATTGTTCAGATTTCATTAGACTTATGAGAAAGATTGTTTTTGTGTTTCAAATCTTTTGATTGGGTTTTGTGTTTTTGTTTTGATTGTGGTATGTTTTAGTTTTCTGTGCTAAGTTCTAGTGTTTGGTGGTGGTGCTGGGTTTGGTGGTTATTTTCTGCTTCCTTCTTATTTTGCTGCGTTGGGTTGTTGTAGACGTTGGGAGAGGGAACTTGGGTAAAAGTGCTTTCACAGCACTTTCCTCTCCAGATTTTCCTCCCGATTTGGAAGGATGAAAATTGTGGACCCGGGAGAGAAAACTGTCTCCGGGTTTTCCTTCCTCCCCATTTTCTCTCTTTTGCCAAACAGTGGAAAACACTGTTTTCCCCCTATTTTCCTCCCTATGTTTTCCATCCTCTCTATTTTCACTCCAACCAAACACAGTGTAAATTACTGAGCATAGAAAAAGAATCTGCATGTACAACGTCTAATATACCAAAAAATAAATATACCCTTTTCTTGGTTTGTATGGTTAAAACTTTTGAATACTCACAAAAAAAAAAAAAATACTCTAATTCTAAATAAAGTCTAGATTTAGCAAGAAAGAGATTTCTAAACTCTTATCTTAAGTGTACAGTAAAATCTTCTCTATTTAAGTATTTTGAATAATTTCTTCTCTCAAAATATTTGTCATTATACACTAATTTAAATTAGCTTGTATATAATTAGGATTTCTACCTTATTTTCTAAAAATTCCCTTAATAAAATTAATTGTAAAATTGACCCCACAAACAGATTTACTTAAATACCCATCCTTTTGCTTGGGTTCACATGTTGAATGCAATGTATGTGTATGTGGGTGATTTTTTCCCAATTCATTGGCTTACTCAGTGCTACTTCCTGTTCTCCTTACGCTAATATTCGATGTACACATGGGATCATGCATACCTTAAGTTCTCACTGCTACTATATAGTCAGAATATTTTAACTTGTTTACTATAAAGGATATCGATGTTTTTTTTTTTTTTTTTTTTTTGCTAGGTAATTACCGGGGCTAGAACCCCGCAGCTCACCGTGTCCTACAGATCCGGGTGCCACTGGGCTACAAGGCCCAGTGGCATAAAGGATATCGATGTTGAGGCTGTTTCTATGAAGCATTTTCTTTCCAAAGTGTAAGAACATCATGACAGTTTGATTGCTTGAAATTGTGAATCAATCAGATGATGGAGACAGTAAATCAAGAGAGACTGGTAGAATACCTAGAAGAGCTGCAGCGCGAAGAGGATACAAACGACTGTTATGCTGCTGCTCTGGGAGGAGAAACATTAACTAGGAACCCACATCTAGACGAAGTGATTCCCTGCCTAGGAATATTGGAAAGTTTCATTGTTGTTGGATGTTATGCAGCATTTTCTAGGCTGTGTTTTTTTTGCGAATATTTCAGCGTAAGAGAGTGATTGGCTGCTTAGAAATAATGGTTATATCTTAAATCTATTTATTGTTGCTATTCAAATTTTGCATGTAAGTTTTTTTAGTCAAGCCAATTCTCTACTGTTTGCTTGTTAGTATTTGTAGGATGATCATGTTATTCATCACTGTAGGAAAGTTTTAATTCTAGGACTCAGGATATCAATCACAAAGGAAATTACAATGCCAGATTGCTCTAAGACACTAATGATATTGTTTACCTATCTTGTCAGACCTTAATGGAACTGTTATCTAGCTTTGATGCCCTTCAAAAAAAAAAAATATATATATATATATATATATATATAGCAATAAGAAGGTGGATATCATATACCCAATCCTTCTAGTCAGGGAGGGGAACATATTTGTAGTATTGAATGGATCATCTGTTAATTTGGAATTAGATATTAGAGACCAATAATAGACCATGTATAGAACACAAGCTATAGCCTCTTTAGCATTCCTGTAGCCAATTAGTGAGGTTTACCCTTATTAAAATAAAGGGGTTTATACAAATGTCACCCATGACTTTAAAGTCGGTGTCAATTTGATCATTGTATTTTCGATTTGAACAATTAAACATTTGCACTTTAGTTTAGTTCTTTCTACCTCATCAATAATTTTGATTTAGACATCTGATTTATGCAAATTTTGTACTGTAATAAATACAATCTTATAAGCTTTTTAACAGTACCTTGTTTGCACAAACCCAAGGTCCAGATGACTCTCCAAGAGCTGCCCAAAGTTGGTGGCAAATAAGAAATTACAGAAACTCATTAGAAAATGGAAAATGTGGGAATTCTTTTTGATATAAAGTTAGAAATTTATGGATAACTTGCTTAACAAACAGTAATCAGCCACCAAAACTACATTAATTACTTGCACAAATTGACTAAGTCGGATTCCTTGAACCAGATAGTGAGTTTTCTCTATGAGATGGCCAAACGGAGCACGAAGGCAGAACATCCTTGTTGTAATTCTCTAAACAGCTTCAGCATTACCACACTCAAAAAAAGAAATCGAAAATCCCAAGCCATTAGAGTCAATCTATGGTAAAAACTGAACAACCCAATCAATGGCGGCCCAACAAATTTGGAGGCCTAAGGCGATATATTTAAATGGGGCCTTTTTGTTATCACTTAAATAATATTTAACTAGTATTTAATATTATAATTTCTTTATAACAAAAATCTATTCCTTTTATTTTGTAATATGCTTTTTTTGGGGGAAAAATGCTAAAGTTATAACAAATTTTACTAAAAAAAAAACTTTCAAACGATGTAGAAATGAATGTGATTAGTAACACTTCAAGAAGATAATAAACAAGTATTTGAAAGAATGATGTTAGGGATATTATAAATTTTATAACATAAGGCTTACAAAAATGTATCATTAATCACAAAAAATAATTCAAAAATGCATTTAATAGGTTATTGACGTCCACATATCATATTAATTGTCACATCAATTTGTAAACTTTTCAAGTAAAATTAATAATATTTCTAGCATTTTCCTATCTGAATTATTTCTTGCGATTAGAGACACATAAATTTATAAGGGAAAATACTAGAGATGCAAATTCTTTAACAAAAACTTTTACAAACTGATGATGTGGCGAATGATTATAGATAAATAAAAAAGTGATGTTATCGGTGGGCCAAGATGAGAACAAGTAAGAAGTTGACTACAACAACAGTTTGTAAAAATGTTGTAAAATAGTTTGTAAAACTATAGCATTACTCTATTTGGAATGGAAAGGAATGAAAAGAATCATTTTAGAATATTCTTCCCTTTCCTTATTTGAGAGTTTTAATGGAGGAAATGGAAAGCTCATTCCCTTGTTTGGGAGTTTAAGTTGGAGGGAATGGAATGAATAGGAGAGAACACTCATTCCTCTCTATTCCCTTAAAACCTCAAATTTTCATTCCCCTCGAAATTGGGAGGAATGGGAGGGAATGAAATTAAATTTAATATTTTTTTTACTAAAACTCCCAAAATACCCCTGTATATTCAACTCTTTATTTTAAAATAGGGGTCTAACAGTAATATTGTCATAAACTGATTCAATTCCATTCCTTCCATGTTACTTCCAAACAAGATTACTTACATTCATTCATTTTCATTCATTTCCATTCATTTCCATTCCTTTATTTTAAAACATCTAATCAAGGTTACTTAATTCCATTCCATTCCATTTTTTTTTTATTCCTTTCCCTTACTTAAATACATTCAATTCCTTTCCATTCCCTTATGATCATTCCATTCCATTTCCTTACCTTATGAACTCCCAAACGGAGCCTAAAGTTGTATTATCTCTAACATTACGCAATACTTTGAAACTTCTTAAAAGTAGAAGAAAATTATAAAACTATTTTTTTAAAAATATATCAAAATTTTCCCCAAAATTTGGGGCATTCCTCTAGTAGAGGGCTTTAGGTGGTGGCTTAAGTGGCCTAGGCGTAGGGCCGCCCTGAACCCAACTGAAGTATGGCCCTACCGTACAGTGTACAGAAATTGAGACCGCGTAGCGAGATGTGGATTCTGTCGGCAAGTAAATAAAGGCCAGGTCGCTTTTTGACTCACAAATAAAGCTATCAAACGCACTTTGTCGCGCGCTAGGAAAAAACCACTTCAGCGCAGGGGGAATTTCCTTGTCATTCTTTCTTTAAACACACCATTTTGATACACAATTCTCTTTCTATCTCTCTCCCAATTCAGCTATGTCAATCTCCAACATCGGTTTGCAGCAGAACCACGTTGACTCAGGTAAAGTTTCAAAGAATTTCGAGTTAGAGAAGAAAATTTTAGTAACCTAACACCATGTAAATTGCAATTTATTGTTTTGTATTGTGTGATTTTTGGTTGCAGAATTTGTTGCCAAAAACAACTCAGACCCCCGAATTTCACTTGGTGTAATGGCAGATTTGGTGAACAACGCACGCTCATCAGATTAGACAGAATGGTTGCCAATGAAGCATGGTCTCGGGTCTTCCCGGAGGCCAATGTTCACCATGTCTCTATGTCTTCCTCGGATCATTGTCTCCTTGCCTTGTTGTTGAGGAAGAAACAGCGCAGAACTGTGGGAAAGAAATGCTTCTTTTTCGAAGCTATGTGGACTTGGGAGGAGGAGTGCAAGGAGTTGATCGAGCTTGCTTGGGACCCATATAAGGATGATTCGGCCCTGCCCATCCAAGAAAGGATAGGAAGATGTCAAAAAAATCTTCAGGACTGGAATAAAAATAATTTCAGTAACACTTATAAAGGCCTAAGGCAGAAACAGACTCGGCTTCAAAATCTTGAGTCTTTGAACCTACTCCACGACACGGCAGAGGAAATTCAGGCACTTAAAAGGGAGATCAATGAATTGCATACCAAGGAAGAGATTATGTGGAATCAGAGGTCAAGGGTCTTGTGGCTTCAACATGGTGACAAAAATACAAAATTTTTCCACGCTACAGCTAGCCAAAGGCGACGAAAGAATAGAATCGGGGGACTGTTTAACGACACAGGTATTTGGCATGAAGATGAGGAGACAACAGAGAAAATAATCCTTGACTATTTCAAGTCCATCTTCAAATCTAATCAACCGTCCAATTTTGAGGAAAGCTTGAATGCTATGGAAGAAAGAGTGTCACCCGAGATGAATGAGGAGCTACAGAGGGAGTTCAGGGCAGAGGAAGTGTGGACGGCTCTCAAACAAATGCACCCTACAAAGGCACCAGGTCCGGATGGTATGTCACCTATCTTTTACCAAACTTATTGGGATATTGTTGGCCCCTCGGTAACAAGTTGTGTACTGCTGGCACTTAATTCAGGGATTATGCCGAATGAAATTAATAAAACATTTATCTGCCTAATTCCCAAGACAAAAAACCCCCAAAGGATAACAAAATATAGACCTATCAGCTTGTGCAATGTGCTGTACAAAATCATATCCAAGGTCCTAGCAAATAGATTGAAGCGGGTCCTCCACGGTGTTATAAATGAAGCTCAAAGTGCATTTGTTCTAGGTAGATTGATTACGGATAACGTGATGGTTGCTTTTGAAACCATGCACTCCATTGACAAGAAAAGGAAGGGAAAGGAGGGCCTTATGGCAGTAAAATTAGATATGAGCAAGGCGTATGATCGAGTGGAGTGGGCTTATCTTGAGTCTATGATGAAGAAAATGGGCTTTGGGTAAAGATGGATATCTCTCATTATGATGTGTGTAAATTCTGTGTCTTTCTCAATTCTAATTAATGGCGAACCAAAGGGTGCGATTACTCCGTCAAGGGGCCTTTGCCAAGGGGACCCACTTTCTCCATACTTGTTCTTGCTATGTGGGGAGGGCTTGTCGGCAATGCTAAAAAAGAAAGAGAGGGAGGGCCTGATCAGAGGGGTAGCGGCTGCAAGACATGCGCTAAGAGTCTCCCACTTGTTCTTTGTAGATGATAGTGTTATTTTCTGTAGAGCAACAAAGGAAGAGTGCATGCAAGTTGCTAAGGTGTTGGAAGTGTATGAGGAAGAATTCAGGCAAAAGCTGAATAGAGAAAAGACTTCCTTGTTTTTCAGCAAAAACACAAAGGATGAGATAAAAGAGTTTGTGAAAGGGACCTTTGGTGCTCAAATTATTCAACATCATGAAAAGTACTTGGGGTTACCCCCTTTGGTGGGAAGAGCAAAGAAAAAGGCTTTCAATCGCATCAAGGATCAAGTGGGAAGGAGAATAGCAACTTGGAAGGGAAAGCTTTTATCTAATGGGGGAAGGGAAGTCTTAATTAAAGCAGTTGCACAGGCCACTCCTACATACACAATGAATGTGTTCAAGCTCCCGGACTTTTTGTGCTCAGAATTAAATTCTATGATGAGTGGATTTTGGTGGGGTCAACGAGGAAGTGAGAGGAAGGTAGCATGGGTTTCTTGGAAAAAATTATGCAGTCCTAAGGCGGAAGGCGGGATGGGGTTTCGAGACCTTAAAGCATTTAATCTAGCCCTCCTCGCCAAGCAAGGATGGAGACTACAACAAAACCCCAACTCACTGGTTCATAGGGTCATGAAAGCAAAATACTTCCCGGATACCTCATTCTTGGAGGCACATATGGGGAGGAAGCCACCATATATATGGAGGAGTATCATGGCGGCAAAAAATATCATCCATGAGGGTGCTCGGTGGGCTGTTGGAAATGGAAGAAGTATTGAGACATGGAAGGCGAGGTGGTTGCCTTCATCAGAATCAGGCAGCGTGATCACTGTGAAGCCAGCTGAGGGGCAGAGTGAAATGGTTGCTGACCTCATTAATGCCGAAAAAGGGGAGTGGAGAACCTTGATGGTTAAAGATACTTTCTTACCCCATGAAGCTGAAGCCAAACTGAGCATCCCCCTTAGTCCTCTGAACCAAGCTGACTCTCTTGTTTGGGGAAAAACTCCTAACGGATGCTTCTCTGTGAAAAGTGCCTATAGGGTGGCGGTAAAATGCCTAGCTAATTTGGAAAGAGGTGAGGATATGGCTGGGTGCTCGGATTGCTCTAGGATGTCTCAAATCTGGAAGTCCATATGGAGCATCAAATGCCCGAGTAAAGTAAAGCACTTCCTTTGGAGAGCTTGCAGAAACATACTCCCCACAAAACAGTGTTTAAAGCGTAGAAAGATTATAACAGAGGATGGCTGTGATTTTTGTGGTGAGAGTGAATCTTCAGGCCATATACTCTGGAGCTGCACAATTGCGAAAGAAACATGGATGGAAGTGGGGATAAATTGCAGCATTTTAACCCAAACCCCAACAGAATGTTTTGATGTGGTATGGTTTATGATGAATACCGAGGGGGAAAAAGATTGGGAGCTCTTTGCTACTGTGGCATGGTGTCTATGGAACAATAGGAATAAGGTGCGGCATGGTGAGGCTGGAAAAAATGGTAAATCTATTGCGGTAGAGGCAAGGAATTATTGGGCAAAGGTCCGGGCTGTTAAGCCTTCCTTTGGCAGACCCTCGAAGCTTAAAATCACTCACAAACACTGGTTACCACCTCCACAGGGCTGGTATAAAGTAAATGTCGACGCTACGGTGTTTAAGGATCAGGGACAGTGTGTGATCGGTGTGGTCATAAGAAATAACCAGGGGCTGATTATGGGCGCGATGTGTAAACTTCTGGAGTTCCCACTGGGGGCATTGGAAGCCGAAGCAAAAGCAATGGAGGCTGGTATTGGTCTTGCGTGGGACTTGGGGCTGAAGTACATTATCCTAGAAGGTGATGCTCAATTGATCATCCAGGCCTTGAAAGGCCATATGGCACCTGCTAAAACAATACTGAAGATAATTGAAGGCTCAAGGATTTTTTTGCAGAATTTTAGCTCGTGAAAGGCTGTTCACACGAATAGAATCAACAACTCCGCAGCACATGTACTGGCTAGGGAGGCAAAGAATGTAGACAAGTGTTTAGTCTGGGTTGAAGATTCCCCACCTTGTATTGAGAAGCAACTTTTGAGTGATGTAATTGCAATGGACGTTAGTCCTCATCAATGAAAGTTCTAATATAGATTGACAATCAAAAAAAAAAAAAAAAAAGACCCTGGTAGTATGGCTATATATTGACTAGGGGGCAATGGCCCCCTAATTATTTTTTTTTTAAAAATAATTAGTATATTAGTAAGTACTAATTTTAGTAATTTTGTTCAATAAAATTACACTTTTGACCCCTTAACAATGCTATTAATTCTTTTAAGAGTAATGTTATAGTCACAAATTTTTTTACAATAGATTTACAAACTATTAAGGTGGCAAATTCTTAGTAGTTTGCCAACTTGCATCACTTTTTACTTACCAATAACCACATTAGCAATCTGTAAAAATTTTGTGGTGTTAGCATTTTCCACTTTTAAAGGCCATAAAAAATTAAAAGATTAAATTTAAAACAAAATTTACAAGCCCAAAAAAAAATTAGCCCAACAACAAAAATTATCAATAATAAAGGCTATAAAGCTTAAAAAAAAATTAAACCCAATTAATTTGTTTTACCCAAAACAAATAATTTGGCTCTTTAAAGAGATTTAAACAAAAATTCTTAGTGGTAAAGCAGCAGGACTGCCATCCCTAACTCCAAATCCTAACTCCGTCCTTGCCTAGTAGTCCAACAGTTGGGAAAGAAAGAAGTGAATCACTAGTAGAGTTCTCGTCACTTTCCATTTCCATTTCATCGCTCTTCCCACCCTACATAGTTCAGAATCCCACGAAGCACTTACAAGAATATTCTCTAATAATTCCAATTCCATAATGTCGTTCTTCTCACCAGCTAGGTCTAGTGTTTCCATTACCATACCCTCCTCATCTTCGCATGTCTTTAATGGACAAACAACAAAATTTTCCATTCCGTCACTCTTCCCACCAACCATGTCTGACACTGAAACAGAATCTAACAAAACGCCTCCACGATTGTCTTATTCCATAGTTTCAATCTTCCCACTAGCCAGGTCTCCGCCATACAAATCAGACACCGTCCTAGTCACAAGCATAAACGATGCCAACCAGTGGTATCAAGCCAGTAGCACACCAACAGCCTTAACTACTGCGGAGAAGCCACTCCAGAATGGCGATCTATATATTGGGAGTGTATCAGAAAACGTGCCGCACGGATTGGGGAAGTACTCGTGCACAGACTATCAAAGATTTATTTGGTGAAAAATGATTCCTCAATACACAAGTCGTGTACAAGCCCAGAAAACAGAGCATCTATCTTAACTAACAAAACTACCGAAACAGAAATAACAGAAAGTCTAACTAACTCTGATACGTGTGGAACGTGTAAACACTAAAGAGATATGTACATTAAACTAAAACTACATGTCGTTTCTGTCAATTCAGAGTTATGCTACTGTCGTTTATCTTTTACTTGTATTTCCTTCGTTCTACAGATTCTGCAGCTAGAATCTTCAACCACTGATGCTTGCTCAGATTGCTTTTGTTTAATCACTGCTTGTTCAAATTGTCTCATACTTGATTTCTGTTTGTCATGGTCTTGATACAGACGAGTGCATTGAAGGAGAGAGAGAGAGAGGAATTTTCCGAGGATTTGAACTTGGGAATCCGAGGGAGAAGCAGGGGATATAAATTATGATATCATTGACAATGTGGAGGCTTCCTAAATTGCTCTCATCCGAGGAAAAAAAAAAAATCCATAGTATCATTCTTTCAAGCAGAACAAATAGAAATAACACAATCCTTACAGCAAGCTTCAAAGACTTGAATTGAATTGGATTTGCAGATAGTAATTCACTCTCTCAAAGGAAAAAGTATGCTCTCTGGCTGGTAGGTTTTCTACTCCTTTTTGGCAACATCACAATCAATACATTTTCATCTTTACTGATATCTATTTGTTACTTTATTCCTCAAGGAAAAAACTTAGGCAGTAGCACTGTTCCGAGACTACCTAAGAATTGCCCATTCCTTTGATACTGTAAGTCTAAAGAAATCACTAAAAGAAAAAAGTAGGCTCCTAGACAGGGGATTGATTTCCTACTTAGGGATATCGGAAAGTTTCAATGTTTTTGGATGCTAGGAAGCTTTTCCTTAGCTGAATTTGTTTATTTCGGTGCAGAGTGATTGGCTGCATAGGAATAATAGTTATAGTTAAATTAATTTAGTGTTTTTTTTTTTGGTTAAATGAATCTATTTATTGTTACTGTTCAAATTTTGCATATCAGATTTGTTAAATCCATTTCCTCTACCAAAAAAAAAAAAAAAAAAAAAGTTAGTTATATCCAAATTATAGTTAAATTCAATTTTCTGCTGTTTGCTTGTTGGTATTTGTTGGTTGATAATATTATTTATCGCACTAAGAAATTATTCTTTATAGGTGCTGGATATTAGTCATGATTCATGAAGGAGGTTCAAGGCCAAATTGCTCTTGGAAACTAACAAAATTGTTTACATATCATGTCAGACGTTACTTATAAAAAAAATCTCTTGTCAGACGTTAATGGAACTGTTATCTTTGGTTTGATGCCATTTCTCTTCTTTTTTTTTTTTTTTTTTTTTGATGTGAAATAAGAGAATTTCATTCAACTGAAAATGAATAACAAAGGAGAGAAAAAGCTTGAGCTTACAAACAGAGATCCTCAATAAGAAGATGCTCAAGGAAACTAGGAAAAGACATTTTCCAAACCTGTGAAACACCAGAATTCCCAGCTACCTTTGCAAGCTCGTGGGCAACTCTATTGCCTTCCCTTTTCAAATGTTTAAAAGAACACCAGGAAAACACGGTAGCCATTTCTCTGATGTTTCTGATTATGTGCCCAAGCTCACCACCATGGATTCCATCATTAATTGCTAGAATGATGGATAAGGCGTCAGACTCAAAGATAGCGTGGGAGACTTCCATTTCCGCTGCAAGAAGCACACCATCTTGCATGGCCAGAGCTTCTGAGATCTCAGCCGAGTATGATGCGGGTAGAACCTTGTTTGACGCTGCTAGAACTTCACCCATATTATCATGAATGACTACACCGATGCACGATTTCCTCCCATCTTCAAAGGCTGCTGCAACAGTGTTGATTTTAATGAAGCCCGTAGGTGGAGCTTTCCACTTGGACTGAGGGATGGATTGAGAAAATCTTGGACAGGAGCAAGCTGCCTTGAATTCGGCCAAGACTCCACCTGCCATTTCCCAAGCATGAATTGGAGGGGAACCCGAGTCCTCATGGATTGCTTGATTGCGATTCCACCAAATAGACCAGGCAACGGCAAAGAAAAGCTCTAAATCATTCGGGGAGCCTTTTGCAATAAAATCTAAGGCAACATCCACCAAGTCACAATAAGAGGAAGAGAGGTCCACAAGACAATTATACCAAAATGCCCAAGTCATTTTTGCATGATCGCAATGAAGAAGTGCATGGGCAGCAGTCTCAATGGCTTTGTCACGTAAGGGGCAAAAGCTAGAGCAATGAACACCTCTGTGGTTTAGATTTTTCATAGTTGGAAGACCGTTGACACGTCCTCCAAGCAAAAATTTTGATCTTCGGAGGGACTTTTTGCTGCCATATCCGCTTCCATAAAAGGGTCCATGAGCTGCTTGAGGTGCTTTCACCTTCCTCCATTGAATCCACAATTCCTGAAGCTATATGATATGCACTTTTAACTGTAAACTCACCCCTCTTGTTGCCTATCCAAATAAGACAATCTTCGGGCAAATTATAGTTTAATGGGATTTTAAGGATGGTGCTGGCTTCATGGGGCAGAAAAGTAGCATTAATTACATCAATCTTCCACCATCTAGTGTCAATGTCTCTGAGGGAATACACCCAAGGAAAGTCTCCATAGCCAGCTTGGGGGGAAATCACCTTGTGGGTTGATGGTGTTGGCAACCATCTATCATCCCAAATATGGATTCGCCGGCCATTGCCTACCCTCCATCTTGTGCCCCTTTTAATAGCCTCAAGACTATTGTGGATGCTTCACCAATGGGGTCAATCACTCTGACAAGGGAGGGGAACAAATTTAAAGAATTAAATTGCCCATTTGTTAATTTGGAATTACATATTACAACCATCTTTATTACTCCCTCTTCATAGGTTAGAACACAAGCTATAGCCTATTTGTGAGGTTTACCATAATTAAAAATAAAATAAGGGGGTTATACAAATATATTGGGATTTGACAAGTTGAGTGAGCTCTCCTTTAGTATTCTCTCACATTTGAAGATATGGACCTTTTGTTTTCTTTGGTTCATTGTTTCAAGATTTTTTAACTCTTTCATAAAGATAAGGACTCTTTATTTACTACTTTACTCACTAAATAAGCACCAATTTAAATAAGGAATGAAACAAATCCAAACAAATCCAAATCTTCAAAATTATACAAGTGGATCAACTAGTATACACATCAATGCTAATGTTTACTATATCTCTTACATAATAAATGAGGTTCTCCTAGGGTTTTTAAGACTGTGATAAGAGCAGTAATCACTTGTGGATAAGAATGGTGACACACCACATGAGTGATGTCACCCTGTGAGGTCATGAGAATTTTGTAGCAACTGTGACAGACCTTAATGCACCTGTTCAAAGGGTTAAACATGAAATGCAGCCCTTAAATAATTGTAACATGGACTTTAACCTTGCAATCCTTTACTTTAGGGCTAGAACTTCTATCAAAATTTAGAGCTAGAAAAAATACAATATCAACACTAGGATGTATAATTTCATATACAAACACAATTATAATAAGGGCCTAATGCGATATTTATTTCCATTTACAAACCAATCATAATAAATAAAAACATAATACCAACAACCACAATAATTATCAAATGTCAAATTAATATTATTTTTAAAAAATCATAATAGTTTAAACTTTCGCGTGAATTGCATAAGTTACCAACTATTTAAAATAATCTAGGAAAATTATACTTTACCCTCTTTTACACTTACTCCTTTCAAAATATTACCAGTATAACGCTTTTCACCCATTCCATAGGTAATTGCTTAGGGAAGTAAGTGTGTATTTTCATAAGTTAGGGGAGTAAGTGTAAAATGAGGTATAGTTTAGAGGGATAAATGTAAAAGGGGTATAGTTTATGGGGTAAAGTGTATATTCTCATAGTATAGGGGGTAAGTGTAAAATAAAGCATAATTTAGGGGGTAACTATGTATTTACATAGTTTTGGGAATAAGTATAAAATGAAGTATAGTTTAAAAGAATAAAGTGTAATTTACTCAAATAATCTTGAGTCTATTTTTCTATTTTTCAAATGGATACAATTAGACAAGGCCTAAAATAACCCATAATCTCATAATTTAACAACATTATCCAACTCTTACAAGAATAGAACTTGAGTTGGAATCCCCACTCTAATAAAAAGAAAAATAAAACTCCTTCAAACGAGTCAAGGTTTTGTTCAAACCAAAGAAGAGGATCATAGAAGGCATCGCGGAAGTAGACAAAGTTAAAGGTTTCGAAGCTGCACACGTGCCTATTTCACAAAACCAAAAAAAGCAAAATCTGGATCCCTTCCCAACGGCCAAACCGAAAAAAGCTGGCTCATTAACACACACTTCACAATTGATAATTTGAATCCTAAACTTAAATTTTTTTTTTCACCTATAATAATTTATTATTTAGAATTTATTGTTAAAATGTCGTACATGTAACATTTCTCTATTACGTGCAGGTAATTTTTATTTCTCATTGAGGAGTTTCTATTATGGCGATCTTAAGCTCATATTTTGATGCATGTTCACTGTTGATATTCTGTTTCGTTGCCGAGAAAATGATAGAAGCAACTGGAAAATGAATATTGATTTTTTTTTTTTTTTTAAATTTGTTTAGAATTATTGCGTTCTAGGCTTGCGAAAACTTAGCTCAACTAACTGAATAATATTGATTATGAGCTAGGGAATGGGAGAAATCGGGATTGGGATGGCTTCCATATCACATTCTCCAGTGGGAACTTCAGCTTCAGAATTTCTCCGGAGCTCAAGCAATGGTGTCAATGGCATTCCTCTGAGAACTCTAGGGAGGGCGAGATTTGGCAGCACGACCAGGAGGGATTTGGTGGTGGCGGCGAAGATTAGGAAGGTGAAGAAGCAGGACCATCCATGGCCTGATGATCCGGATCCTAATGTGAAAGGTGGGGTCCTAACCCATCTCTCATATTTCAAGCCCTTGCCAGAGAACCAGAAGCCGAAGCCCGTAACTTTGGAATTCGAAAAGCGTCTTCTCAGTCTAGAGAAGAAAATCACTGATGTAAATCATTTTTTTTTTTTTTTTGGGTGATTGTAGTCTCTTCATTTGAGTGAAAAAAATAATCAGGGTTTGGTCCAATTGTGTTTTTGTATTCGAGTGCAGGTGCGGAATATGGCAAACAAAACTGGTCTGGACTTCAGTGATCAGTTATTTACATTGGAGAGTAATTATCAGCAGGTTTGATATGTTATGCTGATGAGAAACTTTTTTTATTTGATAAGTAACAAGAAAACTTTTATTAAAGTAAAAGGTCACTCAAGTACACTGGGAGCAATTCTAGACTCCACCCAATGAGAGTATGGAAGAAAAGACAGTCGATAATCCTCAACACAAACAATGAGGCACAAACCAGGCCAGCAATCGAACATCTCAATAACCTTATGCAGCATAACCCAATGAATATCAAACAAACAAAAAACCATTGACCACATATGCTGATGAGAACCTCAATTACTTAGAGTCGAAAACATTACCTATAATTTTTAATTTTAAAAGGCTTTAGTATGAAGCCATACAGTGATGAAAGTGGCTTATATTAGAGACCTTGAATTGCATGCTTATGTTATTTTTTCCAACTACTGATCTGGAAATATAGAAAACATTAGAAGGTTTTATTAATTTTGCACTGGGTAGGCCTGCTTTTCGTCTCTGCACTCATTGTTATAGGATCCTATTGCTTGTTCACAAACTTCCAATGCCATTTTCAAAGTTATCCAGACATTGAGTTCCTTAGGAGTAATGGAATTTAGCTTATTTTTCTTCGCTTATTTTGTCGAACCTTAAAATTTTGTTTAAGCATGCAAAATATTGGGGAGTGAAGCTAGGCTCTTGTATCCCCTAAGATTCTGAGTTGTAAGCCTCAATGTGGAAGTATGTTTGATGAACCGAAAAACTAGATATATCTTATAATGAATTTGGGGAAAGTCTCAACTCAAATTTTTGTTGCCAGCCACTTATAAATACATATAATTAGGAGAAGTAATTATAGATAATGAATAATGCAATATGATGGACATGTCTTTTGCTTTCTGCTTAGCAAATGTTCTGGGAAAATGACGCTCTATTACAGATTTGGAATTCAGCAAAAAAAAAAAAAAAAAAAAAAAAAAAATGTTTCTGGTTCTGAATTGCTACAATTTATCATGTGTATTTCAGGCTCTAAAGGATTTATATACACATCTAACTCCAATACAGAGGGTGTCTATTGCACGGCATCCTAACAGGCCAACTTTCCTTGATCATGTGTTTAGCATTACTGAAAAGGTGCAGTATCGGAAACTCGTGAACTTGGTGCATATTGTATTCTAGATAGTTTACCTTTAGGTTATGAATGCTGAATTAATTACATTGGTTAATGTCTTGGGATATACCCCATATGCACAGTTTGTGGAGCTTCATGGAGATCGGAGTGGGTACAATGATCCTGCTATTGTTACTGGTATAGGAACCATAGATGGAAGGAGGTACATGTTCATGGGTCACCAAAAAGGTAGAAACACAAAAGAAAACATCAGTCGGAACTTTGGGATGCCTACTCCCCATGGGTATGTCAAATTATAAAGACTTGTATGTTCTATTAGTCTCATGAAATTTCATTAGCAGTAAAATGGAATGTAATATTTGTTGCAACTTATTATGCCAAGTTCCTGGCCAGTCAAAGTTTCAGTTTCTGACACTAATGACAATTTATATCCAAACAGTTACCGGAAAGCTTTACGCATGATGCATTATGCAGATCACCATGGGTTTCCTATAATTACTTTCATTGACACTCCGGGAGCTTATGCAGACCTCAAATCTGAAGAACTAGGACAAGTCTGTGGACAACTCTACTGTGCAATTTACATTATTGTCTTTTAATAACGGGTCAACTGATATATATACCTTACGTACGTGCAGGGTGAAGCCATTGCTCACAATTTAAGGACCATGTTTGGCCTGAAGGTACCCATTGTTTCTATTGTCATCGGGGAAGGTGGTTCTGGTGGTGCCCTTGCCATTGGTTGTGCTAATAAATTGATAATGCTTGAAAATGCAGTTTTCTATGTTGCCAGGTGATTTGAGTTTGGCTTTCCTCACATTGCAACTCCTTTAAGATTGTGCTAATATAATGTTGGACAAGTGCCTGCTTTTCTAGTGCTTATTAGATAAAACTCAAAGAGATGGTATGCCAATATGCTGGCTTTATAGGTTATTAATGCAAATCACAAATGACTTGGAGGGAAGGAAGGGGTGGATTTGACCATGTGTTAGGAATATTAACATTGTCTTTGATTGTTAATTCAGAAGTTTACCAAGTCCTATGTTAGAGTAGATTAGTAGTTCCCACTTGCCAGACCTGTTCCATGTGTTTCCTCTCCTCATCTGTTGTTGTCATTTATTCAAACAGATAAGCAATCCAATCATTTTATTTGTAACTTTTTAGGTTTTGGTGATATCCGTGTCAGTTTCCATTTTACCATTTTTTTCTCCTCATGGCAGCCTCTGTGATTTCAAACATTGTTGAGCATCAGATAAGTTTTGTCAAAATGTTGTTGCTGTTGGGTTTCAAAGTTTTTTTTTTGGTTAAAATGGTTGAGTAACGGATATATGGAAGGAGTGGTTCATTTTAATCAGTTTGGAAAATATATATGATAAGAGGACGAGGAGCTTTGTTTATGTCTGACCTGAAAGTATTAACTCGGTATAGTTATGGGATGGTGTAAATGCATTATAAAAGTTTCTGTAGGATGGAAAATTCACCATTTGAGTATGTGGGTAATGGGGATAAGACCTTCAATCTGAGTTAAAATTTTGATTGCAAATATGGGCAACTGGACATTTAAATGACTACATCCTAGTTTTCATGCAGCGTATATTCACCTTAACATTAAAATTAATCACCATAGATTAATGCCGTTCAAAAATGTACATAGATTCAGAAAGTGAAATCCGCAATAATTGCTTGTGAGGCTGCTGGAAATATCATTTTGCTATTGATAATATAATCAGTTGCAAAATGAGTTGAGTCTCCTATAAGCAGTAGAAGTTACTAGCACAGTTCTCCATTTTGATTCGCATTGAGATGGACAAAGAGCCATCCAGTTTTGCTAAATGAGGTTATGTTTATGTTGTTTAATTGGTCCTGCCTTATAAAAAATACTTTCATCTTTAGCTTTATGTGATCACACACCCATGCTTTGGATTATGTGATGCATTTTTCTTTTTTTCTTTCCTGTCATGGATACAAGTCCTTCCTAACTCAGTTTCTGCAAATTGTTTTAATATGTCAAAACCCTACGTTCTCATCTGTTTCTTTTATTTTGGCTCTATTCTTGTCATTTTTCAGTCCAGAAGCGGCTGCATCAATCTTGTGGAAGAATTCCAAAGCTGCTCCACAGGTCTATACAGCATTCACTCTTGGGATTCTCTACCAGTTAATTTAATTTTAATCTATTAAAAGTTTCTTTGGTGCAGGCAGCTGAGAAACTAAGGATTACTGCTACTGAGTTGTTGAAGCTGCAGATTGCAGATGGTGTTGTCCCTGTAAATGATCCCTTCTTTATTCTATGCTGCTTTTTCTCTTCTATTTCTTTCTTTCAGCAACTTTTATTTGTCTTGTTGAAACCATGACCAATTGGCACCTTCTCCAAACAATAAAATGGGATGAAACATGGTTACTTACATGCATAAATGACTAGACTCTTTTGTACTCCTCTATGGGGCAAAAGAGACCTTAGAATCATGCTTCCCCCCCCCCCCCCCACCCCACACAGGATCAAATAGTTAGAAGTGTAGCATTTGCCTATACCCTCAGCCACATATTTTAATTACTTTTCTATTGACTAGACCTCCATAACAACTTCCATTTCATAACTTCTTTTACAAATTTTTTTTTTTTTTTTTTGGTTCTATTTCGTGACAATTAGAAGAAATTTTATACTTTGACAGGAGCCTCTTGGTGGTGCGCATGCAGATCCGTCTTGGACCTCACAACAGATAAAATATGCAATTAATGAATCAATGGATGTACGTGCCTTTCTCCCCTTGAATTCTTAAACAAGAATTGAATATAACCAGTTTTTCTCCTAACAACAATCTTTCTTTTTCAATAGGAGCTTATGAAGATGGACACAGAAGAGCTTCTGAAGCATCGCATGCATAAGTTTCGAAAAATCGGTATGTTCCAAGAAGGACTCCCAGTAGATTCTAAGAAGAAAGTCAACATGAAAATGAAAGAAGAACCCATCGTGAGGACTTCCAGTCTAAATATAGAGGATGAGGTCAAAAAACTTATGCAGCAAAGATTGAATGCCAAAGAGTCCTCTGTGGAACTTCCAGAGTCAGCTCTAAATGAGATGATAGAAAAACTTGAAAGAGAGGTTGACCGCGAATACTCTGAGGCTGTTAAGGCCATTGGTTTGAAGGACAGGCTCGTGATGTTGCGAGAGGAATTTTCGAAAATAAAGTTGCAGGACCAACTCATGCCTCCGGTCCTAAAGGACAAGATTGAAAAACTTAAGGATGAGTTTGCCCAGGGCGTCTCTGCAGCTCCTAATTATGAAACATTGAAGTCTAGACTTGACATGTTGATGGAATTATCAAAAATCAAGATTGATTCTGCAAATAAAAAAAAGTATGCCAGATTAAAGCAGCAAGTCAATAAAAAGTTTGTCGAAATCATGAATCGGCCCGATATGAAAGAAAAAAACAAGGCACTGGAGGATGAAATTGAAAGTTCTGGGGTGTCTGCGGGTCAGGATTTGGACCCTGAGCTGAAGGAGAAAATTGTGCAGAGGAAGAAAGAGATAGAGTTGGAAATGGTTGATGCTATAAAAGCCCTGGGTTTGGATGTTGCGGCTGTGAGGTCAAAAGCAAAGGAGATCAGTGAACAGATTCCAATTGATGTCAAAGTCAAGGAAAAAGAGCTGAATGAAGAAATTAAGGGAGAAATTGAAAATGTTATCAAGTCAACAGATCTGAAGGAGAAGATTGAGGTACTGAAGTTGGAGGTTGCAAAGGCAGGAAAGACACCTAATGTGGCGTCCAAAAATAGAATTGCAGCTTTGGAGCAACAAATTAAGGGGGGCCTTGTGGAGGCCATGAATTCTTCAAACCTCAAAGAGAAGCATGAAGAGCTCCAGGCAGAAATTTCTAAAGTCATCGAATCTTTGGAAAACCAAAATCCAAAAGAAGATCCTCCAAAAGAAGACGAATCTTTGGAAAACCAAAATCCAAAAGAAGACGGTTCTACGTATGATGAATAAGGAGTAGAGATAAATGTGGGTGCGAATCGCACCTTTGCTTAATGTGAGATCATCTGTTTTCATTGTGTGTTTTGTGTCCCCTTCTTTCCCACCCATCGTTTATTAATTCATGTATGTCTAGTGCCTTTTCTTGAAATGATCTGAATGATAAATTAAGTGGGTAAATGGGTTGTATCTAGTTAAGAAGCATGGGTGCGGTTAAATTGTAGCCATATGGATATGGTCTGGACGCAGCTGCACGTGCATCCCACACGATATATATATATATATTTTTTAATCCAACTGGACACCTGAAGAACAACCCCAGCTCATCGTAGATCTTCTTCTATTCTTCTTCACAGATGTTCTTCTTTTTCACAGTTCTTCGTTTTCACAGATCTTCTTCTTCATTATAGACGCGGATCTTCCTCTTCTACGCCTTTGGTTTTTCATCTTTCTTTTGTTCTTTTTTGACTTTTCTCTTTCGTTACTTTTTTTTTTTTAATGAAAGGTTGCTCTTGTTTTCTCCGCTTGTATAGTGTTTACACTTATCTATTCATTTTAATTTTGTGGGCTTGGGCATGTAAATGATCTGGGGAACTCTCAGACTCATTAAGCCTTAAACCCTTCTCCCAATTCCAATTTGATATATGAATTAGACACACATCTTTTATATCATTATCAAGTCTATATTATTGTTTTAGCTTGTGCCTTTTTTTCAATTTTATATTCTAATTTCTAAACATAATTTAATAATTATATATTCACTTTATTATCCATTATTTCTCTAAAATTTATATATATTTAACATTATATAGAAAAGCTTAACAATATATAGAAAATATAAATAAAAATATATTTAATAATTAATTGATAAACGTATCTCTGCCGTAGCCGTTTCCTACTTTTTCAAAAATTACCTCATCGGCGCACCGCATCCGCACCCTTGCACTTGTATCTGGGCAGGTGCTTCCTAGGCACCTATTAATTGGTTGTAAAATGTTGTATCATATCTTTTGTGTGTGTGTGGGAAAAATAAACCCTAAAAAATTAGCAATGATAAAAAAATAAAAAAATAATAGATAGAGTTAGAAAGATCTCACGAATTATAAAATCACGCAAATAGCGGTCCTTAAAGGTTGATTCGTGTCACTTAAGGTAGAACTCAGTGCATTAGGCTTTCTTGGCGGAACAACCCCCTAGGGATTAGACTACAACAATGCTCTTTGTAATTACATACTCCCAATCACAAAGAACCAAGAACAACCTTTTATTTTTGCCTTTCCTTAAGCTCAAAAATTGCAACAATAGAGAGAGAGGTGTGGTTATGAGAATAAAATAACTAAAAAATATAGAAAAAGAGCCTTAGGGTTTTATATGCCAAAAAAAAAAAAAGAGGACTAGTGGCTTGTCTAAGGGGTATGCCTCCAACAATCATTGTGCACACCATCGGACCAAGAGCCCAATAGCTACTAACCACAACAAATGCCCAACGGATTGCTCATAAAATTTGGGCTAAAAAGAAAGAAAGGAAGAGAGCCCAATAGCTACTAACTACAATGAATGCCCGACGGACTGCTCATAAAATTTGGGTTAAAAAGATAGAAAGGAAAAAAGGTGAGGCCCACAAGAGATAGGAACAAGCCCAAGTCCAACCCCTAACCCTTTATATTTTAAGTTATCACTTTAGCTGTGCAATGGTTTATGAGCACATAAGAAGAATAACCTTTAACCAATGTGGGACACAAAGCAGAAGCCTAAGTGTTTGAAACATAACCCACTCTAACAATTCCCCACTTGTTACAAACACAAAATTAGGAAATGCAATAAACTCAAGAAAGCATGCATCAGAATGATATCATAAGGTTTTAACCATAATTAGTATAAATAAGTAGAAACTACTAGACAATGGTAGAGTTAGACTCTTTTAACCAAGCTATTAGATAATTGAACTTGGGGTGAAATGGCAAAATAGTACTAATTTGTGAAATATTTAGCAAAATAGCATTGTTTGTGAACTACGTAGGGAAATACCACACTTTTGAAACTCAATCTTTTGAAAATCAAGTAAACTGTTATTGAGTTCTACGAGTTAGTGGCCATGGTGGCACTTGCTGACGTGTCTTTTCTTAATAAAAATGCCACGTGGCACTCAATATTCAGAAAATTGAATATTATGAAATGTTAAACTCGCGTGTAACCCAGTAGCCAGACACCCGCAACACACCCACCAAACCCTCTGTCTGACCAACACTTAAACACCCATGTTCTCACGGGTAGGCCAGTTGGCAAGCACCCACATCACACCTGCTAGATCCTCTGTTCGACCAACACTTAAACACCCATACTCTTGCGGGTATATGGCAAAACCAAGAAAGCCTCACTTGAGTGTAGCACAAAGCATTTTACAATAGTTGAAGATGAGCCTGGAAAATGAGTTTTCTTCTCTTCCACTGTAGAATTACATGTTAAAGGTTTTTTAGACTCAGATTGGGCTTCATGTCTAGATACAAGGTCTACCACAAGGTACAGCATCTTCATTGGAGATTCTTTGGTATATTGAAAGTCTAAGAAACAACCAACAAGTTCCAAATCTTCAGCAGAAGCTGAATGCAAATAAATGGCTGTGGCAACTTATGAAATACTTCGGATCTTGTATTTTCTTAAGAGATATTCAGATCAGTCATAGCAGAGAAGCATTGTTGCTTTGTGATAGTCAATCTGCACTCTACGTTGGATCAAATCCAGTATTTCATGAAAGAACTAAACATATAGAGGTTGATTGTCACGTAGTCAAAGATAAGTTTTAGGCCAAGGTGATCAATTTGATTCATGTTACAACACATTGTCAATTGGCAAATTTATTGACAAAGGCCTCGGGTTTAAATCAATTTTCTTGTCTTCTATCCAAGATGGGAATGATGAATTCATTCACCACTCTCTCATCTCGAGGGGGAGTATCAGAATGATAAACAAAAGGAAAGGCACTTGATTGAAGAAGAGAAGATTGAGAAGTCTGAGAAGAAAACAAGTTGTAAATAGAAAGATTGAACTAATCGACATGTGATTATTTGTTACTGTGCTAAAACGGCTTGTAGCATTGCTTCTTTATTTTGTATAGATTAGTAACCACGTGAGTAGCATGTGCTACGCTACATATCAGTTAGTTTGTTTAGGCGGTTTTATGTGTTAGTTTGTTTCCCCTTTTTAGCCTCTAATATATATTTTTTGATGAACAGAAAATTTTATTGACAAACCAAAAAGAAACAAAGGCTAACCAGCAGCTACAGCAGCTAAGAGTTTAGAATTAATTACATCCAAAAAAAGGCTAGGAGCATAACCCTGACCAAAACATCCAGATAATTTTTTCCCAAGGCACCAAGAAGCTAAAACATGGGCTACTTTGTTTGATTCTCTTGGACTCCACCTGAAAACAAACTTCTTACCATAGAATGCCAGCAAAAGGGTATCAGTAGTAATGGATGAAATTCTCCAAGGCACTTCATCAAAGGGGACTTTGAGAGCATCAATGCAGGTTTAGCTTCTAATATATAAACAGAGGTTGTAATCTTTGTTAAATTAATCAGAGTTTCATTTTTACACTCTCTCAATTTCTTGATAATAATTTATTGTCTTGTATAGTGTTGGCATATTTTGTGCTAAATTTTCTTACATTGATCATCCAAATACATTGTTTTTGTATTTTTTTTTTTTTTTTTTTTTGGGGGTCCTTGTGTTTGGGTTGAGGGTTCAAGAGCTGAAATTTTGGATTTTTTTTTCTTCATTTTACTAGGAAACAAACGTTTGAAAATTATTTCTTGAGCATTTTCAGGTACCCAACCAAACATTGTATAATGAAAATGTTTTTAATGTAAAAAATTTTACAGCAAAACAAACAGAGGTTTAGTGAATTTATGATTTCACGTTCTTTCATTTTCTTTATATAACCAAGGTTTACATTTATAAGTCTACCATGTCACTGTTGGCTTACCACTGAGTTTTCAGGATGTTCTAGATAAATTAGTTTGGCTACCCTCATCTAAAGGGGAATACACAACCAGATCAGCCTACCAGCTGATAGTGAAGAATGCAAGAAATCAGAAACGGAGTTGTTCATTTGGGGGTAGAAGCAGCAAGATGTGGAAGGGAATTTGGAATCTACAGGTGCCCCATAAGGTTAAACACACGCTTTGGAGAGCGTCTAACGAGGCTATTCTTACTCTTAATAATTTGCTGCTTAGAAATGTTGTCAATTCTGTGTATCGCCCAAATTGTAAGGCTGCTTTTGAGGACACCATTCTTGCTCTATGGGGTTGCCAGATGCTCATTGTTATTTGGGAAGCAGATGAGGAGTTGAAGAAATTTCACAGGTATAAATTTCATACATTTGCAGATTTTCTGGAGTTGGTTTTTTTTTACACGGGATCGGATTGATGTTAATCTCTTAGCCATAATTCTTTGGCTTATCTGGAGAAAGAGGAACAATGATAGAGTAGGCTGTGCAATGATAGACTTTCATTTGATTCGGGCAAAAGTTGAAGTCCTCTTACATGATTTCCAATCTGCACAAGCTAAGAATCATCGAGCCTCCATAGCCAATGTAAGAGCTGTTAGGTGGATTCCCCTCATCTCTCCTCACTATAAAAGCAACTTTGATGGGGCGGTCTTCATCGAGCTGGGTGCTGCAGGATTAGGCGTAGTGATTAGTGATTGTTCTGGCAATGTGATTGGAGCGCTAACAGAGCGAATACCTATCCCAGTTGCTGCTGCTACAGTTGAAGCATTAGCTTGTCAAAGAGCCATGGTCTTTGCAAAGGAGGTAAGCATTTTCAACATTGAGGTGGAAGGAGATGCAGAGGTCATTTTAAAAGCGATCTTGGCAAATGAAATATGGTCTGTTAAATGATGTCCTGGTTTTAGCTAATGAGTTTCGATTTTATTGTTTCTCCCATGTAAGCATGTTGTTAACGATCAGTTGCCCATTTCCTTGCTAGAAATTTTATGTTTGATAATGAGCTACAGGTGTGGATGGAATCCATCCCTGAAAATATAGCTCCTCTTGTAATAAGAGACTGTAATTTGTCTTAGTTTTCTTTCTTCAATAAAAAAAAAGGTCTACCATGTCACACATCAACAGAGTGGACCAAGTAAGCACAAATAAATGAACCATTTTCATTAATTACTTGATCAACATTAAATACAAAGAGACGTTCATCAACATAAACCTTAACAACAAAGAAATCATTAAATACAAAGGTAACTATTCCATCATAAATTAAAACTTTACCATAGGTCTTACCAAGCAAATGTACCAAAATGAGGTTTTGTCAAATGTGAGGAACGCGAATCTAGGTTTAAGAGAACCTTCCCTTTGCCACATACTAGCATAGACCTATTGTCCCCAACATACTCACATTCGATGCCTTCCTTTATTGGAGCTAATCTCTTCTTTAACTGCACCAATATGCTTAGTGGAAGTGAAGTCCACTACTCAACCTTTCACTCCCTTGACCATATGTGCCTAATATGTTTTTGTCAAATTAATAATAATATATTATTCTTAAATATGGTATGTTTAT
The DNA here is from genome assembly GCA_028535165.1 of Quercus tomentella. Classification (NCBI taxonomy): domain Eukaryota; kingdom Viridiplantae; phylum Streptophyta; class Magnoliopsida; order Fagales; family Fagaceae; genus Quercus; species Quercus tomentella. Next base: position 82,203,738 of record JAPQVY010000156.1, read on the forward strand.
AATTTATTAAAAAATAAACAATACAATCGAGAACCAGAGAAGGAAAGCCACATACTTAGGGACTTGTGAAGAAATGAGATAAGTTTTTCTTTTGAAGTGTGTTGTTTTAAAACCATACACATGGTGATCTCTTAGAATTAGAGCAAATATTAAATTATTTTTGGATTTAAAAATCTGTAAAGTATGAAGGCTTCAAGAAACAAGTTACACCAAAGAAGAAAATTTTTCCCAAACACAAAACTGAGACAAGAAACAGTCAAACATGGATAACTAAACTAGATATTTAAATAAAGTAAGAAATAGAGTATTGAGTCTGATATGTGCGCATAAAAACATGGATAACTAAACTATTAAAAGTTGATTTTTTTTTTTTTTTTGTGAATTTAATTAAATATTTGAGGAAACTAATCTGAATACTCTAAAGAGAACGAAGTATTGCTGCAACTATTTTATTGTTATAATTTTTATTTATTGTTCTTTTTTGGATATTTACTTCATTACAACTCACATCTATGTATAGATGTGTTAAGATGGCTACAAGCTTTAGGAAAACTAGAGAATTTTGCTTCATTTCTCATTGATTGACACCTGGCCATTAGGTGTCCACTTGCATGCTTGTTCAACATAATTTTTCTGCCGCTTAATTCTTCATTTGTTGACCTCTAGTTTTCAATTGTTTCTTTCTTTGACTCTTAGGAAGTCACTTGTAAATTGCAAATTACATTTTAACAATCCTTTTTTTTTTCTTCCTTTCGGATGGCCAAAATAGCTAAATACCATCTTTGGCTGAAACATTTAACAATATTTCATTGTTTGTGAAATATTTAGCAATTTACCACCTATTTAAAACTCGAGTTCATGAAACTCGAGTTTAACATGTAACTTGTGTAGGGAATTACACCGAAATTCCCAACCTGTGAGAAACAAAACAAATAGAGAAAACACACGCCAAAGAAAATAATCACACGCATAAGATAATATTTACGTGGTTCGGCAATTTGCCTACATCCACGGAGTTTCAGGGATTTCACTATTATCAGAGAAAAAATACAGAGTACAACTTGCGGCTATAATATTTTTCTCTCACCCACAAGACAAGAAAACACTATTCTTTCTTCTTATGCGGTTGTTAGGTTATTAGGAATTATCTCTCACGGCTAAACTTAATCTCAAACCTTATATATATATATATTTTTATATATATGTCAAAGTCGGCTACACTAGGAATTATATTCCTAGTTGAATTCGGTCAACTTGGGCTTGTAGCAATTCAAGGCACACGAGCCCACTTCAACAAATCTCCACCTTGGTTTGAATTGATCAAGCTACACTAGCAAACTCCTCCATCAGCTCCACCTTAGCCCTTAAGGGCTCACAAGCTGCAAATATCAACCACAATTCTCCATAACACAATCCCTCATCCCTGCAACTCATCCTCCTGTCCTCAAGCTAGAAGACCAATTGAAGCTGCGCACAGCTTCAACTTCTCAATAGTGACACCCTTAGTCAACATGTCTGCCGGGTTCTTAGATCCACAAATCTTCTCAAGCATTACCAGCTTATCTTCAACAAGGTAACGGATAAAGTGGTATTTTTCGTGCTTCGACTTTGAATGAAAAGTCAAATTTTTGGCAAGAAAGATTGCACTCTGACTGTCATTGTGTAGAATGCCCATCTCCTGCTTCTTACCCAATTCATCTAAGAAACCATGTAGCCAAATCATTTCCTTTCCAGCTTCAGTTGCTGCAACATAATCAGCTTCTATAGTAGACAAAGTAACAATCTTCTGTAGATTTGAAGCCCATGATATAGCTGTACCACCCAGAGTGAAAACAAACCCTGTAGTACTCTTTCTACTATCAATATCACCAGCAAAATCAGCATCTACATAACCCTGTAGTTTCAAACTTGCACTTGTGAAGCAAAGACATGTATCTGATGAACCCTTCAGATATCTCAGAATCCACTTGACTGCCTCCCAATGCTGCTTTCCAGGCCTACTCATGAATCTACTCACAACTCCCACTGCATGTGCAATGTCTAGCCTTGTACACACCATAGCATACATCAAGCTGCTAATAGCTGAGGCATAGGGCACCTTGCTCATATGGTCCTTTTCTTCTTCTGTCTTCGGTGATTGTTCTTTGCTTAGTTTGAAATGACTACCCAAGGGTGTGCTCATTGGTTTAGCTTCATTCATGTTGAACCTGCTGAGAACTTTCTTCACATACTATGACTGTGAAAGTTTCAATGTACCATTAGCCTTGTCTCTAATGATTCTCATACCAAGGATTTGCTTTGCAGCTCCCAAATCCTTCATTGCAAACTGTTTGGACAATTGCTTCTTCAGATTATTAATCTCCTCAATGCTAGACCCTGCAATAAGCATATTATCCACATACAACAGTAATATGATGTAAGAATTGTCAAAAGACTTAACATAGCAACAATGATCAGCTTCACATCTCTTGAACCCAATTCTATGCATAAAACTATCAAATTTCCTGTACCACTGTCTAGGAGCTTGTTTTGGGCCATACAAGCTCTTTTTTAGTTTGTAGACTAGATTCTCTTGTCCTTGAGCAATAAACTCTTCTGGCTGAATCATGTAAAGGTCTTCCTCCAAGTCACCATGAAGGAATGTTGTCTTCACATCTAATTGTTCAAGATGTAAGTTTTCTGCCGCCACCATTCCCAACACTAGTCTGATTGTTGACATCTTCACAACTGGAGAAAATATCTCTGTGTAGTCAATGCCTTTAACAAATAATTTGACCTTCTAACGTTTGCTACCATCATGCTCATTCTTTATTCTGTATACCCACTTGTTGTGCAAAGCCTTCTTTCCTACTGGCAATTCAGTCAGTTCCTATGTCTGATTCTCCAACAAGGAATCCATCTCATCCTTCATGGCTAACTCCTACTTGCTTGAATTCTCATCTTGCAAGGCTTCATCATAACACTCTAACTCACCACCATCAGTCAACAAGAGATAATTTAGAGTGAGTGAATAAAGCTGTGGAGATCTAATGTTCCTGGAAGATCTGCGGACTTCAGCTATAAGTGTACTCAGATCTACCTGTGAATTTACATTCTCCTTATCTTCTTCACCCCTTTTCTAGACAGTACCTTCAGTCAATTCATCTAAGTTGATAAACTCAGATTTCTTTTGATCTATCTCTGTAACATCTGACACTACAGTTGACTTGTCCTTGTACATAACCTGTTCATTAAATATCACATTTCTACTTCTGATGATTTTCCTGTTTTGTTCATCCCAAAACCTATAGACAAATTTCTCATCACCATAGCCAATAAAAAAACATATTTTAGACTTTGCATTAAGTTTACTACGAGCATCAGAATCAATATGAATATAAGAAACACAACCAAAAACTTTTAAGTGTGAAAACTTTACCTCTTTACCGCTCCAAACCTCCTCAGGAAGTCTGAACTCCATGGGAACTGAAGGTCCTCGGTTTATCAGGTAAGCTGCAGTGTTAACAACATCAGCCCAAAAAGTTTTTGGTAGTCCAGCATGCAGCCTCATACTCCTAGCACGCTCATTGAGAGTTCTGTTCATGCGCTCAGCCACACCATTCAGCTGTGGTGTCCTAGGAATGGTCTTCTCCATCCTAATTCCCTGTGTAGCACAATACTTACTGAACCCTCCATCTATGTACTCTCCTCCATTATCTGACCTCAAACATTTGACTTTCAAACCTGTTTCTGTCTCAACCATGGCCTTCCACTTTTTAAAGGTTTCAAATACATCGGATTTGTTTTTCAGAAAATAAACCCATACCTTTCTGCTTGAGTCATCAATGAAAGTGATGTAGTACCTTGAACCTCCAAGGGATACAGCCGGAGAAGACCCTCACAAATCAATGTGTACTAACTCCAATTTTTCAGCCTTCGGTGTCCTGCCAGTTTTCAAGAAGCTCACCTTTTTCTACTTTCCTAAGATGCAACTTTCACACATGTCAAAATCAATGGACTTCAATTCTGGTAGTTTTCCTTTTGACAGCAGCATCTTCATCCCTTTCTCACTCATATGACCAAGTCTACGGTGCCATAGGCTTGTATCAGTACTTGTATCAGCAACTGCAATTGTGTCTCTTGGACTTGAGGTCATGTACAAAGTACCAGTTTTCTTTCTACGAGCCAATACCCTAGCTCCCTTTGTAACCTTCCAAGTACTACCAACAAATAGTATTGCATGCCCTTCATCATCAAATTGTCCAACAGAAATCAGATTCCTCCTTAGGTCAGGAATATGTCGAATCTTCTCCAGTAACCAAACAGATCCATTGGGCAACAATATCCGGACGTCTCCCATACCTACAACATCCAAAGCTGAACCATCAGCCAAATACACCTTACCAAAATCACCCACAACATAATTCTGTATGATTTCTCGGCGTGGAGTGGTATGAAACGAAGCTTCTGAATCCAAAACCCAATCATCAAGTGAACTGTCTACTGCAAGAAGTAATGCATCCTGTACCTCTTCTATTACAGCATTAGCAGAATCATCTCCATTCTTCTTCTTAGGACTTTTGCATTGATTCCTAAAGTGACCTGTTTTCCCACAGTTCTAGCATTGTATTTGTTGGCCTGATCTAGATTTACTTTTGTTCCGATTAGAATTTTTGGATTTTGATTTGCCCCGGTTTGAATTTCTATCATTATCTCTGCCTCTTGTCTCAAGGTTTAGGGCAGAACCAGATCCTGAGGTTTCGCTTACATCTCTTCAGCGAATCTCCTTAGCCAGAATTAAATCTCGTATATCATTGTACTTGAGCTTTTCCTTTCCTGTAGAATTGCTTACTGCCATCTTCATTGCCTCCCAACTGTTTGGCAAAGAAGCCAAGACGATCAGAGCACGAATCTCATCATCAAAATCAATTTCTACAGATGACAATTGATTTGTGATAGTATTAAATTCATTCAGATGTTGTGCTATTGATGCATTCTCTGCCATCTTCAGATTGGACAGTTTCTTCATCAAGTGCACTTTATTGTTTGCCGACGGCTTTTCATACGTACTAGACAAAGCCTTCATCAGATCTGCTGTGGTCTTCTCCTTTACAACATTGTGTGCAGCAGACCTAGACAGAGTTAACCAGATAACTCCTAGTACCTGTCTATCAAGAAGAGCCCATTCCTCAACCTTCATAGCGTTAGGTTTTGTCCCCAAAAGAGGCAGATGCAATTTCCTCCCATAGAGATAATCTTCAATCTACATCCTCCAATACGTGAAGTCTGTGCCATCAAACTTTTCTATTCCAGACGCCTTTCCTGCTTCCTTTGCCATTGCTCCCACTCAAACCTAACCCTAGGCTCTGATATCAGTTGTAGGCAATTACACCGAAATTCCCAACCTGTGAGAAACAAAACAAATAGAGAAAACATAAGCTAAAGAAAATAATCACACGCACAAGAAAATATTTACGTGGTTCGGCAATTTGCCTACATCCATGGAGCTACAGGGATTTCACTATTATCAGAGAAAAAATACAGAGTACAACTTGCGGCTATAATATTTTTCTCTCACCCACAAGATAAGAAAACACTATTCTTTCTTCTTATGCGGCTGTTAGGTTATTAGGAATTATCTCTCATGGCTAAACTTAATCTCAAACCTAATATATATATATATATATATATATATATATATATGTCAAAGTCGGCTACATTAGGAATTATATTCCTAGTTGAATTCGGTCAACTTGGGCTTGTAGCAATTCAAGCCACACGAGCCCACTTCAACAACTTGAGTCTTAAAAACTCAAGTTTCATAAAAATTGCCACAATGATCAGTGGCAGCTCTAAGAATTTTTTTTAGGGTGTTCCTCAAGAAGCATAAATTATACAATCTAATAAAAAAAAATTTATATATTGACAACAACAACAATAACAATAATAAAAAAAACACGTAAATACATAAAGTTTTACAATATAAAGCTTATGGAGTTTAGTTGTGGTTGTTAGTGTTGCTGAACAGAGATGGATGGCAATGGCTGGGGAGAGTAAGTGAGTTTCTTATGTCCTTTTAGCCTTTAGGTTTGATTTAGTTTTAGTTTAAATTGTTTAATGACTTGTGAATCCGCGGGGTACTGAGGCAGTGAGGATTTTTTTGTTTTAATATTTGTTGAATTAAAAAAGTAATCTTGTTGGTGTTGGAGTAGTGATAGTCTTAGTCTGAGATGAGATTGATCTTGTACTGGGCTTTTCTATTGGCATTTGGTTTGGGCCTTGTATGGTTTTATGTAGAGATGATAATTTTTAGGCATAAATGCACTTTTAGTTCCTACATCTTGACTTTTTTCCATTTTAGTTCCTTCATTTTATTTTTACCACTTTTAGTCCCTAAACCAATTAACGCCCTTCATTTAAGTTCTTGAAGCACCATTCCGTCACTAAACTAATAGGGAAACTGACGAATCAATAAAATAATAATTTTTTTTACACGTTGGTCAATAAAATAATATTGAATATTGAAAAGCAAGTATTTCACACACATGTCTATATATTATCTTATTAGATGTATTGGTTCTGTTCGTGTACTCTTGGTGAGTTGTTAAAATTGAGTAAGTTGAGGAAATTGAGCATCTACACAAACGTGAAGGTTTTTCCCACAGATGAAGAGGTAAGCACTATTCTACAGTTTAAGAAGCTGACAATTGTGTGGGGAGGTGGAGTAGACGGCCATGCTAAGCAACTCACCAAGAGTACATTTTCTGAGGGCCGGCACCCAGCTGGGTGCTGTCATCTGAGGGCACGTAAACGCTTCACTAGAAAATTATTAAAAGCTGCCACCTTTAAGCAAGGACTAAGGCCAGAAATCCCAGAAGAATTTAAGGAACTAGAGAAACTGGATCTCCAGTGTTACCCTCAGATGACTGCACCCAGCTGGTTGATTCCTGACAAACTTGCCAAGTTAAAAAAACTGTACATTAGAGGAGGAGAACTCCAGTTGACTCGTTTTGTCGGTTATGGTTCTTTCCTGCCAAAATGAATTTTATGTATTCATTCAATTGTTCTTGTCAAGATGAATCACACATCAAAAGTATGTAATGTTTCTGGCCTATTTCGAATTTAGTTGTGTTCAATGCCTATTATTTAATATATTTACTAAGTTGCAAACTTGCAATTGCTTCTTGTACATTTTCTTCCTCCTTATTTGGAACAAGCTGCGAAGGTTTTTGTTGTAGTGGAGCATGTGATTTAAAAAAAGAAAAGAAATTGCTTATAATAAAGAGGATAGATTACCTTATTGAGAAAATTGTGGAATAATGATTGTTGCTTTATCAGGCTTATATTTCAGCACTGCCTGTTCCAAGAAATAGAATATAAACTTAATAGATCAAGTTCTGAAATAACGTTAGGGTAAGAAAATGATTAACTGGCTTCAAGTGGCTATTTATTCAGTGTCTTTTCCAGCCTCATTTCCATACCTTGGGGTGGTTTTTGTTCTTTGAGCCATTTATTTTTTTCTAGAATCCAAATTATGTTTAGGAAGAGTAAACAGTGGGTGGAACTGTGTAAACTCATAACCAAGACAAAACAGCCTGAACATGCTGGTCCCTGCCCTGGATAATGGATTTATTTTCATTCCCCAGTGGTTGATTTTTTTGATAATACTGGACAATCGATTTTATCATGTGCATCAAGTTACACAGTCAAATTTGACTGGATCTTCTTATTAAATGATGGACTTGAAGCAACCATATTTGGGTTACCAAACAGCCATCGATCATGATTGGAGGTTTGCAAAATCTTCAAATATTATCGGAAGCTGTTGCAAGGCATCTAAATTCTTGATGTCGTATACACTTCGGTTAAAAAGCATGTGCTATTCAAATAATACTATACTTTGACTGCTTGTTGTGTAACATTTGGGGCAGCTTGATCTTGTAGTTGTTTTACTTGGTCATGCATATTGGAAAGCCATCACACTTTTGTAAAATTTGTTTTCTCAGATCTTCCACATTTGAAGGTTTGAACTGTAACTGTGTGTTGTGTAGGGAATTAACCCGAAATCCCAACCTGTGAGAAACAAAAAATAGAGAAAACACACCAAAGAAAAACAATCAAATGCACAAGACAATATTTACATGGTTCGGCAATTTGCCTACGTCCATGGAATTACAGGGATTTCACTATTATTAGGGAAAAATACAATTTACTGTGCAGCTACAAGATTTTTCACTCTATATAAACATGGCAACCGACTCACAATAATAACCCTAATCACCAAAGTTGGTTCCATAATGGGCTAAACGGGCCAAAAATTTCGGGTCTGAACGTGGTAGAAGACGAAGTAGATTTTCCTCCCCAACCATGTTTGTGATACCCTAATTTGATTGATTTTGTGAAGTGTGTGGGTGTGCGATGAGTCCCACATTGGGTATTTACTGGGTAGATCTAGGCTTTATTAACAACTACAAGGAGCCTCAATTGTGACTAGTCCTTTTGAGGTATAGAACAGATGTGGCTAGCGCTTTTTCTTAGGTCACAAAGAATCCAACTTACCATAAAATGCTTGTGTCTCCTCTGCATCATTGTTCCTGGCATCATCAAGCACAATCAAATACCTCTTCCTATACAATTGCTGGTGAAGAGCATAAAGAAGCCCCTTGAGGCTAAGATCCTCGTAAACCTTATCGATGATCTCCTCGTCAACTCCAAGGCAATCCAACATTCTCTTAACAATTGCAACTCTTGTGTCATTATCTTCATTTGGTTTTCTTGACATGCATACCTAAATCCTTGGGAGGAAGTACTTCTGAACCTCTGGCTTATTGAAAATTGCTTGACATAGTGTCAGCTTTTAGACCCCTTAAACAATTGATTTAACCTAGGTAATTACCCAAGTTGTTACTTAGTCCAATTAAACAAGTCTAGGTTATCACAATAACAAGATCAAATCATGCAAAGCAGCAGAAAATAAATAACACAAGCTATGATCACCCAAGAAACCAAACCGATAAAAACCTGGGGAGGATTTGACCTAGCTATCCTCAAGGTAAACTTGAATCCACTATCTTGAAAGAATCGAAATTCATAAAATAAGACTTACAGGCCCCTACGCTCGACTTCTTATTGCTACCAACCAGTAGAACTTACTGACACAACCACGTGCAAGCTCCGAATCCACGGACTCCTTCTTTCTTGGATTCCCACCAGCTACAAGCAGACCCGCTTGTGTATTCTTTAAGTTTCAATGGTAGCAACTGAATTGATCATCAAGGTGTAGAAAATATCTTCTCCTTGAAAACCCTAAGTTTGTGTAAAGGAAAGCTCCTCTAGATCTCACAAGAGATTTACATAAACCGCAAATATGAGCAATACTAAAACGTGGCTAGGGTTTGCCTTTTATACTTAAGACAAATAAGAAACCCTAAAAACGTTTTAAAACAAATAGGGCTGAGTTGGACGAATCTACAGAAAAGCAATCTGCCCGAGCTTCGATCTGTCAAGCCTAAGCTTCGATCGATCGAGCCAGGCCAGAAGCCACAGTGCTTCTTGCTTTAAACTCGATTCCAACTTTACATTGACACACAACTTTGAGCTAGTTTTAAACACTTCTAAACACATTGTTTTGATCACAGTTTGCCAACAATACACATTAGAGTTCTAAATACATAAAATCCTAAACTTTAGAACCTAACACATAGTGTTGTTTTCCCTACACCAACCTTTCCAACAATACCTATTGCCTTGAATTGATCATCACTTCCTTGCCTAAGAACCAACTTTTCAAGTAATGTCACTTCATTATCAAACCCATGAACCGTAGATGCATCAACTACCCGAGTGCTCTGATGGTTTTTTAGACCCCTTAAAACAATTGATTAAACCTAGTTAATTAATCAAGTTGTTACTTAGTCCAATTAAACAAGTCTAAGTTATCACAATAATAAAGATCAAATCAAGTAAAGCAGCGGAAAATAAATAACACAAGATATGATCACCCAGGAAACCAAACCGGTAAAAACCTGGGGAGGATTTGACCTAGCTATCCTTAAGGTAAACTTGAATCCACTATCAGAAAGAATCGAAGTTCATACAAAAGGACTTACAAGCACCCCCGCTCGACTTCCTAATGCTACCAACCAGTAGAACTTACTGACACGACCACGTGCAAGCTCCAAATCCACGGACTCCTTCTTTCTTGGATTCCCACCAGCTACAAGCACCCCCGCTTGTGTATTCTTTAAACTTTAATAGTAGCAACTGTTTTGATCATCAAGGTGTAGAGAATATCTCTTCCTTGAAAACCCTAAGTTTGTGTAAAGGAAAGCTCCTCTAGATCTCACAAGAGATTTACACAAACCGCAATATGAGCAACACTAAAACGTGGCTAGGATTTGCCTTTTATACTTAGGACAAATAAGAAACCCTAAAAACGTTTTAAAATAACTAGGACTAAGTTGGAAAATTCTGCAGAAAAGCAATTTGCCCGAGCTTCGATCGGTCGAGCCTAAGCTTCGATCGATCGAGCCAGGCCGAAAGCCACACTGCTTTCTGCTTTACACTCGATTCCAACTTTATTGACATACAACTTTGAGCTAGCTTTAAACACTTCTAAACACATTGTTTTGATCATGGTTTGCCAACATTACAAATTAGAGTTCTAAAATACATAAAGTCCTAAACTTTAGAACCTAACAAACTCCCCCTTTGGCAATCCGTGACAAAACACAACTTAGAAGCTCAAAGTTTACAAAATGAAAAGCCTCTTACAAAATAATGCTCATAAACAAAAATTCAATCCTAACTACTATCCATCAGTTGCAAGTGTAGACAGTAATTGAATCGACCTGTATATTTCCTGAAACACTAAACAAAATGCATAACCACATGTGTGGAAAAAAATACAAGTAAACAAAATAACTTCTTAATTTCAAACAACACACAAATAAAGACATATATCAATGAATAACTCATGAATATAAATCAATAAGCAGTTTGAAACAAGAAATAAATAAAGTACCAACAAAAACATAAAAACTCCCCCTAACATGAATATCCCATCAAAAACAAGGCAAGAGCTAAAAAATGTTAAGTACACAGTGAAGCACCTAGATACAATCTAAAACTCCACAAGCTCCAACAAAAATAAAAAAATCTCCCCCTGAAAGCAAAAACTCTACAAGTACTCCCCCTTTTTGTGATGGAATGCCAAAGGGCACACAAGATATCCATCATCAAAAGGGAGGTGGTCCAAACTGCGCCAACTCCGCACGCAAGGCACGGATCTCATCAAGTACGTCTACCAAAATTTGTCCATGAGCCGCCTGAACGGTCAAGAGATGATCCAACGTGCGACGAATGTCCAGATCATCCATAGCAGTCGGTGGAGGAACATCAGCAGCAGTACCGGAAGGCTCAGCAGCAGCTGTACCTATAGAAGAGAGAGGAGGGGGAACACTACTAGATGACGCACCTCTAGTACGAGAAGGAGGAACCCTCAACTGAGCAGCCCTCTGACAAAGAAAGGTGGCACCTATAGGAGCTATCACATGAACAGGCTCACCTGACGGAAAACCATCTAGACCCAAATAGAGCAGAATCCTATGAATGAAAATATGATGAATCATCGCATGCCCTACGGCAGAACTCCTATGAACCTCGTTCAAAGAACGAAGGAACAAGTAAGGAAAACTGATAGACACTCTAGAAGCAAAGGCGTACAATGACACACATCGCTCTAAAGGGATGGTGTGGAAGTGAGAGATAGGCCACACAGAATGACACACTATCCTAAAGAGGAGATAGGCAGTCTCGGTAAGCTCAGCAGACGTGATCTGAGGATCAGAACCCCACTGGATAGAAGACCCAATGATGCAAGACATCACTACATCTAAAGAAGGTGTCTCATCATAGGGATACTCAGCATCTCGAACAACCGGCACCCCTAGAGCTTCAGCCACCACCTGAGGGGTAATGGTGAACTCTACACCTCGTATCCAACTCCTAACAAGGGTGTTGGAATCATAGACGTGGCAAGAGAGGTTCGAGTAGAACTCTCTAATTAGGGCGGTCGGAGGTGGATGATCTATCTGTACGAGAGGCAACCAACCCCTAGACTCAAAATTGGCCTTAATGGCCGGATCAAGTGCATCTAACACAACAGCTCGCTCAGACCAGATCTTACGCCTACAGTTCAAGGTGTCATAGGCTTCTCTACACTTATCATTCTTAAACAGCTCTACTCTAGGTGGAGACTCAGAGGAAGTGGAAGTGGTCCTATGAGCTCTAGTTTTCCTAGGCATGGTGCTAAGATAAGGATCAAAACACAGAGCGAAAGAACAAAACCACAAAACAAAACCAAGGGCAGACTGCAAGTTAGCACAAAAACAAAAAAAGAATCAAAATCTATATGATGCATGAACAAGTTTAAATGTCATGATGCATGTGCTAATGCAATGAATTAAGTCAAAAAGATTTAAATTACAAAATTGGCTTACACATAAAGGTTTTTAACACAAAAAAAACAAAATATAGAAACCACTTGATCAATTTAAAAAAAATTGACGAATTGATCATAATACATGCTATAATAACAACAATAATGACCAATTACATCAATTGGTGAAGCCAATTTCATCAATTTAAGCCAATTTGACAAAATCCCCAATTCGGATCAAATTCAAAACCCTAGAATTTTCAATTTTTCAAAAACCATCAAATTGATCAAATTAAACTATAGGGAACATCAATATAACATCATGGCACAAAAACCCACTGATCAATTACACAAGAATTGGCTTGAATCATCAAAAATCCCAATAATTTTGAAGATGGCGAAAATACCCATTAGAATGCATGAAAACAAGAAGTAAACTTGAAAAAGAAGGGCAAAAGGGTCTTACCGGCTTCCAAGGACAAAAACCCAGCAAGAATCTTGAAGGAAAACGACAAAAATTGATGGTGGAGCCAAGTGCCAACGCGGAGAGAGAGAGAGGAACTTTGAAAAAGTCCTATTCTGCCTTTTTAAAGACCAAAAACACGAGTTTCGATCGGTCGAAAAACAGTCTCGACCGATCGAAACAGACAGAGACTCCCACGCTTAAAAATTTTAAACTTTTAAAAATTTCAATCGGTCGAAAAAACAGATTGGACCGATTGAATCAGGCAGAGGCTCTTCAAATTTTTCTGGAAAAACACAATTTTTGAAAAATAAAAAGATTCAACTTAAAGCATTGAAATTTAAGAACAAAAATGCATGAGTAAGAGATGATATGATTTTCCAAACAAGAATTTTCAGCCCAATATTCCCAAAAACAAAATTTTGCATTCTTCACAAATTTTCAAGCAACAAATATAGTTTGCACATAATTCAAGATGATTGCAAAAACTTGGTTGGTCAGACCATAAACACACACATTAACATGTACAATGTTTAGCAACGAGTAACTCGTGTAGTGTGTGCGACTAGCAAAGACATGAGATACATGTGAGGTGATATGTGAATAGTAATCAATCACAAAGTCTACAAAATTCATCACAAAGAATTTAAAAGAGACTATCACCTAAAGAGTTACATCATATAACTCTCACATCTCCTAGATCATAAGCTTGCAATCATGTAAGTTTCTTGAATTTTGCCTCATAATATACACACCAATTTTAAGTTATGTGATTTGGCATCAAGCCTAATAGTACACACCAATTTTGATTTTAAGAATTAATTACTTTAACCGAGGCTTCACCTAATGTTCTTTTTGTCCATGTGCTACACTTTCTCATGCACAAAATCTTATGATATGCACTAAGGTGTTCATGATTGGCTAGTGAACAGTGGTGAGATGGTTATTTATGCCTTTCTCTAAAAGTTCAAGTCCATCATTTAAAAACAAGTGACTTCAAGATTAAGACATAGTAGTTAAAAACCATACACATCTTTCCCACACAACATGCACTACAAATCTTCAACTAGTTGAGTGCAATAAATAAGCTCATCAAAGCTAAACAAGGTACAAACAACATGTTATGTGAAAATAAATTGATCAACCTTGTTCTCAAAAACCAAGAAGAATAGTGAACAAAATGTGCTTCCTTTTTTCTTTTTTTTTATTAAAAATAAAAACACCTAGAATGAAATGCATGAATGTTATGCTTATGCAAATCCTAGAGACAAAAAAAAAAAACAAAAACCAAAGAACAATGGTCACAAAGGGTAGAGCAATGAAGCACAAGGACCATGTCAGAAAGACTTAGTTAGGTCAAGTCTTTTGCATCCAAAACTTTTTACATGTACCACGAGCATTGGAGTTCTTATTCACTTGAGAATGATTACCAACTCCAGGATTTGAATAAAGGTTTAAAGCCTTTACCAAATCACCAATAAGTACCATAGGATCAAGTGCTTGAGGCACAAGTACTTTTGGTTTGTTTGCTCTCTTTGAAGCTTGCAGCTTGTAGCAATTTGGACGTATGTGTCCAGTCTTTCCATAGAAATGACAAACCCATGCAGGTTTATCATGTGTCTTGTCCTTAGATAGGGTAGGCTTCTTAGGCTTAGATTCTTTCAGATCAACCCTAATCTTCCTAGATGATGAACCTTCTAAGGGTTTAGCAACCTCAATCACAGGGGTTTTGACAGTTTCACTCACTTTCTCACTCGCAGAACGTTCAGAAGAAGAAGATGAAGGAACAAACTTAGTGGAATGGGGAGCGGACACACATATGCTATCAACATAACCTAAACCAGTTTTGTCAGAAGATGACTTTTGAACACTCAGCATTTGATCAAGTTTAGAACTAGCAGATCTAGCAACAGATAAATCAAGTTCTAAGGATTTAACTTTATCAAGCAAAAGCATGTTTTCAGTTTTCACATTGTTCAAAAGGTCATTAGCATCAAATAATTTAACAAGCAAATTTTTCTTTTCAAGCTCAAGAGATTCAATTTTCTTTAGGCCAAGTTCAACATTCATAGCATCCTTTGCAGCAACTTTGCAAAGTTTGTTATAGGCCTCTTGAAGATCTGCATCTTCAGAGAGTTCCCCATCAGAAGGGTTCTCTTCAACAGATATGCTCTCATCAATTACAGCAGTAGTAGTGAAAGCAATGAAGTTTCCATCCTCATCACAATCAGAATCATGATAAGAAACTTCACCATCACTAAGGGTTACAGCCATAGCCTTACCCATAGACTTCAAATAGGTTGGACATTCAGATTTCAAGTGTTCATACCCTTGACATCCAAAACATTGAGAGCTTAAAGAATTATTGGAAGATTGACCTACTCTTTCTCTAGGTTTATCATTGTTATTAACCTTAGTGGGATCATGCTTCCTAAAATTTCTAGGTTCAGCAGTGTTTGTGCCTCTTGCCTTTTTATTGTTATTTCTGAGAAAGTTTCTAAAGTTCTTGGCAAGATAGGCAGTCTCTGTAGCAGAGAGCTCATCATCAAATCCACCACTATCAACATCATCAACTGACTTAAGAGCCATTGATTTGGATTTGGAAGTTTTGGGTAGATCCAACTCATAGGATTGAAGAGATCCTACAAGCTCATCAACAGGGATGGAGTCCACATCCTTGCTTTCAGTAATGGCAGTCACCTTGGGTCTAAAGTCCTCAGTCAAAGATCTAAGAATCTTCCTAACAATTTTAGGTTGATTATAGATTTCACCCAAGTTAAAAGCAGAATTAACAATATCATTCAATTTAGCATAGAATTCATCAAAAGATTCATCATCAGACATCCTAATGCTTTCAAATTTAAAAGTCAATTGTTGCAATTTATTTATTTTGACAGCCTTCGTGCCTTCATGCACAGTCTGGAGGATATTCCAAGCAGTATGAGCGATCTCAACATTTGAGATTCTCTTAAATTCCTCCATAGAAACAGCATTAAAAATCGCATTCATAGCCTTGCTATTAAACAATGCTGCTTCTTTCTGAGAAGTTTGCCACTCAATAACAGGAGTAGTGGGCTTCTCCCATCCGTATTCAACGAAATTCCACACCCTCTCATCAATGGATTTCAAGAAAGCTTTCATCCTTACTTTCCAGTAAGCATAATTATTCCCATCAAAGTGAGGAGGAATAACTAGAGAGTGTCCGTGTTCCATGACAACAGGGGTCAAAGATCAGCTCAAAGTTCAAAGGATCAAAAACAAAAGAGCAACCTGTCTGATACCACTTGATGGTTTTTTAGACCCCTTAAAACAATTGATTAAACCTAGTTAATTAACCAAGTTGTTACTTAGTCCAATTAAACAAGTCTAGATTATCACAATAATAAAGATCAAATCAAGTAAAGCAGCGGAAAATAAATAACACAAGATATGATCACCCAGGAAACCAAATCGGTAAAAACCTGGGGAGGATTTGACCTAGCTATCCTTAAGGTAAACTTGAATCCACTATCAGAAAGAATCGAAGTTCATACAAAAGGACTTACAAGCACCCCCGCTCGACTTCCTAATGCTACCAACCAGTAGAACTTACTGACACGACCATGTGCAAGCTCCGAATCCACAGACTCCTTCTTTCTTGGATTCCCACTAGCTATAAGCACCCCCACTTGTGTATTCTTTAAGCTTTAATGGCAGCAACTGTTTTGATCATCAAGGTGTAGAGAATATCTTTTCCTTGAAAACCCTAAGTTTGTGTAAAGGAAAGCTCCTCAAGATCTCACAAGAGAGTTACACAAACCGCAATATGAGCAACACTAAAATGTGGCTAGGGTTTGCCTTTTATACTTAGGACAAATAAGAAACCCTAAAAACGTTTTAAAACAACTAGGGCTGAGTTAGAAAATTCTGCAGAAAAGCAATCTGCCCGAGCTTCGATCGGTCGAGCCTAAGCTTCGATCGATCGAGCCAGGCCAAAAGCCACACTACTTTCTACTTTACACTCGATTCCAACTTCATTGACATACAACTTTGAGCTAGCTTTAAACACTTCTAAACACATTGTTTTGATCATGGTTTGCCAACATTACAAATTAGAGTTCTAAAATACATAAAGTCCTAAACTTTAGAACCTAACATGCTCCACTGGGTAACTTGTCTCTCATCTGATGGACTTACTTGACCATTAAGCTATGCAGTAGTCACTCCATTTAGAACCCAGCCTCTGTGCTCTACTGTGATTTTGTTTAACTTCCTCCTTATCTTATACAAGGTCAGTTGGTCTCTCCAAGACAGCATCTGGCACTCAGTTAAAACATTGTTAAGGTAGTATAACTTTTCTCTCACCTTTTCCCTATTTGATGGGGAAACAAACATGTAGACAAGGATTAACAAACAATCAAAAAGTCAAAATATACAAAAACATTATGGCCCGTTAGTTTATTAACCAACATGTAAAAAAATTAGGCAAAAATACAAAACTAACCCTCTAACTTTCACCTTTTTTCATTTCAGTCCTCTAACTTTCAATTTTTGTCAATTTAGGGCTCCGTTACAACTCAGTTAGTGTTGTTGTTAGAACCACTAAAATGACACCGTTTTGCATGTGTGTTTTTTTTTTTTTTTTTTTTTTAATTTGGAATTAAAAGAAAGTAAGAAAATAAGAAAAATCTGGGGAAAAAAGGGGGGGCGGGGGAACGACATCGAACATTAACGCCACCACATACAGTGGTCTGACCCTAAGCCTATCCTCTCTCAAACAGACCTCCATGGCCGGCCAACCCTTCAAGCTCCCTCTTTAAACATTAATTCCACCATAGATAGCGGTCTAACCTTAAGCCTCCACAATAAACCTCACCAAGCCCTCTCTCTCACTCTAAAACCGAGCTCTCTCCCTTCGATCTCGGCCTGAGCTCTCTCTAAACCTCTCCATGGTCAACAACTCAAGCTCCTCTCCGATCATCAATGACCACCACTTCACGGAGGTTCATCCCTCAAATGCCTCAAACCCATACCCGATCTAAGCCTACCCTTCTTCCTAGACCTCGGTTTCAACGGTGTAAAAGAATTGGAGCATCCAAGCTCCACCATGACACCTACAAACCACCACCACTCCGGCGATGCTCCTCTGCTCTTTGCATCTCAATCTAACTTGGCAAGGTCTAGAGTAGGGGCAGTGAGGTTCCTCGCCACTGGTGAACCCAGTCTCGTTCCTTTTGATATTTTTTTTTTCCCCAGATTTTTCTTATTTTCTTTTAATTCTGAATTAATAAAAAAATAAAAAATAGATGAAAAAAACACATTCCAAACGGCGTTGTTGTAGTGGTTCTAACAGCAGCACTAACTGAGTTGTAACGGAACCCTGAATTGACAAAAATTGAAAGTTAGAGGGCTGAGTTGACAAAACTGAAAGTTAGAAAACTGAAATGAAAAAGGGTGAAAGTTAGAGGGTTAGCTTTGCATTTTAGCCAAAAAATTATTATTTTATTGATCGGTTAGTTTCCCTGTTAGTTTGGTGACGGAATAGTGCTTCAAGGACTTAAATGAAGGGCGTTAATTGGTTTAGAGACTAAAAATGGTAAAAGTAAAATGTAGGGACTAAAATGGAAAAAAGTCAAAATGTAGGGGCTAAAAGTGCATTTACGCCTAATTTTTATCCAAACCTATTCTAATTTGCATTAAGTCTTGACCCGGTCCAATTAAATATTTGGGCTAAATGGATAAAGACTCATTAGGTAATGTAGTCAAATGAGTCCTAGTGGGTAAACCTATTGGGTCCAATGGTTACCCATTTACATTAAAAGAACACACACACACACACCAAAAAAATCAAAATCAAAATCTCAACATAACTAAGTTTACCTAGCAGTGTGAGCGTGACCTCGTCTCCTTTCTCCCCTTTTTATTTTTTATTTTTTTATTCTCTTAGGTTTTCCTCTTATTTAAAGCTCCAAGAATCTTATGTCTAATACCGGTATTTTGGAGAAGCACCAAGTTGATCCTAGTAAGTCTCAAAATAATTTTGAGTTAAAAGAAAATAAAATTTTAGGAACTGAATTCTATAATAATTGCAATTTTTATTGTTACGTTGATTGCAGGGTACTCATTCCTTTCATCAGCCAAGTCGGAGTCTAGCAGTTCGATATTGAATGGAATAAATACAATTCTAGACTTCACTAATAAGGAACTTCCCATTTCATCACTCTTCCCAATTGACAAGTCTATCATTGATGCCAGTTCAGAATACAAGGAAACACCTCCAAGATTCAATCATTATTCCAATTCCAGAGTGTCCTTCTTCCCACTTGCTAGGTCTCTAGACAGACCCAAAAATTATGAAACAACAATTCTAAATCCTTCCATATCCTCCTCGTTTCCACCACCTAATGGACAAACAGCTCTTTTCATTCCATCACACTTCCCACCTGCTAGGTCTCCCAGACAATTCAGAAGATTGTGAAATGACAATTCCAAATCCTTCCACACCCTCCTCATTTCTGCAAGTATCTCCACCACCTAATGGACAAATAGCTCTTTCCATTCCATCACACTTCCCACCTACTAGGTCTCTTGATAGTTCCCAAGATTGTGAAATGACAATTCCAAATCCTTCCATACCCTCCTCATTTCTGCAAGTATCTCCACCACCTAATGGACAAACAACTCTTTCCATTCCATCACACCTCCCACCTACTAGGTCTCCTGACAGTTCCCAAGATTGTGAAATGACAAATCCAAATCCTTCCATACCCTCCTCATTTCCGCAAGTCTTTCCACCACTGAATGGACAAACAACTCATTCCATTCCATTACACTTCTCACCCACCATTTTTTATACAAGTTCAGAATCTAATGAAAAATTTCGCACTATTACCTCAAAAAAGATGGTAGTACAAGGTAGTCACTTGCAGCAGTTGTTGACTCAATAGTTGTCAAAACGAACGAGGCAGCATGCCTAAATGTACAGCAAAAGTTATATGCAACAAGCACAAGCAGCCCAGACAACTAATAGCACCTCCTCTGCATCATCTGCAAGTGGGTATGAACAACAACAGTAACAGTAGCTCCATCAGATGCTTCAAACCCAGATGTCCTTTAATAGTTCTAACCAACAAGCACAAGTAGCACAATCAACCAAGGCCGGCCCTAGGCCCTAGACATTTTGGGCCTAAGGCGAAAACTAAAATGGGGTCCTTTTATATTTATGTATTAATTAAATTAATATTTATTTAATATTTTTATATTATAATATATTTCACTTAAAATATGTATTTTTTTTGCCTTTTGAGATGCAAATTAACTAACTAAATTATTGTATTCAAGTTCTTCTAACATCTCATTTTCAATTGATAATATAGCTAATCCACTTAATCAATATTGGGACTTTTTTTTTTTTGATAAACTGCAATGTTCATAGAAATAAAACAAAGTACAACTAAGACAATCTACCTACAGGCGGAGGCGAGAGCTCAGTAGATTGTATTTATTGAAACAAAAATATTTTTTTTTTGGTGTTAAGGGAAAACTTAATCTTTCTTGGGACATTGTCGATCTTAGATATGATTTTATTAATTTTAAGTTTTTCATATCTAGATGCATATTTTCTAGTAGACATTTCTAATTAAACAATATATATATATATATATATATATAAAGATTGGATTAAAAAATAACTTTCAAGTGTAGAGCAATAGAACCTATTTTATATAAAAAGTATTATTTTAATTTCACTGAACAATAACAAGTTTTTAGTAATCTCAATTTGCATAAATAAAGACTTATTCATTTTATTACCAATAACTAATATATATATATATATATATATATATAAACACAAAATTAAAATTAAAGGCCACACACACGTCTTATTAGATAAGACCACCAACTAAAAACAAAACAGATCCTATTACACCTATAACCAAAAAAAAAAAAACCTACTTCAAGGCCCAACGGCTAGCAACTCAAGTAGAATAAAAACAGGCCCAATGCCCAATGACCCCAGGCAGTCTTATACAAATAAGAATTATACCTCGAAAATATGCATCTGTAGAATAAGATAAGACCTCAGTGACTCAGTCCTTAGTTTAGAGTCTTCGGATGTGATTAGATGATTCAAATTAGAAGACCTGAGCCAGCAACAAAAGGATTTAAGATTAAGATTTAGGACCAATGGAGAGAAAGAATGACAGAGGGCAAGAGCTGAGAGAAAGAGGCAGAGAGCGAGCATGAGAAAGAGAAATGGTAATAATTTTAGGGATTTGAGATTTTTATTTGTTTTGATTTGAGATTGTTTTGTGGTTAATTTCTTAGACCGAATTTTGTAGTTTATCTTGTTGAATTTGGGTTTGTCTAGAAAATAATGACGTTATTTTTGGGACAATTGATTTTGTTTAGACCAAATAATTTTTTGTGGTACCAATGTTTAACCAGGCATATTATAATTTTTATTTTTGGTCACAAGGATGTGCTAGATTTTTTTGGATTCACTTGAGGCTATTTTATTCTGTACTACCCCTTCTTTTCCAAAATTTTAGGCCCCCCTTCCACTTGGGGGCCTTAGGCAATGGCCTAATTGGCCTAAGGGAAGGGCCGGCCCTATAGTCAACTAATATCATGATCATGTCCTTAACTAAGATGTCATCATTTTGCCCCACCAGTCAAACTTACTAACACTCGTACTCCTCATTGTCCAAGTAGTGATGGCCAAACCCAAAGGGTAATGGGTAGCTGACCTAATCCGAAACTTTTGGGTATTATCTGGCATATCATGAGTAAAAAAATCAGGTCAAGTTCTAGTAAATACCATATCCAACTACTTAGGTTTTGGCAGTAGGATGTGGTGGTCGTTTTGGGGTTGTTACTGGTGGTTGTTAGGAAATCGCCTCAAATTCCAATTGTAACTTGGAAAGTCAATAGTTTTCCCAATTAAAGAAGAAAAATTAATTTGGGCTTCCTTTGTGTCAAAGGAAAGTCTATTCCTTGGTGTGAAAGGAAAGACTATTCCTTGCTATGGAATGATAATCTATTCCTTGTAAAACAAGTAATGTATTCCTAATTCAAGAGGGAATAAAAAAAGTTTCTTATAATACACAAAGCTACAAAGAATTTGACGGATTTGGCCTAAGGGTCTTCCCTATAGGGAGAGGGAAAATAGAGTGTGAAACCGAGAGAAAAAAAATGGATTTCGCTTGGGAGGAATGCAAGATGAAGGAGAGATTAAGGTATTGTTGCCTTTTAGAAGATAGCCAAAGAGGAGAGAGCATAGGGTTGCTGCCTTCGAGGAGATAGCCAAGGCAGAGAGAACAAAGGGTTTTCATCTTTTAGAAGATAACTAAGGAGGAAAGAGTAAAGTGTTGTCGTCTTCAAGAAGATAGTTAGGGAAGAGACAGCAAAATGTTGCCACCTTCGAGGAGATAGCCATGTAGGAGAGAGTAAGGTATTATCGCGTTAGAAGAGATAGCAAAGAATGAGAGAGTAAAGGGTTGCCTCCTTCGAGAAGATAGTCAAAGAGGAGAGAGCAAAGTGTTGTTGCCTTCATGAGATACAAAGATAGTGCATGTGAGAGTAAAGAAAAAAAAGAGAGATTTTTTATTAACCGTGAGACATACACAATAAATATTGTAATTGATTTGATAATAGTGAAATTGATTCAGAGTTTCTCCCGTGGTTTTTTTCCCCTTCAAGGAGAAAGGGTTTTCCACATAAATATTTTGTGTTTTTATTGGTGATAATACTATTTGGGACCTGACAGTGATACCACTTGTTGGAAAAATAGATACTTTGAAGAGCTTACTTGAGTAATTAATATAATATATAAAAACACACTTTAACCCAAAAGGCCTAAGCCTGATAGGTATGAGCTAATTATATAATATTAATCACTCATTCTTCTCATCTTTATTCAATGTGGGACTTCACTCACTCATGTGGAACCTTGCACTTCACCATTGTCTAGCACCATTGGCAATAATACTACTTTGTTGGGCCTTTTTCAAATATCGTTTGTGTGGGCTTTATGGGCTTGCTTTGTGCAATATAACATCCTCGCTCCAACTGCGAAAGGGATCCATCCTACACCATTTGCAAAATGGCATCAGGTACATACCTCGTTCCTGCTCCAACTATGAAAGGAACCTCAAGAACCTTGCCACCTCTGCCCTACACCACCATGGGCTCTAATACCACTTGTTGGGAAGAGAAACACCTTGAAGAGCTTCCTTGAATAATTAATATAATATAGAGAGATACACTTTAATCCAAAAGGCCTAAGCCCATGGGTATGTGCTCAATTATGTTATATAAACTACTTATTCTTCTCATCGTTATTCAATATGAGACCTCACTCACACATGTAAACCTAAAAATGGTTGGTGGCTGTATTTGATCTGGTTGTGGGCTTGTGGTGCATGGATCTCTCTCTCATTTTCTTTTTCCTTTGCTTATTGGTCAAATCTTACCCATCTTCTTTCTCCTGCCCTTTCCTCCCTAATCTTTCTTAAGAAGGTATTTGATATTAAATGATACCATGTGAGCGGTATCAAAATCCATTAAGTGTGAGACATGTCAGGAAAAAAAAAAAAAAAAAAAAAAAACTAAACTAAACTAACCTAATAACAATTGAAAGACACGTGTTAGTGGATAGTTATTTTTATACACATTTCTCTCGTTTATTGTATTTTGATACAGACTTCATGGTATCATTTTATACAAACTGCTTTTTCCATCTTTCTTTCCATAGGTTAATAACTAGATTTAGGTTTGGCCGAATTTTTGTGGTGGATTCAATGCGGTTGGGTAATTGGGTTAATTCAAGAGAAACAAATATAATACATCTATCCGTTAATAATTATATAATGTGTATATGTAATAAAAATCAACAATAAGATGTGAGAAATTTTTTACATACTAAATTATATTTTTCAAGGACCTCACAAGCAATTTGGATGATCTCCCTAGTTGGTTAGGATTAACAAAAGCTTTTTTTTTTTTTTTTTTCCTGATACCCCTTGCAAGTGTGGCATTGGCAATATATATAATATTTAGAATGTTTATGATTAGCCATAAAATCCTTTCTATCGTAATAACAATTCATGTAATAGATACGTTACATTCATTAATAAATAACTTCATTAATGAAGAAGTTCATTAACATCTCATTATTTTTGTAACTCCATACTAAAGCATGTATTCATATATCATTCATATCTAGAATCATTATAATGACAAAACCTCTTATAAGAGGCCAAGTTACTGGCAATGACACGACAAATTATTAAGGCCAATGCTCAACGTGCATGAATCTCATTATGCAAGGACTACCGAGATTATTATGCACTAACCATCAAAAGACTAGCCCTTATTGTCTTTCATAGTCTAATCAATTTTAACTTGCACCTCCTTTCCATCATGGTCCAACAATGTACCTATAAGAATAGGCTACATCATGATAAATATGGTCAAGTCAAGGACTATAATGTAATGATTTATAGTCTTAGTCTACAAAATCAAGTAGAAATATTTCAATATACCAATATTTTACATCATAAAAATATTGCAAAATTTCACAAGAAATTTCGAATAATAAATTATTGATAATAGAGACATCATAAAATGTCATATTGGGCCACATTATTCTAACAAAAAATACCCCTAAAATGCAGGAAATGACCCAAATTGTACTAAAACCTCAAAAATGAATAAGTAAACAAAAAGGTGAAATATTCACTCACACACACATCACCCTAGTGTCACACATTTTAAACACATACCATATATTTTGCCAAGAAAAATTCAAAGGGTTCGAGTAAGTGGGTCTTGAATGCCAAGGGTTTGGTAGAAACTCACGACTTGTAACAATAACAATAACCATAACAATAACATTTTTACTTTATTTATTTATTTTATGTTGACATTAAAACCAAGACAAAAATACATTTTTGGTCTCTATGTTTTGACTTGATTTCCATTTCGGTCACTAGCTTTTAATTTTAACGCATTTAGTTCCTAAAATAAAAAATCGTTCTACTTTTAGTCCCTACTATCATCTCACAAACAGAAAAAATTTATGTGGCAGATGAAGTGCACTATTAAGACAGTAAATGATGATGTGGCCATTAAGGTAATAAAAAAAAATTATTGAGCATTCAAAAAATGCTACCTCAGATCCATAATAATAATAATAATAATAATTTTTTTTGTCTTGAACAAATTAAAACAAGAAAATCGTTTTTGATAATTATCATTCACAAATAAACAAAAACAAAAACAAAAACAGATGCTATATAATAATTACTAAGCAAATTCCATGATACTACATACTAGTCTAAAACTTATAAAAATATATAGGAAAAATGGTTAATAGCTTTTCATATTTATAAAAGACGCTATACAATATTGCTCCCGTAATATGTGGGAGCTTGAGCTCTTTTATACTAGCGCTATGCACGGGTAGGTGTTTTTTTGCCTTTCAAATTTAAATTTTAAGTGTGACCTCTTTTTTCCCTTTCTTTGAGTGTGTGTTTTTTTTTTTTTTTTTTTTAAAAAAAAAAAATTGATTCTCTCTAACTCAAATTTCCTTAATGTTTTGACATAGTTGTAACTGTGCAACCACCGTTGGATTTTAATTAAGAGATTCTTGGATTAGTAATTGTCGCAACACTTACTGGATCCGTAACGAGTGGTTTTCTGAACTACAAAACATGTCCAACGAAATCCCTAATGGTTTCATTTTGTTCCAAATGTAAAGAGGTCGTTAAATTGGACAATTGAAAATTGGTGGACAAAATTTTGATATTGCCAAACCACATTGGGTATTTTGTAATTTACCTTATAAAGATGCAAGTGAAGTGACATTGCTCACCTTCTAAAATGTCACTCTCTAAAATGCTAAAAATGACCAAAATACTGTGAAAACCACAAAAAACAGTAAGTAAAAAGATTAAAAGAATCTCACACACACATCTCCCCAGTGTCATTCATTTCAAACACATACCATATATTTCTCCAAGAAAACTTCCAAGGTTTCTAGAAAGTGAGACCCAAATGCCAAAAGAAACAGTATCTGCAAAACCGATAGAAACTCACAACCAGTAAAAATAACCATAACAATAACATTTTTTTTTTAATATTAACACCAAAGCCAAATCTCCACATAACAATGTATTGATGTGCTTTAAACAGCCCTTAGAACATATCCAGCAACATAAACAACGAGTTTTAGACATAGGCATATAGTTTTAACAGCAACTAAAATTTGTAGTAAATATTTATGCAAATCATAGTTGCTTGAATTTAAAATTTCTGAAATATTTTTCATCATCCAAGTCTATAATTTTGTTAATGGAGTTCATAATTCTCTCTTGTACCTTCCCTTTTAAAAGTTTCCTTGCCTTTTGGATTAAATGACAACAGTCCAGTTGCCTTTGCATTTGCTAGTTCTCAAGTAACATAGTTGAGTCATCTCTAGATGACTCAACGTAATGTGTTTTTGAAAATCTTAGCCCTTTCACATATAGTTTTGACTACAGTGATTCTTCCATGGATTCTATCATAGTGTTGGTTGTAGTTAATTGTTTAGGTTCATTGATCATGGCTTTTTGTCTCTTTTGTTGAACACCCTATATTATCATTCTAACTTTCCATGTATGACTACCATATAAAGCTCAAAATACATGAAGAAACTTTTTGGGATATTAAAATCTAGTAGGGGTGTTTTGGACATTGCACAATGGAACCTTTTAGGAATTATAAGATTTCATAATGGTTTAACCAAGAGAGTAACAGTTGGGGGGTATTTGCTTGGTTTTAAAGTTTAGAGGGAATGAAACTACCCCTAACTTAAAGGGCCCAATTTCTAATTTTACTTTTGGTATAAAGGTTTTTTTTTTTTTTTTTTTTTTTTTTTTTTTTTTTTTTTTAAAATAGTGCATAAAAAAGTATAAACAAATAAACAAACAAAAAACCATCCCAAGAAAACTGTGTGTGAAACAATGAATTTTGGCTCACCAAATAACATAACATTTTCACAATACCTCTATTTTCAACTGTGTGGATTACATTCTAATATTTTATTATTTTATTTTGATATATAAAAAACCTACACCTCAGTAATTATGATATATTGTGATAATAACAAAATGTCACAAACATTTTCACAATACAATACTTTTATTCTTAGTTGTGCTAATTCCCAATATAATATTATATTTTGACCAATGAGGAATTGACACTTGTGTCACAATATTTTCACAATATTAGCATGTTTACATTGAACTTACAATGTAAATTTATATTGTAGACACAAAAATTGGCAACTATTATACACATTTGCAATATTTACCCCTTTTTTACAAATGTATACAATATTTGTCACTTTTTTTGTCTCCACAATATAAACTTATATTGCATGTATAATGTAAACATTTAAAAATCTTTTTTTTTAAAAAAAAAAACAAAAAAAAGCTCAAATTTAATTGGCTGAGTTGAAGAAGAAGAAGAAGAAAAATTAGCCGACTTCAACGAAAAGAGAAAAACCAAAAAGGCAGATCTTAAAAGTAAAATAAAAACCAAAAAAGTGCATACCAAACTGGCCGACTTGAAAAAAAAAAAAAAAAAAAAATAGGCTCACCAAATGGACCAAACCAAAAACACGCATCTTGGCTCTTTTCAAATGAATTGTCGCTACAAGCTAGGAAAAAAATTAAGAAAAAAACTGTTCACAGCATTGGAAAGTACCCTTACGTGTATCTTCCGCAGAATTGCTTCGTAAAACTTCCAAATTCTTACTATAAATTATGAGTAACAACACACCATTTTGATATGCAACCTTCTCTCTCTCCCCCAATTCAGTTATGTAAAGGTCCCAAAATCTCATGTCCAATTTTGGTATTTTGGAGAAGCACCAAGTTGATTAGTAAGTTTCAAATTATTATTATTATTATTTTTTTTTTTTTAGAATACTAAATATTGTTAATATACATGGAGAGAGGGGTGAAGGTTTTAAAGAAACTTACGGTGTATATCCAAAATTTTTAGTGACTGAATGCTATCTAATTGCAATTTTTATTGTTACATTGGTTGTAGAGTACTCATTCCTCCTATCAACCAAGCCGAAGTTTGGCAGTTGTATATGGAATGGAACAAATGCAATTCCAGACTTCACTAATAAGGAGCCAAACTGACAAGTCTGGCATTGATGCCAGTTCAAAATCTGAGGAAACACCTCCAAGATTCAATCATTATTCCGATTCCAGAGTGTCATTATTCCCACCTGCTAGGTCTCTAGACAGTCCCGAAAATTATGAAACAACAATTCCAAATCCTTCCATACCCTCCTCGTTTCCACCACCTAATGGACAAATAGCTCTTTTCATTCCATCACACTTCCCACCTGCTAGGTCTCCCAGACAATTCAGAAGATTGTGAAATGACAATTCCAAATCCTTCCATACCCTCCTCATTTCCGCAAGAATCTCCACCACCTAATGGACAAATAACTCTTTCCATTCCATCACACTTCCCACCTACTAGGTCTCTTGACAATTCCCAAGATTATGAAATGACAAATCCAAATCCTTCCATACCCTCCTCATTTCTGCAAGTCTTTCCACCACTGAATGGACAAACAACTCATTACATTCCATTACACTTCCCACCCACCATTTTTTATACGAGTTCAGAATCTAATCAAACACTTAATGGAAAAACAAATCTTTCCAACCCATTACTCTTTCCAGCCTTCAATTCTGAGACAGATGATAGTACTAGCTCAGAATCTAATGTAACATTTTGCACTATTACCTCAAGATAGATGGTAGTACAAGGTAGTCACTTGCAGCCGTTATTAAAACAAATGATGCCATAAGCCCAGATGTCCTGCAATATGCAACAAGCACAAGCATCCCAAACAACTAATACCACCTCCTCTGCATCTTCTGCAAGTGGGTATAGTCGTCAAAGAAACTTCCGTGAATAGCTGCGGCAACTGTAAATGTTGCAGCAGCAGCTGATGATTCAAATCCAGAAGTCCTTTAAGAGTTGTAAGCAACAAGCACAAGCAGCACAGTCAACTAATATCTTGTCCTAAAATGGGATGTGGTCATTCAATACCCTAGGCATACTTACTAACATCAGCACTTTTAATCCTCCAAGCAGGGATGGCC
Source organism: Quercus tomentella (assembly GCA_028535165.1). Taxonomy (NCBI): domain Eukaryota; kingdom Viridiplantae; phylum Streptophyta; class Magnoliopsida; order Fagales; family Fagaceae; genus Quercus; species Quercus tomentella. Next base: position 82,232,776 of record JAPQVY010000156.1, read on the forward strand.
AAACCCAAAGGTGAACTGACCCGAAACTTTTGGGTATTATTCGACATATCATGAGTAAAAACAATTGGGTGGGTCAAGTTTGGGTAAAAACCATCCAACTACTTTGGTTTTGGCAATAGGTTGTGGCAGTAGTTTCTAGTGATTTGGTGGCTGTATTTGATCATGTTGTGGGTTTGTGGTGTGTGGATCTCTCTCTCATTTACTTTTTCCTTTGCTTATTGGTCAAATCTTTCCCATTTTCTTTCTTCTGTCCTTTTCTCCCTCATCTTTTTTGAAAAGGTATTTGGTATCAAATGTTATCATGTTAGCAGCTTCAAAATTCAATAAGTGTGAGACACGTGAGCAAAAAATAACTAACCTACTAACAATTGAAAGACGTGTAGTGGATAGTTATTTTATACATATGTCTCTCATTTATTGGATTTTGATATGAATAACGTAGTATCATTTGATACAAAATACATTTTCCATCTTCTTTCCATGGGTTAATGACTAGATTTGGGTTTGGCCAAATTTTTGTGGTGAATTTAGTGCGATTGGGTAATTGGGTTAATTCAAGACAAACAAAATATAATACATCTATCAATTAATAATTATATCATGTGCATATGTAATAAAAATCAACAATAAGATATGAGAAATTTACTTAATATAAATTATATTATTCAAGGACCTCACAAAAAATTTGGATGCTCTCCCCAGTAAGGATTAACAAGAGCATTCTTTTTTTTTTTTTTCCACACCCTTTGCAAGTGTTACCTTGATAATATTTATAATATTCAGAAAGGATACATCCAGCCATAAAATTATTTCTATCGCAATAATAATTCATGTAGTAGATATATTACATTCATTAATAAATAACTTCAATAATTAGATTCATTAATGAAGAAGTTCATTAACGTGTCATTACTTTTGTAACTCCATACTAACGAATTGATTCATCTATCGTTCATATCCAGAATCACTATAATGACAACACCTCTAATAGGAGGCAAGTTACTGGTAATGACATGATAGATTTATTAAGGTCAATGCTCAACATGCATGAATCTCATTATTGAAGGATTGTCAAGATTATTATGCACTAACCATTGAAAGACTAGCCCTCATTGTCTTTCATAGTTTGAGCAATTTTAACTTAGACCTCCTTTTCATCATGGTCCAATAATGTACCTATAGGAATAGGCTACATCATGATAGATATGGTCAAGTCAAGGACTATAACGAAATGATTCTTAATCCTAGTTGACAAAATCAAGTAAGCATATATCAATATACCAATATTTTACATCATAAAAATATGGAAAAATTTCACAAGAAATTTTGAATAATAAATTATTGATAATAGAGACATCATAAAATATCATGTTGAACTACATTATTCTAACACAAAATACCCCAAAATGCCAGAAATGACCCAAATACTACTAAAACCTCAAAAATGACCCAAATAATAAATATTCACTCACACACACATCACACTAGTGTCACGCATTTCAAACACATACCACATATTTCACCAATAAAACTTCCAAGGGTTCGAGTAAATGGGTCTCGAATGCCAAGGGTTTGGTAGAAACTCACAACCTGTAACAATAACCATAACAATAACATTTTTACTTTTTTTATGTTGACATTAAAACCAAGGAGAAAATACATTTTTTGAAAAATACATTACAAAAAGCGTTCTAGTTTTGGTCCTTACCGTTAACTCACAAATGGAAATAATCTATGTGGCAGACGAAGTGCACCATTAACACACTAAATGTTGACATGGACATTAAAGTAATAATAAAAAAATTTATTTGGCATTTAAAAAATACCATGCCAGACCATAATTAGTATTTTTGTTTTATCTTGAACGAAATAAAACAAGAAAATTGTTTTAGATAAATAACATTCACAAATCTAAAACTTATAAAAATATAAAGGAAAAATGGTTAATACCTTTTCATATTTTTGGAAGACGCCAAACAATATTGCTCCCGCAATATGCGGGAGCTTGAGTTCTTTTATACAAGCAATGCTAAGGGGTTCTACAACCCGCTATCTTATGAACTACAAAATGTGTCCAATGAAATCCCTAACGGTTTCATTTTGTTCCAAATGTTAAGAGGTCATTAAATTGGACAATTGAAAGTTGGTGAACAAAATGTTGATATCCCCAAACCATATTGGGTATTTTGTAATTTGCCCTATAAAGATTCAAGTGAAATGACATTGCTCGCCCTCTAAATAACGTAGCTCATTCTCTAAAATGTCACTCTCTAATATGCTAAAAATGACCAAAATACTGCTAAAACCTCAAAAAAGAGTAAGTAAAAAGATTAAAAGACTCTCACACACACATTACCCTAGTGTCATTCATTTCAAATACATATTTCTCCAAGAAAGCCTCCAAGGTTTCTAGTAAGTGAGACCCAAATGCCAAAAGAACCGATATCCACAAAACCGATAGAATCTCACAACTTGTATTGACATGCTTTATACAACCCTTATAACATATCCAATGAATTTTTAGACATAGGCGTATAGTTTTAACATCATCTAAAGTTTGTAATAAATATTTTTGGAAATCATAGTTGCTTGAAATACTTGTAAACTGGTTGATATGCCCAAAGTAGGGACTACTTTGAGAGTTAAAAGTATTTCTAAGGTCCCGAAACTATCATCAAGACCGTCGCCACAATCATCAGCGATCCCCGCTGATGTTCAACCCATTGGCCTTCCTACTTCGAGAAAAGGGAGAAGGAATTTAGAAGGGAAAAAAATTTGGTAGCTATTGATAAATTTCCCCCTTCTCTCACTCCCTCACTAACTAATTCTAGCTCTTGATCCGAAGGCCCCGTCATGTTTCCTTCTCTAAAAATTAGTGAAGGGAGGCCATTGTTTTAGGTTAAGACAGGTCCACACAAAATTCATGGGTGAAAATAAATGAGAGAAATTAGGGTATTTGAGAGGGAATATTGAACTAATTTTGTTTAATTTTGCGTAATCTTGCTTTCTTTAGGCTTGGGGTAATATGGTTTGCTATTAGTTTCTTTTCCAGTTAGTTATTCAGTTCTTACACTAAGAGTGGCAGTTTTCAAGAGGTTATGGCCATGATTTGCAGGTGATCCAAAAGAAGATGATGAAGTATGAGCAACTTGTTGTAGTCCCTCCTTGTGGGCGTATAGTTTGTATGAAACTTAATAGAAACAAACTCATAATCAATTAACAGTAGCAGCTGATGGTATGTAAATAATTGTAAACTCGTAGTACTTAAACACTTCATTCTCTCTTATGGTTATTGTTATTGTCATTGTCATTGTTATTGTTTTGTTATTACTTTCCCAAATTAAATAGTTTGAAATTTATTCACTTCGTATTTGCACGTCATTAAAGTATCTTAATTCTTCTTTTTTCACATCCACTTTTGTTGTTGTCTTTTTGGAGTGCCAAATGAAACAAATTCTACGTAGTCTAGTATGTGAGTTTTGTTCACCGACAATACTTCCTAATGATTATGTTTTTATGTTAAATCCACACCAATAATATTTGCTCTGTTGTTCCCAAAAGATAAAAAGGGTCAACATCAATGCCATAGGTAGGTTCAACTCACACTCTAAAAAAAGCAATGAAAATAAATCCCAATCTGTTTTGAGAAGTTGTTAGTAGCAAATTTTCGTACTACAAATTCAGCCCAAAGCCCATCACTCTGACCCACTAACCTTGAGATAAAATACCAGAAATTGTTTTGTACAGCCCACCAATTTTATCCCCAAGGCCCATGAATTTTGCTATTTAAAAGAATCCAATTTTGACCCATACCTATTTGACCCAAGCTTATTACACCCACTTGTAAGTAAAATGGTTCAAGAAAACCAGCCCATGGAAAGCCACAAACATTGTCACGTGTTAGTCGAAGGCCACTAGAAAGTGAGAGGTAAAAAGTAAAATTAAATCCCATGTACCTGGCTAGCAGAGCCTATGAGCTTGGGCTGATTCAGTACCTGGGAAAAGATAGATTTGCTAGCAAGATATGAATGCTGTCGGGAAGTAGATGAGCCGAAGACTCAAAGTCACAGTATTAAGCGCCAAAGTCCATGAGAAAGTATCTTCGCTGAAGCTTCCAAATTTTTCATATATAATTCTTTCGCTCCCAATCTCCCAAAAATTTTCCGTCCAAAATCAGAATGAGGAAGCAACAAGTTGATTCAGGTAAGATTCAAAGAATTTTTAGTCAGACAAGAAAAATTTAGTGACTAAATACTATATAGGCAATGTTTGGATACACATTGCGTTTTGCTGCATTTAGTTTCCTGCGTTTTCTCTTTTTTTTTTTTTTTTTGCACGCGTTCTCCCCCCCCCCCAACAAATGGCTACTATTTATGTACTATATATGAACAGTAATCGCAATTTTTGACCGGTCTTCCGTGAACGTACATTCGTGCACTGTTTACGGATCCATAAATTTCATTTTTTATCAACTTTTTCATTTAAAATGGATCTTACGGCACTATTCACACATTTTAAAATTATTTTGCTATAGTATTTTCAGTTTTCAGTTTTCAGTTTCGACAAAATAAGTTCTATCCAAACAGACCCTATATAATTTCAACTTTAAACATTTCTGTATTTCGTAATTTTTGGTTGCAGAATTTGTTACCAACAACTTGGACTGTCTTAGTACAGTAAGGGAAGAAAGAAGTGAATCACTAGTAGAGTACTCTGTTTTCCCATCAGCCAACTCAGAGTCCGGCAGTTTTAGTTTGATAAGGAATGGAACAAATCCGAACTCTCCTATTCCATCAATTTTCCCAGCCATTAACACAGATAGTGAAAATGATGGTAGTTCAGAATCCAACGAAATATCTCCAAGATTCTCAAATAATTCCAATTCCATAATGTCATTATTCCCACCAGCCAGGTCTACAACAGACAGTCCCGAAAATTATGAGATAAAAATTACAAATCCTTCCATTACCATAACTACAAGTTTTTCCATTCCATTAATATTCCCACCCACCATTTCTGAGATTTAGACCGACGATAGTTGTTTAGAGTCTAACCAATCACCTCGTGCAGAAGCACAATTCTCTTGTTCCATAGTGTCACTATTCCCACCAACCGGGTCTGAAACAGACAGTAGTAGTTCCAAAAATGATGAAATAATACTTGGTCAGATCTTGCCCACCCTAAAGTTGAGGATCTTCAGTTTTACAGAATTGAAGGTGGCAACCAAGAATTTTAGTCGTGATACAGTTATTAGTGAATGCGGATTTGGGCAGGTCTTTAAGGGTTGGCTTAAGGATAGGGGGCAATCCAAGAGTGGAAATAGGATGGTAATTGCTGTCAAAAAAACGAGCCCCGAGAGCAGGCATGGATTTAAGGAGTGGGAGGTAATTCTACCCAACTTGCTAGGGAAGTATATATAGTTGTGAAGTTCATGTGTTTTGAATTCTTTTTGTCCTTTCAGTTGCACTTTTACTGTGCTTCTCGTGACTCAAATTAGCCTCTCAGTTGCACTTTTATTGTGCTTGTTGTTGCTATATTCATCATTGCTTGTTTCTTTTTAATGTACCCTTCTCCACTTCTAGAAAAAGATCATGCGAAAGGTAATTGGACAGGAAAGGTAGTTGCAAATAGTATAAACCACTTTCAATTGTAGTCATGTAAGATCTTATTCACGACTTCTCTTTCTTGTTTGGGTTAATTGCAGCTATCCACCGAAAACTATAAGCTCATTGCAATGTTTATCATCATTTTTTATTTTTCTTGCAATCAACACCCTGATTGGAGATCAATTTGTAATGTTTACTATGCTATTTAAAATTAGTATCAAACTTAGCGAATTAGTGGGCTGATTAGGTGATGGGATGCTCTAATGTGTTAGTTTTCATTAACTTGCAATGTCCACCCTAACCAACTCACTAATTTGTTAGATTTTTGACACTAATTTGGATGGCTGGGTAAACATTGCTAATTAACCCTTTGATATATTTTATGATGATAACTAGAATGAACCCTTTGATATATTATATCCATAAGAAACCTTTGGATATGTTATTTTTCTGTGTCTTAAATACTGTAAACAATTGCAGAGAAAAAAAAAAAAAGAGAGGAAACAATGTATTCAGTTGTGATTTGGTTTACTTTGGCTGAACTGCTGCTTCCTCATTACTACTAAGTCTGGGGCACACAATACTATTCTGGTTTAGAACACACACACACATGCATTATTTGGAGTTTGGTTAGATGTTTCAGTAATTTTCTTTTTAACATTACATTCAAACCATTTTAAACATGTATGCTTATCTCGGTGCTAATTTATTGGTGCAGTCAGAGGTGTATTTCTTAGGAAGGTTCTCTCATCCTAACCTAATCAAGCTGTTAGGCTACTGCTGGAAGGACAAAGAGTTACTCCTCATTTATGAATTCATGCAAAAAGGCAGCCTAGCAAACCATTTGTTTGGAAGTAAGAGCTTAAAACATAATTGAATTCTATTACTGTCCATATGTGCAGGGAATGTGCTATGAATGTAAATATGTGATTCAAATATAAAAGTACATTTGGTTCACACATCTTTTATTTATGCAGGGGGGTCAGGTATTCAGCCACTTACATGGGCTATACGGGTTAAGATTGCAATTGGAGCAGCTCAGGGCCTGTCATTTTTGCACGCATCTGATAAGCAAGTTATTCATAGAGGTTTTAAATCCTCCAATATACTGCTGGATGGGGTAAATTTCTATTGAAAAGTGAATAACTATCAAACTATAGGAGATGCACAAAGGAATGATATATTGCTACTGTCCCTAGCCCATTGATTACTATATCATCTTTTTATCTTGTTCACATTTCCAACCTTTATGCACACCCATTTTTCCCTTTGTGAACCCACCTCTCACAATTGATCCGCCACGTCATGGAATTAAAAAGTTTAAAAGTTCCTTGGTCACAAAAAAATGCCTCACAATTAAAGTTTGAACTCGTCTAACTTTTGGTTTTATTGCAGTCCTATTCTGCCAAAATATCAGACTTTGGCTTGGCGAGGTGGGGTCCATTAGCTAGTCAATCACATGTGACAACACAAGTAGTGGGCACGTATGGTTATGTAGCTCCAGAGTATTTAGCCACAGGTATTATTTCTGCCAAAACTTTTGGACTTTTGGTGCTCTTAAGGCCAAATGAGGGTGAGGTTTAAGCTTGACCTAAATTTTGGCAAACTTCAACTACTTAACCCTGAATGTTTTAAAAGCTGTGCCATGACAATATGTTATGTTGATTATACAGGGCATCTGTACGTCAAGAGCGATGTGTATAGTATCGGTGTTATTTTAGTTGAGATACTAACAGGTTTATGGGTACTTGATATAAATCGTCCAAGTGGAAAACAACATCTGGTGGATTGGATCAAACCATATCTATCAGAAATAATAAAGTTGAAACAAATCATGGAGTCCTCGTTGGGGGGAAAATATCCATCCAAGGCTGCATTCCATATATCTCAGCTTGCTCTAAAGTGCCTTGCAGCTGAACCTAGGCTCCGACCATCAATGAAAGAAGTTTTAGAAAAATTGGAATGGTTTGAAGCTGCCAATGAAAGACCAAGGGAGCCAAGAAATCATGCTATTCATCCTATGGTTCATTGACGAGGCCCGCAGCCTTTGCACCATCGTTCTCCACTTCATCCTAGACTGGATGGAAATCCAGCCTACCAAAATTCCTCCCGAGTAAGGTGACCTTGATACATCTACTGCATGCAAGCATAATTCTTCACTTTTATGCTGATTGTTAATCATGAAAAACAACATTTTCCACTTTATTTTTTAATTATGATTAATGTGATCTTTTGTAAGTTACAATGAGTATTATTATTTTACTGGTGACATGTATGTACTGAATTGAGTATTTAGCAGCGGGACTGTAATTATCTAGAAGGTGGTGAGATGTGCTTAACAGCTTAAGGATGTGTTACAATTTTTGAGGTTTACCCCTATTCAAATAAGGGGGGTTTCTTTCATCAAATAAATAAATAAATAAGGGGGTTTATACAAATGTCACCCTTGAGTTTAAAGTGAGTGTCAATTTGATCCTTATATTTTTTATTTGAATGAATAAATACCTGCACTTCAGTTTTGTTATAACAAATTAAACCTTTTAACTAGTATTTTGTTTTCTACTAGTGTGTAACATTGTGTATATGCACGAGTACAATTTTTAAAAAAATCATAATTATATAATTTAGATTATACTTTTTTTTTGGAAGAGATTCAAATTATACATGATATTAACTTACACTTTTTTTAAACCATATATTTCTAAAATATGTATTGGTTTCCACTAGTGTGTAACATTGTGATTATATATGTGTGTGTGTGTGTGTGTGATTTAGAATTTAATTGGTTTTGAACTCTTCCGTTTTTGCACCTAATTATTCACTTGCTGCAAAAATTAAAAACTTAGATAGACATGTGGTGAAAAATTGGACTCCAATTTAGAATTTAATTGAATCTAAACTCTTTGATTTTTACATTTAATAATTTACTTGGAACAAAATTAAAAATTAAATGGGACATATAGCGTGAAATTGAGAATCCAATTAAAATCTAGTTGAATTTTCTATGAGATTTGGCTATTAATATATATATATATATATATATATATATATATATATATAGATTAAAGACTAGCGCATTTAATCATCATAAAGACATAGCTCTTTCTAAATGGTCAATAATTTTAATTTGGACATCTAATTGATGCAACTTTGGTACCGTCGTAAAGATAATCTTGTAAGCTTTCTAATAATACCTTATTTGCACAAACCCGAGGTTCAGAGGGGCCTTGAAAAGCTACCGAAAGTTGGTGGAAAACAAGAAATGGCAGAAAATCATTAGAAAATGGGAAAATGTGGAGAATTTTTGGATAAAAAGTTAAAAATTTATGGATAACTTTCTTAAAAACAGATAAATCAACAGTCAAAGCAGCTAAAAACAACACTGTAATTCCTCTATCCACATTTTTGAGACTGCATATACAAATTGACTAAGTCGGATTCCTTGGAGCAGCATGTGAGTTACCCAAGCCATTAATGTCAATCTATGGTATGAACAGAAAAACCCAACTGATATAAAGGCTCTGAGAAATTATACATTCCTTATGGTGGATCACGTCCAGTGGTGGAGTCAGAATTTAAGTTTAGGAGGGGCAAAATTAAAAGACATTATTAAAAATGCAATTAATTTGAAAGTTTTAATTAGTATTAATAACAACATAAAACAATTTTACTTGGTAAGAAGGGTATAAAGGTAAATGGGTCAAAATAAAAATCAAAGAGATATGCTATCAATAATTTTTTGTTGCCTTTTATTTTCCAGTGATAATTTGTAGTTTTTAGTGTGGATGTGGAGTGTGTTTTGTTCTTTTCTATTTCAGGTGGGGGCAAAGAAGCAAACTTTTGGCATGATACAGGTAGAGTGGAGAAACTTTTAGAGGAGTCAGGGGGTCAATTGCCCCTCCTCGACCGCCCTAATTCCGCTCCAATCATGTCATTTGTCCACCATTTCACTAAAAAACTAAACTCCCACCTATTTAAAATTGCTAGCAATTGAGTTGTCGCAAGATGTGCATGCTCTCAGAAATTAAATTAGCCAAAGTTCTTTCTCAAAAAAGAAAAGAAAAAAGAAGTCAAAGTCACGTTTTGACTCACAAATAAAGCTACAAAATACTATTTCTGTCCCTAGTAGAAACTGTTAAGCGCAGGAAACTTCCTCTTTTGTCTTATATTTTATTTCTTCTTGGAAAGTACTCTCACGCGGAAACTGTGAGTATCTTCACTGAATTCAATCCTAGAATTTCCAAATTCTTACTATAAATTATAAAATACCATTTTTATACGCAATTCAATTTTCGCAGAATATTTTGTCGTAGATTGGTGTCATGTGGAAGCCCCAAGTTGATCGAAGTTTCAAAGAACTTTGAGTTAGACAAGAAAATTTTAGTATCTGAAACTGTACAAGAAATTCAGCTGAATGCCTATTACTTTGTTTCTATATATATATATATACACACACACACACACACTTGCAATTTATCATTTCGTAGTTTTTTGTCAAGAAACAAAGTAATAAGCATTCAGCTGAATTTCTTGTACAGTCTGCATCAAGAACTATAGTTTAATGGTAATTATTTACTATGCTACAGGTCGTATAGTGTACAGTTTTCGTAAGTAGTTATCATATGTGCTGCTGTCATATTGTAAGTAACCAATAAGTTAAGTTCATTAGTTTATTAGTTACGTTTCCACTTCCAATTTGATTACTTTGTTTTTAGAGTATAAAAACAAAGTTGTAACTTCTTTTGCTAATTATGAGAATTAGATATTTTTTTGTCAGATTTTGGTTTATTGTAAGAGCAGCAAGTTGAAAACACTTCCATTTAAATGGCTTCGACTTCAACTTCTTCATCCTCTTCACGAAGCTCATCCATCTTGGATGATCCTTCAAATCCTCTGTACTTGCACCATGGAGACAGCCATGGTGCTATGCTTATGTATCAACCTCTTGAGGGAGAAAATTACCCAACTTGGGCAAGATCAATGCAAATGGCATTGATTGCCAAGAACAAGTTAAGGTTTATTGATGGCACATTGAAACATCTACCCTAGAGGAGGAATGTAACACCCCGACCCAATTTTTATAATTAAACTATGTGTTTAAGTGGTTAAGTATTATTAATATTTTAAGCCACTTACTTACAAAAATTAATATAAGAGTATTTAATAAACATATTATTTTATAATGCCATTGAATGAGAATTGTAAAGATTATAAATAATTGAATGGCCATTTGTATTATATATATATATACATGCACACTAATTATGTACAAAACTATATTAAGTGGTTAAGTTATGAGATATATATATATATATATATATATATATCGTTGTTGGTGTTTTAACCATGCATGATGCATGAGATATTATAGTGGAAATTCCACCCACATGCAATCAATTGAAATTCAACACATGTAAAGCCTAGAACCATGCATGATGACAAACCCCATAGACCAAGACTTGGCCATGCAATCACCAAGCTCCACCTCACCTCTTCCTTGACTTTCTCAAACAAATAGAACATCCAAGAAGCTCTTTACCTCTCCATTTCCTACGGGTAAACACCCAAGTCTGAAATTTCAGCTCACTTTGCTCTCTTTTTCTCTCAAGGAAAGTGCTAGGAAGCTCCCTTGAGTCTTCCTCTCAAGTCCACCGGTTCAGACACCAAAAGAAAGACAAAACCCCACCCAAAAGTCTTCCCCTTATCTCATTTTCTTGGCTGCACCAGACAGAAAGTCCAGCAGCAAGAAGGAAGCTTCTTTCAACTCTCTCAAGCTCTCTACCTCTCATACTTTCTGGTCCAGCCACTAGGAAAGGAAAATCCTTTCATGTAAGTCTACATATATATATATATATATATATATATATATATATATATATATATATATGCTGTTTTAAGAAGCTTTGAAGTTGTGTTGGTGATTTGTTGAAGGTAGGTTAGGGTTTTTACTAATTAATGATTTTATAGGATTAAGGAAGTAAGAAAAATTTAGGATGAGTATTTTGATGCTGCTGCTGGGATTTTTGGTTGTGTTTATTTTGCTCTAAATGGTTAAATGACTGTATGTAAGTGTTTTATAACATGTCTTATGAGTGTATGAAAATCCCCATATGAAAGTACCATCGTTTGATAATTGTTTGTGGATTTACGATAAAACGTTGCAAAGCTGTCACTGTGACATATTCTGTGTTTATGCATGATAAATTATGTATTAAATTGCATATAGTGAATTTAGATGCTAGGCATAATTCCTATGAAACCTAAGACACTTGTGGTTGTTACTGAATTGGTCTCACAGCATTTGGATTAATATAAAATTAATGGTTTAATTTTTAAATTGCAAGAAATTATGTCAGGACAGATTTGAGTATGCTGTCTTGTGTGATTTTTAGTAAATCATGGGTTTATTCTTTGACTCCAAAATTTTTATATCTTATAATGAACATACAGGGGAGTAGTTATAAAATTTCATGACAATTGGATGTGTTTGGACAGCCCGTTTGTATTTTACAAATGGGGCATATGCTGCTGGAATAGAATAGTGAACAGTAAGGGACATGCCTAAATTTTGAGGATTTAATTCTAAAGTTATGGTGAATTTTTTGAGCTATAATTTAATATGCTCATCCTTTGGTATGTTAGAAATATATATAAATTTTATGAATTGGTTTCTTTATGATTTAGTACATCATGTTGTCTGATGAATGTATTTTGTATTTGTGGGAACCACTTTCAGGTGGGATTAGGACTTCCTTGATTCTAAGAGATAGGCTTTGAGATGAATGTGAAGTTTATGATAAGGAATTATGGATAGTAATAAGTTTTGATATTTGGTTTAGGTGTTACCAGTTCCCCAGGTTTAAGCTTCTTCGACTTTAGGCTCTCGGTTCCTCTGCTTTCAGGTAAGGGATAAGTTATATGGGCATTTGGTAAGTCATAAGGTTATTTTAAAATATATTATGCATTAAAATGTTTTTGATTAGAGATATGGCATGTAATCATTATTCTGACAAAGATATGTTCGTGAGCTTTCGAAAAACTTATGTATATGATTTAAGCATATTAATGCTATTATTGATTCCACGAATATGATGTTTAAAGAAAAGAATGGAAATGCTATTATTATGAAATGTTATGCAAAATTTTAGTATGATGTAAAGTATGAAATATTTTCAGGTTATATCCTCTGGTGATCTGAACTCGGCTAGTAGGGGTTAATTACTGGCTTTCCATGGAAAAATGTTATCTGTTTGGCCATTTAAAGTAGAGGAAATGCGGTTGCCCGTAACTCTAATCCGAATAAGGCCTTCTCCCCAATGTGTACAGATGGCGGAGAGGAACAAAACCTGGAGGGGATGTGCCATTAGGGCTTCCAAAGGGGATAATATCATACACACGGGGGCACCCAAATGTGATGAGGCCTTCTCTGTACAGACTTATCAGATATAGACTAACCAGTAAGTTATTTATGAACAACTATATTATGTTATTAATTATGAGAGAATGATTTTTGTTTAAATGTATTATGAAAAGTTAAAAGCTCTCATGAAAAGAAGTTTCTGATAAAAAGAAAAGCTGTTCATTAAAGACAAAAGTTTCTGAAGTTCTGTTGTACTATAAAGATACAGCTTCTGATGAAAGTACAAATTTATGTTTAAAAGTTATCAGATATCTGTTTTTACGAAACATTAAGTTTTATGATCATGAAAGTTATAGTATTTTATGAGAAGAAGTTTATACAGAAAAGTTTTCTTATTAGTCAAGATATTTCTAGTTTAATACAAAGTTGCCGATTATCTGATTTAAGTTAAAATAATTATTTTGTAATGAGAATATATATGGTGACTTTGTAGGAAATGAAAGAAGTTTAATCTGAATGGTTTTGGTAATATTAAACCGATAAGAAAAAGGAGAACAATTATTTTCTATGAAAAGCATATAAGCTATTATTATGAATAGTATAAAATTCTATGCATGAAAAGATGTTGTTTTGTTCGAATATTCATAGAATGAAATGATTTGATTTACATGCATCCTTATTAAATTCTCATATATCTTACCTTTACTGAGCTATGTAGCTCACCCCTTCCATTCTTTAAGTTAGTAGGTTTTATTTTGGAGCAGAGAGAGCCTTAGTCGAGTTTGGAAGGAGCTGGTTTTAGTTTTATATGTATAGATCCTAAATTAGTAATTTGATGTTTAGATTTGTAGCATTGTGTATTTTAGGATCTAATGAAAGTGTATACCTTAAAGTATTAAGAGATGTATTATGTGAAAGTGTGGATAACTAAATGATTGGTGGATTATGTTATATTTTGAGTACAGTGTAGATGCTCTGACTATCAAGTTAAAAATTATATCAAGAAGTAAAGAAACAAGAATGAAAAGAAAAAGGGAAGCTTTTGAAAAAGTTTTGTAAAAGTTAAGTTGGTTCTTATTAATATCAAGTTTAAGCTTGATATTAGCATGCTGGTCATGGTCACAAATCCGAATATCGGGTTTGGGGCTGACAAGGAAGAAGGGGCATATGTAGAGGAGCGTCGAGGGGTAGGAGCTGCATCCATCATCTCCACACGAGGTCACTTTGCAGCCAGTTGCGCTGCACTCCTCCAGATAGACTTCTTGCTAATGGCACCCATGACATGGAAGAGAGGAGAGGGAGGAATGGTGACATGCATGTGTGTAAGGATGCGTGTGATAGCCGAAGGAAAGATGAGCTTATCATGTGTAGTTGTGTCTTGATAGCAACGACGTCTTATCGGGTTCTTAGAAGAGATAGACTTTTTTCGGTGCCATAAGAAGGAGACTAAATGAGAGAGAGAAGAGAAACAAAGAACATAGTAGGAACATGAGGCACAAGAATGAAGAAAAAGATAACGTGCAATGTGATAATGCATGAGCATGTTATGTGCTAAAGAAATTGCATCATAGGCAAAAACACAATCCAAACTGACAGCAATCACAAGATATGATCAGTCACATAATCCTAGAATGCATGAAACATTGTTATAGTGAACACAGAATGCAATGCATGAACATGTGAGATCATATTAACAAAACCCAACCCAAAAGTTTTCATAAAACTCAAAAACCCCAAAATTTTCCTAAAAACTAAAACCTAGGTCACAAAATGCATGAAAATGCATGAGAAAGGAGAAAAAGAAAGATTTAGAACACTTACCAAGGGATTAAGGCTTGGAATAGGCCGAAATCTTGAGTGGGAGAAGGTCTTTGGTGAAAAGAAATGGTTTGGATCGAGAGAGAAGAGAGAGAGAGATCTAGATATTTGTTTTGGAGCAAAACTAGGTCGAACCTCAAAAAAAAAAAAAAAAAAAAAAATATATATATATATATATATATAGAAAATGCAGCTCGATAGATCAAGAGGTATCGAGGAGGTATTGACGGCAAAAAGATCATGATAGATTGAGGAGGTATCGAGCATCTATTGAGTAGACAAAGACTCCAAAGAAATGGCTCGATGGACTGGGCTATCTATCGAGAGGTATCAAGAACAAACCCAGAAATCTCGATAGAAGAGGCATGTATCGAGTAGCTATCAAGGAGGTATCGAGCTACTATTGAGAGACCTGAAGGGGAGTTTTCAAGGAGGAAAAGTAGCACAAGATGAATGCATTCAAGATAGACACCAAAACAAGCAATCAAAGGGCATGTTAAGCATAAAAACACATCCTCAACTCTAGATGCAAAGCATTCCTAGATCAAAAACACACTAACAAGTCTAACCACTTTTATTGCAAAAACATGGTTAGACAATTTAGAGAGCATATACTACCACATGCATCCCTTGTGATGACCAAATTACATTGTACCTATACAATAGTATCAAAAGTAGCAAAGAGTATGCGTGTTATGTATGAAACTTTTGCAAAGAGAGTATAAGTAAACCATTATATGAAAAGCAATGATATAGTAGGATCAAATACATTTGCACACAATCATAACTATTTGATGGGGACTATCACCTTCGAGGTACATAATATAACTCCCATATCTCCTAGAAACACGCTTGCAATCATACTTAAATGTATTTTGATTCTTTTTACTTTTCACGTTCTTTGCATATTTTTCATTTAAGCATATCATGCATGGGCATATGGGAGAGAGAAAAGAAAATACCCAATTATGTAAGCTAAACATCTTGATTTTGCTGTGCAAGTGCTACATCTCACCGAGCATGGCTTTTATGAATTGCACAAAGATGTTTTATGATTGATGAGTTTTAGTGGTAAGATGGTTATTTATTTCTTTCTCTTAGGATTTTCTAGTCCTTCCCATCAAAAAGAGTGATTTAAGATATGAAAGATACGAAATCAACCAAATCACATAAAAAATTCACAGAGCTCACATTGCTTAATTGTACATGAAGATGCTCATATAAGTTACAAGTGATACAAAGTTGAGAAACTTTTTTTTCAAAAGCCACCCAAGGTACATAAGTATCAATATATACAAACATACACTGTTTTTGTATTTTTCTAAATTTTCCCCTTTTTTATTAAAAAAAACCATAAAAAAAAAAAGGCAAGCATATAAAAAGAAAGCATAAAAACTAGACTAACTCAAAACAGAAACCATAAAACAACACACACACAAGCAACAGGTGAGAGAAGTGATAGAATCATTTGGAGTCCTTCTCCTTCCAGATGGGAGACCTGGATAGGGATCCTTTCCTTTATGTGAACCTTTGTTTAGATAGATAAGAAGAATAATTGAATCCATTGAAGTTCAAAAGAAGCATGACAGCCTTAAGAAGTTCTCTAAAAGGAGCCAAAGAGAGTTGGAGATGATTTTGGCTGCCGAAAGATGACACACTATTGCTCTGTTGAGTGGCTAGCCACATAAGCAATTTGGACGAGTGTGTCCAAATGCTCCACAATGATAACAAAAGTGTGGCTTCTTTGGTTGAGACTTCTCACCAACCATAGCAGGTGCTCCTAGAATGGATTTTCCTTTATCACTTTTATCCTTACTCACATTTTTAGTTTTAGAGTCAATTACCTATAGAGTTATCATTATTAGCAGGGGGAACAAAAATAACTCTATTTTAAGCATTAGAAGAAGTACTGGAATAGGAGAGAGAGTGATCATACTCGAGACCTAATTTGTTAAATGCAAACTTCTGGAAGTTAAACATTTCATCTAGCTTGGCACTTGAAGTCCTTTCCAGTTGTGCTCTAACCTAAAACAGTTTAGCACCTAGTTTCTTGTTCTTTTCAACAAGAAGATTGTTCTTAAATCTCAGTGCTCCAATGGTCTGACTAGCTTTATCAACCTTGGTGGAGAGTTCCTTACGTTCCAACTCCACTTCACTGAGCTTTCTCGTACCCAACTTGTAGAGCTTCTCATGCTTCTGAGAGACCTTGTACAACTTAATGTAGGCAGTGTGGATGTTATCTTGTTCATCTGTCTTCTAAAACTTTGATTCTATCAGCTCTTCTTTCTCATCAATTAGGTCTACTACTTCCCTAGGAGACTCAGCAATAGCTGTAAAAGAACTTATTATCCCATCTTGGTCACTTTCATCAGAATATGCTTCTGGTTTTGTATGACTCAAGGTAGCAATTAGGGCTTTGCTTTGCCAATGGATTTAAGATATGTGGGACACTCTTGTTTCATGTCTCCAAATCCTTGACACACATAGCATTTTGGTCTAGTGGCAACATTGTTGCCTTGACTAGCATCCTTAAATTCTCTCTTGCCTTTTTATTGGGACTTGAATTGAGAGAATGCAGATTGTTTGCGATCCTTATCACCTGCTTTGACATTCGCTTTTTTGATAAACTTTTTGAATTGTCTGGCGATATAAGATTTTAACTTGTGTCCTCATCTTCAAACAACTCATCGTTATCATCATTTTTAATCTTCAAGGCCATGATCTTGCCTTTGCTACCCTTGCCAACCCTTGCTAACCCTAGTTCATAGGTTTGCAAGTTTCCAATCAGCTTTGTCAAAGGAATAGAGTCAAGATCCTTTGATTCTTCGATATCAGTGATCTTGACATGGAATCTCTCTAGAAGAGATTTGAGGATCTTCCTGACAATCTTAGGCTCCAGAATCTATTCTCCAAGATTCAAGGCTGAATTCACTATGTCCTTGAGCTTGGCATAGAATTCATCGAATGACTCGTCATCATCCATCCTTATTTCCTCAAAACTAGTAGTGAGCCTTTAGAGTTTGGAGTTTTTAACAACTTTTGTGCCCTTATAGGTTTTTTGAAGAATAGTCCATACTTCCTTCGCATTATCTGTGGAAGAGATCTTCTTGACTTCTTCATTGGTCACAATACTAAACAAAGCATTCAGTGCTCTACTGTTAAAATTTGCATCTTTGATCTTGGTATCATCCCACATTGCTGGTGGCTCTTCAAGTTTCCTCTAACCTACTTCAACTGCAAGCCATACTTTCTTATCTAAAGACTACAAAACCTAATCAGAGTGTGCCCGTTCTGATACCACTTATTAGGTTACGATAGCTTGACTCCGATTAATTAATTCAATTACCCAAGTTGATTAATTAGGTTCAATTGCATGCAAATTATGGAGGCACCAACAAATCACCAAAAATACTAAATGCAGAGGAAAATAAATTTGACCTGGTGATTTGTTGACAAATGGGGAAAATCTCGCGAGACAAAAACCCCACCGGGTGATTTTAAGGTCACCACTACCAAGAATCCACTAATCAACAATCAAGTAGTTACAAGTATAAGGAATCTTACCAACTACCCTAGCCTATCTCAAAATACCAACCTACAGTTGAACCTTTGCTTCAATACTCAATTGGACTTGATCTTGTAGTAGTCTTCTTTCCCTTGATGCACAAACCTCCAATTTGTGACTAACCGTTTGCATGGATCCTAGTACGTGACTAACTCCAACAACTTGAACAGATGTTGTTGGCTACAAAATTTTTCACTTTATCAACAATGAAGATTTGGAAGCACTTAGTTATAAAACATTGTGGCACACAAATGTAGTAGCTTCTCACAAAGAAAATAAGTTTCTTAGTCTCTGTATCTGTGTGTGATGGCTCTTAAAATAAGCCTTATATATGTCTAGAGTTGTGAGAAAATAAACCCTAGACAAATATAAAAGCCTGAGCCGGATTTTAAATCTAGAAATTTTGAAATCTTAATTCTTGATTGATCGAGCTACTATCAAGCTATTTATAGAGCTTTCCATTAAGTCTTGATAGCAGGCATCTGTCGAGCTATCTGTCGAGAGTTAATAAACAGCTTTTCTTTACTTATTTCTTAGATCAATTTTGATGTCTTTAATACTTGACTTGAGCGATATGTTTTTTGAAGTACTAAAACCATCTTAGATCTACCAAATTACAAGTAAAGTGCATTTTGTCAAAGGATTAGCCAATTACAAAACATATGACCCTAACAAACACTTTTATTTTGATTTTCCATTGATTTATTATTTAGTTATAACACCAAAGGTGAAAAAGACTAAAGACGTGGTAGATGAGGTGGCTCAACATGAGCGTAGCAACAATAAATGCTACGCTTCAACTTTTAGATATATATAAAATATAGATTTGCACATATCCTACACAATGAAATTCACCTAATAAAATATTATTATTTAGCTACAAAATTGATTGTAACCTAAGGCTACAATCTTACCCAATAAAATAAATATTACTACAAATTTTGAAAATCTAACCGTTGAGTGGCATGTTCTTTACACCTTGATATACATGTCAAATTTTATATCAATCAGATATTATATACTATATGATCTATAAGCTTATATTTTATGCATAATTTTAAATTACAAAAACTAGCAATTTAAACAATTTATTGATGGCAAAGTTATTGATCCTTAATTTTCTAGAAATTTTGCAAACATGGAGAATAAAAACATGATATAATTAACAATCCAAATATTGCAGATTAGGTTAGAGTAGAATTTCTATATTATATGTATGTGTATATATATATATATATATATATATAAAGAAAATCCTAATATAGTTTTATATAAAAATTAAACAAAAATATAATATCATCAAAATCATAGTAATAAGTTCTTGTTGCTCCTCTTCTAAGCCTTTTCTTCTTAGATACTGAGATTATACTATATATTTCAACCGGTTGCTATATATCAAGATGCAAACAAAGCAATATATGTGCAATATATGTTACACCCTATAAATATGATAGATTCTGTTTCTTTCCTATCACCAATTCATGTTTTACTTCATTTGAACATAAGGATGATAAATTTAATTATTTGCTAATTGCCAAAGTAATGTTAAAAAATACAGCTAATTATAGTTTATTTTGTTTTATTATTTTATTATTTTATTCTAATTTTTGGTAAACAAAAAGTTTAGGTGAGGGGAGGTCACTTCATACCAATGCCAAGGCAAGCCCCAGACCTTAGAGAGGGCTTACATTGGACTTATAGATCGCCCATCAAGCAGTCTAGTTTATTTATTCTTTTTTTTGGGTAAACAAAAATTTTAGGTTAGGGGAGGCTACTTCATACTAGGGCTATGGCAAGCCACAGGTCTTAGAGAGAACTTATATTGGACTTATAGATCACCCACCAAGAAAGACTACTGACAACAAAACTCGAACCTAAGCCTTTTGGTTGAAGCATTCGAACTTTACCAACTGAACCAACTCCCGTTGATTATCTATTCATTTTCTATTGGTTTTAAGTAGACTACTTTCAGATATTAGAAAAAAAAAAAAAAAAAAAAAAAAAGACTACTTTCTATAAATGTAATTTTGTCAACTGAATTTCATTTTCATGTAATGGGTTTGGTCAGCTGTTGTTAAAGTTATGATTACTGTGTGATTAATTGATGATATCCCATAGCCAAGTCAATCCTGATTTAATAGTGGTCAATTAGTTAGAATACAATTTTTTTTAAGTGGTTAAAAAAAAAATTCATTCATACTATAATCAATCTTAACATATTAATATAACCGAAAATCTCAACATTTTAATAGTGACCTACTTACTTTCATACATTTTATCAGGAAATATCAGGAAATAAAAAGTTACTTTTATACACGACGAAATATTAAACAAAGTGATTAAATTCTATACACATTTGGTGTAAACCCTTTTGTTTATGCCCTCTAATAAAGACATGCAACATCATCATATTTCTAAAACATAAATGCATCTAACTATGCACAATAATATTTTAATAAATATGATATTTCATGTTTTAAGCAAAAGTTGATGTTGTATTATTATGTGTGATAAAATGTATTGAGTTTTTAAGTAAAAATCTAATATGACAATTTCTTCATGGATGATGTGCTTTCCAAATTAGGACTCTTAAACAAATGCTTGGTTTTGATTAATTAATTTCGTTTATGCTTTGTTTGTTAGAAACTTCACGTGTCAACCCTTACATGAATTACAACCCTCACATGTCAGCCCTTTATTCAACACAACATCTAACATCTTGAGTAAACGAACGAAAATAAAAAGCAAAGTGACATAAAGCAATGAAATGTGACTCAAGTCATTTGGGGCTGGAAAATGGAGAGAACAAAAATAGAAATTGAAGGATAAAAGAAGAAGAAGAAGCAACAACGGCAGGAATTACCGTTGAACACACCGTGCACAGGTATGAACTATTTCTTGAAATGATTATTGTATCACACTTAAATATAAAATGATTACTGAAAGTTCAAAAACGTGTAAAAACACCTTTGAACGTTTAGACCCCCAAATTACAACTTAACCAATTCAAGCAATATGTCAAACAACTAGTGTGCGGAAACTTAACATATGCTATAATGTGAAATTGGTTAAAAACTATCTAAGCCATAACAAAATAAAATCCACAGCAGATAATAAAAGGCAAAGATAGAGAGGAAGGAAGATGCAAACACAAAGACAACACGCGATGTGTTATCGAAGAGGAAACCGAAGCCCTCGGCGTAAAACCTCTCCGTCGCCCTCCAAACGGTAAACAATCCACTAGAAAATACAGTTGGGATACAAGGACAGCAATAGACCCTCCAAGCCTAATCTACCCAGTGCACCTAAGCCCTCCAAGCTTCTTGCTCCAACGAGGTTGCGCCGAACCTTTTTCTTTTCTAGCTTCCCGGATTCCGCTACTAGACCGTAGCATCAACCAATGAAGATTGGTTCCTTCCTAACTGCTTCCCAGAAATCCAAACAACTGTCTCACAGTGATGATGATGGTGAGAACCAGGTCTGGTATAATGCCTCTCAAGGATTTGACAATGGAGAGGAAGAGAGTTGGGGAATTTGGAGAGACTCTAAGGTATAGATTGTGGGTGAATCAATCTTGTTTTTCTTTAGGGTTTCTCTCTCAAAATTCTCTCTGGAAGCTCTCTTTCAATCGTGGGTAAAAGGGGTATTTATACTGGAGTGGGAGAGGAATGTGAAACGTCAGGTTTAACAAAACAGGGGTGGCTCGCGGCTTGACCTCGCGGCTTGACGAAGTCGCGAGATCCAGTTGCGAGATAACCGTATGGCCAGTTGTCCTGTTTTGTCCTGTAGTGCTCCAGCTGGCATGACTGTTCACCTTCCAGCATGCTTGGCACGTGTGCTGCGTCTGGCGGCTTGCAGCCGCGAGTAACCCGCGAGTCCCAGCCGCGACTCTCTGTTTTCTTGTACACTCTTGAGCAATTTTCACTCTATCTCACTCACTACCCTTACATCAAACCCACCTAAATACAGGGTTACTAAATGCTGAATTACAAGCAAATTTGGCACGGAATAAAGCCAATTAGATGGTTGAATAAATTCAACCTTACAATCTCCCCCTTTGGCTATTCCGTGACAAAACCCTAAAACAGACTCTAGACTTAACATGTGAGTTGGGAACAGTTGAACAAAACTCACTCACACCTAACTCTAGAAGCTGTGAAGCACTTGAATCATATGGACATAATACTCCTGAAACACAACAATACACCATGATCATTGTAAGCAGAAAATTATAAATGCATATGAAACAGGCAATATGTGATCAAGCAAAGATGGAGTTAAGAAACAAACCATGGCTTGATCAACCAAGTGAACACCACAAGGTAGTGATCACAGTGCTCATTCACACTTGGAATGAACACAAGGACATACAAGTTAACAAGCACAAGGCAAGACACTTGTATGTTCAACACTCAACCAATGCATAACACACAAGGTATATGCATCTAGGAACAATCCTACAAGGGCACAAGAGTGACAGTACATAAACCAAAATGCAAGACATTTAGATTAAAGTACTGATTTCAACATAGCATAAAGGCTGCATAAAGCAAGGTACATACCATAAAGCCTACAAACTATGCATAAAACATAAACCCTAAAAGCTTACAAAAGCACATGGGTACAAACACAAAACATCCTAAAAAAAACATCATCAAAATATATTAAAGATTAAGCCAAGAGTATAGGTTAAGAGTTAAAAAACAACTATACACCAAAACACAGTGTATCAAAACCATAAAAACACTAAGAGTACTCAAAACAAAAAAAAAACATATATAAACAAAGTCTTTGAATTTGACAACTCCCCCTCAACACATTACTCCCCCTTAAGAGCTGCTTTTCTGCTTCTCAATCATCAATGTCATTATCAACAGAAACATCTCCCCCTTTTTGACAGGAATGGCCAAAGGGTCACTGTGCAGGCTGAGTGGTGAAGCTGTCAAGTTTTGCAGACAAAACATCAATCTGGTCCTGCATGGCTCTCATCCTCTCAGAGTGCTCAGTCTGGATTTCTCTGATCCCATCAAGTCTTTCCAGAATGATTTGGAAAGCATCTGGAGGTGTATCTGAAGAAGTTGATGCTCTGGGTCTTTTGCCACTCCTCCTGGGTGTTGAGGTTGATGCATGCCCTGCTGCCTCTGCTTCAGTATCCATTGGGACACCTTCTCCTTCATCACCTTCATCTTCTTCTCCTGGAAGCCTAACACTTATCCTTTTGCAAGTAAGCTTGTTAATTGCAGAAGGTGTGGACATGGGACTGATGTCTTGAGGGATTGGAACACCCTTCCTTCTAAAAGTCCTCATCAGCAAGCTGGGAAAGATCAATTTTGGCCTAGAGGTTGTTCTTGTCTCATCCACAATGGTGTCATATATGTGGGAACTGATGTCTATGAAATTCTTTTCTTTGAGATCCATCAGAAAGATTGCTCTAGCACAATTGATTGTAGTCAACTTCTTAATGGGATAGAGGTTAAACATCACGATGATTGTTAGACACCTCATGTCCACTGGAAAGGCAGTGGTATTCAAACATTTCCCTTCTCTCTGCCCACCTATCTTTTGTTGAACTGTTTCAATAGAAACACTCCTATCCTTGTAGTTGATAAATTCCTCATCTTCTAATCCTTCAAGTCCTAATGCATCATCTATGACATGTGCATCCAAAATGAATTCCTTACCTCTAACCCAGCAACTTAACTCATTCTCCTTTATCACAGCATTTGAGTAAAATTCCCTAATCAGGGGTTCACACACTACAGGGAAATCCCTCAGAAGCTTTTCCCATCCTCTTCCTTCAAAACAGTTGGGGATAAAGGTTTGTCTCAAGTCCTCCAAATCTACAAATCTTTCTTGAATAATTCCTGCTTTCAAGAAGTTATCCTTGTATCTTTCAAAGTGATGAACTGACCTAAATAGTTTAGGATCCATTTTCAATCTTTTGTCAGCCTTCTTTGCAGGAGTTTTCTTCTTAGGAGGTGAGGGAGCCATCTGTGAACAATCAGAAGAGGCCACAACAGTATAGAGCAATATATGTGCAGAACAAGTCAGTACCATGTATTTTAACAAAGAGATTTCAGCCAAACAAATGAACTTTGGACACTTAAATCATAAGCTACTTAAAAAACACATGGATAAACAAGCCTAAGATAGGAAATACATATAAAATCATCAGATAAAGAAACTATCCTAAAGGCAGATATATGTCAATGAGACAGATAATGGAGAATGATAAGACTCATAACCAGCATTGTGAAACTAACAGATGCACCCAATGGATTTACACAATAGAGCATGCACATTCATCACTGTAAAAACTCACAACCTCAAACGGAACATTTTGAAACAATTCAACAGCTCAAGTTCAGATAAAAGAAAAGACACACTAAGCTAAGCACAGGATGAAGACCAGAAAAGAAACAACCAAGATCAACACAAACTTTAACAACAACATCCGCAAGCTAAGCATGAACAAAGAACAATGGCCAAAACACAAACCCTTTTCTAAATTATGAACATATGCGAAAGATCAAAGGGAAAAACACAAAATCAAGTAAAAAGAGTTCAAAATTGAAAACCCATACCTGTGACATGAAGAAATTGAGCAGAAAATGTGCAACAATGGAGATTGGAAATGGGAGCACGGAGTGTTTGGGAAGGAGATATTTTAGAGAGAAGATGAACAGTTCAAATGTTCGAGGGAAAACTGGAAAAAAATTTAAAAACTGCTCCTGTTTCTGCCAAACACGCGATTTTCGCGACTTGATTAAGTCGCCACATAGTCGCCAGTTCAAGCCGCCAAAACACTTAAGGACAAAAAATTGAAAAATTCTTCTAAGTGTTTTTCGCGACTGGAAGGTCTACCCGCGAGTGAGCCGCGAGCTGAGCCGCGAAAATCTCTGAGTTACCCTCGCGACTGGACCTTCCACTCGCGAACAAGTCGCCAAAAATGACCAGCGATGATGCGACTGAGTCTCGCGACTAGACATACCCGCGACTGAGCCGCCAAAACAGGGCAAAACTGGATTTTTGAAATTTTCAGATTTTTCAAACAAAAATACTTTCCAAAAACACTTAAAACACTAAAAAATATTTTTGTGCTTGAATTAACAAAGATTGAGCATGTGAAAACACATTTCATCAAGTACAATCACACAAATGAATATGGCATTTATTGAACATAAACTTGTGTGTTGTGTGTGGATATCAACAATGAGATAGTCCTTAGTCTAATGTGAAGCTTCAATGATCAATTCAATCAAGACATACACAATTAGCACTAGATCATGTGACCCATCTCAATTATAGAAGTATGTATATATGACCTCCCACATAACTTGATAACATGACTTGGAGCTTTACATTTGACTCCACTTTTAGTCATAACATTTGATCTTTTTGATCTTTTGAGGCGATCACCTCTTATTGTGAGAGTGATATATGACATTTCTCTTTGATGAATAAGCCTTTGGCTTTTTTGAATAAATATTACTCTTTAATTTTTTTGGTCGCTTTCCCTTTTTCCTAGTCGAATACTAGTATGTGCGACAGGCTTTTGCAGCTCAATATCTCTTTTCATTTGGAGATTTACATTTGGTGAGCTCTTTTTAGCAAAACAAAAATAAAGAGTGGGAAGATATATAGACACAAGTCTATGCATGTCTCAAGATCAACATAACCATTCACTAATCATTCATGACAAGTTTGAAGATCTATTTACAACAATCACATAGATTTCAAGATTTTTCCCATAGTGATATGAGTGCATGAAGACAAGCAATGCTCGAAAATGCACAAAGCCATTAGCACAAAGGTACAAGGCAAAACAAGTTTTGAGACAAAAACTCAACAAAGTCAATCAAGCTTTTTGATTTTCTAATTTTTATGTGATTTTTTTGGATTTTTGACACAAGAAGCAAAAAGATTGATAAGACACAAAAAAATATGCACAAGAAGACAAGCAACCAGCCAATAGCAAAAACAGCAAGTAAAAACAAACAAACATTGTCACAAAGCATAGGAAGTATTAATGCATGGACAAGTTCTAATGCTTATGCATGAGTACCTTTTTCACCCACACGTCACTTGCGTTTGGGGTGATTTCCTTATAGGATTGGGTACGGGAGTTAGGGCTTTCAAACCTTCGTGAGAAGCTTTCCAAGCAGTTGGTGAATGCACCAATCATCTTCATCACGTTCATCATTCCGGGATCACCATTCTGATCTCTAGATTGATCACCTGCCCAAATTCTCTTATCATTTCTAGGTCCTCCTGACCTTTGAGGAGTTGCACTGTTCTTTGCTTTCAGCTTTTGGCAATTTGGTCGAGTATGCCCTTGAAGTCCGCAATAATGACACACATAAGTCGCTCTAGGACCTTTTTGTGGTCGTGGGCGAGACTTGGCACGAGATTCAGACCTGCCCACAGATTGATTACGGGGATTCAGCATCCGTTGGTTCACCACATTTTTCTTCTCCTCCACCTTGAGCTTCTCACCAGTAAGGTCAGCTATAACTGGATCTTTGGCCTTTACAAACTTCACTTCTTTAGTGACATTTCCAGATGAACTACTTCCTCTGGTATATCCCAATCCGGATTTGTCTGAAAAGCTCTTTTGAGATGAGATAACATCATCTAGCTTCTTGGTGGTGACCCTGTCTATTTTAGCATTTGCTTGCACAACCTCATTCTCAAGAAATCTTACTTTTGTGTAAGCTTCGGATAACTCACCATTCAGTGTTTCTATCTTACATTTGGCCTCCCTATATCGGATCAGGAGACTTTTGTAGTCCTCCTCAACCTTCTTCATTTTTCTCACAGCAGCCTTGGCCACCCTTGTGTACTCACCGGACTTCTCCAAGAGTGAGTTATAATTCTCTTGAAGATTTGTTGTGCTTTCTTCCTCTTCAGCATCGGATTCTTCAACAATTCCTAGTGATTCATCATCACTATGTTCTCCAAGGTCTCGTACAAGCAGATTCAACTCATCTGAAGACTCAACATGAGCAATAGTCATAAAAGCCGAATAGTTCCCCTCTCCATCACAGCTCTCTTCAGATTCTGAGTCAGACGAATCCGAGTCACTCAAGGTCGTGGCATACACTTTACCTTTCGATTTCAAATAATTCGGACATTCCTTCTTAAAGTGTCCATGCCCGTTACATTCGAAACAAGTGACACCTTGTGTAGGTTGGGACTCTTTTCCATCTTTCCTTTTGAATTCCCTTTTCTCCCTTCCAGAACTTTGGAATTTTCTTTTATCATCAAATTTTCCATTATTTTTGAATTTCAAGAACTTTCTGAAATTTTTGACAAGGTAAGCAACATCTTTGTCAACCACATCTTCTCCCGATGAGTCTTGATCTTCCACCTTCTCATTAATGGTCTTTAGAGCAAGAGATTTACTCTTCCGTTGATTGGGCAGCGACATTTCATAAGTCTGCAAAGAACCCACCAGCTCCTGCACCTTGATGTCATCAAGGTCCTTGCTCTCTTCAATTGCTGTCACTTTAGCACGAAAACTTTCCGGCAATGATCGAAGGATCTTCCTTACAATCTTTGAATCCTCCGTTTTCTCCCCCAAGTTGAACTTACTGACAACCACCTCATTTAGCTTCCCATAGAAAGAGTCAAAAGACTCATCCTCACTCATTTTGAGCTCCTCAAATCAGGTGGTCAGCATTTGTAACTTGGTGTCCTTCACTTTCTTCGTGCCTTCATAGGTGGTTTCCAAAATCTCCCATGCTTCTTTGGCAATGGTAATGTGAGAAATCCTGTGAAATTCATCTGGAGACACACCACAGAAAATAGCATTGAGTGCTTTACTGTTAGCATTGGATGCAGCAAGTGCTGCCTTATCCCAAGTGGATTTGGCTGCCTCAGGTCTGGTCCAACCAATCTCAACAGCATCCCAAACACATTCATCAATAGAACACAGAAAAGCCCTCATACGAACCTTCCAAAAAGCATAATTACTACCATCAAAATATGGAGGTGCATTTAGGGATTGAGACCTATCCATCTCAAAAGGGAGTCAAGGATCACACAATGGTAATGAAACCAATAGTAGTGTACCCGCTCTGATACCAATTGAAAGTTCAAAAACGTGTAAAAACACCTTTGAACGTTTAGACCCCCAAATTACAACTTAACCAATTCAAGCAATATGTCAAACAACTAGTGTGCGGAAACTTAACATATGCTATAATGTGAAATTGGTTAAAAACTATCTAAGCCGTAACAAAATAAAATCCACAGCAGATAATAAAAGGCAAAGATAGAGAGGAAGGAAGATGCAAACACAAAGACAACACGCGATGTGTTATCGAAGAGGAAACCGAAGCCCTCGGCGTAAAACCTCTCCACCGCCCTCCAAGCGGTAAACAATCCACTAGAAAATACAGTTGGGATACAAGGACAGCAATAGACCCTCCAAGCCTAATCTACCCAGTGCACCTAAGCCCTCCAAGCTTCTTGCTCCAACGAGGTTGCGCTGAACCTTTTTCTTTTCTAGCTTCCCGGATTCCGCTACTAGACCGTAGCATCAACCAATGAAGATTGGTTCCTTCCTAACTGCTTCCCAGAAATCCAAACAACTGTCTCACAGTGATGATGATGGTGAGAACCAGGTCTGGTATAATGCCTCTCAAGGATTTGACAATGGAGAGGAAGAGAGTTGGGGAATTTGGAGAGACTCTAAGGTATAGATTGTGGGTGAATCAATCTTGTTTTTCTTTAGGGTTTCTCTCTCAAAATTCTCTCTGGAAGCTCTCTTTCAATCGTGGGTAAAAGGGGTATTTATACTGGAGTGGGAGAGGAATGTGAAACGTCAGGTTTAACAAAACAGGGGTGGCTCGCGACTTGACCTCGCGGCTTGACCAAGTCGCGAGATCCAGTCGCGAGATAATCGTATGGCCAGTTGTCCTGTTTTGTCCTGTAGTGCTCCAGCTGGCATGACTGTTCACCTTCCAGCATGCTTGGCACGTGTGCTGCGTCTGGCGGCTTGCAGCCGCGAGTAACCCGCGAGTCCCAGCCGCGACTCTCTGTTTTCTTGCACACTCTTGAGCAATCTTCACTCTATCTCACTCACTACCCTTACATCAAACCCACCTAAATACAGGGTTACTAAATGCTGAATTACAAGCAAATTTGGCACGGAATAAAGCCAATTAGATGGTTGAATAAATTCAACCTTACAATTACATTTATATTTTGATTGATTAACTATTCTTGCAGTGGTGATTGACCGTGGAACTCTTCACTGTTTTTGATTTTTTGCGTGAAAGGAAGGATATTTGTTTTAAATGTTTCTATATGAATACTTAACCAGGTATATTTGATATGCCACATGCCATAATGAGAGGGGATTGTGAATTGGGTAAATTTCACTAAGATACCCACTGGCGGAGCCATGTATAATTCAGGGTGGTCATAGGACCACCCTCAACTTGGAAAAAAAAAAGTTTTATGCTTTAAAAAAAATGAAATTCCAAATTAATATGGGTTGTTGACCACTTAGAAAAAAAACTTGACCACCTTAAAAAAAATCCTAAACATCCTAAATAAAATTTGACTTGTCCAAAATTTTGGTTCATTGAAGATTAACCAAAAAATTGTGAAAAATACTATGTTCACAATATATCATCAACACTTTCATAATAAATCCTAAGCGGTAGATTGTTATCGGCGGAATTTATCCTTATGAATTTAATTAAGCTGTCAAAGGTCAGAATTGAAGCAATGAAGAACAAAGCTCTACTCAAGCAAAGCAAGTCATCAAAGTGAAGAAGAAGAAGAAGAAGAAGAAGAAGAAGAAGAAGAAGAAGAAAGATAGTAGCAGAGATGCAGAGCAGAAGAAGAAAGTTGTTTCAATTAAAAACAACAAGTAGTTTAGATGTGTGAATGTAAAACTACATGTAGTTTTAGCAGTGTATTTAAATGTCAATAAGAAGCATGTGTGAGAGTTACTTATACACACGTGTTGGTGTAGTTAGGATAGGATCTTTCTCTTTTTTGTTATTCTGAGTTTGTTAGGCTATAGATTCTTCTTCTCATAGCTATATAAATAGCTGGTTGTAATTAGTTTCTAATTAATGAAATCATTTTTTCAATCATTCATATTTCATAAATTTGTCTTTTGCAATTATATATAAAATATATAATATGATATGATATTACAGTCAATCTTTGGCATAAATATTCTGCTAAAAAAATTAAAAAAAAAAAAAAATCTCTGATATAAATAGAACAAGATGTGAATGCTCCGGCAAGAAAATTAACCAAAGACGTAAAAGTCACAATTTTCGACTCACAAATAGAGCTACCAAATGCGGGGAAACTTCCTCTTCTTATTTTTATTTCTTCTATAAAGTGAACTTGACCCTTGTTCTAGTCAGTCATGCCCATAGTAACGCGAGAGTCCATGAGAAAGTATCTTCGCTGAAACTTCCAAATTCTTATAAATTATGAACACCAACACAACACATCATTTTCATATGTAATTCTTTCGCTCTCAATCTCCCAAAATTTTTTTGTCCAATATCAGTATGAGGAAGCACCAAGTTGATTCAGGTAAGTTTTCCACTCAGACAATTAGTGACTGAATGCTATATAATTTCAATTTTAAACATTTCTGTATTTCGTAATTTTTGGTTGCAGAATTTGTTGCCAACAACTGAGACCGTGGTAGTGCAGTAATGGAAGAAAGAAGTGAATCACTAGTAGAGTACTCATTTTTCCCATCAGCCATGTCAGAGTCATCAGGCAGTTTCAGTTGTATATGGAATGGAACAAATCCAGACTCCCCTATTTACATTCCATCAATTTTCCCAGCCAACCACTCAGATAGTGAAAGTAATAGTATTCCAGGAACCAACGAAACATATCCAAAATTCTCTCATAATTCCAATTCTATAATGTCATTCTTCCCACCAGCCAGGTCTCCAAAAGACACTACCAAAAATTATGAGATAATAATTACTGTTAGAGATATATATTAGACATATTAGCCCAATGTAATAGGCCCAAGCCCACTCCTGCTTGTATTAGTAGTCTAGGGTTTAGTCGCCTATATATAATCATGTTAGGGTTCATTATAACACAGGTTATTGTACTACACTCTTATACATAATAAAGATGTAGCCCTTAAGGGATTCCTCCGTGGATGTAAGCCGTCAAGGCTGAACCACGTAACCCTCGTGTTCTCGATGTTCCTATTCTATGCTTCCTCTTCCGCATCCATTCTAGCATATACAACATGGTATAACACATCGCGATGCTAATATTTAACATGGTATCAGAGCCAAACTTCGTCCTTGGCATCAAACAAACATCTCTACACGGCAAAGAAGATTCTCACGTGCATACCACCATCTAAAGTCACACATGTTTCTCTGCTGGATCTAGAATCCACGGCATCTCGCAGCCACCGTAGCGCAGTGCTGTGTCCAAGATCCACAAACTCAAGCAAAGCCGTGACTTAACTTATCAGATCTGCGCAAATCCAAGCCTCGCCTGACGAAGCCAACACCACAGACGTGCTCCACGGCATATCGCGGCCAAAACCCAGGAACCCGACCTCCAACGGCAGCCGCACGCGCCACCACGCACGGACAATGGCTCCTGGAACTCTCACATGCGCCGCCGCAAATTCTCGACTCCCAGGCTAGATCTCAGTCACACGTGCCGCCAAGACGGCCTTGTCGTCCACCGATCTACTTGGCCTGAAAATCTGGTGGTCATACGAGGCCGCACGCGCTACCACGCGCTAGGGCTGTTTCCAGCGACTTCTCCACGCGCCGCCGCCGATTTCACAGGGTCAGGTCCTCCTATGGTTACACGCGCCCCCATGACGGCCTCGTAGCTCGCCGATCTGCCAAACCACCGAAGTCCGAGCATCAATCTCCCTCGCACGCGCTTCCACGCGCCTTCGGAATTTCCAGACACGCGCCGGTAGAATAGAACACGCGCCGAAGAGCTGCTGCTAATGACGTGTGACGTCACCAGATGACGTCACCTATCCACGTCAGCATGCCACGCAAGCCCTAGTCCACGTCATCAGAGACACGTCATCAGCCACGTCAGCAGTGTCGTCTCGTCAGCACCACGTCACCTAGCTGATCGTTGACCCGGACCGACCCGACCCGGACCACCCGGATCTGACCCATGAGCACTTTGACTGTTGACTTTGACTCTGGACAGTTGACTTTGACTTTTTGTGTTGACCTTTGACCAAAAGTCAAAATTTCCAAAAGGGCCTATCTTACTCAGTTTTTCGCGTAGATTCCAATTTTGGACTCCGTTTCTTCATTTGAAACTCCAAAATTGGTCAATTGGCACATTCTTCATTGTGGTTTCTTCAAAGGCATTCTTCAAGGCATCTCCAAGTGATCTTCTAATGCTTATCCAACCTCAAGCCTTCATCGAGCTTCCGCCTTGAGTTTGAGGGAGGGTGTTAGAGATATATATTAGACATATTAGCCCAATGTAATAGGCCCAAGCCCACTCCTGCTTGTATTAGTAGTCTAGGGTTTAGTCGCCTATATATACTCATGTTAGGGTTCATTATAACACAGGTTATTGTACTACACTCTTATACACAATAAAGATGTAGCCCTTAAGGGATTCCTCCGTGGATGTAAGCCGTCAAGGCTGAACCACGTAACCCTCGTGTTCTCGATGTTCCTATTCTATGCTTCCTCTTCCGCATCCATTCTAGCATATACAACATGGTATAACACATTGCGATGCTAATATTTAACAATTACAAATCCTTCCATCTCAGCAACAAGTTTTTCCATTTCAATAATCTTCCCACCCATCATGTCTGAGACTGAGACAGACGGTAGTTGTTCAGAGTCTGACCAATCACCTCGTGCACAATTCTCTAATTCCATAGTGTCACTATTCCCACCAGCCGAGTCTCAAACAGACAGTAGTAGCTCCAAAAATTATGAAATAATAATTCCAACTGATCCTTCCATATCAGCAAGGCCTAACCGCAGAGTCCAAATAGCAACCTTCAAAGACTTGATTAAGTTTCTGAAGCCGAAGAGGAGTAGTAGTTCAAAATCTAACCAAACATCTCAAAAATTCTCTCATTCCAAAAACAAATCTATATTGTCGTTCTTTTCCATAGCCAAGTCACAAACAAACAAATCTGAGCCTAGACGCACAATCATAACTACAAGCTTCAGAGACTTGACGGAATTTCGTTTGCAAATGCTACTTGAAGCCACTCACAACTTCTCAGAAGATCACAAGATTGGAACAGGTAGTTTTAGCTCAGTCTACCGTGCCACTTTAGACGATGGCCAAGTAGTGGCTATTAAGCGTGCTCAACTATCAATGTCTATAAAGAATGAATACGAAGATTTGTCCCACCTTAACTACAAGAATCTAGTTCGCTTATTGGGATTTTGTGAGGATAGTAACGTGCATGTAGTGGTCTACGAATACATGGAAAATGGTACCCTTCATGACCATCTTCATAAGCTTCAAAGTACTCCTCTAATATCATGGGCTGCCCAGATTAAAGTGGCACTAGACGCAGCTAAAGGCATTGAGTATCTGCATGCATATGCAGTACCGCCAATCGTACACTGTGACATCAAATCTTCTAACATATTACTAGATGCCACGTGGACTGCCAAGGTATCTGATTTTGGCCCATCTTTTATGTCATACCTTTCAATTCTTGGGGCAGGCAGTGTGGACCCCGAGTACTATAAGCGTCAATTGTTAACACCCAAAAGTGATGTGTACAGTTTTGGAGTAGTATTGCTAGAAATTTTGTCTGGATACAAAGCACTTCATAGAGATGAAAATGGTGAGCCAGAAAGTATAGTTAATTTTGTAGTGCCATACATTGCCCAAGATGAAATTTACAAGATTTTAGACCCAAAAATACCACCACCGACCCCATTTGAATTAGCAGCAGTGGCATATGTTGGGAACCTAGCACTGCATTGTGTAAGTCTAGAAGGCCGAAATCGCCCCTCAATGACTGAGATTGTACGTAGCCTACAATGAGCCTTGGATGCGTTGCAAAGTAAGACTTTCAGTTCAGGAAAAGAAGATTGAATGTAAGATTATTCTAAAATACATTAATTGATATTAATAATAAAACAAACAAATAATTCATATATTAATTTAATTATCATTTTTCTCCATAATTTCAAGTTTGGTTGTTTAGTAGTATTGCTGGTTGTTTGTTTTACAACTTTTGAGTCTTTAGTTGGATATGGTTATAGATTCAACTAGTCGCTAACCTACAATGCACCAGATAGTTATAAATGAATTAACTTTTTATAAGACAAATATATATATATATATATATGAGATAAATTCAAGTTACACCTAGTGTACTTTCACAAGAGTTACACCTTTTGTGAATCATTGATTACTATTAGATCTAAGAGTCAAAAAATACTGATAGTAGTGTCATTATTACTCCCTAAAAATTAGTGATTTAGGCATTAACACTTCTTATTAAAAAAAAAAAAAATTTTTTTTTTCCGTCCATATCATCATCTTCTTCCTCGTTTTTCTTTTTGCACTATACTTTCAGGCCTCCATCATGAATGGTGGTTGGAATAATTCTGAAAATAACATCTCAAGTCTTTTCTTCTTCTTAGATTTTGCTGTTGGAAAAAATTCTGAAAATAACTCTCAAGTCCTTTTCTTCTTGCTAGGCTCGCTGTTGAAAGAATTCTGAATATAACGACTCTATATATAAACAAAATATTTTAGTCAAGATTCTCTCTTAAAATTAATGTGAAAGAAATCTGAATATAACATCTCTATATATA
Organism: Quercus tomentella; assembly: GCA_028535165.1. Taxonomy (NCBI): domain Eukaryota; kingdom Viridiplantae; phylum Streptophyta; class Magnoliopsida; order Fagales; family Fagaceae; genus Quercus; species Quercus tomentella. Next base: position 82,267,933 of record JAPQVY010000156.1, read on the forward strand.
AACAAAATATTTTAGTCAAGATTCTCTCTTAAAGTTAATGTGAAAGCTATTCTCGCCTGGTATAACTTTTATAAACTTATACCTTTTTTACACTATCGATTTCTAAGAGATCTAACGGTTAAAAAAATACCATTAAATGCTATTGTTTTCCACCTTATTACCTAATTAATACTAGCATTCTCTTTCTCTTTCTCTCTCTCCTTATTTATTGCTTTCCACCATATAATATTTTCTTCAGCACAATCTAACCAAAAAAATTGAAAAATGATCTCATTTTCATTGATTTCACAAAACTACCCATAACAAGAGTCAAATGACTTTCAATTTGCTCCTTAAAATAAATAAATAAAGGAACTTAAAAAAAAAAAATCAAAATCTAAGAACAACTATAGACACACACGTTTTAGCTTCGTGAGAACAACTATTTAAGAGTGTCTATGTACTGTTTCTTAAGGGTATTTTTCATTTCCAGACACATTTAATAATAAAGGTCAATTCACTCCATATGAAAAGTGATGATTGATCACAGGCAAGAGCCAAGAAGTTTCTTAGAATTAGAATCCAAAGAAATACACAAAATTCGGCGAGAAGGATTAAAAATTTCTGCCTCAATTAAATGAATTATATATCAATTTTTATATATTTCGTGCTAGGCATAAAGCCTTGGATATGTATTTTTCTATTGAATATAATATTTGTAATGGTTGAATTTATTCATTAAAATAAAAGTTTTGATGGTTTTGGGTGAACTGTTGCTGTTTGAATGATTACATTTAAATTGACAGGGCTTAGATTCTTTAGAACCACAACCACCACCTGGATCTAATTCTTAATTTCTACTTTTGAGTTAATTTTGACTTTATTCTTACTAAATAACATGTACTCCGCAAGAAACGGTGAAGCTTATAAAGTGAGTATTGTATACAATGTACAAAAGTGCAGCATTATCTCCGATAATAATCACTATATATATTTGTTTAGTTCATCTTTTCGAAGACGGAATAATAGGAATATTTGACCGACTTGGAGTCTTCAATATTATTATCGTAGGTAGAGATGAACATTTAATTTCTGACTTCGAAATTATTTATTTATTATTATAAGTGAAATATTCTACGAAAAGCGGGCATGCTTGGAAAGACCATTACTCATAAGATTGATATATAATTCATTTAATTGAGGCAGAAATTTTTAATCCTTCTCGCCGAATTTTGTGTATTCCTTTGGATTCTGATTCTAAGAAACGTCTTGGCTCTTGCCATCACTCTTCCTATGGAGTGACTTGATCTTCATTACAAAAGGTGTCTGAAAACGAAAAGTACCCTTAAGAAACAATAAATAGACACTCTTAAATAGTTGTTCTCACAAAGATAAAACGTGTGTGTGTCTATAGTTGTTCTTAGATTCTGAAGTTTTTTTTAAGTTCCTTCAATTATTTATTTTAAGGAGAAAATTGAAAATCATTTGACTCTTGTTATGGGTAGTTTTGTGAAATCAATGAAAATGGGATTATTTTTCAATTTTTTTTGTTAGATTGTGTTGAAGAAAATATTATATGGTGGAAAGCAATAAGTAAGGAGAGAGAGAGAAAGAGAGAGAATTCTATTATTAATTAGGTAATATGGTGGAAAACAATAGAATTTAATGGTTTTTTTTTTTAACCGATAGATCTCTTAAAAATCTATGGTAACTTGAACCCATCTCTCTCTCTCTCTCTCTCTCTCTCTCTCTCTCTCTCTCTCTCTCTCTCCTATATATATATATATATATATAATTAGAAATAACCACATTATGTCAATTTTTATAAGATGAAACTAGGTTTGTCCACAAGTCGAGTTGTGCCCAACCCAGAACCAACTCGACCAGATCGAATGGTCAGAAATTCAACCCGTTGCCGACTGGAGTGGTTGATCAGATTGGGTGGATCTAACATTCAATGGATTGCAGTCAATTCGGTTAGAGTTGGAGATCTAAAAATCAGCCAAAATCTGCAAAAATTGACGAAATTTCGATGATATTTTTGCCAGATTTGGCGAAATCTCTCCAGATTCGATGAAATCTCACTAGATCCAATGAGATCTCGCCAAATCCAGTGGAGATTTCATGGATCTAGCTAAGATCTCACCGGAAATGGCTAAGATCTCGCCAGATCTAAAAAACTTTATCTAGAAATGCTCTATATCATGGTTCGGTTAGGTTCTTTGAGTTTTGGGGACAAACCTAGCTACCAACCAACCCACTGTTTTTGAGTTCTAGAGGCAAAGACCCACTGCTGACCGTCACCGACGTCAAGTCGGCCGATTATCAGGCCGGATCGGACGGGTTCAACGGGTGGGTTGGGTCACAGTTTTGTTTGGACACCCCTAGATGAAACAAATAAATACTACTAATTTTGCTTTCATACTATTCATTTCCACAAAAACAATTAATAGATATTCAAAACATTAGGGAAGACATGACAAACATACTTATCGCCTCCTAGACATCAAATTTCAAAATGAAACATACATGATCCACATTTTCATTTGTATATTTTTAAATATCAAGATGCTTTGATGTCAAACATGAATAAAAATATTTCTTTTAGCATTTACTCTATTTGTAGTTTGCATAGAAATCTCATCCATGTTGCCACAATGCATTAAAAAAAACATTATTCATCATGTTAAACTTCAATTATGTCCATATATTACCTTGGAGGGAGGCACATAATAGTTGGACATTTAACTTCATAGGATCTATACATTACTAAATATTTTGCAATTTTAAGTACAATCTATATCCTAGAAATTAAATTGAATTAACCATTTTTTTTAGAGAGAGAACACCAATTATATTTTTGAATTGAGAACAAAATAAACATAAATTCTTCAATCACATCAATCATAACTCGACTCTTGATCATATTTAACTATAAAAGAGGAGGTTACTAATAAATTATATATATCATAATTTAAATCAAATTCAAATCTATAGAGGTGCAATTCATCCCTCTTAGTGGATATTTTCTTCTAATGAAAACGGGAAAAAGAAAAAAAATTTTAATTCAAAAATTTTCACAAACTTCAATAACAAATCTAACAAACCTCAAAGTTCATGAACATATTTTAACATAAAAAGAAAACCAAAAACTACCCTTAAGTTCTGGAAACTCGTTTATCACAAACCAAAGCAGTGTACTTTCTCATTAAAAAGTCAATCTTCTATAATAATACATAAAAGAATTTCAAAACACTGTCCTCGAAAAACCCAATCTAATTAATGTAAGCCTTGAAAATAAAATTTGGATACCTACTGTGCATTAATCTATAATTTGATTTTTATCTTTTAAAAAAATATATTTATTTTTTAACTTTTACCTAATTTTGTAACTTCAAACTTAAAATATGCAATTCAATATTTCCAAGTGAAGATCCTCATTGGAAAAATCTAATAGTTATAAATCAAAACTTACAATTCTTAAAAGTATGATGTCAAGAGCATAAAATAGCTTTGGATAAAGGTGTAATATATGCCTTTTGATTTCTCAAGAATAATGCTATAAGAAACTTTAATACATCCAAAATTCCAAATGCTAATAATCACTATTCCATACCTATCACAAACTATTGTTACAATCTAGATTTCATTTCCAAAGATCATAGGAAAACAAACCAAATTTCTCATACATATATATATATATATATATTCACTTTATAATCTAGAAAATAAATAAATTAATTATATTAAAGATGAGAATTGGAGGAGAGGAAAAGAAACAACAAAACTAACTCCACCCCCTTCTCTTTTATTCAAACATGAACCACAAATAATTAATGAAGCCCACTCTTGCACAATATGACAGTAAACATTAGATATGGTGGAAATTAAGCACAACACTAGTATATATTTTTGAGATAACCCTAGCTTCCAAAGATGAGTTTTGGCTAAAGTCTTTGATAATCATGGAAAATATTTCATGGCTGGCTTTATATTGGAATTACAATGTTGTTTCATGCAAATTGAAAAATAAGGACTCCTAAATAGAAAAGCTACTAGCTTACGTTAAGGGTTTGTGGAGCATAAATTTTTTTTTGGATAAAAAAATCCTTATATTTTGTTGGGAAATTTAGACCCCGATTTATAGAATTAACAAGTTTTAAACCTAAGTTGTCAATTAGATTTATTATGAATTAACCTTGTTAAAACAAATAAACATCAATGTCATGTCAATATCATACATAACGGAATAATAAATATGACAATATATGATGACCTAGGAAAACCAATAAAACAAACTAATTTCATAGTAAAGGCATAATGCTTGTCTTTCGATCGATCAAGCCAGGCCGAAAGGCATAATGCTTTCCTGCTTTAACTCGATTCCAACTTTACATAAAATCACAACTTTGAGCTAGACTAAAACACTTCTAAAACATTGTTTTGATCATGATTTGCCAACAATACAAATTAGAGTTCTAAATACATAAAATCCTAAGACTTTAGAACCTAGCATATTTTACTACACTCTAAAGTTTTTAATGTTCTCTATTTTATTTTTTACTTATCCTTACAACCTCTTTGTTTTCCAATCAACGATTACTAATTGACGCTTGATTTTTTTTCTTTATCTACTTTTTATTACTTTGTATTGTTTTTTTTTTCTTTACCATCTCTCTCTCTCTCTCTCTCTCTCTCTCTCCATTGGCAACCTATCGTTATCCAAAATTTGATGATGATTCCATGACATAAAGTATGCATTTTCGTTTTTATTTTTTTAATTTAGTGTTTCTAACTTGATTTGTTTTGTATTTCATTTTTCCTTTGATGCATTGGGTGTGATAATGAGTGTTTCCTTAGCATTACTTCACTTAATAAGGAAAATTTTATTTATTTAAGCAGGCAAAATATTATATTTTAAATTTTTTAAAATTAAAAGGGAGAGGAAATATAAATAATTTAATGATATATATGGGGGATGAAGATGAATTTAAATGTTGAATGAAATTATATGAGAAAAAATAAAAATAAAATATATAACAGTAAACTTAACTTATCCAAGTCATTCTATGTAATATAATAATAGTATATTCTTATATAATATCTTTAATTCTTTATAATGCAATATGATAACATTAATTTAACAATCAAAGTGATAAAAAAATAAAAAAAATAAAAAACTCAAAACACAAAACTAAATTTCATCAACCAAATTAGAATTTTGAAGAATACAACACTTTATCAAGCTAAAATAGAGATGCAAGAAAAACAAAAATAAAATCCACCAAAAATTTGAGGGAGAAAGAGTGGGAAACCCATTTTTTGTGAGAGAAAATTTTGTAAAGAATAGAAAAGTGAATGACAAATTTATACTAAGAGAATGATAATAAAAAGAAACAAAATAAAGAAAGATAAAAGAAAAGAGGAAGAGTGATATCAAGGTAGAATGTTAAGGGAGATGAAAAGATAAAGGGAATGGGAAAGGTTGGAGAAAGTGTAAATGTTAAAAAAATGAGTACAATTTGATGAGCACAATTTTCTTTTATTTGAATTTAAGTAAAATATTACATTTTTTATTTTTTAAAACAAAAAGAGATAGAAAATATCAATAATTTAATGATAAGGAGGACGTGGTTAAATTTGAATATTGAATAAAATAAGATGAGAAGAAGAAAAAAAATAAGAAAAATTAAAATATATAACAATAAACACTAAATTATCCAATTTATGCTATATAATAGAATGCTATTATATTTTTATCTACTATCTCTAATTATTTATAACTTAATTGGATAAAATTTAACGATCGAAGTGAAATAATAATAATAATAATAACTTAGAACATAAAACTAAATCGTATCAACCTAAATTAGAGTTCTAAAAAATACAAAAATTTATCAACTTAAAGCGGAGATGCAATAAAAATAAAAATCCACCAAAACATTGAGAGAGAGAGAGAGAGAGAGAGAGAGATAACCTTTTTTGTGAGAGATAACTATGCAAAAAATGGAAGAGAGAATGACAAATTTATAGTAAGAGAGAGTGAATAAGAAGAGACAAATAAAGGAAGATGAAGGGAAAGATGGATAGTGATATTAAAGTAGAGGGTAGTGAGAAGATGAAAAGGTAAGGGAAGAAGAAAGATTGAAGAAAGTGTAAATATTAAAAAAAAGAAAAAGTGAATGTCAAAAAAAAATTATAGGAAAATTGGAAATAAAAAGGATATATATGTGTGTGTGTGTGTGTGTGTGTGTGTGTGTGTATTAAAACCGACAAAGATGAATATGCAAAGTTAATAATTTATTTATATTTTTTTTTTTTGTAAAAAAAAAGAATAATAATTGTGTGGCAAATGATGTGGCAATGAGGTGGGGCAACAAGATCTCAGTAGCAATAAATGCTATGCTTTAGCTTTTAATAGTATATAGATTCATAGCTTAGTTTCATCAGCAATATTCTGTATTTTTGTGGTACCTTTGTTTACAATGTCTGAATTGGTGGAGGCAGACCCTTTTCTCTACTCAAATTTTTTTTTTTAATTTTTGTTTTTTGTCTCTTATTTTTTGTTTTTGTGCAAGACAGTAAAAAGATGTAAATATTCTAATAAGTTAACCAAAAAGGCTAATCAGGGCTGGCTGAACCTATAGGCGACTTAGGCGGCCGCCTAAGGCCCCCACATGTAAGAAGGCCCCCAAGTAGTAATAATATAGTATATAATATTGTGTTCTCATATGAAAAAAAAAAAAAAAAATATATATATATATATATATATAGTATATAATATTGTGTTCTCATCTGATTGAAAAAAAAAAAAAAAAAAACATAGTATATAATATTGTGTTCTCATCTGAAGAAGAAAAAAAAAAAAAAAATCGTTTCTCACATTTAAGTCACCATATCTTTAGGTTGCAGAAGAAAAGAGGCTTGTTTCTCATTTGAGGAGAAAAAAAAGAAAGGGGGGGGCCGTTTCTCACTGAAGTGACATGATATCTTTAGCTTGCAGAAGAAAAGATCACAAAACACTCGTTTCTCATCTTGAAAAAAAAAAAAAATTGCCCGTTACTTACATTGAATTGACATGAAATCCCATCATCAAATCTTTAACTTGCAGAAGAAAAGATTACAAAAAGCAATAATCTTTAGCTTGTAGAAGAAAATATTACAAAAGGCAGAAAGAAGAAAAAATCACCCACTCTCTGACTCTCTCCAGTCTCCATCTTGATTGAAAAAAACAAAAAACACTCTCTTTTTTTTTGTTGACTTACTCATCAATTGGTGTTGGCAACAGACTTGATGTGTTCACAGATCTTCATTTCAGGTTCATTTTTTGTTTTCTCCTCCTTTGCCTCTTTCGTCTTCTTCATAGTTTGCTGGGTTTTTTTTTTTTTTTTTGGTTGAAGAGGAGTTTGCTCAGCTCTGCTATTGCTCATTGCTGCTGAGTAAAGAGCACAAGCAGCTGCGGCAAGAGAACAAACACAGAGACTAAAGGATTTGCCTTTACAAAAAGTGAAAAGAGAAATAGATTTCTCTAGAAGGATGATCCGGGCCCTTAAGATATCTCTAGAAGCATCATCCGGACCATTGATTTCACTTTACAAAAAGTGAAAAAAAGCTTCAGTGGATGTGGCTTCTAGAGAAAGCCTTACACGTTTTGTCTTTTGCTTTTTGATTTTTGATTTTTTTTTTTTCTTAAGAAATCAGATTTTTTTAGTGTGATGCCGTGATGAACTTTTAGTATCAGTGAATGTGTGAATCAAGTTGAGTTCTACATATTTTGTTAGTGAAGAGTATTGATAACAAAATTATAAATTTAGAATAATTTATTTTGTATTAATATTAATTTTAATTTTTTTGTGCAGGTTTAAAGTGTAAAGTGATCATATTAAGTAAAGCTACAATTGTGCTTTTTATAAACCAGGTTCTATTGTTTTATACGTTAAATTTATATTATTCTAGTTAAATTTTAATTTTTTTTTATTATTATAGATTGTATTTCATTTATTCGTAAATATTTTTTAATTACAAATGTCTACTAGAAAATATCCATCCGGATATGAAAAACTAAAAAAGAAAAGACAAAGAGAAGAACTAATTGAATCTCAAAAAGGAGCTATGGACAAATTTATTACTAGTAAAAAACAAAATCTTGTAGAAAATTTGAGTGAAAGTTTCATAAATGAAGAAGAAATTCATCAAAAAGAGTTAGAAGATAATGAAAATATACAACAAAATGATAATAATGAAGGTGGTCATGATAATGTTCAAACATGTAATGTCACCATTCTTGATAATGAAGCTCAAAATAATTTAGAGGAGAGTGAAAATATTAATGATCAACCTAATTATATTCCTACAAATATTTTTGATCCAAGTCAATGGAAAACTATTGATATAAAATTAAGAGATTTGTTAGTAGAAAATGGTCCAATAAGAGTTGATGATCTAAACTTTCCTATAGATAAGAACTCTAGACATTTTTCTACTATGCATTATATTCGAAAATTACCAAATGGAGAGAAACATGATAGAAAATGGTTAGTGTATTCGAAAGACCTAGATAAAGTATTTTGTTTTTGTTGCAAGTTGTTTAATTCAAAATCTAATACAAATCAACTAGCTAATGGAGGAACTAAGGATTGGAAAAATATTAGTTGTATTCTTAAAAATCATGAAACAAATAATGAGCATATTACTAATACGAATACTTGGATTGATTTAGAACTAAGATTATTGAAGAATAAAACAATTGATAAAAATGTCCAAGAACAAATTAAGAAAGAGAAAGATCATTGGAAAAAAGTGTTATTAAAAATAATAGCGGTGGTAAAAAATCTTGGTAAAAATAATTTGGCATTCCGAGGAAAAAACGAAAAGATCTACCAAGAAAATAACAGAAATTTTTTAAGTATAATTGAAATGATTGCAGAATTTGATCCAATAATGCAAGAACATGTTCAACGTATTCAAAATGGTGCAATCCATAATCATTATCTTGGACATAATATACAAAATGAAGTGATACAATTATTAGCAAATGAAATTAAAAGTAAAATTATAAAAAAGATTAAAGAAGCAAAATACTTTTCAATTATACTTGATTGTACCCCCGATGTAAGTCATCAAGAACAAATGACTCTCATACTAAGATGTGTGGATATTTCAATAAGTCCGATAAAAATAGACGAACATTTTGTGGAATTTTTAAAGGTAGATGATACTTCTGGAAAAGGTCTTTTCAATGAAATTATAAATGCAATAAAAAATCTTGAACTTGATATTAATGATGTACGTGGACAAGGATATGATAATGGGTCTAATATGAAAGGGAAAAAACAAGGGGTACAAAAAAGAATTCTTGATATAAATCCTAAAGCATTTTACACACCATGTGGTTGTCATAATCTCAACCTTGTCCTATGTGATATGGCTAATTCTTGTCCTAAAGCTATTTCTTTTTTTGGAGTAGTACAACGAATATACACACTATTTTCTTCTTCCACAAAACGATGGAAAATTTTACAAGATAATGTGACAGGTTTAACTCTTAAGCCATTGTCACAAACACGTTGGGAAAGTCGAATTGAAAGTGTGAAAGCAATAAAATTTCAAGTTCTAGAAATAAGAGATGCTTTGTTACAATTGGCAAAAACAAGTGAAGATCCCAAAACAAAAAGTGAAGCTGATTGTTTAGCAACATATGAGATTGAAAGTTTTGAGTTTTTGCAATCTATGACTATCTGGTATGATATATTATTTGCTGATAACTCTGTTAGTAAAAATTTACAATCGAAAGACATGCATATTGATATTGCTATAGATCAATTAAAAGGTCTCATGTCTTTTTTAAAAAAATATAGAGAAGATGGATTTACATCTGCTATGAATTCATCTAAAGGAATTGCAAGCAAAATGGAAATAGAGCCTATATTTCATGAAAAACGTATAATTCGTAGGAAGAAACAATTTGATGAGAATGTCAATGATGAGACAACACAATCCGCTGAAGAATATTTTAGAATTAATTATTTTTTATATATAGTAGATCAAGCTATTTTTTCAATTGAAAGTAGGTTTGAACAATTTCAAATATATGAAAATATTTTTGGTTTTTTATTTAATTTTGAAAAACTAAAATCACTAGATGATGATAGTTTGAAAAAAAATTGTCTTAATCTTGAATGTTTTCTCACACATGAAACTTATTCTGATATTGATGGCTTAGATTTATATTCAGAGCTAAAAGTTTTAAAAGAAGTTTTGCAAATAAATGATAACTCTCCAATTAATGTACTAAATTATATAAAAAGGCTAGAATCTTTTCCAAATACATGTATTGCTTTTAGAATATTACTAACTATACCTATTACAATTGCTTCCGCAGAAAGAAGTTTTTCAAAATTAAAATTAATAAAATCATATTTAAGATCAACTATGTCACAGGAAAGATTAAGTGGATTAGCTATATTATCAATTGAAAAGGAAATGTTAGCGGAACTTGAATGCAAAAATTTATTTAGTAATTTTGCCTCTCAAAAAGCAAGAAAAATAAATTTTAATTGAAAAAATATATATTAATTTATAATAAAAGACCCCGTTTAAAACTTTTGCCTAGGGCCCCCAAATTCGTTGAGCTGGCCCTGAGGCTAATCCAAACCAATTGCACACAAGCATTATGTCACGATAGTGTGATAGTAAACTTTTTGTTACCAATACAAAACTTAATAGGAACAAACTCATAATCAATTAATCAATTGCAGCTGATAGTATATAAATAATTGTAAACTTGTAATACTTAAACACTTCTTCTTCTCTTATGGTTATTGTTATTGTCATTGTTATTGTTATTACATTCCCAAATTAAATAGCTAGAAATTCTTTCACTTCTTATTTGCACATCATTAAAGTATCCTAATCCTTCTTTTTTCACGTCAACTTTTGTTGTTGTCTTTTCGAAGTGCTCAATAAAACAAATTGTACATAGTCTAGTACGTGAATTTTGTTCACTGATAGTACTCCTTAACGATCATGTTTTTATGTTAAATCCACACCAAAAATTTTTGCTTTGTTGTTCCCAAAACATAAAAGGGGTCAACATCAATACCAATGCCACAGGTAGGTTCAACTCACACCCTTAAAAAAGGCAATGAAAAATCCCAATCTGTTTTAAGAAGTTGTAAGTAGCAAATTTTCAGACAACAAATACGGCCCAAAGCCCATCACTCCAACCCACTAACCGTGAGATAAAATACCAGAAATTTTTATGTCCAGCTCACCAAATTTATCCCCAAGGCCCAAGCTTATTACACGCACTTGTGAGTAAAATAATTAAAGAAAACCAGCCCATGGAAAGCCACTAACATTGTCACCTGTTAGTCAAAGGCCACTAGAAAGTGAGAGGTAAAATTAAGGCAAAATTACATTGTTGGTCTTTAAAGTTTACTTACTGAACACTTTTGGTCTCTAAAGTTTCACATGTGCGTTTTTGGTCCCTGAAGTTTTAAATATGAGTGCTATTAGTCAATTTGTTTGCTTATGTGTCTAACGGAACATTGATGTGGCATATTTTAAATGCCGTGGCAACCTATTTATTATTAAAAAAATTATATATTATATTATACACATCAAAATCAGGTAAACCCAAATAATGTGGGTCTTCAACACATCAAACCCATGACTTTCTCCAAATTCAAATAGTGAAGATTGCTCAAGAGTGTGCAAGAAAACAGAGACTCGCGGCTGGGACTCGCGGGTTACTCGCGGCTGCAAGCCGCCAGACGCAGCACACGTGCCAAGCATGCTAGAAAGTGAATAGTCATGCCAGCTGGAGCACTACAGGACAAAACAGGACAACTGGCCATACGGTTATCTCGCGACTGGATCTCGCGACTTAGTCAAGCCGCGAGGTCAAGCCGCGAGTCACCCCTGTTTTGTAAAACCTGACGTTTCACATTCCTCTCCCACTCCAGTATAAATACCCCTTTTACCCACGATTGTGAGAGTGCTTCCAGAGAGAATTTTGAGAGAGAAACCCTAAAGAAAAATAAGATTGATTCACCACAATCTATACATTAGAGTCTCTTCAAATTCCTCAACTCTCTTCCTCTCCATTGTCAAACCCTTGAGAGGCATTATACCAAACCTGGTTCTCACTATCATCATCATTGTGAGACAGCTGTTTGGATTTCTGGGAAGCAGTTAGGAAGGAACCAATCTTCATTGGTTGATGCTACGGTCTAGTAGCGGAATCCGAGAAGCTAGAAAAGAAAAAGGTTCGGCGCAACCTCGTTGGTGCAAGAAGCTTGGAGGGCTTAGGTGCACTGGGTAGATTAGGCTTGGAGGGTCTATTGCTGTCCATGTATCCCAACTGTATTTTCTAGTGGATTGTTTACCGCTTGGAGGGCGGCGGAGAGGTTTTACGACGAGGGCTTCGGTTTCCTCTTCGATAACACATCGCGTGTTGTCTTTGTGTTTGCATCTTCCTTCCTCTCTATCTTTGCCTTTTTATTATCTGCTGTGGATTATATTTTGTTTTGGCTTAGATAGTTTTTACCAATTCCATAATATAGCATATGTTAAGTTTCCGCACACTAGTTGTATGACATATTGCTTGAATTGGTTAAGTTGTAATTTGGGGGTGTAAACGTTCAAAGGTGTTTATACACGTTTTTGAACTTTCATTTGGTATCAGAGCGGGTACACTTGTTATGGTTTTATTACCTAAGTGTGATCCTAGACCCCTGTGTTGTGGTTGTTGTTATGGAAAATACCATGCTGAATTGTAGCTTAAGTGTTTGTGAAAATGACTCTATGCATATGTCTGAAAGGTGTTTTACTAATGATCTCGTAGAGTTGTTAAAAACTAAGAAACATGCTAGAGTATTTGTTCACATGCTGGAATATCTTGAAAATCAGAATCATGTCTTACACAGTAGCATATCTGAATCCAAATCATTGATTAAAAAATATAAAAGAAAGAATAGAATGCTGTGTGAGATGATTGAGAATCTGAAAATGAAAAATCAATCTGAAAGAAGCATGAAAACTGATGATGAGTTTGTGTTTGAAGGTCAAGAATGTTTGTCACATGTGAACCTATTTGTGCATACCTCATTGAAGGTGTTTAATGCGTGTTTGTGGTATCTTGACAGTGGGTGTTCTCGCCATATGACAGGGGATAAGTCAATGTTTAAGACACTCAAAGAAAAGGTTGGTGACTATGTGACCTTTGGTGATGGAAGTCATGCTCAAGTCCTAGGCAAAGGAACCATTGAGATACCTGGTTTGCCGCTGTTGAAAGATGTGCTGTACATAAAAGGGCTGAAGGCGAATTTGCTGAGCATCACTCAAATTTGTGATGATGATTTCCTGGTACAATTCTGTAAGAAGGGATGCTTGATCATCAATGAAGATGGGATTCAGGTTTTGGAGGGAAATCGGACTACAGATAACTGTTATGGAATAGTTCCCACGGCACCCATATCGTGTAGAAGTGCTTGTATGGATATGTTGGAGCTGTGGCATCACAGATTTGGGCATGCCAACTTCAAACAAGTAGCAAAAGTCTCCAAACTTGAAGCAGTCGAGGGACTTCCTAAGTTTGGAAAAGTGAAGAAGACCGTTTGTGGTGCATGTCAAATGGGGAAGCAAACTAAGGCAAGTCATCACAAGGTGAATGTGATTGCCACTCCTCGGTGCTTGGAGTTACTTCATGTTGATCTAATGGGGCCTACCAGAACTGAAAGCCTAGGGGGGAAGAGATACATTATGGTCATTGTGGACGACTACTCAAGATACACTTGGGTTGAATTCCTTAGAGAAAAATCAGAAGCATGTGAGAGGTTGGAGATTCTGTGCAAGAAATTACAAAACGAAAAAGGGATTCCGATTGCCAAAATTAGAAGTGATCATGGGAGGGAATTTGAAAATGCAAGATTCGAGTCCTTCTGTGAGAAGAATGGAATTAAAAGAGAATTTTCAGCTCCCAAAACTCCACAACAAAATGGAGTGGTAGAGAGAAAAAATCGTGTGATTCAGGAGATGGCAAGAGTCATGTTGCTTAACAAGCAAATACCTCAAAAATTTTGGGGAGAAGCTGTCAACACCTCGTGTCACATTGGCAATAGGATTTTCTTTTGAGTTGGTACAAAGAAGACTGCCTATGAGATATGGAATGGGAAGAAGCCTAAAGTGAAGTATTTCCGGGTGTTTGGAAGTAAATGCTATATCCTCAATGATCGGGAGAATCTTGGGAAGTTTGATGCGAGAAGTGATGAGGGTATTTTTCTTGGGTACTCTACTACAAGTCGAGCGTATAGAGTGTTTAACAAGAGAACAAAGACTGTGATGGAGTCCATAAATGTCAAGATTGATGATGCCTTATCTAAGGTGGAAATGATTGATGATGTAGAAGGGCCGAGCACCAAAGAGCCCGATGTTGAGGTAGAAGCTTTGGATATAGAAGGTGAAGATCCTATACCAGAAGTAGAATCGACTCCCATCAACCCAAGAATGGAAACGAGATCGATGTCTAGAACATCAAGTCTTCTTACTCCTCCGGAAGTTCATCCTCCTATCTCTCGAAGTGATGAAGTTTCCACTTCAAAAGGGCCATCTTCAAGAGTTATCAAGAATCATCCGGAAAGTAACATCATAGGATCTCTTGATGACAGTCTTCGCCTCAGGAAAGGAAACATTCTGCGAGCCAATCATGTAACATATCACTGCTATCTTGCACAGTTTGAACCAAAAAGGGTTGAAGAGGCTCTTCAAGATGAGAATTAGGTTGAGTCAATGCATGAAGAGCTGAATCAGTTTGTGAGGTATAATGTGTGGGAACTTGCTCCAAGGCCTGAGAACGTTCATGTTATAGGCACAAAATGGATTTTTAAAAACAAAACTGATGAAGATGGAGAGATAATTCGAAACAAATCTCGGTTAGTAGCTCAAGGATACACTCAAGTAGAAGGAGTAGATTTTGATGAATCTTTCGCTCCGGTGGCAAGACTCGAATCCATTCGAATCCTCATGTCCATTGCGTGCACTTTGAATTTCAAACTTTATCAAATGGATGTAAAGTGCACATTTCTGAATGGATATCTAAATGAAGAAGTATTTGTTGAGCAACCAAAAGGATTTGAGGATCCTCATTTTCCAGATCATGTATTAAGATTGAAGAAAGCCCTTTATGGCTTAAAACAAGCGCCTAGAGCCTGGTACGATCGTCTTACACATTATCTTCTAGATAGAGGTTTCAAAAGAGGGTATGCCGACCGAACTCTGTTTGTCAAAAATGATGAAGATTATCTCCTTGTGGCACAAGTCTATATTGATGACATAGTGTTTGGGGCAACCATCGAAGATCGTGCTACTGAATTTTTTGAGGAGATGAAGAAGGAGTTTGAGATGAGTATGGTGGGGGAACTCACATTTTTCTTGGGTCTTCAAGTCAAACAACAGAAGGAGGGTATATTTGTATCTCAAGAGAAGTATGCCAGAAACATTGTCAAGAAGTTTGGACTAGACTCCAAAAAACATGCCTCCACTCCCATGAGCTCATCCACTAAACTAAATGTTGATTCGTCTGGAGTCGAAGTAAGTCCTACATTGTATAGGAGCATCATAGGGAGTTTGCTCTATCTTACAGCCAGTAGACCGGACATTGCTTTTAGTGTTGGCGTTTGTGCCAGGTACCAAGCTAATCCGAAGGAATCTCACCTGACTGCTGCTAAGCGAATCATTCGGTATGTGAATGGTACTTCAAATTATGGTCTGTGGTATTCAAAAGACTCAAATGCTTGTCTTGCTGGATATTCAGATGCTGACCGGGCTGGTAGTGTAGACGATCGAAAAAGTACTTCAGGTGGCTGTTTCTACCTTGGTAACAATCTTGTCTCGTGGATGAGCAAGAAGCAGAATTCCGTGTCTCTATCTACTGCTGAAGCAGAATACATCGCTGCTGGAAGTTGCTGCACTCAGCTTCTTTGGATGAAGAAATTACTTCATGACTATGAAATTCCTCAAGAAACAATGTGTGTCTTCTGTGACAACACCAGTGCCATCAATCTTTCCAAGAATCCTGTCCAGCATTCAAAATCTAAACACATAGAGATACGTTACCATTTCATTCGGGATTTGGTAGAGGAAAGAGTTGTGTGTCTTGAGTTCATACACACCGACAATCAAAAGGCGGACTTCTTCACCAAGCCTCTCGATGGTCCACGGTTTGAATCACTCCGTAAGACCATTGGTGTCGGTACAATTCCTTGACTCTCTTGTGTGTTGTGTGCTTCACATATTTATAACATGATAAGTTTGTTTGTGTTGGGGCACACACTTCTTTGTTAGCTCTTTGTGCAACATGTTTATTGTTTGTTTGTCCATTTGTGAATACTGTTGCTTCTTTCTATGTTTGTTCAATCATTTTCTTCTTTTATGTCAAAAATCCAAAAATCACATAAAAATTAGAAAATCAAAAAGCTTGATTGACATTGTTGAGTTTTTGTCTCAAAACTTGTTTTGCCTTGTACCTTTGTGCTAATGGCTTTGTGCATTTTCGAGCATTGCTTGTTTCTTTGCACTCATATCTCTGTGGGACAAATCTTGAAATCTTTGTGATTGTTGTAAATAGATCTTCAAACTTGTCATGAATGATGAGTGAATGGTTATGTTGATCTTGAGACATGCATAGACTTGTGTCTATATATCTTCCCACTCTTTATTTTTGTTATTGCTAAAAAGAGCTCACCAAATGTAAATCTCCAAATGAAAAGAGATATTGAGCTGCAAAAGCCTGTCGCACATACTAGTATTCGACTAGGAAAAAGGGAAAGCGACCCAAAAATTAAAGAGAAATGTTTATTCAAAAGGCCAAAGGCTTGTCCATTAAAGAGATTTATCAAATATCACTCTCACAATGAGAGGTGATTGCCATCAAAAGATCAAAAAGATCATTTGTTATGATTGAAAGTGGAGTCAAATGTAAAGCTCCAAGTTATGTTATCAAGTTATGTGGGAGGTCATATATACATATTTCTATAATTGAGATGGGTCACATGATCTAGTGCTAATTGTGTATGTCTTGGTTGAATTGATCATTGAAGCTTCACATTAGACTAAGGACTATCTCATCGTTGATATCCACACACAACACACAAGTTTATGTTCAATAAATGCCATATTCATTTGTGTGATTGTACTTGATGAAATGTGTTTTCACATGCTCAATCTTTGTTAATTCATGCACAAAAAGATTTTTGAGTGTTTTAGGTGTTTTTGGAAAGTATTTTGTTGAAAAATCTGAAAATTTCAAAAATCCAGTTTTGCCCTGTTTTGGCGGCTTAGTCGCGGGTATGTCAAGTCGCGTGCCTCAGTCGCGTCTTCGCGGTTCATTTTTGGCGACTTGTTCGCGAGTGGAAGGTCCAGTCGCGAGGGTTACTCAGAGATTTTCGCGGCTCATCTCGCGACTCACTCGCGGGTAGACCTTCCAGTCGCGAAAAACACTTAGAAAATGTTTTTTCAAATTTTTGTCCTTAAGTGTTGTGGCGGCTTGATCTGGCGACTTTTTGGCGACTAGTTTCAGTCGCAAAAATCGCGTGTTTTGGAAATACAGGGGCAGTTTCTTTAAACTTTTTGTTTTTCCCTCGATCTTTTTGTGACTATTCATTGTCTTTCTCATCTGCTCTTACCCATCCACACCGTGCCTCCATTTTCGATCTCCATTGTTTGCCTCTTTTCAGCTCAAAATCATCGAGTAACAGGTATGGTTTTTCTGTCTTGAACTCTATTCTACTTGTTGTTATGGTTTTCCCTCTGGATTATTCGCATTTGATTGTGATTTTGAGATGGGTTTTTAGCTCAGTTATTACTCTTTGTCCATGCTTAGCTTATGGAAGCGTTTGTTTCTGTTTTGAGCTATTTTATATTGTTGGTTTTGTTCTTCATCATGTGCTTAGCTAGGGTTAGCTATTTTTGTCTGATCTGCTGTTGATGTGGTGTTTCAAAATGATCCTGTGTGGTATCCTGTTGATGTGTTGTTGAATATGGGTCCTTTTTCAGCTGATTGTGTGGTTTTATTTTGACTCCCTCTACTGTGTAGTTCAATTTGGGCCATTTGTGTCCCTCATTGCTATTGTCTGGCCACTTTCATCCAGCTATTAGGGTTTCTTCATTATCCCTAAATTTCCACTAACCCACTACTAATAAAGTCTGTTGGATTGTGTTCTGCCGTTTTCCTTGTTCATAATACAGACTAGTCATGTCACCATTCAAGAAAGCTGCTGTGAAAGGAGGAAGTTCCAAAGGGAAGGAACCAGTAATTGATGTTGATGATTACCCACCTCAAACAAAAGGGACTCGCTCTTCATCACAGAGATTCGATCCCAACAAGTTCAGATCATATGCAGCCTATCAGTCTTATGCGAATTACTTTCTACATGCCACACCTTTACTAGAAAGAGCTGTGGATCAGTCCTCACTTCATGACACCGACATTCCGAAATGGTTTGCTCACAAGGATTGGAATTACCTTCTCTCTAATCTGGATGACGCGTATGAAGATTTGG
Source organism: Quercus tomentella (assembly GCA_028535165.1). Lineage (NCBI taxonomy): Eukaryota > Viridiplantae > Streptophyta > Magnoliopsida > Fagales > Fagaceae > Quercus > Quercus tomentella. Next base: position 82,286,472 of record JAPQVY010000156.1, read on the forward strand.
TAAAATAATTTTATGCTAACGCAATTGTGGAAGGAGATGAACTTAAGTGCTGGGTTCGGAAAAAGAGCTTTTCTGTCTCTCCTGCATATCTGGCAGAAATTCTTCACATCAACAGACCAATTTTCCGACATTCACCGGTTTATGATGATCTCTGTCCTGATGAGGAGCTTCTCAAAGAAAGTCTTGGTCAAGACTTGGAGTTCTCACCCAATGGGAAATCCATCAGTGTTTCCTCTCTTTCTCCTAAACTGAGAGTGCTTACAATTGTGATGTTTCACAATTTGTATCCTTTATCAAGCACTGGGTATATGAACCTCGGACGTGCTTTGTTTCTTCATGATCTAATCTCTGATGTGGAAATAGACATTTGTGCTCATATCTTTCATGTTCTGCACAAAACGGTTCTTCGAACTGAGTCTCGGATCTGCATTCCTTTCTGCATTCTCATCTCACGGATCTTAAAGCTCAAGGGAATTTATCCAATGGCAGATGAATCTCCTATCTCAAAACCAAGTCCAATCAACATGCGTACACTCAATGCAAGCATTGGACATAGTTGGAAGAGAGTCAAACCAGAAACTTCTGCATCTCACAGTGGCTCTCATTTCAGCACTCTCTCCCTAGATGAGAAACTTGATCGCATTGTATCCTCTGTCCACGAGTTGAATACACAGATGTCTGGACTCACAGCGTCTCTACACCATCAAAGCACTCGATGGGATATGAAGTTTACTTCTCTTCAAACTCAATTGGATCAAATTCAGAGAAAGCTGGAAGAGGATGAATAGCCTATTCCATGACAAAAAGGGGGAGTGATAGGCATGATCAGAGGGGGAGGATATTACCTAAGGGGGAGTGTCTTTACATTCTTCTTCAGTTTAAGTTTTCACTTTAAGTTGATATATTGTGTTTTGTAAACTGTTATTCAGGATATTTTTTGTCTGTACCCATGTGCTTTTGTAAGCTTTTAGGGTTAATGTTTTATGCATAGTTTGTAGGCTTTATGGTATGTAACTTGCTTAATTGCAGCCTTTATGCTATGTTGAAATCAGTACTTTAATCTAAATGTCTTGCATTTTGATTTATGTACTGTCACTCTTGTGCCCTTGTAGGATTGTTCCTAGATGCATATACCTTGTGTACTATGCATTGGTTGAGTGTTGAACATACAAGTGTCTTGCCTTGTGCATGTTAACTTGTATGTCCTTGTGTTCATTCCAAGTGTGAATGAGCACTGTGTTCACTACCTTGTGGTGTTCACTTGGTTGATCAAGCCATGGTTTGTTTCTTAACTCCATCTTTGCTTGATCACATATTGTCTGTTTCATATGCATTTTATGATTTTCTGCTTACAATGATCATGGTGTATTGTTGTGTTTCAGGAGTATTATGTTCATATGATTCAAGTGCTTCACAGCTTCTAGAGTTAGGTGTGAGTGAGTTTTGTTCAACTGTTCCCAACTCACATGTTAAGTCTAGAGTCTGTTTTAGGGTTTTGTCACGGAATAGCCAAAGGGGGAGATTGTAAGGTTGAATTTATTCAACCATCTAATTGGCTTTATTCCATGCCAAATTTGCTTGTAATTCAGCATTTAGTAACCCTGTATTTAGGTGGGTTTGATGTAAGGGTAGTGAGTGAGATAGAGTGAAGATTGCTCAAGAGTGTGCAAGAAAACAGAGACTCGCGGCTGGGACTCGCGGGTTACTTGCGGCTGCAAGCCGCCAGACGCAGCACACGTGCCAAGCATGCTAGAAGGTGAACAGTCATGCCAGCTGGAGCACTACAGGACAAAACAGGACAACTGGCCATACGGTTATCTCGCGACTGGATCTCGCAACTTAGTCAAGCCGCGAGGTCAAGCCGCGAGCCACCCCTGTTTTGTAAAACCTGACGTTTCACATTCCTCTCCCACTCCAGTATAAATACCCCTTTTACCCACGATTGTGAGAGTGCTTCCAGAGAGAATTTTGAGAGAGAAACCCTAAAGAAAAACAAGATTGATTCACCCACAATCTATACATTAGAGTCTCTTCAAATTCCTTAACTCTCTTCCTCTCCATTGTCAAACCCTTGAGAGGCATTATACCAAACATGGTTCTCACCATCATCATCACTGTGAGACAGCTGTTTGGATTTCTGGGAAGCAGTTAGGAAGGAACCAATCTTCATTGGTTGATGCTACGGTCTAGTAGCGGAATCCGAGAAGTTAGAAAAGAAAAAGGTTCGGCGCAACCTCGTTGGAGCAAGAAGCTTGGAGGGCTTAGGTGCACTGGGTAGATTAGGCTTGGAGGGTCTATTGCTGTCCATGTATCCCAACTGTATTTTCTAGTGGATTGTTTACCGCTTGGAGGGCGGCGGAGAGGTTTTACGCCGAGGGCTTCGGTTTCCTCTTCGATAACACATCGCGTGTTGTCTTTGTGTTTGCATCTTCCTTCCTCTCTATCTTTGCCTTTTTATTATCTGCTGTGGATTATATTTTGTTTTGGCTTAGATAGTTTTTACCAATTCCATAATATAGCATATGTTAAGTTTCCGCACACTAGTTGTTTGACATATTGCTTGAATTGGTTAAGTTGTAATTTGGGGGTCTAAACGTTCAAAGGTGTTTATACACGTTTTTGAACTTTCAGATATCTACATAATTGCATCTATACACAACCAAGCAGAAGTCTCTCAAGAAAAAAAAAATACCCATCTTTCAAATTGAACACTGAAAAATCCTTAGACCCTCAACTTAAATGCGCTGGTATAATAATTTCAATATGTATTTGATCAAATTGTTAACTAAAAATACTCAATACAATGGTCACTTTCATTTCTGACCAAAAGAATTAATGAAACCAAAGAATACAAAGTCTCAGGTTCAACGAATATATGTATCTACATGTAAAATAAATGTTCATGCATGGTGAGAGATCCAACTAGAGTGATTGAGATGAGTGGCATAGGCCTTGACAAACTTGTCGTCTCCATCTTCTTTTAGTGCTGTTACTGCAGCGGTGGAGTTTTGCAGTAGGAAAATCCTTTAATATATATACATATATATAAGTTATTTGATTATGAATTGAACATATTTCTAGAACTTGTTTGGATTTCGAGAAAATGAAGGGAAAATGAAAAAAATGATCTGGGTTGTTTGAATTTGGAGAAAGATCCAATTTTAATGAGTTTGATGTGTTGAAGACTCATATTATTTGAGTTTACTCGGTTCTATGTTTATAACATGATGTATAATTTTTTAATAACAAATAGGTTACCACATCATTTAAAACATGCCACATCATTGTTCCATTAGACACATAGACAAACAAACTGATGGAAGCTTTTTTTTTTTGAGAAACAAACTGATGGAAGCTAACAGAGAGACTAATAACACTCATATTTAAAACTTTAGGGACTAATAATACTTGCTTGAAACTTTAGGGACCAGAAGTACTCAGCAAGTAAACTTAAGGGACTAGACTAGCATTGTAGTTTTCCCTAAAATTAAATCCCATGGACCTAGCTAGCAGAGCCTATGAACTATGCTGATTCAGTACATGGGAAAAAGTCAAGGATAAGCCCTACGAAAGCTGAGTGCCGAAGTCAATCCAAATGAGAATTAGGACCACCAGACCAATTGTTGAGATAGATTTGCTAAGACCCACAAGGAACTCAGAACAACCCAAATGATGTAAGGCCCTATTGTATAGCAATTAAGCCATAGCAAGATATGAATGCTCTCGGGAAGCAGATGAGTCGAAAACTCAGAGTCACATTTTTGACAAATAGAGCTACCAAACGCACTTTCTTCACTACTAAACAACTGCTCACCGCAAGGAAGCCTCTTCTGGAAAGTGAACTTTGGCACTTGGTCTAGTAAGTCACGTGGAAAGGAATGCGAGAGTCCATGAGAAAGTATCTTCGCTGAAACTTCATAGTTGTTATAAACTATGAACACTGACACACCATTTTTCATATGTAATTCTTTCGCTCTCAATCTCCCAAAATTTTTTTGTCCAATATCAGTATGAAGAAGCGCCAAGTTGATTCAGGTAAGTTTCAAAGAATTTTGAGACAGACAAGAAAAATTTAGTGATCGAATACTATATAACTTCAACTTTAAACATTTCTATATTTCGTAATTTTTGGTTGTAGAATTTGTTGCCAACAACTCGCACCGTGGTAGTATAGTAAAGGAAGAAAGAAGTGAATCACTAATAGAGCACTCTCTTTTCCCATCAGCCAACTCAGAGTCCTGCAGTTTTAGTTGGATAAGGAATGGAACAAATCCAGACTCAGATAGTGAAAATGATAGTTTTTTAGAATCCAACGAAACATCTCCAAAATTCTCTCATAATTCCAATTCCATAGTGTCATTATACCCACCAGCCAGGTCTGCAACAAACAGTCTCGAAAATTATGAGATAATAATTACAAATCCTTCCATTACCATACCCTGTTTTTCCATTCCATTAATATTTCCACCCACCATTTCTGAAACTGAGATAGATGGTAGTTGTTCAGAATCTAACCAATCACCTTGTGGAATAGCACAATTCTCTTATCCCATAGTGTCACTATTCCCACCAGCCAGGTCTAAAACAGACAGTAGTAGCTCCAAAAATTATGAAATAATAATTGGTCAGATCTTGCCCACCCCAAACTTGAGGATCTTTAGTTTTACAGAATTAAAGGTTGCAACCAAGAATTTTAGTCCTGATATAGTACTTGGTGAGGGAGGATTTGGGTAGGTTTTTAAGGGTTGGCTCAAGGATAAGGGGCAATCCAAGAATGGAAATAGGATGGTAACTATTGTCAAAAAATTGAGCCTTGAGAGCGTGCATGGATTTCAAAAGTGGCAGGTAATTCTACCCAACTGCTAGGGAATAATATATAGTTGTGAAGTTCATGTGTTTTGAATTCCTTAAGTCCTTTCGATTGCACTTTTACCGTGCTTCTTGTGAACCCATTTCGGCCTCTCAGTTGCACTTTTACTGTGCTTGTTGTTGCTATATTCATCATTGCTTGTTTCTTTTTAATGTACCCTTCTCCACTGATGGGAAATAGAACGGTAACTGCTGTCATCATTGCTTGTTGCACTTTTTAATGTGCATTGCTAATTAAGTTCAAATTAGCACGTTGATTTCAAAGATTTGAGATTTAGAGCGGACATTGCAAACAATCCCATATTTTGTGATGATAACTATAATGAACCCTTCGATATATTATATCCAAAAGAAACCTTTGGATATGCTATTTTTCTGTGTCTTGAATAATGTAAACAATTGTAGAGAAAGAAAAAAGAGGAAACAATGTATTCAATTGTGATTTGGTTTACTTTGGCTGAACTGCAGCTTCCTCATTGCTACTAAGTCTGGGGTACACAATACTATTCTAGTTAGAATGATTAGTGCAAATGGTGCCTAACATAACTAGTTTTAGTGGAGACCAAGGCTTTATAGGCAATTAATTACATGATGTTGTGAATGCTTGTTCTGTAATAGATTAAGGCACAGTTCTTTTTTCTCTAAACTACATCAGGGCACCCCCCCCCCCCTCCGCCCCACACACCAACAACCCACACACAGATGCATTATTTGGAGTTTGGTTAGATGTTTTAGTAATTTGCTTTTTAACATTACATTCAAACCATGTTAAATATGTATGCTTATCTCAGTGCTAATTTATAGGCGCAATCAGAGGTGACTTTCTTTGGAAGGCTCTTTCATCCTAACCTAATCAAGCCAATAGGCTACTGCTAGGAGGACAGAGAGTTCCTCCTCATTTATGAATTCATGCAAAACGGCAACCTAGAAAACCATCTGTTTGGAAGTAAAAGCTTAAAACATAATTGAATTCTATTACTGTCCATATGTGCAGGGAATGTGCTGTGAATGTGATTCAAATATAAATGTTCATTTGGTTTCCCATACACATCTTTTATTTATGCAGGGGGGGTTAGCTATTGGGCCATTTCCATGGGATATACGGCTTAAGATTGCAATTGGAGTAGCTCGGGGCCTGGCATTTTTGCACACATCTGATAAGCAAGTTATTCATAGAGGTTTTAAATCCTCCGATATACTGCTGGATGGGGTAAATTTCTATTGAAAAGTGAATAACTATCAAATTACAAGAGATGCACAAAGGAATGATATATTGCTACTGTCCATAGCCCATTGATTATTATATCATCTTTTCATCTTGTTCACATTTCCAACCTTTATGCACACCCATTTTTCCCTTTGTGAACCCACCTCTCACAATTGATCCACCACGTCATGGAATTAAAAAGTTTAAAAATTCCTTGGTCACAAAAAGAATGTCTCACAAATAAAGTTTGAACTAGTCTAACTTTTGGTTTTATTGCAGTCCTATACTGCCAAGATATCAGACTTTGGCTTGGCGAAGTTGGGTCTATCAGCTAGTCAATGACATGTGACAACACGAATAATGGGCACTTATGGTTATGCAGCACCAGAGTATGTTGCTACAGGTATTATTTCTGCCAAAACTTTTGGATTTTTGGTGCTCTTAAGGCCAAATGAGGGTGAGGCTTAAGCTTGAGCTAAATTTTGGCAAACTTCAGCTACTTCACTTTGAATGTTTTAAAAGCTGTGCCATGACAATATGTTATGCTGATTATACAGGGCATCTGAGCATCAAAAGCGACATATATGCTTTTGGTGTTGTTTTAGTTGAGATACTAACAGGTTTATGGGTATTTGATACAAATCGTCCAAGTGGGAAACAAAGTTTGGTGGATTGGATCAAACCATATCTATCAGATATAATAAAGTTGAAACAAATCATGGACTCCCGGTTGGGGGGAAAATATCCATCCAAGGCTGCATTCCATATATCTCAACTTGCTCTAAACTATGAAGCACGGGTGCGTTTCGAGATTCGGGTGGGGGTGCGGGTGTGGGTACGGGTGCAGGACTTGGCAATTTTTGAAAAAGTAGGGTGTGGGTGCGGTGATTAAAAAATTATTAAAAATATTTTTATTTATATTTTCTATATATTACTATGTATAAATTATAAAATTATGTCTTGAAAATACAATTTTATGATTTTACAATTATAATTGAAATTATATTTTTAAAATACAACTTCACAAAATATATGCAAGACTGTGTAACTAATTATATACAACAATAATTAATCTATATTAAAATCTCAATTGTTTTATAGGGCACAACTTCACACTTGTGTTTCATTCATATGCTAAACTAAATAAAGCCATAGTGCTTCTATAGTTCTTACACGCACCTCATCAATGAATGTTGAGTAGGACCTACTCTCCTCAAAAAGTCCTTCCCATAACTCATAACAAAACCCACACCCACTCCACATCTGACATCACTCTCCTTTCCTCTCCTCTTTCCAAAACAAAAAAGAAAAATCTTCCACTCTACAAGGAAAGAAATGTTTTCAACGCCTCCTTTAAAGTTCCATCCTCATCCTTCACTAAACATGCCCATGGAAAACTACTCCTTCCGGACCTTCACTTCATACCCAGACTTCAACAAATCCTCAGCGGCATGAATCAAGGCCGATTTCAGCTTGTTTCGGCCATTTTGGTAATTTTGGTCTCCGGCTGATATGACCTGATTCGACTGATATAGCCCGATTCTGGCCGAATCGGTGCAAATCGAAGTCAAGTCGAAAGGAATAGAATTGAGTCGATGCGAACCTAAGAAAAAAAAAAAAAGCTCAGATGCGGCACTGACGCTCGGGTAGCCGTGTTGGACACCACACCCCATGTTGGACTCCGATGCGGCACCCTTCTAGTCGCGTCCATGCTTCATAGCTCTAAAGCGCCTTGCAGCTGAACCTAAGCTCTGACCATCAATGAAAGAAGTTTTAGAAAAATTGGAACGGTTTGAAGTTGCCAATGAAAGACCAAAGGAGCCTAGAAATCATGTTAGTCATCCTGTGGTTCATCGATAAGGCCAGTAACCTTTGCACCATCATTCTCCACTTCATCCTAGACTAGATGGAAATCCATCCTACCTAAATTCCTCTCGAGTAAGGTGACTTTGATACATCTGCTGCATGCAAGCATAATTCTTCACTTGTATGCTGATTGTTACTCATGAAAAACAACAATTCCCACTTTATTTTTTAATTTCGATTAATGTGACCTTTTGTAAGTTACAATGAGTATTATTATTTTACTGGTGACTTGTATGTACTAAATGAGTATTTAGCAGTGGGACTGTAATTATATAGAAGGTCTGGTGAGTTGTGCTTAACAGCTCAAGGATGTGTTACAAATTTAGCCCAAAGCCCATCACTTTGACCCATTAACCGTGAGATAAAATACCAGAAATTGTTATGTATAGCCCACCAAATTTATCCCCAAGGCCCATGAATTTTTCTATTTAAAAGAATCCAATTTTGATCCATACATATTTGACTCAAGCTTATTACACCCATTTGTGAGTAAAATGGTTCAAGCTAACATTGTCACATGTTAGTTGAAGGCCACTAGAAAGTGAGATGTAAAATTTGTTAATGTGTATAGTGTTGTGGGCTTTAGGCCCAACTAGATTACTTGAATAATACACATTCTTGTACTATACTCTTACTTGTACTGCACTTATATGCCTCCTACATAAAGGCACTTGTGCGTATTCTTTTGCTGTGAAATACAATATACAATCATTTAGTATTTTTAACTTGGTATTAGAGCCATTGCTCTAACTTTCTTGTGTCTTGCAGTTTTGTCTTTGTTGGAATTTTCCACTACCTAGACTTCGTCGGTCAGTAAACCTTTTTTGCGCCCTCTCCTGACTACTCGACTACTATCAGAGGTGCTCAAGGTTGAATCTTCACTGCCAGAAGCTTGAACACTGCCACCAAGATCACTGCCTTCGTTGGATCTTCCACATCGAACCTCCGATTAGGACATAAGACATATCACCGTGTATGTTTTCAACCGATCTGCACTACTACGTCAGAATCATCATCATCTGACCCTACACGCTCTGGCACATGTCGGTCAAAGATTCGGTAGTTTTTCCATGCACCTCATACGCCTTCAGTATTGCTCCGATCATCTCACCGCCGCCGTCATTGGAATATTCTTTCTCCGATCTATATCATCAGAAAAGAATCGGCCTCATCGGACTCTCAACGTGCCTTCATGTGCCGTCCAAAACTACAGAAAAGATTGAACCACGCACCTCATGCACTCCACGCACTGCTGGGTCACCTGTTGACGTCATCATTGCCACGTTAGCATCCATGTAAGCCCTAACTGACGTCATCAGCTTACTTCATCTTGCTGACGTCATCACTGGGAGTTGATTGTACCATTGACCGTTGACTTTTTTCTCAGAGTTGACTTTTTGCCACAATATTGAGACTTGCTATCATCACAACAAATCAGCTATTTCAATTTCTACTGCTACTGTTGCTAACACTGAGAGTGTCCAACCAATGGCTCTCGTCTCTGCACAGTCTAAGTCTTCAAGTCGCACTTTCACCATGACCACAGATGACCTTAAAAAATCATCGCTAATGTCATTTGTATGGTTGGTAATACATCTTATTCCTCTTCTCTCTCAGCTTTATCTGGTATGTCTCCTTCCTCTTGGCTTATGGATTCTACTTGTTGCAATCACATGACACCTCACTCGTCCTTATTTTCTGAACCTAAACCTGCACTACACCCTTTTAATATTTGCACAGCTAATTGTCCCATTGAAAATAAATTGTAAGAAAGGTCAAGAACATTAAAGACCCCAGGAACTGAGAGGTTGGAGGTCGAAACGGAACCTATATTATAACCAGACATTGTGGAACCATTTGCTGTGCTGAGTTGGGTTATCACATTATCTTTGATTATTCTGGGTGTATTGTGCAGGATCCAAGGACAGGACAAGAGCTTGGGACCGGTCTCAAAGTTGGGCATATGTTTCCTGTGGACAACCTTCGTCTTCCACTTATTGCTTCAGTTTCTGTTGCTGCAGCTGCTGCAGTTCCTTTTATTCCTTCCCTTATAGTTTGGCATGCTCGACTTGGTCATGCATCTTCTTCTCGGGTACAACAATTAGCTTCTAGAGGTTTGTTAGGTTCAGTGTCTATAGAAAATTTTGATTGTGTTTCATGTCAGTTAGGAAAACAACCAGCTTTGCCTTTCAATACTAGTGAATCAATATCCACTAATATCTTTGACCTTATTTATTTTGATGTTTAGGGGCCTTCCTCTGTCTCTAGTATTGGTGGATCTCGATATTTTGTTGTCTTTGTGGATGATTACTCTCGCTATAGCTGGATTTTTAATATGAAACATCGTTCTAAATTATTGCAAGTATATTCTAATTTTGCAAAAATGGTTGAAACTCAATTTTCCAAACGTATCAAAATTTTTCAATCTGATAATACTCTTGAGTACACTCAATATGTTTTCCAAGCTTTTTTGCATTCCTACGGCATTGTTCATCAACTAACTTGTCCAGGTACCTCTCAACAAAATGGTAGAGCCGAACAAAAACTTTGTCATATTCTTGACACTGTTTGTGCTCTCCTCTCTGCCAAAGTTCTTGCACCTTTTTGGGGCGAAACTTCTCTTCATGCTATTAATCTCATTCCAAGTCCTATTATCCAAAATTAAACTCCATATAAGCACCTTTTTTGGTCACCTCCAGACTATCACCACCTTCGCTCCTTCGATTCTGCTTGTTTCGTTCTTCTTCAACTACATGAGCATAACAAACTTAAGCCTCAGTCAAGGCTTTGTTATTTTCTTGGCTATGGAGAAACTCAAAAGAGTAATCAATGTTATGATCCTGTTTCTCATTGTTTTCGTATCTCTCGAAATGTTGTATTTTGGGAACATCGCCTCTTTGTTGAGTTCTCTCACTTTCGTGCCTCCCTAGCTTCCTCCTTTGTCTTAGATCTTTTTCCAGATGAGGCACATATTCCTTCTGTAACTGCTCTTGATCCTCCTATAGTTGCCCTTGATTCTCCTGTAGACTTCTCTATCCAACCACCAGATATCCTTGATCCCTTTCCTAGTTCACCCTTTAATAAACAGGCGGAAGATGAACAGGTCGAAGACGAACTACCTAACCCTAAGCTTGGGTCCCTTGCTCCTGCTCCACCTGAAGATCAGGCACAAGACATTCCACCTCGTCATTCAACTCGAGTAAGATCCATTCCTGCACATTTACTTGACTATCATTGTTACACTGCCCTTGCTAAACTGCACAAGCCTCACACTTATCGTGAGGCTTCCACTGACCCTTTATGGCAGATTGCAATGAAAGAGGAACTTGATGCATTATCTAAAAACCATACTTGGGACTTGGTGACTCTCCCTCCTGGGAAATCTGTGGTTGGTTGTAAGTGGATCTATAAGATTAAGACTCGCTCTGATGGGTCCATTGAGCGCTACAAAGCTCGTCTTGTTGCAAAAGGTTTTACACAGGAGTATGGAAGAGACCTTTACTTCGGTTGCTCGTATCTCATCTGTTCGTGCCCTCTTAGCTGTTGTTGCTACTAGTAAATGAGACTTTTTTCAGATGGATGTCAAAAATGCATTCCTTAATGGAGATTTAACTGAAGAAGTTTATATGCAACCTCTTCTTGGTTTCTTTGTTGAATCAAGCAAGGTTTGTCACCTTCGACGTGCACTTTATGGCCTTAAACAAGCTCTACAAGCTTGGTTTGCCAAATTCAGCTCTACCATCTCTCACTTGGGTTACATGGCCAGTCATTATGATTTTGTCTTATTTCTTCGTCGCAGTGATAAAGGCATTATTTTATTTCTCTTGTATGTGGATGATATGATCATAACTAGTGATGACCTTAGTGGCATTCAAGAATTCAAGGATTTTCTTAGTCAGTGGTCTGAGATGAAAGATCTTGGACATCTCAGCTACTTCTTGGGTCTTGAAATCACTCATTCTACAGATGGACTTTACATTACTCAAGCTAAGTATGCCTCTGAACTCTTTTCTTGAGCTGGACTCATTGATAGCAAGACTGTTGATACTCCAGTTGAGCTCCATGCACACCTGACTCCCTCAAGGGGGAAACCATTGTCTAATCCCTCTCATTATAGATGCTTGGTTGGCAATCTAGTTTATCTCACTGTTACTCATCCAGACATTTCCTATGTTGTTCACTAGGTGAGCCAGTATTTGTCTGCTCCATGATCGACTCACTATACTGCTGTTCTACGCATTCTTCGATACCTAAAGGGGACTCTCTTCCATGGTCTTTTCTACTCTACTCAGTCTCCTCTTATTCTTTGTGCATTTTCTGATGCTGATTGGGCAGGAGATCCCACTGATCGTAAGTCCACCATTGGTTATTGCTTTCTTTTTGGTTCTTCTTTGATTTCTTGGTGAAGTAAGAAACAAACTCATGTGGCCAGCTCCAATACTGAAGCAGAATATCGTGCCCTTGCTGATACCACATCTGAGCTCCTTTGGCTACGATGGCTTCTCAAAAATTTAGATGTGTCTACATCCTTTGCTACTTCTCTTTATTATGACAACCAAAGTGCCATTCATATTGCTCACAATGATGTCTTCCATGAATGGACTAAACACATTGAGATCGATTGTCATTTTATCCGTTATCTTCTTGTCCATGGTGCTCTCAAGCTGATCTCAGTCTCCTCTAAGGATCAACTTGTAGATATCTTCACCAAGTCATATCCTAAGGGATGCCTTCGTACTTTGGTTGACAACCTCAAGTTGGTCTCACATTCACCTTAAGTTTGAGGGGGGCTGTTAATGTGTATGGTGTTGTGGGCTTTAGGCCCAACTAGATCACACATTCTTGTACTATATTCTTACTTGTACGGCACTCATATGCCTTTTATATAAAGGCACTCGTGTGTATTCTTTTACTGTGAAATACAATATACAATCATTCAGTATTTTTAATAAATCCCTTGGACCTAGCTAGCAAAGCTTATGAACTTGGGCTGATTCAGTACATTAGCAAAGTAGAGGATAAGCCCCATGAAAGCTTAGTGCCAAAGTCAATCCAATAAGCTAAAACCCACAAAGAACTCAGAACAACCCAAATGATGTAAGGCCCTATTGTATAGCAATTAAGCCATAGCAGGATATGAATGCTCTCGGGAAGTAGATGAGCTGAAGACTCAAAGTCACAGTTTTGACAAACAGAGCTACCAAACGCACTTTGTCGCTACTGAAGAACTGTTTAGTGCAAGGAAACTATCTCTTCTAGCAAGTGAACTTGGCCCTTGAACTTGGCCCTTGGCCCTTGGCCATGAGAAAGTATCTTAGCTGAAGCTTTCAATTTTTTCATATGTAATTCTTTCACTCTCAATCTCCCAAAATTTTTCTGTCCAATATCAGTATGAGGAAGCACCATGTTGATTCAAGTAAGTTTCAAAGAATTTTGAGTCAGACAAGAAAAACTTAGTGTTTGAATACTATATTATTTCAACTTTAAATATTTCTGTATTTTGTAATTTTTGGTTGCAGAATTTGTTCCCAACAACTCGCATCGTGGTAGTACAGTAAGGGAAGAAAGAAGTGAATTACTAGTAGAGTACTCTATTTTCCCATCAGCCAACTCAGAGTCTGGCAGTTTTATTTTGATAAGGAATGGAACAAATCCGGACTCCCCTATTTCCATTACATCAATCTTCCCAGCCATTAACACAAATAGTGAAAACGATGGTAGTTCAGAATCCAACGAAGCATCTCCAAGATTCTCTCATAATTCCAATTCAATAGTGTCATTATTCCCACTAGCCAGGTTTGCTACAGACAGTCGTGAAAATTATGAGATAATAATTACAAGTTTTTCCATTCCATTAATATTCCCACCCACCATTTCTGAGACTAATACCAACTATTGTTGTTCAAAGTCTAAGCAATCACTTCATGCACAATTCTCTTGTTCGTCACTATTCCTACCAGCCAGGTCTGAAAGAGACAGTAGTAGCTCCAAAAATGATGAAATAATACTTGGTCAGATCTTGCCCACCCCAAAGTTGAGGATCTTCAGTTTTATAGAATTAAAAGTTGCAACCAAGAATTTTAGTCCTAATACAGTACTTGGTGAGGAAGGATTTGGATAGGTTTTTAAGGGTTGGCTCAAGCAAAAGAGGCAATCCAAGAGTGGAAATACACTACAACAAAAAATGTTTATTACAACCAAAAAAAAAAAAAAAAATCATTGCAATAACATCGAAATCATTGCAATAGTTTATGCAAAGTGTTGCAATAAAATTTGAGGTAATAAGTTTGTGCTACAAAAAAATTTTGTTGCAATTAACCTTAAATATTTTAATGAAAATTTTGATGTAATAATATATTTGCTATTGCAATAAATAATTTATTACTTCAAATATGTTGTAGCAATAGGCTATTATTTCATGAATTTTATTACAATAGATTGTAAAGAATTGACAAAAATAATTTGGGTTCAGATTATTGCAACGGTATATTTATTATAATAGTTAAATTTTTCATATTTTTTCTTACAATAGATTGTAAAATAACTAGAATTAGATCATTGTAACAATATATTCATTGCAGCTTCATGTTTGTCATTGCAATAGACTGTAAAGAATTGACAAAAATAATTTGGGTTCAAATTATTGCAATGGTATATTTATTGTAATAGTTATATTTTTCATATTTTTTCTTACAATAGATTGTAAAATAACTGGAATTAGATCATCGTAATAATATATTCATTCTAGTTTCATGTTTGTCATTGTAATAGATCGTAAAATAATTGATATTTTAGTTATTGCAATGTTAAATTTGTTGCAATAAGCCATCTCTTTGAAATTTCGATCTATTATAATATATTGCAAAATAAATAATTGGTATCAAGTTATTGCAATAGTTTCTTTAATTTAAATTATTAAAAAAAAATTGATTTCTTCAATTTAAGTTATCAAAATTTTTTTTTTTTGATTTCTTCAATTTTCTAAGTTCAATTCAATATTAAAATCTCTATTGCAACTGAAAATTATAAATTATTACAACTAATTATATTAATGTAATAATTTACTATTTTTAAGTTATTATTGCAACAACTTTTAATTTTTAGATGTGATATTATGTCTAATACCACTATACTAATTTTGTTGTATTAACACTTAATGTAATAGACTTATTTTGGTGCAATGATAGGATGGTAATTGCTATAAAAAAATTGAGCCCGGAGAGCTTGGAAGGATTTCAGGAGTGGCAGGTAATTCTACCCAACTTGCTAGGGAATAATATATAGTTGTGAAGTTCATGTGTTTTGAATTCCTTTAGTCCATTTGGTTGCGCTTTTACTGTGCTTCTTGTGAATACATTTAGGCCTCTCAGTTGCACTTTTATTGTGCTTCTTGTTGCTATATTCATCATTGCTTGTTTCTTTTTAATGTACCCTTCTCCACTTCTAGAAAAAGATCATGCGAAAGGTAATTGGACAGGAAAGGTAGTTGCAAATAGTATAAACCACTTTCAATTGTAGTCATGTAAGATCTTGTTCACAACTTCTCTTTCTTGTTTGGGTTAATTGTAGCTATCCACCCAAAACTATAAGCTCATTGCAATGTTTATCATCATTTTTTTATTTTCCTTGCAATCAACACCCTGATTCGAGATCAATTTGTAATGTTCACTATGCTATTTAAAATTAGTGGGCTGATTTGAGATCAATTTTTAATGTTTACTATGCTATTTAAAATTAGTATCAAACTTAGCAAATTAGTGGGCTGATTAGATGGTGGGAGCTCTAATGTGTTAGTTTTCATTAACTTGCAATGTCCACCCTAACCAACTCACTAATTTGTTAGATTTTTAACACTAATTTGGATGGTTGGGTAAACATTGCTAATTAACCCTTTGATATATTTTATGATGATAACTATAATGGACCCTTTGATATATTATATCCAAAAGAAATCTTTGGATATGTTATTTTGCATTGTCTTAAATACTGTAAACAATTGCAGAGAAAAAAAAGAGAGAGGAAACAATGCATTCAGTTGTGATTTGGTTTACTTTGGCTGAACTGTAGCTTCCTCATTGCTACTAAGTCTGGGGTACACAATACTATTCTGGTTTAGAACACACACATACACACATGCATTCAGTAATTTGGAGTTTGGTTAGATGTTTCAGTAATTTGCTTTTTAATATTACATTCAAACCATTTTAAATATGTATGCATATCTTAGTGCAAATTTATTGGTGCAGTTAGAGGTGAATTTCTTAGGAAGGCTTTCTCATCCTAACCTAATCAAGTTGTAGGCTACTGCAGGTAGGACAGAGAGTTACTCCTCATTTATGAATTCATGCAAAAAGGCAGCATAGAAAACCATCTGTTTGGAAGTAAGAGCTTAAAACGTAATGAATTCTATTACTGTCCATATGTGTAGGGAATGTGCTGTGAATGTAATTCAAATATGAAAGTTCATTTGGTTCACCACACACATCTTTTATTTATGCAGGGTGGTCAGCTCTTCAGCCACTTCCATGGGATATATGGCTTAAGATTGCAATTGGAGCAGCTCGGGGCCTAGCATTTTTGCACACATCTGATGAGCAAATTATTCATAGAAATATTAAATCCTCCGATATACTGCTGGATGGGGTAAATTTCTATTGAAAAGTGAATAACTATCAAACTACAAGAGATGCACAAAGGAATGATATATTGCAACTGTCCCTAGCCCATTGATTATTATATCATCTTTTCATCTTGTTCACATTTCCAACCTTTATGCACACCCATTTTTCCCTTTGTGAACCCACATCTAACAATTGATCCACCATGTCATGGAATTAAAAAATTAAAAATTCCTTGGTCAAAAGAATGTCTCACAAATAAATTATGAACTTGTCTAACTTTTGGTTTTATTGCAGTCCTATACTGCCAAGATATCAGACTTTGGCTTGGCGAAGTTGGGTCGATCAGCTAGTCAATCACATGTGACAACACGAGTAATGGGCACGTATAGTTATGTAGCTCTAGAGTATGTTGCTACAGGTATTATTTCTGCCAAAACTTTTGGACTTTTGTTGCTCTTAAGGCCAAATGAGGGTGAGGCTTAAGCTTGACCTAAATTTTGGCAAACTTTAGCTACTTAACCCTAAATGTTTTAAAAGCTGTGCCATGACCATATGTTATGCTGATTATACAGGGCATCTGTACGTCAAGAGTGACGTGTATAGTTTTGGTGTTGTTTTAGTTGAGATACTAATAGGTTTACGGGCACTTGATACAACTTGTCCAAGTGGGAAACATAATATGGTGGGTTGGATCAAACCATATCTAGCAAAAATAAGAAAGTTGAAACAAATCATGGACTCCCGGTTGGGGGGAAAATATCCATCCAAGGCTACATTCCATATATCTCAGCTTGCTCAAAAGTGCCTTGCAGGTGAACCTAAGCACCGACCATCAATGAAAGAAGTTTTAGAAAAATTGGAATGGTTTGAAGTTGCCAATGAAAGACCAAGGGAGCCTAGAAATCATGCTAGTCATCCTATGGTTCATCGACAAGGCCAGCAGCCTTTGCACCATCGTTCTCCACTTCATCCTAGACTGGATGGAAATCCAGCCTACCAAAATTCCTCCCGAGTAAGGTGACTTTGATACACCTGCTACATGCAAGCATAATTCTTCACTTGTATGCTGATTGTTACTTGATGATGCCAAAAATACCACCAGTAAGCCACACGGTCCACGCACGCCCCAAATAGCACCTGCACAGCGAAAAGAAATTACCTAATAGATAGTACCGGTGTGGTACCGGCCAATTACCCTCCGAAGGTCAAGTTAGAACTATTCTCACTACTCGAGAGTGCTAAAGAGTGTAAATTATGCGTATCTTGGTTCGTGAGGGTGCTTGGTTTTTATAGTAGTGGGGCTTGACCCCTTTTCCTTGGAGTATTAGTCTTTTCCTTATAGGAGTCTCCTTGGGCGTATTTCGCGGGATCCTTTCCATATAGGAATTCCTCTTAGGTTTCACAAAACGTGGAGAGCAGGTTGTTTACTTATACACGCAAACGTGGTTAGCAAGCACTTCTTGACAAGTGCCGTCAGTTTATGTTGTGCCGTTGGTTTTTATACCATCATCTTCAGGATACCCTTCAGCTTTATCATCCCGTCTACCTGTGGAATACTTCACTCATAGCGCCGTCAGTTTGTAAAACAAAGGCCGACGGCGCAACAGGTACCGTCACCCTTTGTCTTTGACCACTTTTGTCCTTATCATTACTCATGAAAAACAACAATTCCCACTTTATTTTTTAATTTTGATTAATGTGATCTTTTGTAAGTTACAATGAGTATTATCATTTTACTGGTGACTTGTATGTACTGAATGAGTATTTAGTAGCGGGATTCTAATTATCTAGAAGGTGATGAGTTGTGCTTAACAGCTTAAGGATGTGTTATAAAGTTGTTAGCGAAGCCTGCATATTATATATTGGGATCCATTAGTTTGAATATCAAGAATTCTTTCTTCTCAAGTTTCTCATTCTAGTGAGTTTTTGCATTTTCTAGCTTGTAATTATTAAAGTAGTGAAGAAAAAAACTTGATTAGCATCATCTTATCAGTTGTAATGTCCCAGCTTTTCGAAAAAAAAAAAAAAAAAAGATGTCAGATTTTTGGGACCACACTTGCCTCCCAACTACCCCACCTACCCCACCCATTCCCACCACTCATTTTCACTTATCTTTTCTCTCTTTGGCTGCTCACTCTCATTCTTATTCTCCTTTTCTTTTTCATTTTCAGTCAACACAACACACAAACACACACTCCTCTCCCTCACCCTCCCACCGGTACATTCCTCATCATCACCTCTACCATTTTTTTCGGGCAAAATCACTGGAAAATCCTCATGAACATCACACCTTCACATAAGTTATTTGAGATAAAAGTTCTAATCTCTTTTGATGGGTATTATGTTCTTGTTTGAGGTCATTTTACCCAAGCTTTAATAATGATTTTCATGTGATTTAAGAGCTTTGGAAATGATATTCATGTGTTTATATGTATGGGTTTTGGTCTTGGTGGATGTATTTGATGAGTGAGTTCATGATTTTTACAATGATGGCTATCTAAGGCTTGTTATGGTGAAAATTTAGAGGTTTTGAGTTATAACATGTGATAGATGGTGAATATAATTTTTATTGATTATTTGGAGCTACATAAAGATTTAAATTGTTTGTCTTGGAGAAAATTATGATTTTGGTGTCATGGGTCACTTGATGATGTTATATAAATCTTGTGGGAAGTACTTATAAAGTGTGGAGGTTTTGATGTTAGATATGACACCTTGAATGATTTATGAGTATAAATGGGAGTCTATGCCTTGCAAATTAAATTGTTTTGAGAAATTTTGGAAGTGGAATACATTACATGTGAGGTTGAATACTAGACTTGCCTAATTAAGATCTTACTCGGCAATTCATAATTTGTAGTTAGATAAAATTTCAAGCTTTGTGCTCGTTGTGATAGGTTTGCTTGATATTGTTTAGGTTCTAGCCAATCTCTCTTGGAGCTTGGAGAGTTAGGCTTTTTGCAAGTTATAAGGTAAGTAGCTTTTTAATGGGATTTTGAAAAATAACCATATTGTGTAAGTAGTTTTTGAGTTAGACACACTTTTGGAACTACCTATGGAAATTATATTTTAATAAAAACTATTGTGTCATAACCTTAATATATATATATATATATATATATATGATTATATATGAAAATGCATCATATTTGGTATTACGTTTGGGGAAATACATGAATTGTTGATATGGAAAAATGAGCATCTTTTATTTAATCTTTGATAAGGAAATCTTGGATTTTTTGGTATATTAGAAAATTTAAAGATGCTTATCTTGTCTTGTCATGTGAGAAATTGTGAGAAAATCTTTTGACAAGAATGAAATTGAAAACCTTACAAACTTTGTAGAAGTTAGATTATTTCAAGTTTTCTGAAACTACTTTGATATGAACTATGTGTTTCAAAGTAACGTAACCTGTGAGTTTATGTGGTTTTAGCCCTATGCCATGTGTGATTTCCCGGTGATCACCTGATTTGGTTTCAGTAGTCTTTGTGACAACGGAATCAAATCTAGGTCAGTTCCCTTTCACTTTGGATGACGCGTTCTTCCCTCCTATCCATGGGGGGAAGAGTTTCCTTGATTGTGTGTGGGTGAGGCTACGGCCCATGGGGCCAAGAAACCACAAGCAAGAGAGGTCCTATTTGATGCGCTCTCTCTGCTGCCCATGGGGGGAGAGAAAAACCTTGAGGGTATAGGTGAGGCTGCTGTCCATGGAGCCAAGAGTCTACATACTAGAGAGGACAATATCATGCCAGTAGTGAATGGGTGGATCCCCTAACCGGTTTATGTGGTAGTGTGGTATATTTGTGATAAATTACCGTATGTTAGATTTTATGGCTTTGGAAGTTATATTGCTAGTGCTCACCGATCATAATATATAATTTCAAGGTATTTACTTTGAGAAACTTTGTGTTTCATTATTCAATCATTCTTGTCATATCATATTATTATTATTGAGAATGAAACTTGCATTTCCCCCACCCCTATTAATTATGCTACTTACTGGGCTTTCGCTCATCCCAATCTTTTATAGTCTTACAGATTAATTAGCTATATCATGGGAATGGAGCTTGCCTTGCCGATAGTGATTGGAATTTTATGCTGAATTGGGAGACATACATTACTAATGATTGGTGATTCGATCTAGTTGTTTTTAAGAGAGCTAGCAGTAGTTAATTTATTAGAAGTTGGGCTCTTGAGGTTTGTTAGCCCAAGAATTTTGTTGGGATTGCATAATTTAGAGAACACTGGGACTTTCTGTTTAAATCATTTGGAGTTTTTGTAATATATTTATGTATCATGTGGAGACACAAAATTTTTAGTTATTGTTCGTAAATGTGTTATAGAGTTCTGACTTGTAACGTGGAAATTTTAGTATGGTTGTATATTCTTATCCTGTGAAAAAAGAAAGGAGCTTAAAGAGAGATCTCTTATAGTTTGAATTGTCAAAAATAAAAAGAAGAAATCTACAGGTACCTTTGAGATGATTTCTCATGCTGTGGACCCTTTTGGATTTGGGGCGTGACATCAGTAGTGTGAAAAATATACTTGTATGGTTATATAATCTTTTCATACAACCATATATGCGGAGGATTGAGGAGTTGTGTTGTGCTTGTGGACCTTTTTGGTTCTGGTGATGATTCATTTTTGTCAAAGAAACATCAAGATCTCATTCTTTCTAAGTGCATGTCATGCATCTGAATTTTGAGTTGATAAACTAGTAAAAACCATATGATATCATTGCTCCTGTGTTTAAATTGAAGAGCATCACAGAACAGTCTTATTTAATGGATTCTTATATCGGATAGAGGTGTGTTTCTTATATGTTATCAGCAACAGAATGGACTAAACAATTCAAAGAACCCAATACATGGAATACAGGCATAGCCTTGAAATTGAGGTTGCATTTGGATTTGAGGATTTTTTTTTTTTTTTAATAATTGCTACTATAATTCAACAGCACATAAAAGATTTGAATTTAGAAAAAAAATTTCAAGCAAAAGCACTTGTGAGTTGTGATATTATGGATTTAAAATGCCATTATACACCTACTTATCTTAAATTCTAAATTTGAATTTTTATATGATATCTAAAAGCTTAAGTGTATCATTTATTGTTATGACACTCTTGTTAAACCACATATGCGTGGCATCTAAGTCCATCCATTCCATTTGGTCCAGTTTGGTCTCTCTAGTCCTTTTTAGTCCATTTTGGACTAATTGCAACTTAAATTGATTTTTTTTGTAGGGTTCATTTTCAGTTTTGGGCCCAAAAATTAAAAAAAAAAAAATCTTTATTTTTGGGTTGAAAAGCATGAAATTTTATTCTATTTGGGCTAAACTCTTTAGTATTGGGATAAAAATACAAACAAAATAGATATTAAAACTTAGAGATATGAGTCCTAAAAAAGCAATAAAAATGACGGATATTCAAAAGATTGCCTTAAAATTCAAGTTAAAATAATTTAGGTATTATACTTATATTTAGATTAATGTAACATTTTACATGTGTTCCATGGAATGGTGATGTACATTTTTTTAACATGCTTGGATATGTTCAAAAAATTAATCAACTGATTATGTAATATTTTTGAAAAATTCATTTTAAAAAACATCTTCTCCAATTATATAAAACAATATTATAATTGTATAATTTAAATATTATTATTAAGGTATGTTTTTTGTGTATATATATATATATATATTAATATATATTGTTATTGAATACAAAGTACATTATATGTTATGTTACATAAAAATTATAAAATAGAAAATACTTTTAAATAACATACGCACTATATAATTTACAAATTTTACATTATATTGTTATATAAAATAATTATATTACATTTTTCCATGTGCATCACATGAGTTTGCAACTAGTATTTATAAAACTTATATCCATATCCAAAAAGTTCATTAATAATAAAAAATAGTTATTAAAAAAAAAAAAAAAAACTCCATACTCTACAAATTACTTAAACTACAAATTGAAATTCAAAATTTTCTCTTAAAGCCATCTATCCAAAAGAATCATAAAAGAACTAAGAGCGAGCTTAAGAATAATATTATTATTAGTTCCAACAAACATGATCTATTGATAAAAGTGAACCTTGAAAAATGAGGAAGAGAGGGTGCGCATCCTCTATTGATCATTATTCTCTAACTACATTGCTCCTTAACTCTTGGCTCTTCACATTGTAAATAAACAACTTGTGACAATGTAGTATCATGATTTCTACTGGACAGGACTTGTCACTTTGGTATAGTGCAAGAGGTAAAAAATCATCACTGATAAACTCTTCAAAATTTTCTTGATCCAAATAGGTTCAATCCAATCCCTCAAGAGCCAAAAATCAAATTCATCTTTGGAAGCTTGAGTAGCACAACAAAGAACTCCATTGAAAGTTAATAACTTGCAATTGAACATTTCCATGTAGCATATGTTGGGTTTTCTTATTAAGTATTAACTCAATTGGTAAAGTGTGTAAAATAATTTGAGTTAGAATTCGTCTATCAACAATATTAGTGTGATGTTGCATGCATTCGAAATATTGGATATTTTTTCTATTTACACCAATTATTGTAATAAACTGAAGAGTTTTTCTTGACTCTAGTGCTCTGTAAAGCGACATGGAAATGATGCGTGTCCTAAACCGAAAACTTATTGGCTAGTCTCTCATCCAATGTTCTGTAAAGCGACACGGGCATGAAATATATCCTAAAATGATCACTTAATTAGGCTATTCTCCCATTCAGTGCAAAGTGCACGAGAGTATTGAATGAAAACTTTGGCAAGTAAGTTGTACACTAGGTTTTTTTTGGTAATTATAGAATATAATAATTAATAAATAAATGTGTAACAATGGATCCTACCAAATAAATTCACAATGGAATTTGACTGGGGTCCAGTGTAATATCTAGTGTCCAATTACTAATCCTTGTATGGGTCTGTTTGGATACCGTTTATTGTTAAAAACTGAAAATACTGTAACCAAATAATTTTTAAAAAATGTTAATAGTGCTGTGGAACCCAGTTTTAAAGTTGTTTTTGCTGAATAAAATACTTGTGAGTCCTGTGAACAATGCACGGGACCCATAGAAAAACAACACAAACATGCAAATGCACAACACAGACCCTATCCAAACTCCACGTATATGAACAAGGCCAAAGAGCAATAATAGTTAAAAATCTAATAGAACACCTCCAAAATTCTCTCATTTCGTACTATCATTCTTCTCCGCAGCCAAGTTACTAACAAATAGTTCCAAAAGACCTAGACTCACAATCCTTAAACAGGTTTCGAAGTCTTGATGAAATTTGAAGTTAAGAAAGAATTTCCTTTCAAAATGCTATTTGAAGCGACTAACAATTTCTCAAATGATCACAAAATTGGAACAGGTAGCTTTTTCTCAGTCTACCATACCAGTTTAGATGATGGCCGAGAAGTGGCTATTAAATGCAAGAACGGTGCCTGTGCTTGTGAAATTAACTCGAAAGCTTTGTCTTGCCATGGTCACAATAATCTTGTTTGCTTATTGGGATTTTGTGAGGATAGTATCAAGCCCATATGGGTCTACGAGTACCTGAAAAATGGTAGCCTTCATGACCATCTTCATAAGCTTCAAAGTAGTCCTCTAATGTCATCATGGGCTACCCGGATTGAAGTGGCACTAGATGCAGCAAAAGGCATTGCGAAGATGTCTGAAATCGGCCATTTTGTGAAGCACTTCGTGGTAAACGAGATGAAGCATTTTTCTGATCTGGTAGAGATGGGCGCCTTGGATTACATGGTACACACGTCATCTTACATTGCACAATGCAATTGATATAAATAAAATTGCTACGTTGAAAGAAAGGCAGTGGCACATGTTGGGTCCCTAGCTTTTGATTGTGTAAGTCTAAATGGTCCAGATCGTCCCTCAATGACTGAGATTGTAAATAGCCTACAAAGAGCCTTGGAATTGGATGCAAGTGTGAATCCGGATCCTGAAGAGTGTTCACTTAATGATTAGGTTAACATTCGTTAACCTAAACATTAATGATTAGGCGTGGTTAAATTCCTATAACACATCATGACTGTTTTGAACTTGAAATTGTGAATCAATCAGATGATGGGGAAAGTAAATCGAGAGGATTGGCAGAATACCTTGGAGAATTGCAGCAGAAAGACTGACGCGAATGACTGGTATATTGCTGCTCCGAGAAGAGAAACGTTGGGTAGGAACCCATATGTGAGAAGGTCAACAAAGAAGAAAAGTAGAGAGAGTTATTGTCTGCTTAAAAATAATTGCAAGTTTCAAAGTTTTTGGATATTATGTAGCGTTTTTTGGGCTGTGTTTGTTTGGGAATATTTCAGTATAAGAGAGTCATTGGCTGCTTAAAATTAATGGTTATAAATAAATCTATTTATTTGTTGCTAGTAAAAATTTGCATATCAGGTGTTTTTAGTCAAGCCAATTCTCTGCTGTTTGCTTGTTGGTATTTGTAGTATGATCATGCTATTCATCAAACGAGGAAATTAAGTTATAATTCTAGGCCTCAGAAAAATAGTCACGAAGGAAATTCAAGGCCGTAGTGCTATGGGAACACTCAAAGAAATTGTTTACATATCATGTCAGACCATAATGGAACTTTTATCTTCGTTTGATGGCCTTTTTTTTTATTTATTTATTTCTTTTTTTTTTACCAGAATGGGAAGATATTCGTAGTATTGAATGGCCCATCTACTCATTTGGAATTAGATATTAGAGACCAATAGACCATCTCTAGAACACAAGCTATAGCTTTTCTAGCATTCTTGTAGCCAATTTTTGAGGTTTGCCCCTATTCAAATAAGGGGGTTTATTTCAACAAATAAATAAAAAAAAATAAAAAATGGGGCTTTATACAAATGTCACTCTTGAGTTCAAAGTGACTGCCAATTTGATCCTTGTATTTTTCTTGTTCAATAAATAAATACCTGCATTTCAATTTTGTAATAAAAAATTAAACTTTTTAACTAGTATTTTATTTTCTACTAATGTGTAGCCTTGTGAATATGTACGAGTAAAATTTTTTTTAAAAATCGCACTTATATGGTTTAGATTATACTTTTTTTTTTTTTTTGGGAAGAGGTTCAAATTATATTTAATATAAAATACACTTTTTTAAAACCATATATTTTAAAAATATGTAACGGTTTCTCATAATTTATATATATATATATATATATGATTTCGAATTTAATTGGTTTTAAACTCTTTGGTTTTTGCATCTAATAATTTACTTACCGCAAAAATAAAAAAACTTTTTAAATGGACATATAGCGCAAAATTTAGAATCTAATTAAAATCTAATTGGATTTTCTCTAAGTTTTAATAATTAATATATATGGAAATTAAAGACTAGTGCATTTAATCATCATATACACATAGTTCTTTCTAAATCTTCTATAATTTTAATTTGGACATCCAATTGATGCAACTTTGGTACCTTTGTAAAGAT
The DNA here is from genome assembly GCA_028535165.1 of Quercus tomentella. NCBI lineage: Eukaryota > Viridiplantae > Streptophyta > Magnoliopsida > Fagales > Fagaceae > Quercus > Quercus tomentella. Next base: position 82,312,519 of record JAPQVY010000156.1, read on the forward strand.
GATCTTATAAGCTTTCTAATAATACCTTATTTGCACAAACCCGAGGTCCAAGGAGCCTTGAAGAGGTACCAAAAGTTGGTGGAAAATAATAAATGGTAGAAAATCATTAGAAAATGGGAAAACATGGAGAATTTTTTTTGATAAATAGTTAAAAGTTTATGGATAACTTTCTTAAAAACAAATAAATCAGCAGCCGAAGCAGCTAAAAACCACACTGTAATTCCTCTATCCACATTTTAGAGACTGCATATACAAATTGACTAAGTTGGATTTCTTGGACCAGTGTTGAAGGCTAAAATTTCACAAGAAAGCCCATTCCATGAAAAGTAAAGAAGGCCCAATTCAAGCAGCAAGAAGAATCAACATTAAGGCCCAATTTATGTTCAGATTTTCAGCAAAAAGGTCATCAAAAAGTCCAACAAAATCCAGTGAAAGAACTGGGCCGGGATACCCAGAGGCTGCCAGAGGCCCGGGATCCTCAGGTAATGCAGCACAGTTACTGTGGGATTGAGACAGCTCAAGAGAGGCACCACGAAATACAAGAAATGAAGAACAGAGATGTCCTTCTCAAGTACCCAGTGGTGCAGCAAAGAATCAGAAAGTATAAAGCAAACATTCATGAACAAAGGAGCTGTACCACAAGGAACCAAGAATGAGAAAATCATACGTAGAAGCAACTGGAAGAGAACTTTCAACCCAGCAGTAAAAGATTCCAACTATTTGGGAATAATGACAGCAAGAAAATACAACCGCAGCTGAGTCTGAAAAGTGAGAAATCTTGAAGGAAGAGAGATTGAAGGCTAGTTGCCCAAGGACGCCTCAGAATGAAAAGTCAGCAAGTGACTTTTAGAGAAACAGTATTAAAAGATGAAAACCATGAGAAAAAAGGGAAGAGACCAGCCCCTAAGAAAATGTCACAGCACGAGCTCTGAGGGGCAAAAGAGAGAAATCACTAGTACCTCAGAGCCCTAGAAAACACGCTATAAAAGGAAGAGAAAACCCATGTTGAAAGGGGGGAGGATTTTTCAGTAGGAAGAATATCATAACAGAGCCATGAGAACTCTGTAAAATTTAAGAAAAACAAAGGAACGTCTCCCGGTATCCCAGGAACAGCCACTATAGCATATATTTGTCTTCTGGTATCCCAGAAACAGGTATCCCAGAAACAGCCACTATAGCATATATTTGTCTCCCGGTATCCCAGAAATAGCCACTATAACACATACTTGGATTCAAAAGGATTCAAACTTTGCAAGTCTTAGAGGCTTAAATAGCCATCAAAGTCTGTAATTTTTGAGCTTATTTGAACCTTGTATCACGTCTTAGTGAGCACATTTGTAATCCACAATCAAGAAAAATAATGAAATATCTCATATTGATTTGAGGATTTCTAACAATTACTTTGCATATTTATTTATCATATTATCTTCCTTTACTGCTTCTCGCTGCTCAATACATATATTCTTGCTTGTAAAGTTAAGTCTTTTGCCCAAGCAAAGCCACTCAGATTTGAGTTCCAAATCCCAGAAGTCTTGTGCAAAAGCACCAAGTCTGTGAGAATTGGGGCCATAATCCTCGTGGCTGAATCATTCTTATGAAATTCGTTTACATATATGTATATGTATTAATATAGATATATATATATATATATATATATCTTAATCTAAGAAACTAACAATTATTTGAAGATATGTGCATTGTATAGTTGTTCTTGTATAGGACCTATAGAGGTAAAAGGAAAGGACAAAACTCCATTGCATAACAAGCATGGAGAAAGATTGTATAGGGCAGAGAACTAGAGACTCTGGGTTCTTACAGGCCTAATACGCCCCGGGATCCCACGACAGTACGTCCCGGGATCCCACGACAGTATGCCCGGGGTACCAAGTGAAGGAAATAAAAGTCTATTTAATCTGAATAATCCATAACAAACATTAAATAAAAGAAACTAGCAACCTGAATCTGATTAGAAAAGTCAGAGCTCTAATTCACCAAATACAAAACATCCACAAAATAATTCTCCAATACAAAGTTTAATGCCATAAAATAATAATAAAATCCTCAGTTCCACAAAAATAGTTTGTAACTTCTGTTTCTCAAGAATCTCTACTCCAGTAATCCACCTAATGTATCTGTAATGGGAAATAAAGGGGGGTGAGATAACTCAATACGTGGAATTCACTAACATTGGGGTGTGGGAACAAACCTTTCAAATAAATAATTCTTTCAACAGATTCACAACTTATAATTCACCAATATTTTGTCATCAACTATTTCATGTAAAAGAAAATAATATCTTTATATTGTGAGCCATCATAATATATATATATTGATATCATCACATAAACAATTTCCTAGGCTTTTCTCGTGGTCAACGTTTACGCCCCGTTGACAGGGTTGTGCTGTCCCCTTTTGGGACTGGAACCTCCTTTCATCCCATTTCTCAAGGATGGCTCCTTTGGAACCTAAGGTACACTCCCTTGCTAAGGAGCTTCCTTTTGGATCCTCAATAGTATGCTCCCTTGCTAAGGAGCTATCAAATGTGCACTGTCCCTTTTTGGGACCGTCCCTTGCTAAGGACTAGCTACAGCATGATTGTCCCTTGCTAAGGACTAAATACCATACTGAGCTTCTAATCACGACTTGCCATAAGTTTTCAAAACATATTCAATATGCTCACAAAATAATCCATTCATACTTCTCAAAATATAAAGATATATTCACACATACAAGTTTAAATGAAATTAGGTTGTCCCACAAGTTTTTCATAAATGAATAGCCAATGTGCACATCAAACATTTGTAAAATATTCATTTATATATAGAATATCAACATATTCTTTCATATAAAATAGTTTAATAATTAAAACTGTTTTGGGAAAACCCCCAAAATTAGTAAACACCACTTACCTCTTAGTTGCAAAAATAAAGGAAATCAACCTCCCTTGAATCACAATAATTCAGTAGAATTAGAACCTAGCAATACCAAAAATAGGTTCATCAATACACAATTTCCCACTTCAATATTTATTTTCACACTTAAACGGTTTTATCCTAAACAATATTAATATATCCAAAATCCTCCATTCATTCACTTAACTATCAAATTTACTATTGGAAGCCACGTATTGTCTTAATTTGTTGCTTAGCATTCCCTCTTGATGTCACTGGATGTCCATTGACTCTAACCACTATATATATAACTATATATATTCAACTTAACATTGAAGGCCATGAGAGATTGCTTTAATCCATCAATCTTGTGCTAGAATGTTCTCTTGATGCCGCTAGGCATCTACTGACCTTAATATTACATATATATATATATATATATATATATATATATATATATATATATATATATATTAAACCAAAGTAAGAGCTACGTAATCAATCAAGCTTGGACCATGCTTAGTAGGGAATAGCATGGCAATACATGAGGTAGCATGGCAAACGGTCAGAATTTATTTAGTATCCTTAGTTTTTCAGCCTCAATGTTGGACTTAGAACTACTAGATCACTGCAGCTATATAAACAATTGCTATTATAATATTGAAATCATCACTCCAAGGACCCAAAATCTATTACAAATTGAACTAATGTGAATGCAAAATAACCGGTCAACAATTGTGGCTTAGTGTGAATGCAATAACATAAGCATTCTTTTCACTTTAACATGGTGACCAAGTCCACACCTATTACTCTATTTGGCTCAATTTCAAGTCTGTATCTCTGCCTGACATATTGACCAATTCTTTACCTAATATAATACAATTATAGGAAACCCTTTTCTATTAGCATAATGATAGTCTAGGTTCCAATCAATTGCAAGCTATTGACCATACAAACTTTTTAAATCTTGAGCATGAGAAAAATCATACCTGAAGACTCCCACCAACGCCACAGTGGAGAAAGGCAGAATTCAATTGTCGGCTGAAGCAAAAAGAAATCCCATCAGAAAAACACGTGTGACCTAAGAGGAAAAAGGCTAGGGTTTTCAAGGCCCATATATGTACTTATGTCACCTCACTTGGGCTTCATATTCCATAGAATTTATCTTCTTTTTAATACCTTAAGCCCAAATTTATTTAATCCATTTTAATTATAGGCCTCCATTAAAAATTTACGTATAATAATTTAATTGGTATCAAATTATGGGGTGTTACATCCTTCCCCCCTAAAAAAAAATTTCGTCCTCGAAATTGTACATACCTTCGTTAATGAACAACTCTGGATACTTTGATTTCATCTCTTCTTCTCGCTCCCAAGATGCCTCCTCCACTGTGTGGTTCTTCCAAAGAACCTTAACCAATGTTATGGTCTTGGTGCGTAGCACATGGTCCTTACGGTCAAGAATTTGGATTGGAACTTCCTCATAAGTCAAGTTGTCTTTGATCTTGAGTGGCTCATAGTTCAAGAGATGTGAAGGATCCGAGATGTACTTTCTCAGCATGGAAACATGAAACACATTATGCACTCCTACAAGTGTAGGCGGTAAGGCCAACTCATGGGCAACTTTACCAATACGTTTCAGGATCTCGAATGGACCAACAAATCTGGGACTCAACTTCCCCTTCTTCCCAAATCTCCAACTTCAAATTCTACTTTCTTTCTTGAGTGGTCATAATAACTCTTCTGTCGACTTTGTGCTGTTTGCAATCTTTTACGAATCAAATCAATCTTCTCAGATGTCATCTGAATGATTTCTGGTCCTAACAATTTCCTCTCACCAACCTCTTCCCAGCATAATGGGGACCTGCATTTTCTACCATACAAAGCCTCATAGGGAGCCATCTCAATACTAGAGTGGTAGCTATTATTATAGGCAAATTCCACTAAAGACAAGTATTTTTCCCAATTCCCTTTGAAATCCAATACACAAGCCCTTAACATATCCTCCAGAGTACGAATAGTCCTTTCTGATAATCCATCAGTTTGTGGGTGGAAGGCAGTACTAAAGCTAAGATTAGTACCCAAAGCTTTATGTAGACTTTCCCAAAACCTTGAGGTGAATCTTGGGTCTCGATCGGACACAATAGATGCTGGAACTCCGTGAAGACTCACAATCTCATCAATATATATCTGTGCTAACTGATCAAGTGAGTAAGTCATCTTAACAGGAATAAAATGTGCTGTCTTTGTCATTCTATCCACAATTACCCAAATGGCCTCATGTCCCTTAGGAGATCTTGGCAAACCAGTCACAAAATCCATACATATACACTCCCACTTCCACTCAGGAATGGGAAGTGGTTGCAGCAATCCTGAAGGTTTCTGGTGTATTGCCTTAATTTGTTGACAAGTCAAGCATTGCTCCACAAACTGAGCTATCTCCCTCTTCATGTTATTCCACCAATAAGTTTCTCGAATGTCACGATACATTTTAGTGCTACCAGGATGCACTGAGTATGGGGTACGATGGGCTTCTTCCATGATCTCCTTCTTTATTGCAAAATCATTTAGCACACAAAGTCTTTTTCCAAACCTCAAGACACCATCATTAGACACATTAAATTCTGGTCTCTTCCCTTCATGTACTTCTTTTATGATCTTTACAATTTGTGCATCGTCAACCTGTGAACTCTTAATCTTCTCAATCAAAGTGGGTTGTATTGTCAAACTGGCCATAAAGACTTGGGAATTACCCATGACAATTTCAATTCCCATCCTCTCCAAGTCCTTAATAATCTCCTTTTGAGTAGTTAACAAGGCAGCTGAGAAACCAGAAGACTTCCGACTAAGTGCATCAGCTACCACATTAGCCTTACCTGGATGGTAATTAATTGAGCAATCATAATCCTTAATCAACTCAAGCCACCTTCGTTGTCTCATATTCAATTCTTTCTGAGTAAAGAAGTACTTCAAGCTCTTATGATCTGTATAAATCTCACACCTTTCACCATACAAATAATGTCTCCAAATCTTCAATGCAAACACCACTGCAGCCAACTCCAAATCATGAGTGGGATAATTCTGTTCATAACCTTTTAATTGGCGGGATGCATAAGCTATGACTTTACCATGCTGCATCAACACACAACCAAGCCCTTTTCTTGAGGCATCACTATAAATGACAAAGCCTCCCACGTTGCTAGGGATGGTTAGTACTGGTGCAGTGACCAACCTTTGCTTAAGTTCTTGAAAACTCTTCTCACATTCCTCTGTCCACACAAACTTGGCATTCTTACGAGTTAGGTGAGTCAAAGGGGCTGCAATATGGGAAAATCCCTCCACAAACCTCCTATAATAGCCAGCAAGGCCCAAAAAGCTTCTAATCTCACTCACATTCGTCGGTCTTGCCCAATCAACCACAACTTCAACCTTACTAGGGTCTACAGAAATCCCTACCTTAGATATCACATGCCCTAGGAACACCACTTGGTCAAGCCAAAATTCACACTTCTTAAACTTGGCATATAGCTTCTTCTCCCTCAAAATTTGAAAAACAATTCTCAAGTGCTCTTCATGTTCTTCCATGCTTTTGGAGAAGATTAGAATGTCATCAATAAAGACAATAACAAAGCGGTCTAAGTACTCATGAAACACCCTATTCATCAAGTCCATAAACGCAGCAGGAGCATTGGTCAATCCAAAAGGCATTACCAAGAATTCATAGTGCCCATACCTAGTCCTGAAAGCTGTCTTGGGTATATCTTCACCCTTGATTTTCAACTGGTGATACCCAGAACGAAGGTCAATCTTAGAGAAGACTTGTGCCCCTTGCAATTGATCAAACAGGTCATCAATACGAGGGAGAGGGTATTTGTTTCTCACAGTAACTCGGTTCAACTCACGGTAGTCAATACACAACCTCATAGTCCCATCCTTCTTCTTCACAAATAAAACTGGTGCACCCCAAGGAGATGCACTTGGTCTGATGAACCCCTTATCAAGAAGTTCTTGTAACTGTTCCTTGAGCTCCTTAAGTTCAGTTGGTGCCATCCGATATGGTGCTTTCGAAATAGGAGAAGTTCCAGGGAGCAAATCAATAGAGAATTCAATCTCCCTATCTATAGGTATCCCTGGTAGGTCTTCAGGAAAGACATCAGGAAACTCCCTTACAATAGGGATATCATCCAACTTCAATACATCTTTCCTAGTGTCCACCACATGAGCTAGGTACCCTTGGCATCCTTTTCGTAAAAGATGCTTAGCTCGAAGGGCTGATATCACCCTAGGTAAAGCATGCATCCTAGAGCCCTTAAACCGAAATTCATGTTCTCCTAGAGGCCGAAACACCACTTCTTTTCTAAAACAATCTACACTAGCATGATAAGCCGCCAGCCAGTCCATGCCCAAAATTACATCATAGTCATACATGTCCATCACAATCAAATCTGCTAACATTTCCCTATCCTCAATTTGGATGACACAAGACTTAAGCATAAAATTACACACCAAAGAATCACCCATAGGTGTGGCCACAGACAGGTCATAATCCATAAGTCCAGGTTTCTTATCACATAACTTAGCATATCGAGAGGAGATGAAAGAGTGTGTAGATCCAGAATCAAATAGAGTTTTAGCAAAGTTTGAGAATAAAGGGAGGATACCTGTAACCACAGTATCCGAAGCTTGGACATCTTGTGGTGTGAGTGCAAACACTCTCCCTTGTGCTTTCCTCCTCTGATCATTCTTTCCAGGTTGTGCCATTGAGTTTTGTTAAGGAGAAGTACAGCTTCTAGCTAAGTGTCCTGTCTTTCCACAGTTATAACAAGCCTTTCCTTCAAAGAAACACGGCTTATCTCCATGAAACCTTCCACATGTAGGGCAAGCATTCAAACTTCTACCTTGAGCATTCTGGGGTGGATTCTTATTTTCTGGCTTATTTGATGATGAATTATTCCCAGACCTCCCAAAAGATCCTTTCTTGTTCCAATGACCTTGAGCATTGCCTTGACGAAAGCCTGTCTGTCCAGTGTTTCTAGGTGGGTTCTCCTTCCTAACATTGTTCTTGAAATCTTCCTCCAGTCTCATAGCTCTCTTAACCGACTCTGCATAGTTATCAACCCCTGCTGCAATCAAAAGGTGTCGAAGTCTCTCATTCAACCCCTTTTGAAATCTGCTTGCTTTCTTCGCCTCAGTAAGGATTAAGTGGGGTCCAAAGCGAGATAACTCGATGAATTTAACAGCATACTGCTCAACAGTCATACTTCCTTGCACCAAATCAGCAAATTCCCTCTCTTTTCGTTCTCGAACCACCTCAGGGAAGTAGTTATCATAGAAAACCCCTTTAAATTTCTCCCAAGTGATGGGATTTCTCTCAGTGTCCATTCCCTCCAAAATGGCTTTAGTAGATCTCCACCAACGCTCAGCTTCTCCAATCAACTTGAAAGTTGCAAACCGCACCTTCTGAGAGTCAGTGCAATCTAAGGCTTCTAACAATTTCTCCATTTGCAAGAACCAATTCTCAGCTCCTGTAGGATCTGGCTTCCCATCAAAGGAAGGGGGATTCTGCTTCATAAAAGTCTCAAAAGAGCAACCAGCCCTTGCCTCTACTCTACCTACGCCTCTACTAGCAACATGGGCCAACCTGTCCAACAGTCGGGCAGCAGCTTCATCCAAAGGATCAGTGTGTGTCACCCTAGGACGTTCATTATTTCTCATGTCTTGAGTGACTTCAGCCTCAGTATCAACCCTTGCTTTGGTTGGCCTTCGCAAATTAACAATAGGTTCCTCGCTATTGGAATTAGCTACTCTCTTCTTTTTGGGTGGCATGATACCTAGTTAACAAAGAATCAAGAAATATAGACGGTGCAACAATTATTATTACTTCACATAGGAAGTACATTGCTAAAATTATTTAAAATATCTCATCAAACATAACCCAAATTCCAAATGCTCTAACAAAAATCAAGATCATAGCCTAGTTTCAAGTGTCTATAGGATCATAACCTAGTTTTCAAGTGTCTACAGAATCATATCCTAAGCTCTAATACCACAAATGTAACGCCCCAAAATCAAAGGCAATAAAAGTCTATTTAATCTGAATAATCCATAACAAACATTAAATAAAAGAAACTAGCAACCTGAATCTGATTACAAAAGTCAGAGCTCTAATTCACCAAATACAAAACATCCACAAAATAATTCTCCAATACAAAGTTTAATGCCATAAAATAATAATAAAATCCTCAGTTCCACAAAAATAGTTTGTAACTTCTGTCTCTCAAGAATCTCTACTCCAGTAATCCACCTAATGTATCTGTAATGGGAAATAAAGGGGGGTGAGATAACTCAATAAGTGGAATTCACTAACATTGGGGTGTGGGAACAAACCTTTCAAATAAATAATTCTTTCAACAGATTCACAACTTATAATTCACCAATATTTTGTCATCAACTATTTCATGTAAAAGAAAATAATATCTTTATATTGTGAGCCATCATAATATATATATATATATATATTGATACCATCACATAAACAATTTCCTAGGCGTTTCTCATGGTCAACGTTTACGCCCCGTTGACAGGGTTGTGCTGTCCCCTTTTGGGACTGGAACCTCCTTTCATCCCATTTCTCAAGGATGGCTCCTTTGGAACCTAAGGTACACTCCCTTGCTAAGGAGCTTCCTTTTGGATCCTCAATAGTATGCTCCCTTGCTAAGGAGCTATCAAATGTGCACTGTCCCCTTTTGGGACCGTCCCTTGCTAAGGACTAGTTACAGCATGATTGTCCCTTGCTAAGGACTAAATACCATACTGAGTTTCTAATCACGACTTGCCATAGGTTTTCAAAACATATTCAATATGCTCACAAAATAATCCATTCATACTTCTCAAAATATAAATATATATTCACACATACAAGTTTAAATGAAATTAGGTTGTCCCACAAGTTTTTCATAAATGAATAGCCAATGTGCACATCAAACATTTGTAAAATATTCATTTATATATAGAATATCAACATATTCTTTCATATAAAATAGTTTAATAATTAACACTGTTTTGGGAAAACCCCCAAAATTAGTAAACACCACTTACCTCTTAGTTGCAAAAATAAAGGAAATCAACCTCCCTTGAATCACAATAATTCAGTAGAATTAGAGCCTAGCAATACCAAAAATAGGTTCATCAATACACAATTTCCCACTTCAAAATTTATTTTCACACTTAAACGGTTTTATCCTAAACATAACTATATATATTCAACTTAACATTGAAGGCCATGAGATATTGCTTTAATCCATCAATCTTGTGCTAGAATGTTCTCTTGATCCCGCTAGGCATCTACTGACCTTAATATTACATATATATATATATATATATATATATATATATATATATATATTAAACCAAAGTAAGAGCTACGTAATCAATCAAGCTTGGACCATGCTTAGTAGGGAATAGCATGGCAATACATGAGGTAGCATGGCAAACGGTCAGAATTTATTTAGTATCCTTAGTTTTTCAGCCTCAATGTTGGACTTAGAACTACTAGATCACTGCAGCTATATAAACAATTGCTATTATAATATTGAAATCATCACTCCAAGGACCCAAAATCTATTACACGTTGAACTAGTGTGAATGCAAAATAACCGGTCAACAATTGTGGCTTAGTGTGAATGCAATAACATAAGCATTCTTTTCACTTTAACATGGTGACCAAGTCCACACCTATTACTCTATTTGGCCCAATTTCAAGTCTGTATCTCTGCCTGACATATTGACCAATTCTTTACCTAATATAATACAATTATAGGAAACCCTTTTCTATTAGCATAATGATAGTCTAGGTTCCAATCAATTGCAAGCTATTGACCATACAAACTTTTTAAATCTTGAGCATGAGAAAAATCATACCTGAAGACTCCCACCAACGCCACAGTGGAGAAAGGCAGAATTCAATTGTCAGCTGAAGCAAAAAGAAATCCCATCAGAAAAACACGTGTGACCTAAGAGGAAAAAGGCTAGGGTTTTCAAGGCCCATATATGTACTTATGTCACCTCACTTGGGCTTCATATTCCATAGAATTTATCTTCTTTTTAATACCTTAGGCCCAAATTTATTTAATCCATTTTAATTATAGGCCTCCATTAAAAATTTACGTATAATAATTTAATTGGTATCAAATTATGGGGTGTTACAGTATAGGGCAGAGAACTAGAGATTCTGGGTTCTTACAGGCCTAATACACCCCGGGATCCCACGACAGTACGTCCCGGGATCCCATGACAGTATGCCCGGGGTACCAAGTGAAGGAATTCTTTAAAATGTTATACAATAAAAGATAAGTCTTAAATATTCTATTTCAATCTCTTTCTCATTGTGAATATTATGAACATCTATTTTACTTATTTTGTAAGAGTAAAGGGTCATTTTATGATACTAAAACACTTATAATGATATTTTATTGCTTAGGAGGAATCGCATTTTTGCCTTGAGGAGATTTATGTGACTTGCGCACAACTTGGTTCGTAATCAGCCCCCATTTAGCTGCGGTGAACCATGCCCAGTCCACCAAAATACAACTATTTGGCCCAGGATCCTTGGGCCTGTGTGCTAAAGAAAAAAAAGCCCTCTCACAACCAGCATGTGAGTTACCCAAGCCATTGGAGTAAATCTATGGTATGGACAGAACAACCCAATTGATGTAAAAGCCCTAAAAAATTATACAGTACTTATGGTGGACCACGTCATTTATCCACCATTTTATTGAAAGATTCTTACTTGTTTAAAATTGCTGGTAATTGAGTTGTCCCAAGATGTGAATGCTCTCAGCAATTAAATTAGCCAAAGTCACATTTTGACTCACAGATAAAGCTACAAAACACACTTTTTGTCCATAGTAGAAACTGTTCAGCGCAGGAAACTTCCTCCCGTTTAAAATAGCTGGCAATTGAGTTGTCCCAAGATGTGAATGCTCTCAGCAATTATATTAGCCAAAGTCACGTTTTGACTCACAATTAAAGCTACAAAACACACTTTTTGTCCCTAGTAGAAACTGTTTAGCGCAAGAAACTTCCTCTTTTGTCTTATATTTTATTTGTTCTTGGAAAGTACTCTCACGCGGAAATTGTGAGTATCTTTGCTGAATTCCATCTTAGAATTTCCAAATTCTTACTATAAATTATAAAATACCATTTTTGTATGCAATTCTTTCTTCCTCCCAATTCAATTTCACAGAATATTTTGTCATAGATTGGTATCATGTGGAAGCACCAAAATGATCCAAGTAAGTTTCAAAGAACTTTGAGTTAGACAAGAAAATTTTTAGTATCTGAATATATATATATATATATATATATATATATATATATATATATTTGCAATTTATCATTTCGTAGTTTTTTGTCAAGAAACAAAGCAATAAGCATTCAGCTGAATTTCTTGTACAGCCTGCATAAAGGACTATAGTTTACTTGTTATTATTTACTATATATGCTACAGGTCGTATAGTCTACAGTTTTTGTTAGTAAGTAGTTATCATATGAACTGCTGTCATATTGTAAGTAACCAATCGGTTAAGTTCATTAGTTTTTCTCAAAAAAAAAAAAAAAAAAAAAAAAAAAAGGTTAAGTTCATTATTTAGTTAGTTACGTTCCCACTTCCAATTTGATTACTTTGTTCTTAGAGTATAAAAACACTTCTTTTGCTAATTATGAGAATTAGATTTTTTTTTTTTTTTTTTTGGGGCCAGATTTTGATTTATTGTAAGAGCTGCAAGTCGAAAACACTTCCATTTAAATGGCTTTGACTTCAGCTTCTTCCTCCTCTTCACGAAGCTCATCCATCTTGGATGATCCTTCAAATCCTCTGTACTTGCACCACGGAGATAGCCATGGTGCCATGCTTGTGTATCAACCTCTTGTGGGAGAAAATTACCCAACTTGGGCAAGATCAATGCAAATGGCATTGATTGCCAAGAACAAGTTAGGGTTTATTGATGGCACATTGACTCTCTCATCTCCAATGGTCAAGACACCATCGGCAATTCAAGCTTGGATTCGCTGCAACAAAATAGTTGCTTCATGGATCCTCAATTCCATTTCTCAAGAAATTACTACAAGTATAATCTGTAGAGACACTGCTCTTGAAATCTGGAACAATCTCAAGGGGAGACATTCACAAGGAAATAGACCACGAGTTTTTCAATTACAAAAGGATATTGCTGGTATTACTCAAGGTCAATCCTCAATTACTTCATATTTCACTCATTTGAAGCCTTTATGGGAGCAATTGCAAAATTTTCGACCTTTTCCAACGTGTTCTTGTGGATCTTGCACGTACAACTTAGGTAAGAAACTCTGTGATCTTCAGCACCAAGATTTAGTGATGCAATTCTTAGTGGGTCTTAATGACGCCTATGGTCAAGTTAGGGCACAAATTTTGTTGATGGATCCTCTCCCATCCATCGATGAATTGTACTCTTTGTTGATTCGAGAAGAAAGGCAATGTAGTGTGGGAAACAATTTTGATCCTTATGTTGAATCAATAACCAAAGTTACTAAGGTATCTTCTTCTCCAGATAACCATAATAACAAGAACTTTAACGGGGAAACAAATCCCACCTGTAGTCACTGTGGTATAATGGGTCACATTGTTGAGGAGTGCTACAAGATCCATGACTACCCTATTAGCTTCAAGCTGAAGGGAAAGAAGCCCATAGTGGTACACCGAGTCAATCTTCAAGATGAACAAGTTGAAAATAACTCTACTTCTGCTTCTGCTTCTACTTCATTTTCATTCACTCAAGAGCAATCCCAAAAATTCTTGGCTATGCTGGGAACTCCAATTCAATCAGGCAATTTTGATTTCGCTAATAAAGAAGTTCCCATGGCCAACAATGTAATTCAGCCAGTCACTCATTCCACTTGTATGGCAGGTAATATTCCTTCTTGGAAAAACTTTCATAGTCTTAATTTTAGTTGTGATTTGAGGCATCTGATATTTATTGAAAAAGTGGTTAGTAGACATGCATATGGGGAAATAGTTGTGTTATGGATACTAGGGTTGCAAATAACATTGTACTGTCTATGACTCTACTTATCACTATCACATTTGTTAAGCATGATGTTGTGGAAGTTCCAAATGGTTAAACAACTATGATAGCTCACATAGAATTTTTTAGAGATATATATATATATATATGTATATATATCTTAGAGAAAAGATTTGTTAGATATTTAATGAAACAGAGTTTAGAATAGATAATCTAAGGGGTAATTGCGTTAAACCTACCTGTGGTTTGGCTTGAAATCACTTTTTTTTCCCGTAATTTAAAAAAATTGTCACTCTATCTACTCGAGATAAGCTCTATTTGTATCCCGTTATCTACATCTGTTAAAAACATGAGTGAATAGGTATTTTAGCTCTCCTTTTATGTCTCTCTCCTCCTAAAACATAAAAAACAATAAAAAAAATAAGAGAAAACAAGATCAAAAAGGGAGGGTTATGTAAAAATTTAGTGCTCAAACCGAACTTAGTATATTTTACACCATTGTATATACAGGCCCAAAGTTCACACTCTCATACTCATGTAATGGCACTTTAAGCAATCCGGCTTGTCTATTCTCCTACAACTAATACTTATGAAAGCTATTTCGAATATGAGACTTGTAAATAACCAAATTGGTGAGTGTGAAACAATTATTAGTGACGGTCTTGAATAATGAAAGCTCCTTGCTAAAGTCCTTTATCAAACCATTGAACCGTTGAAATTGACAAGAAAGTTTAATCATCCAATGATTTTGATGTTGCGGAAGCCTAAAGAAAGTGCATGCAATGCTCTCTTTGATGGACAGAAACTAAACTGTTAGTTTCTAGGTAGTAAACCTCAAATTTACGAGAGGTTCCCTGAATCCACAAGGAGATAAATTAGAATACACTAGAGAACAATTCGAGAAACAACTCTGCAATTTTATTAATAATAATATGATTTGCATTTAACAGCTACAAAACATATAAATACTGAAAAAGTAATACCCTAGGACAATTAGGAAATGTCTGAAACCCTATTTCGCACTAATTACGAGATTAGGTGACAAAATACCAAAATTTACCAAAAATGGAAAAATTGAGTTAAAAGCAAAATCATAAATTACTGACCTTAAGAACCATCCCAAAATAAGCGAGACCTTATTCTAACTTTTGAGCAAAAAATTTTTAAGGAAAAGAAAATTACAATAAACGACAAAATCACAGTTTTCAGGGGCTGAACGGAAGAATTTGCCAATTTTAGAGGGTACTTCGTAGCAAAGCAATGATTATTGCTCAGAAGGCCATTTTGCTTCAGCTTGCCAAATTTCAGGCGATTCCAACTCCATCGCTCATGATTTCTACTAGTGCCATTTTGCCTTGAGCGATGATTTTAGGTACGTGTGGCCTGTTCTACATCAAATTCCAAGTCTTCAAATTCCTTAATGCCTTTTCCTTAAACTTTTCTGCAACTATTCCTACACATTGCTACACTGCATTTCCACAAACACCTATGATTGTCTCCCACAAACCTCTTCGACATACGAAGAAGGTACGTACAGAGCCACTAACAAACACTGCCCTCCTAAGTATACTAGTCCTAATTGGAAGATTCATAGTCAAATACACCAAGCTCTCTTCCCCCAAAACCCTATAATTCTTGAATTTCCACCTATCAGAGGCAATCTAAAAGAACATAGCGTCCCTAATGCTAGCTTCAGACTCAACCTTAGCTTCCTCAAACTTAGCATCCAATGTACCACCTATGAACTCTCTCCAAGAAACCCCTGGGCTCAGCAACCGAGCTTGATTCAAGAAAACTCGGAACTTTGGGTGCTCCATGCTAAACCATAGATGGGTTTACTACAATTTTCCCATAATCTAATGTGGGGTATTTTGGAAAGTGGTTAAGTAAAATTGAAAAAGTAGTTTCTTGTACTAAAATAAACATAAATTTTTACATGAGCTAATTCGGATGTTCTTAATCCTCTCTTGGGATAATTGATATTACTTTATTTTTAAATTAATTTCTTCGGAAGAAGATGATAGTGTATATATTTTGCCCATGATATATGAATTCCTTAATTGGAAGAAAAGTAATGAAATCTGCAATGAATGTGTGTGTGTGTGTATATATGTATAGATATATGTGTGTGTATCACTAGCAATGAAATGCTCTTATAGTGTGTAAAATTAAAAAGAGAGTTTTAACTTTTGCTAATTAATGAGAATTAAATATTTTCTCATCAGATTTCGATATTTTTGGTTGCAGAATTTGTTGCCAACAATAGCTCAGACCCTGGCAATCGGATATGGAATGAAAAAAATCCAACTCCAGACTTCCCTATGCAGCTTTCCATTGCATCACTCTTCCTAGCCTATAACTCTGACACTTAAATTGATGCTAGTTCAGAATCCAACGAAATACCTCCAAATTTCTCTCTTTATTCCAATTCCATAATGTCATTATTCCCACCAGCTAGGTCTCAAACAGACAGTGTTTCCGAAAATGATGAAATAAATCTGATTGATCCTTCCATATCAGCATTAGAAATGCCCAGAAGACTCACAATCTAGGAAAGCAGCTTCAGAGGTAAATTCTAGTTCCTGAATTCAAATCTCCCTCCTCTGGTAAACAACAAAAAAATTTCATTTTCTCTCTAACTTCTACTACTATATTCAAAAGAAATAGATTCCCAATTTTGGCTAGTTTTGGATTTTCAAGATCCAAATCTAGAATTTTGTATTGGTTGCTTGCTGAGAATACTGAATGAACTGAGAAATGAAACAACTTCTTTTTTTTTAATTCAAAACTGTTATGTTAATACGTTTACCATACATAGCCAAACTCTTTCAAATCATTTGTGCTAAGCTCATTATTTATCAAATTTAAGTCCTTAACTATCAAGTTATTAAAAGTCTCAAACTAGAGAGAGAGAGAGAGAGATAACCATTTCCAGAATTTTCAATTTTAAGAAGTCGATCCTTGGTGCAAAGGCAAGTGCTTTCCACCAAAATTCCAAATAAATAAATAAATAAATGATAAGGTTATCTACCAATCACTTCTCCCAAACCCTGCAAAACTGGAAGTTGTGCATTAACTATTTTGAAAAAGTTTATTTAACTGAAATTGAAAGCTTTTTACTGAAAGTGTAAAAAAAAAAAGAGGTTAAAAACTAACTAAATATTCATGAATAATATCAAAAAGTATAATAACATTCATGAATAGTACAAAAAAAAAAAAAAAAAAAAAAAAAAAACCGGAAACTGAACTTTTTATCACATTCCAAACCAACTCAAAAGTACACTTTATTTATTTATTTTTTTATCTCTTCTTTTTCTGTTGGTATATCTGATGAATGCTATAGATCTATGAGCGCTATGTTAAATCATTATTGATTTGTATCTGTGGGATGAATTACGATGAACTTCTTAATTGTTGATTTCTTAGGTAGTGAGAGAAAACGTGTTTTTAATCGAGCGGTTCGAATCAGTGCCAATAACTCAATACATGTACAGAAGCCTGGGAGTGTAAAAGAGGCCACAAGGAATTTCTCCCTCTATTTTGAGATTGGACAAGGTGGGTTTGAAAAAGTCTTCAAGGGGAGACTCGAAGATGGAACCTTGGTTGCGGTAAAACGTGCTAAGAAGGTTCGGTGATAGTTGTTTATGATAATTCTGTTTTCTGGGTCTGACACAAACTTATGGGGCTTCACATTTAAGTCAACAAATGTGTGACATAGAGCTCTAACAAGTACTTGTTTATCTTTCTTTGCAGAGTGTATATTATAAGCATTTAGAAGTGGAATTCGAAAGTGAGACTCGAACTCTAGCGCTGCAGGAACATTTGAATCTAGTCAAGTTTTATGGATATTTGGAGCAAGGAGATGAAAAGATTGTTGTTGTGGAGTAAAGCCACTCAGAGAACATTTGGATTGTAAGTTCTCTTTGTGTGGCTTTACTTTCATTCACAGTGTGTGCTTGAGTTCCTGAAATCTGATAGGAGAACTACTGCAGGTATTCGAGGCAATATTCTGAGCCTCGCTGTACGGCTAGATATTGCAATTGATGCGGCCGATGCCATCACCTATCTTCATATGTTTACAGGTATACACCTTTGGGGTTAATTCCTTTATCCTGTCAAAATTATAAAGTTCTTTGCCTTTGAGAATTGAGAGTATAGAATCTATTTTGAGAGATCCAACAGGATTTTCTGTCGGTTCCCTTGCAGATCACCCTATCATTCATAGAGACATAAAATCTTCCAACATTCTCCTCATGGAAAACTTAAGAGCCAAGGTAACCGACTTTGGTTTCGCTAGACTATCAGCTGACAGTGATTCAGGTGTTACCCTTATGTCTACCCAAGTTGAAGGAACTGCTGGCTACTTGGACCCAGAGTACCTCAGAACCAATCAGTTTACTGAGAAAAGTGATGTGTATTCATTTGGTGTGTTATTGATTGAACTAGTCACGGGCAGACGCCCAATCGAACCAAAACGAGAACCGAAGGAGCAGATAACGGCAAAATGGGTATGATTCTGTTAAGTCTTTTTTTTTTTTTTTTTTTTTTTTTTATCACGATCAGTTTTAAGATTTGATTAACAGTTTCCTTGAAAAACAGAGTAAAAGAAACTTCCATGACTGTTTAACAAAAATCCATATGATTATCTTCACACGTCCATCAAAGTATCTTTACCTTGTCTTTGCAACAATTTTCCAACTCTTCCCTTCTTTTAACTGGATAAGTTACATTTGAACATTTTCCAAAACTAAGAAAATTCTTTACCCTAATGCAACTTGATTTTAAGTTCAGGCAATGAAGAAGTTTATTGATGGAGAAGCTATTTCAACCTTGGACCCAAAGCTGAAATGTTATGCTGCAAATATCTTAGCCGTTGATAAGATTCTTGAATTAGCCTTACGATGTTTGGCTCCACGTAGACAGAATCGGCCCAGCATGAGGAGGTGTGCAGAAATCCTTTGGGAACTCCGTAAAGAGTACCGAGAGGCATTAGCTTCAGATGTCAGTTCACTCTCATCCTATTCCATGAGCACTTCATTTAGAGAACATTGAGAGAAATAGTATAAGAGATCTCTAAAGTGAGAGTAGTGAGCATCAACGAAGTCAAGTCTTCGAATCAAGATGGTTTGTGGTAGGATGAAGCCTATAATCTTCAAGAAGGTTCAATTGTTGCTAGAATATGGAAGGAATTAGTTTATAATTTGTCCATGAGATTTGGCTTGTGTATAGGAAATTTAGTTTGAGATGGGAAAGTTCTCTACTTACTTTCTCCCCCGCTTTGTGTGTATTTCTTTTTTTGAATTGTGTATATTGTTTTAATTTTTCTTGAAGGAATCTGAGAACATTGGTAAGGGCTATTAATTTGTACTAGAAAGTTGCCCGTGCGTTGCACGGATAATGCTGTAATAGTTTATGCAATTTTTTATGAAGAATATTGTATATATATTATAACATAGTAACAATTATAAATTGCAAACACATATTCATTATAATTATTTTGTTGAAGTAATTAGCAAAAAGGAATCAACTTTAGAGTAATATTGTATAATAAAACTTGATAAAAGCATGGTAACATTCCATATTATTGATATTTATTTTGTGATGTAATAAAGAGCCTTATAAAAGTTGATAAAATCATGGTAATTCATTCCATATTATTGATATTTATTTTGTGATGTAATAAAGAGATTTATTGTGAAATTTTGTTTTTTTGTTTCTTGAATGCCTTGTTTTTTGAAGTATGTCGATGCTTGTAAAGCATGTTGAGGGGTATGTTATCATCATCTGTTGCTTCATCTTCAGCGTTTGAAGTTTGGTCTATCCGTACTTGTTCAATTTGTGAGCTTTTATCAATTTCTCCTTTAGTTGCATCATTTGTGTTGATCATTGATGAAATGGCACTGGAAGATTCTTGGGTGGATCTCACAAAGTTTGTGCTGGCAGATTTGTTGTCGCTAAAATTTTGCATAAGTATCTGCATTCATATTAAATTTGAGCACGTTATTTACATCAGTATAGCGTAGAGAAAGAAATAATATAGCATACTGGCTTGGTTTTTTTTTTTTTTGTTCCATACCTTTTTCTCATTTGAAGGTGCGTCAAAAATCTTAGCAACTGTGTAATTTTCAAAACCATCCTTCAGATTGAATTCATTCAAGCGAAGTAGAAAAATGTATTGTCTTCCTAAAATTTTTTTAAGATCACGTGGGATTCCTTCTTCAATATCAATCTGCATATTAGGAATTTTAATTTATATTATAATCTATAGTTTTACAATAAATTTAATAATTTAAATAAGTTGTACCTCAGTTTGTTTTTTAGCAAGATCTTTTGCAGATTTATTTAGGATTTTCTCAGCATCTCGATCAAATATGACAAAAGTTGTCTTGTCAGTTGAATCAAAAACTTCAATTTGAATCCTGTATCTGAAGTATTTTGCAATTGTACAGTAATTATAGTAAGAGGAATATGTTTATCAAAAAAATTTAAAACTTTGTAGTTAATGTGTGTGCCTCTAACCTTGGGATAGGCAGATTTGTTTTTGTTTCACATTTTGCGCACCAAAACGATCCTGATTGTGGTTTGACCTTCTTTCCACATAACACGCATGAAATATAATACCAACCCATTATTGTATCAATGTTGCTTATTGTTGCAACACAATAGCAGTTAACATCCTGCAATGAATTTTGAAGTTAATATGTTTTTTTTTTTTTTTAAGTAAATGATGTGTTATTATATTTTCATGTAAATGATGAGTCTACTTTGAAATGATTAACAAACCTGTTTCGTAGGATCCCATTCAATGCATTTGAGCTCTGGTATTGTCTTCATCTTGTTTGAAGAAAAATCCTCCTCTGAAAACTGTTTTGCATGTATTTTTGGTATTTGTTGTATAGGATCATGTTTTTTTACCATTCCTATCATTGAATTTTTAAAAAGGAAAAAAGAATGTAAATGGTATTTTGTGAGATAAAAAATGTTATTTATCATTTTTTTTTTGTTATTAATAAATTTTAAAATATGCACCTATCAATTATTTCAGCAACCTCGGGAATCTCAAGATTTAGATATACTTTTGTTGCACTGGTTGATGACAAAGAGAATTTGCCTGCAAAAATTGGAGAATACATTATAATAAACCAAATCGTATTGAATTGAAATTGAGAAAAATGAAGGCATGTTTTAATGAGAATGAAATTGTCTAAAAGTATCATTAGATTTTTTTGAAAATGAATAAGTTTGAGTATAAAAAATTTATAATTAGTGATTACATTTCTCATTGTAAAATTTATGGCCTAAGATTAGTAACCAATATACTTATTAACTTGATAGCATTACTAAGTACATTAAAATTGATAGTTGGTAACATTATTTTGTTGTACTTACCTCCAAATGATTTGACAATAGTTGAAGTTGCAATTAAGACAAAAGGTCCTGGATTGTTCTTACATACATCTTCATCGATTTGCCATACAGTTGTTCCCCATAGTGAAAGCCTAATTTCTTTTCCCCTGGTATAGTTAAAATCAGTGAGGATTTTTTTGTTATTAGTAATTTTTTTATTTATAATTGATTTTTCTATATAAACATAATTACATCAATATCATATCAACAAATTTTGTCTTACTCTTTCAAAAGCAATTGTAGATTGCACAATTTTCTCGGTGCGCCATTAACTTGAGGCTCTTCAACATTTCCAACTGCTACCAACTTTCCAACAACATCTATTTATATGCAATCATGTAGTTAGGTTATTTTGAGTAATTAATTTAGGATACAACTATATTAGAGGAATTGTGAAATAGCTAGAGATTTGTATTTACCTATTAAATATGTGTAGTTGTAACATTGGTTCTGTATTTGGTGATAGTCAGCAAACTCAAAGCAATATTTTTGGATTGAGTTCATATCTTCGTTGGACTCCATGATTGTAGTAGTGGTCATGAACCAAATTCTGATATCATTGTGCACGGGTCGAAACTCGCCTTTAGTACTCTCCACCCTAAAATTCTTGATGGTATAAACATGGCCTTCAAGCAATTGTGGTCTAAAAGTTCGTGCTTGATTTTTCCGAACAATTGCATGTATTGTTGAGCCCTAGAATAATGAGAAATGTCAGTATCTTCCATTATTCTTCTTGTGAATATATATAATAGCCATGGATGTTGAATTATATGATGAGTTGGTTAAATAAATATTTTTAAAAGAATTGAATCTGCATAATAAATTGAATCAGCACAATATAAATTGAGTTCTATACTTACCTCTTCATCAATAAATATCATATCAAGGCTTATGAACTCATTGTTCTTTGTGTTGATTGCATCCCACATACGAAGTACTCTGACCTTGATTGTCCAATTGTCTCTATCCATTGAAATCTTGCTCAAAGGAGTCCAACACATTGCCATTTTGACTTAGTATCAATAGTTCTGCAGCTATTTCCACAGTTGAATAGAGAAGTTGTCATAAAAAATATATATAAAAGTAAGTAAAATTATAATAATCATCAATGAAATAATTTATTTTGGTAAAATGCAGAATTGACTACGTTTTGCATTATCAAATTTAAATGTTTGTTTTTTAAAGAAGCTTGGAACATGATTTTTTTTTTTACAAAAAGTATAAAGTAACAATTAAATGCGGTTAGAAACTTAGCAATGAATGATGAACTTTCCTCAATGAAGTTTCACATATTTATATGTATATTGCTAAAGACCTCTTTATAGACTATATTTTTAGTCGTTGAAGAGGTTTTGCCATCGTCACCAATTATCAAGAGTTTAAGACCATTCCTAGTAGTAACTCTAGAAACAGCAACGTATAATTGCCCATGACTAAAAACTGGTTTAGGCAAGAAAAGTCCAACATGTTTTAGTGATTGTCCTTGGCTCTTGTTTATAGTCATGGCAAAGCAAACAGAAATTGGGAATTGTCTTCTCTTTAAAACAAACGGCCATTTTGTGTCTGATGGAGAGAGTACTATTCTTGGGATGAAGACTTTGTTTCCCACATGTGATCCAGTTATAACTTTAGCTTCGATCACCCATTTGGATAATTGAGTAACTACTAATCGAGTCCCATTGCATAGGCCAGCTGATTGATTAATATTTCGGAGCAACATTATTGGAAGACCAACTTTAAGACGTAGTCTGTGATTTGGTATGCCAGGGAATTTCAAGGAGTTTAAGAATTCAACTGGGTAAAGTACATCTTCATTCTGAATGTATCTCGAAGCCTTGCAAATTGAATCTGCACTAAGATATGTCTCCTCATTTGAAGCAAGCAAGTCTATGATATAGTCATTTATTACATTGACTACATCATTTGTTGGAGCTAGAATAGATCGCTCTTCCAAGTATTTTCCATCTGCATAGTTGCTGTGAAGATTTGGATATGTTGCAGTCACAATGCTTTGTATTGGATCATCTCCAACATCAATTAATAGGTCAGAGGGTATGACTATATTTGATTGGCTGTCAACTTCACCAAGCTCTCCGTTACCTAATTTGAGTATCCATTCTGCAAAGTTGTTGGAATCAGCATTAGGTTGTTGGAGACGCATATTCTGTGTTAGTACAAATACCTTGCAAAAGTTCCATAAATAAGAACTATTCACTGATGCATCAACAATATCTTCTCTATGGCCTTTAGCAATAACTGGCAGTATTTGTCGAAAATCACCACCTAATACAACTGTCTTCCCTCCAAAAGTTTTATCGACACTATTTATGTCGGTAAATCGAAGTAGATCTCTCAATGAACGGTCTACAGCCTCAAAACAATTCCGATGTGCCATAGGTGCTTCATCCCATATAATAAGACTCACCTTTGTCATTAACTCAGCAGCATGTGTTCCTTGTTTTATACCACAAGTTGATTCCTCTGTCACAATGATAGGGATTTGAAATCTAGAGTGAGCAGTCCTACCACCAGGGAGTAGCAAAGCTGCTATGCCAGAAGAAGCTACAACAAGCACAATTTTCCCTTGTGAATGGAGGCAAGCAATTAATGTTTTCCAAAGATATGTTTTACCAGTTCCTCCATGACCATAGACAAAGTATAAGCCACCGCTATTGCATGCCACATCTTGAATTACAGCATCATATATTTTTCTTTGGTCAAGATTTAACTCATTTAAAAGTTTTTATGTTCTGCAGCCAATTCAAGCCTATCAAAATCCAACTCTTCTTGTAACAATCGGTTGTTGTTTTCTCTAATTGTCGACACATTTGGATATTTGATGCCATCAAATTCTTTCAGAGATCTTCCACTTTTTACTAATATTTGTTCAATTTCAAAAAGAGCATGGTTCTGTATTTGTTCTTCTGTCAAATGTAAGTTGTCATACATTAGGAGACGCTTTTGCCTATATAGTATATCATCAGACAACAACTCCCAATTAGCCATCCATAGTGCATGTGGGTCTGTCACTTCACAAAATAACAATAGCATTGCGAACAATTCTCGTAGCTACCTTCCTGAAGCCCAATTAGAGGCTTCTTTGATAGCATCATCCCATTCCTTGTCATCATCTAAAAGGCCATGAGCATAGCATGCTGCTCTGTATGTTGGATACACAACATGATCAATAGTCCTAATTTCCTCAAAGGACCTTGCACCTTTGACCACATTAAGGAGCATTCGAAGATAGAAACGGTCACCACTTGCAGGATGAGCATGAAATATCCTCCCTATACATCGGCCAGATTTCCTTGGGCGCCATTCTCTTTGTTTTCTATGCCAAACCCATTTCGTAGGGAAATCACAATATGTCAAATTTCTTGCTGTATCGTACATTTCGTTTGCCTTCATCCATTCAGTGAACATTGTTTTTGTTATATCTGGTCTTTCCAAAACATTATCCAAGTAGTCTGAATCTTTGAATGTAACATTCTGCTCATTCTCAATATGGAAGCTTAATCTCTGTACAGCAGGCTCTCTATATTGGATATCAAACTCAAAAAGTCTCCAGCATGCTTCAGAAGCTGAGATATATCTACAATCTAGATATGTTTTGATCTCATCAATGTTTGTTATATGTTGTGCTTCACTTGTAGCACCTGTGTGTAAGTTTTCATACAAAACAAATGTTGCTCGATCAGAACCCTTGTTAACATACTTGAATAAGTATTTGATGGACTTGGAACGATTGCACCACTCAACATTAATGTGAGCTTGGTATTTAACTAATAGGTCAATGTTGTATGGCACCACAAATTTGTTATCAAGCATAACACCATTCTTCTCAACTGTCATCCCATTATCTCTTCTCCTATAAATTACGTAACCATCTTCATCTATCACAATGTCACTATAAAACTTTTTTGGAAAATGCTTCCTACATTTATTGTCAACCATGCATGGAGATTTTGGGTTGGCAAAACCACAAGGTCCATGAATCATGTATTGTGAAATGACTTCATAATCCCCTGGATTTGTAATCTTATCTGGTATTTCAGCAGAAATTATCTTGTCTATATCCGCAGGCGTGGGGTGTTTGTCATCTGGGTATAGGTACAAAAGAATGTGAGCATGGGGGAGGCTTCTTTTTTGCCATTCAACTGTGTAGTTAACTGTATTCACACATAAAAAAAAAATGTTACAATAATTAAATAGATTAAACCATTAAGAAGAACAATCAAATAGTAATGAGTTGTATTTTATACCTGCAATTACTTTTCCAAAATGCTTGCCATGTTTTAAATCACGTAGTAGTTGATCCAATTTGATCTTAAAAACTCTTGCAATAATATCGGGTCTATCTTCAGGCCGTTGAGCTGGAATTAAGGAAAGGAAACTTTCAATTTCTGGCCATTTAGGATTGCATGTGAAAGTTATAAACAAATCCGGGTACCCAGCCCATCTACAAATTGACATAGCATCTTGATAATTTTGAATCATATATCTAGGGCTTCCAGTAAAGATTGAAGGGAGAACAACTCTTTTCCCAATAGATGAAGGAGTAGTGTCTCCTCTAAATACAGCATCCTTTATTCCAAAGTACACCTCTGATCTCAGTTGAAGTTGATGATTCCTGACCCAAATTAGTCGGTACTCCTTAACACATGTGTAAGCATCTACTAAAAATTGTTGTCGCAACCTATGACCAAGAATCAATGTTTCACCTTCACTCTCACGCTGTTGTAATTGATATGCATAATATTCTTGCATAGTGACATGCAAGGCCATGAATTTTGGGTGTAGTTCATTTATTCGTTGTAACAACCCACTTCTTTTCTCAACAATAATATCACGATGGATATTTTCATCGCTCAAATCGCCTACAATTATAGCAGCAACTTCAGAGCAAGTAGGCATGTTTTGTTCCCTACCATCACTTGATCGCGATCCAATTAATCGCAAGCGTACATTGTGCATATCAGAGTCCTTGAACCTATCCCTTGCCATACGGAACGTCTTTACCAAGACGTTGTTCTCATCAAGCATCTTCAATAATATTTGAACTATAGCAATGTCAAGGTTATATTCTGATTCCTGTCGAGGCAAAGCACGTAGTCTGTAATGAATCTCTTTTTTTGTGTCATGTATATACAGCTGTGCAAAAGATGGGTGTTTTCCAACAACTGGAAGTAACGACCCAATTCTGTGGTGGTTTTGCCCATTCAATCGAAAGATGTTAGGGCCTCGTCCTTCATTAGCATGGACATCAACATTTCCTCCCATAGAAGTCATTGCAAACATGGAGTTGAACCTCCTTATATTAGCCTTGTAATGTTCTGAATGTTGTAGGAGTTCTTGAAGCTCTGGAGGTGGTGATTTCAACGAAGGTAGCTTCACCCTACCTTCTCAACAACATATTGAGAATTTAGGATTCTTTGTATTTTTGGATTTACGATTCCTCTCTTCGTACCATAATATTGCACTACAATATTCACACACACAACTTGGTGGGCCAAAATTCCACAACTCCGTAAATTTTCCTAGATGATAGGGAAAAATGAAGCATAATTAGATGAAATTATGTAATGGAAATATAGAAAATACAAAAGCATATGTAAAGGATTAATATTATTTTCAATTCGTTGACAACCCAGTTTAGCAATAGTTTTAATTGAAACATAGGTGCTAAAGCCGACCAAAGGGGAAAATAGTCCCAAGTAATGTTGTAAAAAATGGATTTTAAAGCAAATTTTGAAGAGAAATAGAAATAAGGTAGGTTGAAAATATATGAAGGACTTTATCAAAGTAACTTTTAGAAAATGTATACACAATTAATAAAGTATTTAATATACATGGAGACACAATTTTGAACCTATTGTTGGTATATTGTCATTGATGCTATCTTGAAATAGTATTTTAATTATTTAAAAGTATTTAATTGTTGTTTTTAATATTTAAAATTACAAATAACAGTATTTTAATGAGATTTTGCATGCATGAAAATGAGAAAAATGGAAAATAACGATGAATATAAAATTCCAAAATAGTAGTTTTTGGACTTACTTTGTGTGCTGTTTGACCTTTTACTCAGGTCTATGTCAATGGGTTTTCTATTTCGCATTCCCAAACCTGAAATATAAAAGATGACATATTCAACTTATTAATATACAATACTAATCCTAACACTTCAAGAGAATTAAGGAAACATGAGGATTGACAACTATAAAAACTTCTGTCTAACTGCAAATGGAAGTTAAGTAGACTCAATCTATAATTGTTGGCTCAGACAAATTCCACAAATCAAATGAACATGTTACACTTCAAAGCTTCTGAAGGTGGTCTTCCATGTTACACTACCTTTATGGATCTAATATTCATAGAGTAAAGCAAGGTTTGATTTTGAATTTTTTGAATATCCAAAATTTCAAATTCTTCATCACTTATAGTTAACAGTGTTAAGGACAATGCAAGGAGACCAAAAAAATTGCCGGCTGTAGAAGCTGTTTAAAAATTACACTTTTCTATGATTGGGATAACTCCACCACTATTTAATATAAAATGAGTTTCGAGGCTAAAAAAAATATATACATATATAAATGTGTTTTAGTTGTTTATCATTTAAATAAAAATAGCAAGCAACAACAATCAACATTGTCAAGGGAAATCATGGCATAAATAATAGACCACAACATAAGCTGGTTTTATAAAAGCATATGTAAAAGATTAATATTATTTTCAATTCATTGACAACCCAGTTTAGCAATAGTTTTATTTGAAACATAGGTGCTGAAGCCAACCAAAGGGAAAAATAGTCCCAAGTAATGTTGTAAAAAATGGATTTTGAAGAGAAATAGAAATAAGGTGGGTTGAAAATATATGAAGGACTTTTATCAAAGTAACTTTTAGAACATGTAGACACAATTAATAAAATATTTAACATACATGGAGACACAATTTTGAACCTATTGTTGGTATATTGTCATTGATGCTATCTTGAAATAGTATTTTAATTATTTAAAAGTATTTAATTGTTGTTTTTAATATTTAAAATTACAAATAACAGTATTTTAATGAGATTTTGCATGCATGAAAATGAGAAAAATGGAAAATAACGATGAATATAAAATTCCAAAATAGTAGTTTTTGGACTTACTTTGTGTGCTGTTTGACCTTTTACTCAGGTCTATGTCAATGGGTTTTCTATTTCGCATTCCCAAACCTGAAATATAAAAGATGACATATTCAACTTATTAATATACAATACTAATCCTAACACTTCAAGAGAATTAAGGAAACATGAGGATTGACAACTATAAAAACTTCTGTCTAACTGCAAATGGAAGTTAAGTAGACTCAATCTATAATTGTTGGCTCAGACAAATTCCACAAATCAAATGAACATGTTACACTTCAAAGCTTCTGAAGGTGGTCTTCCATGTTACACTACCTTTATGGATCTAATATTCATAGAGTAAAGCAAGGTTTGATTTTGAATTTTTTGAATATCCAAAATTTCAAATTCTTCATCACTTATAGTTAACAGTGTTAAGGACAATGCAAGGAGACCAAAAAAATTGCCGGCTGTAGAAGCTGTTTAAAAATTACACTTTTCTATGATTGGGATAACTCCACCACTATTTAATATAAAATGAGTTTCGAGGCTAAAAAAAATATATACATATATAAATGTGTTTTAGTTGTTTATCATTTAAATAAAAATAGCAAGCAACAACAATCAACATTGTCAAGGGAAATCATGGCATAAATAATAGACCACAACATAAGCTGGTTTTATAAAAGCATATGTAAAAGATTAATATTATTTTCAATTCATTGACAACCCAGTTTAGCAATAGTTTTATTTGAAACATAGGTGCTGAAGCCAACCAAAGGGAAAAATAGTCCCAAGTAATGTTGTAAAAAATGGATTTTGAAGAGAAATAGAAATAAGGTGGGTTGAAAATATATGAAGGACTTTTATCAAAGTAACTTTTAGAACATGTAGACACAATTAATAAAATATTTAACATACATGGAGACACAATTTTGAACCTATTGTTGGTATATTGTCATTGATGCTATCTTGAAATAGTATTTTAATTATTTAAAAGTATTTAATTGTTGTTTTTAATATTTAAAATTACAAATAACAGTATTTTAATGTGATTTTGCATGCATGAAAATGAGAAAATAGTAGTTTTTGGACTTACTTTGCGTGCTGTTTGACCTTTGACTCAGGTCTATGTCAATGGGTTTTCTATTTCGCATTCCCAAAACTGAAATATAAAAGATGACATATTCAACTTATTAATATACAATACTAATCCTAACACTTCAAGAGAATTAAGGAAACATGAGGATTGACAGCTATAAAAACTTCTATCTAACTGCAGATGGAAGTTAAGTAGACTCAGTATATAATTGGTGGCTCAGAAAAATTCCACAAAACAAATGAATAGGTTATACTTCAAAGCTTCTGAAGGTGGTTTTCCATGTTACAATACCTTTATGGGTCTAATATTCATAGAGTAAAGCAAGGTTTGATTTTGAATTTTCTGAATATCCAACATTTCAAATTCTTCATCACTTATAGTTAACAGTGTTAAGGACAATGCAAGGCATGAACAATAGACCAAAAAAATTGCCAGCTGTAGAAGCTGTTTAAAAATTACACTTCTCTATGATTGGGATAACTCCATCACTATTTAATATAAAATGAGTTTCGAGGCTACACGGTAATATGTAGAGCAAGAACAACCAATTCCTAGAGTTAATACTACACAGTCATATAAAACTACACACCATAACTGCCCCCCAAAAAAAAAAAAAATAATAATAATAAACCAAGTTAAGTGTGATGCTTCTATTATGTATGGCTGTTGTAGGTGAGGTTAAGTACTGTATTCAAATGCGAATTTCAGTAGTCATAGCACTACTATTAATAAATATTCCTATTTAATTATCTAATTATCATTGATTATAAATATAAACTTTAAGACATGAAACTATTCAAAGTAAGTAAAGATATGGATGAGACAGAGTAAACAAAAGTTTGATTTTGAATTTTCTCAATATCCAAAACTTCAAATTCTCCATCACTTACTATTAACAGTATTACGGACAATGAAATATAAAAGATGATATATTCAACTTACTAATATACAATACTAATCCTTACACGAAAACAAAGTTAAGAAAACATGAGGTTTGACGGTATAAAAAATAAGCAAGTTAAGTGTGAAGCTTCTATTATGTATGGCTACTGTAGGTGAGGTTAAGTAGTGTATTCAAATGCAAATTTCAGCAGTTATAGTACAACTATTAATCAGTCTTCCAATTTAATTATCATTGATTTTAAATTTTAAGACATGAAACTATTCAAAGTAAGTAAAAATATGGATGAGACAGAGTAAAGCAAAGTTTGATTTTGAATTTTCTCAAAATCCAAAACTTCAAATTCCCCATCACTTACTATTAACATTATTACGGACAATCCAATGCATGAATAATAGACCAAAATATTTGATGGCTGTAAAAGTTGTTTAAATTACATTTTACTATGGCTGGGATAACTCCATCACCATTTAATCTAAAACGTGTTTCAAATAAATAAATAAAAAATATATATATATATATTTATATATATATATATATGCATATATAAAATTTGTTCTAGTCCTTTATCATTTAAATAAAAATAGCAAGCAATAACAATGAACATTATCAAGGGAAATCGATCCATGGCATGAATAATAGATCACAACGTGAGCTGGTTTTATAAAAGGCAACAGTCCTTTACGGTGAAACCTATAACATGGTAGCTTTCATTTTAATAGATCCCTGCTAAATCACAAAATAATTTAGGCCATTTACACTATCCAGAAGACAATTAATCATGCAATAAAAAGCCTAAGCGAAGATTCAATAGACTTTTAGGCAAGTGACAACCAAAGAAATACTCCAACCAAGCTGATTACTATATCAGTACAATTATTCCAAATTATGAAATTAGTACCTGTAAGCTTAGTTGTAGGCAGATGCTTATCCAACGCACTGGCATTTGTAGGCAGATGTATCCCGAATTCTTGCACAGTAGTTGTAGTAGCAACATCACCATTAAGCCCAACAACCGAGTGAGAAAAAACATTTATAACTGAAGGGGTTGATCGCCGCAAACATTGAGCATTTAAACTACTTTCCCGAGTACGGTTAAGGTTGAGTACCATTCGCCTGTTAAGTCTTGCTTGCTTACAACTATTTGTATCATGGATCATTGCTATGTCTTTATGCTTTTTACTCCTATGGCTTCCACCTCCAAGTTTCTTTGATGACACTATGTTTGTGGAATGCATCTTGGCCATCCTTTTCTTGTACATGATCATACGCCTTCTTTGACGCGCAAGTCTTGCAGCCTCCATTTCCCCCAATAAATTCCTCTACTCAAAACTGTTAAGGGACCTCGTGGTTTTTGAAAAGGAATTTGAAATTAATTGTAAATACTTACTTTGTTCTGTTTTATTTGTGTTTTTTTTTTTTTTTTCGGTTCAACAAACAAATCAATATTGTTTCTGTGGGTTAACAACTATTGAATTATAAATAGTTTTCAAAGATGGCTAAACTAAATAAACAACAAATCAATAAACAAATTATTGAAGAGAAACATGGTTTTTGAAAAGGAATTTGAAATTAATTGTAAATACTTCCTTTGTTTAGTTTTATTTGTGTTTTCTTTTTTTCGTTCAACAAACAAATCAATATTGTTTCTGTGGGTTAACAACTATTTAATTATAAATAGTTTTCAAAGATGGCTAAACTAAATAAACAACAAATCAATAAACAAACTATTGAAGAGAAACATGAAATTAACAACGAATGTGAAATGAGATGTAAGATTATAGTGGCATAACAACGAACATAGTATTTTGGGATTCAAAAATAAATTAATAAACGAACTATTTAAGAGGAACATAAAATTAAGAAAGTAAACATACCTCTCTGAAATGAATTGTGATAAATTAAAGGGGCATAAGTTTTGAGGCATGAGGAGATGGAGATATATAAAAGAACAGATTTTACAACATGCAAAACAAACATTAAATGAAACTAACTCTTCAATTTCATAAATCAGGTGGCATTTACCTGGTGTTAACTGCATTGTATAATTGGTTGGAAGTGGCTGCATTGAAGCCCAAAATACTAAACGGTGAAATCTTTTAAGCTCCTGCATTTATGTCCTCAAATAATCACTGAGTCGGAGTGAACCGTTGTTTTTTTTAGAAGTTGAAGAGTGTTTGCACAGATAATCACTGAGTTGGAATGGAAACCATTGTTTTCTTAGAAGTTGAAGAGTTTTTGTATAGAGAAACAGAGGTTCGCTGTGACTGAAATTCTTGGCTGGGTTTCATGTACAGGTGGGAAGGAAGAAGAGGGTTTGTGTCTAAATATTTAGGCTTTCATCTACTGAACTGTGGGGTGGGTCAGCCTTGGCGTGGGTTAGCCTTTGAACTACACGTTGGTGGGGTGTTTAGAGTTGGCGTGGGTTAGCCTTTGAGGTACACGTTGGTGGGGGTTCAGAGTTGGGGTGGGTGGAAGGTTGTAGCCTTTCGGCTACATGTTTTTGTGCAATTCATACTTGGGTCAATATTTATGGGCTTGGGTTTTCATCTACTTTGACAACGTGTTGTAGCCTTTTTTTTTTCTTTTTTCTTTTTTTGCAGAAACGTATTGTAGCCTTTCAGCTACATGTTTGTGGGAAAATCATATTTGGGTCAATATTTATGGGCTTGGCTTTTCGTGTACTTTAACAACGTGTTGTAGCCTCTCTTTTTTTTTTTTGCAGAAACGTGTTGTAGCCTTTCAGCTACATGTTTGTGGGCAAATCATATCTGGGTCAATATTTATGGGCTTGGCTTTTCGTGTACTTTGACAACGTATTTATTTTTTTTTAGAAGATTACAATTGTTTGGTCATTGTCAACCTTAAGCTATATATGTGACAGTGAAAATAAGTTACTATAAATTATTGGGTTACAGTTAAAAAATTTAATGTAAAAAAAGGTTAAAAAGACTAAATGGAAGAGTTTAGATTGCCACATGACAGGACCTCATGCATTTAGGTGGCATTTACATGGTGTTAACTGCATTGTATAATTGGTTGGAAGTGGCTGCATTGAAGCCCAAAATACTAAATGCTGAAATCTTTTAAGCTCCTGCATTTATGTCTTCAAATAATTACCAAGTCGGAGTGAAAACCATTGTTTTTTTTAGAAGTTGAAGAGTGTTTGTACAGATAATCACTGAGTTGGAATGGAAACCATTGTTTTCTTAGAAGTTGAATAGTTTTTGTATAGAGAAACAGAGGTTCGTTGTGACTGAAATTCTTGGCTGGGTTTCATCTACAGGTGCGAAGGAAGAAGAGGGTTTGTGTCTAAATATTAGGCTTTCATCTACTGAACTGTGGGGTGGGTCAGCCTTGGCGTGGGTTAGCCTTTGAGCTACACGTTGGTGGGGGTTCAAAGTTGAGGTGGGTCAAAGGTTGTAGGCTTTCAGCTACATGTTGATGGGAAATTTATATTTGGGTCAATATTTATGGGCTTGGGCTTCTCATCTACTTTGACAACGTAGTTATTTTTTTTAGAAGAATACAATTGTTTGGTGATTGTCAATCTTAGGCCATATATGTGACAGTAAAAATAAGTTACTATAAATTATTGGGTTATAGTTAAAAAATTTAATGTAAAAAAGGTTAAAAAAACTAAATAGAAGCTTAGAGTGCCACATGGCAGAACCTCATGCATTTCCGCATGAGGTCTCTGCTTTTATATATATATTGATTTGAAATCATATTACTATTGCTAGAATCCTAATTGTGTAAATCCTTTTTGGAAAGGTCCTGGTGTGGTTAGAGGGGATCGGCAATGGTGGTGCTGGTAGTGGAGAAAGGATTGAGACCAGTGGAGAGAGAGGTGGGTTAGGGAGAGAAGGAAAAGGGTGTGAGGAGAATGCTTTGTTTGGGTCTAATAGTCTATTTAATTGGTTATGTGCTTCTCACATGACCAAAGAAAGTTATCAATTTTTTCATTTTGCCTAATCCAGTTTGAGGAATACCTCCAAACTAGGTTATGTATAAAGTTTGTCCTTAATCCCTTGTTTGGAATAAAGAAAAGAAAGATCACCCAAAAAACATAAATTTTATCAATATGATCCATGGTTTCAATCTAAAGTTCTGAACACCACATAATATATCATATTTTGACATTCCAAATAATATTATAATAGTCGTAAACCAGCACGTTACATGTGATAACTTTTCTTTTTGGGTGATCTTTTTTTTTTTTAAGAGTCAAAACTGTGTATTATTATTACGTTGTTGGAAAATCAGAAATAACAACATGACTAATGTCTACTGGAACATACTCCATCCAAACCAATAAAGGAAAAGAAACAATTGCTCTCTGGGCTAAAGCATGAGCTGCACAATTGCCCTGCCGCCTAGTATGAGAGAGAAAAAGTTCGTAGCGAACCCACAATAGACATCGTGTCTTTGATAATCTCACTCATGGATGAATGAGCCCCATCTCATTATATATATATACATTTTTTTTTTTAATCCTTATGTATAGCTTTTTATTTTAAAACCTTTACACACACACACACACACACAAACACACACACACACACACACACACACACACACACACACACACATAATGTGAATCTTTACATATACCTCTAAGTAAACTTTATATATTGTACTTCATTAGATGCGTAAAACCATAGACTACTACTCCATAATGATAGTTGGTAATTAATTTTATCTTTTTTTTTTTTTTTTAATGATCTCATTAATAAAGCTTCTTAACATTATGTATTTACTAACCAATGATTTGCATAATAAAGATGTTAAATGAGAGGTAGCATCATTCATTAGATTTTCAAAAAGTAATGGTGTATGAAAATTTTATATATATAAATAAGGTTAAATGAAATGTGAAAAAAAGAATTTTAAATTTTCTAACTTTATTTCTTATGCGATTTCTATTGTTATTGGAGAACATCACTTTTTTAGTTATAATTGGAAATATGGTTTCTATGATTAAAGTTTGGTTAGTTTTAAGTATAAATTTAGTACTGTGATTGTATTTAATTGTTGATTATTGATTTAATTTTTTAAGTGAATGTAAAGGTTTACTTTACTACACTATAAAGTTTTTAACATTCTCCATATGGACATCTCTATTTTTTTTTTTTTTTACTTCTACTTATAGCCTCTTTGTTTTCCAATTAACGTCTACTAATGACGTTTGATTTTTTTTTTCTTTCTTGTTCTACTCTTTATTAATTTGTTTTGTTTTGTTTTTTATTTACTGTCTCTCTCTCTCTCTCTCTCCCCATTGGCAACCTATCATTTTCCAAAATTTGATGATGATTCTATGGCATTAAATATGCATTATTAGTTTCTTTATGTTATATTTGGTTTAATATCCACATTAATTTTTTAATTAAGTGTTTCTAAATTGACAATTGTTTTGTATTCCATTTTTTCTTTAATGTATTGGGTGTGCGAATGAGTGTTTCCCTAGCATTACTCCACTTTATGAGGATAATTTTATTTATCAAATTTAAGCAAAATATTATATGTTTAATTTTTTAATATAAAAAATGAGAGGAAATATAAATAATTTAATGATATGGAGGATATAGCTAAATTGAAATGTTGAATAAAATAATATGAGAAGAAAAAAAAGTAAAAATAAAATATATAACAATAAACACCAAATTATCAAAGCATGTTATGTAATATAATAAAAATAATTTTTTATATACTATTTTTAATTCTTTATAATGAAATAGATAACATTCAACAATCAAAGTGAACAAAAAAAAAAAAAAATTTAAAACATAAAATACAAAACTAAATTGCACCAACCTAAAATAAAGTTATAAAGAACACAAAAATTTATCAACCTAAAACAAATATGCAATAAAAACTAAAAAAATCCACCAAAAAATTGAGAGAGAAATAACTTTTTTTGTGAGGAAAAATTGTGCATAGAATCGAAGAGTGGATGACAAATTTATGCTAAGAGGATAATAATAAGAAAAATAAATAAAGGGAAAGAGGAAAAGGGGCATTAAGGTATAGGGTTTAGGGAGATGAAAAGGTAAAGGGAATGAGAAATGTTGGAGAAAGTGTAAAACATTAATTTTTTTTATTTTTATAGATAAAAAAGATGAGAAAATATAAATAATTTAATGATATGGAGGATTTCATCTTATTTCAGTGTTGAATAAAATTAGATGAGAAGACAAAAAAAGCAAAATTAAAATATATAACAATAAATACTAAATTATCCAAATCATGCTATGTAATATAAATAATAATATTTTTTATATACTATCTTCAATTCTTTATAATGCAATAACAGGATAACATTTAACAATCAAAGAGAATAAATAAATAAATATCATCAACCCAAATTAGA
Organism: Quercus tomentella; assembly: GCA_028535165.1. Lineage (NCBI taxonomy): Eukaryota > Viridiplantae > Streptophyta > Magnoliopsida > Fagales > Fagaceae > Quercus > Quercus tomentella. The sequence continues at coordinate 82,349,361 of JAPQVY010000156.1, forward strand.
GTTTCAAAAACATAAAAATTTATTAACCTAAAGCAAAGATGCAAAGAAAAATAAATAAAAAAATCCACCACGAGAGAGAGAGAGAGAGAGAGTGAGAGAGAGAGAGAACATTTTTGTGAAGAAAAAATATGCAAAGAATGGAAGAGATGATAACAAATTTATAATAAGAGAGTGTGAATAAAAAGAGACAAAATGAAGGAAGATGAAAGAAAAAATGAATAATGATATTAAGATAGAAGGTAGTGGGAAGATGAAAATGTAAGGTAAGGAGAAAGGTTAGGAAAAGTGTAAATATTAAAAAAATAAGTGAATGTTAAAAAAAATTATAGGAAAATTGGAAAGAAAAAAAAGATAATGACATGGATACTGATGTGACTTAGCTAAAGCATAACAACAATTAATGCTACACTTTAACCTTTAGATATATATTAATACAAACAATGAAGACAAAACCAAGCTGCAACAGTCTGGCCACGAACATTTGAGGAGTTTATACCTGTCATTTTATAGAAAAATATCCTCGAATAATGGAACAGAACAATAGACATTTATGATACAACACGCAAGGAAGACAAAACCATTGACAATCTTTGATAAAACGCCTGACCATGTGCAATCTAGTATAAATTTAATTCTCTTATCTACACATTTATTAAAAAAATTCTCTTGGCAAGGTCACCCCAAAAACAACCTGATACGGTTACTGATTGGTTCCCGGCAAACGTAACATCTGTCCAATCTTTCCCCACATTCCGCACATGTCTGCAATGAAATAATAGTTTCTCAAAATATTAGCAATACCACGTAAATGAGGGAGAGAATAAGATCAAATTATTATTATCAGCCCAGCCCACCGTGTGTCCACAGAGAAAAGCCATGCCCCTTGTATTAGTCATACAAATTGGGCATACCTGGATTCAAATTGGACAGAAGTGAATTTGTGATCTGAAACAGATAATAATTTGATAAATCCAAAAGGCAACAATGTAGTGGACTTAAAACTAAATTGGACGAGTTACCATGACCCTGTAATTGAGGCAGAAATTTTTAATCCTTCTCGCCGAATTTTGTGTATTCCTTTGGATTCTAATTCTAAGAAACTTCTTGGCTCTTGCCTGTGATCAATCATCACTTTTCATATGGAGTGAATTGAAAGTCATTAGACTCTTGTTATGGGTAGTTTTGTGAAATCAATGAAAATGGGATTATTTTTCAAAATTTTTTTTTTTTTAGATTGTGTTGAAGAAATAAATAAGAAGAGAGAGAAAGAGAGAGCCAGAATTCTATTATTAATTAGGTAATAAGGTGGAAAACAATAGCATTTAATGGTTTTTTTAACCGTTAGATCTCTTAAAAATCTATGGTAACTTGAACCCATCTCTCTCTCTCTCTCTCTCTCTCTCTCTCTCTCTCTCTCTCTCTCTCTCTCTATATATATATATATATATATATATAATTAGAAATAACCATATTATGTCAGTTTTTATAAGATGAAACTAGATTTGTCCACAAGTCGGGCTGTGCCCAACCTGGAACCGACTCGACAAGATCGGATGGTCAGAAATTCAACCTGGCGCTGACCGGAGTGGTTGATTAGATTGGGCAGATCCGACCTTCAATGGATTGCAGTCAATTCAGTCAAAGTTGGAGATCTAAAAATCGGCCAAAATCTGGCAAAATCGGTGAAATTTTAGCGATATTTTTGCCAGATTTGGCGATATCTCTCCAAATTCGGCGAGATCTCACTAGATCCAGTGATATCTCACCACATCTAGTGGAGATTTCATCGATCTAGCTAAGATCTTGCCGGAAATGTTTAAGATCTCGCCAGATCTAAAAAACTACGTCGGGGAATGCTCTATATCACAGTTTGGTTGGGTTCTTGAGGTTTTGGGGAGAAAACTTGCCAACCGACCCGCCGTTTTTGAGTTCTAGAGGTGGAGACCCACTGCCAACTGTTATCGGCGTCGAGCTGGCCGGTTATCGAGCTGAATCAGATGGGTTCTGCGAGTGGGTTGGGTCACAGTTTTGTTTGGACACCCCTAGATGAAACAAATAAATACTACTAATTTTTCTCTCATACTATTCATTTCCACAAAAACAATTAATAGATATTCACAACATGAGGGAAGACATGACAAACATACTTATCACCTCCTAGACATCAAATTTCAAAATGAAACATACATGATCCACATTTTCATTTGTATATTTTTAAATATCAAGATACTTTGATGTCAAACATGAATAAAAATATTTCTTTTAGCATTTACTCTATTTGTAGTTCGCATAGAAATCTCAACTATGTTGCCACAATGCATTAAAAAAAAACATTATTCATCATGTTAAACTTCAATTATGTCCATGTATTACCTTGGAGGGAGGCACATAATAGTTGCACATTTAACTTCATAGGATCTATACATTACTAAATATTTTGCAATTTTAAATACAATCTATATCAGTAGGAAACTGTCTAGAAATTAAATTGAATTAACCATTTTTTTTTAGAGAGAGAGCACCACTTATATTTTTGAATTGAGAACAAAATAAACATAAATTCTTGGTCGATCACATTAATCATAACTTGACTCTTGATCATATTTAACTATAAAAGAGGAGGTTACTAATAAATTATATATATCAAAATTTAAATCAAATTCAAATCTATAGTGTTGGAAAATTTAGACCCCAATTGATAGAATTAACAAGTTTTAAATCCAAGTTGTTAATTAGATTTATTATTAATAAAATTTGTTAAAACAAACAAACAAACATCAATATCATGTCAAAATCATGCAGCGGAAAAATAAATAAGACAAGATATAATAACCCAGGAAAACCAATGAAACAAACTAGTTTCACAGTAAAAAACCTGGGGGAAAAACCTTCCCAAAAAGCAATCCACTATAGTAAAGGGAAGTTTCAGATCTAGTACAAAACCTTTGTCCCTAGACTCTACAATTAGATGAACTTATAACAGAAACCTTTTACCGCTTTAGAACCTCTGAACTCTTCAATATATGAACGCCACCCTTTTTGATGCATGGATCCCAGTACGTGACTAACTCCTTTGCACGAATCCCAGTACGTGACTCACTCACCAAATTGAGGAAGAAGAATGTTGGCTACAAAGTTCTTCACTTCATCGACAATGAAGATCAAGAAGCACTTGGTTACAAAACTCAAAAGCGCAAAAGACGGAATAGCTTCTTTAGGGAAGTTTCAGATCTAGTACAAAACCTTTGTCCCTAGACTCTACAATTAGATGAACTTATAACAGAAACCTTCTACCGCTTTAGAACCTCTGAACTCTTCAATATATGAACGCCACCCTTTTTGATGCATGGATCCCAGTATGTGACTAACTCCTTTACACGAATCCCAATACGTGACTCACTCACCAAATTGAGGAAGAAGAATGTTGGCTACAAAGTTCTTCACTTCATCGACAATGAAGATCAAGAAGCACTTGGTTACAAAACTCAAAAGCACAAAAGACGGAATAGCTTCTTTCAGAGAGAATAAGGCATCGGTCACTTTTTGCATATGTTATGCCTTGTATTCTCTTATGTGATGGCCTCTAAAATAAGCCTTATATAGGTCTAAGGTTGAGAAAAGAAACCAAACACATACATGTCATCATGGGCCGAAAATCAGATCTGGAAATCTGAATTCCTGTAACTTCGATCGATCAAGAGGTGTCAAGGAGGTGTCGAGCTTTAAACTTCAACAGATACAGCTATCGAGAAGCTATCGAGGAGTTGTCGAGGAGACAGGAGCTTTCTCAATCAATCCACAAGCTATCGAGAGGTGTCGAGATTGCAATAACAATCAACTGAAAAGCTTAATAGATAGCCTAGCTGTTGAGAGGTGTCGAGCAGCTGTCGAGCTATCTGTCCGTAGGTGTCGAGCTATCTATCCAACTTTAGTGAATAGTTTTTCTTCACTTGTTTCTTGATCCATTCTTCATGGCTTTAATACTAGACTTGAAAAACATGTTTCTTGAAGTATTAAACACATCTTAGATCTACCCAAATACAAGTAAAGTGCGTTTTGTCAAAAGATTAGCCAATTACATAAAAGAATGACATATGTTCTTAACAAGTGAAACACATATGTCCTAACAATCTCCGCCTTTGGCAATTTGTGACAAAACCACAACAAACAAATAAACATATGAGAGAAGTCATAAATCACTCAACTCATATTCACTTGTTGAATACAATAAAATCTATCCTAACACAAACTCTTGAAAAACTTTGTAAGAAGAGAGTTGTGAGAGTGCACTTTTTTTGTGACACTCAGGCCCAAGGATCTCGGGCCTAAACAAAAGGTTTTGGTGAACCGGGCCTTGACTCACCGCAGCTAACGAGCTGTTTAAGAATCAAGTGATATACAGGGGATGCTCCTGACAATATAAAAAAATGACAAGCAAGGATACCGAAGAGTGCCAAAAAAATTAACAAGGTAAATTCAGAAAGAAACAGGATTAGCAAAGCGATAAAAAAAATGCTGAGGGGATCCTGGGATGTGTGAAGCATATTACATTAATACATTATCTGTTTGATTACAGAAAGCTCACTAGGACGTGATATAAGGTTCAATCAAGCTCAAAAATTACAGTCTTGAATGGCTATTTCAGCCTTCAAAACTTGCAAAGTTTGATTCCCGTTGAATTCGAGTATGTGCAATAGTGGCTTTTACAGGATACCGGGAAGCAATGTTTGTTTTTCCCTTAGTATTTTCTCTTCACTTTACTGATAGTTTTTCTAGAAAATCTCTTCGTTTTTGTGTTTCTCTCTTTTTTCGCTGCCTTTTCTTCGCAACCCATCCCCTCCTTTTATAATGGAGTTTTTGGTCTTCCCGGGGAACCGTTGGTTCCCCTGTTTTGCCCTTTTGCAAACAGAGCACGTCCTGTTCCCATCATCTCGGTAAGTCCCGTGTCCGTTTTTTCTCATTCTTTCCTTCTTTCAACTCTGATTCTTTTTAAAGTTCCTGATTGGCCATCTTCTTTGGGATGTGCTGAGGTATACCCTTCTCGGCATCCCCGTTTCTGGCGTTTTTCCACTTTTCCCTTTTCTTTCCCATCTGGGTGGAATCCTGTTCTGCCAACTTGAAAGCCGCTTGTTGTCATTCTTTTTTTGTGCTTCCCTGTTCTGGTTCCCCGAGGCTTTTTCTGTCTGTGCCATGAGAGGTCGCTCGCGTTCTTTTTGCTTTTGTTTCTTGTTTTCTTCTTCTGTCTTTTTCTTTCGAGCTGTCCTAGTCTTTCTTTGTCTTTGTGCCTGAAGGGATCCGTGCCTCTTGATGGTTCCTGAGGATCCTTGCTTCTTATCCCTTGCCATGGTTCTTTTTTTTTGGATGCTTCTTTGTCTGGGCTTCAGGATCCTCTGGGCCTTTCTTTTATTCCCTCATGGGTCTCCTGTATCTGCTACTTTGGGCTTAGCTTGATTTTTCCTTTTGGGCTTGACTTATTCTTTTTGGGCTTCTTTCACTATGATCCTTTTTAGACCTCAACATTTACCCCCCCCGAGCTCGTGGGTTGCCTGAAGCCCACGCGTGAGTGATTTAGGTTTTCTAAGATTTTTCGTAGGATCCCCTTTTTCAACTTCTACTGGGTTCCCTTCCTTTTTACTTGGGATCCCGGCCCTTTTCTGCTGCTTTTGGTCACCTCCTTTTTGCGTGTTGCATTCCCTTATTATTATTATTTTTTGCAGCTTCCTCTTTGCACGGGACGTGGCAGTTGAGTATTTGAGGTAAAATTCCTCTACCCACTTTTCTCGTTTCCCGTTACTTCTCATTAATAACCGCTGATTAATCCCTTCTTCAAATTAAATTTTTGGCAACTGGCGCATCTTTCCATACACTGTCTTCCCCAACTGCTATTTGCGCCTTTATTGTAGCCGTTTCATCTTATCACTTTGCTTCTTTGAGTCTTTCATTCTTTGGGTTTCTCTTTCTTTTTCTCTTCTTCTCTGTTACTCCGGTCTTCCCCCTTTTCGCACTTTCAATCTCTTTTCTTCTCATTGTACGTGTTGTTCCAATGGCTTCTTCTTCTTCCCGAAAGAGGAGAGAGCGTACCCCCAGTCCTTCTGAGGGCGAAGGTTCTTTTGGTTCTGCTCCGAGTGATTCTCGTGAGGTTACCGAACGTCCAGCCTTCCCTTTACGGGATCCTTGGCATTCTCTCAGTTCGTTTTTTCCTCATGTATCTCATGGTGAGGCTCCTCCATCCCCTCATGCTTGGATGTTTTCTGGTCAAGCGGGTTTCGCCGGTTCCACCCAGGTTCCTAACCCTAGAGAGATTTTTGATCTTCAGATTAGACAAGGAATTCGAGAGGTGGTTCCTATCTTCTTTGATTTTGTCCCGGGAAAAATTCAGGGCTGGCCTATCTGGGTAGACAAGGAACTGTCTGATGCTGAGTTTGTGGGTCGCTTGGAGTGCGCCGGTATCTTAGAAACCTTGAGGGCTTCAGAGACGCCGAAGGGCTCAGGCATCTGGTACGTCGTTGGTGCCCTTCCCTTCATACTTTTTTCTTTTCTGTTGGTGAATTGACGATTACCCTGGAAGATGTGGTTAATAACTTCCTCCTCCCGGTTTTTGGTGACGAGAGCCCCTTTGATATCAACCTTTCTGGGGAGGATCTCGTGGTGGAAGATAAATTGTTTGGCCATTTTGGTGGTCGTGCTGCCTCTTCTGGTGGTAAGCCGGCTAGAATGGGGAGATGGGTGATGACCCTCTCTCGTGAGAAAGATAAGGAAGTGAGGTGGGCCGGTTTTCTGGCTTTTTGGCTTAGCAAGTTCTTGTTTAGTGAGTTTCCTGGGTACGGAGTTAAGTCTTCCTTTTTTCTGTTGGCAATCAAGTTGACTCGAGGTACCCAATATCCTTTGGCCCCTCTATTTTTGGGTCATGTTTACTCTCAATTGGACCAGCTTCATGGAGATGAGACTGAGGTTGATTCTTATTATGTGATTACTTCATCTCTTCACTGTGCTATCCTTCAGATTTTCATGTGGGACCGTTCTGCAGCTACTTTGGCCAAGTGCAGGAATTTGAAATTTGTGAAGGACAAATTCCAAGGATCCCCTGACATAATGAAGGGTCTTTGTGGCAATTCCATTGATGCTTTTCCCATTATCTTTCGTTGGATTAGCTTGAAAGGCGGTGGCCTTAATCTTGTGGAATTCTTTGACCAAGCAGGGAACTTACATTGGAGATCCCCTCGTGAGTTTGGCCCTGGCTTTGCGTGTGATTCTGTATTGTTTTCTTTTTTATCTTCTACAGGTAATACCTTTGACTTGCGCCATGGTGATGAGGGCAGTCTGGCTTATCTTGCCTGCATTAGCCCCTCTTGGCTTCCTGTGCCTTCTTCAAGTGGCCCAAAATGAAGATTTAGGAAGATTCATTTTCAAAGTAGCAAATAGTACCAATCCACACTTGCAAATGTATGGCTAATGTGCTTTGAATATAAATACTGCAATTTACTGATTTAGGGTGAAAGTTCAAAAACGTGTATAAACACCTTTGAACATTTAGACCCCCAAATTACAACTTAACCAATTCAAGAAATATGTCAAACAACTAGTGTGTGGAAACTTAACATATGCTATAATATGGAATTGGTAAAAACTATCTAAGCCAAAACAAAATATAATCCACAGCAGATAATTAAAAAGGCAAAGATAGAGAGGAAGGAAGATGCAAACACAAAGACAACACGCGATGTGTCATCGAAGAGGAAACCGAAGCCCTCGGCGCAAAACCTCTCCGTCACCAACCAAGCGGTAAACAATCCACTAGAAAATACAGTTGGGATACATGGACAGCAATAGACCCTCCAAGCCTAATCTACCCAGTGCACCTAAGCCCTCCAAGCTTCTTGATCCAACGAGGTTGCGCCGAACCTTTTTCTTTTCTAGCTTCCCGGATTCCGCTACTAGACCGTAGCATCAACCAATGAAGATTGGTTCCTTCCTAACTGCTTCCTAGAAATCCAAACAGCCGTCTCACAGTGATGATGATGGTGAGAACCAGGTTTGGTATAATGCCTCTCAAGGGTTTGACAATGGAGAGGAAGAGAGTTGAGGAATTTGAAGAGACTCTAATGTATAGATTGTGGGTGAATCAATCTTGTTTTTCTTTAGGGTTTCTCTCTCAAAATTCTCTCTGGAAGCTCTCTCACAATCGTGGGTAAAAGGGGTATTTATACTAGAGTGGGAGAGGAATGTGAAACGTCAGGTTTTACAAAACAGGGGTGGCTCGCGGCTTGACCTCGCGGCTTGACTAAGTCGCGAGATCCAGTCGCGAGATAACCGTATTGCCAGTTGTCCTGTTTTGTCCTGTAGTGCTCCAGCTTGCATGACTGTTCACCTTCCAGTATGCTTGGCACGTGTGCTGCGTCTGGCGGCTTGAAGCCGCGAGTCACCCGCGAGTCCCAGCCGCGAGTCTCTGTTTTCTTGCACACTCTTGAGCAATCTTCACTCTATCTCACTCACTACCCTTACATCAAACCCACCTAAATACAGGGTTACTAAATGCTGAATTACAAGCAAATTTGGCACGGAATAAAGCCAATTAGATGGTTGAATAAATTCAACCTTACAATCTCCCCCTTTGGCTATTCCATGACAAAACCCTAAAACAGACTCTAGACTTAACATGTGAGTTGGGAACAGTTGAACAAAACTCACTCACACCTAACTCTAGAAGCTGTGAAGCACTTGAATCATATGAACATAATACTCCTGAAACATAACAATACACCATGATCATTGTAAGCAGAAAATCATAAAATGCATATGAAACAGGCAATATGTGATCAAGCAAAGATGGAGTTAAGAAACAAACCATGGCTTGATCAACCAAGTGAACACCACAAGGTAGTGATCACATTGCTCATTCACACTTGGAATGAACACAAGGACATACAAGTTAACAAGCACAAGGCAAGACACTTGTATGTTCAACACTCAACCTATGCATAGTACACAAGGTATATGCATCTAGGAACAATCCTACAAGGGCACAAGAGTGACAGTACATAAATCAAAATGCAGGACATTTAGATTAAAGTACTGATTTCAACATAGCATAAAGGCTGCAATTAAGCAAGGTACATACCATAAAGCCTACAAACTATGCATAAAACATTAACCCCAAAAGCTTACAAAAGCACATGGGTACAGACAAAAGAAATCCTGAATAACATCATCAAAATATATTAAAGTTTAAACCAAGAGTATAGATTAGGAGTTAGAAACAACTATACACCAAAAACACAGTGTATCAAACCCATAAAAACACTAAATACTCAAAACATAAGCATATATAAACAAAGTCTCTGATTTTGACAACTTTGACAACTCCCCCTCAACACAATACTCCCCCTTAAGAGCTGCTTTACTGCTTCACTGCTTCTCATCATCAATGTCATTAACAACAGAAAGTAACATAACATTTCTCCCCCTTTTTGACCGGAATGGCCAAAGGGTCACTGTTCATGCTGGGTGGTGAAGCTGTCAAGTTTTGCAGACAAAACATCAATCTGGTCCTGCATGGCTCTCATCCTCTCAGAGTGCTCAGTCTGGACTACTCTGATCCCATCAAGTCGTTCCAGAATGATTTGGAAAGCATCTGGAGGTGTATCTGAAGAAGTTGATGCTCTAGACCTTTTGCCACTCCTCCTGGGTGTTGAGGTTGATGCATGCCCTGCTACCTCTGCTTCACTCTCCATTGGGACACCCTCTCCTTCATCACCTTCATCTTCTTCTCCTGGAAGTCTAACACTTATCCTTTTGCAGGTAAGCTTGTTAATTGCAGAGGGTGTGGACATGGGACTGATGTCTTGAGGGATTGGAACACCCTTTCTTCTAAAAATCCTCATTAGCAAACTGGGAAAGATCAATTTTGGCCTAGAGGTTGTTCTTGTCTCATCCACAATGGTGTCATATATGTGGGAACTTATGTCAATGAAATTCTTTTCTTTGAGATCCATCAGAAAGATTGCTCTAGCACAGTTGATTGTAGTCAACTTCTTTATGGGATAGAGGTTAAACATCATGATTATTGTTAGGCACCTCATGTCCACTGGAAAGGCAGTGGTATTCAGACATTTCCCTTCTCTCTGCCCACCTAAACTTTGTTGAACTGTTTCAATAGAAACACTCCTATCCTTGTAATTGATAAATTCCTGATCATCTAAACCTTCAAGCCCTAGCACATCATCTATGACATGTGCATCCAAAGTGAATTCTTTACCTCTAACCCAGCAGTTTAGCTCATCCTCCTTTATCACAGCATTTGAATAAAATTCCCTAATCAGGGGTTCACATACTATAGGGAAATCACTCAGAAGCTTTTCCCATCCTCTTCCTTCAAAACAGCTGGGGATAAAGGATTGTCTTAAGTCTTCCAAATCTACAAATCTTTCTTGAATAATTCCTGCTTTCAAGAAGATATCCTTGTATCTCTCAAAGTGATGAACTGACCTAAACAGTTTAGAATCCATTTTCAATCTTTTGTCAGCCTTCTTTGTAGGAGTTTTCCTTTTCGGAGGTGAGGGAGCCATCTGTGAACAATCAGAAGAGGCCACAACAGCATAGAACAATATATGTGTAAACCGAGTCAGTACCATGTAATTAACAAAGAGATTACAGCCACACAGATTAACTTGAACATTTAAACAATAAGCTACTTAGAGCAACCACATGGATAAACAAGCCTAAAATAGGAAACACAAGAACAACATGGAGAAACTATCCTCAAGGCAGATATATGTCAATGAGACATATGATGGAAAAATGATATGACACACAATCAGCATTTTGAAACTAGCAGATGCTCCCAACAGATTAACACAATAGAACATGCACAACATCAAACGGAACATTTTGAAAACAACTCAACAGCTCAATATCAGATAAAATAAAAGACACACTTGGCTAAGCACAGGATGAAGACAAAAAGGAAACAACAAGAACAAAACAAACTTTAGCAACATCATCAGCAAGCTAAGCATGAACAAAGAGCAATAGCCGAAACACAAACCCATTTTTTTTAAATCATAAACATATGCAAAAAAAATCAAGGGGAAAAGCACAAAATCAAGTAGAAATGAGTTCAAAACTGAAAACCCATACCTGTGACATGAAGAATTTGAGCAGAAAATATGCAACAATGGAGATTGGAAACGGGAGCACGGAGTGTTTGGGAGGGAAATAGTTTAGAGAGAAGATGAACAGTCACAAATGTTCGAGGGAAAACTGAAAAAGATTTAAAAATTGCTCCTATATCTGCCAAACACGCGTTTTTCGCGACTTGATTAAGTCGCCACAAAGTCACCAGTTCAAGCCGCCAAAACACTCAAGGACAAAAATCTGAAGAATTTTTCTAAGTGTTTTTCGCGACTGGAAGGTCAACCCGCGAGTGAGTCGCGAGCTGAGCCGCAAAAATCTCTGAGTAACCCTCGCGACTGGACCTTCCACTCGCGAACAAGTCGCCAAAAATGACCCGCGAAGACGCGACTGAGGCACGCGACTTGACATACCCGCGACTAAGCCGCCAAAACAGGGCAAACTGGATTTTTGAAATTTTCAGATTTTTTTTCAACAAAATACTTTCCAAAAACACCTAAAACACTCAAAAATATTTTTGTGCTTGAAACAACAAAGATTGAGCATGTGAAAAAACATATTTCATCAAGTACAATTACACAAATGATTATGGCATTCTTTGAACATAAACTTGTGTGTTGTGTGTGGATATCAATGATGAGATAGTCCTTAGTCTAATATGAAGCTTCAATGATCAATTCAACCAAGACATACACAATTAGCACTAGATCATGTGACCAATCTCAATTATAGAAATATGTACATATGACCTCCCACATAACTTGATAACATAACTTGGAGCTTTACATTTGACTCCATTTTCAATCATAACTAATGATCCTTTTTGATCTTTTGATGGCAATCACCTCTCATTGTGAGAGTGGTATATGACATTTCACTTTAAAGAACAAGCCTTTGGCCTTTTGAGTAAACATTTCTCTTTAATTTTTTTTTTTTGGTCGCTTTCCCTTTTTCCTAGTCGAATACTAGTATGTGCGACAGGCTTTTGCAGCTCAATATCTCTTTTCATTTGGAGATTTACATTTGGTGAGCTCTTTTTAGCAATAACAAAAATAAAGAGTGGGAAGATATATAGACACAAGTCTATGCATGTCTCAAGATCAACAAAACCATTCACTAATCATTCTTGACAAGTTTGAAGATCTATTTACAACAATCACAAAGATTTCAAGATTTCTCCCACAGAGATATGAGTGCAAAGAAACAAGCAATGCTCGAGAATGCACAAAGCCATTAGCACAAAGGTACAAGGCAAAACAAGTTTTGAAACAAAAACTCAACAAAGTCAATCAAGCTTTTTGATTTTCTAATTTTTATGTGATTTTTGGATTTTTGACACAAGAAACAAAAAGATTGATAAGACAAGATTAAGAATATGCACAAGTAGACAAGCAAACAACCAGCAGCAAAAACAGCAAGCAAACAAACAAACATCGTCACAAAACATAGGAAGTATTAATGCATGGACATGTTGTAATGCTTATGCATGAGTACCCTTTTTCACCCACACGTCACTTGCGTTTGGGGTGATTTCCTTATAAGATTGGGTACAGGAGTTAGGGCTCTCAAACCTTTGTGAGAAGCTTTTCAAGCAGTTGGTGAATGCATCAATCATCTTCATCATGTTCATCATTCTGGGATCACCATTTTGATCTCTAGATTGATCACCTGCCCAATTTCTTCTATCATTTCTAGGTCCTCCTGACCTTTGAGGAGTTGCACTATTCTTCGCTCTCAGCTTTTGGCAATTTGGTCGAGTATGTCCTTGAAGTCCGCAATAATGACACACATAAGTTGCTCTAGGACCTCTTTGTGGTCGTGGACGTGACTTGGCACGAGATTCAGACCTGCCCACAGATTGACTACGGTGATTCAGCATCCGTTGGTTCACCACATTCTTCTTCTCCTCCATCTTGAGCTTCTCATCAGTAAGGTCAACTACAATTGGATCTTTGGCCTTTACAAACTTCACTTCTTTAGTGACATTTCCAGATGAACTACTTCCTCCGGTATATCCCAATCCGGATTTGTCTGAAAAGCTCTTTTGAGATGAGATAACATCATCTAGCTTCTTGGTGGTGACCCTGTCTATTTTAGCATTTGCTTGCACAACCTCTTGCTCAAGAAATCTCACTTTTGTGTAAGCTTCTGACAGCTCACCATTCAAAGTTTCTATCTCACATTTGGCCTCCCTATATCGGATTAGAAGACTTTTTTAGTCCTCCTCTGCCTTCTTCATCTTTCTCACAGCTGCCTTGGCCACCCTTGTGTACTCACCCGACTTTTCAAGGAGTGAGTTATAATTCTTTTGAAGATTGGCTGTGTTTACATCTTCTTCAGCATCTGATTCTTCGACAATTCCTAGTGATTCATCATCACTATGTTCTCCAAGGTCTTGTACAAGCAGATTCAACTCATCTGAAGACTCAACATGAGCAATGGTCATAAAGGCTGAATAGTTCCCCTCTCCATCACAGCTCTCTTCAGATTCTGAGTCAGACGAATCCGAGTCACTCAATGTCGTGGTATACACTTTACCTTTCGATTTCAAATAATTCGGACATTCCTTCTTAAAATGTCCATGCCCGTTACATTCGAAGCAAGTGACACCTTGTGTAGGTTGGGATTCTTTTCCATCTTTCTTTTTGAATTCCCTTTTCTCCCTTCCAGAACTTTGGAATTTTCCTTTATCACCAAATTTTCCATTATTCTTGAATTTCAAGAACTTTCGGAAATTTTTTACAAGGTATGCAACATCTTTATCAACCACATCGTCTTCCGATGAGTCATGGACTTCTACCTTCTCATTAATGGTCTTAAGAGCAAGAGATTTACTCTTCCGTTGATTGGGCAGCGACATCTCATAAGTCTGAAGAGAACCGACCAGCTCTTGGACTTTGATGTCATCGAGGTCCTTGCTCTCTTCAATTGCTGTCACTTTAGCACGAAAACTTTCCGGCAATGATCGAAGGATCTTCCTTACAACTTTTGAATCCTCCGTTTTCTCCCCCAAGTTGAACTTACTGACAACCACTTCATTTAGCTTCCCATAAAAAGAGTCAAAAGACTCATCCTCACTCATTTTGAGCTCCTCAAACCGAGTGGTCAGCATTTGCAACTTGGTGTCTTTCACTTTCTTCGTGCCTTCATAGGTGGTTTCCAAAATCTCTCATGCTTCTTTGGCAACGGTAATATGAGAAATCCTGTGAAATTCATCTGGAGACACACCACAGAAAATAGCATTGAGTGCTTTACTGTTAGCATTAGATGCAGCAAGTGCTGCCTTATCCCAAGTGGATTTGGTTGCCTCAGGTCTGGTCCAACCAATCTCAACAACATCCCAAACACATTCATCAATAGAACACAGAAAAGCCCTCATGCGAACCTTCCAAAAGGCATAATTACTACCATCAAAATATGGAGGTGCATTTAGGGATTGAGACCGATCCATCTCAAAAGGGAGTCAAGGATCACACAATGGTAATGAAACCAATAACAGTGTACCCGCTCTGATACCAATTGAAAGTTCAAAAACGTGTATAAACACCTTTGAACGTTTAGACCCCCAAATTATAACTTAACCAATTCAAGCAATATGTCAAACAACTAGTGTGCGGAAACTTAACATATGCTATAATATGGAATTGGTAAAAACTATCTAAGCCAAAACAAAATATAATCCACAGCAGATAATTAAAAAGGCAAAGATAGAGAGGAAGGAAGATGCAAACACAAAGACAACACGCGATGTGTTATCGAAGAGGAAACCGAAGCCCTCGGCGTAAAACCTCTCCGCCGCCCTCCAAGCGGTAAACAATCCACTAGAAAATACAGTTGGGATACATGGACAGCAATAGACCCTCCAAGCCTAATCTACCTAGTGCACCTAAGCCCTCCAAGCTTCTTGCTCCAACGAGGTTGCGCCGAACCTTTTTCTTTTCTAGCTTCCCGGATTCCGCTACTAGACCGTAGCATCAACCAATGAAGATTGGTTCCTTCCTAACTGCTTCCCAGAAATCCAAACAGCTATCTCACAGTGATGATGATGGTGAGAACCAGGTTTGGTATAATGCCTCTCAAGGGTTTGACAATGGAGAGGAAGAGAGTTGAGGAATTTGAAGAGACTCTAATGTATAGATTGTGGGTGAATCAATCTTGTTTTTCTTTAGGGTTTCTCTCTCAAAATTCTCTCTGGAAGCTCTCTCACAATCGTGGGTAAAAGGGGTATTTATACTAGAGTGGGAGAGGAATGTGAAACGTCAGGTTTTACAAAACAGGGGTGGCTCGCGGCTTGACCTCGCGGCTTGACTAAGTCGCGAGATCCAGTCGCGAGATAACCGTATTGCCAGTTGTCCTGTTTTGTCCTGTAGTGCTCCAGCTTGCATGACTGTTCACCTTCCAGTATGCTTGGCACGTGTGCTGCGTCTGGCGGCTTGAAGCCGCGAGTCACCCGCGAGTCCCAGCCGCAAGTCTCTGTTTTCTTGCACACTCTTGAGCAATCTTCACTCTATCTCACTCACTACCCTTACATCAAACCCACCTAAATACAGGGTTACTAAATGCTGAATTACAAGCAAATTTGGCACGGAATAAAGCCAATTAGATGGTTGAATAAATTCAACCTTACATAGGGTAACTCCCACATATTTCTAATATGGATCAAATGTCATTGAAAAAAAAAAATTGATGTATGGCTATGAGGTTTACACTCTTCAATGTTAACTAAACAAGTTCAGTTAATAAGTTTGTAGGTCTTAATAGGCATTTTCGTTGTGCGATTTCAATGCATATGGAACTATACATCAGCAAGTTTAAAAAGCACAATAATTAATCAAAATTCAGTGCAGGGCTAAATAGATGTGATTATTGAACAAGATGAGTTTGTAATTAATCAAAATTCAAGGGCATTTTTGTTCTTTTGAAGTCTCCTATTAACATCTTCAAAATCTCTAATTTAGGTGGTTGGCAATTGGTAATGGCCTATATTCTGCCTAGTTCTACCTAAAAATGCAATGTAGGATAATCAAATTCTTGTAGGATGCTAAACTGTGTGAAATCTAATTTGAAGGTTATGACATTGATTAATATAATAGTAAAAGGGTTTTTTATTTATTTTTATTTTATTTTATGATTTCATGGAAAAAGAGATGAAATTTGTTTTAATAATGCTGACCCACTCAAAGTGATTTTTCTACTTCTTCTATTTGCTGTGGAGTACTATTCTCAAGCAAACCTCCAAAACTCATCAAAGAAGACTTTTAAAAAAAGAAAAATTCTACTCTAAGCGCTTATCTCTATTTTTATTGTATCCTATATAGTTCTTGCTTCTCTTTTCTTCTCTACAAATTTACAAGCAGTACTAGAAATCTCACCGGCTGATTTCCTTCAATTTCTTTAAGTTTTCTCATAGTCCACTGATCCAAAACACAAACATGATGATGCTTAGAAAAAAGAGAAGTGATCTTTTTGGTGAAGAGAGCTTTGTTGGTCACTTGTCTATATCTTTGATTTCCTATTGGATTTCTTGCTTTTGGAGCATATCATTAATTTTGTTTTTTTTAGGAAGATTTTCTCTCTTTCTGCATCACTTATCAAACCTATGTTTCAAGGCTATACCACTATTTAGAAACAAGAAAAAGAATAAAGAATATGTATTTTAAATTTGGTTCATTAAAAGTTATCTTTCTTTTATCTCCAACTCACTTTCTCTTTGGTGGCTGAAGAAATTGTGAGGAACAAGGTGAAGAACACAAGTTAATTTTGGATTTTTTCTGAAAGTTGTAAACTTAGCTTGAGCAAAGTAAGTTTTTTCTAGTTAAAAACTTATAAAACTCTATATATACTTGTGATATTGGAAATTTGTTTTGTGGTGGGTTGTTATCTTGGAGCAACAGGTGGCTTGCATGGTGTTATAAGGTAATTTAAATTCATATTGGGAGTGCTTTTAATTTCTTGCAAATGTGAATGAAACTTGTTGATTAGTAGCAATTGTGTTCCTTTATTCAATTTCAATACTTGTAAGCATTATAGTTGTGATGTTGGAAATTTGTTTTGTGGTAGGTTGTTGTGTTGGAGCAAGCGGGTGGCTTGCATGGTGTTATAAGGCAGTTTAAATTCATATTGAGAGTGTTTTTAATTTCTTACAAATGTGAATGAAACTTGTTGATTAGTAGCAATTGTGTTCCTTTATTCAATTACAATACTTGTAAACATTATAGTTGTAATGTT
The DNA here is from genome assembly GCA_028535165.1 of Quercus tomentella. Classification (NCBI taxonomy): domain Eukaryota; kingdom Viridiplantae; phylum Streptophyta; class Magnoliopsida; order Fagales; family Fagaceae; genus Quercus; species Quercus tomentella. Next base: position 82,366,719 of record JAPQVY010000156.1, read on the forward strand.
TGTGATTGGTTTTGTGGTGGGTTGTTGTGTCATAGCAAGCGGGTGACTTGTGTGGTGTTATAAGGTCGTTTAAATTCATATTGAGAGTATTTTTAATTTCTTGCAACTGTTAATGAAACTTGTTGATTAGTAGCAATTGTGTTCCTTTATTCAATTTCAATAATTGTAAGCATTATAGTTGTGATGTTGGAAATTTGTTTTGTCGTGGGTTGTTGTGTTGGAGCAAGTGAGTGGTTTGTATGGTGTTATAAGGTGGTTTAAATTCATATTGGGAGTGTTTTTAATTTTTTGTAAATGTGAATGAAACTTGTTGATTAGTAGCAATTGTGTTCCTTTATTCAATTTCAATACTTGTAAACATTATAGTTGTGATGTTTGTGATTGGTTTTGTGGTGGGTTGTTATGTCGGAGCAAGCAGGTGGCTTGCGTGGTGTTATAAGGTCGTTTAAATTCATATTGGGAGTGTTTTTAATTTCTTGCAACTGTGAGTGAAACTTGTTGATTAGTAGCAATTGTGTTCCTTTATTCAATTTCAATACTTTTAAGCATTATAGTTGTGATGTTTGTGATTGGTTTTGTAGTGGGTTGTTGTGTTGGAGCAAGCAGGTGGCTTGGGTGGTGTTATAAGGTTGTTTAAATTCATATTGGAAGTGTTTTTAATTTCTTGCAAATGTGAATGAAACTTGTTGATTAGTAGCAATTGTGTTCCTTTATTCAATTTCAATACTTGTCAACATTATAGTTGTGATGTTTGTGATTGGTTTTATGGTGGGTTGTTGTGTTGGAGCAAGCAGGTGGCTTGCGTGGTGTTATAAGGTCGTTTAAATTCATATTGGGAGTGTATATTTGTGTGTGCAGTGTATACTTATTTAATTATTAATATAGACTTGTGCATTCATGAATAGGATAGAACTTTATCTAAGTAGCTTATAGACTTACATGTTAGAATACATTATGCATGAGTTGTCGTTATTTTTCTAAAGTAGCATTCATCTTGTAATTTTAGTCAAACATGGATAAAAGTTGGATGACAATGGGTAAGACACCCGATAACAGATTAAGTCATCCATTTATTGAAAGGATCAATGCATTCATTAATTTTGCAAGAGTAGTTATGGACTTGAGTCGTAATATTCCGTGCCTGTGTATTCACTATGGGAATCGCTATCGACAAGATTGGATAGAATGAGGCAAAACTAAGAGATAATTGATGCTTTCGGATTGAAGCACATCTTAACTTCTCTAAAGGATTCTGCTCAGTCTAATTATGCAAAAGAGAAAAGAAGTAGACCTAGTGTTGTGGTAGATGATGATTATGTACCATCTATTGGTGACGATGACAATGATGATGAGTCATCTAATTCTGTAATCCATAAGGTATAATAGATGTTCCATAGGGTACAATAGATGATAATAACTTTATTATTCCATTACTTGCAATGACTTTGTTGTTCCATTATATGTATGTTACTTACAGATGGCACCAGGACGACTTACACACTCGCAAGGTGAGGCATCTATCCTGGTAGTCCGATCTATGGTCCAATCTACGGAAACACCTCCTGAAGCAAATCCTCCTGCACAAAGTTCTTCTAGTGCGAAGGCGCAGACTACCGGCGCATTGACTAGCATGACTGGTAATTACATAGAATATACTTAATTACAACTGCACCCTATTTTTACTATTAAGATTATACTTCACTTAATTTAGCTATAATGTACATGGAATGTATAATTTTTTAACATTAATAATGTTTAAATAGGATCTGCTAGCAGAATTACCCGTGTAGCAACACGTGGTATAGCAGTACGGGCACTTGTTGAAAAAAGTGGTAAGCTGCTAGTATGTATAGATGCAGAGTATGATGCTTCTGTTGGGAAGAATGCGTGCAAGCTTGTCAATCACATTGGCGTACATGTGCGAAGTAATTTGTCCAGTTACAATGTGAAAAATTGGAAAAATGTTGATGCTGCTACTAGAGATGTGGTGCTTCAAAATATCGCGGTAAATTTACATTGATAACGTCTAACTCGTCTAATTCATATAATAATATTTTTATAATACATATACACTTCATTTTACAAGATCAATTTGAGCTAGAAGGAGATTCCAACTTGGTAACAAAAACATTAAATACAAAATATGGAAGATTATTGAGTTCCAACTCCCATAAGTTGCATCAGGTTTGTAAAAAGCTTAAACAATCTCATGGTACTGACTATGTAAGAAGCCACCCGCAAATGAATGCCACGGAAAAGCAGTGGATTGAACTCATTGATGGGAGATGGACCAATGAGGATTGGCTGGTAAATTATTTATACGTATATTATTATTATCCAATGTTTACAATATTATGTTGTCAACTGATTAGATTAATATTTAGATGAAGTAAATGTATACTGATTTATTCATGATCTAATAAATATCTTGAATGTTGTTTATTTGAAAAAAATCAAGAAAGAACTCTGCAAATAGGAATAAAATTAAAGGCAAACATAGATGCGGGACAAAGGCACTTGCTGTTAGGGTTGATGAGGAGATGCGCATTTTTTCATTTTCTTAAACCTTAGTATATTGCATGTTGTGATTAATTAAGTATATCTATCTAACACTTGAATGTTAATTAATCAGACAAATAATAATGATGGTTAAGTTCCTGAATTGGAAAAAATCTTTAAAGATGTTCATTTCAATCCAAATACAAATATGTGGATACACCCTGAGGATGAAGCAACATATGTATATGTATCATTCCATCCCTATCAAGTTTGTAAAGCTATAACATATGTAGTATTAATGTTGTGATTGTTTGTTTCTTTCTCTCTTTCAAATGACAGGAAAATATTCTCAAAGTGCAAGAGGATCATTGTCAAGATCCTAATGCAATTCTCCTTACCCAAGAGGAGATCTCAAACTTGGTGTTTAAGAAGAAGTCCAGTGTTGTAAAAGGACTTGGCATGAGACCTTCCACTTCTCTTGTAACCACCACCTCCTCTAATTTATTGGTGAAGTATATCCAATGGTTAGAAAATGAGATAATTGAGCTCAAAGAGGCAAGAGCTAGAGATCAAGAGGAGTGAGCTAAGGACCAAGATGCATGAACTAAGCATGATGAGGTCCAAAAGAATATTCTTAAGTTTTTGAGGAGCAAGGGTTGTGATGATGCTCTTACTTATGGGAGAGGTTCAACTTCAAGTTAAAACACTTTTTGGTTAGTATTTTATTTGCTTTCTACAACTTATACATTAGGAGTTGTGATTTTAATTTATTGGTGTGGTTACTCTTAATGCATTGTTAGAAATGTTTCTTATAACATAGTTAATGTTTTTACTTTACGATTTTAATGAAATATTGTTTTGTATTTGTGCAGATTTCTCATTGGTTGCTTTTAGGGGATTTACTTTTGGTATTACTTGAAGACATATAAGGACATCTTCCATTAGTTCTAAAATACGGTTTAGGTAGAGTTATTGTACGTATTGCAAACAATTATTGTTTGAATTGGATACTTGTTTTATTTTTTACTTATGGAATGTATGGATCTTTTTTTTTATAAATGTATTGAAATAAATGTGTTATTCAAATGTGAGGTTTTAATAATGTAATGACAGGTTACAGGTTAATATCAAAGCCATAAAAAAAATAAAAACAGAAAATAAGTTTTAGTGATGATTTTTTTCGTTACAAATATAGCAACAAAAAATTGTTTTAGTGACGAAAATTTCATCACTAAATATAGCAAAATTTTGTAAGAAATGGTTTTAGTAATGAAAATTTTCGTTACTATATGTGCCTGGATTTTCTTAAAAATATTTTTAGTGATGAATTTTTTCATCACTATATGTACCCGAACATAGTTTTAGTGACGAAATTATTCGTCACTAAATATGATTTAGTAAACTAAAGTGTTTTTAGTGACAAAATATTTTTGTCACTGAATAGTGTTTTTAGTGAGGAAAACATTTAGTAACGAAACGTTTTCACCACTAAAAGTTTTTTTTTTTTTTTTTAAATCAAATTGGAATTTTAGTGACGAAATTTTTCGTCACCAGGACTTTTAGTGATAGGGCTACAGTGACGAAATGAGTTTCATCACTAAAAGTCCAATTTCGTCACTAAAGGTCCTTAGTGAAGAAAAACTGGACTTTTAGTGACGAATTTTTTCGTCACTGAAAATACATTTTGTTGTAGTGTCTAACAAATGATTTGGAATTAGCCAAATCAGTTTTAGATTTCATACCTTTGTCACCTTTCTAAGATTGGGGCACAAAGACAGTCCTTGATCTAGAAGCCGTGGAAGAGGAGGGGCCGGACGAAACAACATATCCTAAGCCAATCTTATTATAACTAGGCTTTTGTGAACTCAATACCTCACCAAGCTTTGCACTAGACATCCTCTCTATTTAAGTTCTAGCTTGACTAAGTTCAACCACAAGATTCTTGACCTTTTCTTCTAATGAGTTGTTCTCCACAACAAGAGTCTCAACTAACCTTGTAGTCTCATTTAGTTTGACTAACAGATCAACTTTTTCAGTTTTTACCTCATTAAGTTCTTTTCTACAAAGATGAGAAGTCTTTTCAGATTTTAAGAATTCAATGCATAGCTTATCATAGGCTTCCTGAAGGGTCAACTTCTTGGGTATTTCATCACTAGAAGAATTCTCGCTGTCACTAGCACTCTCCACAATCACCTTGTCAGTTGTGGCAGCAAAAGCCATATAATGACCACATTCATCCACATACTCATCAGAATAGTTATTCTCATTATCATTCCAGGTAGTAACCAACCCTTTAACTTTTTGAATTCTTGGTCTTTTCCTTTATAAGATAGTTTAGGCACTCTATCCTCATATGACCAAAACCTTTGAACTTATGGCACTAGATGAAAATGCTTGATAATCTCATTAGCTGTGAAGGTTGGATCCTCATCCTCATCATCATCTTCATATTTGCTTTCATCTTCATCTTTAGAGTCATCAATCTCTTCCTCTATATCCTTAAGAGCCAAGTTTCTACTCTTTCCACCTTTTCCCATTAAACCTAATCCAATCTCATAGGTTTGAAGGTTCCCTACAAGCTCAGTCAAAGGAATTTGATCAATGTCCTTCACTTCTTCAATGACAGTGATCTTGGCACAGAATCCTTCAAGTAAGGACCTAAGGATTTTCCAAAAAATTTTGGATTCACCATAAATTCTCCAAGGTTGAAGGCAGAGTTCACAATAGCCTTGAGTTTAGCATAGAACTCATCAAATGTTTCATCCTCCTCCATCCTTATTTCTTCAAAACTACTAGTGAGTCATTAAAGCTTCACAGTATTTACTGCCTTAGTACCTTCATAAGTGGTCCCAAGAATGGTCTATGCTTCCTTGGGTACTTCTGTGGATGATATTTTCTTGAACTCCTCATTGGTCAGCGCACAAAACAAAGCATTCAAGGCCCTATTGTTGAAATTTTCCGCAATGATTGTTGCTTCATCCCAATCGACCAGCCCTTCCTTTGGCTTAATCCAGCCAACTTCAACAACTTATCATACTTTTTCACCTAGAGCCTGCAAAAAAACTTTCATACGAACTTTCTAGTATGCATAATTAATGCCATTAAATAAAGGAGGAATCAAAAGAGATTGTCCACGATCTATGACAGCAAGGGTCAAGGATCACACTCAAGAAATTAATCCAATCAGAGTGTACCCGCTCTGATACCACTTGTTGGGAAATTTAGACCCCAGTTGATAGAATTAACAAGATTTAAGCCTAAGTTGTTAATTAGATTTATTATGAATAAACCTTGTTAAAACAATCAAACATCAATATCATGCACAGCGGAATAGTAAATAAGACAAGATATGATCACAAAACTAATGAAACAAACTAGTTTCACAGTAAAAAAACCCTTCCCGCAAAGCAATCCACTATAGTAAAGAAAAGTTTTAGATATAGTACAAAACCTTTGTCCCTAGACTCTACAATCCTCGTAGATGAACTCACTGCAGAAACCTTCTACCGCTTCAAAACCTCTGAACTCTTCAATATATGAACACCACCCTTTTGCATAGATCCAAGTATGTGACTAACCAATGATGCACGGCTCCCAGTATGTGACTAACTCTAGGAACTTGAAGATGTTGTTGGCTCCAAAGTTCTTCACTTTATTAACAGTGAAGATCAAGAAGCACTTGGTTACAAAACCCTAAGGTGCAAAGATGTAGTAGCTTTTTTCAAAGAGAATAAGGCACTCAGTCACTTTTTGCATGTATTCTTCTTGTATTCTCATGTGTGATGGACTTTAAAATAAGCCTTATATATGTCTAGAGTTGTGAGAAAAGAAACCCTACACATACAAGTCAGCATGGGCCAAAAATCAAATTTAGAAATTTTGATTTCATAATTTTCAATAGATACAGCTGTCGAGACATCTGTCGAGACCTTGATAGATATATTTGTTGAGCTATCTATAAAGATTCATTAAACCTTGATTGATATATTTGTCGACCAGCTATCAAGAATCTATCCAGCTTTAATGAACAGCTATTCTTCACTTGTTTCTTGGTCCAATCTTCATGGTTTTAGTACTTGGCTTGAACAACATGTTTCTTGAAGTACTAAACTCATCTTAGATCTACCCAATTATAAGTAAAGTGCGTTTTGTCAAGGGATTAGCCAATTCTAAATGACATATGTTCTTAATATGATTCACATATGTCCTAACATATTCCATAGTAGTTTTTGTACTTGTATGACTCACATCTTCAGGTTTCCATGGTAATTTTTTTTTTTTTAAAGAACGCTTTCTGTTTGAGCCATGATAGAACAAAAGAGAGAAATAGATAGGGGCAGCGTGAAGAGAGGAGTGATTGTATGAAGAAGACTAGTGTGGGAAAGAAGGAGGTTTACTGTGTGTAGATCGTTTGGTAGTAGTCGATTTATTTTATTTATTTATTTATTTTTTTGTTCTTCAAAGGTTATAGTTAAAAAATAAAATAATTTTTTAAAAAAAATAAGCGGAAAATTGTGAGGCTTTCGAAGCTTATGTGGCAAGCTCTTAAAAGGTCAACAAAAAGTCCAAGGTTTCAGTTATATAGTATTGATAGATTAGTATTTTTTTTGGTGCATATCCCCCTCTCTCACCCTAATACACAAAAGAAAAGCTAGAGCTACAAAATATAAGGAACCAAAAAACTAGTTTTAATGGTTGTTGGTTTTTAGACCCCTTAAAACACAATTGATTTAACCTAGGTAATTAGCCAAGTTGTTACTTAGTCCAATTTAACAAATCTAGGTTATCACAATTACAAAGATCATATCATGCAAAGCAGCGGAAAAATAAATAACACAACGATATGATAACCCAAGAAGACCAAACCTTTAACCTAGCTATCCTCAAGGTAAAAAACAAATCCACTAGAAAGAATCGAAGTTCATGCAATAAGACTTACAAGCCCCCATGCTCGAATTCTTATTGCTACCCACCAGTGGAATTTACTGACATGACCACGTGTAAGTTCTGAATCCATGGACTCCTTCTTCTTTGGCCTTTGCAAAACACAAACACCCCCTTTTGTGACTTTGAGATCCCACTCAAAGGTTTAGCAACACAAACTCTCCTATTTGTGACTCTAAGACCACCCTTGAAGGTTTATATCATCAACACCTTTAATGACAAGAGAAGGCAGCAACTTCTACAATACCAGATTTTAAGATTTTTCAAGAAATAACACCGGTAGAAGGCATAAGAGAGCTTTTGGGTACAAAACCGTAGATCTACAAAAGAGGCACAAGATGTACTCTAATCTCTCTAAAAACTCTCAAAACCCTACCTAGGGTTAGCTTATAATGTTCTTTAAATACTGGAAAAAAACGGCTCGCGATTTGGGCTTCAAACGAATAAGTTATGGCCTTTTTACGTTTTGCTGATATGCGATTTTCGATCAATCGAAAATCCCTAGCATCAATCGAGTATCAATCGAACCAACCAGCGGGTAACTCATTTGTTTTTATCCCAAATTTGAGTTTTTTGTCTTAGGCTTCAATGTAGACCATTCTAAACTAATGAGACTTAGTTTTTGTCATGGTTTGTCATGGTTTGCCAACATTACAAACTTAAAACCTAACAATGGTGACTACATGCTAAGCAATGATTAGGATTACTTTTCACTAAGTATTAGTGGTGGACTTATGTGTAAGTAATATAATTCGACAAAAAGTTGACACTTACATAAGTTGTGACAAAATATGAGGCCAAGAACTCCTAGAAGAACTAGAACTTGTGCCAAATAAATCGGAAATTCTGGCAATATGCCCTTAATTTCTAAAAAAAATTGGCAATATGCCCCTGTTTGCAAACTATATAGGGGCGTGCCCCTGTTTCGATACTCGATTACCCTAAAATCGAGTTCAATTAAATACTTGATTTGTAGAAAATCGAGTTATGCCCGATCAAACTTAAAAATAAAAAAAATAAAAAAAAAATAAAAATAAAAAAATTTGCATGGAACTCGAGTTTCAGGAAATCAAGTTCCATGCAAAAAAAAATTTATAAGTGTGATCACCCCATATTCAGGGAGCCCTATAGTGGCGTTTTTAAGCCCTATAGTGACGTTTTAAAGCCCTATAGCGGCGTTTTCCTGCAAATTTTTTATAAGTATGCTTGCCCCCATATTCAGGGTGCCTATAATGGCGTTTTTATGCCCTATAGTGACGTTTTAAAGCCCTATAGCGGCGTTTTCCTACAAAAAAAAATTTATAAGTCCCCATACCAGGTTCAAGGAGCCCTATAGTGGCGTTTTTAAGCCCTATAGCGGCGTTTTCCTGCAAAAAAAAAAATTTATAAGTCCCCATACCAGGTTCAAGGAGCCCTATAGTGGCGTTTTTAAGCCCTATAGTGACGTTTTTAAGCCCTATAGCGGCGTTTTGGAACTCGACTTCCCTAAAATCGAGTTCCATGCATTTTTTTTTTTGTTTTTTGTTTTTTTTTAAGTTTTATTGGGCATAACTCGATTTTCTATGAATCGAGTATTTCATTGAAACTCGATTTTAAGGTAATCGAGTATCGAAACAGGGGCATATCCCTATATAGTTTCGAAATAGGGGCATATTGCTAAATTTTTTAAAAATTAAGGGCAAAAGGCTAGAATCTCCCAAATAAATCTACCATCAATTTGGCCATTACATTTATAAAAAACCCTATACTTCAAATTGACTGCTTTGGGTCCGTTGACATTTCAACTAAAAGATCCAATTTGCTCTAGATATTTAGATGGAGGAGTTGCTTATTAGGATTCGTTTTGCTGAAAACTAACATTTTAGAATTTCATTTTTGGAATGGAAATCAATTTAAATAAAATTCTTGCCATTTTTTTATAGAAAATTATATTTATTTTATGATTAGCTACTGTTTTTTATATACACATATATAAAATCTATAAAATAATAATCCTGAAACAATACACCAGTACCGAAATATTCTTTTCCAATGACTAAACTAAAACAGTCAATAAAGTTACACCATGAGTAATATGATCCATGATATATTGAATTTATCTTTCTCATACTGAATTTGTCTTTTCATGAGTCATATGATCCATGATGCTCACCAGAAGATAAATTCAATACATCATAAGTAATAGTCAAAAAGTTTTTACATGACTATAAAATTGTAATTTATCCTTTCGCATTTCATAACTTTTGGTTACATGTGTAGACTTTTGGATGTGAGAGAATAAAAGAAGTGGTGGAACTTTTGGCCTTAGGTACTATTACTTAGTTTCCCCTCTAAATTTTTTGACATTTGTCACTTAGCAAACTAAGCAAACGGATGTTATCTTATCTTTTTTTTTTTTTTTTTCTTTTTTTTACATTTTCTTTTAACCTTTTTTTTTGTTTTTTTGTTTTTTCATTCCTAGCGTGTGAGTAAACCATATCCATTCAATTTGTCTTCATTGTAAACTACAATCCTCCATAGTAATTTCCTCCTCTTCTTTTCTTTCTTCCCTTTCTTCTTTTTTTTCCTAGGAACCGAGTGGAATTTTGAACCATATTTTGATTAGCATAACCAAGCAACCACCATACCCATCACCAAAATCAACCTAAATATCAACACAAACCCACAAAATCAACCTTCAACACCCAAATCCACCACCACGATGACTAGTTATGACTACCCAAATCCAAATCTACCATCATTAATGATCTACAACCACCAGATTGTGTTGCCAAACTAGCACAACCACCACTGATTTAGGTTGATCGGTGAATAAGAGAGAGAGAGAGAGAGAAGAGTCTATGGCAATGTGGTGGAGCTTAGAGAGGTGAGGAGGAGGAGTCTCACCTTCAAAGGTAAAACCAAAAGACAGATTTGAAGAGTAAGGAGCCCAATGTGTAATTTTTCTTGCAAAAAAGAAAAAGAAAGAAACAACTAGAGGGAAAATTTGTAGAGTGAGAAAGAGAGTGGTGATTGCTGGTTAACCCATAAAGATCTGAACTAAAGAAAACTTCTCAGATTTGAACTGAAGAATGCTTTTGCATTTTGCTTTCTTACAATCGCATGTCAGGAAACAAAAAAATAAAAATAAATAAATAAATTAACGTAAGAAAACAAAAAGAGATGGGCCTTTTAACATCCATTTGCTAAATGACAAATGTCAAAAAATTAAGAGGAGAACCTAAATAATAGTACCTAAGAAACTTTACCTAAGTTTTGGCCATATATATATATATATATATAAATCATATAACTACTTAAAGATTACATTATTTTATTGAAATGAAACTATATATTTTAATCAAGAGTGAAGTTGGTATAAATTTACAATTATGTCCCCATGAAATAAAACAAAAAAGAAACATTTTTTTGCAAAAAAATTTTGTATTTGCAAACAAAAAGTAACAAATTTTTTTAGCAAAAATAATTGTGTATGTACAGTGCAAGTGGGGATAATCGAGAGACAAAAAGTCAGAAATTTTATTGATTGGATATAATGGTTAAAAAAAAAATTTATGGACTTAAAGGCCTATTTAAAGGATGTGTAAAACTTGACAGATAAGAAAATATATTCTAAAATAACTTTTAATTAATACCTAACTATAATAGGAACCGAGTTTGACCTAAAAAGCATTTAAAGTACTTAAAAACAAGGAAATAATAACTCTAAACCTAAAATAACGAAAATTACAAATTAAATACCAAAATTAATAAATTAAAAAAATTAAATAGTAACCTCTGTCCTGCATCACAAAACGACATGTAATACAAGATGAAAAAGGCCAAAGCTAGAAGTCGTTTAGTTAAGCTTTCTAAGTAACAGGATCTATTATTCTATTGTACATGTGTTGCTATTAGTGGTAAAATGTAGTTAGTTTTGTCAGAAAAGATTTAAACTTGTTAATTTGGTCAAAATGGTTTCGATCTTGAGGTTGGTTCTTTGAAGCGTTTTCTTTCCAAAGTGGACGAACATCATGACAGTTTGATTGCTTGAAATTGTATATCAATCAGATGATGGAGAAAGCAAATCAAGAGAACTTGCCAGAATACCTTGGAGAGTTATAGTGCAAAGAGGACACAAATTGATAGGACATATATGGATCATGTTAAGAAAATATGTCATTTAGAATTGGCTAATTCTTTGACAAAATGCACTATACTTATAATTGGGTAGATCTAGGATGTGTTTATGTTTAATACTTCAAGAAACAAGAGTTCAAGTTCAAGTATTTAAGCCATGCAAATCTGTCCAAGAATTAAGTGAAGAAGTGTTATTCTTTAAAGCTTGACAGATGTATCTATCGAGATTTAAAATGTGAAGCTCGATAGATAAGCTCGACAACTATATCTATCGAGAATTATGAAAATAAGTTTTTTAGATCTGATTTCACGCATATCCATGTGTGTGTGTTTAGGTTTTCTTTTTTCATTACCCTAAACATATATAAGGATTATTTTAAGAGTCGTCTCACTTGATGAAACTGGATGCAAAGGTTGTTGCAAGCATATTGTGACCAGAGACAATTTGCCCTATTTCATCTTTCTCTTGAAGAAGCTGCTGCGCTTGTATGTAGTAGGGTTTTGTGACCAAGGAGCTTCTTCATTATCATTGTGTGGATGAATTGAAGAACTCTGCAGTCAACATCCTTCTTAAGTTGGTGTGTTAGTCATGTACTTGGATCCATGCATTGATTGGTTGGTCACATACTTGGAGCCATGCATTGAAAGGAGAGATTGTCACTACATTACAAATCCAATTGTGTATTAGGGCAAGGGTTCAACTGTAGGCTGGTATAAGGTATTGAGATTCCTTTACTTGTAACCACTTGTTTTGATAATAGTGGATTCTCGAGAGTGGTGACCTTAAATTCACCTAGAGGGGTTTTTGCCTTAGAGGTTTTCCTCATTCATAAACAAATCACCGTGTCAACTTTATTTTCCACTGCATTTAACTTAGTTGGTGATTTGTTTGTGCTACCACATGTATTGCACGTTAATTTTTCTTAATTAATTAACTTAGATAATTAATTGGTTAATTTACCATAAGGGGTCAATACATTCTTGGCCTATCACAAACGACTTTTTAGGCACATCTATTTGTTGCCATTCAAAATTTTCATCAAGTTTATTAGTCAAGCTAATTCCCTGCCGTCTACTTGTTGGCATTTGTAGGATGATCATGTTATTCATCACACTTAGAAAAGTTTAGTTCTAGGTCTGGGATATTTCTCATGAAGGAAATTTAAGGTCAAATTGCTGTAAAACACTAACGAAATTGCTTACCTTCTTATTGCTGCATAATTAAGCAAATTGGCACCAAACAAATTTAACAGTTCCATTAACGTCTGACATAAAATTTGTAGTATTGAATGGCCAATCTCTTAATTTGGAATTTAGACATGAGACACCATTAGAGTGTAGACCATCTTTGTTACACCCTCTTCCCAAGCTAGGACACAAGTTTCTTTTTTCTTTTCTTCTTCTTCTTCTTCTACTTCTTTTTTTTTTTTTGGCCTTCCACTTGAGAGTGACAGTAGTGACACTTTACTCAATGGACTTGGGCTGGCTAGAACACAATTGGATCAACTTGGGCTTCTCCATAATACCAATATTGACATAAGATTCTGGGAGAATGACATAACTGAATTGGGGGAGAGAGAAAAAGTTGCATATCAAAATGGTGTTGTTATTCATAATTTGGTAGTTTTAGGAAGCAATTCAACAGAAGATACACTTAAGGGTACTTTACTCTTACATTGTCCAAGAAGAAATAGTTAAAAGAAAGAAGAGGAGTTCGTGGAAGATTCCACTGCGGTGAAGAGTTTTTTAATAATTTGATTAAAAAGGAGAAGTCTTTTAAACCTCGATCGTGGAAGATTACACATTCTTGCACGTCTTTTAGGTTATTTGATTATCTATTACAAATTTTCTATTAATAATTGAACAAATGCCAGTAAAAGTTGGTGTCAAACTGTGAATATGTAAATATTCTAAGCGGGTGGTGCAGAGGATCTCATCTGAACTGATTGTTTAAGTATGGATAATATATTTAAGTATTTGGCATCAACCTAAGTCCATTTAAGTTTAAAGTTTATTTGTTTCTCAAAAAAAAAAAAACATCAAATTTTGTTAAACTTAAGATTTAAGTATCCAAAATTTTATTTTCTTTCTTCAAATTTTTTAAATTAAAAAAAAAATCTAATTATTTATTGAAACATATTTTGTAAATGTTTTTACATAAATTTTAACAAAAGTTGATTGAAATGCCTTAATAAAATAAATTTGAAACATTTTTTTTTTTTTTTTTGAGAAACAAATAAACTTGAAACTTAAATGGACTTAGGTTGATGCCAAATACTTAAATATATTATCCATACTTAAACAATCAGTTCAGATGAGATCCTTCGCACCACCCCCTTAGAATATTTACATATTCACAGTTTGACACCAACTTTTAATGGCATTTGTTCAATTATTAACAGAAAATTTGTAATAGATAATCAAATAACCTAAAAGACGTGCAAGAATGTGTAATCTTCCACGATCGAGGTTTAAAAGACTTCTCCTTTTTAATCAAATTATTAAAAAACTCTTCACCGCAGTGGAATCTTCCACGAACTCCTCTTCTTTCTTTTAACTATTTCTTCTTGGACAATGTAAGAGTAAAGTACCCTCAAGTGTATCTTCCGTTGAATTGCTTCCTAAAACTACCAAATTATGAAAAAAAACACCATTTTGATATGCAACTTTTTCTCTCTCCCCCAATTCAATTATGTCATGCTCCCAGAATCTTATGTCAATATTGGTATTATGGAGAAGCACAGGTTGATCCAATTAAGTTTCAAAGAATTTTGAGTTAAAGAAAATAAAATTTTAGTGACTAAATACCATATAATTGCAATTTTATTGTTACGTTGGTCGCAGAAGTTGTTGCTTACAACAACTAAGCACATCACTAGTCGAGCACTCATTCTTCCCATCAGCCAAGCCGGAGTCTCGTGGTCAGATATGGAATGGAACAAGTACAATTCCAGACTTCACTGAGGAGCTTCCCATTTTATCACTCTTCCCTGTTGACAAGTCTGGCATTGATGCCAATTCAGACTCTAAGGAAACACTTCCAAGACTCAATCATTATTCCAATTCAATAGTGTCATTATTCCCACCTACTAGGTCTCTAGACAGTTCTGAAAATTATGAAATAACAATTCCAAATCCTTCCATAACCTCCTCATTTCTGCAAGTATTTCCACCACCTAATGGACAAGCTACTCTTTCCATTCCATTACACTTCCCACCCACCATGTTTGATACTAGTTCAGAATCTAATCAAACACTTAATGGAAAAACAAATCTTTCCAACTCATTAATATTTCCTGCCTACAAGTCTAAGATAGAGACAGTGATAGTACTAGTTTAGAATCTAATGAAACATTCCGCACTATTACCTCAAGACAGATGGTAGTACAAGGTAGTCACTTGCAGTCATTATTAATACAAATGATGCCACAAGCCCAGATGTCCTGCAATACGCAACAAGCACAAGCAGCCCAGATAACTAGTGCCACCTACTCTGCATCTTTTGCATGCGGGTATAGTCTTAAAAGAAACCTCTATGAACAGCTGCAGCAGCTGTAGCGGCAACAGATGCAACAGCAGCAGCTGATGATTCAAATCCCTGCAGATGATTCAAATCCAGAAGTCCTTTGAGATTTCTAAGCAACGAGCACAAGCAGCATAGTCAACTAATACCACGTCCTCAAATGGGATGTGGTCGTTCAATACCTCAGGCATACTTACTAACATCAGCTCTTCTGATCCTCCAAGTAGGGATGGCCAAACCTAAAGGTGAATTGACTCAAAACTTTTGGGTATTATTTGACATATCATGAGTAAAAAAATGGGGTGAGTTAGGTTTGGGTAAAAACCAATTCCAACTACTTTGGCTTTGGCAATAGGTTGTGGCAGTAGTTTTTGGGTTGTTGCTGGTGATTTGGTGGCTGTATTTGATCATGTTGTGGGTTTGTGGTGCATGTATCTCTCTCTCATTTTCGTTTTCCTTTCACTTATTGGCCAAATCTTACCCATCTTCTTTCGCCAGTCCTTTCCTCTCTCATCTTTCTTGAAAAGGTATTTGGTATCAAATGTTACTATGTCAGCGATATCAAAATGCAATTAGTGTGAAACATGTTAGCAATAAATAACTAACTTACTAACAATTGAAAGACATGTATTAGTGAATAGTTATTTTTGTACATGTCTCTTTTTTATTAGATTTTGATACGAATGATGTGGTATCATTTGATATAAAATATTTTTTCCATTTTTCTTTTTGTGGGTTAATGACTAGATTTGGGTTTGGCCAAATTTTTGTGGTGAATTTAGTGCAGTTGGGTAATTGGGTTAATTCAAGAGAAAAAAATATAATACATCTATCAATTAATAATTATATCTCGTGCATATGTAATAAAAATCAACAATAAGATGTGAGAAATTTACATACTATAAATTATATTATTCAAGGACCTCACAAGAAATTTGGATGCCCTCCCCTACAAGTTAGGATTAACAAGAGCTTTCTTTTCTCTTCTCACACCTTTTGCAAGTGTTGCCTTGATAATATTTATAATATTTAGAAAGGACATGACCAGCCATAAAATCCTTTCTATCGTAATAACAATTCATGTAGTAGATATGTTACATTCATTAATAGATAACTTCATTAACTAGATTCATTAATGAAGAAGTTCATTAACGTGTCATTACTTTGTAACTCCATATTAACACATTGATTCATTTATCTTTCATATCTAGAATCACTATAATGACAACACCTCTTATAGGAGGCAAGTTACTGGTAATGACACGAGAGATTTATTAAGGCCAATGCTCAACGTGCATGAATCTCATTATGGAAGGACTGCCAAGATTATTAAGCACTAACTATTGAAAGATTAGTCTTTATTGTCTTTCATAGTCTAAGAAATTTTAACTTGCACCTCATTTCCATCATGGTCCAATAATGTACCTATAAGAATAGGCTACATCATGATGGGTCAAGTCAAGACTATAACGAAATTACTCATAATCTTAGTCTACAAAATCAAGTAGACCTATTTCACTATACCAATATTTTACATCACAAAAATATTGCAAAATTTCACAAGAAATTTTGAATAATAAATTATTGATAATAGAGACATCATAAAATATCATGTTGGGCCACATTATTCTAACACAAAATACCCCCAAAATGCCAAAAAATGACCCAAATACTGCTAAAACCTAAAAAATGAATAAATAAAATAGGTGAAATATTCACTCACACACACATCACCCTAGTGTCACACATTTCAAACACATACCACATATTTTGCCTATAAAACTTCCAAGGGTTCAAGTAAGTGGGTGTCAAATGCCAAGGGTTTGGTAAAAAGTCACGACCTGTAACAATAACCATAACAATTAAATTTTTACATTTTTTTATGTTGACATTAAAACCAAGGTGAAAATTCATTTTTTGGCCTCTATGTTTTGACTTGAATTCCATTTCAGTCACTACTTTTTAATTTTACCACATTTAGTTCCTAAAATCAAAAAGTGTTCTAGTTTTGGTCCTTACCGTTATCTCACAAACTGAAATAATTTATGTGGCAGATGAAGGGCACCATTAAACACTAAATGCTAACATGGCTATTAAAGTAATAATAAAAAAAATTATTTGGCACTTAAAAAATGCCATGTCAGATCCATAATTAGTATTTTTTTTTTCTTGAACCAAATAAAATAAGAAAATTGTTGTAGATAAATAACATTCACAAATCAAAAACAATAATTGTAACAAAAAAATTGATGATATTATCAAATACTATATATAATAGCAGAAGCCTTTTCCTGCAATTAAGGAGGAGTTGACACGTTACACTTTTAAAAAGCGATACATTACATTGTTTAGCAACGCTACAACACCTTTTAAAAGCAATAAATTATAATCTTTGGCTACGTTAAAATACTATTTGGGAGCCCTTAGTATAAAAGGAAACTAACCGCTTAATAAATAAATAAAAAATTAAAAAAAAAAAAAACAAAATGATTGCTACGGAAAAAGGAGAGATAGATCGAGAGAAAAGAGAGAGAGAGGGAGAGAGAAGGGCGCCTCTGCCATCACTGTAAGGGCGCCACCCAAATCTTCTGCCATCACCGTAAGCCTCCACTCACTACCTGACTATCGGAATCGCTAGGTAGAGTTCTGTTTTAAATTTAAAAATTTAGGGTTTTTGGTTTTTATTTGGAGAATCAATTAGGTGTTAATTGTGATTTAGATTGCTATTTTGGATCAGATTTGGTTTTGATTAATAGATTGGTATTTTGGGTCAGGAATAGAGAGAGGCGATGAAACAGAGAAAGGCCGAGAAAGAGAGAGGCGATGAAATAGAGAGAGGATGAGGCCTGGGACACGGAGAAAGAAACAAAGAAAAAGGCAGAATGGTAAACACTGCATCGATTGGGACCAAACCTTCATTTTTCAGATTTAAATTTTCACTGAACAACTGCATTACTTTTTACAATTCAAAATATATTTTCAATGTTTTCTTAGGCTTCTTTTGTGGTATTTCTTTCATCTTTCTTTGCTGCAATTTAAAATTGTTATGTTTTTTTTTTTTTTTTTGAGCAATCAGAAATAATGGCTACAATTATATGGATTGTCCTCTTTGCACAAGAGATTGATTGTATGAAATTATTGCTCTTCATAGATTACACAAATATTGTCAAAATATTGTTGCAAACCACACAAATTGGTTTGCATTTGGCCAACTACAAGTTTTGGTATGAATTTAAAAAAATGACTAGCTCATATAAATTAAATTTTAGGAGTGTCAACTTTCCTAGAAGTTCGTGCCCTCTTACGTTAATGGACTATAATTTACTTTTTAGACTTGAGGAAAATTAATCTTTAATTTCATTAATTTAGTTTCTGTTGTCTTAAGTAGCATGGGCTTGATGAGTTTCTTAGAGGAATCCACACATTTTACAAGATTCCACTCAAAGGCATTATTTCAACTTAGCTCTTTGAGCAATATTACGTATTATTTTTATTTCCTATTGCATACTAAAGTTAAGAACACTAAGCTTTGCTGATGAAATAGACCACCCCATATGTTTTGAAAATAAAAACACAAGAACATGATTTGATTGTTATAATTGCTTTTATTAGTTTAAATTTTAAAGAGGATTCTCCTTGCTATTACTTTTTGGCTTTTATTATACTTTTATAGAAGCTATTATATTCAGCTGTAGTGACCATGCTTGCTAAATCTGGTACAAATATTTCAAATATGTGATAGAAATTATCATATACAAGGTACTTTCTCCGTTTCTTTTTTACCTTTTACAATTCAGTGCACATGTCAAGTCTTAATGATATTGATAATTGCTATATATTGTCTTAGTTCATATTCTGTTAAGAGCATACCCAACTATTATTGAAAAAAAAAAATGCATTGTCTCACCAAATGGCCATTTGATTTATTTTATATTACTACTCTTACAAGAGTCCTTACATCACATTCTTTATTTTACAATACACCATATTAAAATAATAGTTTTTTTACACCTAACACAAGTCATGCGTGTTTGAGTGACAAAAAAAGAATAAAAGAGGATTATGTGTGTTTGAGATGAGAGATTGAGTAAGAGAGAGAACAAAAAAAGGAAAAGAAAGAATGCATAGGCTATATAGTATCATCTAAAAGTACATGATACTATAAGAATGTTTAAAATTTGCTACAGGAATGCGAGACCGGTTATGTAAGGCTCCTTTTTTCTATTTTTTTTTATTATTTATGAAAATCCTTACATACTTTGCATTTCACCCAGTTTTAAAGGACCAGATGAGCATAGAAGTAATACAATGCTTGAATGGATTATATAAAAGATCTCAGATTTAGTAAGAGATCTCAAATTTAGTAGTAAGAAGAAGGGTACTAATTTTGAGAAAATCTTAGCATAAAAGAGAAAAATGATGAAGTGTTTGGCTCAGCTGTTGTGGTTGTGATTTACTTCTTACCAATTATTATATTACAGTTTGAACCTAACAGAATTTGTATTTCTTTTTTTATTTCTTTGGATTTGTTGGTCAAAATATTTTGGTACCGTTTGATTTTGTAATTATGATATTGAAATATGCTGTCATAATCTATATGTCTTATTAATCTTCTAATTAAAAAGTATCTAGCAGTGGCTTATAGAATGAGTTAATGGAGTTTCATGATTTCATCCATTAGTATTTTAAAGAAGTTATTTACAGAATAATGTGTATATAAGTGCAAGAGTTCTTAACTCTCACTTACCATTCATCTAATAGTGAATAGGCCATTCTGATTTTATTGTGTCTAAGCTTTTGGAATTTTGTGTATATAAATTTATTTTTAGTAGAATAAATACATTGATGCCTCTATGCCAGGATTGAGATTTTCTTGATCTATTGATACATGGGTGAAGAGGGATGTTTGATTGTAAAAGGGGAGAGTTTTTGTTTTGTTTTTGATATGATTTGTAGTGTAGTTTCTGGTCTGGGTTCAGTTCAAAAGCCAAAAATGCTACTCTGAGATAACAGAGGACTCTGTTTTTATCGCTTTTTAGAACTATACTATAATCTTTGACATGTAACTTTCTGAATTCTAAACTAAATTTTATGGGGTGTGTATGGTTATGGTGCAATGGGTATTCTTTGCTTAGGGATCCGTAGTACAACAAAGGACTTTCCAATGCTTTGGTCATTCAATTGACTCATTGCTGCCAGTCTATACTTCCTGTCATGCTAGCAAAAACAGGGTTTCAGCCGGTTTTACATATTATTGAATTTGAACCAATGACTCGTCGTATGAAAACGAACCCCTGAGTCAAGTAAGTCAAGCTAAGTCAAATCAGAGAAAATAGACTCCTATAAGAGAGCTGTTTGGGAAGATGATATATGGGATGGATGTTGTCTACAAGAGTGACAGAGAAGGATATATTTAGTTATTGTTTTGGGATGTTATTCTATTTGGTCAAAGAGAACTTTTAAATCCTCTATTATTGTTGAGATTTGTAGATTGTACATATTTGTTTTACAGTGGTTAAATAAAGGTTAATTGGTGCATTTTCTTAGAGATTATTATTATTGTAGATGTTTAAATGAAGCAGAGCGTGAACACTAACTGAACCCTACTGAATTTTATAGCAATGTTAACTATTGTTTGTCCAATTTTATACATTGTCTCTAATTTTAATGTTTTCTCTATGGTACATTTTTCCTTATATGTGGATCAGATATGCCAATTGAAGAGTGGTTGATAGTATCGCTAACATATAATTTATAAGATTTCCAATTGAAAATCAACATTTTAAAGAAAGTTTGACTATGATGAGAACTATTTTGGTGCTTATTTTTTCTAGCTATGATCACACATGTTTTGATTGTGGGTCATCTTTGTTTACATTTCGTTCCTCCACAACGCATGTTAGTACCATGTAAAATATTTTTTACATCATTCTACAATTGTGAGCAAATTTAAGACTTAACGATATTGAAATTCTTAAGATATCCTACAGTGCCAAAGTATGTATCTTAATTCTTTAATTTTTAGGTGGTAGTTCTAAATAAGTTGGCTTCCTGTCAAAATGATTGGATATGGAATTTTATGGTTGTGTTTTTCTCTTTAATTCCTTCATCAAGATAA
Organism: Quercus tomentella; assembly: GCA_028535165.1. Taxonomy (NCBI): domain Eukaryota; kingdom Viridiplantae; phylum Streptophyta; class Magnoliopsida; order Fagales; family Fagaceae; genus Quercus; species Quercus tomentella. The sequence continues at coordinate 82,387,922 of JAPQVY010000156.1, forward strand.
TGTTCAGTTTTATTTTCATTGTCCAAACATATATACTCTATTTTGTGACTTAATTATTCCACTCTAATATGAATGGGAATATTGAATTAAATAGTTAAAATTGTGTTTGGTGTTAAACAAAGTTCAAAAGTGTTTTAACGGTTCATTTGTTTAAACACAACAAGCTTTTCTGGATTTTAGATGATTATAATTGTTAAGTTGGTATATATACAATAAATGAAATTCAGTTTCTAGAGCCTCATCCATTCTAAATATCTTTTTCTTTCCACATGTTTTTGTAAAAGTATAAAGGCAGATAAGACAGATTATGATCTCTACAAAACATATAAAGGGTCATTCATTGTAATAGTCACTTAAGCTATTGTGAAAATTTATAAAGGTAACATTTCACTAAAATAGAAGACTTGGAATAGAACTTAGAGACAAAGGTATCAGTTGTACTTATAAAACTTAAAATAATTATAATAACCTTTACGTTTCTTTAAAAAAATTCTTTTATATTGCAACACATATTGATGACATGCGAAATCAATATTTTTAATGACAACAAGATAAATATAGGGCATTATATTGCATGTCTTATATGAAAGACAAAAGCCAAACCTATCAAAGGATTTCTATGGTGAGTGTTGTAAAGCTGACCCTAAATCATAAAATGACTCTGCGCATTGCATGGGTTAAACACTAGTATATAATAATTACTAAGCAAATTCAATGATACTACATACTAGTTTAAAACGGATAAAAATATAAAGGAAAAATGGTTAATACCTTTTCATATTTTTGGAAGACACCAAACAATATTGCTCCCATATGCGGGAGCTTGAGTTCTTTTCTACCAATAGCATTAGGGGAATCTGCTATCAGCAACATTTTGAACTACAAAATATGTCCAATGAAATCCCTAACAGTTTCAATTTGTTCCAAAAGTTAAGAGGTCATTAAATTAGACAACTGAAAATTGGTGGAAAAAATGTTGATATCCCCAAACTGCATTGGGTATTTTGTAATTTACCTTATAAAGATGCAAGTGAAATGACATTGCTCACCCTCTAAATAACATTGCTCATCGTCTAAAATGTCACTCGCTAAAATGCTAAAAATGACACAAATACTGCTAAAACCTTAGAAAAGAGTAAGTAAAAAGATTAAAAGACTCTCACACACATCACCCCAGTGTCATTCATTTCAAACACATAACACATATATCTCCAAGAAAACTTCCAAGGTTTCTAGTAAGTGAGACCCAAATGCCAAAAGAACCGGTATCCACAAAATTGATAGAAACTCACAGCCTGTAAAAATAACCATAACCGTAACATTTTATATATATTTTTTTTAATGTTAACACCAATGCCAAATCCCCACCTAACAATGTATTGACGTGCTTTATACAACCCTTATAACATATCTAGCAAAATATCCAATGAATTTTTAGACATAGGTATATAGTTTTAATAGCATCTAAAGTTTGTAGTAAATATTTCTGGAAATTATAGTTGCTTGAATTTGAAAATTCTAAAATATTTGTCATCATCCAAGTCTACAATTTTGTTAATGGACCTCATAATTCTCTCTTGGACCTTCCCTTTCAAAAGTTTTCTTGACTTTGGGATTAAATGACAACAATCTATTTGCCTTTGCATTTGCTAGTTCTCTCTTTAAAGTTGATCAAGTACCATAGTTGAGTCATCTCTAGATGACTCAATATGTTTTTGAAACTCTTTACCCTTTCACATATAGCTTTGACTACAGTGATTCTTCCATGAATTCGATCATAGTGTTGATTGTAGTTAATTGCTTAGATTCATTGATAATGTCTTTTTGTCTCTTTTGTTGAATTGTTATTTTTTTCTTTAAAATGTAGTTAGTGATTGAATTTCTTCCATGGATTCTATCATAGTGTTGATTGTAGTTAATTGCTTAGGTTCATTGATCATGTCTTTTTGTCTCTTTTGTTGAATTGTTATTTTTTTTCTTTAAAATGTAGTTAATGATTGAATTTTTATTTTTATTTATTATTTACTTTTCGATTGAGTTCCATAAAAAGTTGATTCTAAAGGGAAGTGGTGGAATTTTTATGGGTTTCAAAGAAGTTGTGAGCATGAATGAGTGGTAGAAGAATTGGGGATTTCTTAATATTGTTATTTTCAGAGCATTAATTGTTGAATGCTTTTATATCTACCCTAAAAGTTGCAACCTTCAAAAGATCTCTTTGGGAAAGGGTATACATATATATTGTTTCTCAGTCTATTGGAATAATTGAAATATCTATTTGAATTTCTGTGTATTTGAGGTAGTGAGATGTTATAAACCCTTCCAACTAGTAGTGTCTCTCATTTTAAACGAGTTCAGGTGTACGTTGAAAATATGCTTTCAATTAATAAAATGGAAAGGAAAAAAAAAAATTACCATGTCACTTTTGGCACTTGATTTAATGGCTCTTGAACCTTCCTGTTATGTATCACTAGTCGCATACCCGTACACTGTGCGTGTAATTTTCTTTTTTGGATGATTTTATTAAATATTTTATTAATACTATAATTTTAGTTATTAACCATTGGTTTTTCATTAGTTTTTAAGTTAATATAAACCTTAAATATTTTTCTTCTTTTTTTTACCTATACACACACACGTGTATATAATGTGAATCTTTACACATACCTTTAAGAAAACTCTATATATTCCATTTATTTAGATGCATAAAATTATAGACCACTACTCCATAATGATAGGGGCTAATTAATTTTATATATTTTTTTTAGTAGTCTCATTTGCAATGCTTCTTACCATTATCGTATATTTACTAACTGATGATTTGCATAACAAAGACATTAAATGAGAGGTAGAATTGTTCATTAGATTTTCAAAAGTAATAGTGTATGAAAATTATATATATATGAAAATTATATATATATATATTATAAAAAAGGTTAAATGTAAGGTCAAAAAAGAAATTTTAAAATTTTCTAACGTTATTTCTTATGTAATTTCTACTACTACCAGAGAACTTTTTTTTTTTTTTTTTTTTGGTTATGATTAATATGGTTTCCATAGTTAGAGTTTGATTACTTTTAAATTTAAATTTGGTACCATGATTGTATTTAATTATTGATTTATTTTTTTAAGTGAATTTAACGGTTTATTTTACTATACTGTAAAGTTTTTAATGTTCTCCACACGATAATATCTATTTTATTTTTTACTTATCCTTACAACCTCTTTGTTTTCCAATCAATTATTACTAATTGACGCTTGGGTTTTTTTTTCCTTTATCTACTCTTTATTACTTTGTATTTTTTTTTCTTTACCATCTCTCTCTCTCTCTCTCTCTCTCTCTCTCTCTCTCTCTCTCTCTCTCTCTCTCTCTCTCTCTCTCTCTCTCTCTCTCTCTCTCTCTCTCTCTCTCCATTGGCAACCTATCGTTATCCAAAATTTGATGATGATTCCATGACATAAAATATGCATTATTAGTTTTTTATTTATTTTTATTTAGTGTTTCTAACTTGATTTGTTTTGTATTTCATTTTTCCTTTGAGGAATTGGGTGTGAGAATGAGTGTTTCCTTAGCATTACTTCACTTAATGAGGACAATTTTATTTATTTAATTAAGGCAAAATATTACATTTTAAATTTTTTTTAAATTAAAAAGGAGAGGAAATATAAATAATTTAATGATATGTATGGGGGATGTGGTTGAATTTAAATGTTGAATAAAATTATATGAGAAAAAATAAAAATAAAATATATAACAGTAAACACTAACTTATCCAAATCATTCTATGTAATATAATAACAGTATATTCTTATATACTATCTTTAAATCTTTATAATGCAATATGATAACATTAATTTAAATTTATTATCTTTAAATTTTTATAATCAATATGATAACATTAATTTAACAATCAAAGTGATAAAAAATAAAAATAAAAAACTTAAAACACAAAACTAAATTTCATCAACCAAAATAGAATTCTAAAGAATACAACACTTTATCAAGCTAAAATAGAGATGCAAGAAAAACAAAAATAAAATCCACCAAAAAATTGAGGGAGAAAGAATGGGAAATAACCCATTTTTTGTGAGAGAAAATTATGTAAAGAATAGAAGTGTGAATGAAAAATTTATACTAAGAGAATGATAATAAAAAGAAACAAAATAAGTAAAGATAAAAGGAAAGAGGAAGAGTGATATCAAGGTAGAATGTGTAGGGAGATGAAAAGATAAAGGGAATAAGAAAGGTTGGAGAAAGTGTCAATGTTAAAAAAATGAGTACAATTTGATGAGCACAATTTTCTTTTATTTGAATTTAAGTAAAATATTATATTTTTTTTATTTTCTAGAACAAAAAGAGATAGAAAATATCAATAATTTAATGATAAGGAGGATGTGGTTAAATTTGAATATTGAATAAAATAAGATAAGAAGAAGAAAAAAATAAGAAAAATTAAAATATATAACAATAATCACTAAATTATCCAAATTTTGCTATGTAATGGAATGCTATTATATTTTTATATACTATCTTTAATTATTTATAACTTAATTGGATAAAATTTAACGATCAAAGTGAAATAATAATAACTTAAAACATAAAACTAAATTGTATCAACCTAAATTAGTGTTCTAAGAAACACAAAAATTTATCAACTTAAAGTGGAGATGCAATAAAAATAAAAATCTACCAAAACATTGAGAGAGAGAGAGAGAGCCTTTTTTGTGAGAGATAACTATGCAAAAAATGGAAGAGAGGATGACAAATTTATAGTAAGAGGGAGTGAATAAGAAGAGACAAATAAAGGAAGATGAAGGGAAAGATGGATAGTGATATTAAAGCAGAGGGTAGTGGGAAGATGAAAAGGTAAGGGAAGAAAAAAGATTGAAGAAAGTGTAAATATTAAAAAAAAAAAAAAGCGAATGTCAAAAAAAAAATTATAGGAAAATTGGAAATAAAAAGGATATATATATATTTATATATATGTGTGTGTGTGTGTGTGTGTTAAAACCGAGAAAGATGAATATGTAAAGTTAATAATTTATTTTTATATATTTTTTAAAAAAAGAATAATAATTATGTGGCAAATGAGGTGGCAATGAGGTGGCGCAACAGGAACTCAGTAGCAATAAATGCTACGCTTTAGCTTTTAATAATATATAGATTCATAGCCTAGTTTCATCAGCAGTATTCTGTATTTTTGTGGTACCTTTGTTTACAATGTATGAATTGGTGGAGGCATACCCTTTTCTCTACTCAATTTGTTTTTGTTTTTTGTATTTTGTCTTTTATTTTTTGTTTTTGTTTTTGTTTTTGTTTCTGTTTTTGATTTTGTGCAAGATAGTAAAAAGATTTAAATATTCTAATAAGTTAACCAAAAAGGCTAATCCAAACCAATTGCACACAAGCATTATTGTTGGAAAATCTGGTTTTGTATCTCATACAAAACGCACAACAAAAGCAACAAACATGGATCTATTTCATTCGTGATTGATAATATGCACTATGTAAATTTCAGGATTTAAGAACAAGATAGCGTACCTTTGTGTGGTGAAATTCAAAATAAAAGATTAAAAGTATTTGGGATCACTTTTAATCTTCACTCCAATTCCACTTTAAGCCCAAGAAGTTTGGTCTCTCAATCAGTTTCCAAGGGAGAATAATTGAATGGCTTCACTCACACATACACACCATTTCACAATGATGTCTCTCTTAAAATAAAATTATGTATTTTTCTCCCTTTATAACTAACTGATTATCTAATTAGGCTAGCCTATTGGGCCTTTCCAATTGGGTTTTAGTGTGTGGCTTGGAGTGGGACCGAAAGGGAACAAATAAGACACTAGCTTCAATGGGCCTTAGGCTTTTCTGTCAACTCTTGACAAGTCCAAAGTTACCATTAACTATATTCAATACTGCTATATAAATATAATTGCACTCTAGGCCTTATCTATAAATTATATCCCAAGACTTTATTGTACATGCAGCCCCTTCATAAAAAATTCGTAGTAATACAATATCATGAATGTAGACTACCACTTTGAAGATTACTATATCTTAATCCTTGAGTATCCGGTTTAATCCTTTAAATTATTCATCATATATTTATGAAATCCAATTCCATAAATATATACTTTAGTAACTCCTTACTAAAGTGGTTAGGCCCAACTCTCTGAATAATCAAACCCATTAAACTTATCTCAAGAGAATATTTTGTATCTTCGTTAAGAGACTATGAATTCCATCTTGAGAATATATGTTCCATCAACACTAAATGTGGCTGCCCAACATATTGAGGTTTTGATCGTAACTTTAGATATCACTCCTGATATAACAAAGCAACCTACACCTCATGATCAAATCCATTATTCTCTTAGAAGTAAGAGTTCATGTAAATAGAAGTCGTGAGATTTATTATTCATTTGACAGTCGTTAGGAGAATAATAAATCTCACAGCGGTCCAGTTCAATATGTCCTAACTTTTAAAACATATCAACATACCAACTAGAAGTCTCCACTTCCATGATCAAGACAAATTATCTTAGTTAATATGTTATAGTCTTCGCAGATGAAGCGCCCAATTTTATCACCGACTACGAACTACGTTTTGAGTTTACAAGGAACTTGTGATTTATATCTTTTGTGACTAAATCACATATAATGCATCTCATGGACTATGATAATGTCTCATTAGTTCATTTATAAATAGTCTTATATAATTAAACAATTTAATTATTTATGACACCAATAAATTGGATTTTAGGGCATAAACCCCAACAATTATGTCATGATAGTGATAGTAAACTTTTTGTTACCAATACAAAACTTAATAGGAACAAACTCATAATCAATTAATCAATTGCAGCTGATTGTATATAAATAATTGTAAACTTGTAATACTTAAACATTATTTCTTCTCTTATGGTTATTGTTATTGTCATTGTTGTTGTTATTACTTTCCCAAATTAAATAGTTAGAAATTCATTCACTTCTTATTTGCACATCATTAAAGTATCCTAATCCTTCTTTTTTTACGTCCACTTTTGTTGTTGTCTTTTCGAAGTGCTTAATAAAACAAATTGTACATGTTCTAGTACGTGAATTTTGTTCACTGATAGTACTCCTTAACGATCATGTTTTTATGTTAAATCCACACCAAAAATTTTTTTCTTTTTTGTTCCCAAAAAATAAAAGGGGTCAACATCAATATCAATGCCACAGGTAGGTTCAACTCACACTCTTAAAAAAGCAATGAAAAATCCCAATCTGTTGTAAGTAGCAAATTTTCAGACAACAAATACAGCCCAAAGCCCATCACTCCAACCCACTAACCGTGAGATAAAATACCAGAAATGTTTATGTCCAGCTCACCAAATTTATCCCCAAGGCCCAAGCTTATTATACACACTTGTGAGTAAAATAATTAAAGAAAACAAGCCCATGGAAAGCCACTAACATTGTCACGTGTTAGTCGAAGGCCACTAGAAAGTGAGAGGTAAAATTAAGGCGAAATTACATTGTTATTGAGCGCTTTTGGTCCCTAAAGTTTCACGTGTGCGTTATTGGTCCCTGGAGTTTTAAATATGAGTGCTATTAGTCAATTTGTTAACTTCGGTTAATTTGTTTGCTTATGTGTCTAACGGAACATTGATGTGGCATATTTTAAATGTCGTGGCAACCTATTTATTATTAAAAAATTATATATTATATTATACACATCAGAATCAAGTAAACCCAAATAATGTGGGTCTTCAACACATCAAACCCATGACTTTCTCCAAATTCAAAGTTCCTAGATTTTTTTTTTTTTATTTTTTTATTTTTTATCTTTTCCTCCTTTTTCTAGGAATCCAAATAGGACCAAGGAATATGTTTATGGAGAGAGAGAGAGTTTGTAACCAAGGCTGGAGATATCTACATAATTGCATCTATACACAACCAAGCAGAAATCTCTCAAGAAAAAAAATACCCATCTTTCAAATTGAACACTGAAAAATCCTTAGACCCTCAACTTAAATGCTCACAGTATAATAATTTCAATATGTATTTGATCAAATGGTTAACTGCAAATACTCAATACAATGATCACTTCCATTTCTGACCCAAAGAATTAATGAAACCAAAGAATACAAAGTTTCAGGTTCAACGAATATATGTATCTACATGTAAAATAAGTGTTCATGTATAGTCAGGCGCGGAGCCAGGAATTTTTGTTTGGGGGGGCCAAGTTGCAACACTAATATATTTATCAAGACAACCCCATACACACATAAATACACATGCTTTTTTTATTATATACACACACTTTTTTATTTGATAAGTTGTATATATACACACATCCAACAAAAAAAGAGCTTAATATTTTCAATCAAAATTATGTTTGATAGCTATCTTTCATAAAATTAATAAAATACATTTTCACAATTTTCATAGTGAAATTCTTAAAAAGTTTCATTTTCTATAAAAATTATCAAATTTTATACTATTGTAAGTAAAATTATTCAATTGAACTAATGTAATTTTCAAAAACAAGAATGATTCAAAACTTGGAGGAACAAATTAGGGTCCAAACATATTTGAAACTATTTTGCTTTGGCCCATTATGTGGCAACTAAAGAGACATTTCATGTGTAGTTTTAGTGACAATAATTTTATAATGAGTCAATGACTTGTTAATCGCCACATAACAAGTTGAAAAAGATAAATTCAAACATGTTTGGTGCCAAACATTTTCAATTATTTAACAGATATAAAAACACATTTTACAATAAAAAATAGAATTGCGAAAAATAAAGTTGTCTCTATAACTATTAGACTAATTTTTTTTTTAAAGCATCATTGGACTAATTCAAATACTTAGGGGGGGCCAACTCTTATTTTTGTAGACTAAATTTTGAAAACATTAAAATAATTATATATATATATATATATAAAAATTTCAAAATTTTGGGGGGGCCATGGCCCCCCCACCCTTCAACGTGGCTCCGCCCATGTGTATAGTGAGAGATCTGACTAGAGCGTTTGAGATGAGTGGCATAGGCCTTGACGAACTCGTCGTCTCCATCTTCTTTTATTGTTGTTACTGCAGCGATGGAGTTTTGCAGTAGCAAAATCCTTTAAAATATATATATATATATATATATATATATATATATATATGTTATTTGATTTTGAATTGAACATATTTCTAGATTCTATTTGGATTTCGAGAAAATGAAGGAAAATGAAAAAAATAATCCAGGTTATTTGAATTTGGAGAAAGATCCAATTTTATCCAATTTTAATGAGTTTGATGCGTTGATTACACTTATATCTGATTGATTAACTGATGATGCCGTAAATATCATCAGTGAGCTACACGATCCTTACACGCTCGTAACGATATCTGCACAAAAAAGAGAAAAGATCTAACAGAGAACACCGGTGTGGTGCCAGCCGAATACCCTCCGAAGGTCAAGTTAGAACTATTCTCAGAACTCTAGAGTGCTAGAAAATGGTAAATTATACGTACCTTGATTTGTGAGCGTATTGTGGCTTTTATAGTAGTAGAAGGTTGGCATCTCTTCCTTGGAGTAAAAGTATTTTCCTTATAGGAATCCCCTTGAATAGTCTCAAACGTGATGGAGAAGACATTTCCTTGTAGAGAAGATCTTCATTAACACGTGTATCTTTCAGAATCCTCTTCGTGCTAGGACTCCATTTACCTTGTGATTCTATGGTGATTAAGTGTGTGTCACAAGTATTTCCCATCTAGGGTTTCTACTGTATCTACCCATAATAGACCTTTGCGCAAGTTGGGCTTGCCCTCTATTGGTCCACGGACATGGATCCGTCAAGCCCATTTAAAGCACTCTGGGTATCCCATACCTGCAAATGATATTCCTTCAAACAAAACTTTTAATGTCCTTCTCTGTGATAGTAGCTAAGGCTTCTTCTTCCACCCACTTAGTGAAGTAGTCGATACCAACCACCAGAAACTTTAGCTGTCTAACTGCTATTGGGAAGGGGCCCATGATATCTAGTTCCCATTGAGCGAAGGGCCAAGGGGCCGTCATGTGGGTCAGTTCTTCAGATGGTTGCCTCATGAGATTACTGAACCTTTGACACTTGTTGCATGCCTTGACATAAGCCTGTGTATCCTTCAGCATTGTAGGCCAATAGTATCCTGCTTGGATCAACTTGTGCACTAATGACTGTGCCCCCGAGTGGTTTCTGCAGATACTGTCGTGGACTTCTCTCATTACATAATCTGCTTCCTCGTGGCATAGACACCTCAGGTATGATTGAGAGAAATCTCTTTTGTATAAAACATCTTTTATCAGCACAAATTGTGATGCTTGGACCTTTAACTTTCTAGCGGTGTCATTCCCGTCTAGTAAAACGCCAGTTTTCAGGTATGATATCAATGGCATAGTCCAATTGCTTTTAGAATTTACTTCTTGCACATTTGTTCCGTCATCAATAAGCGAAGAGACTTGGACAAATGATAATACTTGTTCGAGGACAAGCATAAATTCTACCGAGGCTGCTTTTGCTAGTCAGTCTGCGCATTTGTTTTCCTCCCTCGGGATTTGAACGAATCTGACTTTGAAGCTACCGATTTGATTCTTCACTTCTTCTAGATACCTCTTCATCCTTTCATTCTTAAACTCGTAGCCGCCATTAATCTAACTTGTTACTACCTATGAGTCGTAATGCACGACCATGTTTTCAGCACCTGCAGCCTTTGCGAGGTCTAGCCCTGCCACCAAGGCTTCATATTCAGCCTCGTTGGTTGTGGGGAAATCCAGTTGGATCATACACTCGATCTTATCTCCTTCCAGGGTTTGGATCACCACACTAGCCCATCCTACTCGTATATTTGAAGATCCGTCTATATAAATATTCCACTTTCGTTTCTCCTCTGCCTCCTGGCCATCTCCGAGGGTGAATTCGGCTATGAAGTCAGCCACCACTTGCCCTTTTATAGCCGTTCGCGGACGGTACTGTATGTCAAACTTGCTAAGCTCCATTACCCACAAAGTCATTCGTCTTGCAGCCTCAGGGCTACTCATGGCTCTTCTTAAGAGCTTCTCCATCAAGACAACGATGGTATGTGCTTGGAAGTACGGTTTGGGTTTTTGCGCTGCGGTTATCAATGCGAAGGCTAACTTCTCCATCTGAGGGTACCTCTCTTTTGCTCCTCAGAGCGCTCGGCTTGTAAAGTACTGGTCTCTGAGATCTATCTTCTGCTCTCACAAAAGCTGCGCTGACAACGGCTTGTGAAATAGCTAAATATAGGTAAAGCTCTTCTCCTGGCTTGGATGGGCTAAGCAACAAGGGAGATGAAACATATGCCTTTAAGTTGTCAAATGCCATCTGGCATTCGTCCGTCCACTCAAATGATTTTCTCAGAGTATGGAAGAAAGGTAGACATTTGTCTGTCGCTTTCGAGACGAACCTGTTCAGAGCCGCGATTTTTCCATTCAAACTTTGCACCTCCTTAACCGTCCTCGACGGTTCTAAGTCTATTATGGCCCGTATCTACTTTGGGTTAACCTCTATACCTCTTTGGGATACTATGAAACTCAAGAATTTCCCCGCCATCACTCCGAACACGCACTTGATTGGATTCAGTTTCATGTTATATGAGTGGAAGGTGTCAAAGGTCTCACGGAGGTCGCCTGGGTGATCATCTTCCTGTAGGCTCTTCACCAGCATGTCATTAACATAAACTTGTACGTTCCTCCCGATCTGGTGCGCGAACATCTTGTTCATTAATCTTTGGTATATTGCTCCAACATTTTTTAGTCCGAATGGCATCACGTTGTAGCAGAACAGTCCCTGGCTGGTAACAAAAGAGGTCTTCTCTTGATCAGCTTCTTCCATTTTAATCTAGTTATAGCCCAAGAAAGCGTCTGTAAAGCTCAAAAGCTGGTGTCTTGCGGTTGAGTCTACCAAAGTATCTATCCGAGGGAGTGGACAATCGTCTTTGGGGCAAGCCTTATTGAGGTCCATAAAGTCTACGCACATCCTCCATTTTCCATTGGCCTTTTTAACCATGACGAAGTTTGCCAACTAGTCGAGATAGTACACTTCTCAGATGAAATCTGCCTCAAGCAACTTTTGAACTTCCTCAGCAATGGCTTTGTCCCGCTTCTGAGCGAGTACTCGTTTCTTCTTCCAGATTAGGGAAAATGAGGGTGATACATTCAGCTTGTGAACCATGATTGAGGGGTTTATTCCTGGCATGTTCTCGTGACTCCAGGCAAACACATCTTGATTATCTCATAAGAATGCCATGAGCTCTTGGCTTACCGGCCAGCTTGCCAGTGTACCCACTCTAGTCATCCATTCTGACGTTGAGTCATCAAGGGGCACTTCTTCTAATTCCTCAACTAGCTCCGCCACTATCCGTTGTTCTGCTATGCACATTGTTTGCTGATGATCGTCCATCTCTAACATAGCAATATAGCATTCTCATACTGCCACCTGATTACTGCGCAGTTCTCCTACTCCATAATCTATTGGGAATTTGATCATTAAATGGTAGGTTGAAGTTACAGCCTTCCATGAGTTGAGGGTGGGTCGTTCGAGAATGGCATTGTAAGCAAACGAACAGTCGACCACCAGGAATGTTACTTCCTTAGTGATCTGCTGGGGTTAATCACCAACCGTTACTGACAACGTGACAGCATTGATGGGGAACACTCTTATCCCTCCAAAACCAACTAGAAGGGCATTAACCGGGACCAACTGTTCTCTATCAATCCTCATTTGCTAAAAAGCTGGGTAATACAGGATGTCTGCCGAACTGTCATTATCGACCAAAACCAGGTGCATGTTATAGTCTCCTACCCTTAGGCTGACAACAAGAGCGTCGTCATACGGGTGGTGCAACCTTCGATCATCTTCTTCTAAAAATCCGATGACAGGATTGTTGATCCGTGCCACCTTGGGTACAATGCCCATAAGCTAGACATTCTAGAATGTTCTCAGGTAGGTCTTCCGGGCTTTTTTGGATGACCTAAAAGTTGTCGTGCCCCCTACGATCATCCTTATGTGTCTAATGGGCGGCCTTAGGCACTCATTCTCCCGTCGCAGGGCCTACTCGTGGGGTGGATCCATTCTTTCCTTGCTAATGAACCTCTGTAGCTTCCCTTGTCTTTTAAAGGCCTCTATCTGCTATTTTAGATCGTAGCAGTCAACTGTGTCGTGCCCGTGGTCTCGATGGAAGCGGTAGTACTTGTCCCTTGGCCTCTTGCTGGGATCTCCCTTCAACTTGTCGAGGAATGCCAGGGCTCCTTCGTCTTTGATCTGCATTAAGACCTGATCTATTGGGGTAGTTAATAGGGTGAAGCTTGTGAACCTCCCAATGGGGGGTTTGGAGCGTCTATCATCCCGTCATTCTCCGGTCCTAGCCATCTTGTGCCCCCTATCCTACCGTGTGTCTCTTGTCTTTCCCATTTTCTAGACTTGTCCTTGCAAGCCAGCAGTGCATCTTCCGCGTTCATCTACTTGGTGGCCCTGTAAAGCACATCTGACATGGTCTTTGGATCGTTCTTATACAGAGAAAACAGGAACTTACCCTTTCATAACCCATTAGTGAATGCTACCATGAGTATCTTGTCATCCACCTTGTCAATTGAGAGGGCCTCCTTGTTGAAATGGGTTATGTAGAACCTCAGTGTCTCGTCCTCCCGTTGCTTAATGTTCATCATACATGCAGTTGACTTCTTGTATTTGTGCCCTTCAATGAAGTGCGAAGTGAACTGGGCGCTCAGCTTCTTGAAAGTACTAATAGAGCTAGGCGTTTACTAACCAAATTCTCGCAACATGCTTCAGCTTTGTAAGGAAGGCCCTACACATGATTTTGTCTGCAACTCCTTGAAGGTGCATCAAGGTCTTGAAGGTCTCCAGGTGATCTAGAGGATCCTTGACTCTGTCGTAACTGTCTATATATGGCATGCGGAATTTGTGCAACAGAGGGAAGCGATTGACGGAGGCAGTGAATGGTGAGTCGGTTTGGTTGACTAGGTCATCAAGATCGCTGGATACTCGTCCCTTGAGGGCATTCATCATAACTTTCATCTGCTCCTTCATTGCCTACATCTCTACGACAATAGGTAGAGCTATATCCATGAGGGTTGGGAGGCTTATGTTTTGTTGCTCCAGTTTGCTTGGGGTGTTACTATCCTCTAGTCTCTCCTGGTTCCTGCGATCAGCACTAGCACCTTCTTGATCTTCTTCTTGGTTTCCCATCGTCGCATTCTTCTGTCGCAGCTGTTCCTCTAGGGTCTAGTTTTGTCTAGTGAGGCTCCACTGCCACTGTAAGGGTTAGGACCTATCTCTCCAGGGCAATAGGTTGTGGCTCGTCTTCCTAAACATTGTTGGTGGTTACCATCAAGCGTGTAAGTACCAGCAGCCCTTTGTTTAGGTAGCGTTTGTATGGCCTACAAGCTACAGTTACGATACTGTCCCCACAAACGGTGCCAACTGATGATGCCGTAAATATCACCAGTGAGCTACACAATCCTCGCACGCTCGTAATAATATCTACACAGAAAAGAGAGAAGACCTAACAGAGAGCACTAGTGTAGTGCCGACCAAATACCCTCCGAAGGTCAAGTTAGAACTATTCTCACAACTCTAGAGTGTTAGAGAAGGGTAAATTATGCATACCTCGATTTGTGAGGGTATTAGGGCTTTTATAGTAGTAGAAGGTTGGCATCTCTTCCTTGGGGTAGAAGTCTTTTCCTTATAGGAATCCCCTTGAATAGTCCCAAACGTGATGGACAAGACATTTCTTTGTAGAGAAGATCTTCATTAATGTGCGTATCTTCCGGAATTCTCTTCGTGCTAGGACTCCATTTACCTTGGGATTCTGTGGTGATTAAATGTGTGTCGCAAGTATTTCTCATCTAGGGTTTTTGCTATATTTACCCATAACAAACCTTTGCACAAGTTGGGCTTGCTCTCTATTGGCCCATGGACATGGATCCGTCAGGCCCATTTAAAGGAAGTCCGTCAGGCCCATTTAAAGGAGGTCCCTCAGGCTATATTTTTGCCCTCTTCATTAACTATTCTTGCAGTGGTGATTGCGATAATCGGAGGGAGTTGTGAATTTGTCTTTTGCAATTATATATACTAATTATATATTGTATATATAACATGATATGATATTACAATCAATCTCTGGTATAAACATTCCCCCAAATAAATAAATAAATCTATAGTATAAACAGAACAACCCAAATGATGATGTAAGGCCCTATTGTATATCAATTGAGCCGTATGAAGATGTGAATGCTCTTGGCAAGTAAACGCACTTCGTTTTTAGTAAAAAACATGTTTAGCGCAGGGGAAACTTCCTCTACTTACTTTTATTTCTTCTAGAAACTGAACTTGACTCTTGGTCTTGTCGGTCACGCGGAAAGGAACACACCTAGAGAATTCATGAGAAAGTATCTTCTCTTAAACTTCCAAATTCTTATAAATTATGAGCACCAAAAATCATTATGATATATAATTCTTTCTCTCTCAATTTCCCAAAATTTTTCTGTCCAATATCAGTATGAGGAAGCACCAAGTTGATTCAGGTAAGTTTCAAAGAATTTTTAGTCAGACAAGAAAATTTTAGTGACAGAATACTGTATAGTTTCAGTTTTAAGCATTTCTGTATTTCAGAATTTTGGTTGCAGAATTTGTTGCCAACAACTCGGACCGTAGTAATACATTGATGGAAGAAAGAAATGAATCACTAGTAGAGTACTCATTTTTCCCATCAGCCATCTCAGACCCAGAGTCAGGCAGTTTCAGTTGGATATGGAATGGAACAAATCCAAACCCCTCTATTTCCATTCCATCAATCTTCCCAGCCAATGACACAGATAGTGAAAGTTATGGCAGTTCAGGAGCCAACAAAACATCTCCAGAATTCTCTCATAATTCCAATTCCATAGTGTCATTCTTCCCACCAGCCTGGTCTCCAACAGACAATCCCGAAAATTATGAGATAATAATTAGAAATCCTTCCATTACCATAACCTCCTCATTTTCCCACTTCTTTCCACTACCTAATGGACCAACAAGTTTTTCCATTCCATTAATCTTCCCACCCACCATGTCTGAGACTGAGACAGACGATAATTGTTCAGAGTCTAACCAATCACCTCGTGCACAATTCTCTGATTCTATAGTGTCACTATTCCCACCAGCCGGGTCTCAATCAGACAGTAGTAGCTCCCAAAATTATGAAATAATAATTCCGAATAATCCTTCCTTATCAACAGGGCCGAAGAGCAATAATAGTTCAAAATCTAATAGAACACCTCCAAAATTTTCTCATTCCATACTGTCATTCTTCTCCGCAGCCAAGCCACTAACAAATAGTTTCAAACCTAGACTCACAATCCTTAAGACAGGATTGGAAGAGGTAGCTTTTTCTCAGTCTACCATGCCACTTTAGATGATGGCCGAGTAGTGGCTATTAAGTGCAAAGAATCTGCCCGTGCTTACGAAATTGACCCAAAAGCTTTGTCTCGCCTTAGTCACAATAATCTTGTTTGCTTATTGGGATACTGTGAGGATAGTATCAAGCCCATATGGGTCTACGAGTACATGAAAAATGGTAGCCTTCATGACCATCTTCATGAGCTTCAAAGTAGTCCTCTAATGTCATCTTGGGCTACCCGGATTAAAGTGGCACTGGATGCAGCAAAAGGTATTGAGTACCTACACGTGCATGCAGTAAAACCAATCATACACCGCAATATCAAGTCGTCTAATATATTGCTAGATGCAATGTGGACTGCCAAGTTGTCTGATTTCGGCCATGTGAAGCCCCCTGTGGTAGACGAGGCGGAGCATTTTTCTGATCTGGTAGAGATGGGCTCCTTGGATTACATGGACCCCGGGTACAAACGTCATCTTAATGTGCAATTGACAACGAAAACTGATGTGTACAGCTTTGAAGTAGTATTGCTAGAAATGTTGTCCGGATACAGAGCAATTAATATAAATGGAAATGAGGAGCTACAAACTACATCGCCCAAAAAAAATTTGCAGGGTTTTGGACCCAAAAGTACCACCACCTACCCCATATGAAAGAAAGGCAGTGGCACATGTTGGGTCCCTAGCATTGACTTGTGTAAGTCTAAAAGGTCGAGATCGTCCCTTAATGACTGAGATTGTAAATAGCCTACACAGAGCCTTGGGCATGTGTGTGGATCCAGATCCTGAAGAGTGTTCACTTAATGATTAGGTTAACATTCGTTAACCTAAACATTAATGACTAGGTGTGGTTGGTGGATTTGTTGGTGGCATTCCTTTCAGTGGAGGCGATGAATCTACAGGCTAAGTATAATAGCTTGATGTTAATAGTTTTCATCTGTTTTTGAGTCCTAACTCAGTAACTCCTAATGCAATGTTGAATGTTAATGAATTTGCCTTATGGGGGGTTGGAACAAGAGGCAGATTTATGGTTGTTATGATTGATTTGCTTTTTGTTGTGAGGTTTGGGGTTCAATGGGTTCCTTGTGGATTGATTGGGGGAGATACTGTTTATTTCCGGGAAATGGGAAAGTGCGTCGCTTAAAGAGAAACAGCAATAGTGAAAATTTGATGATTCTATCAGAAGAAGGAAAAAGAGGGACCATAACGGAGATGGGATATAACTTGTGATATACTTGACAATGTGGAGGCATTTTAAATTGCTCTCATTCTTTTAAGCAGAACAAATAGAAATAATTTGGAGAATTGAATCAACAAGGCCTAGACTAACAATCTTTACAGCTATCTTCATATACTTGAATTAAATTGGGTTTGTAAGGAGATTCTTAGGCGGAAGTGCAGTAATTCACCCTCTAAAAGAAACTATGCTCCTAGGCTGGTGGGTTTTCTACTGCTTGTCTTTGGCAACAGCACAATCAACACATTTTCATCTATACTACTATATATTTTTTTCTTCCTCTGATACTGTAAGTCAGGCAGCTGGAATGATGTTGTATATTGGTAAGTTTCACTGTTTCTGGATGTTATGCAGATTTTCCTTGCTTAGGGATATTGCATATATTTCAGTGCAAGAAAGTGATTGGCTGCTTTGGAATAATGGTTATAATTAAATCCATTTAGTGGTTTTTTTTTTTTTAAATCTATTTATTATTGCTATTCAAATTTTGCATATCGGGTTTATTAGTCAAGCCAATTCTCTACTGTTTGCTTGTTGGTATTTGTAAGTTGACCATGTTATTCATCACACTAGGAAACTTTTCATTCTAGGCCTTGCAAATTAGTCATGAAGCAAGTTCAAGGCCAGATTGCTCTAGGACACTAACAAAATTGTTTACATATCTTGTCAGACCTTAATGGGACTATTCTTTTTGGTCTGATGTCATTTTTTTTTTTTTTCAATAATTATACGGCAATAAGAAGGTAGATATCAAAGGATCAAACCTTCAGGTTAGGGAGGTGAACATATTTGAATAGTCCATTTGTTAATTTGGAATTACATATTAGTAACCAATAAACCATCCTTGTTACACACTCTTCACAGGCTAGAATACAAGCTATAGCCTCTTCCGGAAGTCAATTTGTGAGGCTTACCCAATTAAAATAAGGGGGTTTATATAAATGTTACCCTTGATTTTAATGTGCATGTCAATTTGATCCTTGTATTTTTAATTTCAACAATTGAATACTTGCACTTAGTTTTGCAACAAATTAAACATGTTACTAGTATTTTCCATTAACAACTGTGGGGCCCTTTTTAGGATAGTTTCTCTGGCCCAAACCCAACACGAAGTCTTGGGTCACTGAAGAGGGGCCTAGAGTAGATATTAGTGTTGGATGGGTGAACTAGGTTCGGCTCACAACGACCTATTTGGGCCTTTATACGAAACCAATTTGTGCCCAAGTCATAAGAACTCCACAGCAAGCAAATATATAAACTAAATATAACAGCAAGTACACAATATATGAATAAAGGAGTAAAGTAAATCGTGATGTAAATAAATGCAAAATACTTCAAGGAGTTTTATTTAACTAAGTTGAGTATTAGATGTTAGAATTATGTGCCCTCAAAAACAATACTATGCATTTTTATTTGATGATAAAATTTTATTTTCACATTCATAACTTTTATAGGTATATTTCATTGTTTAAATGTAGCATGTGATGTCACCTCTGTAGGAAAAATTATGTTAATGGTTAAGAAACCAAAGACAGGGAGTAATGATTTTTCATATATTATTAAATTGTTCTAGGCTGTAGATATTAATTGAATATTATCATTGAAGCCTACACTTGTTGTGCTGCTATATGATAGATGATTTACTCCATCATTGAAGTAGTGACTTTAAGCAAACAAGTGGGTGTAATGTAACAAGTACATACACTGAATTGGATCCGATTAAGGACACCTTATGGAGTGATCATTGTTAATTAAAAGGTTATTCTATCACAATTTTTCTATTGTCCTCAAACATGAGGAATTTGTGTATATTTATTTATTATACACATAACTTTTACAATGTCAACTAGTGATGCCAATTTTAAAGGCTATATACAGACACGTTGGGTTATGTGTGTAATGAGTAAAATATATAAATGCTCAACAATGAAGCCACCAGTCTCTAAAGAAGATAGTATATTCAATTGATTTTCATATTGAAGTTGGACTCAAAACAAAACCGGCCGGTGACATTTTTCAAAAAATGTTTTTCATATATATAATATTGTATATATATATTTAAAGAGTTTTCAAAGACATTTTGGAGTCCAATAGAAATTATGAAATCAAGAAATTAAGAGTCACATAAGCTTGGGACATGACAATGATATTTATCCAGTCCTAGTGGCTTATGGGAATATAGTATAGTGGAAGGACATAGATATAAAATTGTATGAAATGGGACCTCATTTGTAATTCTCTAATCTTCAGGGGTCAATTGCAATGTGTTGATGGATATTATTGCAATATGTAAAAGTTCAGATATTTTCTTGATATGGTTGAGAAAATTAAGAAATAATTTTGGAAAGAGTTTCAAGATAAGTCAATAACGTTCAAAAAGTTATTGATAAAATCCTACGGCTAAAGATTAGGATCCCTAAGGATCCCACATCCAATCTCTCTCTAGAGTTTTAAAAGTCTACTATAAAATAAGATTTTATAATATCATATCTAGTAGTTAGCCATCAGAACTACTGTGTGATACTGCAATCTTCTGAAAACTCAAAAAAAATAGAGAAAAAGACGTGAATACCTTGGGAGCCAACACGCTTGGATTGCTAAGAAAGGTACGTAATTTTGTTCTATTTAAAATCCATGATTATGTGTTACAACGATTTTTAAATGAAAATATAATTTTTGTTTTATATTACTTTCCCAAAAGTTTACATTAGAATATATTAAATCCCATTTTGTAAGGGTGCTCCACGAAACCCAATAAGCCTCAGAGTTCATAGACTTGGCTAATCCCCTTTAGATTCCCAAGACTTGTGAGATTTGAGCCTTTGAGATCAAGTGGCTCCCTAAAATATTACTGAAAGACCTTTTACAATGCTTTCCTCGATCAGTGAACTCAACTTAAATCATAAAGCTCCCTTTTGAATATTATAAGTTTTTTTACTGTGTATACTCTCCTCTTCTTTTTGTGCTTCTTAGCTTGTGCCTTTATGGCTTCCTTTTTCTCCTTTTATACTGATCTTGGGAAGCTTGGAATTACCATTTTCTCCCTCCATTGTCTTGGTAATAGAGTTGATCTCCTTTGTCTGAGGCCTTGATGATTGCTCTTTTCCTCATTCTCTCTTACTTTAGTCTCTTTGGAACCTATGTTTGAAAGTGTCATGGTTGGTTTTCCACTCATAGAAGGCATCTTCTTTGGGCAAGTCAAATCCTTCTCTGGGGTCAACGAGACAAAACCTTCTCCCAAGGCTTAAAAAGGGACAATTCGAAGGTTCTGTGGTCATGATATTGACCCTTCCTTATTGGGCCATTTCTTGAAAGTGGCATAGATTTCCCTTCGTGATGGGCGAACTCGAAAAGTCTCTGAACACTCTTCCTCTTATTGCATGTTTCTTCTCCAATCGAGGTCCCTTGGTCACTCCATGTTGAATTCTGGATTTCAAAACATCACTTGTCCCTTTCACCTTTTCCTTCCTTCGAGGATTTTGATTTTCATGAATCCTCTGGTGTTTTCTCTTCTTTTTTCTTCACGAGCTTTCTTGAGGACCCACTCTTAGGCTATTCTCGAGTCATCTGCACCTATTTCGAGACTTCTCTATTATTTTCATGGGTTTTCAGGAAGACCCTATCTTGGGCTATTCTCAGGTCATCTGCACCCTTTTTGAGACTTCTTTATTATTTTTGTGGGTTTTCCCGAGGACCCATTTTTACTTTTTAGGCTATTCCTGGATAATCTGCACTCTTTTAGAGATTTATTTTATTTTATTTTTATTTTTTCTCCTTTCAATCATTGGGCTCC
Source organism: Quercus tomentella (assembly GCA_028535165.1). NCBI lineage: Eukaryota > Viridiplantae > Streptophyta > Magnoliopsida > Fagales > Fagaceae > Quercus > Quercus tomentella. Next base: position 82,409,381 of record JAPQVY010000156.1, read on the forward strand.
TCTTCTCATCTTATTTTTCCTTGAACTTTCTCCTTTTCTTTGTCTTGTACGCCCCCTTTTTGCTAGGCCTTCTGGCTCTTCCTAGCCCACGTCCTTCTTTATCTCCTGGCTCTTCCAAGGCCCACGTCCTTCTTTATCTCTATGGGTTGGATCTCCCTTGTTGCACATTTTGGATCTCAACAACTAATGCATTTAATCATATGATATATACATAGCTCATTCTACATCATCAAAAATTTCAATCCAGACTCTAATCTATACAAATTAATTTGGTACTATTGTAAAGATAATCTTATACGCTTTCTAACAGTACTTTATGATAGGCCAAGAATGTATTGATCCCTTGGGTGAATTAACCAATTAATTAGCCAAGTAAATTAATTAAGTCAATTAACATGTAATACACGTGGTAGTACAAACAAATCACCAAATAACTAAATACAGTGGAAAATAAATTTAACACGGATGATTTGTTTACGAATGGAGAAAACCACTGCGGCAAAACCCCATTGGGTGAATTTAATATCACCACTCCCTAGAATCCACTATTATCAAAACAAGCAATTACAAGTAAAGTAATCCCAGTACCTTATACTAACCTACAGTTGAACCCTTATCCCAATACCCAATTGGACTTATAATGTATTGACAATCTTTCCTTTCAATGCACGTCTCCAAGTACGTGACTAACTAATCGATGCATGGATCCAAGTACATAACTAACACACCAACTTGAGAAAGATGTTGGCTGCAAAGTTCTTTAGTTCATCCACACAATGAAGATCAAGAAGCTCCTTGGTCACAAAACCCTATTGTGTGCCAATGTAGCAGCTTCTTCAAGAGAAAGATGAACTTGGGAAAATTGACTCTAATCATAATATGTATGAATAAAACCTTTGCATCAAGTAAGACGACCCTTAAAATAATCCTTATATATGTCTAGGGTTATAAGAAAAGAAACCTTACACAAATAGCTTAGATATGCGTAAAAACAAATCTGAAAATCTAAATTATGTAATCCTCGATAGATACAGCTGTTGAGCAATCTGTTGAGCTTCGAATATTAAATCTCGATAGATACATTTGTCGAGATATCTATCGAAATTTAATGAACAGCACTTCTTCACTTGATTCTTGGACAAATTTGCATGGCTTCAATCTTGAACTTGAACTCTTGTTCCTTAAGTATTAAACACATCCTAAATCTACCCAATTACAAGTAAAGTGTGTTTTGTCAAAGGATTAGTCAATTCTATATTATACATGTTCTTAACATATTCCACATATGTCCTAACACCTTATTAGCACAAATTCAAGGTCGGTGGCAAGAAACTGTAGACGATCATTATAAAATGGGAACAAATGTGATTCTTTTTTTTCATTAACAAAATGGGAAATAATGTAGAAAATCATTATACTAGTAGTGCTTTGCACTTTAGTTTTGTGGGGTATGGTGGGCAAGGGTCAGGGTTCAAATTTCTAGAAAGGAGTTTCACATACATACACTTAGATTAGGCTAAAATAGAATTTCTATCTTGTATTAAAAAAAAAATTGCAATTAAAGACTAGCTAATACATTTAATAATGATGATGGTTGCTATCACCCTCAATAAGATTATTATTATTATTTTCTAAAAAAAAAAATAGATTTTTATTGTTATTATAATGAAATTGACAAAATTTAGTTACAAAATTAGTTGTAGCCTTAGGTTACAACTTTACTCAATATCTTTTTATTTGAGATGAATTTTAAAAAATCCACCATTAGATTACATCTAATTCTTATATCCTCCATACTTGCAAAATTTCAAGAAAATTAAAGATCAATAGCTATGTCATTAATAAACTGTTTAAATTGCAAGTTTTTTGTAACTTAAAATTATGCATAAAATATAAGCTTATAAATTATAGAATAAATAATATTCGATTGATACAAAATTTGACATGTGTATTAAAAACATAAAGAACGTGAAATTCAGTGGTTAGATTTTCAAAATATGTAATAATATTTGTTTTATTGAGTAAGATTATAACCTTAAGTTATAACCAATTTTGTAGCTAAACTTTGTTGGAGATGAGATATGACTTAAACACATCGATTGAAGGATTAGTAGACATTGGCTGAATGGGTGGGAGGATTAGTAGAAAATTTCGGAGATGCTTCTCTATCTGCATTCCACACTATATAGTTGTTTCAATCACTGCGTTTGACAGAAATTACTTTTTGTCATACTTTTGACTAAGTATACGTTTGGCTTCAAATTAAAAAGTCAGCTTATTTTACTATTCAACTTATTTTTGCTATTATTCATGGACCATATTGCACTTTTTGGTATTATTCATAAATTCTACTGTACTATTTCAGTTAACTTTTACTTTTATCTACAGTATTTTCAATAAAAAGATTTCAGTTTCAACAAAATAAACAGATTACCAACAAACCCTAAATAAAGCTAAAGTATCGTGTCGCTAGTTAAAAGCAAAAAATCTGTTCACGCAAAGACACGAAATGGTGAGCGGAACACCTACATTAATAGTTTAATACCAAATACTTATACATTGACTGGGACAAAAGCTAATTGGCTGGGAGGATAAGTAGAAATTGTTGAGAAGTTTCTCTACACCCACTGACTAATTGTATCAAAGGCAGTGTGTTGACTATGTTCGACCTCAATTAGAGCATAGGAGCATTTGCATTGACTCCTAACAACTTTTATTTTAACGTAATAACTTAACTTTTTTTTATTTACAAAATCACTTTTCAAAACACCTCATATCAAATTATCTATTTTACACTACATTTCTTTAAAATATTATTTATTTATCAATTTTTATTTTCTTCTCCCTCTCTCTGTCTATGGGTAAAGAAGTATTAAAAAATAAATTTTCAAGTAAATAGTAACCGTATATATTGGGTCATTTATAGGCTTAAATGTGCAAATTTGACACTTTATACTATTTGACATATCCTAATGTGAGTGCTCTAAGAGAAATAAAATTAACATCTAACTAAACAAAGAAAATAGTAGTAAGACACTTTTCTTAATACTTTGGACTAAAAAAATTGTTAAAAACTGAAAAACTATTAATTTTTAGGTTGTGGTCCTAAATCTTCCACTTAAAATAGGTTCATAACATTTAGCTCTTTTTTCTTTTCTTCACAATTATCTTATATTATAGACTTTAACTGACGGTTACTTTTGCATGACCCCACCACTCCCAATTAACCAACCTTATCATATATAATTATATAATTGCCCGGATTGATGTGAAAAAAATTGTGAATCTAGAAATTTTCACCTCCTTTCCTCCAAAAAAAAAAAAAAAAAATTCACCACCACCTCATCATAATATCTATGTCACCATCGACTCCACCAACTTTTGATGGCACTTGTTCAATTATTAATAGAGGGGAAAGTTCCTCCTCTTTCTTTTATTTCTTCATGGAAAGCACCCTCACGTGGAAATGTCAAATGTCAGTATTTTCGCCGAATTATTTTTAAAACTTGCAAATTCTTATAAATAATTACTTCCAACACACCATTTTGAGATGCAATTCTCTCTCTCTCTCTCTCTCTCTCTCACAGTTATGTCAATCTCCCAGAATTATTTGCCCAAGCTCGGTATGCAGAAGCACCAAGTTGATCTAGGTAATTAAGATTCAATGAATTTTGAGTTAGACAAGATAATTTTAGTGACGGAATACTATATAATTCATTGCAATTTTACCATCTTTATTTGTAATTTTTGGTTGCAGGTTTTTTTGGCAATAACAACTCAGACCATGGTAGTCTAACAGATAGTGAAGGAAGAAGTGAATCACTAGTAGAGTCAGTTTCCATTCCATCACTCTTTCCGGCTAACAAATCTGACACTGATGGAAGTTCAGAATCCAAAGAAATATCTACAATATTCACTCATTATCCCAATTCCATAGCGTCATTCTTCCCACCGGCTAGGTCTTGTAGTGTTTCCGAAAATCATTATGAACCAATATCTCCAAATCCTTCCATACCAACTAATGGACCAACAAGTCTTTCCATTTCATTACTCTTCCCACCCACCATGTCTGAGACTGAAACATATGGTAGTTCTTCAGAATCCAACGAGACACAATTCTCTTATTCCATAATGACATTCTTCCCACCAGCCAGGTCTCAATCAGACATTTCTGAAAATTTTACAATGATTTCGACTGATCCTTCCATATCAGCTAGCCCAATACACACAACCGAAACAGCAACCTTCTTAGAATATTTGACTTTGCAAGTGCTACTTGAAGCCACTAACAACTTCTCAGAAGATCACAAAATTCAAACAAGTAGCTTTGGCTCAATCTACCGTGCAAGTTTAGATGATGGCAGAGAAGTGGCTATAAAGCGTGCTAAAATTTCAATGTCTAAACCATATGTGAGCAAGCACTACAGTGACAATGCTTTCCTAAATGAATTGAAAGCTTTGTCCCTCCTCAATCACAAGAATCTTGTTTGCTTATTGGGATTTTATGAGGATAGTAATGAGCGCATATTGGTCTACAATAACATGAAAAATGGTACCCTTCATGACCATCTTCACAAGCTTCAAAGTACTCCTCTAATGTCATGGGCTACCCGGATTAAAGTAGCACTAGACGCAGCTAGTGGCATTGAGTACCTACACAATGCAGTACCACCAATCATACACCGTGATATCAAGTCATCTAACATACTACTAGATGCCACGTGGACTGCCAAGGTGTCTGATTTCAGCCTATCCGTGAAGGCCCCCGTGGACATTGAGTCATACAAATGGTCTGATTTGGTGGGCACCTTAGGCTATATAGACCCTGAGTACATATGGCATCAACGTTTGACAACCAAAAGTGATGTGTATAGCTTCGGAGTAGTATTGTTAGAAATTTTGACTGGGTACAAGGCAATTCATAAAAATGAAAATGGGTTGCCACAGAATTTAGTTGATCTCTTAGTGCCACACATTGCAGATGAATTTCACAGGATTTTGGACCCAAAAGTACCATCACCTACCCCATTTGAAAGAAAGGCAATTGTACATGTTAAGTTCCTAGCAATGGCTTGTGTACGTCTAAAAGGTCGAGATCGCCCCTCAATGACTAGAATTGTAAATTGCCTACAAGGAGCCTTGGATGCGTGTGTGGATCCTAGGGACAAACCAGGGGGGGGGCCCAAGGGAGCACGGGGCCCCCTAGGTTGAAATTTGTTTTTATAGTTATAATATATTTCATTTTTGTAACTGGGCCCCTTCTAAAATCTTAGGCCCCCATCTCCTCAATAAGTCTAACTAGTCTCACCCAAATAGCAACTATCCCATCTAAAAATTAACAAAATAATAAAACATTCACAATGGTGATTGTATTTTAGCACCAAAAAAAAAAAAAAAAAAACTATTTTAAAACTAAAGAACCAAAAAAACATGTGTTATTGGAGAAGTTGAAACTAAATTTTTTACTACTATAGTAAATTGGTATAAATACCAATTGATTGTACCAAGTTGTTAAAAATAAAATACAATATTTTATTATGATTATATCTCTTCCTTCATAAAAAAACTCAAATTCTCTTGCTTCTTTTAATATTTTAATGAGTTGTTTATATTATTTCAAATGGAATGATAAAAAAAATAAAATTTTAGCATCACCACTATGAATGCTCTAATTTCCAAAAAAAAAAAAAAATCTAGACAGCCAAGTAGTAAAAAAAAATTATTTTGTTTTTGTTTTTGTCGTTGTTGGTATATGATTGTATTTTAATGTATTTAGAAATAACAATTTTGAGTATTTATACTTTTTAAATACTATATGGATGCCTGTTTGGATTTTTTTTCCTTTATACTTGGGCTTCCGCTAACTTAAAATTCTGGGTTCGTCCCTGGTGGATATGGATCTTAAAGAGTGTTTATTTTAAGGATTAGATTAATTGTGATTAAACCATCAAACTATGCAGTCTTTTTATGATGTAAAAAAGAGTTGGTGGAAAAGGGGCATTAGATGCCCATGGGGATACCATTATGTTTGATGGAGCATGAATGTTTGACGAAGCATTTAGAGAATTTCTCTGTGTTTCTGTCGGCATTTAGAGTCTACTTTTCTTACATTTGCATTATACTATCTTTTATATATAGAGAGAACCACTTGTCGCATGATTTCAACTTCCAGGATAGGGGTTGAATGCTTTATAGTGGATTTGGTATGAAATCGTTAGTGGGTTCATGGGGTCTTTTAGAGCATCTATATTGGTAGAGTCATAAATTTAGTAATATGACTCCATAAAAAGTTACTTTATTTATTTTACCTTCTCACTTTACAAAACACTTAACATCAGTACTTTTATTTTAACTTTCAACACAATAAAATAATATAAACAACACAATAAAATAATATATTTACTATAATAAATAATTCATTTATTTATTATTTTTTTCTTTATTCTTCACTATCTTCAAGCACTCACGGCAGCACCACCACCACCACCACCAATGTGAAACTCCTACGGGAAGAAGAACCAAAGTCACCCACAACACAAACCCCAAATTAGTCACAACACAAACACAAACACAAACCCACAACCCTAAACCCAGCAACCCTAAATCAGCCACATAGCCTGCACATCATAGGCATCGATTTTCTGGTGTTTCTCTTCAATGTAAGCGGTATAGTAGCGGTTCTCGTCAATGAACACGGTTCGGCCATTGTGGTGGAGTGCTTTCTATAAAAGTGTCTCTTGGGTGAGCTGATATACGAGGAAATCGCAGGGGGACGAGCACTTTCGAAGCACGTCAGTGATTTGCTTGAGCTCTGCGTAGGCCATGTGGAATATGTTATTGGATGTTGAAGCGTAGTGGAGGAGGGTGATGATAAAGGTTATTGGAATATTCTCTAGTGTAGATAAGGGTCTGGATATAACATTGTGGGTCTGAATCGGAGCTGGGCAGGTTTTGTGGGTCTATTAGCGGCTGGGATTAGCAAGGTGGAGGAAGAGTAGAGAAGTGAAGAGTGAGGAGAAAGAGAAGCAGTGAGAAGAAATGAGAAAGGAGGAGAAAAAAGAAAAGAAAAGAATAAAATAAACTTAACAAGTGTAAACACTCCATAAATTTTTATTTTTATTTTTTATTATTTTTATTATTTTTTATTTTTTTACATAAGAGTTTCAGTGCATAGTTAAAAGTAGTTGTGCACTGATTGAAAATTTGAGTAACTACTCTCCCCTGTGGAGCTCTCTCTCTCGTTTATACGAGTTTCCTTCCTCCCTTGACTTAGGTCTAGGGCATCTTTTCTTTTTCTGTCTTTATTTGTGTGAGTGATATTAATTTACCATGGCTGATGATGTCGTTAATAGTATGGAGAACATGAAGTTGACTATGGAAGAGGAGGAGGTGATTACCATCTCTGATGAAGGACATTTGGAAGCCATTGAGGACTGCACTCTCAGTTTGATGGGAAGCTCTTGAAGTGCAAATCTTTTAATAAGCAAGCAGCAAAGAATACTATGAGACGGGCTTGGGATTTAGAGGACAGTCTACGTATCACAAAGGTAGGGCCAAATCTTTTTCAGTTTAAATTCACATCTGAATTTGATCTGAATAGAGTCTTAAGAGGAGGTTCGTGGACTTTTGATAATCAATTATTATTGCTTAAGCGTTGGAGGAGAGGTATGATTGTTGAGAATATAAGAATGGAGACGACAACTCTCTGGGTTCAGATCTGGGGAGCGCCGCTGGACATGTTTACATCACAAGTTGCTAAGGAAGTAGGGAGTAGACTTGGGACTGTTGAGGAAGTTGAGCAGAGAAGAGGGCAGGACGAGTTGCACTATTTCATGAGGGTTAGGGTGGCATTACCTATCTCAAAGCCCATTCGCACGGGAAGCTTTATTGCCCAGTCTGATTGAGAAAAACACCGGGTGAAATTTAAATACGAACGATTGCCACTGTTTTGCCATTTTTGTGGCATGCTTGGCCATGATGTAAAGAATTGTGCTGAACACTTTACGGCAACTAAGAATGGAGGCACGGTCGACTACCAATATGGAGACTTCCTTAAAGCCATGGGAGGCCGAGCAAGAGGTGGTCCGTTTGAAAGAAAAATAGGGGGGCCTGAATACGGTCCAGAGGGTGGTGGTGAAATGTCCAGCACTGGTTTATACAGGTCTAAGGGGGGGTTTGATCAGGTGTGAAGCACCGCTGCAATAGAGTAGAGCTATGGTGGCGGTAGATGGGCAGTGTAGAAACCCTAGAAATGATGATGAAAGACAGTCTGGATTTTCAGGAATCACACCACATGTTCAGGAACGTAATCACGCCCATGCAAATTACGTGGTGAATGGTGCTACTGACATGCACAAAGTAGTAACTGAGCTGAAGGAAAACCCGATACAAAAGGTGGATGGTTTACCTAGTGCGCTGGAGGGCAAGGCATTTGAGAGTAATGTGATAGGCTTAAATGGCGCTGGAGCTATTTCAAAAAAACAATCAAATAGGCCAAATGCTGTAAAGCCCAAGTCATCTTGGACTAGATTCAATAGGATGGATTTTGGGCTGGGGGTTTGCAAAAGTTGTTGTTGTCGTCCAATGGAAAAAGGCCACTTCTAGCAGAATTTGATGGGAACCAAAATATTAAAGGAGAGAAGGAAAGAACTAAGAGGGGGGAAATTAGAGAATGAGGAAGCTTCCGTTTTTGAGAGATCGGCGGGGATGGATGACCACCCTTGCTGAGAGCAATGAGGCTGTTATATTGGAACTGCCAAAGGCTTAGGAACCATTGGACAGGTCGAAGCCTTCACAAACTTGTGAGGGAGCAAGCTCCCACTGTGTGTTTTCTTATGGAAACGCATTTGGATAAAGAAGTATTTGATAATTTGTATGGAGATTTGCAGTTTCAGAATAAAATTATAATTAAACAGCCAAATGCAGGGGGTGGTTTGGCTTTATTATGGAAGAAGGTCGTGACGGATTTGATTAATTATTCGCCTAATCACATTCTGATGAAGGTCATTGAAGAGGATGGGTTTTTCTGGTTCTCTATTGGATTTTATGGCTGGCTTGATGCTCAGCATAAAGAAAAGTCTTTACAGCTGCTGGAACATCTGAGGAGTTTTGTCAATGGTGCATGGCTTTGTGCGGGAGATTTCAATGCAATTCTAAATAGTGCAGAGAAATTGAGTTTAAGGCCACCTAATTCAGTAGAGATTGATGCTTTCAAAAATGTGTTAGACTCTTGTACTTTGGAGGATTTGGGATACAGAGGGTATACCTACACGTGGTCTAATAAGAGGCCTAGTGATGCTAATACCAAATTGAGACTTGATATGGCTGTGGCAACTATGGAGTGGCGAGCTAAATTTCTAATAACTACAATTTCTCACCTTCCACCCCTTGCTTCAGATCATTTGCCAATTTTGGTGCATGTGAAGAGTGTTCAGAGGTTTCAGCAAAAATTCAAAAAGGGGTTTAAATTTGAAGAAACTTGGTTACTGTGGGAGGATTGTGGCGTAGTGGTTAAAGATGCTTGGGATATGATGGGAGGGGGGGAGTTGGGTTTAGCTTCAATAAAGGAGAAGATTAAATTTTGTGGTGAGGAATTGCAAGCATAGGGGTCTTCAAAGTCAGAGTCGAATGAAGTAGCCATTAAAACTCTTCAAAATCAGCTGGAGGTACTAAATAGTGCTGAAGTGGTGACTGAAGAATCTAAGGCCAAATACTTAAGTGTTAGCAAACAGTTGGATGACTTGCTATTAAAGTAGGAAATTTATTGGGCACAACGGTCTCGAATCCTGTGGCTTAAATATGGTGATAAGAACACTAAGTACTTTCACTCAAAAGCCTCCCAGAGAAGAAGGCGGAATTATATTAAGGGGATTTGAAGTGCACAAGGGCATTGGGTGGAAGAGATGGAGGAGATAGCAAATGTGGCTACTAGTTACTTTGACAATTTGTTTTGAGTAGGTAATTGTGATCAGATGGAGGAATGTCTCAATGTAGTCCCAAGGAAGGTGACACCGGAGATGCATGATACCCTGTCCAGTGAGTTTAGTGTGGTAGAAGTTAAAATGGCGTTGTTCCAAATGGGACCAACAAAGGCACCTGGACCTGATGGTATGAATGCTTTTATTTTAGCAAAGATTTTGGCATGTTGTGGGTGATACTGTAGTTGATACTATGTTGGATTTTTTGAATAATGGTCATATGTCGCCTGATATTAATCATACTTACATTGTGCTGATTCCTAAAGTGAAGAACCCGGAGAAAATGTCTGACCTTAGGCCTATAAGTCCATGTAATGTGATTTACAAAATAATTTCTAAAGTATTAGCCAATAGACCAAAGCAGGTGTTACCTAATATCATATCTCCCACTCAGAGTGCTTTTGTCCTTGGGCGCTTTATTACTAATAATGTGTTGCTAGCATATGAAACACTACACACTATGCACTGCAAGAAGAAAGGGAAGAAAGGGTATATGGCGTTGAAACTTGATGTTAGAAAAGCATATGATAGGGTGGAGTGGCCTTTCCTTCAGGGGGTTATGCAGCAGTTGGGTTTTCTTGAAACATGGATAGAAAGGGTGATGAGTTGCGTCACAATGACTTCATTCTCTGTTCTTGTGAATGGGAGACCGTTTGGTAATGTTCTTCCTTCTAGGGGAATTCGTCAAGGTGACCCTCTTTCACCATATTTATTTATGTTATGCACTGAAGGGTTTACTTTGCTATTGGACAGAGCAGAGATAGGAGGGACTTTTCACGGGGTGTCTATCTGTAGAAATGCACCAAAGATTACTAATCTTCTCTTTGCAGATGATTCATAGATTTTTGGCAGGGCTTCATCAGCGGAGATTAATACTATTGTTGAGATCCTTCAAGTTTATGCTAAAGTCTCTGGACAATGCATAAATTTGGAAAAGTCTTCAGTGTATTTCAGTAATAACACCACTGTTTGCTAGAAGTAGGAGGCTTTGGGGATTCTTGGAGTGAAGAAGTGTCTCAGTTCGAATCATATTTGGGTTTGCCTACTCTAGTTGGAAGGGCAAAATACCACACTTTCTCTTTCATTAAAGATAGGGTGTGGAAAAAATTACAGGGGTGGAAGGGGATGATGCTTTCTAGAGCTGGGAAAGAAGTTCTCATCAAGGCAGTTGCTCAGCCTATTCCAACGTATACAATGAGTGTTTTTCAGCCCCCATTGAAATTATGTGAGGAGCTGGATGGTTTAAGTGCTGGGTTTTGGTGAGGCCAAGTTGGGAATGAAAGGTAAATTCATTGGAAAAGTTGGGATAAACTGACATTGTCAAAGAAGGATGGTGGAATGGGATTTCGGGACCTTAGAGCTTTTAATTTAGCCAAGTTGGCCAAGTAAGGGTGGAGGCTATTAAAAGTTACAAATTCTCTTCTCTATCAATGCTTTAAAGCAATGTACTTCCCTAGAACTTCAGTACTTGAGGCTACAGAGTCACCTAACTATTCGTTTGTGTGGAGGTGTTTAGTGGCGGCCTTACCTATTTTAAGATTGGGACATTGTTGGCGAGTGGGTGATGGACTTTCTATTAATGTCTATCGGGATAGGTGGATTCCAGAGTACCCTACAAATAAGCCTTTTTTGTCAGTGAGGGATGATAAAGAGGAAGTATGGGTGTCAAGTTTGATTAACCAAGATCTCCATGTATGGCGACAACACTTTATTATAGCTCACTTCAATCGGGAAGAGGGGGAAGCCATATGTGATATACCTCTAAGTCGAAGGCAAGTCTCTAACTCTATTTATTGGAAGCATAATAAGGATGGCATATTCACAATGAAGTTGGCTTATAAGGTTGCAAGAGCTCTATTGAAGAAGGTGGATTAGGCTGAATCATCATCAGGTAGTGGAGGTAGTAAGGTGTGGGCTGCTATATGGAAGCTACGAATCCCTAACAAGATAAAGGTGTTTGGGTGGAGGGCGTGTCATGATATTCTCCCAACTAGAAGGAACCTCAAGAAGAAACGGATTTTGATGGATGAACTGTGTCCGTTATGTGCCTTATCCCAGGAATCAACTATTCATGCTTTTATGGGAATGCACAGTAGCATAAGATGTTTGGCATGGTAGTGTAAAGGCTTTGCAGAAGTGTGGGACGAGCCAACTTGATTTTGTAGCTCTGTTGGAGTACATGCTGGATCGGCTGAAAAAAATAGAGGTGGAGCCATTGTTAATGCAGGCAGGGCTGATTTGGAACTGGCGGAACAAATTAGTGTTTGGACGCAAATTGCTAGAACTGGGTTGGTTGTACAGGTGTGCAGCTGAGTTGCTTGAGGAGTTCCAACAGTCACAGGTCAGCTTACAAGCGGATGCGGTGGTGGGTGCGACTCGGCAGGTATTGTAGAATGATGGAACGCGCTGGATACCCCCACCACCGGCTGTGTACAAGCTTAATTACGATGCCGCAGTGTTCAAGGATTCTGCTAGTCATAGGTTCGGTGCTATGATCAGAAACTCTACTGGAGAAGTTATGGCTGCGATGAGAGTTAAGGGTCCGACAATCCAGGGAAGTGACGTGGAAGAACTACTCACATGTTGTAAGGCGCTGGAATTCGCCATTAATGCTAGTTTCACGGTGCTTATAGTGGAAGGTGACAGAGTCAATGCTACAAGGTGTATTGCTTCAGGTACGGTCAACTAGTCAGCTATTGGGCATGTTGTTGGAGACATCAGGCATCTGCTAGGAGCTTTAGAGTGCGCTTCTGTGAGTTGCACTAAGAGAAATGGTAATAGGGTGGCACATGTGCTTGCTAGATATGCCCAAAATGTTAATGTTGATTTATTTTGGATGGAAGAGGTTCCCTCAGTTGCTGTCGAGTATGTAAATATTGATGCTTCCTTTACTTAATTGAAAGTTTGATTCCAGTTTAAAAAAAAAAAGTAGTTGTGCCCTGTAATTGTGGAGCCAAATTATTTGGCTTTGACTCCACCAATGTAGCCATATTTTTGTATTTGTTATTTAAATAGTAATATAGTTTTTTAGCACCACCAATATTAATGCTCTTATCAAGTTCTAGATTCGTGGGTTAAGGATTTAGGAATAGTTTCAATTTGGGTGAAACGGTGTCATGGGTTTTGATTTGTGAGTTGTGGATTCCATTTGGATGAGCCAGTGTCATAAGAAATCTGGAATTTGTGTTTTGATTTTTGGGTGAAATGATGTCGTTTTGGAGATGCCAGCTATTCATTGTTTTTTAAGTGAAACAACGTCATTCAAGGGTTGATTTGGCAACCCAAAAAAAAAAAAAAAAAATAGTGTGCTTTGCAAAATACATTTTTAAATAATATATATAAATTGAAATGTAGATCCTACTTTGGAGACAGAATTTAGCCTGTCAATGGCTGAGATCCATACATAATAAGAAATGTTAAATAGATGGCTGAGATCCCAATTTAAAATTTTAACCTTTTCTGTCAGTCAATTTGATTCAATTGCATTATTGCACCCTCATGTAATGCAATACCTACCAGATCCCGAAAGAGACATTTAAATCAATGCCCCGATCAATGGTGCAGTCAATAAATCTAAAGATCCCTCTTCTAAAAATCACGAACACTTTATTTGAAATGTCGTATTAATTTTGTATTTGTATTAGACACTTGACATGCTCAGGATGCATCTACATACATGTCCTAGCTGTCTTTTTTCTTTTTTCTTTTTTAAATTATGCAAGACATGGTAAAAATATAAGAACAAAAGGAATTAAATATCCTTCCCCCACTCCCCCCCCCCCCCCCCCCCACAAAAAAAAAAAAGAGCATTCTAGTAATTGTTAAGAATATAAAGTGTGAGAAAGACTGAATAGTCTGTATATTGATGTGTGTATTATAATGTACAATAGAGAGCCTTATATAGGCTAGATATGTGTGCAGTACAAGTAAAAGGAGTAAACTACAAGTACAGTATACTGGACTAAGCTCAATGGGCTAAACTAGTCTAAGCTATACACTAACATCCCCCCTCAAACTCGAGGTGGCAAGGAGGAAGCCAACTGGAGTTTGGATATAAGATCTCGAAGACGACCAGGCGGGTGAGTCTTGGTAAAGATATCAGCAGGCTGGTCAGCAGAGGAGATGGAGAATAACTTGAGATTTCCTTTCTTAAGATGCTGGCGAGTGATGTGGCAGTCGATCTCAATATGCTTAGTGCGTTCATGGAAGACATCATTATGAGCAATGTAGATAGCACTACGATTGTCACAATAAAGAGGAGTGGCAGTGGGCTGTGGAGCATCCATGTCAGCCAAGAGCCAGCGAAGCCAAACAAGCTCACAAGTGGTGTCGGCAAGGGCACGATACTCAGCCTCAGCACTAGAACGGGAAACCACATCCTGCTTCTCGCTGCGCCACAAGACCAGAGTAGTACCTAACAGGAAACAGAAACCTGTGATAGAGCATCGATCAGTCGAATCACCTGCCCAGTCAGCATCTGAATAAGCATGAAGCTCGAGAGAAGATCGAGAGGAGTAATGCAGACCATGATAAAGTATGCCTTTGACATATCGGAGAATCCAAAGAACGGCAGCATAGTGGACAGAACGAGGTGCATCCATGAATTTACTAACCATACCCACAGCATGTGAAATATCCGGACGAGTAACAGTAAGATAAATCAAACTGCCAACCAACTGACGATAGCGAGTAACATCGGATATAGGTTCACCATCCAAAGGTGTGAGCTTTGCATTGTATTCCAAAGGAGTGGAAACAGTCTTGTTATCAGTGACACCGGCTTTGGAGAGAAGATCAGAAGCATATTTAGCCTGGGAAAGATAGTATCCATCAGAGGATGAGGTAACCTCAAGCCCAAGAAAATAGCTGAGAGTGCCCAAATCTTTCATCTCAAAATGCTGACTAAGGAAGTTCTGAAGAGAGCGGATACCTGCAGAATCATCTCCAGTAATAATCATATCATCAACATAAAGAAGAATAAGAGTGATACCAGCAGAGGATCTTCGAACAAAGAGAGCAGTGTCATAAGGACTCGAAGTGAAACCCTGCTGAGCAACAATTGAGCTAAACTTTTCAAACCAAGCTCGAGGAGCCTGCTTGAGGCCATAAAGAGCACGGCGAAGGCGGCAAACTTGATTGCCTTAGTGTGGATAGCCAGGGGGTGGTTGCATGTACACTTCTTCATGGAGGTCTCCATTGAGGAAAGTATTCTTCACATCCATTTGATAAAGAGGCCAACGGCGAACAGCAGCCACAGCAATGAGACATCTAACAGATGTAAGACGAGCAACAGGAGCAAAAGTTTCCTTATAGTCAATACCATACTCCTGAATAAAGCCCTTGGCAACTAGACGAGCCTTGTATCGTTCAACAGATCCATCAGCCTTGGTCTTGATCTTGTAAACCCACCTACAACCTACTACAGATTGACCAGGAGGCAAATCAACCATATCCCAAGTGTGATTCTTATGAAGGGCATCTAGTTCTTCATTCATAGCTTGCTACCAAAGAGGGTCAGTATGAGCCTCACGATAGGTGTGAGGTTCATAGAGAGTGGCAAGAGCAAAAGAGCAATGATAATCAGTGAGATAAGGGGGAAGAATGCTTACCCGAGTGGAACGACGAAATTCAGGACCAATAGGAGACTCAGGAGAGGGTGGTGCCACAGGATCCAAGACAGGCGGGTCATATGCCGGAGACAGAACCGGAGATGAGTCGTCTGGAGAGGCAGTCGATGCTGAAGAATCCTCCACAAGTTCAGGATAGAGAGGGAGAAAAAGATCAGTAAAAATGGGAGACTCTGAGGAAGAAGATGTAGGAAACTGCTGAAGACTCATGAAAGGACGATGTTCCCAAAACTCAACATGACGGGAGACACGAAGGCGATGAGAAATGGGATCATAGCAGCGAAACCCTTTTTGAGACACACCATAACCAAGGAAACAACAGAGACGAGTACGAGGTTGGAGCTTTGTTCGTTCATGAGGAGGAAGAGAGACAAAGCAAGCACAACCAAAAATCCGAAGAGAGGAGTAGTCAGGAGTTTGACCATAGAGAAGCTCAAATGGTGATTTGTTGTGTGTAGTTGGTGAAGGAATACGATTAATGGTGTGCACAGCAGTGAGTGCGGCCTCACCTCAAAAGCGCTCAGGAAGAGAGGCAGAGATGAGAAGGGTGCGGACAACATCAAGAATTTGACGATGTTTTCGTTCTGCATGATCATTTTGTTGAGAGGTGTAAGGACAAGACCGCTGAGGAAGAGTACCATGTCTGTCTAAAAAGGATAGGAAAGATTTATCATTATATTCTTGAGCATTATCTGATCGAAAGACTTTAACGGTGCGATTGAACTGTATTTCAATCATTTTATGAAATGTTTGGTAAATAGACACAAGTTCAGACCTATGTTGAAGCAGATAAATCCAAGTATACCGAGAAAAATCATCCACAAATATGACAAAATATTTAGATCCCTCCTCAGTGGGAACAGGTGCAGGACCCCAAATATCAGAATATATAAGATCAAAAGGGGCAGAAGAAAAGGAGTCACTTTTATTAAAAGGCAATTTTGTTTGTTTGCCAAAATGACAGGAAGTACAATCAAATTTTTGAAACTGAACTGAACCTAAATGACCTTGAGAAGCTAATAATTGAAGACGAGATAAGGATGGATGACCAAGACGAGCATGCCATAGATCAGGTGAGGAGGTGGCAGTGGTAGCAGCTGCAGAAACAACTTGTGAAGGTATCTTCAAGTCATGAAACTCAAACATGCGACCAACCTTACGGCCTGTCCCAAGCACTTGACCCGTCCGGGGATCCTGCACATCCACACCATGATTAGTAAATAGAAGATCTACGCCTAATTCACAAAGTTGACCAACAGAAAGCAAATTGAGGGATAACTTTGGAATATGAAAAGTGTCACTAAGGGATAAACAAGGAGAAGAGATTGTTCCTTTATGACTAACAGGCATAGGAGTTCCATCAGCAGTGTAAATGGTGATTGGATGTTCTAAGGGTGTCTTATCAGAAAACTGGGATTCATCAGGAGTCATATGGTTACAACATGCAGTATCAAAAAACTAAGGTTGTTTACCTGAGGTGACAAAAAGGGCAGTGGAAGTGCGGGATAAAACCTGTTGAACAACTGCCTCAATATCAGCCGTAGTAAGTGAGGAAGCCAAAGATGGACCTGTAGGAACTGATGGATCTGAAGGACATACAGCAGCTGCCTGAGGAAGAGAAGCTTTATTCTGCTCTTGCACAAATTTCCGTAGCTTACAACAAACAGAGATGTCATGGCCTTTGGCACGGCAAAACTTGCAGTGAGTACCCTTGGAAGA
Source organism: Quercus tomentella (assembly GCA_028535165.1). Classification (NCBI taxonomy): domain Eukaryota; kingdom Viridiplantae; phylum Streptophyta; class Magnoliopsida; order Fagales; family Fagaceae; genus Quercus; species Quercus tomentella. Next base: position 82,426,704 of record JAPQVY010000156.1, read on the forward strand.
CTGAGAGGTGGGACGCCCGGAGTTTATTCGCGGAGGAGCAGTGAATGCAACAATGGGAGGCTGTGGTGAGGGTGTAGCCAATACATGATCAGATGATATCATGTGATAAGTAGGCCGACGATTCTCCTCAGAAATGAGCTCCTTTACTGCAGCATCAAGAGAAGGAGTAGGAGACCGGCTAAGTAGAGAAGCCCTAGTAGGCTCAAAATCCTCACGTAAACCCATCATGAAGTGCATAAATCTACGGCGATCCCGATATTTGACAAAGAGCTCAATGTCCTTAGAACACACCAGTGGAGGATCTGCAGCAGAGAGTTGTTCCCACATAGTAGAAGTCTGAGAATAAAAATCAGAAATAGACTGACCTGTCTCTTGGCGCATTTGATAAAGCTTTGATTCAATGTGAAACTCCAAGCTTGAATCATTAGTGCAGTTATAACGATCAGCCAAAAATTTCCAAGCAACCTCAGCAGTTTCAAGACGAGGAAGAAGATTATGAATGGAGGGAATAGAGGTATTGATAAACCAAGATAAGATCTTACTCTGAATACTCTCCCATTCCTCTAGACGTTCTTCATAATCATCTGTTGTAACTGCAGTCTTGGAAGACTCTTCAGCAGCTGTGGCTTTGGACTTAGGGTCTGGTACTGGCTTAGGAATTGAACCAGTCACATATCTCCACAATTTACGACCCTTGAGAAAGACAGTCATATTCTGAGACCATGCATGATAGCTAGTAGGACCATCCAACATGATGGTGATAGGACGTATGATATCTCATTCACTTTGTTGAGCCATAATGAAGAAAATGACCAAAAAGTGAGATTTAGATACCTCAAATGCAGAAATGGAGCCCAAAATCAGAATCTACGCGAAAAACTGAGCAAGACAGGTCCTGTTGAAAATTTTTAACTTGGTCAACGGTCAACAGTCAAAGTCAACGGTCAGGTCTGGTCAAGTCAACGGATGACGTGTGCTGACGTGGCAGAGTGACGTCACAGTAGGGCTGACGTGGCAGTTCGTGAAACGAAGCCGGCGCGTGTGGTGCATGTGAGGTCGTGGGGAGCATGGAGGATGTCTGGTCTGGCGCGTGGGGCGCGTGAGGGAGAGTGACGGCGCGTGGCGGCGCGTGGAGGCGCGTGGAGCGCGTGCTCGTGAGGCAAAAACTTCAGGCGGCGCGTGGAGGCGCGTGTGAAGTGGTTTCTGGCCGTTCTTGGTTGGGTTTTGCTCGGGATTGCCTGTTCTGTCACTCAATGCCTTTGCTTTGACAGTTGGATGAGCAGAACAATGAGATCTGAGAGTTGCTAGGACTGTGGGCGTGACGGCGGTGACTCGCTTCTGACAGTGGCTACTGGATGAAGGCGAGGGCAGCGGAAGAACGCCGGAGATGTCCACAGGAACCAGAAAGTCAGAGGAATGGCTCTAATACCATGTTAAGAATATAAAGTGTGAGAAAGACTGAATAGTCTGTATATTGATGTGTGTATTATAATGTACAATAGAGAGCCTTATATAGGCTAGATATGTGTGCAGTACAAGTAAAAGGAGTAAACTACAAGTACAGTATATTGGGCTAAGCCGAATGGGCTAAACTAGTCTAAGCTATACACTAACAGTAATAATACATTTGAAAATTAATAAATATCTTTATTCATGGTTTGTATTCTAATTTCTAAATATCTTTCAATAGTCATAAATTTGCTTTATTATCTATTATTAATTTTAATATGTTATATATTTTACATGATACAAAAAATAAATTCTTAATAATATATAGAAAAATATATATATTTAATAATTATTTAATAAACTTGTTCCGTTATTTTCCGTCTCATTACTATACCAGTACTATATATATTTAATATATATATTTAATAATTATTTTCCGTCTCATTACTATACCAGTACCGTGTTCGCGCTTCTTAGTCCCTCTTCCATGAAGTTTTCGTAATACAATGTTCTAACGGGGGTGTCCCACGCGTTTTGACAGCAATTGAGCCTTAGGAAGATGTGGATTCAAGTCATCTGTTGTACTCCAAAATTTAAATAAGGTAAACAGATTGCTAAGAAAATAATTTAAGATATCTTAGCAATATTCAGCGTCGGCAGTAGTCAATAAAAGTAGAGGTCCCTCTTGCAGTCTTGCATGAAGTTTCCGCAATATAATCCTCCAATTGGGTGTCACACTTTATCACAATTAAGTTCTTCTAACATGTTTTTAAAATAAAAATAAGTCTTTCTAACATAAATTTTCACTCAAATAAAAATAACTTTTTCTGGTATAAATTTTCACTCAGACAAAATTTAGCAATAAAATTAGTTGTTGCCTAAGACTACAACATTACTTAGTAAAATAAATATTATAACATATTTTGAAAATTTAACCGTTAAATTATATGTTCTTTACGCTCATAATATACGTCAAATTTTGTGTCAAGCTGTGTACAATACAAAAACTTGCAATTTAAACAATTAATTGATGACATAACTCTTGATCTTTAATTTTCTAGAAATTTTGCAAACATGGAAGATATAAGTAGAAGATGTAATCCAACGGTGAATTTGTCAAGATTCACCTACAATAAAAAAATATTGAGTAAAGTTGTAGTCCAAAGCTACAACCAATTTTATAGTTAAACTTTTGTCCTTTTCACAATGACAATTTATAAATAATTGAAAATAAAATGATATAAATGTGCCAAAATAAGAATCAATAAAAACTTATCAACTTATCTATTGTGAAAGATATTGTAAAAAATTGTAACATATATTACTCTTCGAATCTTCCATAAACATGGAAAATGGGAATCATTTATTCATCACGCTAGGAAGTTTTAATTCTAGGCCAGGGATATTAGTCATGAAGGAAATTCAACTATTCAAGGCCCTTGTTTAAATTGTCAGACGTTAATGGAACTATTATCTTGGTTTGATGCCATCTTTTGTTGATAGCATACGAAGATTCTTATCTTGGTCTCAGGTGTGGGACCTTGGGTCACTGTAAAAGAGGTTGGATTAATGTTGGGTGAATTGGACTTGGCTTACCGCGGCCTATTTGGGCTGTTATATGAGCCAAGCTATGCACAAGACAAATGAAATCCACAAAATATATATGTATTGGCTGAGTAAAAGGAAGAAACAACAAATAGACAACATAAAAATGAGCAATGGTGATTATGAATGCTTCAAGAGAGTTATATTTGATTAAGTCAAGTGTTAGAGTACATTTGGTCTCACCCCGCAAGGGTATTCCACAAGGTCCAATAAGCCTCAAAGATCATAGTCTTAGCTAATCCCCTTTGGGTTCCTAAGACTTGTGAAATTTGAGTCCCTCGAATCCAAGTGACTCCTCGAATATTTTGCTACAAGACCTTTTACAATGCCTCTCTTTGCTCAATGAACTCAACTTAAAGCTTAAAAATCTCTTCTTGTATATTTCTTGGTCTCTTCTACGTATAATGATGTCCCCCTTGTCTTCCTTACTTCACCCTTTTTATACTACTCTTGGAGGGCTTTCAAATTACTATTCTCTACCTTTGTTTTCTAGGTACCAGAGCCAGTCTCCTTTATCTCAAATGTTGGTGGCTAGTTTTCTTCTTATTTTGCTCTTCTAGAAACTCGTACCTGAAAGTTCATTCACTGACTTTCTACTCATAGAAGCTCCTTCCTTAAAAAAAATCCAAATCCTCCTCTAAGGTCAATATTCCATGATCTTCTTCCAAGGCTTTAAAAGGACATTTCGAAGGTCCTAGGATCTTGATGCTAACTTCTCTTGGTTTGGCCTTTTTCCCAGAAATGGGATGGATTCCTCCTTGCAATGGACGGACTTAGAAAGCCTCTAACCATCCTTCCTCTTACTCCATGTCCTTTGCCTTACCCGAGGTCCCTCAGTTCCTTCACCAGGTCTTGATCTTAAAGCCATCACTTGTCCTTATCATTTCTTTCTGCTTCACAGGAGCTTGACTTTGACAGGACTTCCAATGGCTTCTTCCCCTTTTACCCTTTTTCAAAATATGCATTGCTTGTTCCTAGACCATTATCTAGACTATCCACCTCCTACATAGCATTTTCAAATTTTTCCCAAGGGACCCGTTTTCTGGGGTTGGAGGACCCATCCGTAGCCTAAGCTTGGGTTCTCTTCCTTTCCATACTTCTTTGATTTTCTTCACTTGTTGGGCCTTTGGACTTTCATGGCCATTCTTATCTTTACAAACTAGGCTTTCTCTTGTTAAGGCCCACCGTCTCCTTCCTTGTCCTCATGGGCTAGACTTCCTTGTCACATTTTGGACCTCAACAAATGGCATATGAGTAAATTTATACATATTTTCCACAGGCTCTCTATTTTCTATCCCCTATTTTTCTTCTTAATCAAACAATTTTTTTTTCATCCCTCTATTTTTCCACCCTCCCAACCAAACTGTTAGGACATATGTGATTCACTTATTAGGAACATATGTCACTATTTTATGTAATTGGTCAATCCTTTGACAAAACGCACTCTACTTGTATTCAGGTAGATTTAGGATGTGTTTAATACTTCAAAAAACCTTACTTCAAGATCAAGTGTTAAAGTCATGCAAGTCTGTCCAAGATTCAAGTTGAGAAAGTTCCTGTCATTAAAGCTCGACAGCTAGCCATCTATCGAGCTTGAAAAGTTGTTCCAGCCCCGTGGCTCGACAGCAACTGGATAGATAGGGCATCTGTGAAGGTTTATGAAAAACAGAATTTTAGTTCTGTTTTGACTCCAATCTGTGATTATGTGTTTAAGTTTTCTTTTCTCACAACCCTAGACATATAAAAGGATTATTTTAAGGGTTCTCAAAGTGGACACAAGTTGCGCAAGTGTTGAACAAAGTTTGTTCAAGAAAATTGTAACTGGAGACAAAATTTGCCCTAATTCATCTTTCTTGTGAAGAAGTTGCTGTGTTTTGTACACCGTAGGGTTTTGTGACTAAGCATCTTTTGGATCTTCATTGTGTGATGAATTGAAGAACTTTGCAGCTAACAACCTTCTCTAGTTGGTGATTGAAATTGCGTACTGGGATCCGCACAATTGGTTAGTTATGTACTGGGAGCTGTGCATCAAAAGGAGAGATTGTCACTACAAAACAAGTCTAATTGTGTATTGGGGTAAAGGTTCAACTGTAAGTTGGCATAAGGTACTGGGATTCCTTTACTTGTAACTGCTTGTTATGATAATAGCGGATTCTCGGGAGTGATGACCTTAAAATCACTCAGTAGGGTTTTTGCCGTGTAGATTTTCCCCATTTGTAGACAAATCACTGTGTCAATTTATTTTTCGTTGCACTTAGTATTCATTGGTGATTTGTTTGTGCTACCACGCGTTTGCATGTTAATTTGATTAATTAATAAAATTGGCTAATTAATCATTTAATTCATCACAAGAGGTCAATTCATTTTTTGCCTATCAAGTGGTATTAGAGAAGGCGCACTCTGATTAAGTTTTAACCTTTGTTGTGTGATCCATTGACCCCTATTTGTCATGGATAGAGGACAGTCTCTTATCATACCTCCATTATTTATTGGTACTAACTATGCATACTGGAAAGTACGCATGAGATCTTTCTTACAGTCTCTAGATGAGAAGGTGTGGCAAACTGTTGAGATAGGTTAGACCAAGCCGAAGGAAGCGCAGGCCGATTAGGATAATGCCAAGATCAAGGCGGCAAACTTCAACAGTAGGGCATTGAATGCCTTATTCAGTGAGATCACTAATGATGAGTTTAAGAAGATATCCTCCATTGAAACTGCTATGGAGGCATAGATCATTCTCTAGACAACTTATGAGGGAACCAAGGCTATCAAAGATTCAAAGTTTCAGAGGCTCACTACAAACTTTGAAAAAATCAAGATGGAGGAGGATGAGTCGTTTGATGAGTTCTATGCCAAGGTCAAGGACATAGTGAACTCAGCCTTCAATCTTGGAGAAACCATTCCTGAACCCAAGATTGTGATAAATGTGCTCAGATCTCTACCAGAGAGATTCCATGCCAAGACTACTACTATTAAGGAATTAAAGGACATTGACAAGATTCCTTTAACAGAGCTGGTTGGTAATTTGCAGACCTATGAGTTAGGTTTTACAAGAATTGGCAAGTCAGGTAAGGGCAAGAGCATGGCATTGAAAGCCAAGAGTAGTGATACTGATGAGTCTTCAGATAATGAGGATTCTAAGATGAAGTCCTACATTACGAGGCAATTCAAGAAGTTCATGAAAAATGCCAATGGGAAGGGTTTCGACAAGGACTATAGGCAATCCAATTCTTCTCAATTCAAGAGCCAAGATAAAGGAAAGAAGGATGTTAGGGATGGTGGTCAGTACACTGCTCCCCCAGGACCAAAGTGTTTTGGGTGTCAAGGCTTCGGTCACATGAAAGAAGAATGCCCCACATATCTTAAAACTATTGGGAAGAGTAAGGCACTTACTGCTACATTGAGCGACATCGAGCTTGAAGATGATTCCGACAAAGAGGATGACGGAATCTTGAATTCCTTCACTGCCACTGTCAATCCTACTGAAGGGATTGTTGAAGATGTAGATGAAAAAGAGGAATTGGTGGAGTCCAAGTTTGAGAAGATGGATGAACAAGATGACATCCACATAGCCTATGCAAAGTTGTACAAGGTCTTAGGAAAGCATGAGAAGTTGTATAGGTTGACCACCAAGAAGCTTAGTGACATGGAGCTTGAGTGTGAAGAGCTTTCCACAATGTTTGATGAATCCAATCGAACTATTGGGTACTGAGGTTTGAGAATAACTTATTGGCTGAGAAAATCAAGAAGCTTGAGGCAAAACTGTTCCAAGTTAGAGCTCAGCTGGAAAGGATTTCAAAGTCGATGAAATGCTCAATCTTCAGAAATCAGCTTTTGATCGAACCGGTTTAGGGTATGATTTCTCTCCTTCTAATATTGCTTCTACTAGTACTACTGTTTTTGTTCCTCCTAGCAACAATGTTGAAACTGAGAACACTAATGACCAAAATATTTAGCTAGTGAGAACATAAATAAGGGTAAATCTATCTTAGGAGCACCCCCTAAACAGGATAAGAAAGAAGTTAAAAACCTTAAGGCTAAGAAGACTAATTCTCAAAAGCCTAAACAGAAGAAGCAGTATCTCTGTCATCACTGTGGAGCAGCCAGTCAAACTCGACCTAATTGCTATAAGTGGTTTGCCACTCAACAGAGCAATGGCATGATAGTATCGAAAAACCAGAATCAGTTTCCATCCTCTTTTGCTCCTCTTGGAAATCTTCTCAAATCCTTCATGTTCCTTTCGAACTTGAACGGTTTTAATTCTTCCCCCTCACCGCCGGATCAAGGGTTGCTAGACGGAAAGGTTCTTCCAAGGTGTGGAAGGAAAAAGGCTCTGAGTTATTCTGTCACTTCTTCTCTCTCTTCCTTCTTGTTTTTGTTTGCATTACTTGTGTGTTTTTCCTTACCTTTTTGAGTTAGTCTAATTTTTATGCTTTGCTTTGTTTAACATGTTTTTGTTTGTTTTCAATTTTTTTTTTCATATAAACATATAAATTGAAAAATTAGAAAAATAAAAATAAAAATCGAAAAATTAGAAAAATACAAAAACAGTGTGTGTTTTGTGTACATTGGTACTTGTATACCTTGGATGGCTATTGAAACAAAGTTTTCTAAACTTTGTATCTTTTGTAACTTAGATGAGCATCTCCATGCACAACTAAGCAAGTGAGCTTTGTGACTCGTGTTTATGATTAGTAAGATTAAGTTATCTCTTGTACTTAATACTCGTATCACTCTTTTTGATGGGAAGGACTAGAAAATCCTAAGAGAAAGACATAAATAACCATCTCACCACTATTGCCCGTCAATCATAAATGATATCTGTATGCTTCGGCATAGTAAAAGTGCAATATCAAAAGCTTAACATAATTGGGTATTTCTTTTCTATCTCTTATATGCCCATGCATGATTTGCTTAAAAAGAAAAATATACAAAGAAAATAAAAAGCAAAAAGATCAAAATACTTTTAAATATGATTACAAGCGTGTATTCTAGGAGATGTGGGAGTTATAGGATGTACCTCGAAAGTGATAGTCTCCATCAAATAGTTATGATTGTGTGTCAATTAAAGTGATTTTCTCATATCTCAAATTGTCATAACATGTATACACTTATACAATCTTGCAATGTTTTTCATACACAACACGCAATATTCTTTGCTACTCTTGATATATGTGCAGAAACAATATGATTGGGCCATCACAAGGTTTACATGTGTTAATGTATGCTCACTAAACTGTCTTGACTTATTTTTGAAATATAAAATTGGTTAGACTTGTTTAGTGTGTGTGTGTGTGTTTTTGGGATCTATGTGCTTAAAATTTTATTTGTTGAAAGATGTTTTTGAGAGTTCAAAATGTTGTTTGGATCATTGATTTAGTTGCATGTTTGATTGCATTTATATCTGTGTTTTTCCCTTCTTGAAAAACTATTTTTAAGCAATCTCAACACCTCCTCGACACCTTTCGACACCTGGCTAATCTATTGAGCTCTTCAGTTGATTTTTATCGCAATCTCGATACCTCTCGATAGCTAAGAGGATCGATCGAGAAATCTCATGTCCCCTCGATACCTCCTCAATCCATCGAGCCTGCTTTGCTGAGGACACCTAGACACCTCTCGATAGCTGCATCTGTCGAAGCTTTTAAAGTTCGACACCTTTATCTGTCGAGATTCACTGAGGTTCTATATATAAGTTCATACGCGATCTGGACTTCATTTCCTCGATCTGTCTGTGGTTGTTCATCTCCCAAACACTCACTTCTCTCTCTAAACCTCTTCCTCAAGGATTTTTTTCAAGCTTAATTAAGTTTTTCCTTACTTGGTAAGTCTCTAATCCCTCTTTTTTCATGCATTTCATGCTTCATGACCTAAGTTTTTGGGATTTTTGCAAAATTTGGGGTTTTTCAAAATCAAAGAGGTTTTTGTGAAATTTTTGGGATGGATTTTGAAGATTTGATCTTAAAAACTTCATGCATTGCATTCCATATGCATTATAACTATATTTTCATCTAGCAGACCATCTGTTAAGTAAGAGCTTAAAATATAATTGAATTCTATTACTGTCCATATGCGCAGGGAATGTGCTACGAATGTGAATATGTGATTCAAATATAAAAGTTCATTTGGTTCACCTTACACACATCTTTTATTTATGCAGGGAGGTCAGGTATTCAGCCACTTCCATGGGATATACGGTTTAAGATTGCAACTAGAGTAGCTCGGGGCCTAGCATTTTTGCACACATCTGATAAGCAAGTTATTTGTAGAGATTTTAAAACTTCACATATATTGCTGGATAGGGTAAATTTCTTTTGAAAAGTGAATAACTATCAAACTACAAGAGATGCACTAAGGAATGATATATTGCTACTGTCCCTAGCCCATTGATTATTATATCATCTTTTCATCTTGTTCACATTTCCAACCTTTATGCACACCCATTTTTCCCTTTGTGAACCCACGTCTCACAATTGATCCACCACGTCATGGAATTAAAAAGTTTAAAAATTCCTTGGTCACAAAAAGAATATCTCACAAATAAAGTTTGAACTTGTCTAACTTTTGGTTTTATTGCAGTCCTATACTGCCAAGATATTGGCGAAGTGGAGTCCATCGGCTAGTGAATCACTTTTGAGAGAACTACCATGTTATTACGCTCCATGGTATTTGGACAAAGGGTATTATTTCTGCCTAAACTTTTGGACTTTTGGTGCTCTTAAGGCCAAATGAGGGTGAGGCTTAAGCTTGACCTAAATTTTGGCAAACTTCAGCTACTTAACCCTGAATGTTTTAAAAGCTGTGCCATGACAATATGTTATGCTGATTATACAGTGCAACAGAACGACAAGATCGACAAAGTGTATGGTTTTGGTGTTGTTTTAGTTCAGATACTAACAGGTTTACGGGCACTTGATACAAATCGTCCAAGTGGGAAACATAATCTGGTGGATTGGATCAAACCATATCTATCAGAAAGAAGAAAGTTGAAAAAAATCATGGACTCCCGGTTGGGTGGAAAATATCCATACAAGGCTGCATTCCAAATATCTCAGCTTGCTCTAAAGTGCCTTGAAGCTGAACCTAAGTACCGACCATCAATGAAAGAAGTTTTAGAAGAATTGGAACGGTTTGAAGCTGCCAATGAAAGACCAAGGGAGCCTAGAAATCATGCTAGTCATCCTGTGGTACGTTCATCAACAAGGCCAGCAGCCTTTGTACCATTCTCCACTTCATCCTAGACTGGATGGAAATCCAGCCTACCAAAATTCCTCCCAAGTAAGGTGACTTTGATACATTTGCTGCATGCAGGCATAATTCTTCACTTGTGTGCTGATTGTTACTCATGAAAAACAACAATTCCCACTTTATTTTTTAATTTTGATTAATGGGATCTTTTGTAAGTTACAATGAGTATTATTATTTTACTGGTGACTTGTATGTACTGAATGAGTATTTAGCAGCCGGACTGTAATTATCTAGAAGGTCTGGTGAGTTGTGCTTAACAGCTTGAGGATGTGTTACAAAGTTATTAGTTTTGTTCCCAAAGCCTGCATATTATATATTGGGATCCATTAGTTTGAATATCAAGAATTATTTCTTCTCAAGTTTCTCATTCTAGTGAGTTTTTACGTTTTCTAGCTTGTAATTATTAAAGTAGTGAAGAAAACAAACTTGATTAGCATCATCTTATCAGTAGTGTGAAAAATATACTTGTACGGTTATATAATCTTTTCATACAACCATGTGGAGGATTGAGGAGCTGTGTTGTGCTTGTGGACCTTTTTGGTTCTGATGATGATTCATTTTTGTCAAAGAGACATCAAGATCTCATTCTTTCTGAGTGCATGTCATGCATCCGAATTTTGAGTTGATAAACTAGTAAAACCCATCTGATATCACTGCTCCTGTGTTTAAATTGAAGAGCATCACAGAGTAGTCTTATTTAATGGATTCTTATATCGGATAGAGGTGTGTTTCTTATATGCTATCAGTAATGGAATGGGCTAAACATAGAGGTGTGTTTCTTATATGCTATCAGTAATGGAATGGGCTAAACAATTCAAAGAACCCAATACATGGAATGCAGGCATAGCCTTGGACTTGAGGTTGCATTTGGATTTGAGGATTATTTAAAAAAAAAAAAAAAAAATTGCTACTATAATTCAACAGCACATAAAAGATTTGAGTTTAGAAATTTTTTTTTTCAAGCAAAAGCACTTGTGAGTTGTGATATTATGGATTTAAAATGCCATTATACACCTACTTATTCTAAATTCTAAATTTGTATTTTTATATGATATCTAAAAGCTTAAGTGTCACGCCCCAAACCCGAAAGGGTCCAAAGTATGAGAAAGACATCTCAAGGTACCTGTAGATTTTTTTTTTTTTTTTTCCCTCTTTTTGACAATTCAATCTACATAAATCATATCAAGTACCAACATCAAGAATTATCATAATAATTTTATTGAATATACTCTCAAAGTAAATCAGAACTCTAAGCAATAATTACAAGGACCATTGGCCACAAAAGAATAGAGGTCTGAATAAATAATTACATAACATTAGCTTATCCCATCAATGGGAATAAAGTCACAACCACTATAATATACAAAAAAATGAGATAAGCCTATTCTAAGATGTACATCACCTAATATCTCTATCACAAAAGTTCAGTCTCCATTAGTAGTTAGTCTAACTACTGATATGTCAGCAAAAAATAACTAACTTACTAACAAATGAAAGACGTATTAGTAGGTAGTTATTTTTGCATATGTCTCTCGTTTATTGAATTTTGATACGAATGACGTGGTATCATTTTATATAAAATATTTTTTCAAAAATTAGAGGTTTATGCAATTTTTCTTTTTCTTTTTTGAATGATTTTAAATTATCTAATTTGATCCATTTTCCATGACATTAACCATTAGGGATGGGTATGGAAAAAAAAATTATTAATTTATGCAAAATTGTTTTTTGAGGGTGAAACAAAGAACTTTTGGAAAATATTTTGGGATTGCAGCTAAGGAAATAAGTTAACCAGGCTCTACTCAATTCCATTCCATGGATCTCGCTCTTAAGATAATTAGTCCATAAAGTAGGAACTCGTGGGAAGGCATGTTATACATTTCTTTTCTTCAAATTATATGCTTCAGTCCTTTCTTGATTCTCTTCTCACCTTCTTCCTCAAGGGTTGCAGTTAGTGAGGGGACACGTCTTATGGGGAAGGCTAAAATTTCAGGCTGACCATGTCATTTCATGTAATTTTACTGTCAAATATATAATGAGATTGCCTGAATATATAGGTCTTTGTAGTTGACCTAGGAAGACAAGGGGATCCTTGATTGGGACTAAACTCAAGGACACATTGATTGTCCTAGATATTAGCTCAAACAATGATAACATTAGACTATAATCATGGTTATACATATATAACGGATGGTATACTAACAAAATGGTTATCTTCAACTCATGAGTTCAATTTAAGATTTTACTTTTATAATTTGATATTAAAATTACAATTCAAAATGGTTGTCACACTAATGTTTATTATTCTAAATAGAGTCCAGAATGCAATAATTTGTAACCATGTAGTTTTGGATTAATCTCTCTTACCTGTTGAAAATTAGCAACATGATCCTCTACCACATGAGCTTCCTGCATCACATCATCAGTACAACCATCATATCTTGGTGGTAAATCCCAATTGATGGAACTATCAAGGACATATTGATTGTCCTTGATTTTAGCTCAATCAATAATATATTCAGGCCAGAATCAAGGTAATTCATATTTAAACAGATATGGTAAACTAACAAAATGGTATCTTCAACTCATGATTTCAATAAAGTCTTTTAATATTTTACATTTATAGTTTGATATTAAAAATCACAATGATGTTTTTTTATTCTAAATAGATTCCAGGATGCAATAAGTTGTAACCATGTAGTTTTGGATTAATGTCACTTACCTGTGGCAAATTAGCAACATGATCCTCCACCACATGAGCTTCCTGCATCACATCAACTGCATTGTCAGTAAAATCACTATCAAGGACATATTGGTTGTCCTTGATTTTAGCTCAATCAATGACATAATCAGGCTAGAATCAAGGTTATATATATTTAAACAGATATGGTATATTTAAAATCATGATTTTTCAATAAAGTCTTTTAAGGTTTTACTTTTATAATTTGACATAAAAATTACAAATTTTGTTCACTAATTTTTATTATTCTAAATAGAGTCCAGAATAAAATAATTCATAACCATGTAGTTTTGGGTTAATGTATCTTACCTGTGGCACATCAGCTACATCATCTGGTACCACATGAGCTTCCTGCATCACATCAACTGCATCATTGATATAATCATCATATATTGGTGGTAATTCTAAATTGATGGAACTACCTTTCAGTTGCTCAATCATCTTTGTCATTATTATTGTCGTCGTTATCATATGACATTGAAAACAACTGTTTGATGATTAAACAACTAGAGCAATTATTTAGTACTATGGGAGCAATGCTTCATGCGCTCACATGATAGTAGATCTTATTAATTAAATTCATAATATAAGCTTTGGATGTAGAGGAAGAGGTTGGGCTTAAGAAGCATCCTAACCCAGGTACTTTTGAGAGTCAACTGCCATGGTGGGGAATTTTCTAGGCCAATCTGATAGGGACCAACAATTTGGCCAATTGGGCAGTGGATGAAGAGGTGTGTTAAATTCCCAAGTTCAATCAATGATATAATCAGGCTAGAATTACACTAACAAAATGGTTCTTCAAGTCATGATTTCCCTAAAATCTTTTAAGACTTTACCTTTAAAATTTGATATTAAAATTATTAATTTGATCTAAATCACATCAGTGTTTACTATTAAAAATAAAATAAAAATCTAGAATTCAATAATTAAATTCCATGTAGGTTTGAATTCAATTAAAGTTTCTTACCAGTGGCAAATCAGCTACATAATCCTGCACTATCTCATCTGCATCATCTGATTCATCTGGAGTTACATCATATCTTGGTGGTAAGTTCCAATTGGTGGAACCATCTTGCGGCATCCGATTGCTGAGTGATTCGATAAACTCATCAATCAATTGCGACTCCGGATCGCTAAGGTTGGAGAGTGATTCGATAAACTCATCAAGATCTAATTTGAACTATGAAGAAATTAAAGCAACGATAAGTAACATTTTTTGAAAAGGAATTCTCTTACCCGCAGTTTAAAACAAATCCAGGAATATTAGCAGCTTTTCTCAAAGCAGCTCTCCACAAATTCACATCCTCTGTCCTATCTTTGAAACGCTCTTCATGTTTGGCAAAGGCATCAGCGAAAGCCCCTGTCTGATTCCCCACATCACTAGGATCCACATGGTGGAAAATTGGCAAAACTTTCAAATTCTTCTTTTGCATGCATTCAACGATCTTTACTAGTTCGTCTAAGCACCAAGTGGAAGAAGCGTACTTTTCCGAGAAACTGACGACAGAAATTTTTTAAGCTTCTATTGATTTCACTATCCCAAAATGTGCGTATGCCTTTCTGTTTTATCGCAGAGTATAGATGGTCTGTAAACTTATTGCGGGCGTCGCTGCCTCTGAAACTGAGAAAGACATCGAATTTCTTTCTGTCTTCAGAAAAGACATTGTTAAAAGGAAGAGATGAGAAGGAGGAGGAGGAGGAAGCGTTTACTGTGTCCACAGAAGCCATCGGAAATATATAATCAAGTAGTTTTGAAGAATAACAGCAGAGGGATATAAATTAGGGAATGAGAATGAGGATTTTTTTTTGAAGTTAATTTGAAGAAAGGGAAGAGGAAATGAACGAATAGGATGTTGAAAGAAGGAAATTAGGATTGCAGCGGTAACTCAAAAGTCAAGGCTCAAAATTTCTGTACTGAAAACAGTTGTTCAAGACACTCTAAACGCTTACTCAATAAGGTTTTGATTGGCATTGGAGAATGGATAGAGAAGAGGAGCGTCTGCGTAAATTGGACCTTAGGCCCGGAGTAGGCCTCACTCGCAGCCCATTATCGCCAACCACTCCTCTTGTTTTTTCTAAAGTGCTATCGCCCAAGCCTTTTTCCTGGGTTTCCACTTTCCCAGTCAACTTTGGATACATTTTTAAAAAGAAAAATATTTCCCACTATCATTGGTATCTCTTCCTAGGCCAAAATGGGTAACTAGCCATAATTTTCTAAGTATATAGTTAGTAGTTCTAGTTTCCAAACTATATTTTTTACTAACATTTCAAATTTAAGAGACACGATTTAGGGGCTATAAATTGAGATTTTGGGACTGGATTTTTATGGGTTGTTCATGCCTGATTCTACATGGAAATCAAGTCTCTAAGACTCGATTTACATCTAAAATAAAAAAGAAAACCACAACAACAAAAAATATGTGTTCATCAGAGAAGAAAGAAAAAAAGAAAAAAAAAAACCCCAGAGAAGAATATGTGTTCATCAGAGAAGAAAAAAAAAAAAAAAAAAAAAAAAAACCCGGAAACAGAAACAGGGGTCGCACGGCGACCTGGGTCGCGCGGCGGCCTGGGTCTGCGCGGCGGCCTGGTCTTGCTTGAGCTGCATCTCCATTTCTTTTTCTTCTCTTTCTTTCTTTTTTTCTTTCTTTCCACGTTTTTTTTGCTGTTTCTGCATTTTGGGTCATTAATAATAATTATTTTTGGGTTAGAAATCAAGTCTTAGAGACTCGATTTCCATGTAGATGCCACATGGAAAAAGTGCCACATCAGACGTGAACAACCCATAAAAATCGAGTCCCAAAAACTCGATTTATAGACCCTAAATCGAGTCTCTTAGACTCGAAACGCTAGTAAAAAATATAGTTTGGGAACTAGAACTACTAACTATATAGTTAGGATTTTATGGCCATTTGGCCATTTTGGCCCTCTTTCTAAGATCAAACGCACAAAAAAAAAAATTAAAAATTACAATAAAAAAATTTGTATGTTAATCGGGTTATGATCCTCAGAAGTTTCTAAAGAAACTCTAAGGTAGAATTTCTAAAATTCTAATTATTTATTTAAAAATAAGTGAAGTGGATTTTATCACCTTATGAGTGGTTCAAATAAATATCAGAATGGTGATAGTTAAACGTTGTTTAAATGTTGATGACGTGTTAACATTCAACTCACTCGTTTCAAAATAATTAATGGACTGAATTTTAAGACCTTCATGGTAGAATTATCCTAGAAATTAGAGGGTTATATAGGTGAGTTAAAAACTTTCTTTTAAATTGGTTTGAAAGAAAAATAAAATAAAATAAAAAGACTTCAACCCATCACACGCGTGTCAATTCAATTGATTATTTACATATACTTTTAATCATATAACAAATTTAATCGTCACATAACTTATTTATACAACTTAATAGGATCATTCATACATGTGGATTATTATTATTATTTGAAATGATGCGGATTGTTAAATAAATGGTTACATCGGAGAAAATTACTTCAAACCAATTTGAAGGAATTTTTCACAATTTTTTTGTGGCTATTAAAGTATTGAGCCTTTAATTAACAAAATAGAGCTGTAAAAGCTAAACCAATTTTATGATCAAAAGTTTGTTGAGAAGCTCAACTCCATAACATTTTACGTGCAAGATATAAAATTCTCTCTTTTTTACAGAAGCTTCTTGTTTAAGTCACATAAACAATGATCAATGTGTGTTACTATTCAGAAAGAGTTTTAACTTTTGACTTTTGAGTAGAATTTTTCACCATAGAATTCTCTAAGTTTTCATATGCACAACTTCTCAGTTTGACAAGATTGAAGCTGAAGCTGCACCTAGACAATATTGTGACATTACTATCTGATGAGTGTTTCATGTGCAACACTAAATGAAAATTAAGGGTCTATTTGGGATTCGTTTATTTTGTTAAAATTGAAAATTTTTTGTTGAAAGTAATGTAAATAAAGATAAAAGTTAGTTGAAATAGTATAATGGGACCTGATAGGGCAAAAATGTATTGACCCTAATGGCAAATTAATTAATTAATTACCTAAGTTAATTAATTAAATCAATTTAACATGCAATAACGTGGTAGTACAAACAAATCACCAAATAACTAAATGCAGAGGAAATTAAATTTTACACAGGTGATTTGTTTAAGAATGGGGAAAATCACCAAGAGAAAAGTCCATCAGGTGAATTTAAGGTCACCACTCCCGAAAATCCACTATTATCAATAAACAAGCGGTTACAAGTAAAAGGAATTTCAGTACCTAATACCAACCTACAGTTGAACCCTTACCATAATACCCAATTGGACTTGTATTGTAGCGGCAATCTCTCCGTTCAATGCACAACTCCCAGTACGTGACTAACTAATGATGCACGGATCCAGTACGTGACTAACACACTAACTTAAGAAGGATTGTTGGCTGTAAAGTTTTTCAATTCATTAATAATGAAGATCAGGAAGCTCCTTGGTCACAAAACCCTTGGCGTAAAGATGCAGTAGCTTCTATAGAGAGAAAGATGAACTATGATAATTTTTGTCTCCGGTCACACAATGCATGTAACAACAATTGCAACAACATTGTGATGGCTCTTAAAATAATCTTTATATATGTTTAGGGTTGTGAGAAAAGAAACTCTACACAAATACTCAAAGATATGCATATAATTAGATCTAAAAACCCTGATTTCATAATTCTCGACAGATATAGCTTCTAACGAACTTTTGTCAAGCTTCAACATTAAATCTCAATAGAAAGAATTCTATTGAGACCTCTATCAAGTTTTAATGAACAACACTTCTTGATTTGTTTCTTGGTCAGACTTACATGGCTTCAATACTAGACTTGAATACTTGTTTCTTGAAGTACTAAACCCATCCTAAATCTACCCAATTACAAGTAAAGTGCATTTTGTCAAAGAATTAGCCAATTACATAAATATGACCCTAACAGGACCCATGAATGATACCAAAAAGTGCAATGAGGCCCATGAATAGTAGTAAAAATAAGCTAAATAGTAAAATAAGCTAGCTTTTTAATTTGGAGCCAAACACGCACTAAATGTGTTTGTGCAATATAGTTGGATGTTTGTGCAATAATCTCTATCAAGAATCAAACTCCTTGGGCTCGTAGAAGCTATCAGCATTAAAACATTTAACATCTAACTACTGACAATGGAATAGAAACATTCTTAGCATTTAACATCATTATACAAACAAGAAGCAATTTAAGTATATAGAAACTACAAAACAGTGCTTATAATATATGCATCACCTAATGACTGAGCTTTACATAGCAGAGTTTTAGTGTTTTACCAATTCTTATAATACTAGTCTTCGACCTCCCGCATTGCACGTGATAGTATTTTTAGATGCATCACCTACTGACAATGGAATAGAAGCATTCTTAGCATTTAACATCATTATACAAACAGGAAGCAATTTAAGTATATAGAAACTACGAAACAGTGCTTATAATATATGCATCACCTAATGACTGAGCTTTACATAGTAGAGTTTTAGTGTTTTACCAATTCTTATAATACTAGTCGTGGACCCCCCGCATTGCATGTGATAATATTTTTAGAGTGTTTCATTAATATTTTTTTTTTCAATTTGGAATAATTTTATAAATAGTAATGTAATTCATAATCATATTTTCATTTATTATAGCGACAATCACAAATGCAATACATATAATTTTTGTCGTACCAAAATCAAAACAATACAATTTTTCTCAAGAATTAAAAAAGTAAGTTAGTGAAAATATTAATATTTTAATAAAATTTATTTATAATATTTTGTGTATCATCAAAAAGTATATAAAATTTGGAAATTATTTTTTTAGTTTTAAACAAATTTTCTCAAACACAATTTTTTTCTACCATACAGTAAAAAAAATAGAGAAACGTAACTAAAAATAAATATGTGAAAAATAAATAGATAAATGAATAATTTTAAACACAAAATTAAATTTGTTTTCTTAAAAATCTTGAAGAAAACACTAATAAGATAAGGAAGATGAAGAATAACAAAAAAATATTCGTAAACACTTAAAACAATCACTCAAGCATCTAAAAACATCATATAAAAAATACATAACAATTTATTACTAATTTGTTAAAAAAAATATTTTTAAATAGTGAATGGAAATTGCACAAAAATCATTGTCTTCAACTGAACTAATTGTTCTTCATCAACTTGTTCAAACTATCCTATAGTTTTCCAAATAAGCTAAAACCTGACAACAACACAAAACACAACATATTATAATATGATTTTTTTTCCAAATTAGATTAACAACAAACACCATTCATTAAAAGTATTTTAGTGTTGTAAATAAAATGATAAAAAAAATATTTGCATTAAAGAACACATATGAATTATTCTATAATAGGACAATGAAGGTACAAACCTGTAGTTGGAGATCCTCCTATAGGCAGCACTTAGGTTATATATTTTCTACCATCAATGATTAAGCAAGACCTAATAATATATATTTTTTTATGTCATTCATATACCAGTACACGTGTTCATACTTCTTAATCCCTCTTCCATGAAGTTTTCTTAATGCAATGTTCCAACGAAGGTGTCCCACACGTTTTGACAGCAATTGAGCCTTAAAAGACGCGGATTCAAGTCATCTGTTGTACTAAAATTTTAAAGAATTGAGATGTAAAACAAAAATTTGAAGCCCTTGAATCCAATAAGCCTCAAAGATCATAGACTTGGTTAATCCCCTTTGGGTTCCTAAGACTTGTGAAATTTGAGGCCCTTGAATTCGAGTGACTCCTCGAATATTTTGCTACAGGACCTTTTACAATGCCTCTCTTTACTCAATGAGCTCAACTTAAAGCTTAAAACTATCTTCTTATATATTTATTGGTCTCTTCTATATATAATGTTGTCCCCCTTGTCTTCCTTGCTTCTCCCTTTTTATACTACTCTTGGAGGGCTTTCAAATTACTGTTCTCTCCCTTTGTTTTTTGGGTACCAGAGCCAGTCTCCTTTATCTAAAACGTTGGTGACTGGTCCTTTCCTTATTTCTTCTTATTTGCTCTTCTAGGAACTCGTACCTAAAAGTTCATTCAAAGGTCCTAGGACCTTGATGCTAACTTCTCTTGGTTTGGCCTTTTCCCCAGAAATGGGATAGATTCCTCCTTGCAATGGACGGACTTGGAAAGCCTCTGACCATCCTTCTTCTTACTCCATGTCCTTTGCCTTACCCAAGGTCCGTTGGTTCCTTCACTAGGTCTTGATCTTGAAGCCATCACTTGTCCCTATCATTTCTTTCTGCCTCATAGGAGCTTGCCTTTGACAGGAATTCCAACGGCTTCTTCCCCATTTTAGAAATATGCATTGCTCGTTCCCAGACCATCTTCTGGACTGTCCATGTCCTACTTAGCATTTTTAGATTTTTTCCAAGGGACCCACTTCATGGGGTTGGAGGACCCATCCGTAGCCTAAGCTTGGGTTCTCTTCCTTTCCATACTTCTTTGATTTTCTTCACTTGTTGGGCCTTTGGGCCTTCATGGCCCTTCTTATCTTTACAAACTAGGCTTTCTCTTGTTAAGGCCCACGACCTCCATCCTTGTTTTCATGGGCTAGACTTCCTCGTCACATTTTAGACCTCAACAAAGGGCATATGAGTAAATTTATACAAGCTCTCTATTTTCTATCCCCCCATTTTTCTTCTAAATCAATTTTTTTTTTTTTTTTATCCATCAACTTTTCCACCCTCCCAATCAAACACAAATAAGGAAAATTAAAATCTCTTATATCCTTCCACTTTTCCATCCCCTCCCTATTTTCTATCCTCCCACTTTCCATCCTCCAAACCAAATGGACCCTAAGTGGAAAAAAAAGTAGGCTTCTAGATCGTGGAGTAATTCCCTGTGATATTTCCATATTGGTAAGTTTCATTATTTTTGGATGTTGTGCAGCTTTTCCTTAATCGTTTTTGTTTGCAAATATTTCTATAAAATCCATATGTTTGTTGGTTTAATTTCGTGCCAAATTTATTTATATTGTTTCTCTCATTTTAATGTATCTTTCTGGGCTTTATTGTATTTGGGGTCGAAAGTACTTGAGTCCTTCTGTGTTTTGTCAAATCTACATTTAAAGTCATCTTGTGGCCTTAGGCGACTTGAACTGCCCATAAATGACACGTGGCAGAAGATCCAGAGAAATTGATGATTAGGCGAGTCACAACCTGCTTGCGACTAGACAGCCCGCAACAAGGTCATGAAATATCTGCTAGTAGAATGCTCTGTTCTTATTCTTATCTGTTTTTCTGCCCATATCATATAAGTCAAGACTCACACCCTTTGCATGTGTGAACAGGAAATGAGTGAGCTGAGAATTTTGTTCACCCCAACCCTTTTTGTGTGAAAGAGAGCTACCCACTCCTTTAGAGAGAAATTGATAGTCAAGGGAGTCAATTTCATACTAGAAGCCATTTTGGTTTAGTCAAGAAAATGATATATTTCGGTACTACACAATACCGGTGTACCGTTTTGGGATTACCGATATATAAGGACAACTTCTATTCACATTCTCATTGAACATACTAATTACCTCTTTAGTAGGCAAAACATTGGCAATAATTCTCCATATAAGCATCTTGAGGCGCTCATGAATTTTGGATTTCCAAATCTGACCCCTAATATAGTCGAGGTTCCAGGGAGGAGAGCCTTCCCTATAAAGCCAATAAGCTAAGTTGACCCAAAAAAAAAAAAAAAAAAAAAAAAACCGAAGTTTGTTGCAGTCCAAGACCAACTATCTTCCCTGGGGTAACTAGGAATGGGAATTTTCTAGATTAGATCAACCACATGCCCCTCAAACAACAATCTTAGCTTTGAAATATCCCAACTACTTTAGTCTGGAGTAAGGAGCTAAGAAACCACCAAAGTAATGTTCGGATTAGTATCAACTTTAGGGGTAGGGGTGAAGCTTGGGAGATCAGGGATCCACGGGTCTAACCATGTTCTGATGGAATCCCCATTGCTTACTAAAAGGCAAGCTGCCTTTGCGATAAGGTGTTTTATGCCCATCATGCTCTTCCAAAAAGGGAAAGCATTGCTAAGAGAATGGTGAGACAACCAATTGTCCCAAATCTTGTATTTTTCCCTCAAGACCTTAATACAAAAAAAAATCCTTTTTGGATAAAATCCACCAGCCAAGTTTGGAGAGGAGAGCTTAGTTGAAATCCCAAAATTTTATGAAAGGCACTCTCCTTTTGTGGCCAACAAAGAGAAGACCAAGACATCGAAGTCCAATACGAACCCGCCTTTGATTTGGGGCTCCACCAAAATATGCACATTGAAGCATCTAATTGATCACATAAACCTTTAGGGAATAGTATAGCCGACATAGAATAAGCCAGGATGGCTTGGGCCATCGATCTAATCAAAGTTGCTTTACCAGACCAAGACTGATTTTTACTTTTCCACCCACTGAGCTTACTATCCAATCTTTCTTTAACAAATTTGAAATCTTAGGTTTTGCTCTTTGACAGGAAGAGAGGAACATCCAGATAGGTTGTACTTTGTGGAAGTGTATTGAGACCCCAACAACACTTAACTTGATTCATAAATTGAGGGCTTACACCTTTGGAAGGGAAGCAACCAGATTTTTCCACACTAATAGTTTGGCCTAACCAAGAACAGAACGTCTCCAAGCAATTTCTAAGAATGGCTAGTTCAAAGGACTTAGATTTTCAAAACAATAAAATGTCATCAGCATAGCAGAGCTTAGAGATGGGGGAGCGGTATTGAAAACTTTAACCCCGGTTAGGTTCTTTTGAGACACTTTCCTATATTTATCAGCCTCATAAAAACCCCATTGCCCAAAATAAATAAGTATAGAGATAGGGGGCCCCCCTGCCTAAGACCTCTAGAGGGAGAGAAACTTGGTCTAAGACCTCCATTTAAAAGCAAAGTGATCTCAACAGTGGAGAGGCACTGATGGATGAGATTTATAAAGTTGCTACCGAAACCAAAAGCTTTTAAGACTACAATAAAAAAATTTCATTCCTAACTGTTATAGGCCTTTTGGAAATCAAGCTTGATTCCAAGGAAACCTTTCTTCTTCCTTGTATATTTGTAGATGTGAACAATTTCATGGGCCAAGACCACATTAGATTTTTCCAGCTTCCTTTTGTTTCCCCCTTTTATGGATAATCAGTGTTTAGGTTAGAAAGAAGACTTTTTGTTGTATGGAGCCATCCTTTGTGACATGGTTTGGAAACAAAGAAATCAATCTCTATTTGGAGACAACACTCTAAATATTGATGGGGTTTCTACTAAAATTTCTTGTCTCTTCTCTGAGCACAAAATCTCCAATGCTTCTACCCTAAGACAGCCTTTTGGAAATCTAGTTTTCTCTTTCCTAGTCCCCACATTTATTTTACTCTTTCATTTCTTTTTTCTACTATTGCTCGCCTGAAGCTAGTTGCCTGCCAACTTATCATTCCTATTTCTAAGTTCTAACATATCATAGCTTCACACACTATCTCTTTACAACCACACGTTATCTCTTCCTCTTTCAAATTTATTTTGTCTTCACCCTTTACTCTATTACTTCATGTCTTCCCCATTAGTTACAGATCTCTCTCTCTCTCTCTCTCTCTCTCTCTCTCTCTCTCTCTCTCTCTCTCTCTCTCTCTCTCTCTCAGTATCACACCAATCTAACTCTTTTAGCATCACTCCAGTATCTTTTTTTCTTTACTTCAACCCCATTTTCAATGTATGAATCACCAATGCCTCTCCTCACTAGCAATCGGTATTTCGTTGTCACTGGTGTGAGAAGGAGAAGAAGGCAAAGAGAGACAGAAGTTTAGTGTGATGTGAAAAGAGGTACCAATTTGGTATCAACTAATAGGTTGGAATTCAGTATTTCCCCCAGAATGGCCAAAACGGACCCAATATGCCCGGTATTTGAACCGGCACGAAATGTTAGTGTTTTTGTATTGGCCAAGGCACTAGTACAGCAAATACCGGCCGTACCGGTCGGTACGGTACAAGATTGGCTCCCTTTCTCATAGTTGCCTTTTCTTCTTCCTTTCCAATCTTACATATCATTGAGAGGAGATTTGTACCATCACTTCTTACACCATTTTTGAGTGTTAGAGAGTTGATTGGTTTGGAAACTATTGGAGTTGATCTTAAATCCAAATTTATTAGTGGCTTTTCACTGGCAGTTCAACGGTGATGAATCCAATAAGATAGGGGGAGAAAAGACTCGGGGAAGTCGATTGTTAGCTAGAGCTTGGAGGGCTCAATTACATAGGGATTTATAGGCTTAGAGGGTTTATAGTACATGCTTGCAATATGAAACTTGGCTAAACACGTATATTGTACTAATTTGTAATTTTACATTAAAAGTGTTGAAATTGTAAAATTCTATTAAGGGGTCTAAATACTTGCTAGGACTATTTTAGCATCTTTCAATTTCAGTGCAAGAGAGTAATTGGCTGCTCAGGAATAATGTTTATAGACTTATAGTTAAATCCATTTAGTGGTTTTTTATTATCTTTTGGATAAACAAAATTATTTATTTATCTATTCATTATTCACAAGTTAGGTTAGATTATGATAGTATTTTCAAAATACTTTATTAAAAAGAATTTCCTCTATTTTTTCCCCTTCACAATTATCATGTATAAAGCTACAACCAATACTCTTGATTGGGATCAACCACCAATTTCTATTGCATGGCTTTAAAGCCTTATTAAATATTTTGAATTTGATTATGCATTGGATATTTGGCTTGATCACATCATATTTGATATGTTTTATATATTCAAGAAAAAAAGTTTGATTTTGATGTGAGTTTGATTTTTGATTTTTTCATTTTTTTAAAAACGTTTGAAGTTTAGTTTTGCTGAATTTTATTAATTTTTGAGATACGTTTTCTAGTGTTTTGGATTGTAGGGTAGAAAAAATTGGGTTTGAGAATGTTCGTTAAAACTAAAAGAATAATTTCCAAATTCTACATACTTTTTTTTAATGATAGACAAAATGTTATAAATAACTTTTATTAAAAAATGAATATTTTCATTAACTTACCTTTTGAATTTCTGAGAAAAATTGTATTGCTTTCATTTTAATATGACAAAAATTATATATATTACATTTAGATAAGACTTTTCTACGTATCGGGTGGGTTAGTAACTAGTATATTATAAAAGTTGAATCCCACTTATCAACTCTAGGACATTTACATTGTTTAACTATTGTATCCATTATATATATATATATATATATATATATATATATATATATATATATATATTTATTACATGTAGAAAATTTAATGGCTAAAATCCTAATTAATATAGCATCTTTTATGTTTCTCTCCCTTATTTATTACAAATTATTAAAAAAAAAAAATTCAGACTTAAGAAATTATAAAGGCTATTTGTGGTGTGGCAAGGTTGTGCAAACCTTACGAAAGTTCATTATTATTATTTAAAAAAAAAAAACTTGATAACAACTTTGCAAGAAAATAAATTCAATGAGTGTTTTCTAACTTTTTTTTTTTTTTGGGTTTAGGAGATTGGTTAATTGGTTTTGTGAAGAAGAAATTGATAGTAAACACTCTCCTATGTTCTTTCTAATAAATAAGAGAGAGAAACATAAAAGATGCTATATTTATTAGGATGGCTAAGGTGGACAATATGTTTTTTAACCGTTAGATTTCATACAGATTTACGATGTAAAAAAGGTGTAACATTTGCAAAGTTACACCAGGTGTAACTTGAACTCATCTCATATATTAAAACATAATAGATTGATTTTGTATAGTCCAACACGATTTAAATCTTATTACCATAATTAGCTTAAACTTATTTTAAGGATAAAAAAGCATAAATTTATCTCTCATTCTTAGTTCAACATGTTCTTTATATTTATCAAAACAAAGTGGAATGATTTTGTACCCTTCTACATGAACTAAATCATCTTACCTTATTTAGTTTAAATTTATCTCTTATTTTGAGTTCAATTTGGCTATGATATGTTGCTCTTCAATCCATGATACTCCTTAAATATACAAAAAAAAAATATGATAGAAATAACATACGGAATATAATAGATAAATAAAACGGGAAAGCAACTAGCCATGCTGTTCTATTTTATAAAATGATTAGCTTGCTCAGTGTAATACATATTTCTTTTGTACCTTTTCTTATATTCATGTACATAAGCTTTTTACAAGTTCTAGAAGTTCTTTAAATCATTAGAATGGAGAAGATTAATATATGAAGATTGAGAAGTATTGTCAAGATAATAGCAAAAATATTTTGTGTTAGTAAAGCCATTTCTATAGCATTGCTTACAAAAGCAAAAATATCACTACAAAAAAAACGAGCTATTGCGGCGGGTTTTTTTTGCGGTGGTTGCGAAAACTGCCGCTATTTGTTGCATATTGCGGTGCTTTTTTGGAACGCCCTTGTACATGAGATATATTGCGTCGTTCCATTAGACCGCTGCGATAGATCTAGTCTTTTGTGGCGCACTACAACGGCAGTATATAAAACCGCTGCAATATATGTGTTTTAGTGGCGTTTGACTTGGTTATAGCGGCGTTCCATTGAACCGCCATAGTAGATATAGCATAGATTCCCATTCGTGATGGGTGAACTCGGAAAGTCTCTGAACACCCTTTCTCTTATTGCATGTTTCTTCTTGGATCAAGGTCCCTTGGTCTCTCCATATTGAATTCTGGATTTCAAAACATGACTTGTCCCTCTCATCTTTTCCTTCCTCTGAGGAATTTGATTTTGATGAATCCTCTAGTGTTTTCTCTTCCTTTTTCTTCTCGGGCCTTCCTGAGGACTCGCTCTTAGGCTATTCTCGAGTCATTTGCACCTTTTTTGGTACTTCTTTGTTATTTTCGTGGGTTTTCCCTAAGACCCTTCTTAGGCTATTCTTTGGTCATTAGCACCCTTTTTGGGACTTCTTTGTTATTTTCGTGGGTTTTCCTGAGGACCCATTTTTACTTTTTAGGCTATTCTTGAATAATCTGCACCTTTTCTGAGATTTTTTTGATATTTTTGCTCCTTTCAATCATTGGGCTCCTCTTCCCATCTTATTTTTCCTTGAACTTTCTCCTTCTCTTTGTCTTGTAAGCCCCCCTTTTGCTAGGCCTTCTGGCTCTTCCAAGGCTCACATCCATCTTCAACTCCATGGACTGGGTCTCCCTTCTCCAAAGCCCATGTCCTTCTTTATCTGCATGGGCTGGATCTCCCTTGTTGCACATTTCGGACCTCAACAACAACTAATGCATTTAATCATGTGATATATACATAGTTCATTCTACATCATCAAAAATTTCAATCTACACTCTGATTGATGCAAAGTAATTTGGTACTATTGTGAAGATAATCTTATACGCTTTCCAACCGTACCTTATTTGCACAAATTCAAGGTCGGTGGCAAGAAACTGTAGAAGATCATTATAAAATGGGAACAAATGTGGATTTTTTTTATATTAATATAATGGGAAAAAAAAGTAGAAAATCATTATAGTGGTGCTTTGCACTTTAGTTTTGTAATTAATTAAAACCTTTTAGAATTTGCAATTAAAGACTAATACAATTAATAATGATAATGGTTGCTATCACCCTCAATAAGATTATTATTATTATTATTTTCTAAAAAAATTATTATTATTATTATTATGAGATATGACTCAAAACACAATGACTGGAGGATTAGTAGATATTGGCTGAATGGGTGGGAGGATTTATAGAAAATTGCTGAGATGCTTCCCTATCCGCATTCCACACTGTATAGTTGTTTTGTGTTTCAATCATTGTATACGACAGAAATTACTTTTGTCATGGTGAGCGTAACACGACGAAATGGTGAGCAGAACATCTACGTTAACTGTTTTTAATACCAAATACTTAGACATTGACTGGGACAAAAGCTGATTGGCTGGGAGGATAAGCAGAAATTGTTGCGAAGGTTCTCTACACCTACTGAATAATTGTATCAAAGGCAGTGTGTTGACTGTGTTCGACCTCAATTAGAGCAAAGGAGCATTTGCATTGACTCCTTATTTTCACATAACAACTTACTCTTTTTTTTTTCTTTTTTTTTTTTAAAATCATTTTTCAAAACACCCTATATCAAATTATTTATTTTGCACTACATTTCATTAAAATATTATTTATTTATCAATTTTTACTCTCTCTCTCTCTCTCTCTCTCTCTCTCTAGGTAAAGAAGTATTAAAAAATAAATTTACATGTAAATATATAGTACCCATATAAATTGGGTCATTTATAGGCTTAAATGTGCAAATTTGACACTTTATACTATTTTACACATCCTAATGCGAGTGCTCTAAGAGAAATAAAATTAACATCCAATTAAACAAAGAAAATAGTAGTAAGTCACTTTTGTTCATACTTTTGACAAAAAAATTGTTAAAAACTGAAAAACTATTAATTTTTAGGTTGTGATCCAAAGTCTTCCACTTAAAATAAGATCATAACATTTACCTCTTTTTTCTTTTCTTCACAATTATCATATATTATAGACTTTAACTAACGGTCACTTTCGCATGACCCCACCACTCTTAATTAACCACCCTTATTGTATA
Organism: Quercus tomentella; assembly: GCA_028535165.1. NCBI lineage: Eukaryota > Viridiplantae > Streptophyta > Magnoliopsida > Fagales > Fagaceae > Quercus > Quercus tomentella. The sequence goes on from JAPQVY010000156.1 coordinate 82,455,357, forward strand.
CAATTATATAATTGCCCAAATTGATGTGAAATAAATTGTGAATCTAGAATTTTTCACCACCTTTCCTTAAAAAAAAAAAAAAAAAAAAAAAGAAAAAAAAAATAGAAGAAGAAGAAGAATTTTTCACCACCCGACTCGTCATAATATCTATGTCACCAACTTTTGATGGCATTTGTTCAAATACTAATAGAGGGGAAACTTCCTCTTCTTTCTTTTATTTCTTCTTGGAAAGCACCCTCACTTGGAAATGTCAAATGTTAGTATTCTCAATAAATTCTTTTTAAGGGTCACGTTTAAGTTTAGTGTTGTAATATTGGACTTGTTGAGATGATGACATGTGTTTACTTTTGCACACGTGTTACCATTTAATTGGATCCAATGCACTGGATGCACTGGACTTAAGCCAAGTCCTCTTTTTAAAACTTGCAAATTCTTATAAATTATTACTACCAACACCCCATTTTGAGATGCAACTCTCTCTCTCTCTCTCTCTCAGTTATCTCAATCTCCCAGAATTATTTGTCCAAGGTCGGTATGCAGAAGCACCAAGTTGATCTAGGTAATTAAGATTCAATGAATTTTGAGTTAAACAAGAAAATTTTAGTGACGGAATACTATATAATTCATTGCAATTTTTACCATCTTTATTTGTAATTTTTGGTTGCAAGTTTTTTTGGCAACAACAACTCAAACCCTAGTAGTCTAACAAATAGTGAAGAAAGAAGTGAATCACTAATAGAGTCAGTTTCCATTCCATCACTCTTTCCGGCTAACAAATCTGACACTGATGGAAGTTCAGAATCCAACGAAATATCTCCAATATTCACTCATTATCCCAATTCCATAGTGTCATTCTTCTCACCGGCCAGGTCTAGTAGTGTTTCCGAAAATAATTATGAGATAATATTTCCAAATCCTTCCATACCAACTAATGGACCAACAAGTCTTTCCATTTCATTACTCTTCCCACCCACCATGTCTGAGACTGAAACATATGGCAGTTCTTCAAAATCCAACGAAACACAATTCTCTTATTCCATAATGTCATTCTTCCCACCGACTAGGTCTCAATCAAACATATCTAAAAAATTTACAATGATTTCGACTGATCCTTCCATAACAGCTAGCCCAATACACACAACCGAAACAACAACCTTCTTAGAATATTTGGCTTTGCAGATGCTACTTGAAGCCACTAACAACTTCTCAGAAGATCACAAAATTCGGACAAGTAGCTTTGGCTCAGTCTATCGTGCAACTTTAGATGATGGCCGTGAAGTGGCTATAAAGCGTGCTGAAATTTCAATGTCTAGACCATATGTGAGCAAGCACTACAGTGACAATGCTTTCCTAAATGAATTGAAAGCTTTGTCCCTCCTCAATCACAAGAATCTTGTTTGCTTATTGGGATTTTATGAGGATAGTAATCAGTGCATATTGGTCTACGATAACATGAAAAATGGTACCCTTCATGACCATCTGCATAAGCTTCAAAGTACTCCTCTAATATCATGGGCTGCCCGGATTAAAGTGGCATTAGACGCAGCTAGTGGCATTGAGTACCTACACAATGTAGTACCACCAATCATACACCGTGATATCAAGTCATCTAACATATTACTAGATGCCACATGGACTGCCAAGGTGTCTGATTTCAGCCTGTCCGTGAAGGCCCCTGTGGACATTGAGTCATACCAATGGTCTGATCTGGTTGGCACCTTAGGCTATATAGACCCCGAGTACATATGGCATCAACATTTGACAACCAAAAGTGATGTGTACAACTTTGGAGTAATATTGCTAGAAATGTTGTCCGGGTACAAGGCACTTCATAAAGATAAAAACGGTAAGTGGTGGCATATAGTTGATTTTGTAGTGCCATACATTGCAAAAAATGAAATTTGTAGGGTTTTGGACCCAAAAGTACCACGGCCTACCCTATTTGAAATGGGGGCACTAGCATATGTTGGATCCCTAGCAGCAGATTCTGTAAGTAAAGAAGGTCGAAATCGTCCCTCAATGACCAAGATTGTAAAAGGCCTACAAAGAGCCTTCGAGGTGTGTGTGGATCCAGATGGTGAACCTGAAGAGTGTGGCAGTTGGATACGGTATAAAACAAATCCAGACTTTCCTCTTAAGGATATGAAAAAATTTCCTTTCAAAATGCTACTTAAAGCCACTAACAACTTCTCACAAGATCGCAAGATTGAAACAGATAGTTTTGGCTCGGTCTATCGTGCCACTTTAGATGATCACCGAGTTGTAGCTGTTAAGCGTGCTGAAGGATCTTGCATGACCTAGCGCAAGAAGGACTATGACAATGCTTTCCTAATTGAATTGGAAGCATTGTCCAGCCTCAATCACAAGAATGTTGTTCACTTATTGGGATTTTGTGATGATAGCAACATGCGTGTAGTGGTCTATGATTACATGGAAAATGGTACCCTTCGTGACCATCTTCACAAACTTCAAAGTACTCCTCTAATGTCATGGGCTACCCGGATTAAAGTGGCATTAGACGTAGCTAGAGGCATTGAGTATCTACATGTATATGCAGTACCACCAATCATACATCGTGATATCAAGTCGTCTAACATATTACTAGATGCCACTTTGACTGCCAAGTTGCCTAATTCTAGCCTATCTATGAAGGCCCCCATGGATGACGAATCACACCAATGGTCTGATTTGGGAGTAGCAGGAACCCCAGGTTACATCAACCCAGAGTACATATGGCATCAACAGTTGACAACCAAAAGTGATGTATACAGTTTTGGAGTAGTATTGCTAGAAATGTTGTCCGGGTACAAGGCGATTCATAAAAATGAAAATGGGTTGCCACGGAATGTAGTTGATTTCTTAGTGCCCTACATTGCCCAAGATGAAATTCACAGGGTTTTGGACCCAAAATTACCAACACATACCCGATATGAAAGAAAGGCAGTTGCATATGTTGGGTCCCTAGCAATGGCTTGTGTAAGTCTAAAAGGTCGAGATCGCCCGTCAATGACTGATATTGTAAATAGCCTACAAAGAGCCTTGGATGCGTGTGTGGATCCGGATCTTGAAGAGTGTTTATTTTAAGGATTAGATTAATTGTGATTAAACCATAAACTATGTAGTCTTGTTATGATGTAAAAAAGAGTTGGTGGAAAGGGAATTTTGTTCTCCAATTTTTTAAGGGGCATTAGATGTCCATGGGGATACCATTATGTTTGATGGGGCATGAATGTTTGATGGAGCATTGAGAGAATTTCTCTATGCTTTAATCAGTATTTGACTTTTCTTGCATCTACATTATACCCTGTTTTATATATTTAGAGAACCACTTGTTGCATGACTTCAACTTCCAGTATAGGGGCTGAATGCTCTAGAGTGGATTTGGTATGAAATCTCTAGTGGGTTCATGGGGTAAGTTATTAGGTTCTGGGGTTCGTGGGTTAGGGATTTGGGAATAGGTTCAATTTGGGTGAAACGGTGTCATGGGTTTTTGATTTGTAAGTTGTGTTTTCCATTTCAATGAAATGGTGTCATAAGAAACTTGGAATTTTTGTTTTGATTTTTGGTGAGACGATGTTGTTTTGGAGATGCCGGCTATTCTCTATGTTTTAAGTGAAACAACATTGTTTAAGGGTTGATTTGGCAACCAAAATATATATATATATATATATATATATATATATATATATATATATATATATATATATTAGCACAATGACACGGTTCTTAACGGCCAAAACTAATCGATGATGTGTTTTTGTTAACAAAACCAAACTTTTGGTGTAAAATCCAAGCAACTTAAACTTCAAAGGTGTACTTTGCAAAATACATATTTTCATAAGATTTGGTTTACCTCTAGAACTTTATTAACTGGACATGTCGTTTTGTTTTAAATATACAATAGCAAGTGGTAATGGATTTTAATCTCCACATTTTATTTAGTTAGTGAGTGATGTGACAATTTTTTATTAAAACAAAATGAAATTTCTTTTAAAAAAGTATTTAAGGTAAACCAAACCATTTTTTTTATAATATATATAAATTGAACAGCAGATCCTACTTTGGAGACAGAATTTGGCCTACCAATGAAATCTTATCATCCATACATAAAAAAGTTAAACAGATGGCTGAGATCCCAATTTAAAATTTTAACCTTTTTTGTTAGTCAATATGATGCAATTGCATTATTGCATCCTCATGCAATGCAAATCTACAAAATCCCGAAAGCGACATTTATGTCAATGGCCCCGATCAATGGTGCAGTCAATAAATGTAAAGATTCTTCTTCTATAAAATATGTGTACTTTATTTAAAATGTTGTACCCGTTTTGTATTTATGTCAGACATTTGATATGTGTGGGACACATCTATATATGTGTCCCAGCATTTTTTATTTATTTTTAATTATGCAAGACACGGCTGGGACACAAGAATAGAAGAAATTAAATACCCTTTTACAAAATAAAGAAGGCATTCATACTTTGAATAGTAATAGTACATTTGAAAATTAATAAATATCTATATTCTTGGTTTGTATTTTAATTTCTAAACATCCTTTAATAATTGTAGATTTAATTTATTATCCATTATTAATCTTAATCTGATATATATTTAATATTAAATAAAAAAATTACTAATAATATGTAGAAAAAATATATATTTAATAATTATTTAATAGGCATGTCCTGCTCTATCCCTGCCTTACTTTTTCAAAAATTTCTGTCATTCCTATACCAGTACCCGTGTTCATACATCTTAGTCCCTCTTCCATGAAGTTTTCCTAATTCAATGTTCCAACGAGGGTGTCCCACACGTTTTGACAGCAATTGAGCCTTAGGAAGATGTGGATTCAAGTCATCTGTTCTGTTGTACTCAAATTTTAAAGACTTGAGATGTAAAACAGAAATTTTAATGAAGAAAAGATGGGGTTGCATATAATCAATGAAGATAAAATAATAATAATAAATAAATAAATAAGGTAAACAGATTGCTAAGAAAATAATTTAAAATTTCAATCTTTTTCCTCAACCATTTGATGCAATAGCACCCCTATGCAATGCAATACCTATATTGGGTCCCAATAGGAACCTAAAGAGACATAATGTCAATGGCCCCGATCAATGGTGCAGCAATAAAGTGTCACTATAGACTAACTATTCAGCGTCGGCAGTAGTCAATAAAAGTAGAGGTCCCTCTTGCAGTCTTGCATGAAGTTTCCGCAATACAATCCTACAATTGGGTGTCACACCTTATCACAATTAAGTCTTTCTAACATGTTTCTAAAATAAAAATAAGTCATTTTGACATAAATTTTCACTTTGATAAAATTTAGTTATAAAATTAGATGTAGTTTAAGATTACAACCTTACTTACAAAAATAAATATTATTACATATTTTGAAAATCTAATCCTTGAACTGTATATTCTTTATGCTTATAATACACTTGTCAAATTTTGTGTTAATTGGATATTATTTACCATATGATCTATAAGTTTATAATTTATACATAATTTTACACTATACAAAATTGTAATTTAAACAATTTATTAATAACATAATTATTGAAAAGTTCCCTTACGTGGAAATTAATGTCATATGTCAGTATTTTTGCTGAATTCTTTCTAAGACTTCCAAATTCCTATAAATTATTAATGCCAACACACCATTTTGATATGCAACTCTCTCTCTCTCTCTCAATTATGTCAATTTCCCAAAATTATTTGTCCAAGGTCGGTATGTGGAAGCACCGAGATGATCTAGGTAAGATTCAATGAATTTTGAGTTAGACAAGAAAATTTTAGTGACGGAATACTACTATATAATTCATTGCAATTTTTACCATCTTTATTTGTAATTTTTGGTTGCAAGATTTTTTGGCAATAACAACTCAAACCCTGGTAGTCTAACAGATAGTGAAGAAAGAAGTGAATCACTAATAGAGTCAGTTTTCGTTCCATCACTCTTTCCGGCTAACAAATCTGACACTAATGGAAGTTCAGAATCCAACGAAATATCTCAAAAATTCACTCATTATCCCAATTCCATAGTGTCATTCTTCCCACCGGCCAGGTCTTGTAGTGTTTCCGAAAATAGTAATGAAATAATATTTCCAAATCCTTCCATAACAACTAATGGACCGACGAGTCTTTTCATTTCATTACTGTTCCCACCCACAATGTATGAGACTGAAACATATGGTAGTTGTTCAGAATCCAACAAAACACCTCATGCAACACAATTCTCTTATTCCATAATGTCATTCTTCCCACCAGCCAGGACTTAATCAAACATTTTTGAAAATTTTGCAAGAATTTCGACTGATCCTTCTATATCAGCTAGCCCAATACACACAAACGGAACAACAACCTTCATAGGAAATTTTACTTTGCAAATGCTACTTGAAGCCACTAACAACTTCTCAGAAGATCACAAAATTCAAACAAATAGCTTTGGCTCAGTCTACCGTGCAACTTTAGATAATGGCCGAGAAGTGACTATAATATAAAGCGTGCTGAAATTTCAATGTCTAAACCATATGTGAGCAAGCACTACAGTGACAATGCTTTCCTAAATGAATTGAAAGCTGTCCCTCCTCAATCACAAGAACCTTATTTGCTTATTGGGATCTTATGAGGATAGTAATGAGCGCATATTGGTCTACGATAACATGAAAAATGGTACCCTTCATGACCATCTTCACAGGCTTCAAAGTACTCCTTTAATGTCATGGGCTGCCTGGATTAAAGCGGCACTAGACGCAGCTAGAGGCATTGAGTATCTACACGTATATGCAGTACCACCAATCATACACATGATATCGAGTCATCTAACATATTACTAGATGCCACTTTGACTGCCAAGCTGTCTAATTTCAGCCTATCTGTGAAGGCCCCCGTGGATGACGAATCACACCAATGGTCTGATTTGGGAGTAGTGGGCACCCCAGGTTACATCGACCCTAAGTACTTATGGCATCAACAGTTGATAACCAAAAGTGATGTATATAGCTTTGGAGTAGTATTGCTAGAAATGTTGTCTGGGTACAAGGTGATTCATAAAAATGAAAATGGATTGCCACAAAATGTAGTTGATTTCCTAGTGCCATACATTGCCCAAGATGAAATTCACGGGGTTTTGGACCCAAAAGTACCATCACCTACCCCATTTGAAAGAAAGATAGTTGCACATGTTGGTTCCCTAGCAATGGCTTGTGTAAGTCTAAAAGGTCGAGATCGCCCCTCAATAACTGATATTGTAAATAGCCTACAAAGTGCCTTGGATGCATGTGTGGATCCGGATCTTGAAGAGTGTCTACTGTGGCAGCCCAACAAATTCAGAAGCCTAAGGCGATATATTTAAATGAGGCATTTTTGTTATCACCTAAGCAATATTTAACTAGTATTTAATATCATAATTTTTTTATAACAAAAATCTATTCCTTTTATTTTGTGATATGCTTTTTTTTTTTTTTTTTTTGGAAAAATGCTAAAGGTATAATAAATTTTACTACAAAAAACAATTACAAATGAAGTAGCAGTGATGTGATTAATGACACTTCAAGAAGATAATAATCAAGCATTTGAATGAATGATGTTAGGAATATGGTAAATTTTACAACATGAGACTTACAAAGATGTATCACCAATCACAACAAATAATTCAAAAATGCATTTAATAGGTTGTTGACATACACAAATCAAATTAATTGTCATATCAATTTGTAAAGACTTTAACTAAAACTTACAGTAATTCTAGCATTTTCCTATCTAAATTATTTCTCGACATATATTTGTAAAACTCATGTATTTAAAGTTGTATTATCTCTAGCATTACTCAATTCTTTGGTACTTTTTAAATGTATAAGTAGAAAAAATAATTTAAAACTATTTTTTCCTAGATCTCTAGAAAAATATTTTTTCAAAAAGATATATTAATTTTTTCCCCAAAATTTGGGGGCCTTTCTCTAGTAGGGGGCCCTAGGCGATGGCCTTAGTGGCCTAGGCCTAGGGCCAACCCTGAGTGTTTATTTTAAGGATTGGATTAATTATTTAATTGTGATTAAACTATCTAACTGTGTAGTCTTTTTACGATGTAAAAAAGAGTTGGTGGAAAGGGAATTTCGTTCCCCAATTTTTTAAGTGGCATTAGATGCCCATGGGGATAACATTATGTTTGATGGGGCATGAATGTTTGACGAAGCATTGAGATAATTTCTCTATGTTTCAGTCGGCATTTGAAGTCTACTTTTCTTCTTTTCTTACATCAACATTATATTACGTTTTATATATATAGAGAGCCACTTGTTGCATGACTTCAACTTCCAGAATACGGCTAGCTATCTTTAAAAAAAAAAAGGCTTCCAGAATACGGGTTGAATGCTCTAGAGTGGATTTGGTATGAAATCGCTAGAATGGGTTCGGGGGGTTTGTTATCAGATTTTGGGGTTCGTGGGTTAGGGATTTGGGAATAGGTTCAATTTGGGTGAAACGGTGTCATAAGAAATCTGGAATTTGTGTTTTGATTTTTGGGTGAAATGATGTTGTTTTGGAGATGCCAGCTATCCTCTATGTTTTAAGTAAGGATCATGTTAAAAGATGACCTTAGGACAATTGTTAATAAACTATAATAGGAATGTTTTTACACCATTTTCACAATAAAATGTTTCTAAAAATAGCTCTTAAACCGATGCCCTAAGGGCATTGGTTAACGAATAATACTAGAGATACAAACTATTTTAAGAGTTGATTTCCCTTTAAGTAAACCATCATCGTTTAAGGGTTGATTTGGCAACTAAAAAAAAAAAAAAGAACTTCCGCACAATGACATGTTACTCAACAACCAAAACTAATTGATGACATGTTTTTGCTAACGAAACCAAATTTCAGAATGTAAAATCTAAGCAACCCTAAACTTCAAAAATATACTTTGCAAAATACATTTTTTTATAACATATATAAATTAAACTACAGATCCTACTTTGGAGATAGAATTTGGCCTATCAATGGAATCTCATCATCACAAAAAAAAGAAAAAAAAAAAAAAAGAAGTTAAATAGATGGCTGAGATCCCACTTCCCAGTATAAGATTTTAACTTTTTCTGTCAGTCAATTTGAAGCAATTGCATTATTGCACCCTCATGCAATGCAATACAAATGCGCCGACTCCCTTGCTAGAAGGGGAGCTTACCTTTCTCAAGAATTTGTTGTTCTGTTAGATCCTCCTACAGAGGTGGATTTTCTGCTGAGGTTGGACTCAGCTGATGCGTGTTATGAGCGCCTTGTTTCTGTTTGTAATGCTGTTTCTTAGTTGTTAATTGAAATCCCTTTTCTACCAAAAAAAAACAAGAAAGAGACATTTTTGTCAATGGCCCCGATGAATGGTGCAGTCTATAAATGTAAAGATCCCTTTTCTTTTTGATGAACGTAAAGATCCCTTTTCTATAACAGTTTATTTGGGATGACCCATTTTGTATTTATGTCGGACACTTGACATATTTCGGACATATCTATATGCGTGTCATAGCCGTGTTTATTTTTTTATTTAAAAAAAATTAAATAATGCACGGTCAAGACACAAAAACAAAAAGAATTAAATACCCTCTCGCAAAACAAATAGAAGATTCATGCTCTGAATAGTAACAATGCATTTAAAAATTAATAAATATCTTTGCTTTTAGTTTGTGGTGAGGCGGCGCAGAGTTTTTACCGCTTGACTCGACAATTGGAGGAAAGGCTCACAGGGGAGGAAGTGGAGACTTGGGCAACAGTGGCTTGGTCCATTTGGAACGCCAGGAACAGGTTCTGCTTTGAGGAAAAACAATCCCAGCCAAAGGACATCCTTCAGGCCGCTACATCCCTTGTACAAGATTACGAGCGATGGAATAGACATTTGGCTGAACCATGCTGAGAAACTGTGGGACTTTACACGACCAGTTCTTGTTGTAATAGTTTCCTTTTACTTTTGTATGGTTTGCAACCCATATACCAAAAGATGGGTCTATTAGAGCATCCGTAGCAGATGTTCCAAAAATTATGTCATTTTATCACATCAAATGTCTATTTTATTATTTTATCACATTATTTTACAACATCTCATTTATCAGATGTTTTATAATTCAATTCTATACATTAAAATAATATTTACTACACATTAAAATAATATTTACTACTCATCAACACAATAAACAAACAACAAATAATATACCACATATCCTCCGTACCGTGGCAAATTTGCCACGGTACTGTTCAATGTTGCAAAAAAAAAACCATATCCCACATCTGCTAAATGGGCTAAAATTGGGTTTGATGTGGGATATGTGTCAAATATTTAGCATTTGGCACATATTCCACATCTAGTGTGGGTGCTCTTATAAGTTTTTCTCGGTTTTTGTATACTTTATGGGGTTTCTTTTCAAGCCCAATAATCAATAAAATTTCTATCTTCACAGTCCAAAAAAAAAAAGTTTGTATTCTAGTTTCTAAACATCCTTCAATAGTCGTGGAGTTGCCCTACTATTCTTTATTAATTTTAATATGATACATATTTAATATTATATATAAAATTCTTAATAATATATATATATATATATAAATATAAATATATATATTTAAAAATTATTTATTAGACGTGTCCGCTATATCCATATCTCATTTTTTCAAAAATTTCCATGTCATTCCTATATCATACTTCTTAGTCCCTCTTCCATGAAGTTTTTATGGGGTTTATGCCCTAAAATCCAATTTCATGGCATGATATAAATAATTAAATTGTTTAATTATATGAGACTATTCATTAATGAACTAATAGGACATTATCTTAGTCCATGAGATGCATAGTATGTGATTTATGTGAAAAGTCACAGAAAATATAAATCACAAGTTCTTTGTAAACTCAGAATTTTAGTTCATAGTCGATGATGAAATTGGGCGTTTTATCTACGAAGACTATAACACATCAACTACGATGATTTGTCTTGATCATGGAAGTGGAGACATCTAGTTGGTATGTTGATATGTTTTAAGAGTTAAGACATATTGAACTGGACCGCTGTGAGATTTATTATTCTCCTAACGACTGTCAAATGAATAATAAATCTCACGACTTCTATTTACATCAACTTTAAATCCTGAGAGAATAATGGACTTGATCATGAGATGTAGGTTGTTTTGATATATCAAGAGTGAGATCTATAAGTAATGGTCAAAACCTTAGTATGTTGAGCAGCCGCATTTAATGTTGATGGAACATATATTCTCAAGATGGAATTCATAGTCTCTTAACGGAGATATAAAATATTCCCTTGAGATAAGTTTAATGGGTTTGGTTATTCAAAGTGTTGGGCACAACCACTTTAGTAAGGAGTTACTAAAGTATATATTTATGAAATTGGATTTCATAAATATATGATGAATAACATAAAGGATTAAACCGGGTACTCAAAGATTAAGATGTAGTAATCTTCAAAGTAGCAATCTATTTCATGACTTTGTATTACTACGAATATTTTAATGAAGGATTGCATGTATAATAAAGTCTTGGGATATAATTTATAGATAAGGCCTAGAGTGCAACTATATTTATATAGTGTTATTAAATATAATTAATGGTAACTTTGGACTTGTCAAGAGTTGACAGAAAAGCCCAAGGCCCATTGGAGCTAGTGTCTTATTGGTCCCTTTTGGTCCCACTCCAAGCCACATACTAGAGCCCAATTGGAATGGTCCAAAAAGCTAGTCCAATTAGATAATCAGTTGTATATAAGGTTTTCATATGAAACTTTCATAAGGTCTTTCATTAAGATCATACAAAGAATGAAATAGTTTGTATGTGAGTGTTGGACACTCTTTATTCTCTCTTTGGAAACTGATTGAGAAACCACATATCTTGGGCATCAAGTGGAATTGGAGTGAAGATTAAAAGTCTTCTCAAGAACTTCTGATCTTCGGTTTTGAATTTCACCACACCAAGGTACGCATTCTTGTTTTCAAATTCTAAAACTTACATAGTACATGTTATCAATTGCGAATGAAGTAGATCCATTATTTTTTCCGCTGCACACATGCATTTTTCCAACAGTTTTAGTAATACAATGTTCCAACGAGGGTGTCCCACACGTTTTGACAGCAATTGAGCCCTATGAAGATGCAGATTCAAGTCATCTGTTGTACTCAAATTTTAAAGACTTGAGATGTAAAACAAAAATTGTAATGAAGAAAAGATGGGATTGCATCTAGTGGATGAAGATAAAATAATAATAAATAAATAAATAAATAAGGTAAACAGACTGCTAAAAAGATAATTTAAAATTTCAGTAAAAATAGCTAAATATTACTATTTTTTGAAATTATTAGTGTTTTACTACTGTTTGAGAAATATCTAAAAATCTACCACTTTTTTGAAACTTCAGTTTTACCAACTCAAATTTGACATGAAACTCAAGTTTACGAAAATCAAATTATTTAAAAAGTCCACTCAGAACTCGAGTTTATTCCTTATGATAAAACTATTTGCCTGTGTTTAAACAATGAGGAAAAAAAAAAAAAAAGATAAGTCAACAATTGTGGCCTCCCATCCCACATGAGCCTGACAAAAGAAAGAAAAAAGAGAAACCCACACCTGGAAAAATAAGAAACAAAACTGAAAGCCAATGAGAAAACTATTTGCCTGTGTTTAAACAATGAGAAGAAAAAAAACTAGATAAGTCAACAATTGTGGCCTCCTATTCCACGTGAGCCTGACAAAAGAAAGAAAAAAGAGAAACCCACACCTGGAAGAATAAGAAACAAAACTGGAAGCCAATGAGAAAACTATTTGCCTATGTTTAAACAATGAGAAAAAAAAAATTTAGATAAGTCAACAATTGTGGCCTCCCATCCCACGTGAGCCTGACAAAAGAAAGAAAAAAGAGAAACCCACACCTGGAAGAATAAGAAACAAAACTGAAAGCCAATGAGGAAAAAAGAAATTAGATAAGTCAACAATTGTGGCTGTGTGAGTGCTGTGTTCCTTACATGGTACTCGAGTGTATAAACTCGAGTAACACGTTGCAACGAACTTGAGTTCCACATAATCGAGTTTTACATAATCGAGTTCTTTGTGACATTTTTTATGGAACTCGATTTTCTTAAACTCGAGTTCTAAAACTCAAGTTTTAAAAAAATAATATATTTTTAGATATTTATCAAACAGTAATAAAACATTAATAATTTTAAGAAAGAGTGGTATTTGACTATTTTTACCTTAAAATTTTAATTTTTTCCCCCCCAACTATTTGATGCAATAACACCCCCATGCAATGCAATACCTATATTGGGTCCCAGTAGATACCTAAAGAGACATAATGTCAATGGCCCCGATCAATGGTGCAGCAATAAAGCGTCACTGGACTAACTATTCAGCGTCGGCAGTGGTCAATAAAAGTAGAGGTCCCTCCTGCAGTCTTGCTTGAAGTTTCCGCGATACAATCCTCCAATTGGGTGTCACACTTTATCACAATTAAGTCTTTCTAACATGTTTCTAAAATAAAAATAAGTCTTTCTGACATAAATTTTCACTCAAATAAAAAAGTCTTTCTGACATAAATTTTCACTTAAATAAAATTTAGCTATAAAATTAGTTGTACCTTAAGGTTACAATATTACTCAGTAAAATAAATATTATTACATATTTTGAAAATCTAACTATTAAATTATATGTTCTTTATACTCAATATACATGTAAAATTTTGTATCAATCGAATACTATTTTCCATATGATCGATCTATAAGCTTATATTTTATGCATAATTTTACATAACCAAAACTTGCAATTTAAATAATTTATTGATGACATAACTATTAATCTTTAATTGTTTAGAAATTTCACAAACACGGAGGATATAAGTAGAAGGTGTAATCTAACGATGGATTTGTCAAGATTCACCTTCAATAAAAAGATATTGAGTAAGGTTATAGTCTAAAACTACAACCAATTTTATAGCTAAACTTTTATCCTTTTCACAATATATTTCACAATAATGACAATTTATAAATAATAGAAAATAAAGTGATATAAATGATGTACCAAAATAAGAATCAATAAAAACTTATCAACTTATCTATTGTGAAAGATATTGTAAAAAAGTGTTTGTGGTATATACGTAACATATATTACTCTTTGAATCTTCCATAAACATGGAAAATGGGAATCATGTTATTCATCAAGCTAAGAAGTTTTAATTCTAGGCCAGGGATATTAGTCGTGAAGGAAATTCAACTATTCAAGGCCCTTGTTTAACTTGTCAGACGAAAATGGAACTAATATCTTGGTTTGATGCCATCTTTTGTTGATAGCATACGAAGATTCCTACCTTGGTCTCAGGTGTGGGACCTTGGGTCGCTGAAAAGGAGGTTGGATTGATGTTGGGTAAATTGGGCTTGGCTTACCGCAGCCTATTTGGGCTGTTATACGAACCAATCTGTGCATAAGACAAATGAACTCTACAAAATATATATGTATTGGCTGAGTAAAAGGAAGAAACAACAAATACACAACATAAAATGAGCAATGATGATTATGAATGCTTCAAGAAAGTTATATTTGATTAAGTACATTTGGTCCCACCATGCAAGGGTATTCCACAAAGTCCAATAAGCCTTAAAGATCACAGACTTGGCTAATCCCCTTTGGGTTCCTAAGACTTGTGAAATTTGAGGCCCTCGAATCCGGGTGACTCCTCGAATATTTTGCGAAAAGACCTTTTACAATGCCTCTATTTACTCAATGAACTCAACTTAAAGCTTAAAACTCTCTTCTTATATATTTCTTGGTCTCTTCTACGTATAATGATGTCCCCCTTGTCTTCCTTCTCCCTTTTTATACTACTCTTGGAGGGCTTTCAAATTACTGTTCTCTCCCTTTGTTTTCTGGGTACTAGAGCCAATCTCCTTTATCTGAAATGTTGGTGGTTGGTCCTTTCCTTATTTCTTATTATTTTGCTCTTCTGAGAACCGTACCTAAAAGTTCATTCAATGACTTTCTACTCATAGAAGCTCCTTCCTTAATAAAAATCTAGATTCTCCTCTAAAATCAATATTCCATGATCTTCTTCCATGGCTTTAAAAGGACATTTCGAAAGTCCTGGGACCTTGATGATAACTTCTCTTGGTTTGGCCTTTTTCCAAGAAATGGGATGGATTCCTCTTTGCAGTGGACGGACTTGGAAAGCCTCTGACCATCCTTCTTCTTACTCCATGTCCTCTGCCTTACCAGACGCCCCTCAGTTCCTTCACTAGATCTTGATCCTGAAGCCATCACTTGTCCCTATCATTTCTTTCTGCCTCACAGGAGCTTAACTTTGACAAGACTTCCAACGGCTTCTTCCCCTTTTTCCCTTTTTCAAAATATGCATTGCTCGTTCCCATACCATCCTCTAGACTGTCCATGTCCTACTCAGCATTTTTAGATTTTTTCCAAGGGACCCATTTCTTGGGGTTGGAGGACCCATCCGTAGCCTAAGCTTGGGTTCTCTTCCTTTCCATACTTCTTTGATTTTCTTCACTCTTTGGGCCTTTGGGCCTTCATGGCCCTTTTTATCTTTACAAACTAGGCTTTCTCATGTTAAGGCCCACGACCTCCTTCCTTGTCTTCATGGGCTAGACTTCCTCGTCACATTTTGGACCTCAACAAAGGGCATATGAGTAAATTTATATAAGCTCTTTATTTTCTATCCCCCCCCCCCCAATTTTTCTTCTTAATCAAACAATTTTTTTTTCATTCATCCACTTTTCCACCCTCCCAACCAAACACAAATGAGGAAAACTAAAATCTCTTATATCCTCCCACTTTTCCATCCCCTCCCTATTTTCTATCCTTCCACTTTCCATCCTCCAAACCAAATGGACCCTAAGTGGATAAAAAGTAGGCTCCTAGATCGTGGAGTAATTCCCTGTGATATTTCCATATTGGTAAGTTTCATTTTTTTTGGATGTTGTGTAGCTTTTCCTAACCGTTTTTGTTTGCAAATATTTCTGTAAAATCCATATGTTTGTTGGTTTAATTCCATGCCAAATTTATTTGTATTGTTTCTCTCATTTTAATGTATCTTTCTGGGCTTTATTATATTTAGGGTCGAAAGTACTTGAATCCCTCTATATTTTGTCAAATCTACATTCAAAGTCATCTTGTGGCCTTAGGCAACTTGAGTTGCCCACAAATGACACGTGGTAGAAGATCCAGAGAAACTGCTAATTACGTGAGTCACAACCTTCTCGCAACTAGATAGCCCATGACAAGGTCACGAAATATTTGCTAGCAGAATGCTCTATTCTTATTCTTATCTGCTTTTCTGCCCACATCATATAAGTCAAGACTCACACCCTTTGCATGTGTGAATAGGAAATGAGCGAGCTGAGCTTATAAAAACAAGTGAGAGCATTTTGTTCATTCCAACCCTTTTTGTATAAGAGAGAGCTACCCACTCCTTTAGAGAGAAACTCATAGTCAAGGGAGTCAATTTCATACCAGAAGCCATTTTGGTTTGGTCAAGAAAACGATATATTTCGATACTGCACGATATCGGTGTACCATTTTAGGATTACCACTATATAAGGACAGCTCCTATCCAGATTCTCACTGAACATATTGATTACCTTTTTAGTAGGCAAAACATTGGCAACAATTCTCCATATATGTATCTTGAGGCGCTCATGAATTTTGGATTTCCAAATCTGACCCCTAATATAGTCGAGGTTCGAGGGAGGAGAGTCTTCCCTACAAAGCCAATAAGCTTACTTGACCCAAAAAAAAAAAAAAAAAAAAAAAAAAAAAAAAAAAAAAAAAGCCCGGAGTTTCTTATAGTCCAAGACCAACTATCTTCCATGGGGTAACTAGGAATGGGATTTTTTGGATTAGATCAACCACATGCTCATCAAACAACAATCTTAGCTTTGAAATATCCCAGCTACTTCAGTCTGGAGTAAGGAGTTGAGAAACCACCAAAGCAATGTTCGGATTAACATTAACTTTAGGGGTAGGGGTGAAGCTTGGGAGATCAAGGATCCACGGGTCTAACCATGTTCTGATGGAATCCCCATTGCCTACATGATGATAAGCTGCCTTTGCAATAAGGTGTTTTATGCCCATCATGCTCTTCCAAAAAGTGAAAGCATTGCTAGAAGAATGGTGAGATAGCCAATTGTCCCAAATCTTGTATTTTTCCCTCAAAACCTTAATACAACGACAATCCTTTCCAGATAGAATCCATCGGCCAAGTTTGGAGAGGAGAGCTTGGTTGAAATCCATGAATTTTCTGAATCCCAAGGCAGTTTCCTTTTGTGGCCAACAAAGAGAAGACCAAGACATCGAAGTCCAGTGCGAACCCGCCTTTAATTTGGGGCTCCACCAAAATCTACGCACTAAAGCATCTAATTGATCACATAGACCTTTAGGGAATAGTATAGCCGACATAGAATAAGTCGGGATGGCTTGGGTCACCAATCTAATCAAAGTTGCTCTACCAAACCAAGACAGATTTTTACTTTTCTGCCCACTAAGCTTACTATCCAATCTTTCTTTAACAAATTTGAAATATTGGGTTTTGCACTTTGACAAGAAGAGCAAAACACCCAGATAGGTTGTACTTTGTAGAAGTGTATTGAGACCCCAACAACACTTAACTTGATTCATAAATTGAGGGCTCACACCTTTGGAAGGGAAGCAACCGGATTTTTCCACACTAATAGTTTGGCCTAACCAAGAATAGAATGTCTCCAAGAAATTTCTAAGAATGGCTAGATCGGAGGACTTAGCTTTGCAAAACAATAAAATGTCATCAGCATAGCACAGCTTAGAGAGGGGGGGGGGGGGGGGGGCAGTATTGAAAACTTTAACCTCAATTAGGTTCTTTTGAGACATTTCCCTGTTTATCAGCCCCATGACAACCTCATTGCCCAAAATAAATAAGTATGGAGACAGGGGGCACCCCTGCCTAATCCCTCTAGAGGGAGAGAAACTTGGTCTAAGACCTCCATTTAAAAGCATAGTGAACTCAACAGTGGAGAGGCACTGATGAATGATATTTATAAAGCTGCTACAAAAACCAAAAGCTTTTAAGACTACAATAAAAAAATTCCATTCCATTCTGTCGTAGGCCTTTTGGAAATCAAGCTTGATTCCAAGGAAACCTTTCTTCTTCCCTGTATATTTGCAGCTGTGAACAATTTCATAGGCCAAGACCACATCAGATTTTGCCAGCTTCCTCTTGTCTCCCCCTTTTATGGATAGTCAGTGTTTAGGTCAGAAAGAAGACTTTTTGTTGTATGGAACCATTCTTTGTGACATGGTTTGGAAGTAGAGAAATCAATCCTTATTTGGAGACAACACTCTAAATATTGATAGGGTTTCTACTAAAATTTCTTGTCTCTTCTCTAAGCACAAAATCTCCAATGCTTCTACCCCAAGACAGCAAGTTCCTTCCTTTTGCTCAGACTTGGATCCCTCCTCTAGGTTTGTCATTTAAAATTAATGTTGATGCTGCTGTGGGGCCCTGCTTTTCTTTTATATCTGTGGTGGCGAGAGACCGGAGAGGGGAGTTGGTATTCACCGGCACTATGAAAGTGAACACCACCCTCCCTCTCCAAGCGGAAGCAGAGGCCATTAAATGGGCCTCTCTTTAGCTCCTGCCATGGGTAAAGAGTACATCATAGTGGAGTTAGACTGCCAATCTTGTGTGCAGCTTCTCAATGATTTGGCCGAGCCCCCCCCCCCCCCCCCTTTAGAGGATCAGGTCCTTGTGCTCTGATTTGAGGAATATGTTAACTATTTTTGATAAGTTTTTTGTGAAGTGGGCACCTAGTTTGTGTAATGCAACAACCCACTATTTAGCAAAATGGTCTCTAGATTGTAATTTTTTTGGCTTTTTGATATTGGTAATGGCCCTGCTTGTTTCTCTTCCATTATTTTGGAGGAGTCCAGTAGGGCCTTGTAGTTTGTTTTCTTTCTCTCAATAAAATTTCTGGTTCATCAATATTTATATAACGGTAATTTCGTGTTTATTTCTTTCCATACCATGCATAATATTAGCCCAAGCCAATTCTTTGCCTTTTATAGAAAAAGAAGAAAAAAGCTCAACACTTTTCTTATTCTAGTTTTCTCTATCCTAGTCCCCACATTTATTTTATTCTTTCATTTCTTTTTTCTACTGTTGCTGGCCTAAAGCTGGTTACCTACCAACCTATCATTCCTATTTCCAAGTTCCAACATATCATAGCTTCACACGCTATCTCATTACAACCACACGTTATCTCTTCCTCTTTCAAATTTATTTTGTCTTCACTCTTTACTCTTTTACTTCATTTCTTCCCTATTAGTTACAGATCTCTCTCTCTCTCTCTCTCACAGTATCACACTAGTCCAACTCTTTTAGCATCACTCCAGTATCTTTTTTTCTTAACTTCAACCCAATTTTCAATGTATAAATCACCAACACCTCTCCTTACTAGCAATTGGTATTTCGTCGTCATCGGTGTGAGAAGGAGAAGGAGGAGGCAAAGAGAGACAGAAGTTTAGTGTGATGTGAAAAGAGGTACCGGTTTGGTATCCACTAATCGGCTGGAATTCAGTATTTACCCCAGAATGGCCGAAACAGACCCGGTATGCCTGATATTTGAACCGGCATGAAACGTCAGTGTTTCTATACTGGCCAAGGCACTAGTATGGTAAATACTGGCCATATCGGTCGGTACGGTACAAGATTGGTTCCTTTGCTCATAGTTGCCTTTTCTTTTTCCTTTCCAATCTTACATATCATTGAGAGGAGATTTGTACCATCACTTCTCCGTTTTTGAGTGTTTGAGAGTTGATTGGTTTGGAAACTATTGGAGCTAATCTTAAATCCAAATCTATTGGTGGCTTTTCGCTGGCAGTTCAATGGTGATGACTCCAGTAAGATAGGTGGAGAAAAGACTTGGGGAAGTCGATTGCTAACTGGAGCTTGGAGGGCTCAATTACATAGGGATTTATAGGCTTAGAGGGTTTATAGTACATGCTTGCAATATGAAACTTGGCTAAACATGTATATTGTACTAATTTGTAATTTTACATTAAAAGTGTTGAAACTGTAAAATTCTATTAAGGGGTCTAAATACTTGCTAGGGCTATTTTAGCATCTTTCAATTTTAGTGCAAGAGAGTAATTGGCTGTTTAGGAATAATGTTTATATACTTATAGTTAAATCCATTTAGTGGTTTTTTATTCTCTTTCGGATAAATAAAATTATTTATTTATCTATTCATTATTCACAAGTTAGGTTAGATTATGCTAGTATTTTCGAAATACTTTATTAAAAAAAAATTCCTCTATTTTTTCCCCTTTACAATTATCATGTATAAAGCTACAACCAATACTCTTGATTGGGATCAACCACCAATTTCTATTGCATGGATTTAAAGCCTTATTAAATATTTTGAATTTGATTATGCATTGGATATTTGGCTTGATCACATCATATTTGATATGTTTTACATATTCAGGACAAAAAGATTGATTTTGATGTGAGTTTGTTTTTTTCATTTTTTTAAAAAATTTTGAATTGTAGTTTTGTTGAATTTTATTAATTTTTGAGATACGTTTTCCTGTGTTTTGGATTATAGGGTAGAAAAAATTGGGTTTGAGAAAGTTTGTTTAAAACTAAAAGAGTAATTTCCAAATTCTACATACTTTTTTTTAATGATAGACAAAATGTTATAAATAACTTTTATTAAAAAATGAATATTTTCATAAACTTACCTTTTGAATTTCCGAGAAAAATTGTATTGTTTTCATTTTGGCATGACACAAATTATATATATTACATTTAGATAAGACTTTTCTATGTATCGTGTGGGTTAGTAAGTAATATATTATAAAAGTTGAATCCCACTTATCAACTCTAGGACATTTACATTGTTTAACTATTGTATCCATTTTATGACTATCGACATGCTTGTAGTATTGCTCTATGTTTTCCATGGTAATGCTAATATCCATTACTTTGGAATTAAAAAATTCTCTCAGTTGAAGCCTATACCTTGATGTGATCCCATTCTTAGGAAATCTTGCAACCTAATTCAAATCATGCTAGCCAATATATATATATATATATATATAGGGTTGGGTTCAAGTTACACCTGGTGTAACTTTATGTAATGTTACACTATCCAATATTTTTTAATTAAATGTGAATTTTTATAAATCACCCTCTAGAATACATTATTTTCGTATATTCTTCATGCTTACAAAATCTAAAGATGATTAATGATCAATGGTCATGTCATCAATCAATTGTTTCAATTCAAGTTTTTGTAGCTTAAAATAATACATAAAAGATGAGTTTATAGATCGAATGATAAATTATCTCCGATTGGCATGAAAATTGGCTTGTATGTTAAGAATATATAGTACATGTAATTCAACGGTTGGATTTTCAAAATATGAATTCAATAATAAGTTATTGTGTGGTGTAACATTGTTTAGAATTATATCAAGTGTAACTTGAGTTATTAGCATGTATATCTGGAGGTTTTTTTTATATTTTATTTTATTTTATTTTTTAAGGAGATTTGGTTAATTGGTTTTGTGAAGAAGAAATTGACAGTAAACACTCTCCTAAGTTCTTTCTAATTAATAAGCGAGAGAAACATAAAAGATGCTATATATATTAGGATAGTTGAGGTGGACAATATGTTTTTTTAACCGTTAGATTTCATACGGATCTACAGTGTAAAAAAGGTGTAACATTTGCAAAATTATACCAGGTGTAACTTAAACTCATCTCATATATTAAAACATAATAGAATGATTTTGTAAAGTCCAACACAATTTAAATATTATTACCATAATTAGCTTAAACTTATCTCAAGGTAAAAAAGCATAAATTTAGCTCTCATTCTTAGTTCAATATGTTCTTTATATTTATCAAAACAAAGTGGAATGATTTTGTACCCTTCTACATGAACTAAATCATCTTACGTTATTTAGTTTAAACTTATCTCTTATTTTGAGTTCAATTTGGCTATGATATGTTGCTCTTCAATCCATGATACTCCTTAAATATACAAAAAATGTGATAGAAATAACATAAGAAATATAATAGATAAATAAAAAGGGAAAGTAACTAGCCATGCTATTTTATTTTATAAAATGATTAGCCTGCTCAGTGTAATGCATATTTCTTTTGTACATTTTCTTATATTCATGTGCATAAGCTTTTTACAAGTTTTAGAAGTTCTTTAAATCATTAGAATGGAGAAGATTAATATATGAAGATTGAGAAGTATTTTCAAGATAATAGCAACAATATTTTGTGCTAGTAAAGCTATTTCGATAGCATTGCTTACAAAACCAAAACTATTAAATATGAAACTACTACCATAAATTTTTTTTTCTTTAGAACAATAAGTGATAAATGGATGTTAGGTTGTCTATTTTTCATTCTAAGTAGTTGTTTATAGTCATTTTGGGTGATGATGCTAGTATTACTAATCAAATTCTCTTATATTATTTTACTTGTAATTTGATCAGTAAAATTTTATTTACTTTCGCATAGGTCAAACTTTTTTTTTTTTTTTTTTTTATAAGATAGAATTTCTACTCTAGCATAATCTAAGTGTATATGTGTGGAGCTCTCTCCAGAAGACTCGAACCCCAGCTCTTGCCCCTCACACCCCACAAGTATTTATACTTGTAGAGTAACCACTGCACCATGGGTGCACGGTGGTCATAGGTCAAACTTTTTAGCAAGTGTTCCTAACTTTATATATATATATATATATACACACACTTGGATGCTTTCCTTGGCAATTCTACAATAAAAAATGCATTACTCTTGCAATATAATTTATAATTTATTGCATTAATTGTTGACATGTAATAATTATAATTTAAGATCTTTCTCTCTTCCTTCTTACTAGGACATATTTTAACAACTATTATCATATTGTACACCACAATATGAATTGGATCTACAGTTAAACCTTTTTTTTTTAGGCTTAGTGCAATATGATTAGTTGTTAAATATGTAGATCCAATATTGTATTTAGGCTTGGTGTTCGCCACAATATGAATTGGATCTAAATATGCATTATCATATAGTAGGTGAAGAATATGATAATTAATAGTTGTTAAATATGCAATATGATATATAATATCATATTGATTAAGATCTACTATACATTTAGCTTCCTTAGTTTCTAACTTTTTTTTTTTTTTTTTTTTTAATTGTGTGGAAAGGAAAAAAAAAATTAGTATATGCTTTGAGGAGAAAAAATTATGTAATAGTTGATTCCCATATATGAATTTAGAGATTATCAAAATATAAATTGTTATAGTGTTTGTAGGGTCCCGATTTGGGGTCCAAGCCCAACAGGTAAGTGACTCTGGCCCAAGGAATCCAAACAATGAATTTTTAGAGAAGTGGGTTACAGAATTAGGCCTTGACAAAGTGCATGCTAATGAATGTTGGGCCACGCAACAATTATAAACAGGAAAACCTTCTCTATGTCCGTTTTATGTATGATCCGAGGAGACGTGGGAGATATATCTCAGTCCTTGCTTGGTGATTCTAGTTTTTCCCTTCTTTTTCTATATTCCATCCTCCCCCTCTCCATGGGGAGTCTTCCCTCTTATATAGCCCCTTTTAAGTCATTAGGACCCTACACTTGTTGATCATCTGGGCCTTCACCTGCCTGCTTGTCCCATCGGACATCTCCCCCGCCTTTCTGTGAGTTGCAGTAGTCAAGATAACACTGTTCACAAGTCCCCTCCCCATTAATGCGGCCGAAAAAGTAGCTATCAAGCATTTAATGTAGCTGCCTGTAGCCTCTCACTTGACCTCATACACTGTCACCCTTCTTACGGGCTTGGGGGACTCATCCCTGTTACCAACATTCGCTGGAGTGAGCTCTCATAGCTGGCAGAAGACATGTTCGAGCCACATTTGATACGTCCGAGGAGACCTTCCTCCTCGGATCGCCCCTTAAATGACTGAACCCATGAAAATTGGGCCTGGAGCCTTTATCATACCTACACCTTCTTCTCGGGCTCGGTAAATCTTCCCATACTGGGCCCAAGGCCCATTGTATGACCTTGGGCCTCTACCCCTACAATAGCCCCTCAAAATTCCGGGTTTTCCCTCTCATCCGTGGAGAAAAGGTGGAATTTTGACATTTGTGTGACGCCTTATTATAATTTTCCGCTTCCCGCGCGTGGGACTATTGTCTTACGTGCCTCATTATTGCCTCTGGCGCTTCGTAATCCACGAGGCGCTATTAATTGCGCTGGGCAGCTTAATGTTCCTAGCATCCAATGGTGGGGAAATTGATCTAACGGTGGGCATTTCCCCAATTTTTGGGGGCGGGAGCAATCCTGTTCAGTTTTTCTCCGCTATATATATATAAGGTTTCTGTGGGGAGTTTTCTTTTAGAAAAATCACTTAAACGCTCCAGAGCACTTTAGCATTCTGTCTCGCAAAACAGTCACAAGTCCACAGTCACATCCTTGAAGATTTCTGGTGGATTCTTCGAAAGCTTGGAAGATTTAAAACCTGCGTTCACCGTAAGTGTTTATTTCCTCGCATTACTAACTCTCCTCCGTTAAAAAAGAAAAACCCTTTCCATGCCACCTAAGGCTAGTAAGATGGGTAGGTTTCAAAGCCTGGTAGACTCTCCGGCCGGTATGGAAGGTTTCAGGGCCAAATACCGTATCCCGCCGGGAGTGGGTCTAGAATACTGCTCCTCGGAGGAGATTTTACTCAAGAGGAAAACGGGGCAGGTCGCCATCCCTATGATTGCTTTCATAGAGGGAGGAATGACAATTCCCATGGGGAGTAACTAGGGATTACCTTCGTGGTCATAGGCTGGCCCCTCACCAGTGCGCCCCGAACATGTTCCGGATCCTAGGGTGCGTAGACGCTCTAAATGAACAGATGAACCTCGGCCTCACATGGCGCGATGTAGTTCACCTGTACAAGTGCCATTGCCTCAATGAGTTGTATTACCTGAAATCCAGGTCCGACGAGGTGAGGTTGATATCCTGCCTTCCCAAGTCCAACAAAGGCCTGAAGGATGACCATTTGATTGTCTCCGGAGCATGGCACGACAGTCTTCATTGCCCAGTTAGGGCGGGAGCACCAAGTGGGGCACCATAGGGTCAAATCCCCTAGCGGGGATCTTAGTTTTGAGCTTTCATTTCACTTCTGCATTGGTTTTAACTATTTGCCTCCTCGGACTGACACATACCTCTCTTTGGGCGTTTTGCAGATAAGAAACACAAAGCTCCTCGGCTAAGTTTGGTCAACGTCCCAGCCCTCAACTATCTGCTCAGGTCCGAGATCTTTGTGAGCGAGGACAGACAATTGCGCGCTGCTCACCTTATCTTAGATTACGAGCCCCTTTCTCGTGCTTTTGTGGACGTAGGCCAGGCAATAAGGGCTGGAAGTTCCCGGTTAGCACGCATAGACGTCTCTAAGCCCGGTTTCCTTTCCCAGAGAGACCTACCACCAGTCCAACTGCCGATCCAGCGCGCTCCCCAGGAAGTAGCTGCTGCGAGAGAGGTAATTGACTCATCCCACTCATCTCTCGAGGCGGAGATCGATCAATTCCATTTCACTGAAGAAGGTGAAGCGCAAACTAGGCTTGTGGAGCTCTCTGATTCCGGCTCGGATCTTGACCATTCCTCGGCTGCTCACTCGCTTGGCCTGATAATTGCTCGGATTGATTCGAGCCAAGAAGTTGAAAAAGAAGGAATGGATTTGAAGCAAAGGTCCGGTTTGAGAAGGCTACTGTCCAACAGGAACAAGGGACAGTCCTCTAAGGATGCCCCCAAGGAGCAGGCTCCAGCTAGACTTCCCCCTCCTCCTCCTTCGTCCACCGACCCCTCACTACAACCTATTCCCAATCTGAGGCGGAAGAGGCCAGTGGAAGAACTAGAGGAGGGTGAGGTCGGCCCTCAACAAGCCAAACAACAGAAGAAAGGAAAAGAGTCTAAGGACAAGAGGGCAAAGTCCACTGACAGCCGAGATGAAGCTGCGCTGAGGAGGGCGCAACGCACTTGGTGCCCGCGGTTGGAACTAGATGGTGCTCCCATCCCTTGGGATGCAACCCTTTGGGAGTCCCAACGGGGACAGGCGTCGTACCTCGCCGAGGCCCTGCAGCAGCCCCTGCTTCTACCCCGCGACATGGACGGGCTCAGAAAAACGGGGCAGCCAGACCTCTTCAAGTCTTTGAAGAGGGATCTCGCTATGGTAAGACACAAGTCCCAGCTAGGTTGGACACCTTACTCCATCCTTATCTAGCCGTTGTTCACGTTTTAATGATACTTTTGTTAATTCTGTGCAGGTCACCCAGCAAATCTTCGTGGCCAAAGAGCGGGCGAAAAATGCACGGGACGAGGTGAATGCTTAGGCTCAATCCCGGATAGCCGCGGAGAAAACTGCTACTATCCTTAGGCTAGAAAAAGAGAGCCTGAAAGAAAAGCTTAAGGAGGCTATAAGGGATCGGGACAGCGCCAATGCAGGTCTCGAGAGTACAATGAAGCAGGCTGAGGACATGCGCCAACAGCTTCATTTATCGGAAATAAACCTTGCGACCGAGAAGCAAATGGTCTCGGATCTCAAGGCGCAGCTGCTACAGGTGAAAGAAGGGGCTAGATTGGCCAGGGAGGCGGCTGAGGCTGCGGTGGCGGCCTCTTATGAACGGGGAGTGATGGATACTGAAGCCAGGCTGACCGAAGAGGTAGCTGTGGTTTGCAGGGACTATGTTACTGAGTCCTGGGGAGTTGCCATGGATCGGGCAGCAGTTCTCGTGGACTCCGACCTTAGGAGGATCGAGAGTATCTTCTTCCCAGAGGATATTTGCGAGATCCCTAGCTCGGATCCCCCAGTGGATCTCCCCTCTGCTCAAACCGTTCTTCCCAGTTCCAATATGCCAGAGGGAAAGAGTGGAAACGAGGAGGTGCAGCCACCAGCCAGGGATAAATCGCCAGAGGACGCCCTTACGATAAGGGACGTTGTTGCACAAGCTAAAGAAGCCGGCCCCAAACCAATGGCCAAGGAAGAAATCCCCTTGGCCGTTGTCCCTGCCAAGAGCTCAGCCCAAGACAAAATTTAGGGCATTAGTGTAGGGTTTCGCTTGTAGTTGTTTTTGCTTTTCATTTGCTTAGGCTTCGTTAATGCTTGTAAAACGAAACATCCTGGGACTTAATGAATGATATAATTTCTTTTGCGTTTTGTTTTGTTGCTTCCATTTTGCCTTTGTTATGAATGAATCTTGACTATGTCATTAGACTTCCGAAGACAAGCCATTACTTGTAATTTAAGCAATGCGATTAAATATGAACGAAAGAAGTAGCAGTTAATTTTGCCAAAACTGTGGTCCGAGGGAAGAAGGGCTTGGGTACCTTTCAACACTTAGATAGATACCTCGTAATGGTTAGTTCCCACCAAGCCTGTGGTCCGAGGAGCCATGCAGCGTTTGGGTTCCGTTTAACACTTAGGTAGATATGGTTAATTTCCACCAAGCCTGTGGTCCGAGGTGCCATGCAGCGCTTGGGTTCTGTTTAACACTTAGATAGATATGGTTAATTTCCACCAAGCCTGTGGTCCGAGGTGCCATGCAGTGCTTGGGTTCTGTTTAACACTTAGGTAGATATGGTTAATTTCCACCAAGCCTCTGTGGTCCGAGGAGCCATGCAGCGCTTGGGTTCTGTTTAACACTTAGATAGATACCACGTAGTGGTTGATTTCCACCAAGCCTGTGATCCGAGGTGCCATGCAGTGCTTGGGTTCTGTTTAACACTTAGGTAGATGTGGTTAATTTTCACCAAGCCTGTGGTCCGAGGTGCCATGCAGTGCTTGGGTTTTGTTTAACACTTAGATAGATACCTCGTAGTGGTTAATTTCCACCAAGCCTGTGGTCCGAGGTGCCATGCAGTGCTTGGGTTCTGTTTAACACTTAGGTAGATATGGTTAATTTCCACCAAGCCTGTGGTCCGAGGAGCCATGCAGTGCTTGGGTTCTGTTTAACACTTAAGTAGATACCTTATAGTGGTTAATTTCCACCAAGCCTGTGGTCCGAGGTGCCATGCAGTGCTTGGGTTCTGTTTAACACTTGGGTAGATGTGGTTAATTTCCACCAAGCTTGTGGTCCGAGGTGCCATGCAGTGCTTGGGTTCTGTTTAACACTTAGATAGATACCTCGTAGTGGTTAATTTCCACCAAGCCTGTGGTCCGAGGTGCCATGCAGTGCTTGGGTTCTGTTTAACACTTAGGTAGATATGGTTAATTTCCACCAAGCCTATGGTCCGAGGAGCCATGCAGCGCTTGGATTCTGTTTAACACTTAGGTAGATACCTCGTAGTGGTTAATTTCCACCAAGCCTGTGGTCCGAGGAGTCATGCAGTGCTTGGTTTCTGTTTAACACTTAGGTTTTCTTGACATAGCTAGTTTTCCCATAGGTTTGAGTCTGAGGACCATGCAAGACCTTGGTTCTGTCTAGTACTTAATGGGGAAATAAAATACAAGACATAAAATCACAATGGGCTCAGAACTCAAATGAAAGAGATGCTTTTATTAATAGTAATACCTTTTGAGGTTATTTACATTCCATGGGCGGGGTACAGTTTTTTCATCTAAATCTTCTAAAAAGTAAGCCCCTATGCCCGCCACCGAGGTGATACGATACGGTCCTTCCCAATTCAGTCCAAGCTTTCCCCACACGGAATTTCTTGCAATGCCCAGGACCTTTCTTAGCACTAAGTCCCCTGGAGATAGTGGTCTCGGCCTCACCTTAGCGTCATATCCTTGTTTAAGTTTATGCTGGTAGTAGGCGAGCTGGACCATTGCTCTGTCCCTCCTCTCTTCGATGACATCCAAACTTTTTTCCAGCAACCCGTTGTTAACATCAGGAGAGAATGTGCTGGTTTTGAGTGTTGGGAAGTTTGTTTCTAGAGGGATGACAGCCTCAGCTCCGTAGGTCATCGAAAAAGGAGTTTCCCCCGTGGATCTCCGTGGTGTGGTGCGATATGCCCACAGGACATGAGGCAATTCTTCCACCCATCTCCCCTTCGCGTCATCCAATCGCTTCTTTAGCCCGTTTACTATGACCTTGTTCATGGCTTCGGCCTGCCCGTTCCCCTGTGGGTAAGCCGGTGTGGAATATCTATTCGTGATTCCCAATTCGCTGCAATACCTTCTGAAGGCTTTACTATCGAACTGGAGACCGTTGTCCGATATTAGGGTGCGAGGAACTCCGAATCTGGTGACGATGTTCTTCCAAACAAATTTCTTCATATCTACGTCTCTAATGTTTGCCAGAGGCTCGGCCTCAACCCATTTTGTGAAATAATCTGTATCAACCTTTTGTTCCTCACTGCTTTAGGAAATGGTCCTAGGATATCCAAGCCCCACTGTGCGAACGGCCAAGGGCTGGACACCGGGTTGATGTATGTTTGGGGCGAACCTCTGGCATTGGTCGCACTTCTTCACGTATTCGTGTGCCTCTTTCTGCATGCTCGGCCACCAATAACCTTGGGTTAGGGCTCTATGGGACAATGATCTTCCCCTTGTATGGCTCCCGCAAACTCCTTCGTGCAACTACTCTAGGATAAACTTCGTGGCATCTGGGTGTACACATAACAAGTACGGCCCTGAAAATGAGCGCTTATACAATTTCAAATCCTCGGATAGCCAGAATCTAGGAGCCTTTCTTCTAATCTTATCGGCCTCGCTCTTCTCCTCAGGAAGCACGTCGTCCTTTAGAAATAGTATTAGAGGATCCATCCAGCTAGGTCCTGCCCTGACACTATGAACGTGCGTCGACTCGGCTTTCACTACTAAGGATCTAGGTAGATCTTCCACAAGTATAACACGAGGCAGGCTTTGCGCCGAGGAGGTTGCTAATGTGGCAAGTGAATCAGCATGGGTGTTTCCGCTCCTGGACACATGCATTAGGCTGAAGAAGTTAAATCGCGCCTGTCCCCGCTGAGCTTGGGCTAGGTACTCTTGCATTCTTCCATCTCTCGCCACCAAATCTCCATTCACTTGTCCCACAACAAGTCTTGAGTCCGAGAACATCTGTATGGATTTCCCGCCCAGTTTCTCCACCATAGACATTCCTTCTAGCAGGGCCTTGTATTCTGCCTCGTTATTCGTGGCCGAGAAGCCCAATCTCAACGATTTTTCAATTGCAATCCCCTCAGGGGAAATGAGGACAAGCCCCACCCCAGAGCCCCTTTGATTGGCTACGCCATCCACATATGCCTTCCAATAGGAGGGGCTCTGATGGGAGATTGCGCCAACCGATTTTTCATCCATGTGTAGGGTTTCATTCCCTTCTTTTGATGAGGGTTCAGCAAACTCTGCCACTAGGTCCGCAAGAACCTGGCCTTTAATGGCGCTGCGAGGCATGTACTTGATGTCGAAGGACCCAAGAATGGTCCTCCATTTGGCTACTCTCCCTGTGTAATCGGCACTTCTGAGTATTGATCTGAGCGGGAGTTGGGTTAGTATAACTACGGTGTGCGCCTGAAAGTAATGGGGAAGCTTTCGCATCGCTTGTACGATTGCCAGAATTGCCTTTTCTAGGGGGAGGTAACGAATCTCTGCCTCATGCAGCGACTTGCTCACATAATAGACAGGTCGTTGTGTGCCGTTGTCCTCTCGGATCAGTACCAGGCTCACTGCGTGGGGTGCTACCGCAATATAAGCAAATAGTACCTCATCGGCCTCAGGACTGGACATGATTGGTGGCCGAGACAAGTACTCCTTAAGCTTCTGGAAAGCTGCGGCGCATTCTTCAGTCCACTCGAAACCTTTCCACTTGTTTAATAAGAGGAAGAAAGGCCTACACCTGTCAGCCGAGCGGGAGATAAAACGATTTAAGGCAGCTATCATGCCAGTGAGTTTCTGGACTTCCTTGGGGTTCCGGGGGGGCTGTATGTTATGAATAGCTTTAATTTGATCGGGATTGACCTCGATACCTCTATGGGTCACCATGTAACCCAATAATTTTCCTAACCCCACCCCAAATGAACACTTGGACGCGTTCAGGCGCAGCCTGTACTTTTTCAGAATTTCAAAGACATCACCAAGATCACTGACGTGGTTGAATACCAGCTTGCTCTTCACAACCATGTCATCTATGTAGACCTCGATGCTTTTACCCATTTGTAGTTCGAACATCCTGGTCATCATCCTCTGGTAGGTCGACCTGGAATTCTTTAGGGCAAAGGGCATCACCTTATAGTGGTAATTTCCAACGGGGGTGACGAAAGCCGTTTTTTCTTAATCCTCGGTTGCCAGGGGTATCTGATGGTAACCCTGGAAGGCGTCCAAAAAACTCATTCGAGGGTGTCCCACCGTAGAAACCACCAAATGGTCTATCCGAGGCATGGGGAAAGGATCCTTCGGGCAGGCCTTATTCAGATCTGTAAAGTCCACGCAGACCCGCCATTTCCCGCTCTTCTTCTTTACTACGACCGTGTTGGCCAACCACTCGGGGTAAAATACTTCCTTAATTGCCCCTGCTCTCTTCAACTTTGTAACCTCCTCTCTAACGGCGTCCGCATGCTCTTTCGACGGTCGACGGGGAGGTTGCTTCTTGGGTTTCGCGGCTGGGCTAACATTCAGGTGGTGGCAAATGAAATCTGGATCGACCCCCGGAGCCTCGTAAGCATCCCATGCAAACATGTCCAAATTCTGTCTGAGAAATTCAATTAGTATTTCCTTCTCTTCGGACGGCAGCTCTGAGCCGACCTGAAAGAATCTTTCTGGGTCAAAGGTAATAAGAACTTTCTCCAACTCCTCACAACTTGCTCTCTCGGCAGGTCCCTCGCTACACGAGGCAACGGCCGGGGTTGTTAATTGCTATAGGCCGTTCTCCGCTGAGGTGGAGGGTTCGGTACTCGATCGTCGTGAGATGGCGGACACCATGCATTGCCAGGCCATGACTTGATCTCCCACTATTTCCTTCACTAGACCCTCGGACGGATACTTCACCTTTTGGTGTAAGGTTGATGGCACAGCCCCTAGAGCATGAAGCCATGGTCTGGCTATGATGGCGATGTAAGGGGAGTAAGCATCCACTACTATAAAGTCAACCTCCACTACGTCCGAGCCCGTTTGCACAGGCAGCCTAATCAGGCCTTTCGGAGTAACAGTTTTTCCCTCGAAACTTATTAAAGGGGAGTCGTATGCCGTCAAGTCTTCTGGTTTTAGCTTCAACCCCTTGTACAAGTCCGGATACATTACTTCCACGGCGCTGCCCTGATCGACTAGCACCCTCTTTACGTCATACCCCCCGATCCTGATCGTGATGACTAGAGCATTATCGTGGGGCTGGATGGTTCCCAGTTTGTCCTCATCCAAGAATCCGATTAGGGGTGTGGCTATCCCTCTAGCCCTCTTAGGCTCTCGAATATCAGCCTCAGCGGGCAGTCGGCCCACTGACATCACTCTGAAAGGCTGAGAGCCGGTTCTCCCTGGTATGGCAAGAATGACATTTATCGTGCCAATGGGCGGTCTCAATGTACTTTGCCTTGTTTCGACGTTCGACTCCTCCTGCCATTCAGCGGGATGGTACAGGAGGTGTCTCAGCTTTCCCTCTCGCACCAATTTGTCCAAGTGGTATTTCAAATTTCTGCAGTTGTCAATAGTGTGGCCCGGCTCTCGGTGATATTCGCAAAACAGATGCTGGTTTCGTTTAGTGGGGTCGCCTGCCATCCTACTTGGCCATTGAAAGAACGGTTCATTTTTCACGTTCTCTAGGATCTTGTGTAATGGTTCTCGGAACACAGTATGGACTGCTTGTGCTCCTGTGGATCCTGATTGCTCTGAGTAATCCCTTCTCGGCACGTTACTATTGTTAAAACGGTTCGACCTGAAGTCCTTCCTCTCCTGAGGGACAACCTTCGCTTTTCCCTTCGCTGTCTGCTGGTCCTCTTCGACCCTTTTGTATTTGTCAATCCGGTCCATGAGCAGGCGCACGCTGGTGACCGGTTTTCCAGTCAAGGACTTTCTTAAGCCGTGCTCTGTCGGCAAGCCCCTCTTAAAGGTGCTGATGGCGACATCGTCGTAATTTCCCTCTATCTCGTTATATACCTCCCAATACCTATCCGAGTAGGCCTTGAGGGTTTCACCTTCTCGCATGGACAAGGACAGGAGGGAATCTAAGGGCCGAGGAACCCTGGTGCTTGTTATGAAACGAGAACCGAAAGCTTGAGTCAATTGCTTAAAAGAATTTATGGAGTTTGGCTTGAGGCCATCAAACCATCTCATCGCCATGGGTCCCAAGCTGGATGGGAATACCTTGCACATCAATGCCTCGTCCCTGGAGTGGACGGCCATTCTCTGGTTAAACTGGCTTATGTGCTCTACTGGGTCCGTGCGACCATTATATATAGTAAAGGCAGGTTGGTGGAATCGTCGAGGAAGCTCGGCCTTCTCTATCCTTCGCGTGAAGGGTGACTAGGAGATACGGTCCAACGCCTTACTCATGGCGTCATTTGCTAGGCCCTTGTAAGATGGGCTTTTGTGGCTGCGTTTGTGAGGCTGCTCTTCCTCATAGGAGAAAGTTTCACTTGGCGGGGTTCTCGATCTTTGTCTGTACTCATTGTCCTCCTCAACGCTAGTGTTCGGACTAGGGGAAGGACGCCTTCGTTGCGCCTGACGTAATTTTTTCTTTAAGTCGTCGATTTCTTGCTGTAGAGCCTTGTTATCGTTTCGCTTTTGGGATGCGTGACCTTTGCCTTTCAGGCGACTTCTGCTCGTGTGAGAGGTGTTTACGCTACCCTCTCGTTGCTTGTCTTGATCTTTCTCGCGTTCTAGGTTCAAGAAGTTGTTCTGCCGTTGGGAGCCTGCTTGGCGCGGAACTGATCCTTCCATCTCTAATGGTCTTACTTGTCGAGGCACAAATACTCCCCACAGACGGCGCCAATTGTAGGGTCCCGATTTGGGGTCCAAGCCCAACAGGTAAGTGACTCTGGCCCAAGGAATCCAAACAATGAATTTTTAGAGAAGTGGGTTACAGAATTAGGCCTTGACAAAGTGCATGCTAATGAATGTTGGGCCACGCAACAATTATAAACAGGAAAACCTTCTCTATGTCCGTTTTATGTATGATTCGAGGAGACGTGGGAGATATATCTCAGTCCTTGCTTGGTGATTCTAGTTTTTCCCTTCTTTTTCTATATTCCATCCTCTCCCTCTCCATGGGGAGTCTTCCCTCTTATATAGCCCCTTTTAAGTCATTAGGACCCTACACTTGTTGATCATCTGGGCCTTCACCTGCGTGCCCGTCCCATCGGACATCTCCCCCGCCTTTCTGTGAGTTGCGGTAGCCAAGATAACACTGTTCACAAGTCCCCTCCCCATTAATGCGGCCAGAAAAGTAGCTATCAAGCATTTAATGCAGCTGCCTGTAGCCTCTCACTTGACCTCATACACTGTCACCCCTCTTACGGGCTTGGGAGACTCATCCCTGTTACCAACATTCGCTGGAGTGAGCTCTCATAGCTGGCAGAAGACATGTTCGAGCCACATTTGATACGTCCGAGGAGACCTTCCTCCTCGAATCGCCCCTTAAATGACTGAACCCACGAAAATTGGGCCTGGAGCCTTTATCATACCTACACCTTCTTCTCGGACTCGGTAAATCTTCCCATACTGGGCCCAAGGCCCATTGTATGACCTTGGGCCTCTGCCCCTACAGTGTTGTTTAATAGTTCTCACGTGATAAAATGGAAACAAAGTTTGTATAAATTTCTCATCAACTTCTCCAAAAATGCAAAATAATGTTCGATTTCACATGAAATAATGAAGATTCATTTTTTGTGTTCTAATCAAAATTATACATTCTCCAATTTTTATTGTGTTGCATTTTGATGCATATCTCTATCCTGCCATATATAATAATTGAAAGTAAAATGCAGCATGTGTCCTTGCCAAAAAATACAAAAAAAATCAAGACATAGACTTTTTACCTGCAAAAGATATATTATATATTACAATGAAATCACATTATTTTGAGATGAATTTAAGATTATTACTTATAAGTCTTAGCTATTATTCTCATTTTTCGCTTAAAAAAAAAAGAAATATATATACATATACATATACATACATATATATATATATATATATATATATATATATATATATAAAAGTCAATTTTTCCCCTACTAGTTTATAAAAAATCTAACATACTATAATATTTTTCATGCATAAACATGGTGAAATGGTGAGTTGAACATCTACATTAATACTATCAAGTCCACATCACATCACGTGACGACAAAAGGTAATATTATTTCAATTTCTATGACGACAAAAAGTAATATCATTTCAATTTCTATCAAGAATCATGTGATGTGATATGAAAACTCCTACTACCACGTCATAACCTGAATAGTAATCCCAATCTTTATACTTCATATATTATTTAGCATTTTTGCATATATTATGCTGACTTTCACCGTCTGTTCCAATGACATATCCTCGGAATATCTACATCACCATCCACGTACCAACAACTTTTGATGGCAAATGTTCAAATATATTAATAGAAAAACTGGAAGTGATGGCCAATCAACGTGAAAGACGCGCAAGAAATAATTTCTTATTTTGGAAAGTACACTCACAGTCTTGCCCAAAGTAACACGGCAAGAGAGTGCATGAGAAAGTATCTTCGCTGAAACTTCCAAATTCTTATAAATTATGAATACCAACAGACCACTTTGAAATGCAATCTCTCTCTCTCCCTCTCCCTCTCCCAATTCAGTTATGTCAAGTCCCCATAATTTTCTGTCCAATATCGATATGCAGAAGCACCAAGTTGATCCAAGTAAGTTTCAAAGAATTTTGATTCAGGATGAGAAAATTCTAGTAACCGAATATTATATAATTGCAATTATTAACATTTTGTAATATTTGGTTGCAGAATTTGTTGCCGACAACTCGGACCCTTGTAGTCCTACAATCAGTGAAGAAAGAAGTCAATCACTAGTAGACTACTCATTTTTCCCATCAGACAAGTCGGAGTTTGGTAGTTGCAGTCGGATATGGAATGAAACAAATCCAGACGACTTCTCTGTTTCCATTTCAACACTATTCCCAGCCAACAACTCTAACAGTGACGCTAATTCAGATTCAAATGAAACACCTCCAAGATTATGTCATTATTCCAATTCCATAGTATCATTCTTCTCACCTGCCAGATCTCAAACAGACAGTAGTTCAGAAAATAATGAGATAATAATTCCAAATCCTTCCATTACAATACCCTCCTCATTTTCTCACTTCTTTCCCCTACCTAATGGACAAACAAGTCTTTCCATTCCGTTAATCTTCCCACCCACCATGACTGAGACTGAAACAGAAGAAAGTTGTTCAGAATCTAACAAAACACCTCGTGCAGCAGCACAATTCTCTTGTTCCATAGTGTCACTCTTCCCACCAGCCAGGTCTCAAACAGACAGTAGTAGTTGTGAAAATTATGAAATAATTCCCACTGATCGTTCCATATCAGCAAGCCCTAGACGAACAATCCGAACAGCTATCTTCAAACACTTGACTGAGTTTCTTAAGCCAAAAAGCAATAATAGTCTAAAATTCTCTCATCCCAAAAAAAATTCCATACTGTCAGCGTTTTCCGCAGCCAAAGAATTGATCGATATTATTCATAGCAAACAATTTCCTTTGCAAATGCTACTTAAAGCCACTAACAACTTCTCAAAAGATAACAAGATTGAAACACGTAGCTCTGGCTCTGCCTACCGTGCCATTTTAAGTGATGGCCGAGAAGTGGCTGTTAAGCGCAAGGACAATTACCATGCTTTCCTATGTGAATTGAAAACTTTGTCCCGCCTCAATCACAGTAATCTTATTCGCTTGTTGGGATATTGTAAGGATAGAAACGTACGCATATTGGTCTACAAGTACATGAAAAATGGGACCCTCTATGATCATCTTCATGAGCTAAAAAGTACTCCTCTAATGTCATGGGCAACTCGGATTAAGGTGGCACTAGACGCAGCTAGAGGCATTGAGTACCTACACGTGTATGCAGTACCACCAATCATACACCGCAATATCAAGTCGTCTAACATATTACTAGATGACACATGGACTGCCAAGGTGTCTGATTTCAGCCTATCTGAGGAGGCTCCGGATGATGAAAAGTCACACCATTGGTCTGATGACAATTATCCGGTCGTGGGCACTATTGGTTACATGGACCCTGAGTACTTTGTTCTTCAAAAGTTGACGACCAAAATTGATGTGTACAGCTTTGGAGTAGTATTGCTAGAAATGTTGTCTGGGTACAAGGCAATTCATTACCTTGAAAATGGTGAGCGTCGGACTTTAGTTGATTTTGTAGTGCCATATATTGTTCGGCATGAAATTCACAGGGTGTTGGACCCAAAAGTAGCACCACCTACCCCATTTGAAATGGAGGCACTAGCATATGTTGGGTTCCTAGCATTGGTTTGTGTAAGTCTAAGAGGTCAAGATCGCCCCTCAATGACTGAGATTGTAAATAGCCTAAAAAGTGCTTTGGACGCGTGTAGATCCGAATGGTGAAGAGTGTTCATTTAATGGTGACACCTTACACAACTGATACGTTCCATCATTGAAAATTTCTTCTGCTCAGATTTCAGGCATCTACAACATGATCGATGAGTGAAGGAAAGATACTTGCGGTTTCCACACCAATTTAACTTTCTTTACTTATTTTAGAAAGAAAAATTAAAAATTCTAGAAAACACTTCCTTGTATTCTTTCTTGTAAGATCTGGACAATATTGTGCTGCCCAACTAAAACACACATATTCTCCTTGTGTGGTCATTAAATTACTGTGAAGCTTGTGTACCCCCGCAGCCTATACCACTGGATCAATTGGCATTTACAATATGATGCTTAATTCAGGACAAAATTTGTGCACTTGTGTATATATATAATGTTATTGTGCATTATCTTGGTTACAGACTTAAGTTTTTTAAGCTAAGTGGTGTATCTATTCTATATGTTATATTGATTATTCAAGAAATCTCCCAAAGATGTTTTTCTAACCAACAAGTGTTTTCAGATCCAATAATTAAAGGGCATGTGCTCATTAGTGAATTCCACCAAGTACATCATGGAAGACTTAAATGCCTCCACCCATGGTTGAGCAAAAGTTCTCTTAGTGGTGATTCAAGGTAACTGTGTATTGGTGACTCTCATAATTGTGCAAAGGAGACTCCCATTTTCGCCCCAAGCATGGTTAAGTAAAGGGCACACTAATGGTGTTGCTGATGCATCACACTTGGATTTCTAAGAAAAAAAATTTATGTTCAAAGGGGAAACTAACTGAAGTTCCACAAGTGACTTGGTAGCTAGAAGACTCACACATAAAGAGAAAGATTTGTTATAATGTTGATGTGTGAATGATGTGGTTGATTAAATAATGAAGTCTCACATTAGATACTAATCAGAAGATTAAATAGTTAATATAATATTATTAGGCCCAAACTCACGAGCTTAACTCTTTTAAGTTAAGTGATGTATCTATAAGAGTCTATATATTATATTAACTAGCTCTTGTACATCTTTAGCAAACAGTAACTTTATTTGGTGAGGAAGTTCCAAGTCTTAAAATAATTCCTTTTTTTGGGTCTTGGGCTCTTGGTATTTTCAGGTGCTGGATCTTCGGCTGCCTCAAAAGCAATCAAGGGAAGCCTTGATTTTTGAGTGGTGGGCCGAACTCCCCAAATGAACCCCGGCTTAGCTAAATCCATTTATGAAGTTTAGATCATTTTGTGACAAGCCTAACAACTCATTTTTAAACAATAAAAGCTTGAAAGCTTCAACTAATTGTTTTATCACATAAATTTTGAGCCAAAGTGTTGGTGAGAGGTGCGATTAAAAAACCTAAGAGGATCATCAATTTTTGACAATATCAATTGGAAAGGTGCTAGAAGAGACTAAAAAATCTGCTTAAGCAACATGTTTTATAATATGCTCTTTTCATTTTTTATTTTATTTTATGTGAATGCTCTTTTTACTAACCATGGTTAAACTTTGGTAAAGAGATTTTTTTAAAAAGTTGGAATATTCTGTTACTAATATTAACAGAAGGGGGGTGGGGGAGTGTTATTTTTTTCAAATTTCAAGAGAGGGGAGTTGTGCAAGCCTGTTGCCCAATGTGACTGGTTAGCCCTAAGGTCAGGCCCTCGATTTACTTGTATGAAGTGGGTAATGAGATTCCTACAATGGAAAGACATCCTAAGGCCAATCTGGAGGCCCAAATGAAAGAGTTTATGGTCTAGCCCATATCCTCCTACCCCTTTTTGTGTATACCCTAAGGAGTCCCAGGCTTGTCCCAGGCTTGATGGTGAGTTACTCCTCTTTTGTTGTTCTTCACAATTTTCTCTCGTGTGTATCTCTCGCCTTGAATTTTTCCCACCTCCCTTCTCACACCTTCAGCCCCTATTTATAGACTTCCCTTAGTGGGATTGTCATGATGATAGGGAGGCTTTTTAGGTAGGTGGGGCCCCTTCTGGGACATATTCCTAACCAGATGGGACCCACTTCTCAAGATTGATGTGACCGTCTTGAAACTTGCATCCGCTACCAATTAGTTCTTGGCAGGTGATTTTCCCCAACGCACTACCATTGCTGAATAGTCATATCCCCGATATGTAGCAAATTTCTAGACCGGTGTGTCCTACTATCTATTACTAGGCTCTGGGTTTTCGGTATATTGAAATTAATGGGCTTGGCCTCTATATCACGCCCGTACAATGGACTGGGCCTCTATATCATGCCCGTACAAGAGTATTTTTTCTTTTCAAGTTTGGGAGTGAGTGTCATTTCTCTAAACCTCAAGGGAGGAGAGTGTAATTTGCCCTAAAAATAATGGATATAAGAGTATCCCCATTGGGTAATGCAAGATGCATTGTACTGTAGTAATAAAACACTAAACATCACAAACTTCCAACTTCAAATCAACAACTTCCCACTACTTTCAACTTCCTACTTCGACAAAAATACAACTACTTTCTCTTCCACCAATTTAAAATTGAGAAAACTACTTTTACCACATTTAATTTTCCTTTGTACAGTCTCGCAGCTGGTTTGCTTTTTTGAGAATCTACAAGAAGGTATGTACGTTTTCTTCAATGTGTTCTGTGTTTTTGAATGTACAACTTACAAGATTAGTTGTAAAACCCAATTATCTTCCTATTTACATTCTTTAATACCTTTTGCTGGGAAAACTGCTTCTACCAGAATTAAAAACCTATTTATACACCTGGGTTGATTTTCTCAAAAAAGTATGCAATATTTACTGCCAAATACACCCGTTAAAAAATATAAAAAATTGGTGAAATAACCCAATTTTATGACCGTAGATGCTCTGTCTGTTTTTTATGGCCAGTCTTCTACATTTTTTTTTGTTAATTTTTTTTTATATAAAAAAAATGGACTTGGATTCTAATTAAGAACATAGGCTATAATTGAGAAGTCTAAAATAATATATTGTTCAAAATACATTTATAATTTATGTTGCTTCATATTAAGCTTTCAAAATAGCTGGACTTTTCAAACGATCTTCATGATGTTAAAAAGTAAAAACAAAGAATTTTGCATAAGTATTGGGTACTTGTTTTTTTGAAGTATTGCATTAGTTTATTGTTTGAACTTTAAATATTTCTTTTTTCTTTTATTTAATGTATTCCTTTGCCCAGATAAAATAAAATAAAATAAATAAGTGGACAAGGAAATCACTACAAGAAATTTGGATATTTTCAAAGGCTGAAACCATTGAAAAAAGTACTATAAACCATCAAAAATACTATTTTTGAATGTTGAAATAACCATTGAGAACCACCATTAAAAACTATGTCGAGAACATTTTCTACAACCTATGCAACCATCGAAAAAAAATGTTACGCTTTTATCAACAGTTAATAAATGTCGAAGTATTATAAAAAGTCGTTGAAACATATACACATAAAGATGCTTATTACTTTTTTCTACATGTACTCAGCCATTGATAAAGGGTATCTTGAGATAAATTTCAATAGTTTGTAAATGTTGAAATAAGTATTTTCTTTAAAATAAATAAATTTGAATGTGCTCTTTCAGATTGATCAAAATTTAATAACCTAATTCAAAATATAAATGTAAACACAATTGTGCAATTCCAAATTGAATTACAACAATCAATCAACTACTCTTTTAACAAAATAAGAAAAAAACTAAACAAATCATCATAACTCAACTACTCTGTTTAATGCCCTTTACATTTATAAATTTGAAATAGGAATCACTACATGCTACACAAAATCTTTTTTGAATAGTACACTTAAATGTATTTATAGTAGTCCATCCTTGTACACTGAAAGGTATTTGGAGAGTTCTTGTTTTAAATCCTCAATAGAAACCATAGTCCCACTAGTAACTGGAGAAGGAAGCTCAAACAACACCAATCTCAAAGGAAAAAAAAGCCTACATTGAGAACAAAATGACAAGAAATACTAAACACAAAAAAAAAAAAAAAAAAAAAAAAAAAACATACCTTCTCAAGGTTTGTTGCATAATTTGCTACATGCCTTCATCAAGATCATCACCAACTTCACACCTTCTCAAGGTTCTACTAGCATTAACAACATCTTCTTTGTTGGATGCTCTAAGATAATATGCCATCCTATAAACATCCCAATCAGATTAGAGCAATTACCTTGAAGGTGATGCATCCGATTAAGTATGACAGGTGTAGCCTCTACTCTAGAAAAAGTTAGAGCAGATGAAGATGTAGGGTGGAACGCATAGGCAGCATCCTTAGCAACACGAAATGCATGGATTGAAAAACTCTGGAAAGCTACAACAATCAAAAAGGTTGTTGTGGAGTTAGTCATGGATAGGGAAATTTGTGCAAAGGAGAAGTCTTCTACAAGAACAAGCCCTACTGGGGATAAGAGCTAAGCTTGGTATAGCTTAGTAGATTCTAATGTAGGTAGGTACTTTGGGATAGGCTCGTAGGGTAAGATTCCTTGTGCTTGTAACTATTTTATCTTGGTATTGGATTCTTTAGAAGTGGTGATCTGAAATTCACCTAGTGGGATTTTACCCACAAGGGTTTTCCCCATCATGATCAAATTGTCGTATCAGACTTATTTTCCATTATATTTAATATACTTTGGTGATTTGATTGTGCTTTAATCTAATCTATATGTAATTTGACTAATTAATCAAATTGAGTAATATATTAATTAACTAGAGTCAATCTATAACCCAACAAGTATTAGAGCCATGTTTCGAGACTTATAGTTTCAGTTTTTCTTGGAGTCTTGTCTCTTCAATAATACCTATTAGAAATACTAAATAATTGTATTATATTCTCTTGTAATAACATATACAAGAGTGCCTTTATATAGGAAGAAAAATGTGTGTAGTACAAGTATGTGTGATTGCTTGCTCACTCCTAAGTGTAGGAGATCGTAGCAATATAATTCTC
The DNA here is from genome assembly GCA_028535165.1 of Quercus tomentella. Lineage (NCBI taxonomy): Eukaryota > Viridiplantae > Streptophyta > Magnoliopsida > Fagales > Fagaceae > Quercus > Quercus tomentella. The sequence continues at coordinate 82,497,861 of JAPQVY010000156.1, forward strand.
GGAGTACCAAGGTCAAACCACAAGGAGCAGGGTAAATTCAAAGACAATATAATTAAATAACAATTTGGGTGAAGAACAAAAATACTTTTGCTTGGTGATTGTTAACAAGAATAATAATAAAAACTGATTTTAATCAATAATGTAAATATTAGGGCATCGGGGTGTTTCCCTATATCAATATGAAATTCTTTGTGATCTAAGAAAATATCTATTTCATAATTGATTGTTCTTATACAATTAAAAACTTATGATTCAGTTGAACTGAGACAATTCAAGAACGCATGATAACCTCGATTGATAATGCGGTTAGAAAAGTTTTTAGAAAAAACCCATTCACTTTAAAACCTGATTTCTATTTGAAACTATTAGAAATTCATCTAAACAATAAGAAAAACATGATTGAACTTATTGAAAGCACGGAAGAACTAATACATCAAAAGAAATCTAATTGAACAATCAAATATGTCGTTGATAAAATCCTAGAAAGAATCACATTAAATATTCATATCATATAAAAGAAACATAACCCCTAGCCCTAGCAAAGAGTTTAGGCTGCCGTTAAAGAAAGAAAAAATACAAGGTTTTCTCTGCCAAAATTCATTCTCACAGCCTCCCTTCAAAACCCTAATGTAGAAAGTGTCCAAAGAAAAATAACTTTTACTATTTTAATTTCCGTCCAGGTTTACAGCAGTAACTTGTGAGTTAATTTCGGCCTTCAAAACTTGAGAATTTCGAAAAACTCAAAACTGGAAAGTTGTAGATATTTAAGTCACGGTTCCAACCCATCCAGCCTTGTGTCAATTGGATTTTTGAGGAGAGAGATACGCCCAAAATACTGATCAGTGCTCAAATCAGATTTTTCCTTTTCAGATTCTGCTTCTTTGATTTCTTTCCTTATTTGAAGCTTCCAATCATGGTAGACGATCCAAGCACTCCAGCTGGACCCTTATACATTTAAGCATGGTCCTCTAGCTCCACTTTAATTCTAGTTTGGCCTCCATTCTCTCACAAATTCTTGTAAACTCATCTTTCTCACTTGATTTCCTGAAAGTAGAAAATTACACACAATGAATAGCATCTTATTCAAGAAATTATGTAAAGATAAATAATAAGGACTAATGCAAATCATGACTTAATTATACAAATTAAGCATAGTAATAAGGAGATAACGCCCACATAAATATATAACAAGTATACATTTTAAGGCGTTATCAGTGATGTACAAGTAAATTAAAGTAGGCCTAAAGCCCATATGCCTATTACACGGAACATTTATATCGCATACTTGGTTGTTTTCCTAGTTGACATGTAGTACAATCAAACTTATCCTTGGCCACAAAAACTAATAGGCCTATAAAAGCTAATTGTTGTACCCAAGAAGAGGGTGCATGACCAAGACTAGAATGCTAAAGTGCAAGAGAAGGTATAAAAGAAACTACAGCAGTAGCAACAGACACGAGCAACTGGTAAAAGACGAAGGTTGTCCACCAGAAACATATGTCCATCTCTAGGACTGGTCCCAACCTCTTGCCCCGTCCTTCAATCCTGCACAGTACACCTAGAGTGTAAAAAATAAGGCAATAAACAAGTTCAACTAATTGGCCCACATAAAACAAGTTATAGGATAGGTCAGGCACTTGGAAAACCCAAGAAACCGAAAGGTTGGAGGTCGAAATAAAACCTATACTATTACCATGTATGGTGGAACCATCAGCTATATAAATACTAAGAAGATGTGTTGTAGGTTCAATTTTAAAAAATAAGGATGGGTGAGTTGTCATGTGATTGCAACTATCCCATTCAATCTTGCGATGGACGGAGGCAGCATCTTCTTCAACTACTCCCCTGACAGAAATAGTAAGTGTACTAGGACAGTAATAGAAAATTTCCTGCAGTGTGTGAGGACGTGTAATAGCTCTAATGACACCAATTCTTCTTCCAAGATAGGTGACAAGATCAGAGCAATAATAATGGCGACAGTAGAAGGCGGAGACTTCGGAGTGGTTAACAGCAGCAAAGATGACAGAGGTAATGGAAGACACTAAGGAAGACAAGATTGCAAATAGCACACCAAAAGGTCAGAGAAATGGCTCTGATACCATGTTAGAAATACTAAATAATTGTATTGTATTTCTCTAGTAATAACATATACAAGGTGTGTTTGATAGCAGCAATGACGACATCTATAAAAGATTAGAGTAGTGGCTCTAATACCATGTTAGAAATACTAAATAATTGTATTGTATTTCCCTAGAAATAACATATACAAGGTGTGTTTGATAGTAGCAGTGACGACAACGACGAAAGGTTAGAGCAATGGCTTTGATACCATCCATGTTAGAAATGTTGAATAATTGTATTGTATTTCTCTAGTAATAACATATACAATGTGTGGTTGACAGTCGCAGTGGCTCTAATACCATATTAGAAATACTGAATAATTGTATTGTATTTCTCTAGTAATGACATATACAAGGTATGGTCAACAACAACAGCAATGATAGTGACGTTGGAGGTGTTGGAGGTGTGTGTACGATATAACATATAAAGATACACTTTAACCCAAAAAATTTAAACCTAATGGGTATGTGCTCAATTACGTTATATTAACTACTCATTTTTCTCGTTATTATTCAACGTGAGACTTCACTCAATTATGCTATATGTTATATGAATTTTCTCTATGAGATGGCCAAATGGAGCACTTTGAAAACATCTTTGTTGTTAGGCTCTATAGCTGCAACATCAATGCTTCATCACACTCTAAAAAAGCAATGAAAAATCCCAATCTATTTTAAGAATTTGTTAGTAGCAAATTTCTGGACAACAAATTCAGTCCAAAGCCCATCACTTCGGGCCACTAACCGTGAGATAAAATACCAAAAATTGTTATGTCTGGCCTGCCAAATTTATCCCCAAGGCCCATAAATTTTGAATTTTGCTAATTAAAATAATCCAATTTTGACGCATACATATTGTATGACCTAGGCTTATTACACATACTTGTGAGGAAAATGGTTCAAGAAAACCAGCCCATGGAAAGCCACTATCATTGTCACGCTTTAGTCGAAGGCCACCAGAAACTGAGAGGTAAAATTAAATCCCATGGACCTAGCTAGCAGAGCCCATGAACTTGGGCTGATTCAGTACATGGGAAAAGCCGAGGATAGGCCCTACGAAAGCTCAATGCCGAAGTCATTCCAAATGAGCATTTGGACCACAAGACCAATTGTTGAGATAGATTTGCTAAGACCCACAAAGAACTCATAAAACACCAAGCATTACCTGCAGTGTAACAAAGCCCACCTTTACACCATTCTTTCTCTCATCAAATCAAAAATAAAAATGTAACTTAGCAAGGGGCTGCTGGGACTTTCAGCTCAAGCAAATTCCAGTGAGGATCTTTCCTCTTATATAAATAATTTTAGGGTATCTAAGTTAGCCCCATTATGGACCTTTTATACAAAACAATTTGACAACAACTATTTCTTTCAATCAAATGAGCGGTCCAATTCTCTTACAATCGGAAAACCTGGGTAGCCTTGTTGAATTATACTTGGGTGGAAATTACTTCAGTGGTACAATCCCTTCAACTCTTAGTCTTTTGACTTGTCTCACTCATCTTGATTTACATTCAAATCAAATCAGCGCTACTATCCCTTCTGAAATACATAATCTGAAGAATTAAATGAATCTGCATTTGGGTACAAACAATCTTCTTAGTCCAATTTCTTCAAAAATGGGAAAGCTGAAAAATATAGTTTCTCTAGACCTTTCTAATAACATGCTCACTGGTCCACTTTTTCATACTTGACAAACCTGAGAAGCCTTGTTAAATTATACCTGGGTGGAAATTTCTTCAATGGTACAATCTCTACTGAAATTTGTAATATAAAAAGTTTAATGACTCTGCATTTGGGTGAAAACAATCTTTTTGGTCCACTTTCGTATGAGCTTTCTCGGCTAACCAGATTACAATATCTTAATCTTTCCTCAAACAAACTTTCTGGAAGGATATCAACCAATTTGGAAAATCTCGTCCATCTTTCTGTCTTAGACCTCTCACTTAACAAGCTGAGTGGACCACTCCCAACTCAAGTTACGAATTTACATGCTCTGGAGCAATTGCTTTTAAGCTACAACAACTTAATTGGAAGCATTCCTCGAGTGGCTTACCCATTTAAGTTAACTCCTATTGACCTTAGTCATAATCTGTTAAGTGGAGAAATACCTCCTCTGCTTGGGAACTTGAGCTTTTTACAGTACCTAGATCTCAGCAATAACAATTTCACTGGTAATATTCCTCCCAATCTTGTTTTCAGGCATCAAATGAATTTGTCTTACAACTCTTTGACTGGTCCACTCCCAGAGGATTTTAATTTCGTTTTTGGACCGGAAACAATTATGGGCAACAAGGATTTATGTTGTGAAAAAAATATCTCAGGCTTCCGTTATTGCTTTGGATCACCCCACATTAATATTGGCTCCACAAGTACCAAAAACATCACAAAATGGATAAAGATTATTCTTCCTATTGTCATTTCCTTCATCTTCTTATTACTCGAAATTGTGCTCCTTTCTCACCAGAAGATAATCGAAAACACTCATTCAGAGTGTAAAGCAAAGAGGGATGGGGATATATTCTCAATATGGAATTATGATGGAAATATTGCATTTGAAGACATCATTACAGCAATAGAGGACTTTGACATCAGATATTGCATTGGAATCGGTGGTTATGGTAGTGTTTACAAAGCAAAGCTACCAAGTGGAAAAGTGATTGCCCTTAAAAAAACTTCACCATTTAGAATCTCAGGAACCTGCTTTTGACAATAGTTTTAGGAATGAAGCCAAAGTGTTATCTGAAGTTCTTCATTGTAATAACGTGAAGCTTTATGGGTATTGTCTACACCAACTCTCTTCTATTTCCAAGGCAATCACGTGGGTCTTGCAGGTTTCAATTTTGAAATTTTACATGCTATTTTTATTTTTCTGTACTTATATTTAATTCATTTTTTTTTAATTTTTTTTTTAAGTCTTAGATAATATTAGACTGATATGATATGTTGGACTTAGGCCATTTTTATTGGGTATGTTGAACTAAACGTATATAGGTTGGATATAAATTTAATAACTATATACGCACTATTAACTCAATCCATGTACAGAATATATGTTTTAACGGTAATTTCAAAATGGTATATCAATATTAATTAGTATTGAAATATTTTATTTTTTTGAACAAATCGAAACGCCTTCCAATACGGTATTGACTCATTTGATGTAAACACATAAAAATAGTAAATATTGTATGTATTTGCAAAAAGTGTAAAATATTTACCACTTTTACAAATATGTATAAAATTTACTACCTTTTGTATCTACCATGTAAGTTTATAATTTACATTATAAGTACAAATCTATAAAAATGCATTAGCTTATTCCTAGTTTTCGTTTTCTAGATTAGCTGCTCATGTTCGTAGTGACAAGTGGGTGCTAGAATGTGATCGTTGTATTGCAACTTGCAAGCGGATAGCTATTGAGATATCAAGCACCTAGTTGTTGTTGAAGGAGTTTCCTGTGTCCTATGCGTCAGGATTTTAAGTTTAAATTTAAAATATTGCTTTTGTGAGGAGTTATTTAATATTTTTGTTAATATTTTTAAATTTTGTGGAATTTGGATCATTTGGATATTTTGGAGATAATATTTACTGATTAAATATATACTTTTAGGGATCAATTGTGACTTGTTGAGTGACTTGAGTCATGACCCTTTTTTGATTGTTATTATTATTATGTTGTCCTTGTAGAGGGGAGACTTTGAATGGAAAATGGAAAATCTACTCTCAAAAGTCTTTTGGCCCTTGTTGTATGCAAGACTTGCAACTCAAATTCTGCATGTCACGTCAAATAGACTTAGAATACAAATACAAAGGTCAAATTACAATGATGCATGTGTTTTATTTTTTCTTTGAGAAGATGATGCATGTGTTATTAAGAGGGCCTAATCAATTAAATTTAATGTCGAACCTTAAATTTACATGTCACTAAATTAAACTTAATTGATATTCATATTAAATTATAATAAAATTAAGATAATTATCATCCCATGCAAATCTTGTTAGAACTATTTGAACATTTACAATTGAAATAATTAAATAGATGGCTAAATCATATCAACCTCCTTAAACAGCCCTATAAATACAGGTACACTCCTTTGAACATCAAAGCACCGATTTTTTGAAGAGCTTCGATCAATACACAAAAGCCTAATTTTTTTTTAATGTGTTTGTCCCTAACTTATATCCTTGAAACTTTCAAATAATAATAATAATAATAATAAAACTACTTTCAAATCAACCAGTTTTGAAGAGAAGAATAAGAGAATCTTCCTTTGCTAAAGATTTTATACGAAAAGAAAATCTGTTCTACTCTTAAGGATTCAATGATAAAGAATTGCCCATACTATTTAGTCATTTTTTTTTACTCAAATTTATTGTGTGCAATATTCTTAATGGTTTAAAATTTGAGAGATAGCCACTTCTTCGCCATTCCTATTTTTATACTCACTATGCCAAATTTAATGATTTTTATTTATGTACTTTGATAATTTTAAGGTTAAATTATTAATTCGTTCTTTAACTATTGTGTCAAGATCACTATCAACTATTAATTATATGAATTTAGTCCCCCTAAATTTTGAAACCAAGTCAATTTTGTCCTTAAATTTCCCCCTTTCGTTTAAATTTAACGAAATTAATTATTGTGAAAAATGAGACATGTTATATTGTTATTATGAAAAGTATAAAATTTCAAAAACAAATAAATTTAAATATTTAATTTTGTTAAAATTTAAACATAAAGGAGAACCAAAAATGAAATTGATGATGAGGTTCTAAATTAACACACTTAATAGTTAATAGTATGGTCACCAAATTGAACTTTACTTAATAATTAGAGGACTCAAAATTACTATTAATTTTAACAATTTAATCAGAATTTTTTGACAAATTATAATCACCTTAAGACTAGAATAGGAGGACATTCAGCCTAAAAAGAAAAAAGAAAAAAGAAAAAAAGACTAGAATAGAACAAAAATAAGCATTCAATTCACGAGGTATTGCTGAGTTTTGAAATATCAAATAAATGTGTGGCATTTTCTCTGCAAATAAAAAGATTCCACACGGCAATCACATTTTTTTTCCAAGTTCTCGTGGGTCCCACATGCAGCAGGAGACTGGAGACCCAAGACCGCTCCCTCCATGCGACAATTGTATAAACTATAAAGTCTAAATGAACTATTTGCAATCGTAATAATCAATTATTTTGCTTAGAAAAATTGTATTGAACTAAAACGATCATCAATTATCCACCAAATATTGGATTACTACTATCGTAATCATAAACCATGTGGGTAGCGCAAATACTTCTACGGTTAAAAAACCTCAATCACCGCCACTAGCCCAAGAAGCAAGGGCTTTGAACCAGACTATGTAGTCGTGGAGCTGGCAGTATGCAGAAAGCACCTCAAGTCCTTGCAAGTGGGCTGGTATCGTTTGCAATGATGGTGGAAGCGTGATAGAGATCAACTTAGACGATACCATTTGGTATGAGAATGGCAAGTTACACAATTTCAACAGCAACTTCTCTTCATTCCCAAATTTGGTCCGATTCAAGCTAGCAGGAAAGGGGCTATATGGGAGCATCTCGCCAGAGATTGGTAGTGTTTCTAAACTCACTTACCTTATCTTGGAATAGTCTTTCGGGTGAACCACCTCTCTCACTTGCAAAATTCACTCAATTAGAGAAGCTTGATATTTCTTTCAAAACAATGAGCGGTCCAATTCCCTTACAATTGGGAAACATGAGTAGCCTTGGTGAATTATACTTGGGTGGAAATAACTTCAGTGGTACAATCCCTTCAACTTTTGGTCTTTTGACTTTTGGTCTTTTATTACACAGATTTGAAATTGAAACCAATCAATCACAAATGAAATCTACAATTGAATCCAAGAGAGAGTTAAATAAATCTAAATTTGTACTTGATAAATGTTGAATGAACAAATTGGAAATTCTTTGCCAGGAATGCTCATTCAGGAAGCGTAAAGAAATTGAAGAGACCGAAAATACTCTCTGCTTTGTAATCCACAAATTACCCAAAACAATTTCAACTCGAAAATCCAAAACCAAACCAAAGCAACACATATACCCTAGCCATAAACCAAATCTAATCCTTTAATTGATCAAAACAAAATCTAACCCAAATGCCTAAAATTTGACCAACAATAGTTAGCATTGCTGTAACAATTCAGTAGGGTTCAGACAATGTTCATGCTCTTTTACATTTAAACATCTACAATAATAATAATCTCTAAGAAAATGCATCAATTAACCTTTTTTTTAACCTCAGTAAAACACATATATGTTCAATATACAAATCTCACCAATAATGGAGGATTTAAAGGTTCTCTAAAGAGACTGCGCCAAATTTTTTAATTTTTTTAAAAACATTAAAGCAGAAATATTTTCAACTGGCAAAATTCCCCAATAATGGAGAATTAAAAGGCTTTCCGAGATATGACTCCCAAAGTAAATTGACGATGAGCCCTACTTATTTTCCATTTCCCTTCATATTGACTCCTAGAAATGTGCTACAAAATTTCAAAGACTAGTGGCAGATGGGAAGCCAAAGCTTTTTTTCTAATTAAAACATGATAAGTCACTAACCAATTTGAGTCTTAAGAATTGAAAATGATCTCTACCATATTTAGATGTACCAAAATGAAGAGTTCAAAATATGGTAATCCAATAGCTATAATTAAATTGAAGATCGTAATTATAGTATTTGGCAATCATAAGCTCATAAAGTGTTGTCTTCTGTGTTTTGTAATTGTAGTTGTAATGTGAACTTCTAGACATGTTAACTGTAGGTATAAATAGCACTTCATGTGTGGGAATTACTACATTTTTTTCGTAAAACATAAATGATGCATTTTCAACAATTACAGAATAATCACTAATAGAACTCAAAACCCTTAGAAGCAAGACAATGTAATCATTGAGTTAGACTGAATTGGAAAACCTCACAAACACACAAATAAGCCAACTTGACTACAAAACATAGCAGACAAAAAAAAAAAAAATCAAGGAGAACTCTAACTATCTATTTGGCTATCAGAAGAAGATTAATGGAATCATAATAGTGTTATAGGTCAATTGAATCTAGAACAAAAACCAATTCAAACCTGAGTCTACCCACACCTAAATATGAAAAAACATTTTGATCTACCTTAATCTGTAAAATCTTCAAATTAGCACTTGAATCAAACCATTCACTTACAAACCAACAACTTTGAGTACAACACTACTTATTTAATAGGAAGAATAGCAGCCTGAGCTTATATGCAAAAATTAGTGAAATTAAGATGGATGCACAGAGTTCCAAAATTAAGATACCCAAACTTGTAATAAATATTTGGTTATTTGGGTTTCGTCACACATTCAAGCATTCATTCAAATACAAAAACAATAAATAGTCTTTCAGGATAGAGAAAAATTATAGTGCCCTGAAAAAGAAAACCCCGAATTGTTAGTCTTCCAAGGAGAAAGAGAGATTGGCATTAAATTATAGACAAATTTCATATTTGTATATTCCTGTTTCTTTTATTGAGGCGAACATTTTCAGTATTGCATTCAAACTAATTAACCAGAACTGATTTAAACAACAGGGGATATATTGTATGGCTTTTTCTTTAGAAGAAATCAATAAGAGTAGCAACTGAATATAAACACAGCAAACACAATAAGAGAAGTAGAAGTTTGGCCAAAATGTTGTTCTGTTTCGACTTTGGATTTGTGAAGGTTATGAAAAAAGGGTAAGATGTGAAATCTTTTGCTATCTGCAAGAGATCTAGAACTGATAATATTTGAATTGTAGACTAGAGATATTTCATGGGTCCCTAAAACAATTCCAGTGAATAACAAAGCATTAACATTTGCACAAAGAAAAAAAATGATATCAAAAAATTAGAACTAAACAAAGAGCATGATAAATTTTTTGAACAATAAAAAATAATGGGAGAGAAATAGAGACAAAGAGACTAAATTTCATACCAATTCCGGTGAATAACAAAGCATTAACATTTGCATAGAGAAAAAAAATGATATCGAAAAATTTGAACTGAACAAAGAGCGTGATAAATTTTTTGAACAATATAAAATAATGGGAGAGAAATAGAGACAAAGAGACTAAATTTCATAACACATTAAAAAAAATAAAAATAAAAACCTATTGTCTTCTCCATGAACTTCAAAGTTCAACCAAAGCCTCTCTCTATTGCCTGTACCTTCTTTGTTTAAAATTTTTTTTCCTACTCTCTTTGCTGCCGTTTGACCCTGTACAGCGTAAATGAATCTAATATAAACCAGTAAAATCTAACCTAAAAGCCTAAATCTAAATGAATCTAAACAAAACACCCAAACCTAAATCATATTTTTAATGACCTAATTTTAAAACATAAACCAAAAAAAAAAAAATTACCAATAGCAGGTCCGACGGGCTAAACCTTGTAAATGGCATGAGAGGCAGTCTTTTGGGAATGAAAAATAGGTGATGGTTAGAGGCAGGGTTGAGTGAAGATTTCTGAGATTTTGAAAGGTTTACTCGTATCAGTGAAGGTATCTGCTTTTAATCGATAGTGAGGGATTTTTTTTTTTTTTTTTTTTTTTGAGAAGCAAGAATGAGGGACTTTATTGGTATTTGAAGAAATGAATCAGTGAATGTGAACATACATATGGTATGGATTGTATTTATATGATTTGACATTTTGACCAATGGATACAGCGGGTGGCATTAACATTTTCGTTGTTTTCAGTTTTCAGTCGCATGGCAGATTTTTAAGTAGGTTTTCTTCCTAAATGGCAGCACAGTCTTAATTGCAGGAAAAGGCTTCAGCTATTATATATAGTATATGATATGATATGATATGCTATAAATATAAATATATATATATATATATATATATATATATTGATGATTATTCCTTTATAACTCCTAATCACTAATCAGCATGAGTCTCAAAAAACTTTGTGATTAGACTTTATCATACGTACAAAATAAGCATAGATTTTTTTATCTTTAATTTTTTTTTTTAAATGAATAATGCTATTGTGTTCATCCTTATAAGAATTTAAGGACAAATTAAATTTTCATTATTTTTGACAATTTTTCTTTGGTTTAAATGAATTTTTTCTCAAGCTTTTAGAGGATGGACTGTAGATAAGATGTTCAACTTTTATACGCAAAGCAATGATTTTAAGTCTTGTACATGGAACAAATTGAGATAAGAAATTAAGAATATGGTCTATTTTGGTCAGCCTTAGCTTGATTTGTCTAGATATCAATTTTCTCTCTTACCAAAAGTCTGACTTATTTTAGGCGGAAGTTTCCTTGATTATTACTTGTATACAAAATTCCAGGATCATTAAATTGGAATAGGCCCTTACTGACCTAACCAATTGGAATTGGATGAAATTTCTTCCCATCCACACTAAACGTTGTGTACACTCCAAATTTTTTTTGCATCCTCATAATAATACGTTGTGGAAAGGTGTCATTCAAGTCCAACATGATTGAGAGTTGCAGTTGAGACTATGGCCCATAAGCTTTATCATTCAATACTTTGTGAGAAAAATTAAACACTCATTTGATGTAATAGGAGACTATGGAATTTGACATTGTATACACTGGGGTCATTCTTGATGTTGTGAAATTGCTGTAGGTATTAAAAACTCTAGTTTGATTAGTTGGCAAGTCATGTTCTTTTAAGCGTGAAAAGTCTACAATGGAAAACTTTTATGTTCCTACAATAAATGTTTTGGAGAGAAAATTATTAGCCCCCCATCCCATTGGGACCCCCTATTTATACAAAGGAAAAAAAAAATTCCAATACTCTAGAGTATGATTTAGTTACATGGAATTTTTGTGCAATTGTGCCTAGATTTCTTTTTAAAAATTTAATTATAATTTAAACTCTAATTTGGTGATTTTTATATGATTTTGGTGGTTTGATTTTGATTTAGTAAATTTTCATTATTTTTGACAAATTTTCTTTGATTCCTTTATAATTTATATCTTGCGTTGGTTTAAATGAATTTTTTCTCAAGCTTTTAGAGGATGGACTTTAGATAAGATGTTCAACTTTTATACGCCAAGCATTGATTGTAAGTCTTTTACATGGAACAAATTGAGATAAGAAATTAAGAATATGGTCTATTTTGTTTGGCCTTAGCTTGATTTGTCTAGACATCAATTTTCTTTCTTGCCAAAAGTCCGACTTATTTTAGGCAAAAGTTTCCTTGATTATTACTTATATACAAAATTCTAGGATCATTAAATTGGAGTAGGCCCTTACTGACCTAACCAATTGGAATATGATGATATTTCTTCCCATCCACACTAAACATTGTGTACACTCCAAATTTTTTCTGCATCTCATAATGATATGTTGTGGAAAGGTGTCATCCAAGTCCAACATGATTGAGAGTTGTAGTTGAGACTATGGCCCAAAAGCTTTACTATTCAATACTTTGCGAGAAATATTAAACACTCATTTGATGTAATAGGAGACTATGGAATTTGACACTGTATACACTGGGGTTTGTTCTTGATGTTGTGAAATTGCTGTAGGTATTAAAAACTCTAGTTTGATTAGTTGGCAAGTCATGTTCTTTAAGCATGAAAAGTCTACAATGGAAAACTTTTATGTTCCTACAATAAATGTTTTGGAGAGAAAATTGTTAACCCCCCATCCAATTGGGACCCCCTATTTATACAAAGGAAAAAAGTTCCAATACTCCAGAGTTACATGGAATTTTTGTGCAATTGTGCCTAGATTTCTTTTAAAAATTTAATTATAATTTAAACTCTAATTTGGTGATTTTTATATGATTTTTGAGGTTTGATTTTGATTTAGTAAATTTTCATTATTTTTTACAAATTTTCTTTGATTCCTTTATAATTTATATATTGTGTTGGTTTAAATGAATTTTTTCTCAAGCTTTCAAAGGATGGACTTTAGATAAGATGTTCAACTTTTATACGCCAAGCATTGATTGTAAGTCTTGTACATGGAACAAATCGAGATAAGAAATTAAGAATATGGTCCATTTTGGTCAGCCTTAACTTGATTTATCTAGACATCAATTTTTCTCTCTTGACAAAAGTTCGACTTATTTTAGGCGGAAGTTTCCTTGATTATTACTTGTATACAAAATTCCAGGATCATTAAATTGGAATAGACCCTTACTGACCTAACCAATTGGAATAGGATGAAATTTCTTCCCATCCACACTAAACGTTGTGTACACTCCAAATTTTTTCTACATCTCATAATGATACATTGTGGAAAGGTGTCATCTAAGTCCAACATGATTGAGAGTTGTAGTTGAGACTATGGCCTAGAAGCTTTACTATTCAATACTTTGCGAGAAAAATTAAACACTCATTTGATGTAACAGGAGACTATGGAATTTGAAACTGTATATACTGGGGTTTGTTCTTGATGTTGTGAAATTGTTGTAGGTATTAAAAACTCTAGTTTGATTAGTTGGCAAGTAATGTTCTTTAAGCGTGAAAAGTCTACAATGGAAAACTTTTATGTTCCTACAATAAATATTTTGGAGAGAAAATTGTTAGCGCCCCATCCTATTGGAACCCCCCTATTTATACAAAGGAAAAAAGGTCCATACTCCTGAGTATGACTTTGTTACATGGAATTTTTGTGCAATTAGGCCTAGATTTCTTTTAAAAATTTAATTATAATTTAAACTCTAATTTGGTGATTTTTATATGATTTTTGTGGTTTGATTTTGATTTAGTAAATACATATTAGCCAAAAGAAATGAAGGTAGAACTATTAAAGAAATCTGTACTTTCAGATTAGCAATTACCAATGGCCAATGCTACATTGTCATTTGTGGTTGTGGTATGAATAAGCGGTATGTTGTTTGGGCGACTAATTGAGGCATAGAAATTAACCATATTAAAAGGGATTAGCAACTTTTTCTTTCTCCTTTACCATTTGTGGTATGTATATGCCTTTTTCACATATGCTCAAGTGAAGTACCCATTAGGATTTCCCTTAATTATGATAAAAATATTAATTTTTTTTAAAGGAAGTTCTATATTTATTGAATGATATATATATGTGTGTGTGTGTGTGTGTGTGTGTGTGTGTGTGTGGAGGGCCATGTAGCTAAATTGACATCTCTCCATACACAAAGTGTTTAGGGTTTAAGGGAGAAAATGTTCAAGTTGTGGGGTTAGCATACATATTGTAATTATTTCTAAATAAAAAAAAAAAGGTATATATATATATATATATATATATATATATATATGTATGTATATATTGTTTTCCTTGAGCAAAAGCAGTTGAGATGGAAGTGTGGAGTGGATGGTTTTTTTTTAGTCCTTGAGTATTTTGGGTTTTTTCAAATGAGTAATGGCTCCTCTTAGGCTCCTAAAATTTTTGGTTTATTGATTTTGCTATCTATAACTTGATTCTTCTTTACCTAATAAAGTTTGGAAGTTTTTGTAAGTACATTTTTTCTTCAAGAAAATGAATAGAAATCTCCCTTCATGTTCATGCTCATGTTAATGTTCATATTTGTATCTTTTGCAATACTCAATAAGTTGTTTACTCATTTTGTGAATTATCAATTGTAGTTTAAAAAAAGTATAAACACAATGTTGTTCAATTAAACTAACAACATTCCAATCATTATGTGCACAACTGGGTGATGAAATGGTTGTTCAGTTTATTTAAGAAATGTGATCTTGTTAATAGAAATTTAAAAATACAATAAATTTCATGCGTAGTCATTAATTATGCCTTTACGTATATCTTATACATTTTATGAGTTTTATTTTATATAAATGTATTTCATAAAATTAACAAAATTTATCATAAAACCCTTCATTGAATTTCTTAAAATCACTACATAGAAATGAAAGAAGTTTTTTTTTTTTTTTTCTAAAACAATGTTCTCCAATCATAATATTTGCCAAAAAAGATGATACCAAAAAAAATTGTGTAACGCACAGGCCAATAACTAGTCTATATATATAATTAAAGCCAAAACTAAGAGAAAATCCAATTAGATTTTAAATTGGATTCCAATTATTGTTTAATTTTTCCCTACATGTCCAATTTCAGGTTTTTTTTTTTTAAAAAAAAAAATTGATTCCAAATACCGATGTACTCACCATTCCAAATACATTGCAATATACTAACTTTTTTTTTTTTTTTTTTTTTGATGAGATAGTGGCTCCTAAAAAATAGTTTTTTTGATGAGATAGTGGCTCCTAAAAAAGGGCCATATATGGGATTGTGATTTCATGAATAACATGTAATTTTAAATAGAGTGATGGTAGGTTGCTATACATCTATATATTAGAGTCTAATTTTGCGCCACGTGTCTCATCTAATTTTTAAATTTGTGTGTCAAGTGAATTATTAGGTGCAAAAATCAAAGAGTCTAAATTCAATTAGATTTTAAATTGAATTTTAATTAGAGTTCAATTTTGTGCTATGTGTCCCATCTAATTTTTTAATTTTTTTTGCAAGTGAATTATTTGATACAAAAACCGAAGAGACTAGATCCAATTAGATTCTAAATCATATATATATATATATATATATATATATATATATATATATATATATATATATATATAATTGTGATTATTTTCAAATGTACACGTGCATATGCATGGGATTACACACTACTTTTATTAAATGGATGTATCAATTATTAAACACAAAGTAGGAAAATAATTTGGAAATTGATTTATTACCTTGTTGATATGACACTAATTATATTCATTACCATGTTAGTTTACAAGATTTTTATAATATAATTGGTAATAACTTTTAACTTCTTAAAAAAATGATAATGTTAAAAAATTGACATTTGACTTTTCGTTTTTTTTTTTAATATTCATTTTAAAATAGGTAATAGTATTTTTGGTATATGATGTTCATGAGCACTTTAACTAAAATGTCAAGACTTAAACCCCATTTGGTTGCTGAGAAAGAAGAGGAAAAGAAAAGTAAAGAAATTCTCAATTTCTGCTAATAAAATGACATCTCATTTACTTATGGAGCTACAATTAATATATTTTCAAATATTTTATTTTATTTTCTAATTAAGGACACGTGATAATTCAAAGTATAGTTTAGATGGCATAAAAATATTATTTTGATATTAATGTTAGATAAATCAATTTTTTTCATGTACCGCTTAATAATAAGGATTATTTTGACACAATACGAAAATTTTGGAAACAAAATTGACATCTTTAAGATGTTAAAAACCATTTTGATACATAGTACAAGTGTTAAAGACTAAAACGGTAATCAAACATGTTTTTTACATATTTTTATTGAAGATTAAATTCTATAAGGATGTGGTTTAAAACCCAAGTTTTACACCTTCCAATCACAACATGTCACATCATCTTATCATGTATTAAAGAATAAGCACAACCACACTAAATCAATTATAATACTCATCTGAAAATTCAGCCAAATTGGGAGTTTATTAAGATGTTATTAATTGTGGTATGATGTACTGAGTCTTAAGTAAAAAGTTGATGTAACATCTCTTATTGGATGTGTAAAACATGAATTTTACACCCCATTCTTACCAAATTCAGACTATTTTTATTAATATCCTTAAAATATATATATATATATATATATATCAGCTGAATTTGGAAACTAACATCTTATTTGGTTGTAAGGGAGATGAAAAGGAAAGAAGGGAGGAAAACGTAAGGGAAGGGAAATGGAAGAAGAGAAAGTTGTACATAGAAAGATTGCATTAATACAATTTCTTTGAAAGAAAGGTCCTCTTGGAAAAAATAATGGGACCATTTGAAGGATTGTGTTAAGAAAATTTCTAGAACACAAATGTTTCTCAAAATTATGGGTTCTGAGAAAAGTATGAAACTTCATCAAAAAAGAAAAAAAGTATGAAATATTAGCAAATCGGTCAAATTGTGTATTCTCACTTTTTAATAGAAAACTGAAAAGTGAAAATGCTTGGGACCATCACAGCACATATTGATATAAAAAAGATTAATTAAAGAGATAAAAAATGCTAAATGCAAAATTAGTGCGCCACTTGGCAAGACCTCATACATTTTCGTATGAGGTCTTTGCTTTTATATATATATTGATGAGACATATGTTATATGGTTATTATGAAAAGTATAAAATTTCAAAATCAAATAAATTTAAATAGTTAATTTTGTTAAAATTTAAACATAAAGGAGAACCAAAAATGAAATTAACGATGAGGTTCTAAATTAACACACTTAATAGTTAATAGTATGGTAACCAAATTGAACTTTACTTAATAATTAGAGGACTCAAAATTACTTTTAATTTTAACTATTTAATGAGAATTTTTTGACAAATTATAATCACCTTAAGACTAGAATAGAAGGACATTCAGCAAAAAAAGAAAAAGAAAAGAAAAGACTAGAACAGAACAAAAATAAGCATTCAATTCACGCGGTTATGCTGAGTTTTGAAATATCAATTAGCTTTAGATTTTCCAAGTACTTTTTACCAATCACATGACTATTAAAAACAATCTGTGAAACACACTTGATGTTTAACGAACCGCCTGTTATGCAAATCCTCTGAGATTCAACTGCTAAAACATCAGAAGTCCCTACCACCTCATTATGTTGCTCTGTTTCCTTTCTATTATCATGAGTAACAGTTTCACAATCTAGATTTTCTAGAGGCAACTTGTTCAGGCCAAAAAACTCCTTGTTTCATTTCAGAATTGGGCATTTACACTTTCTGTTGTGTGGTTCGAACTTTGCTGAGTCTCTACAACTCGTTGTTTCATTACAAATTCTTTTTATGTCTCTTTTCATTTCAGAATTGGGCATTTACACCTTTTTTTTTTTTTTTTTTTTTTTTTTTTTTTTTTTTTTTTTTTAAGCTCAAGGAGAGAACATAGAAGCTACAATGATAAAGATGTTCGCACATGACTTTCTCTCTTTGTGGAAAATTGCATTGAGGAAATTTCGAGGAAGAGGGATCTCTACTTTTATTGACTATAGTATTGTGGTTATTCAGGTAAGTCACGAGTAAATTGACACTTTATCGACTGCACTGTTTGTTGATAACAAGATTCCACACGGCAATCGCATTTTTTTCCAAGCTCTCGTGGGTCCCATATGCAGCAGGAGACTGGAGATTCAAGACCGCTCCCTCCATGCGACAATTGTATAAAGTCTAAACGAACTATTTGCAATCGGAATAATCAATTATTCTGCTTAGTAAAATTGTATTGAACTAAAACGATCACCAATTATCCACTAAACATGCCATCCTCTGTTTCCATTTCCCTTGTGATATTAGTTTGGATTACTACTATCATAATCATAAACCATGTGGGTAGCGCCAATACTTCTTCTACGGTTGCAAAACCTCAATCACCGCCACTAGCCCAAGAAGCAAAGGCTCTGAACCAGACTCTGTGGTGGTGGTGGAGGAGGAATGAAGTAACAACCTCAAATCTTTGCAAGTGGGACGGCATCGTTTGCAATGATGGTGGAAGCGTGATAGAGATCAACTTAACCTATACCATTTGGTATGAGAATGCCATGTCAGGCAATTTCAACTTAAACGTTATAGGTTGGTATCAGGAAGTCGAGTTTCGCAATTTCAGCTTCTCTTCATTCCCAAATTTGGTCCGATTCAAGCTACCAGGAATGGGGCTATACGGGAGCATCCCACCAGAGATTGGTAGTGTTTCTAAACTCACTTACCTTAACTTATCTGGGAATCGTCTTTCAGGTGAACTACCTCTCTCACTCGCAAAACTCACTAAATTAGAGAAGCTTGATATTTCTTTCAATCAAATGCGCGGTTCAATTCCCTTACTATTGGGAAACCTTAGCAGCCTTGTTGAATTATACTTGGGTGGAAATTGCTTCAGTGGTACAATCCCTTCAACTCTTGGTCTTTTGACTTGTCTCACTCATTTTGATTTACATTCAAATCAAATCAATGGTACTATCCCTTCTGAAATTTATAATATGAAGAATTTGATGGTTCTGCATTTGGGTAACAATCTTCTTGGTCCTATTTCTTCAAAAATTGGAAACCTGAAAAATTTGGTTTCTCTAAACCTTTCTCATAACTTGCTCGCTGGTCCACTTCCTCGTACTTTGGGTTGTTTGACAAACTTGACCCTTATCTCTCTTGCTTCCAACCAAATCAATGGCTCCATACCCCTAGAAATAGGAAACATGAGAAAGCTGAGGCACTTGGATCTCCATAATAATGGCCTTGCTGGCCTAATCCCTTCAACTATAGGGAGCTTGACCGAATTGGTGTTTCTGGATTTTAGTGTTAATAATTTCGTTGGTTCAATTCCCCCATACCTGGGTCATTTTACCAATTTAAGATATCTGGACATTCATTCAAATCAAATAAATGGTTCCATAAATTCAACGATCGCAGATTTGCCATTTTTAGAAAAGTTGGATCTATCAAGTAACCATATATCTGGAATCATTCCTCAAGAGCTTAGTCAGTTAGCCAAATTGCGATGTCTTAATCTTTCCTCGAACAAACTTTCAGGCAACGGTTTTTCCTCAAACGCAATTTCTGTTCTGGATCTGTCCCACAACAATCTGAGCGAATTATTCCCATTTTACGAGTGCTATTCTTTGGAGGAATTGTTTTTGAGCCACAACCAATTTTATGGAAGCATTCCGCCTCATCTTTCTTACTCATATAACTTGACTACCATCGACCTTAGTCACAACTTGTTTAGTGGAAAAATACCCCCTACCCTTGGGGACCTCGTTTTCTTATGGCACTTGGATCTCAGCTTTAATAATCTCACTGGTAACATTCCCAGCACTTTTGGTTCACTATACGAAATGAATTTGTCTTACAACTCTTTGGAAGGTCCAATCCCAGATAGTTTTTGGACATATCATACATTTGAGGCAGTTCTAGGCAACACGAATTTATGCTATGATCACATCTCAGGATTACCTAATTGCTCCACAAGGATTAAGAAATTCTCAAGTAGGACTAATACAATTATTCTTTTCACGGTTATCCCTGGATTCTTATTGCTTGGAATTATTGGAATTAGAATTGCTTTCCTCTCTCGTCGGAAGGAAATTAGGAACAAACAACATGAGTCTAAAGCAATGAGGACTGGAGATTTATTCTCAATATGGAATTATGATGGAAATATTGCATTTGAAGACATCATTACAGCAACAGAGGACTTTGACATCAAATATTGTATTGGAACTGGTGGTTATGGTAGCGTTTACAAAGCTAACTTACCTAGTGGAAAAGTTGTTGCCCTTAAAAAACTTCATCGTTTAGAGGCCGATGAGCCATCTTTTGACAAGAGTTTCAGAAATGAAGCAAAAGTCTTGTCTGAAATTCGTCACCGTAACATTGTGAAGCTTTATGGGTTCTGCCTACATCAAAGATGCATGTTTTTGATTTATGAATACATTGAAAGAGGAAGCTTATTTTATGTCCTAAGCAATGACATTGAAGTGAAGGAGTTGAATGGGAAGAAACGTGTGAACATCATTAAAGGCATAGCAAATGCTTTATCTTACTTGCATCATGATTGCATTCCAACAATTGTCCATCGAGACATAACCACCAGCAACATTTTACTAAACTCAGAATTTGAGGCATTTGTTGCAGATTTTGGCATAGCTAGACCCTTAAATCCTAATTCCTCCAATTTAACCACACTTGCTGGCACCTACGGATATATTGCCCCAGGTATTTTTTTTTTTTTACATACACAAACACACACACTGTCAAAAAAACACGAGATTAATTATTGATAATATGCTCACATATTTACTAGAAAGATTAAATTGCTAATATGTTCCCAAGTTGCTGACTAACTGTCATACAATAGTAGAATACTGCTAACAGGTTACACCTTCCGAGTAGTATTGTTGTGCTCACACTTTATTTTGTTGTGTTTTAGAACTTGCTTACACCATGGTTGTGAATGAAAAATGCGATGTCTATAGCTTCAGTGTAGTGGTGCTAGAAACAATAATGGGAAGGCATCCAGGAGAGCTAATTTCCTCATTGGCATCATCATCCACTCAACATATCATTCTGAAAGATGTCTTAAACCCTCGCCTCTCACCTCATATCAACCAAACAATTGCTCAGAGTGTGGTTCTAGTTGTAACGCTAGCATTGGCAGGCCTACGTTCCAATCCCAAATCCCGCCCCACAATGAAACAAGTATCACAGGAGTTTTCTGTTCAAAGGTCACAATTGCCCAAGCCCTTTGCTGAAATTTCAATGCAACAGTTGATGAATCAAGAAATTTATGTTATAGAGAAATAATTCTAACTTTTTTCCACCCAAAAAAAAAAAAAAAAAAAAAAAAGAGACAAGATTTAGGATACGTTTACTGATGCAATCCCAACAAGATAAGTAATCTATTTTCCTTCTTTTTTTTTTTTTTTTTTTTTGGTGAAGTAATCTATTTTCCTTTGTATTTTGTTGTAGCTATCTTAATATATTATCAAAATGAATCATGTCATCAATAGTAATTACATAATTGCAATAGCATTTTTGTGGACATGAATGAATAATATACCCTGAATTCCATTATTTATTATCATTAAAGTTTTTCTTTGAAAATTCGGATATTTAGGATTTAAAAATCAACTTTCAAGCCTATTTTGGTGGTTCCAATTAATCCATTCAAACAACTAGTCCGATTTAAAAACTATGGTTTTTTTTTTTTTTTTGGGTATTATAATAATAATATCCACTCTAGCTCCAATATTAGTGGCTCAATAATAATAACGAGACAGAAAATCAAGATCATAATTTCTTGATCAAAAGGAGCATTAATAGTTATAATTGGCATAGAGTCAAATAGTAATCTTATAAATGACTACACACGTAAGTTTGCAACTATCTCATATGTTAGTTTGATAAATACGCCAATTGTAATTTGGCAATAACATCATGTGGAGATTGGAGAGTAGTTTTAGGGTCTATTTGGGATCTGCTTATTTTACTAAAATTGAAAACTTTTTACTGAAAGTACTGTAAATTAAAGTAAAAATTAGCTAAAATAATACCAAAAAGTGCAATGGGACCATGAATAGTAGAGAAAATAAGCTAAATAGTAAAATAAGCTAGCTTTTTAATTTGAAGCCAAAGAGTCTGTTTGAATACCGCTTATTACTAAAAACTGAAAACACTATAGCAAAATAATTTTTAAATGTGTGAATAGTATCATGTGACCAATTTTAAAGTTGTTTTTGCTAAAAGAAGTACTTGCAGTCCCGTGAACAGTGCACAGACCCACAGAAAAACAACACAAACACGTAACGCAAGCTCAAAAACGCTATCCAAACGCAATTCAAACAACTAGTCCGATTTTATAAACTATGTTTATTTATTTATTTTGGTATTATAACAATAATATCCACTCTAGCTCCGATATCAGTGGCTCAATAATAATAACGAGACTAAAATCGAGATAGTAATTTCTAGATCAAGAGGAGCATTAATAGTTATAATTGGCATAGAGTCAAATAGTAATCTTATAAATGACAACTATTTCATATGTTAGTTTGATAAATACGCCACTTGTAATTTGGCAATTACATCATGTGGGGAGTAGTTTTATCCTAACTCATTATCTTTTTTTTCTTTTCTTTTTTTTTTTTCTTTTTTTTTTTGAGAAGAACTTAACTCATTATCTTGATGACTAGTGAATGGGTAGGAAAAACTACCTCCCTACTTATGTTACATATGTGACAATAAATGTCACGCTTTTCTATTTCAGGCATCTACAACATGATCGATGAGTGAAGGAAAGATATTTGCGGATTCCCCACCAATTTAACTTTCTTTACTCATTTTAGAAAGAAAAATTAAAAATTCTAGAAAACACATCCTTGTATTCTTTCTTGTAATGGATGGACAAAAGTGTGCTGCCCAACTAAAACCCACATATTTTCCTTGTGATTAAATTACTGTGAAGCTTGTGTACCCCCATGGCCCATGCCACTGGCTCAATTGGTATTTACAACATGTGCTTAATTCAGGACAAAATTTTTGCACTTTGTGTGTGTGTGTATATATATGACGTTATTGTGCATTATGTTAGTTACAGGCTTAAGTTTTTTAGGTTGGGTGGTGTATCTATTCCATGTGTTATATTAATTATTCAAGAAATCTCCCCAAGATGTTTTTCTAACCAACAAGTGTTATCAGATCCAATAGTTAAAGGGTAAGTGTTCGTTAGTGAGTTCCACCGAGTACAACAAGGAAGACTCACATGCCTCCACCCATGGTTGAGAAAAAGTTCTATTAGTGGTGAGTCAATGTGACTATGTATCGGTAACTCTCATAGTTGTGCAAAGTAGACTCCCATTTTAGCCCCAAGCACAGTCGAGTAAAGGGCACACTATTGGTGTTGCTAATGCATCACACTTGGATTTCTAAGAAAAAAGTTTATGTTCAAAGGTGAAACTAACTAAAGTTCCACAAGTGACTTGGTAGCTAGAAGACTCACACATGAAGAGGAAGATTTGTTATAATGTTCACGTGTGAGCGATGTGGTTGATTATGTAATGAAGTCACACATTCGATACTAATGAGAAGATTAGGTAGTTAATATAATATTATTAGACCTAAACTCACGAGCTTAACTCTTTTAAGTTAAGTGATGACTCTATATATAATATTAACTAACTCCCGTACATCTTTAGCAAGCAATAACTTTATTTGTTGTGGAAGTTCCAAGTCTTAAAATAATTCCTTCTTTTTGGGCCGGTGAGGAAGCTTCAAGTCTTCAAATAATTCCTTCTTTTTGGGTTGGTGAGGAAGTTCCTAGTCTTAAAATAATTCCAATTTTTGGGTCTTGGACTCTTGGCATTTTCAGGTGTTGGATCTTCGGCTACCTCACAAGCAATCAAGGGAAGCCTTGATTTTTGAGTGGTGGGCCGAACTCCCCAAATGAACCCAGTAGATCATTTTGTGACAAGCCGAACAACTCATTTTTAAACAATAAATACTTGAAAGCATCGGCAAATTGTTTTATCGCAAAAATTTTGACTCAAAAGTGTTGGTGAGAGGTGCAATTAAAAAAATCTAAGAGGATCATCAATTTTTGATAATATCAATCGGAAAGGTGCTAGAAGAGACTAAAAAATCCGCTTAAGCAACATGTTTTATATATGCTCTTTTCATTTTTTATTTTATTTTATGTGAATGCTCTTTTTACTAAGCATGGTTAAACTTTGATAAAAAGAATCTTTTAAAAAGTTGGAATATTTCATTATTAATATTAACAGAAGGGGGAGTGTTATTTTTTTCAAATTTCAAGGGAGGAGTGTTTTCTCCTTTCAAGTTTGGGAGTGAGTGTCATTTTCTTAAACCTTAAGGGAGGGAAATATAATTTGCCCTAAAAATAATGGTTATAAGAGCATCCTCATTAGGTAATGCAAGATGCATTGTACTGTAGTAATAAAACACAAAACATCAAAAACTTTTAACTACAAATCAACAACTTCCCACTACTTTCAGCTTCCTACTTCTACAAAAATACAACTACTTTCTCTTCCACCAATTTAAGACCTTTTGCTGAGAAAACTATTACTACCACAATTAAAAACCTATTTATATACCTGGATTGATTTTCTCAAAAAAGTGTGCAATATTTACTACCTAATACACCCGTTAAAAAATAAAAAATAAAAAAAATTGGTGAAATAACCCAATTTTATGACCGTAGATGCTCTGTCTGTTTTTGTTTATTGGAGTCTTCTACGTTTTTTAGTTAATTTTTTTTAATATAAAAAAATGGATTTGGATTCTAATTAAAAACATAGGCTATAATTGAGATGTCTAAAATAATATATTGTTCAAAATACATTTATAATTGATGTTGCTTCATATTAAGCTTTCAAAATAACTGGACTTTTCAAACGATGTTCATAATGTTAAAAAATAAAAACATAGAATTTTGCATAAGTATTAGGTATTTTTTTTTTTGAAGTATTGCGTTAGTTTATTGTTTGAATTTTAAATCTGTCTTTTTTCTTTTAATTAATGTATTTCCTTTACCCAAATAAAATTAAAAACAATAAATAAGAGGACAGGGAAATCACTACAAGAAATTTGGCTATTTTCTATGGTTGAAACCATTGAAAAAAGTACTAAAAACCATCAAAAATACTATTTTTAAAGGTTGAAATGATCGTTGAGAACCACCATTAAAAACTATGTCGAGAACATTTTCTACAATCCATGCAACTGTAAAAAAATATAAAAAATAAAAAATAATGTTACACTTTTATCAATGGTTAATAAATGTCAAAGTAGATTCTCAAAATAAATAAATAAATGTCAAAGTACTATTAAAAGCTACTGAAACATATACACATAATGGTGCTTATTACTTTTTTCTACATGCACTCAACCATTGATAAAGGGTATCTTGAGATAAATTTCAATGGTTTGTAAACGTTGAAATAAGTAATTTCCTTAAAATAAATAAATAAATAAATTTGAATGTGCTTGTAGATACCAAATTTTGTACCCATTATGATTTAAGCCCCCATTTCCCAATAGTGGTAGTACTCTAAAGCCCAAGGTCGATTTAAGGCCCAATCTGGTGAAAATTAACTTAAGGAAAGTAAATCTGGAAAATATAATTTATTTTTGTAAGAATAAAACTATTTTTGGTAAAAAAAAAGAAAGGCCATAGAAAACCCTAATTGTGCGCATGCATACGCATGCTTACTACATGTGCACAAATGTATAGGCATGCATATGCAACTAGGGTTCCAGAAATTATGTAAGGAAAGCTTTTTGCACTTAATTCTAGTTTGGAATGAATCCCACATCGTCCGAAACCACCCCAAACTCCTATTTTTTGGCTATATAAGGCCATAAAAGCAATTTTTCAAGGGGGGACGAAAACGGTAGTAAAACACACAAAATTCACTAGAAAATAGTAAATCAAATAGAGAGTTTTTCATAAAACATCCTCAAGTCAAATTTTGCTTGATTAGGACCTTTTTTGATCTTGATCTTTGAGTTTTGAAGTTTACTAATCCATTTTTTATTTTTTATTTTTTTGAGAAACAATCCATTTTTGATTTGGTTGTAAATAAATTGACTGAGGGGAACGGTCGAAATCAAAGCTCTAAAGAGTTCTAGTGTTGAGGTAAAGGTTCTATCTTTGGCTCTTCGCTTTTCTTTGTTTTTCCTTTTTTTTTTTTTTTTTTGTATATATGTTTTAATGCCTTAATATGTTTTTTTAGTTCAAATTTACATAGTGTTTATGTCAAAAGCATGCTAGGTTGTTAGATTTCTTGCTTTCTGTGTTTTTCTATTCTAAGTTTTTGAGTTAGGTTTTTGGGTGTGTATGCATGCACATGTTTCATGCATGCATACGCATACTCGAAGTGTGCGTACGTATACCCTATGTATGTACATGCACACTCATGCAAAAAACCCTAATTCATTCCTGATTGATATTTCCTTGTTTTCCTTACATGTTTAGTCTCTATTTAACCTAGTTTACATATCTTTAAGTCTCTACTTCTCTGTTTTGTTTGGTTTTGTTTGTTTTGATCTCTTTGATGCTATTAAGGGTTTAGATTGCTTGAATACAATGAACATACATATACCATGAACATGCATTAATGCATAGGTGTTGTGATGCAATAGGGCAAGTGAGGCAAGTCATGCATTATCACATGAACATGCATTTGATTTGGATGATGAATATGATATGGTTGATGAACATGAATAAGCTTGATTAAAAACCTTAGTTTTGGTGCTTAGATATCTTGACATGCTTGTTTGAATCTGCTTTATGATGTTTCTGCCCTTGGTAATATGTGCTTAATGCCATGATAGATTAATGCTAGGCTTGGGGATGATGATGCCATGTTAGAGTGTGTGTGAGTTAAAATAACATGTTAAATTTGTCTATAATGAGATTAAGATTTGGAACATAATGAGAGGAAGCTAACCCATGAGTCGATTGGGATTAGGTGCCTAACACCTTCCCATCCCTATACCTAAACTCCAAACACTTGCTCTGGTAAAGATCAGTTATTCCACAAAAGGGCACTATTTTTCTAGTTCCTAGACCTAATTAGGTGACGACACTATTTACACCCTCTACCATTGTCCACCCTAGGTTAAGGCGTACTCACCCAAAAAATGGTCGCGAGCACTTGCGTCGACAGTGCTCTTTCACATTGATCAAACTTTAATAACCTAATTCAAAATATAAATTTAAACACAATTGTGCAATTCCAAATTGAATTACAACAACCAATCAACTACTTTTTTTTAACTCTAAAAAAAAAACTGTACAAATCAACATAACTCAACTACTCTGTTTAATGCCCTACACATTTTTTTTTTTTTTTAAATTTGAAACAAGAATCGCTACATGCTACACAAAACCTTTTTTGAATAGTACACTTAAAAGTATCTACAATAGCCAATACTTGTACACTAAAATGTATTGGAGAGTTCTTGTTTTAGATCCTCAACCGTAACCATAGTCCCACTAGAAACTGTAGAAGGAAGCTCAAAAAACACCAATCTCAAAGGAAAAAAGCCTACATTGATAACAAAATGACAAGAAATACTAAACAAAAAGAAAGAAAACATACCTTCTCAAGGGGTGTTGCATAATTTGCTACATGCCTTCATCACGATCAACACCAACTTCACACCTTCTCAAGGTTCTATTGGCATCAAAAACATCATCTTTGTCAGATGCTCTAAGACAATGTGCCATCCTATAAACATCCCAATCAGATTAGAGCAAGTCAACCCCATCATCTTCTTTCCCCTTTTGCTCTAATAACAAGCCAACCATGGCAAAATAACTCTTTCCATGCACTTAACTACTCCACATAAATTAAATTGCAATGTATTTATCAAATCAATAAAAGAATAACACCCCCCCCCC
Source organism: Quercus tomentella (assembly GCA_028535165.1). Taxonomy (NCBI): domain Eukaryota; kingdom Viridiplantae; phylum Streptophyta; class Magnoliopsida; order Fagales; family Fagaceae; genus Quercus; species Quercus tomentella. The sequence goes on from JAPQVY010000156.1 coordinate 82,525,929, forward strand.
CCCCCCCCCCCTTCAATCAAGGTCTTTCTTTAAGCCTTAATAAAAGAATTCAAAAAAGTACTTCCACCATCAGTACAATAACATTTTCAAGCATGACTCGTGCGTTGAGAACTAAAACCTGCTGCAAATTAAGTACAAGCTTTGCTTTCAAATCACTGATACACAAAATGGGGAAACCATCATTCCATCTTTTGACTAATATGTTACTCATCAAAATAATGATCAATGCACTCTCACTTTGGGTAGAAAATAGAGGAGGAGAAACCAACTTTCTACAATATCTATATACTTAGATATTTATAACAAAGTTGTAAGGTGCCAACATATTGAACCTCCTTCTGTTTTTCTTGAAGATAATAACACTAACCACTCAATTTAAAGCACAAAATCAGAAGGTGGGCCTACCCCCAATGCACACTACTTACAACAGGGTTCTGAAATGCATAACAAGTTTTTGTTAGGTCTCACAAACTTAAACCTATCTCCCAAAATTTGACTCATTACATTTAGCATAATAGACTAGCAAGAGAACCCAGAATCAATCAAGTACAGAGCTTAATCACCAGCCATATTGCAGTAGCACGAAGCCTATATAAATTCTCATTGTAGAGATAAAGAGATGTTGAATTAGAAACAAGCAACTCTATATAATATTGAATTAGAAGCAATATTCCCAAAGTTAATATAATATTCCCTAAGAGATATTGAATATTGAAAACTGTTCCTAGTATAATATGAATTGAAAACTAAAGTAATACATTGAACACACACAAGACACAAACCCAATATGAATCCAAAACTAAAGCTATCAATAATTGACCTTCTTGTTCCTAATAAAAAATTAAAATTCAATGTATAAAATGTTCAATCTATAAGTAAATAATTAAGATTCAAGAAAAGAATCAATTGAATTTAAGAATTGAAAAACAAAGAAATACAAAGATTGAAAGTTAGGTTTTTAAAGGAGAATGAGAAATTGGATTCACCAATAAACATATAGAATATACCTAATCAAAGATTTTTGATAGGGAAAATTGTGAATATATAAAAGATTTGGATGTAATGGTACCAGCTTGGTGAATTTGAAACAAAGCAAAATCAACAGAAGCCAAGCACTCTGTTTGGTTGTCGAGAAAATAATAGAGAAATAGAAAGGTTTTCTCAGCAACAGAGAGAGAGATCCTGTGAGGAGCTGAGTTTGCTGAGAGAGAGGAGCAATAGCGAGAGCGAGATATAACGCTTTTGGCTTGTGAGTTGTGAGATTTGTAGCTTTTTATATAATCTTATGGTTCTTCATTTTCAATATTTACAAAACCGTTGATAAGAAAAAAATGTTTTATTTATTTTATCCATATTGATCGAGCCGTTGATGAAGAAAAATCTGAAACTTTTGTATTTTTAAAACTTTAATTCAACCGTTATGCCAACAGTGAAAATATATGTGCAAATTTTCTTGTTTTTAAATCACTGTTGCATGCAAATGTAGAAAATTAAAACTTTTATCAACAGTTTTTACTGACTGTGGATAAAAATATGTTGAAAAATGTCAAGTTGTTTGTAGTTAATGGTTCCTTCTTAAGATTATAATAGGGACTGGTATTAATTGTATTTAAACCAAATTGTAATTAATTTGACATAACTACAATATGTTAACAATAACCTAGTGTTCTAACATTGCTAAGGAAGAAACAAAAACAAAAACAAAATTGTATTCACTTCAAACTCCAAAACAAAATTGTATTCGCTTCATATCTTGTGGAGAACAAGGTATTTCCTTAAAACAATGTAACTTCTTTCTTTACCATACATTGTATCATATGTGCATTCTATTTTATGTGCAATATATGTATTCGACAAATTTTATGATGTGGCAATGGACTTATTTTAATATGGCTTCATTTTTCTCTTGCAATTGGTTAGTTTCAAATGTTATTGTAAAAAAATTGGAAGGCTCAACAAAAGACGGTGACTCATAAAATTCTTCATCATACACTGTCATATATATGGGTGGATTGAACTTTTAGAATACAATTTTTTTATCCAAATATTATTTATTTTATGTGTTTGTTATATATTGTAGTCATGTCAATGGACAAAAAAAAGAATAGAAGGTTAAGCACACACACAGTGTAGAACCTCCCAGTTTGGGAATTGCTCTACAAATTCTAATTCTAATTATACCAAGGTTCAAAAATTAATCAATTAAAAATCACAATAGAAGAAACAAAAAAAAAATTGGATGATATTTATGAAATGCTAGCCTTATCGCACTTTGCGCATGCTCTAAGACTTTTTTTTTTAAGGTTTAGTGTTATAATTTTTCGTTCATCCCAAATTGAGGTTTACATATATGTTACATAATATTATGCATTTAAGAATTACTAATATAGTCAGGAGTGTCATGAGGCTACAACTCTGAAAAATGAACATATTCAAACATGAACATATGATTTCAATGCTATTTTGATGTTCATTTCTTGGAGCTAGCCTCATGACACTCTTAGCTGTATCAGTAATTCTCAAATGCATAACATTATTGAACATGAGTGTAAACCACAAATTGGAAAGAATATAATACAAAAATCAAGAAGGTTGTTGTGGAGTTAGTCGTGGATAGAGAAATTTGTGCAAAGGAGAAGTCTTCTACAAGATCAAGTCCAATTGGGGATAAGAGCTAAGCTTGGTATAGCTTAGTAGGTTCTAATGTAGGTAGATACTTTTGGATAGGCTTTTAGGGTAAGATTCCTTGTGCTTATAAATGTTTTCTCTTGGTATTGGATTATTCAGGAATGGTGATCTGAAATTCACTCGGTGGGATTTTGCCTACAAGGGTTTTTCCCATCATGATCAAATTGTTGTGTCAGACTTTTTTTCCATAGTACTTAATTTACTTTGGTGATTTGATTGTGCTTTAATCTAATCTATATATAATTTGACTAATTAATCAACTAGAATAATATATTAATTAACTAGGGTCAATCCATAACCTACAAGTATTAGAGCCATGTTTTGTATCTTCAATAAATCCTATTAGAAATACTGGATAATTGTATTATATTTCTCTTGTAATAACATATACAAGAGTGCCTTTATATAGGAGCCAGAGTGTGTGTAGTACAAGTATGTGTGATGTGCAAATAAATTAAAGTAGACCTAAAGCCCACATGCCTATTATACAGAACATTTATATAGCATACTTAGTTGTTTTCCTAATTTACAGGTAGTACAATCAAACTTATCCTTGGCTACAAAACCTAATAGGCCTCTAGAAGCTAATTGTTGTACCCGAGAAAAGGATGCATGACCAAGACTAGAATACTAAAGTGCGAGAGAAGGTATGAAAGAAAATGCAGCAACAGCAATAGACACAAGAGCTATAGGTTAAAGACGAAGGTTGTCCACCGAAAATATACGTCCATCTCTATGAGCAATCCCAACCTCCTGCCCCGTCCTTCAATCTTGCACAGTACACCTAGAGTAGTAAAAAATAAGGCAATAACCAAGTTTAGCTAATTGGCCCACATAAAACAAGTTATAGGATAGGTCAGGCACTTGGAAAACCCAAGGAACCGAAAGATTGGAGGTCGAAATAGAACCTATACTATTACCATGTATGGTGGAACTATCAGCTATATGAATACTAAGAAGATGTGGTGTAGGTTCAATCTTAGAGAATAAGGATGGGTGAGGTTTCATGTGTTTGCAACTATCCCATTCAATCTTGCAAAGGATGAAGGTAGCATCTGTTCTTTAGCTACTCCCTTGACAGAAATAGTAAGTGTACTAGGACGGTCACAGAAAATTTCCTATGGTGTGTGAAGGTGTGTAATAGCTCTAATGACACCGAATCTTCTTCCAAGATAGGTGACAAGATCAGAGCAGTAATGATGGTGGTGGTAGAAGGTAGAGAGTTTGGTGTGATTGACAGTGGTAGTGACGACAGCGACGACGGAGGTAGTGGAAGACACCAAGGAAGACAAGATTGCAAAGAGCACACCAAAAGGTCAAAGCAATGGCTCTGATGTCATGTTAGAAATACTGAATAATTGTATTGTATTTCTCTAGTGATAACATATACAAGGTATGGTTGATAGCAGTAGTGGCAACAACAACGAAAGGTCAAAACAGTGGTTCTGATACCATGTTAGAAATACTAGATAATTGTATTGTATTTCTCTAGTAATAACATATAAAAATCACTATATGTTTCAAATTGAGATGAATAGAAAATTATGATACTAAACCAAAAAAAAAAAGTCTTATTGCACGTGCAAAGCGCATGTGATAAGGCTGGTATATATATATAAAAGTCATACAAAATAAAAATTAAGAGCAAAGGAAAAAAAAAAAAAACACCTAATATTAGAATGTGATTTAAAATTTTAAAAATAAAAACACGAAAGGGTAAAATGGGCAATTATTGAAATGAAATCCTAATTGAAATCGAGGAAGGATTTGTTACTTACCGTTGGATGATCATGATAGATGGGACAGGCGGTGGGAGCTTAATTTTTATTTTTTGTTTATTTTTTTCAGTTTCAGAGTTGGGATTGAAAAAGAGTTTTACTATATAAGAATGTCTCTGTATGCATTTTATGTTCCGTATTTTATTTTATTTTATTTTTGGTTTTCTCTAAAATAAAGAAAGAAGATCAAAATACCATTAGATGATGATAGATAGGATAGGATAGGAGGTGAGAGCTTAGCAATTTTTTTTTTTTTTTTTTTTTTTTGGAAGAGTTTTAAATATTTCAAAAACAAATTAATTCCACAACAAGAATAGGATTTTTGGGAGTTTCTCTGTGCAATTTGTGTTCTGTGTATTTTTTTTTTTTTTTTTTTTTTTTTTTTGTTCTCACTAAAAGAAAAGAAAATCAAAATACATTGGTGAAATCTTCTGATTTTTGTGAGTCATTTGAAAAACTTAAGTCAAAGTGCGTTGAGGAATCCTTGAAGAAAGGAGAAGATGCAACACAATTACTCACTGAAAGGATTCTAAAGGACTTTATACTATTTATCAGTACCAAACGTAGGCCTCTGCCGCAAAAAGATTTCAACAATGGTGCTTGTTAGGTTCTAAAAGTTTAGAACAATTGGCAAACTATGAGCACAAACTTGTCTAGGTATAGATCTTAGATTCTATAGAGTTTATTAGACATTGCTCAGGGTGTTACAAGTCAGAAGACAAGAAGGACAGTTCAAACTCAATGAAATCTGACCGATCGAAAATTAGATCCGACCGATCGAAAATCGCAGACATGAAATTTCTACAGAATTCTATTTCAACCCAAACTCTGCTTAAACTTTTTGGGTTTCAAGTGAAACACTTCTAGTATATAAAGGAAAACCCTAACTACATTTGCAGAGCTTTTAGAGACTTTAGAGGTGCTCTTGTGAGATCTAAAAGGTATTGTGCCTTTCTCTTTCAAAGTCACTACTGGAAATCATTCTCATATCATTAGACCTAGTAGATCTAAAGTTTCTACAACAAGATCAACAACTACTGATGATCTAAACCTTCAAGGGTGGTCTAGGAGTCACAAACTAGAGAATTTGTGTTGCTAAACCTCTGAATGGGATCTCAAAGCCACAAGCAAGGTTGCTTGCGTTGGTGTAAATCCGAGAAGAGAAGGAGTCTATGAATTTGGAGCTTGCATGTGGTCGTGTTAGTAAGTTACTACTGGAGGTAGCAATAGATTTAGGGTTAAATCTGATTGTAAAAACCTCAATTCTCTTATAGTGGATTTACTTTACCTTGAGGATAGCTAGGTCAAATCCTCACCAGGTTTTTACCTTGAAACAGTTTGTTTCATCGCTTTTCCTAGGCATATCGTGGTGTAATTTATTTTTTGCTGATTTGCATGATATGATTTATTTATGTTTAACCTAGATCTGAATAATTAATCTAAGTAATCACTTAGTTAATATATTAGGTTAAATAATCTAGTTTAAGGGGTCTAAACGAATAAACCGTTCTAAATCTAAATGTTTCACAATAGAAAACAATCCCAAGAAGCCTAGGTCTCAGCGTTCACCAAAACCTTATGCTAATGCCAATGGTGAAACTCCAGTTATTTTATCAAAGTCTGAAACTCATGGAGATTTCAACAATGGTTCTAAGTCTGAATGTTTCACAATAGAAAACACTCCCAAGAAGCCTAGGACATAGTGTTTGGCTATGCCCAAACCTAATACTAATGCTAATGGTGAAACTCCAATTATTTTATCAAAGTTTGAAACTCATGGAGATTTCAACAACAGTTCTAAGTCTGATTTTTTCGCAACAAAAAACACTCCCAAGAAGCCTAAGACTCAGCATTTGGCTTAGCCCAAACCTGATTCTAATGCCAATGGTGAAACTCCAGTTATTTTATCAAAGACTGAAACTCTGATTGAAGGGAAAGTGCCTATAACTAAGCCAATCAAGAAACTGCATTTCATCTTTGATGGAAAGGAATTGAAGAGTCCTGCTAAGCATACACATACTAATGTTAGCAAGAATAATGAAAAACCACAGCCACCAAAGATGAATGTTCAAATAGTGTAAAAATACCCTTGAACGTTTAGACCCCCAATTCACAAATTAACCAATTCAAGCTTTATGTCAAACAACTAGTGTGCGGAAAATGAACATAAGCTATAATGTAGAATTGGAAAAACTATCTAAGCCAAATTAAAATCACAACCCACAGCAGATAATAAAAGGCAAAGATAAAAGGGAAGGAAGATGCAAACACAAAGACAACACGCGATGTGTTATCGAAGAGGAAACCGAAGCCCTCGGCGTAAAACCTCTCCGCCGCCCTCCAAGCGGTAAACAATCCACTAGAAAATGTAGTTGGGATACATGGACAGCAATAGACCCTCCAAGCCTAATCTACCCAGTGCACCTAAGCCCTCCAAGCTTCTTGCTCCAACGAGGTTGCGCCGAACCTTTTTCTTTTCTAGCTTCCCAGATTCCGCTACTAGACCATAGCATCAACCAATGAAGATTGGTTCCTTCCTAACTGCTTCCCAGAACACCAAACAACCCTCTCACAGTAATGGATATGGTGAGAACAAGGTTTTGGTAAAAAGCCTCTCAAGGGTTTGGCAATGGAGAGGAAGAGAGTTGAGGAATTTGAAGAGACACTTATGTAAAGATTGTAGATGAATCAATCTTGTTTTACTCTAGGGTTTCTCTCTCAAAATTCTCTCTGGAAGCTCTCTCTCATTTGTGGGTATAAGGGGTATTTATACTGAGGTGAGAGGAGAATGTGAAACGTCAGGTTTTTCAAAACAGGGCTGGCTCGTGGCTTGGCCTCGCGACTTGACTGAGTCGCGAGATCCAGTCGCGAGATAACCGTATGGCCAGTTGTCCTGTTTTGTCCTGTAGTGCTCCAGCTAGCATGACTGTTCACCTTCTGGCATGCTTGGCACGTGTGCTGCGTTTGGTGGCTTGCAGCCGCGAGTCACCCGCGAGATCAAGCCGCGAGTCTCTGTTTTCTTGCACACTCTTAAGCAATCTTCACTCTATCTCACTCACTACCCTTACAACAAACCCACCTAAATACAGGGTTACTAAATGCTGAAATACAAGCAAATTTGGCATGGAATAAAGCCAATTAGATGGTTGAATAAATTCAACCTTACAATCTCCCCCTTTGGCTATTCCGTGACAAAACCTTAAAACAGACTCTAGACTTAACATGTGAGTTGGGAACAGTTGAGCAAAACTCACTCACACCTAACTCTAGAAGCTGTGAAGCACTTGAATCATATGAACATAAGACTCCTGAAACACAACAATACACCATGATCATTGTAAGCAGAAAATCGTGAAATGCATATGAAACAGGCAATATGTGATCAAGCAAAGATGGAGTTAAGAAACAAACCATGGCTTGATCAACCAAGTAATCACTACAAGGTAGTGACCACAATGCTCATTCACACTTGGAATGAATAATAGGACATACAAGCTAACAAGCTCAATGCAAGTCTCTTGCATGCCAAACACTCAACCAATGCATAATACACTAAGTATATGCATCTAGGAACAATCCTACAAGGGAACAAGAGTGACAGTACCTAAAGGAAAATGCAATACATTTATATAGAAGTACTGATTTAAACAAAGTATAAAAGGCTGCATAAAGCATGGTACAAACCATAAAGCCTACAAAATATGCATAAAACATAACCCTAAAAGCTTACATAAGCAACATGGGTACAAGACTCAAAATAAACTGAATAACATCAACAATATAACAACTACAATATAACAACTTAAACTGAAGAAGAATGCAGAAACACTCCCCCTTAGGTAATATCCTCCTCCTCTGATCAGGCTATCACTCCCCCTTTTTGTCATGGAATAGGCCATACATTCTCTTCTAGCCTTCTCTGAATCTGATCCAATTGAGTTTGAAGTGAGGTAAACTTCATATCCCATCGAGTGCTGTGATGGTGTAGAGTAGATGTGAGTCCAGACATCTTTGTATTCAACTTGTGTACAGAGGATACAATGTGATCAAGTTTTTCATCAAGGGAGAGAGTGCTGAAATGAGAGCCACTGTGAGATGCGGAAGTTTCCGGTTTGGCTCTCTTTCGACTATGTCCAATGCTTGCATTGAATGTACGCATGTTGATTGGACTCGGTTTTGAGTGAGGAGATTCATCTGCCATTGGATAAATTCCCTTGAGCTTCAAGATCCTTGAAATGAGACAACAGAAAGGAATGCACATTCGGGACTCAGTTCGTAGAACCGTTTTGCACAGAACATGAAAGATATGAGCACAGATGTCAATTTCTACATCAGAGATTAGATCATGAAGAAACAAAGCACGTCCGAGGTTCATATACCCAGTGCTTGATAAGGGGTACAAATTGTGAAACATCACAATTGTAAGTACTCTCAGTTTTGGAGGAAGAGAGGAAACACTGACGGAGTTTCCATTGGATGAGAATTCCAAGTCTTGTCCAAGACTCTCCTTAAGGAGTTCCTCATCAGGACAGAGATCATCATAAACCGGTGAGTGACGAAGCAGTGGTCGGTTGATGTGAAGGATCTCTGCCAAATATGCTGGAGAGACTGAAAAACTCTTTTTCCGAACCCAGCACTTAAGTTCTTCTCCTTCAACAATTGCGTTGGCAAAGAATTCCTTTACCAAATTCTCATATGCGTCATCCAGATCAGAGAGAAGGTAATTCCAATCCTTGTGAGCAAACCATTTTGGAATGTCAGTGTTGTGAAGTGATGATTGGTCAAAAGGTCTTTCCAGTAATAGTGTAGCATGTCTGAAATAATTCTCATGAGACTGAAAGGCAGCATGGGATCTGAACTTGTTGGGATCGAAACCCTTTAAGGAAGAGCGGGTCCCTTTTGTTTAAGGTGTGTAGTCATCTACATCAATGACAGGTTCCTTTCCTTTGGACCCACCTCCTTTCACAGCTACTTTCTTGAATGGTGACATTTCCAGTCTGAAACATGAATAGAGGAAAAGAAAGAGCACAATCCAACAGATATTATTAGCATCAAGTTAGGGATAATGAAGAAACCCTAAAAGCTAGATGGGAATGTCCAGAAAATAGCAATGAAGGCCAAAAATGACCCAAATGTAGCTACACAATAGAGTGGGTCAGATTAAAACCACACAAAAATGAGAACATCATATACTCAAGTTATCAAACACAGGTAAGAGAAATATGAATACCAAGGAGAACATAAACAATTGTGAGGAAAAAGCAACACACAAAGTAGAGAACAAAACCCATACCTTTCCTTGAAGATAGAATGAATGGTAACAAGTTGTTGAAAGAGTTTGAAGATTACCACAGTGAAGATGCAAAAGTGAAAGTAAGATCAGAAAATGAACAAACACAGAGTGCAAGACAGGCAAGTGAAAACCCCTTTTTGAGAAAAGTGTTGAAAATGAGCTCATTTTCTAGAACACGCGATTTTCGCGACTGACGTGAGTCACCAACAAGACGCCAGGTCAAGCCGCCAAAACACTCAAAGACAAAATTTTGAAAAATTTTCTAAGTGTTTTTCGCGACTGGAATGTCTACCCGCGAGGGAGTCGCGAGCTGAGCCACGAAAATCTCTGAGTAACCATCGCGACTGGTCCTTCCACTCGCGAACAAGTCGCCAAAATAGACCCGCGAACATGCGACTGAGGCCCGCGACTTGACTTACCCGCGACTGAGTCGCCAAAACAGGGCAAAAATTATTTTTTGAAATCTTCAGTTTTTAAGAGCAAAATACTTTCCAAAAACACCTAAAATACTCAAAAATCTTTTTGTGCTTGAATCAACAAAGATTGAGTATGTGAAAACACATTTCAACAAGTACAATCACACAAATGAATATGGCATTTAATGAACATAAACTTGTGTGTTGTGTGTGGATATCAACAATGAGATAGTCCATAGTCTAATGTGAAGCTTCAATGATCAATTCAACAAAGGCATACACAATTAGCACTAGATTATGAAACCCATCTCAATTATAGAAATATGTATATATGACCTCCCACACAACTTGATAACATAACTTGGAGCTTTACATTTGACTCCACTCTTAATCACAACAATTGATCTTTTTGATCCTTTTGAGACAATCACCTCTCATTGTGAGAGTGATATTTGATAATTCACTTTAATGAACAAGCCATTGGCCTTTTGAATAAACATTCACTTTAATTTTTGGTCGCTTTCCCTTTTTCCTAGTCGAATACTAGTATGTGCAACAGGCTTTTACAGCTCAATATCTCTTTTCATTTGGAGATTTACATTTGGTGAGCTCTTTATAGCAAAAACAAAAATAAAGAGTGGGAAGATATATAAATACAAGTCTATGCATGTCTCAAGATCAACACTAATCATTCATGACAAGTTTGAAGATCTATTTACAACAATCACATGGATTTCAAGATTTCTCTCACAGTGATAAGGGTGCAAAGAAACAAGCTATGCTCGAAAATGCACAAAGCCATTAGCACAAAGGTACAAGGCAAAACAAGTTTTAAGACAAAAACTCAACAATGTCAATCAAATTTTTTGATTTTCTAATTTTTATGTGATTTTTGGATTTTTGACACAAAAAAATTGACCAAAATGTATGCACAAATAGACAAACAAACAATCAAGAAAAAAAAATCAACAAAGTAGTGTGTGCCCCAACACAAACAGATATATCATATTATAAACATGTGAAGCACACATCACACAAAAGAGTTAAGGAATTGTACCAACACCAATGGTCTTACGGAGTGATTCAAACCGTGGACCATCAAGAGGCTTGGTGAAGATGTCTACCTGTTGATTGTCGGTGGGTATGAACTCAAGATACACAACTCTTTCCTCTACCAGATCTCGAATGAAATGATAACGTATCTCTATGTGTTTAGATTTTGAATGCTGGACAGGATTCTTGGAAAGATTGATGGCACTGGTGTTGTCATAAAAGACACACATCGTCTCTTGAGGAATTCCATAATCATAAAGTAATTTCTTCATCCAAAGAAGCTGAGTGCAGCAACTTCCAGCGACGATGTATTCTGTTTCAGCAGTAGATAGAGACACTGAATTTTGCTTCTTGCTCATCCACGAGACAAGATTGTTACCAAGGTAGAAGCAGCCTACTGAAGTACTTTTCCGATCGTCTACACTACCAGCCCAGTCAGCATCTGAATACCCAGCAAGACAAGCATTTGAGTCTTTTGAATACCACAGACCATAGTTTGAAGTTCCATTAACATATCGGATGATTCGCTTAACTGCAGTCAGGTGAGATTCCTTTGGATTAGCTTGATATCTGGCACAAACACCAACACTGAATGCAATGTCCGGTCTACTTGCTATAAGATAGAGTAAACTCCCAATGATACTCCTATATAAGGTAGGACTTACTTCTACTCCAGAAGAATCAACATTCAGTTTAGTAGATGAGCTCATGGGAGTGGAGGCATGTTTTTTGGAGTCTAGTCCAAATTTCGTGACAATGTTTCTAGCATACTTCTCTTGTGAAACAAATATACCCTCCTTCTGTTGTTTGACTTGAAGTCCCAAGAAAAATGTGAGTTCTCCCACCATACTCATCTCAAATTCCTTCTTCATCTCCTCAGAAAATTGAATAGCACGATCTTCAATGGTAGCCCCAAACACTATGTCATCAACATAAACTTGTGCCACAAGGAGATAATTTTCATCATTTTTGACAAACAAAGTTCGGTCGGCATATCCCCTTTTGAATCCTCTATCTAGGAGGTAATGTGTAAGCCGATCATACCAAGCTCTAGGTGCTTGTTTTAAGCCATAAAAGGCTTTCTTCAATCTCAACACATGATTAGGAAAGTGAGGATCCTCAAATCCTTTTGGTTGCTCAACAAACACTTCTTCATTTAGGTATCCATTCAGAAATGCACATTTTACATCCATTTGATAGAGTTTGAAGTTCAAAGTGCATGCAATGGACATGAGGATTCGAATGGATTCAAGTCTTGCCACAGGAGCGAAGGATTCATCAAAGTCTACTCCTTCTACTTGAGTGTACCCTTGAGCTACTAACCGGGATTTGTTTCTAATTATCTCTCCATCTTCATCGGTTTTGTTTTTGAAAATCCATTTTGTGCCTATGACATGAACATCTTCAGGCCTTGGAGCAAGTTCCCACACATCATTCCTCATAAACTGATTCAGCTCTTCATGCATTGACTCAACCCAATTCTCATCTTGAAGGGCCTCTTCTACCCTTTTTGGCTCAAATTGAGCAAGGTAGCAATGATATGTTACATGATTGGCCAATAGGATGTTTCCTTTTCTAAGACGAAGACCTTCATCTAGGGACCCTATGATGTTGCTTTCCGGATGGTTCTTAATTACTCTTGAAGATGGCTTCTTTGATGTGGAAACTTCATCACTTCGAGAGATGGGAGGATGGACTTCCGGAGGAGTAAGAGGACTTGATGTTCTAGACATCGATCTCGTTTCCATTCTTGGGTTGATGGGAGTCGATTCTTCTTCTGGTGTAGGTTCTTCAACTTCTATATCAAGAGTTTCGACCTCAACATCGGGTTCTTTGGCGCTCGGTCCTTCTCCATCATCAATCATCTCTACCTTAGATAAGGCATCGTCAATCTTGACATTGATGGACTCCATCACTGTCTTAGTTCTCTTGTTAAACACTCTATACGCTCGACTCATAATAGAGTACCCAAGAAAAATACCCTCATCACTTCTTGCATCAAACTTCCCAAGATTCTCTCGATCATTTAGGATATAACATTTGCTTCCAAACACCCGGAAATACTTCACTCTAGGCTTCTTTCCATTCCAAATCTCATAGGCGGTCTTCTTTGTTCCTACTCGGAAAAATATTCTATTGCCAATGTGACACGAGGTGTTGACAGCTTCTCCCCAAAACTTTTGAGGTATTTGCTTGTTAAGCAACATGACTCTCGCCATTTCCTGAATCACCCGATTTTTTCTCTCTACCACTCCATTTTGCTGTGGAGTTTTGGGGGCTGAAAATTCCCTTTTTATTCCATTCTTTTCACAGAAAGATTCAAATCTTGCATTCTCAAATTCCCTCCCATGATCACTTCTTATTTTGGCAATAGGGACCCCTTTCTCGTTTTGTAGTTTCTTGCACAGAATTTCCAACCTCTCACATGCTTCTGATTTTTCTCAAAGAAATTCAACCCAAGTGTATCTTGAGTAGTCATCCACAATGACCATAATGTATCTTTTTCCTCCTAGACTTTCAGTTCTGGTAGGCCCCATTAGATCAACATGAAGTAACCCCAAACACCGAGAAGTAGCAATTACATTCACCTTGTGATAACTTGCCTTTGTTTGCTTTCCCATTTGACATGCACCACAAATGGTCTTCTTCACCTTTCCAAACTTAGGAAGTCCCTCAACTGCTTCGAGTTTGGACACTTTAGCTACTTGTTTGAAATTTGCATACCCAAATCTGTGATGCCAAAATTCCAACATATCAACACGAGCACTTCTACACGAAATGGGTGCCGTGGGAACAACTCCATAACAGTTGTCTGTAGTCCGATTTCCTTCCAAGACCTGAATCCCTTCTTCATTGATGATCAAGCATCCCTTCTTAGAGAATTGTACCAGGAAATCATCATCACAAATTTGAGTGATGCTCAGCAGATTTGCCTTCAGCCCTTTTATGTATAACACATCTTTCAACAACGGTAATCCAGGTATCTCGATAGTCCCTTTGCCTAGGACTTGAGCATGACTTCCATCACCAAAAGTCACATAGTCACCAACCTTTTCTTTGAGTGTCTTAAATTGTGACTTATCCCCTGTCATATGACGAGAACAACCGCTATCAAGATACCACAAGCATGCATTAAACACCTTCAATGAGGTATGCACAAATAAGCTAACATGAGACAAACATTCTTGATCTTTAAACAAAGACTCATCATCAGTTTTCATGCTTTTGTCAAATTGACTTTTCATTTTCAGATTCTCAATCATCTCACACAACATTCTGTTCTTTCTTTTATATTTCTTAATCAACGATTTAGATTCAGATATGCTACTGTGTAAGATATGATTCTGATTTTCAAAATATTCCAGCATGTGAACAAATATCCTAGCATGTTTCTTAGTTTTTAACAACTCAGCAAGTTCATTGGTAAGACACCCTTCAAACATATGCATAGAGTCATTTTCACAAACACTTAAGCTACAATTCAGCATGGTATTTTCCATAACAGCTACCACAACACAGGAGTCTAGGATTGCACTTAGGTAATAAAACCACAACAAGTGCACCCGCTTTGATACCAATTGAATGTTCAAATAGTGTAAAAACACCCTTGAACGTTTAGACCCCCAATTCACAAATTAACGAATTCAAGCTTTATGTCAAACAACTAGTGTGCGGAAAATGAACATAAGCTATAATGTAGAATTGGAAAAACTATCTAAGCCAAATTAAAATCACAACTCACAGTAGATAATAAAAGGCAAAGATAAAAGGGAAGGAAGATGCAAACACAAAGACAACACACGATGTGTTATCGAAGAGGAAACTGAAGCCCTCTGCGTAAAACCTCTCCGCCGCCCTCCAAGTGGTAAACAATCCACTAGAAAATGTAGTTGGGATACATGGATAGCAATAGACCCTCCAAGCCTAATCTACCCAGTGCACCTAAGCCCTCCAAGCTTCTTGCTCCAACGAGGTTGCGCCGAACCTTTTTCTTTTCTAGCTTCCCGGATTCCGCTACTAGACCATAGCATCAACCAATGAAGATTGGTTCCTTCCTAACTGCTTCCCAGAACACCAAACAACCTTCTCACAGTAATGGATATGGTGAGAACAAGGTTTTGGTAAAAAGCCTCTCAAGGGTTTGGCAATGGAGAGGAAGAGAGTTGAGGAATTTGAAGAGACACTTATGTAAAGATTGTAGATGAATCAATCTTGTTTTACTCTAGGGTTTCTCTCTCAAAATTCTCTCTGGAAGCTCTCTCTCATTTGTGGGTATAAGGGGTATTTATACTGAGGTGAGAGGAGAATGTGAAACGTCAGGTTTTTCAAAATAGGGCTGGCTCGCGACTTGGCCTCACGACTTGACTGAGTCGCGAGATCCAATCGCGAGATAACCGTATGGCTAGTTGTCCTGTTTTGTCCTGTAGTGCTCCAGCTAGCATGACTGTTCACCTTCTGGCATGCTTGGCACGTGTGCTGCGTCTGGCGGCTTGCAGCCGCGAGTCACCCGCGAGATCAAGCCGCGAGTCTCTATTTTCTTGCACACTCTTGAGCAATCTTCACTCTATCTCACTCACTACCCTTACAACAAGCCCACCTAAATACAGGGTTACTAAATGCTGAAATACAAGCAAATTTGGCACGGAATAAAGCCAATTAGATGGTTGAATAAATTCAACCTTACAAAAGAGAAAGAGGAGTTCCAACCTGCATGTGCCATCATCACCACCAAACCTACCTGAGGATATCTGGAATCGCATAAGAGAAATGCATGGAACCCAGGAAGTTTTTGTCATTCAAAAATCCCTTTATGAGTTTAATGTGAAACGAGATAAAAATAAGGTATCCATGCCTTTAAGCCAAATCAATCCAGATTTCTTGAAAGAGATAGAGAGAGAAGCTCTTGATCAGTAAAAGCCCATTGGAGTGCAATTCGTGGAGCCATCTAATACGGTCTATACGATGGTTTTAAGGCAATGGTACATGCCTAAGGAATCAGGGAAGAAAAGCTCTTCATATGTTCTAAGAACAAATTGGAACAACGTGGTTGCAGCAAATGATCTGAAGATTACTACTGTGGTCCAAATTTGGTCTTTCCGAGTTGCTAACAAAGAAGATCTATGCATGGCTCTTGTTGTGGTTGATAAAGGAGGGAGCAAAAGTAGCGGTAATAGCAATGACAGAGAGGGAGGAAGAAATAGTAGCAAAGGAAGTGGAGTAGGCAGTAATGGCAGTAGCAGAGATGCCAAAAGTACTACCAACCAAAGTACAAATATGGAATCAACTTCTTAGTCTTGTCATGGAGATATACAAGGTTTGGTCATATTTACTATGTTAGAAATCCTAAATAATTATATTGCATTTCTCTCGTAATAACATATACAAGGTGTGGTCGACAGCAGCCAAGGCAACAACCATGTTAGAAATACTTACAATATAACATATAGAGATACACTTTAACCTAAAAAGCTTAAACCCAAAGGGTACACGTTGAAGCAAAATTATAAACAACATAAAACAATGTAATTTATCAAACAATTGGTTATATAGGCAACATTAATAGAATTCCTGTCAAGTTATGCATCATCTCCCAATATAACTCTATTTTTCCTACAATATACACCAGTTATTTTGAAAAATAATTTCAAGTTTCAAACAGCACAATATGAAATACATTTTTTGTGTTTTTATAAAGGTACGAAATTGTGCTACAAAAAACTAACTTTTTGAAAACAAAAAAAAATTGAATTGTTAGTGTAGAGAAGGAAAATTCCCGATCTATCACAAGCTAACACATCATGCTACCAAGTCCACAAAGTACAACTAATTACAAAGCATCATGTACTGTTACTAGAAATTTGCCAAGTTTCGTTAAGGTTAAAACATGAAAAGCATGCAAAATGCTAATCACACATAGGCGCATGTAAGCAATGACATAAGCAGTCCAACACGTGTAAGTGATGACATAAGCAATCCAGCACGTGCAAGTAATGACATAAGCAGACCAATCAGGTTGTGACATGTGTCACCAACCAGACTCTGCCACCTGTCGCTCACCCACCCCCAAATTCCTATAAATAGAAGCCTTCCTAAGGCATTTGAAGAGACTAAGCCATCTAGAGTACAAGCAGTATTAGAGAAGATTTAGAAGCACTTAGAAGTACAGAAGCTTTGCAGGAATCAAGCCTCAAAGCCTTCAAGAACTTCAACCTCAAAATCGAAGAACATTCGAAGCAAAACCATCCAAACTATCAACCTAGATCTTGAAGTTTGTTGGAATCAAGCTCAAAAGCCTCCAAAAACCTCAACAAACCATAAATCAATGAAGCTCTATGGATTCAAGCCTCTAAAGCACCAAAGAACTTCCACCACAAACTTTCGAAGACGAAGAATGCACCAAGAACACGAAGAACGTGCCAAGAACACGAAGAACAAAGAATTTCTAACAGACTCATAGCTAGAGATTCATTGTAATTTTGTTTCAAGGGTCTTCGATCCATCCCTCAATCAAATTGAAGGATTTTTAGTGTTCAAGTCAAAATCACATTATTACAATTCCAATCAATAGGTCTTTCAAGGAGATTGAATCAGAGGATCACTTTTTTGTAATTTCAGAGAATTGTACCACATATTCATCAATACAAATTCGCATTTGTGAAACTATATTACTTGTTTGATTTATTTCAAACTAAAAATTGAGTCATCCCACAGTTAGTTTACCAAAGACAAAGGAAAAGAAGCCATTGTACAACTTAATTAACAACGGCCTGATGATCCTAAAAGTCCTAAATTAACAACAATATTTCCAGTAAGAACCATCTAACTTTCAAAGCTCCCACCACTCCACAACACAAATTACAATTGATCAAATTTAAGAGTCTTATTGCACAATACTAAAAAAACATGAGAAAAGAAAGAGTATAGAGATACCAAAAGCTAAACTGCAACACTTTCTAGCATAAAAAAAAATTAATAATTTTGCAAATAAATTCAAAGTAAAATCTTCCAAGGCAACATTGATATTTTTCCCACATAATATATTCAACATATTCTGTATATTCACTGAGAAATTTAAACAAACACAAAGACAATAATAGAAACTCAATTACAGATACACAAAGAATTATAAAGCAAGAAGCAAGAAATAAACATTTTTGGAAGAGAGGAATGAAAAATACAAATTTTCAGCTGTGAGTTGCAATTGTAACAAATAGTCCCTAAAAAAAGCTATTTATAATACAATGTTATAGATTCCTAATTGAAATTGCTTATGGTTATGGATTCCTAATCAAATTAGGTTACCTTTGCTGATAATATAATATAGAGTTATTGATACTGCAAGGAAGAGAGGCTTGGATGGGATGGGAGTGAATGGGAGGGAGATGGGAGTATAGTGATTCTAATTTTTTTTAGCGTAAACGCCATCCCTCAAACACCAAAGCAATTAAGTAAACCCTTGTACCCAGTACCCATACACTTTTCTTGTATGACACGAACTACTTCTCAACAGTTTATCTATGCTTGCTCGGTCTTTTTTCTTTTATATAAATTGTCTGTTTTTTGGTGTATTATTTTTTCTATTTATTTATTATAAATAGAAAAATAATAAATAAAACGATTGATGATGTGGCAAGCTCTGGAGAGGTCAACAAATGATCAAAGGTTTCGATTTTATATATATACTAGTCGCTAACCCGTGCGATGCACGAGCTAGTTGTGAAAATATATATTTATAGATAATTGATGGTTAATAAGTATGAATAAATAAAAAATGAAATTGGACTATTTGTAAAAAAAAAAAAAAAAAAATAGCTTACCTAATTTAGTTAGAATTTTTTACACAACCTCAATCCTAATTTGTTCAAAATTTATTTAGTGTTGGATCCCTTTATTAAATTCTAAATAGTTCTAATTAACATAGTTGAAGACTATATGTAACTCTTTTCTTCTTCTTCTTCTTCTTCTTCTTCTTCTTCTTCTTCTTCTTCTTCTTCTTCTTCTTTTGGAAACCATAGAAAATAGTTACAGGACACAAGTTATATAACATAAGATTTGGAGAGATCCAACAGCAATGGGTTGAATAATGAATAGCTAGAGAATTGAAGCTACTTCTAACACATTACACATGATAGTTTTTGGTACAAAAATGGTGTGAAAAGTTAAACCTTATTAAGTTAGAAAATGCAAGTCTGTCATCATAGGTTGTTCCTGCAATCTTGGTTAACTTCTTCCATTGCAAACCTGTTCAATCCTTTCGCAATCACTAACAAACAAAATTAGTCTAAATCCAAGGTCTCTAGCTTTTATTGCAACCTCCACGATTGCATCCTGAAATGCTGCTGGGTAAGATGTTGACACACTGCTAGGCTCCCCCACTAATATTAGATCTCCCTTCAAGTCCTTTGCTTCATATGCATAGCCACTCTGTTTCAATTTCCTTTTCCTTCAACAAACTACTTTGATAATGAGTTGCCAATCCCTATTGGAGACATCTTTATGAGTTGGTATGTTGTGATCTTGATATTAGGACTGTCCATTTCTAAAGGCCTCCTGGTACCTGCATAAAGGAGATTTGGCAGTGAGTGAGAACAACATTTATCAGATTTGGGGGGTCTTCCCATCATGAACCACTTGATTTATATGGTTCCATAAGGACCATAGAATGGTAAAAAGAGATTGAAGATATAGGTCCTTTTCCTGATTGACTATATGTAACTATAAAAAGTAAAATTTTAAAATATAGATTAAAATGACAATGTAGAAAAATAGCTTTTCAAATGGTTATCTATAGGAAATCCAAAGGGATGCAAATTAAATCACAATTATCAACTTGCCCCATCATCACTAAGGGATGCAAATCTTGAGAAAATTGTTATTTGTTAAAACTTTGAAAACAGCTTACATTGATAATATGAGGCAAAAATAATTCAATAACATACAACAGAACATTAATTATTCAATAACTGAAAATATACTTGCATTTGTTTATAGTAAAAAATAATAATAATGATAATAATAAAAAGAAGGAAAAGAAGAACAATTATGAAAATTTTCAATTTATAATTAACAATACTACTTTGGAAATGAACTCATTATCTCAAGTCTCAACCAAAGAAAAAAAAATGAAACTTAGAAACTCATATGGTCTATATAGATTTAATACTTCAGTTTAGCACATAACATATGCAACAATGATAATTGACAATTATCAATGGTATACTTGGGCTTCCCAAGCATTAGTGGTATACTTTTTCCTTATTCCCATATCTACATCAGATTGGCTGAAATCACAAACATGAATTCTACTTGATGCAAATGCACTGCAACAAATATTAATGATAAATACAAAGAAAAAAAAAAACTCTTGATACACTGAACCATGATCACAAAGTACTGGGACTGGACCATGATTTCTCTCTAGCACAACAAATTCATAGGAGTCACATAAGAGGAAATCAAGACTGGACATGGTGGCTCAGCATTTAAGAGAACCTGTATAAGAGATGTTAGCAAATTAATTTTTACTAAATTGGAATTGAAAATTACAGGAGAAACATTAGTATATACATAAAGTACAATATTGCAAATAGAACTCAATTTAGAAATTGCTTTTGGCTCAATTGAAAATTTGCCAAAAAGAATAACTTGCCTTGATTTACTCTATCAGCCATATCTTCAGTTGAATAACAAACTACATATCCTTGTCTCTCTATTAATCTTTTTATGTGACTAAGCATTTGTAGTAGTTGCAATACCTCAAATTCAAAATATATATGATAAATCATTGTTAGATGCTTCTGCAACCTAAAACCATGTTATCACCCAACTAACCTAACATTCTAAATCCATCATTAATAGAATTAACGATTGGTCAACCAACTGCAAAGGGGAGGTTTCTCAACAAACAAACAAAAACAAAAACAAAACAAAACAAAAAAAAAAAAAAACAAAAAAAACAAAAAAAAACCTGCAAAGAAGGAGAGATTATTATCAGAAGCAAATACATGTTGGCCCAATTTCTAAAATGGGATGCTCAATTTATTCATAATCTTCATCTCAATTGAACATAGATCATAATTTTCTCAAACACCTGAAAAATGTATTGACTAATGGAATTGTAATGATTCATTTATAATTATTTTCAGCCTCCTTGAAGCTTCCAATATACATAATACATCCTCTATGGAAAAATGCACTTACTAATATATTCTTATTAATCTATCAATATGATTATCTTCTCAATAATTTAAAATATACACCCAAAGAAGTCATATCTCGAAAATGCACTTTTCTAAACCTTCAATCCAAGTGACACAAATGCATCAACAATTATTTAAGACTTAATCCAATAATTAGCATGCATTCATATATATGAAAGCTATGAATCAGTGCTTTACTGAAATAGCAAACTATCAATATCATATCCAATATTGTTTATTTGTAAGAAAGACAAACAGTTTAACAAAATAAATAAACAGTAAAATTGGTATATGGGATGGGAGAGTAAGAATTTCTATTAGATTTAGAGTGTGCAATAGTGTAAGTGTCCAATCGTATTATACTCAACTGGTGAAAAAAACATGGCACTATGGTTGTAGTTGTAAAATACAGCATGTGACAGTATTGGCGGTTTTTCTGTAGCGTCTGTCAGAATTGAACCAAAGGACAAAGATCCAATTAAAAACCACAGGAATCAAAACAATCATCCACACCCCAACAAAGCAACTCATTGTTATTTCTAATTGAACAAACAATTACAATGTCTGCACCTCTGCTAAGCCTGTCCTACCTAGATTCCAAAAGATAAGTTGCAAAACAATAGGGCTTTGAACATTTACATTCCAAGTTATTTCCAATCGGTTAGTGGGCATGGTTGCCTAAGCCAGAAGGACGATTTCACCACAACTAATTGGTTATTAATCCCACCTATAGCTTATTTCATAAATTAAAACCTCCTTTAAGCATAAAAATAAGACATAGAAAAGAAAAACAGTAGGAAGGTATAAAAATAAAAGAACCTAGGAAAGTACTATGGCTTTGTAAAAGACTGACTTTTACATTATATTTTGGAAGTAAAACCAAACAGCTTGTGGCAAGATGCAATGTTTTGGATGAAAGTTGACCCATAATTCTCTGATTTGCCAAAGTACACTCCATTAAACCCGTGAATTACAAGAACAGCGCAAAGATATAGATGAGACTCAAAGAGTCCGTATCCGTATCAATTTTCTTGGGCTTTTCTCTCTCTCTCTCTCTCTCTCTCTCTCTCTCTCTCTCTCTCTCAATTAATCATTATATCTCTGTCAAAGACCCAAACTCTCATACCAATAATATAGATTCAATTTTGAATGTGTGTTTGTCTTCCTTATAATCTCAAAAACTGAGTTGTGTGTTCAAAACCGAGCAGCAAACCATTACTACCAATCCATATAACAAAATGTAATAAGGGAAACAAAAATCATCAAGCAAAAAAACATTTCTTGACAAAAAAACCATTTGTAAATGAATTTAATATCAGGGTCTGAATTGTAATTTGTGAGCTTGATTGAATAATTTAAAAATGGAAAATAAATTGAATATAAATTAAGTCAAATCAATGTCAAGACCATGTAAGAAAACATTTTTTTTCACATTAAATTCAGTAAAGAAAATTGAGTATAACACATACACAACAAACTGAATTAGTGAAAAAACCTTCAACTGATCCAAGTTCAATCAAACATAAACTCTATCAATTTATATAAAATAAAAATCAGACATAGTAACTTTATTTTTTTGCTTAGAATCAAGACAAAAAAAATTACTATTAAATTCCCACGTTACTATCATAGTATCGTCATAAGAGAATCAGACCAAATGTTATAAAAGGATAACATGAGTAAGACCTGGTAGTTGAAGGAATTTAGTTTTATAATTTGTACTTTTTGGCCAATCTGCTAGTGTCAGGTCCTCCCAAGCTTGGCCAACAGCTTTGCGAGGAACTACTCTCTTCTTGGTTTCTGCTTTGTGCTCAATCTCATTGCTTGCAAGGGCAGCCTTTACGCTCTCAAGTGCTTTTGGTGTAATCGTTTATGCATGTATTTGAAACAATTGTTGTGCCTGTTCAAATACAGCACTTTTAATTATAAAAATATAATATTTATTTATAAAGTAAAGAAAAAACAGAGATCAGAAACCATCCACACGATTTAATTCTCCTTTTCTTTTGGTTACAGACAAATTGGTGCTCTTCCCAATCATTAAAAAAAATTGATTTCATGTCACAAAGGTGGAGAATGGTGGTTTGGGGAGTGGGTTTGGCTGTGGGTCTTTGTTTTGGAAGAAGGAGAAGGGGAATGGTGGAGGAAGGTGAAGGGGTTTGCATTTTCTCTCAAAAGTGGAGATTGGTGGTTTGGGTATCGGGTTTAGCCGTGAGTCTCTGTTTTGGAGGTAAAAAAACATCTATGACAGTTAACAATATCAAAATTTTATTAATATAGATATATATATATATATATATATATATATATCAAACAGAATGACAGCCAGTACAGATACACAACTAAAACTACAAATACAAAACAGAGTCAACAGACTCAAGAATACCCCCAAGTTTGAGATAACCAAGAAACTTAAATATGCAATCACATTCCAATTTCAAATTCTTTCTAGAAACATATTATTAATAAATATGCAAGAAACAGTTGTTCAACTACAAACATGAAAAAAAGAAAAAAGAAAAATGCAAGCACCTGCAACAAAAGTGAAATAAAATAGAATACCATTGAAAAATTCACAATTCACAAAGGTATCTAAAAGGAACCTTCACAATTGATTGTGCTTCTATTTACTTTTGCTTCACTGTTGTTTTTTTCCTCAACACCCAAATAGATGCCCAATTTGGTTAAATTTGTCTGATCGTGAAAATACTTTGGAAGCTTTATATCAAGCAGATGGTGTGTGTCTATGAAAAGTGAAACTATTTTGATTCTAGGAAAGTTAACTAACCTGGGTTGGAGAAGAAAGATGAAGAAGAAGAACATGATTTATCAGCTACGAAATCAGAGAAAGAAATCAAATTAAAAAAAAAAATTAATTTAACAAATCCTTAGGTGTAAATTTATTGAAATCAACAATAATCAAACTGAAAGCAATTCAAACATTAACGAATTAGTAAAAATAAATAAAAGTTAAAACGTTTCATAGATATCTAATGCGATTCGTACTAACGAATTTAATCATAAAGAGAGAAAAGCGTTACCTTCTTTGGAAGAGTCGGCAGTTTGGGCTAATACCTTAGAGAGAATGATAGAGAGGATTAAACCCAGATTTTGAAACCCAGAGGATGAAACCCAGAGGTCTGCGTTAGGAAGGGGTGAAGTGGTTAGAGAGAAGAAGGTTTTGGATGAGTATACTTAAGGGCTGAAGAGATAATCAAATGGTGGGGCCGACAAACATAGAACTGGAGAAGGGTGGTGCCGGAGAAGGTGGAGCTGTTGAGCCGTTGAGTTGCGATTTGCGTGTGGAGGAACGGCAAAGCGTTGTCTGCGTTTTGGAGGAAGGAGAAGGTAGAGCGTGTTAAGGGCTTAGGGCTCCTCTGATTTTGCGTTTAAGTATTTTTTTGGGTTTAAAAGTTTTTTTTTTTTTTTTGGTTTATGATTTTTTTTTTTTTTAAATTGTGCTGACGTGGAAAATTGTGAAAGTTTCAAAAGCTTCAGTTTTATATATATATATATATATATATATATATATATATATATATATATATATATATATATATAGACTAGTCGCTAATCAGTGCAATGCATGGGAAAGTTTGATAAAAACTATTTAAAATTTCACTTTGCTTAAAGTTATGATCACTTGGAAAAAAGAAAAAGAAAATATACATAAGAGATTACTATTGCTAACAAATCAAACCTATTGTTTCTTTCAATATTATGCTTGCAAATACTTGAATTAACTACTTACTAGTAAAGAAAATATATATGGTGAGACCATGGACCTTATCCACCCACCCTAAAAGTTCTTATATAGAAATCTCACAAAAATAAACAAAATGTAGGAAACACTCAAAATTTATAAAGCAACAGATGAACTATATCAATGGATATACCAACATAGTATGAAATTTAACGTCCCAAGTCTCAAGCGTAGAAAGTTCATCATTGGTTGTTCAAATAAATTAGCAAAATGCAAAAACGCCATTTGTCTTTCCTAGATATTTATTAGAATTAAAAAAATAAAATCAATCTTAAAATTTGTAGACAATAACTTTTTCTTTCTACATCAAATTAAAACTGACAAATAATAAGTATAATAAGGAATGGTTACATAAGTTTCATCTTTGGCCATGGTCCTTCATCAATTGCCTTGGAAGCAATATCAACTTCTCAATTTTTGTCTTTAGCATCCACTTCAATAACATTTTTTTTTTTTTTTTTTTTTGCTATGTACCTTTGACAACATGGGAATCACATCTTTGCCCTTGGATCCAATGTCGAAAAAGTTTTGCCTAAGGTCAAATGTAGTCATAGCATAACTTGCAATAGCAATTAGTTTTGAATGCTAGGTATACCTTCCATCCATCCATATGGAAGGAGGAATTTCCATTTGAGTAAGAATTTTTTTTGGATTGAGAAAATGATATATCAAATCCAATGAAAAAAAAAAAAAAAAAAAAAAAAAAAAAAAAAAAAAACCTAATTGGTGGTCTTCCAAAGAGAGTAAGAATGAGAAAAGAAGGTACCCATATATATTGGTGGTGACTGTTGGGCAGGCCTTGAAATTGCTTCATTTCATGGTATCAGCATTAAGCTCAGGGATCCAGAACCACAAACACAATCAAAATTGACAATAAAATTCAAAATTGACAATAAAATTGGTCTTCCAAATTAGGACCCAACAAATAAAAATAAAGCTATGAAATGTAGAATTATAAAACAGAGAGGTAAGAGTTACAAAGAATTATGGGGTGAATAAAAGCATAATTAGAATAAACACTATGTATTAGAACAAAAGGCATAATTAGAATTAATATAACAGCCCATCCTTATGTGCTTTTGTTTCTTAAGCATAATTAGAATATACATAATAGCCCATTGAATGATTTCATTCCTTCTCGTTAACACAAGCTGGTTGAATCTTGTTTCTTCATTGTCGCTGTACCCATGATAGCATGGTAGTGAGTTCACATGTTTTTTGGTCCCTATCCCAAGCCCAATCCATGAGTTCAACGAAAGAAGGCTAGTTGTTGAACACACATTCCATCATGTCATGCTGCCAAACCGACTGATTTTGGAACAGCCCCAGGCAGTAGGAAGAGCATCTTCCACCTTGACCCCACAAAATCAGCTACACCTACAACCTTCTGCTTGAAAAAAGTTGAGCAAGTTGGCTACAATCCATTGATAACCCTCAAAACAACTTGGGTGCAAGTTGCCGCTACCTTGGTTGGGATTTCAAATAATGTTATTTGGTAAGTTTCAATTTTGAGTGAGACCTTTTGTCAAACATGTGGTGTACATGTTAATGGGAATGAAAAGAATATTTTACAACATGAATACACCCAAAAAAATGCCACACTACAATTGAACATTGACAAAAGTCAAGAAAAAACTTCAAAATGATCCATAACAAAAATTGAACTGGTTTCAAATTTCACTGTGACATTTAGTTTGGGTTGACCATGCAATATCTCGCTAAAAAGCAAAATCCATTTGCTTTCCAAAAGCAATTAAACGTCTTCAAAAAAATGGTGGAAAAAAAGGGGGCCAGCTTTTTCAAATTACACTATATCATATAAAATAAATTTAATCAAACAATTAACAGGAACATAAATAATATGAAGAGGAAATAGAACCTTGAATTTGTTGTGTGATCGCTGGTCATTGGAGGACTCGTACTTAGCCTTGCAAGAGATTAGATGAATCCCATCTTGTAGTTTGTGAATTGTTGAAAATGATTATTCAAATATCTATTTCTATCACCAACAAAGCCCATCATTAGAATTCCTCTACCTACCCCAATAAATATATAAAGCAATAGAAATTCTGTTTGTTTCAAAGCTTTTTACTTTGCCTCTATAGTTTTGATCAAAATTAAATATTTTTTTTATCACGGCAAAAACAATTAGAAAATACCCCAAAAAATCAAAGAAAAACTAACATCCTTACATAGATAAGCAGTGTTCATGCCATTGTCTCTGTAATTGGGTCATAGCAGAACAAATACTTGAGAATATATTATAAAATCACAGATTAGAGAGAGTTTTGACTAAATAGTTCAAGTGTTGGAGAAGTTTATAATCTTTAAGAGTCATAAGGAATATAAGGAAGATAGGGGTTGCAGTCTTGCAGGTTAAGGTCTGATGTGATGGTCGTGATAGTGACGTAGGGAAGAAAGGGGTTGCAAATTTAGGAATAGAAGGGAGACATTGAAGGTTTAACGTAAAAGAAAAGAATTTGACCTTTGAAGTTGTTGTGGACTTTTCTTGTCGTAATAAGTGAAGGAATTAGCTCCTAAATAATTCTTATTGCAAATATGACTAAACAATGTAAACTTGTAGTGGGATTTGTTTCAAGGTTGTAGCAGGAAATAGGAAAGAAGGCATATAGAGAGGAAGAGAAGGTAGAAGAAAAAGAGGATGAAGAATGAATAAATAACTTATACAGAATGGTGCAAAATTGGTAACTACCCAGTGGAACGGTGCAACTGAACACCAACAGTAGTAAAAATAGTACCCAAACAGTTTGCTTATATAGCCAAATGAACAGACACATTTTTCTGTGCTTTTAAATATAGAGGTGGCATAAATTTATGTAGCCACATGGCACAATAAGGAGAGGTCAACAAAAAGTCAAACGTTTCGACTATTAGGTATTTTATAGTATTACGTGATTTGTTAATTCAAATATATGAGGATGGGTGCATAGAGCTGGTGCTCGATCCTTTTTTGGGGATTCAGATATCAAGGAGGTTTTCTATTGTGCATGAATCTAGCAATTGGATACAGATATTACTCGAACCAATCAATATTACTTAAAAATTAAAAACAAAAAAGAATGTTGTTTTAAAATTTTTATCAGTTTTATTTCATTTATGGCTTAATTGATTCACCCTACAAAATGGAATTTGACATTAGTGTTAATGCATCAATTTTCCTTTCTTAATTTCAGACCTTGTCATTTGAAAAAGTTTCCCTTTTGAGTGGCTTAATTGATTGTCATACATTAATAGCCTTATTACTTTCTTGGATAAATTGCAAATTACACCCCTAAAGTTTGGGAGTGTTTGGATTTTATACTCTGAAGTTTCAAAATTTGGATTTTACCCTCCTAAAGTTTGAAACTTTTGGATTTTACATCTTGACGTTTCAGAATTTGGATTTTGCCCCCTAAAGTTTGGAAGTGTTTGGATTTTACACTCTAAAGTTTCAGAATTTGGAGGTGTAAAATCCAAACACTTCCAAACTTCAGGGGGTAAAATCCAAATTTTGAAATTTCAAGATGTAAAATCTAAACACCTCCAAACTTTAGGGGTGTAATTTGCAATTTACCCTACTTTCTTAGAAAACATTCTCAACAAAAATACTTTCTTTGAAAAGAGATTCTCTACCCAAAAAAAAAAAAAAAAAAAAAAAAAAAGGAGGAGGATAAATTTTGGCTTCAATTAGGCTCCAATCACTAATAGGAACATGACATCTATCACTATCATGTGTAATGCAAATAAGTCATTTGCGCATTGCACATGATAGGACACATGTTATCTTTTTTATTGGAATCTTGGGCTCCAAACATATTTGGAGACAAAACTATTTCAAAAAAAAAAAAAAATTCTTAGAAAAGATGTTATCAAAATATTAGTTACTACTTTTAAATTCCTTTAAAAGGTCACTGATTATAATACAATCTATTACCATGATTAACCATAAGTTTCTATTACCACTGCCCACCTTTGGCTGGATGTTCACTTCATAAATATAAGCGTTTGTAGGACGTGGGAGGCAAGGAACAGGATTCAAATCTCTTAGGAGAGAGCTTCGCACATATTATTGATGGGGATATTATTGTGTGCACAACACATTCGTTGAAATGTCATTGTTCGAAGCACTTAAACCACCAAGTATATGTCACCTGAATTGAATTATGAATATAAATGTTGAACTCCTCATCAACCTTATCATGTATTCTAACAAAATTGTGAAGAACCATGGTAGCAAATACAATAAGTCTTTGTACATGAAATAGATAAGATAGCATGTTTTTTAATAACTCCGCATTTATTCTTCAACATATCAAAAGTGTGCACGGTCACACTTTGAAGTGATAACTGTTAAGTTCGCATAGTTAAAAATGGTTGCAAATAGCAAGAAAAAATGTTGAATTGCGAAGTCGAATCCAACATGCTGAAGTCTCATACATGACAACATACAAGAAGTCCTACCTTTTGGTAAAAAATAATCAGAATTAATCACTTATTGAGAGCTTTTATACATTTCTTTTTCTTGAAGTAACAATTGAATGAAATTGTTATATTTATAGGCCCTACCTACGTCTACCATTTGTTTATAAGATCAGACCACAGGATCGTGAAGAAAAGATGGTGTTTTGGTCTTAGGTTTGAAATTATACCATGTATCCAACTCTAGTAATCAGAGATTAGATTTAGATTTGAAAAGTGCAACAATTTCAAAGAAGCCAAATTAGGTAAACGAAGAGAAATTGACAAGAATAGAGACAGTCATTCAGGACAAACACATAAGCAAAACAAAAATCTCAAAAGACAAAGCAACAAAGGCTGTACTGAGGACTGGTCTACACTGAAATTGTACGTATAACATTTGGGTAAATTAGGGCCAACTTAATCCAAGAGCCTACTAATAACAAAGAACAAAAAAAGAGATGATAACACCATCATAATGATTTTAACAGTATATTTTTATTTCTATAATATATATTTGTTAATTCAAATCTACAACAAACAATATTCACAAAAAAAAAAATTTACCAAAAAGTTCACAAAGAAACTCTAGATCAACTAGGTGGTATTCTTTGAAAATAGTGTAAAAATAGAGAGAAAAATAATGAGAGATTCTTCAAGAAATGGGATTTCATAATCATGAGCAAAGTCTTCATTCTGCTAGAATGCTTATACTTAAACACATGCTATGCGAACTGCGGACACACACAATGACAGATGAATACAAACCTGTTGTATCATTTTTTGTGTTCCACTTTATGTTTCACCAATTACAATTTATTATATTTTTTTTCTATTTTGAAATTTGACTATTTTATAAGGAAAACTAAACAAATACATAATAAGTTGTGATTTGTGGAACATAAAAAGTAGTACAGAGGATTTGTACAAATCTATTATTGATATTTGGTTAACCTTTTTTTTTTGCCAATCCCAAGCGCAAATCAAAGAGGCGAAGTCCAAAAGGTTGTATGAGATAAAGAACCAGCATTAATGCTCTGGCCAATTATGCAAGCTTATGCTTAGGGCAAAGAAAATTTTGGCTTGTGTTAGAAACTTTGGTAATCTACATTGATTACAATGCAATACTCTTCTATTTATTGTATTTTTTTCATGTTGTTTTCCAATTTCCGAATTGATTCAAGGTTTTACTTGGTTTAATAGTGTAGAAGATCAGCAAAATAAATTCTAATTAAGTTCTTCTAAATAAAAATCCTAAGATTGATTCTTCTTCTTTTCTTCTTGAAAAAAAAAAAAAAAAATCATAAGATTCAATATGCAACCACAAGATAGAAAAAATGAATAGCATTAACAAACCAAAGATGCTTCTCCAACAAGTAATAACTTATTTCAAAGATTACTAGAATCACAATCCTTCATTCCAACATTTTGTAAATACTGAAAGTAAGTCTTTGCATTCTAGTGGTCAATAAATACTATGTCAACTTAATCATTGCGGCATGAGGGTTCCTGTTAGAACTGGGAGGTTAGAATTAGTAGAGAACTTGATCCATCTCTTTTTCTCCACATACTTGAGACAAGGCTACATCACAAGTCCAATCATCATAGCAACAATACTTACAAGAAATACCTTAAGTGTAGATAGAGCCAACACAGTGTAGATCAATATGGTTGGAGGAGTACACAAAAGAATGGCTCCAACTGTTCCCCCAGGTATCTTGTAAGGCCGATATGCAGTGGGATGTTTTACCCGTAACCATACAAATGCTATGAATTCCAAAATCATTCCAAAACAGTACAAGAAATTCTCCGCTGCTACAATCTCTTGGAAGCTTAGCCATGATAGCAAGAACACACCAGAAGCTGAAAATAAAATCCCCATCAATGGAGTTCCATAACGAGACCTCTTGCCGAAGAACTCAGGTAGCATACCCCGTTCTGCCATACCCAAAAGTTGAAAAGAGTCACTACTCATCTCAGCTACAAACATCCCCATATTTGACACTGATGAAGCTCCTTGGATCCACCATCTCAACCAAACTCCCCCAATAATTTTAGCAATGTCTGAGAAATACCCATCAGTTCACAACTCTCGGTTGACTGGAACAGCGCCTGTACCAATAAAAAGAGGGAAGAAATATCCAAGAACTACCAATATCAGAGCATAAAGCAAAGCGTTTGGAAGAGTTCTCTTTGGGTTGTCCACTTCGCCAACAAATGTGCTTATTGAGTCCCAATAATTAAGATTCCAAAATAAAGTGTTTAAATATAAATTCCAGTCCACATCATGTAGATTTACCTCTAACCATCTGGAAGGCTCCAACTTTGGAATTGCCACAAGCCCCATAACTACAAAAGGAAGAATTGAGAGAATCCCTAAAAGAACAGCAAGCCATCCCACAATGGTTAACCCCCTATAGTTCATGTAAGTGAGGACAACAGTCAAAGCTAACACAGCTAGGATTCTCGGTAAACCACTACCTAAAGCCGGGATTGCCGACTTCAAATAATCAAGAAATAAAGCTGGGTAGAGTGCATTATCAATAACCCCACTTAGCCATTTCACCCAGCCTTGTTGAAATCCCCAATAAGGACCCAATGCAGTCGAAACCCAAACCACATAACCACTATTCTCAGGAAACATGGTACTCATCTCGGCAGTCATTAATGCTTCGGGAATACTCCATATGAATGGGAAGATCAAGAAGCCTAGAAGGGCTAAAAGAGGACCAGCAGCTCCAACAGTGTCCTCGACCCTAAATGGTCCCCCAGAAACCTCGTAGAATATGAGGAATACAAGAGGCAAAAGTGAAACTCTTTTGAAGTTATCTACCCTAAGAGGAGGTACTGCACCAACTGACACATATTCATCACCACTATTGTCTTCCATTGCACCAAATGCTTGCTAGTTTGCTATGTTCCTCAATTTCTACATACATTATGTTGTCAACAAGATAAACATAGGGTTTTCTCTCATATAAAATTTTATTTTATTTTATTTAAAACATGCATACTCACAAAAACACACTTAAAGCGTAATCTCTCACAAGTGAATAGTAAAAAAAAACTTTCATTCTGCCACCAAGTAATTCTCAAGGTAAACATATAATATGCAACAAAATAACAGATGAGTTTTATGAGATTCCAAGTAAATATAACCATTGGGAAGGAATTACACATTAGTAACTTACCGCACAAATAATAATAATAATAATAATAATAAAGATATTGGCCACTTGCAAATTTGGAATAAAATAAAGCGAGTAAGATATCTGAAACATTTCCAAGGGTTTATTAGTGATGATGCTGAAAAAATCACCAATGAGCCACACGGTTCTCGCACACTCGAAACAAGACCTGCACAACAAAAAGAGAAGACCTCGCAGAGAGCACCGATGTGGTGCCGGCCAAATACCCTCCGAAGGTTAAGTTAGAACTTCTCACAACTCTAAAGTGCTAGAGCGAGGTCAATTATGCGTACCTTGGTTGGTGAGGGTATTGGAGTTTTTATAATGGTAGAGGGTTGACCTCTCATTATTGGATTAGAAGTCTTCTCCTTATAGGAGTCTCTTTAGACGTATTTTGTGAGATCCTTTCCTTGTAGGAATCTTTTTTATTAACACCAAGCGTGGGGCACAAGATATTTCTTTATATATACAAACATGGAGACCAAGCAAGGCTACGTTAGGGTCGTCAGTTTCGCCTACTCCCTCGTTGGGGTCGTCAGCTTCGCCTACTCCCTAGTCGGGGTCGTCAGCCTCGTTAGGGTCGTCATCTTCGCCTACTCCCTCGTCGAGGTCATTAGCCTCGTTAGGGTCGTCAACTTCGCCTACTCCCTTGTCGGGGTCGTCAGTTTCGCCTACTCCCTCGTCAGGGTCGTCAACCTCGTTAGGGTCGTCAGCTTCGCCTACTCCCTCGTCGAGGTCGTCAGCCTCGTTAGGGTCGTCAGCTTCGCCTACTCCCTTGTCGAGGTCGTCAGTTTTGCCTACTCCCTCGTCGGGGTCGTCAGTCTCATTAGGGTCGTCAGCCTCGCCTACCCCCTCGTCGGGGTCGTCAACCTCGTTAGGGTCGTCAGCTTCGCCTACTCCCTTGTCAGGGTCTTCAGCTTCGCCTACTCCCTTGT
This sequence comes from Quercus tomentella, assembly GCA_028535165.1. Classification (NCBI taxonomy): domain Eukaryota; kingdom Viridiplantae; phylum Streptophyta; class Magnoliopsida; order Fagales; family Fagaceae; genus Quercus; species Quercus tomentella. Next base: position 82,559,700 of record JAPQVY010000156.1, read on the forward strand.
CAGGGTCGTCAGCCTCATTAGGGTTGTCAACTTTGCCTACCCCCTCGTCGGGGTCGTCAGTTTCGCCTACTCCCTCGTCGGGGTTGTCAGCCTTGTTAGGGTCGTCAGCTTCGCCTACTCCCTTCAGCTTAGTAGTGTCAGCTTTCCATTTATGACAAGTTAACCCCATCTTCCTAAAGCTGTAGACGTCCTAAAGTTTTTTGACTGCCATTTATGACAAGTGAGGCCGACGGGTCTATTTTGAACGTCGCTTCATGATACTATATTCATGAATATTCACATTCACAATTTTACCCTTATCAATTAGAAATATGTAAAATGAAGAGTTACACATGTTTGAGCAATTAAAAGAAAAGAAAAGAAAGGTGAAATTAAGGACAGACAAGAGAATAGAAAGATTAGAAATCGAACGAACCATGAAAGAAATGCAATTCCTTATGTTTAGAGCAGGTAACCTGCGCCATTTCAGTATCAAACCTTGAATTCAATGCCTAGGGTCATATTACACTACGCCTCACCTCAGCTCTCATATCTCGCTCACACCGTCTCTTTTTTGCGTGTTTGTGTCAGAGGTTGAGAGAGAACGACAGAGAAGAATATAAAATTCTCAGATTCCTCAACTAATGTACAGTTGCACAGTGCACTTACCCTTATGCATGTACACTGTCTACTAGTATTTTTCCCATTATATTATGTCTTCTTTTTAAAATCTTTTGTGTTCAAATTATATTATGTCTTTTTAAAAAAAAAAAAAAAATCTTTTTAGTGTTCATGGTTTATTTATTGTTAGGAGCGGCATTGACTCTCAGCCATTAAAAAAAAAGGGGGGAGGAATGTGTTCGAGTAATATAGTATATTATAAGAAACAACAGCAAAAAGACACAGAGGGATTTATAGCGGGAAATCATGCATTGAAAGAAGCAGACAGCGAGGAGAATTTCGATGCTCAATACCTTTCAACTCAAATTTCTTCTACTTGATGACTGCACGATCGAGCAGAGCAGAGCAGCTTGTTCTCTTCTAAGCTAACGAATAAAAAAGAAAGAGATCAATATCATGCTCAAAGAAAAGAAAATAAGAACAAAGCTATATCTCAGAGTAGAGAAGTAGAAGAAGGATTAAAGAAATTAAGTACATTATTCTAAGAAGAAGAAGGCAAACACAAAGAGAAAAAAGAAAAAAGAAAATAAAAATCACCTGTAGCAGCAGCAAAGTCTGCCACCGTGGGCTAACAGGTCTCTTTTATTGTATAGAGAAGGGTTATTACTAGAACCCTAGAGAGGGAGGTCAACAAAAGGCGGCGGCTAGTTGAATAAAAAAAAGAAACACAGCGCCTACCCTCCTAATCCAATGCTGTTCGCTGGCCGTGCAAGTCCTCACTGGTGGGCTTTTCATTTCATAGTGGGTCGGATTTAAAACATAAAAGCCCAAAGAAAAGGGGACTAAGTCTTGTCTTCGATTAACTCCCAAAACCATGTGATGAAAAAAAAAAAAAAAGTTTTTTGGCCCACTATATTGTAGATGATATGGGCCACGGGAAAAGGGGTTTGTAAATCAATCTTTACAACTTCTGGAGCAAGGTGCAATACATGGGGCATTTTTCATACTTCGGGTGTTCATCAAACCGCATAAACCGCACAAACCGTAAAAACCGCACCAAAACCGCCCGCAAAATGGCATAACTGCACCGCACCGCACCACACCGCATGGTGCAGTGCGGTTTGCAGTTTTATAATAAGAAAACCGCACAAACCGCACCACACCGCACTCTCTCTATATATTAATATATTTATTTATTTTTAATATTAAATATATTATTAATAGTTTAATAACCCTAGTTTTCAAAAAAAAAAAAAAAGTTTAATAACCCTAGCAAGTGTTGACTAGAAAAGCCAACCCAAAATAAAGAAAAACTAGCTCAATAATTAAAAACTTGGCCCAAAAAAAGGGAAAAATTAGTTTTGGGCTAAGTAGGAAAAGCCCAAAATTTGAAAAATATACCGATTTCAAACCGCATCTTATACATAGTATCGCACATGTGACCATAAAAATGAGGTGCGGTGCGGTTATGGTTTTGGTTAAACTCTAAACCGCACCACACCGCACCGCACCGCACATGTGACCGCAAAAATAAGGTGCGGTGCTGCTATGGTTTTAGCTAAACCGCACCGTAAAGTGCGGTACTAAAAATGGCCTAAAACCGCACCACACCGCACCGCGAACACCCCTACTTCCCTGTGTCTTGAGGATTGGCAACTCATTTGAGAACCCAAGGAAAAGATTCCTTAATGGCAGCAATGCACTCAAGAAGGAAATATATTCCTGATTTAGTACAAACCTTATTCCTTGTTAAAAAAAAAAAAAAAACTTAGAAAAGATGTTATCAAAATATTAGTTACTACTTTTAAATTACTTTAAAAGGTAAGTGATTATAATACAATCTATTACTATGATTAACCATATATTTCTATTATCACTGAACGCATTGTTTACTCCACAGGTATAAGTGTTTATGGGGTGTGGGGGGTAAGGGGTAAGGGGTGAGATTCAAATCTCTTAGAAAAGAGCTTCACATATATATACACTTGAATTAGGCTAAAATAAAAATTTTATCCTGTATATAAAAAATGATTTTTTCTTTAAAAAAATTATATGTTTCTATTATAGGCTATTTACTATTCATTTGATTTTATAGTTAAATCAATTTTTTTAAAGTAAATTAATTAGTAATATTTAAAATCCCATTTAAGTGATTGCTAGTTATTCCTTCTTTCTAAAGTTAAATCCCATTCTGACTTTCACTTGGATGAAAATTTTTTATGCTATTAGTATTATTATTTTCCATAAAATGCCAAATTGACGTAATTTGTGGGATTTCGTCAATGTTGTCCTTTTTATTTCTCTACTTTACTTATTTCATCATTTGTAATATATTTAGAAAGTTTAATCTCCTTGCACGCCCTCACGTTATTTCATGAAGGGTGCTTTGAGACTCATGGATAGGACATCTACCTCCTAAAATACAATGATTAACAACGTGCAAAAAAAAAAAAAAAAAAAAAAAAAAAAAAAAAAAAAACACTACAATCTCCATTCATATCGAACATAATTGCAATGGTGGCTCTAAATGCAAGTTAGGGTTCCTTGCATATCGAACATAATCGCAATGCCGACTCTACATGCAAGTTAGGGTGGTCTTAACTTGCAAAGAAATGTATATATACACTTATCAAAAAAATATTATATGCTAAACTAACTTATTGTAACTACTCTAATAAAAATTTTGAACACCCTAACTTGAAAATTACAAAAATTTGAGTTCAACAAAAATAAGAGTAGTGCTACTACATTCACAACATTTTTAGAATAATTTTACAAAAAATTTAATGTAGTAAGCCGTTATTAATTATAATTTGGGCCAAATACTAATATTATTTTTTTACCCACCAATAACAGCTTTTTGCATAAGATTTATTGTAAAAATGTTGTGGACGTAGCATTACTCCAAAATTAATTTTGCCTCCAACAATAATTCTTAATCCCTGCTTTTTTTAAAGCTTAAATAACAACAATAAATATAAGAAAAAATAACAACAATGTAACGTCCCAAAATCATAAGCAATAAAAGTCTATTTAATCTAAATAATCCATAAAAATATTAAATAAAACAAACAAGCAACCTTGAATCTCATCACAAAAGTCAGAGCTCTAATTCACCAAATACAAAACATCCTCAAAATAATTCTCCAATATAATGTTTAATGCCATAAAATAATAATAAAATCCTCAGTTCCACAAAATAGTTCGTAACTGTTATCTCCCAAGAATCTCTACTCCAATAATCCCTCTAATGTATCTGTAATGGGAAATAAAGGGAGGTGAGATAACTCAATAAGTGGAATTCACTAACATTGGGGTGTGGGAACAAACCTTCAAATAAATAATTCTTACAGCAATTTCATAACTTGTAACTCCTCAATATTTATCATTAAATATTTCATGTAAAAGAAAATATCTTTATATTGTGAGCCATCATAACATATATATCAATACCATCACATACACAGTTTCCTAGGCTTTGCTCGTGGTCAACATTTACGCCCCGTTGACAGGGTTGTGTTGTCCCCTTTTCTGGGACTATAACCTCCTTTTCATCCCCTTTCTTAAGGATGGCTCCTTTGGAACCTAAAGGTGCACTCCCTTGCTAAGGAGCTTCCTTTTTGGATCCTCAATAGTATACTCCCTTGTTAGGGAGCTATCAAATGTACATTGTCCCCTTTTCTGGGACCGTCCCTTGCTAAGGACTAGTTGCAGTATGATTGTCCCTTGCTAAGGACTAATACAACACTGAGCTTTTAATCACGACTTGCCATAGGTTTTCAAAACATATACAAGATGCTCACATAAATAATCCATTCAAGATGCTCACAAAAATAATCCATTCATAATTCTCGAAAATATAAGGACATATTCACACATACAAATTTAAATAAATTTAGGTTGTCCCACAAGTTTTTCATAAAACGAATAATTAATGTGCACATCAAGAAATTATAAAATATCCATTTATATGTATAGAATAACAATATATTTCTTTGATATATAATAGTTTAATAACCAACACTGTCTGGGAAAACCCCCAAAATTAGTAAACACCACTTACCTCTTAGTTGCAAAAATAAAAGAAATCAACCTCCCTTGAATCACAACTGTGGGGATACAATCTATTTGTCCGCTTTGGGGATTTTCGCCTCACCTCAAGCCAAGGGCTTTGTTGTTGTGGTACCCTATTGCCTTCAGCGCAAGCTTATAAGGCATAGGGGGAGCGCTTCTCTAAGCGATGTGGGACTCTTGCATAATGAGCATGCCCACACTCGCTAAGAGAACAAAGCTGTGCGGGTGTCAAGCCAAAATCCAATATCGGCTACAAGGCAAGCCCTTGGCCTGAGGTGAGGTGAAAATCCCCAAAGCGGACAAATAGATTGTATCCCCACAACAACAATTCAGTAGAATTAGAACCTAGCAACACCAAAAATAGGTTCATCAATACACAATTTCCCACTTAAAAATCTATTTTCACACTTAAACGATTTTATCCTAGACAATATTGATATATTTAAAATTTTCCATTTATTCACCTAACTATCCAACTTACTATTGGAAGCCACGTATTGCCTTAATTTGTTGCTTAGCATTCCCTCTTGATGCCACTGGATGTCCATTGACTCTAACATTATATATATATATATATATATATTCAATCTAACATGGAAAGCCACGTACAAGCCTTACTATCAATCTAATTGCCTATTGTCCCTTTAATGCCGCTGGACAAGGATTTAGACAATAATAGAAGTGTGACGGTTGATCGGTCAACAATTGAGGCTATGTGTGAATGCAATAACCATTAGCACTCTTTTCACTTTAACATGGTGACAAAGTCTAGGCCTATTACTCTATTTGGTTCAATTTCAAAGTCTGTGTTCCTTCCTGACATATTGACCAATCTTTATCTAGTATAATACAATTATATGAGCCTTTTTCTAATAGTATAATGATAGTCTAGGTTCATATCAATTACTAGCTATTGACTATTCAAACTTCTTAAATCTTGAGCATGAGAAAATCATACCTGAAGACTCCAACCCAACGCCACAGTGAAGAAAGGCAAAGTTCAATAGTCGACTGAAGCAAAAGGAGGCACTATCAGTAAATACACGTGTAACTTAAGAGGAAATAGGCTAGGGTTTTCAAGGCCCGTATATTTACTTATGCCACCTCATTTGGGCTTCATATCCCATAATATTTATCTTATTTTTAATATCTTAGGCCCAAATCAATTTAATCCATTTAATTGTAGGCCTCCTTTATAATTTACATATAATAATTAAATTGGTATCAAAATTATGGGGTGTTACAAACAAACATAAACCAAACAAAAACAAGACAAGACCAAACAATGGCGACTCTTGGAATTTTTTCCAAGGTGTTCCTCAAGAAGCATAAATTACACAATCTAATAAAAAGAAAAATTTATATATTGACAACAACAACAACAACAATAAAAAAACATGCAAATACATAAAATTTTATAACATAAAACTTGTGGAATTCAGTTGTGATTGTTGTTAGTGTTGTTAAACAAGGATGAACGACGATGGCTGGGGAGAGTAAATGAGTTTCTTATTTCCTTTTAGCCTTTAGGTTTGATTTTATTTTTGTTTAAATTGTTTAATGACTTGTGAATTCACAAGGCACTGAGGCAATGAGGAATTTTTTTTTTTTTAATATTTGTTGAATTAAAAACGTAATCGTGTTGGTGTTGGAGTAGCGATAATCTTAGTCTGAGATGAGATTGATCTTGTACTGGGCTTTTCTATTGGCATTTGGTTTGGGCCTTGTTAGTGGTTTTATTATAATTTTTTTTCCAAATTTTCATTCAATTTTTTTTTTTTTGGGTTTTTCCATAGTTTTTTGGTTGGACCAAGATCCGACCAATGGTCGAACCGGTGACGTAATAAATAATATAATTAATAAAATTTTAAATTATATAAATAAAAATATAATGAGTTTATTACTAATAATATTATAGCAAAATGTAAAAACATAATATTTAGTGACACTTTTCGTGTAAATTTAATCAAATTTCCTTAGAATGGACAATCACATGTTTAATTATAATCATAAAAATAAAAAGTTTATTATATATATGTAAGGTCACAATTTGGGACCCAAGCCCAAAATGTATGGAGCCTTGGTCCAATGAGCCCAATACAATGAATTTGTAGAGAATGGGTTGGAAACTCGAGCCTTAACGAGTTAGACAAGCGACCAACATGTCCAAATGATAAAGAAAGAAAGAAAACATCCATTTACTAGGGAGTGTTGTCCTCGGATCTTATCCAAGGAGGAGGTTGATTCTTAATATGTTGTTTTTCCTCCTTTGTTACCCGTTCCCTTTTGTTTTCGCTCTATCCTCTATTTTATACTGTCATCCTTCCATCTCCACCGCCCACGTGTAGATTCAGATTTATGGTGCTAATACTTGTCCGTCGTTGGGAGTGGTTTTAAAAGCTGGAAAGCAAGGTTCAGTTAGTTGTAGAACACTTAATGCATTGGCAGCAGCTTTCTCTTAGATATTTCCATGCTTCTTTTTGTCCTTTTTTTCCTTTATACTTATCCTCTTTCATGGTGTGGTCCGATGTGTCACCTTCAGATGGCTGACCGTCCCCTTTCTTCTCGGCCTGGCCTGTCCGAGGAGGAGTTCTTCCTTGGGTTGGGCCCCTAGCCCAACATATACATTGATCTGGGCTTCCCCGTTTATCACCCCCACAATATATATATATATATAATGAATTAATTGATGTCATATAAAAATTAAGTAACTTTATAAGTTTATTCACTTAATTAAATAAAACTACTATTTTTTTCTAATCAAAATTATCGGAAAAAGAAAAAAGAAAAGTAGTTGTACAATGAAAAAAACTAAATTTACGTGACTTCAACCAATTAGCTGTATAATATATATTATAATATTTTTGAGAAAAGTAGTCGTACAACGACAGTATGTCAGATAAAGCAAAAACTAAAAATAAAGCCGTAGTATAGGCTTAAAAGAATATAAAAGCATGTGATTTTTTTTTTCTTGAAAGACCCTAATATATTGTTAAGTTACTCAAATTATGGACCAAAATTTAATTTTATTGGCATAAAAAAAAATGCAGGGTGTTCCCAAAATTTTTTTCAAAGGTAGATAAATATAAAATTTTAAATTATTATGTATAATTTTTTTTTTTAGGCCAGGACCACCCTGGCCATAAGGTGGCACCCCACCCTGGCCATAAGGTGGCACCGCCCTTGCCAAACAACAACAAGTGAAAAAATTATTCAACAAAAAGCCTATTATAAAACAAAAAGGTAAAATTTGTAACTCGTTCAACCTATTCAATAAAAATAATTTCTAATTTCATTTTTCTTTAAAAAAAAAGGTACCAATAAAAATATTGTGGTAATTTAAATTTCTTAGTGACCACTTTAAAAAAAAATTCCTAAAGCCACCACTACATAATCGTGTTCGTGTCTCCCTTTCTCAAAATATGACTCCATGCATGAAAAAATAAAATAAAATAAACTAAAAATAAATAAAAATAAAATAAAATAAACTAATTAAAATGAAATGAGGGACATCTATTTATAGAAACACTTGCACCTATTCATAAAAGGTGAGATAGTGAACAAATACATTGTTCCACTTCATTTTGGATACTCACGGTAAACAAATACTAAATAAATATTAATTAGATACTAAACAGGTTGGGTGACCCAGCCTAATAGCCAACTTACTTTTTATATATATACATTGTTCTATTGAATTACATGTTTTTTACGTTCTTAATATACATATCAAATTTTGTGTCAATCCGAAATTATTTACTATATAATCTATAAGATTATATTTTATGCATAATTTTTAATTACAAAAAAATTACAATTTAAACAATTTATTGACTTTTCTCGTTTAAAAAAAATTTATTGATGACATAACTATTAATCTTTAATTTTTTAAAAATTTTACAAGCATTGAGAATAAAACAAAAAAATGTAATTCAATAATGGATATGTGAAATTTAAGTTTTTTATCCCTACACGTGTTAGACATGGAATTGGAGGAGTAAAAGAATGTTGGACAAAAAGACTTGAGAAATAACTTGATCAGGTAAAGACAAAAAATTAAAAAACAAGGCGGGTGGAAAGAGAAGATGACAGACAGAGTAAATTTTAACTTTTTTACTGAATAATGGTTATGACTTTTTTTTTTTTTTTGTGCTGAATAATGGTTATAACTTATGAACACCAACACACCATTTTGACACGCAATTCTTTCAAACTCTCTCTCTCTCTCTCTCTCTCTTCCAATTCAATTATGTCAATCTCCCAGCATTTTTTGTCCTGGATCAATATGCAGAAGCACTAAATTGATACAAGTAAGCTTCAAAGAATTTTGAGTTAGACAAGAAAATTTTAGTATCTAAATATGCAATTGCAATTTTTGGTTTTGTATTCGTAATTTTTCTTGTCAAAGATTTGAAACAAAAGCAAGCATTCTACTAAAAATACAATAGTTCAATTCTGTCGTATTGTAATTAACCGATTTGATTACTTTGTTCTTAAGAGTATAAAAACAGATTTGTAACTTGTTTTCCTAATTTATGAAAATTAGATATTTTCTTATCCGATTTCAATATATTGTTAGAGCAGCAAGTCGAAAACACTTCCATTTCAATGGCTTCAACTTCAACTTCTTCATCCTCTTCACGAAGCTCATCCATCTTGGATGATCCATCAAATCCTCTGTACCTGCACCATGAAGAAAGCCCTGGTGCTATGCTTGTGTATCAACCTCTCATGGGAGAGAATTACCCAACTTGGGCTAGATCAATGCGAATGGCATTGATTGCCAAGAACAAGTTAGGGTTTATTGATGGCACATTGACTCTCTCATCTCCAATGGTCAAAACGCCATCAACAATTCAAGCTTGGATTCGCTGCAACAAAATGGTTGCTTCATGGATCCTCAATTCTGTTTCTCAAGAAATTGCTACAAGTATAATCTATAGGGACACTGCTCTTGAAATCTGGAACAATCTCAAGGAGAGACTTTCACAAGGAAATGGACCACGAATTTTTCAATTACGGAAGGATATTGTTGGTAGTATTCAAGGACAATCATCAATTACTTCATATTTCACTCAATTGAAGGTTTTATGGGATCAATTGCAACATGTTCGACCTTTCCCAGTGTGTTCTTGTGGATTTTGCACGTGCAACTTAGGTCAAAAAGTCAGTGATCTTCAACATCAAGATTTAGTGGTACAATTCTTAATGGGTCTTAATGATTCCTATTCTCAAGTTAGGGCACAAATTCTGTTGATGGATCCTCTCCCATCCATCAATGAAGTGTACTCCTTATTGATTCAAGAAGAAAGGGAATGCAGTGTGAAAAAAAATTTAGATCCTCATATGGAATCAACAACCCTAGTTACTAAGGTATCTTCTTCTGCAGGAAACAACAATAACAAGAACTCTAAGGGGAAAAACGATTCCACTTGCAATCACTGTGGAATGATGGGTCACACTGTTGAGAAGTGTTACAAGATCTATGGCTACCCTCCTAGCTTCAAGCCAAAGGGAAAGAAGTCCACTGTGGTACACCAAGTCAATCTTCAAGATGAACAAGTTGAAAAGAATTCTACTTCTGCCTCTACTTCATTTTCATTCACTCAAGAGCAATGCCAACAATCCTTGGCTATGCTGGGAACTCAAATTCAATCAGTCAATTTTGATTTTGCTAATAATGAAGTTCACATGGCCAACAATGTAACTCAGCCAGCCACTCACTCCACTTTTATGGCAGGTAATTTTCCTTTTTGGCAGAACTGTCATAGTCCTTATTTCAGTTGCGAATTGAGGCATTTGATATGTTCTGAAATAGTGGTTAATACTTGTGTTATGGATGCTAGGGCTACAAATCACAATGTACGTTCTATTACTCTACTTATCATAATCACATTTGTTAAGCATTATGTTGAGGAACTACCAAATGGTGAAATGGCTATGGTAACTCACATAGAATCTATTAGATATTTTAATGAAATAGAGTTTGGAATATATAATTTGATGTGAGAGTTTTTGAAAAGTGGGTAAGTAAAATAAAGACAGTAAGTTCTTGTGCTAAAAATAGACAGAAACTATTGTATGAGTTGATATGGATGCTCTTAATCTTCTCTTGAGATAATTGATATTAGTTTTTTTTTTTTTTTTTTTTTTTAATTAATTTCTTTGCAAGAAGATGATAGTATATATGTTTTGCCAATGATTTATGAATTTCTTAATTCTTTTTTTTTTTTTAAGAAATAACTGAAAATGCTGAAATCAGAAATAAATACTATAATCACAATAAATGCAATGCTCTGATCAAAATTCTGGTGTTCGCACCACAATGTCTCTCCTTTGTTAATATGAATTTCTCAACCAACTTTGTTATTAAGTGACAATCTGGCAGCCCTTCATATGGATTCAATCCAGTTTTTCATGAATAAATTAAACAGATAGAAATAGATTGCCATGAGGGACAAGGTACAGGCTGGGACTATAATATAAAGCTACTTCATGTTGGTATATTCATCGCTTTTCTCTAAGATGGTTGTGATCAAATCTATGCTCCCATACTCCATCATGAGGGTGAGTGTCAAAGAATTGAAACAAAGCAGTAAGCATTCTGCTGAATTTCTTGTACAGTCTGCATAAACGAAAGTAGTTTAATTGTTATAGTTTCCTATGCTACAGGTCATATAGTGTACACTTTTTGTTATTTAGTAATTGTAGTGTTTGCCACATGCTTATTGGTTACACTGTAACCAGTTTGACCAGTTTGATTACTCTGTTTTTAGATTATAAAAACAAAGTTTTAACTTCTTTTGCTAATTAAATGAGAATTAGATATTTTCTTATCATATTTTGATATTTTTGGTTACAGAATTTGTTGCCAACAACAGCTCAGACCCTTGCAGTTGGAAAAGGAATGCAACAACAAACTTTATTCCAAACTTCCCTAGGCAGCTTTCCATTGCATCACTCTTCCCAGCCTACCACTCTGACACTGAAACTGATGCTAGTTCAGAATCCAACGAAATACCTCCAAAATTAGCTCTTTATTCCAATTCCATAATGTCATCCTTCCCACCGGCTAGGTCTCAATCAGACAGTAGTAATTCTGAAAGCCCCATACACCCAATCCGAAAAGTTACCTTCAAAGACTTGTTTGAGTTTCGTAAGTGGAAGAGCAGTAATAGTGCAGAATCTAATGGAGCACCTCCAAAATTCTCTCATTCCAAAAAAAAATCCATTCTGTCATTCTTTTCCACAGCCAAGTCACGAACAAACAATTCCAAAAATGATAAGACAACTCAGATAATTCCTAGACGCACACTCCTAACAACAAGCTTCAAAGACTTGATAGGAATTGTGGGTAAGAAAGAATTTCCTTTGCAAATGCTACTTGAAGCCACTAACAACTTCTCAGAAGATCACAAGATTGGAACAGGTAGCTTTGGCTCAGTCTACCGTGCCACTTTAAATGATGGCGGAGTAGTGGCTATTAAGCGAGCTGAAATTTCAAAGTCTAAACCATATGAATCATATGTGAACGATTGCGAGTATCATGACAATGATTTCCTAAGTGAATTGGAAGCTTTGTCCCGCCTTAGTCACAAGAATCTTGTTCGCTTATTGGGATTTTGTGAGGATGATAATGAGTATGTATTGGTCTTTGATTACATGAGAAATGGTATCCTTCATGACCATCTTCATAAGCTTCCAAGTACTCCTCTAATGTCATGGGTTACCCGGATTAAAGTGGCACTAGACATAGCTAGAGGCATTGAGTACCTGCATGTATATGCAGTTCCACCAATCATACACCGCAATATCAAGTCATCTAACATATTATTAGATGCCACATGGACTGCCAAGGTGACTGATTTCGGCCTATCTTTGAAGGCCCCCATGGATGCTGAGTCACCCCTTTCGCTTCTTGCGGCAGGCATTGTTGGTGACATGGACCCTGAGTACTATAGGCTTCAACAGTTGACCACTAAAAGTGATGTGTACGGGTTTGGAGTAGTATTGCTAGAAATGTTGTCCGGGTACAACGCAATTCATTCGGATGAAAATGGTGTGCCACGGAATGTCGTTGATTTTGTAGCGCCATACATCGTCCAAGATGAAATTCAGAAGGTTTTGGACCCAAAAGTACCACCACCTACCCCATTTGAAATAGAGGCAGTGGCATATGTTGGGTACCTAGCAGTAGATTGTGTAAGTCCTGAAGGTTTAAATCGCCCCTCAATGACTGAGATTGTAAAAAGCCTACAAAGAGCCTTGGACGCATGTTTGGATCCAGATGCTGAATAATGTTCATTTCATGATTAGTTTAACTGTAGTTAAACCAACTAAACGTTAACATTAATGTTAGGTGGCGTGGTAGATGGATGTGTTTGTGGCATTCATCGCAGTGGAGGTGATGAAGCTACCGGCCAAATATAAATAACTTGACATTAATAGTTTTCATCTGTTTATGATAGTTCTGAATCCTAATGCAATCTTGAATGTTAATGAATTTTCCTTTTGGTAGATTTGATTGATTTGCCTTTTGTTGTGAGGTTTGGGGGTTCAATGGGTTCTTTGTGGATTGGGAGATACCTTATTGGTCAGTTGGATCAATTTGCTCTTTGGAGATCTATTTTGGTAGATTCAAGCACATTCTTTATCTATACTGCTCAATGTTATTAGTTGTGAGGTTCAAATTATTTTAATTGCCAGACAAAAGAAAAATTAAAGACATTATAGGTTGATTTCAGTGGCATCCTTCTCCTAAGTATGATTACTTCACTCAATATTATGAGACTTGCGATTCAATTAGTGATTTTAGCCCATATAATTTTCTGTTCTATATACTTTGAATCTCACCCTGATTCATTCTGGCTTGAGGCATATATTTAATGTCAGTGTATGTCACAGAAGTTTTAAAATGTTGAAATATTTTTTTATACTTTTTTTTTTCCGATAATTAAAACATTTTGAACAGCTCAATGACCAAATAGAAACTTTTCAAAGTATAAGGATTAAATTGAAAACAACTCCAAAATATAGGGATAAAAAAGGAATTTTACTAAAAGTAAATTATTAAATTTTGGGATAATTTTTAATTTATATCTTAAAATTTTGATATGTTCCCCTAATGTTAGGCATCATTTTTGATGAGGCAAAAAAAAAAAAAAAAAAAAGAGACCCTTCTTTCTATGTTTGGTGTGGGTATGTCCATTAAGTGTTGCCTAAGTCTATCACATATGTTAATTGGCCCAATGATATCATGCCACATCGATTTAATTATTAGATATAATTAAATTACCTAAAAACTTTAAAAATTAAAAAAAAAAAAAATCTCACAAATCTAATATACTAAAATAAAATAAAATAATTTTGTTCTTTCTTTTCAATTTTTTTTTAGAATAACGATTCTTGGATGAATAAACCGCAATCTTCTACGCCCAAAATCTTTTCCACTTTAATTACATTACAAACAAGAAATCAATTTACAGAAGTTGTTTGAAAGAACTGACAAGATTTGACAAAGATAAAGAAATTTAAAATTTAAATCAAGATTTGACCAAGATAAAGTAAAAAAAAAAAAAAAAAAAAAAAAAGGAGAACCAACAAGCTTTACCAATCAATCGCCTCTCAGATCCTTTTCCAAATTGATCTCTATACACAACCTTCGCCAAAATCTCTTAACCAATTTAAACCTCAATCACTAAAATTTCGTTCTTCCTCAACCTCTCAGCATTTAGCAGAACACCACCACCATTTCTCACTAACCAAACAGAAACCAATTGAGAATTTTGTTGGAGTTCAAATAGGATCTAATCTAGCCAATAACTTGAAACACATAAGCATAAATGACAATAGTTTAATTGTAACACCCCATAATTTTTATACCAATTAAATTATTATTCGTAAATTTTAAAGGAGGCCTATAATTAAATGGATTAAATTAATTTGGGCCTAAGGTATTAAAAATAAGATAAATAATATGGGATATGAAGCCCAAGTGAGGTGGCATAAGTAAATATATAGGTCTTGAAAACTCTAGCCTTCTTCCTATTTAGGCACACGTGTATTTTACTGATGGAGGCTTCCTTTTTGCTTCAGCCGACTATTGAATTTTGCCTTTCTTCACTGTGGCGTTGAGTTGGAGTCTTCAGGTATGATTTTTCTCATGCTCAAGATTTAAGAAGTTTGAATAGTTAATAGCTAGCCATTGATATGAAGCTAGACTATCATCATACTAATAAAAAAGGGCTCCTATAATTGTATTATATTAGATAAAGATTGGGTCAATATGTAGGAAGGAACACAGACTTTGAAATTGAGCCAAGTAGAATAATAGGTTTGGACTTGGTCACCGTGTTAAAGTGAAAAGAGTGCTTATGGTTATTGCATTCACACTAAGCCTCAATTGTTGACCAGTTATTATGCATTCACACTAATTCAACCGTGTACTAGATTTTGGATCTTTGGGGTGATGATTACAATATTATAATAGCAATTGTTTATATAACCGCAGTGAATTGGATAGTTAAGTGAATAAATGGAGGATTTTGGATATATCAATATCGTCTAGGATAAAACTGTTTAAGTGTGAAAATAGATTTTTAAGTGGGAAATTGTGTATTGATGAACCTATTTTTGGTGTTGCTAGGTTCTAATTCTACTGAATTGTTGTGATTCAAGGAAGGTTGATTTCTTTTATTTTTACAACTAAGAAGTAAGTGGTGTTTACTAATTTTGGGGGTTTTCCCAAACAGTGTTGGTTATTAAACTATTATATATCAAAGAAATATATTGTTATTCTATACATATAAATGGATATTTTATAATTTCTTGACGTGCACATTGACTATTCATTTTATGAAAAACTTGTGGGACAACCTAAATTTATTTAAACTTGTATGTGTGAATATGTCTTTATATTTTGAGAATTATGAATGGATTATTTTGTGAGCATATTGAATATGTTTTGAAAACCTATTGCAAGTCGTGATTAGAAGCTCAGTATGGTATTTTAGTCCTTAACAGGGAACAATCATACTGCAGCTAGTCCTTAGCAAGGGACGATCCCAGAAAAGGGGACAATGCACTTTTGATAACTTCTTAGCAAGGGAGTATACTATTGAGGATCCAAAAAGGAAGCTCCTTAGCAAGGGAGTGCTCCTTTAGGTTCCAAAGGAGCCTTCCTTAAGAAAGAGGGATGGAAAGGAGGTTCTAGTCCTAAAACTGGACAGCACAACCCTATCAACGGGGCATAAACGTTGACCACGAGAAAAACCTAGGAAATTGTTTATATGATGGTATATATATATATTATGATGGCTCACAATATAAATATATTATTTTTTTATGTGAAATATTTGATGATAAATATTGATGAGTTACAAGTTATGAAATTGCTATAAGAATTATTTATTGAAGGTTTGTTCCAACATCCCAATGTTAGTGAATTCTACTTATTGAGTTATCTCACCCCTCTTTATTTCCCATTACAGATACATTGGAGGGATTTTTGGAGTAGAGATTCTTGGGAGACAGCAGTTACGAAATATTTTGTGGAACTGAGAATTTTATTATTATTTTATGGCATTAAACTTTGTATTGGAGAATTATTTTGAGGATGTTTTGAATTTGGTAAATTAGAGCTCTGACTTTTGTGATAAGATTCAAGGTTGCTGATTTCTTTTATTTAATATTTTTATGGATTATTCAGATTAAATAGACTTTTATTGATTATGATTTTGGGGCGTTACATTAATTGTTTTAGTTTCCTATGCTACAGATCATATAGTGGACATTTTTATGTTAGTAAGTAGTTATAGTGTTTGTCACGTGCTTATTGGTTACATTGTGTACTCAGTATGATTACTCTGTTTTTAGATTGTAAAATCAAAGTTTTAACTTCTTTTGCTAATAAAAGAGAATTAAATATTTTCTCATCATATTTTGATATTTTTGGTTACAGAATTTTTTGCCAACAACAGCTCAGACCCTGGCAGTTGGATAAGGAATGGAACAAGAAATCCAAATCCAGACTTCCCTAAGCAGCTTTCCATTGCATCACTACTCTGATTTATAAATATTTGAAACCATTGTTATTTCCTGTAATGTATTCATTATTTAATAATTAGTTGGTAAGCTACTCTAATTCCTAATTCTCTTTCTTCAAATTGTAAATCTCTGATGAATAAGCTGCTCTAACTCCTAGTTCTCTTTCTTCAAATAGTAAATCTGGTGGTGTGGGTCTAGGATACCAATTTCTTGTCACTGAGGTTGGGATTACATAATTCCTATTTCTTTCATTATATGAACTGCATGTAAGCTGTGCAAAGCATGGGATTTTTAAATTTTATTAATATTATTTTTCTAATTAGTTTTTAGAGTATCATCATCAACACTGATATTGATATATTTAACAGTAGATCACAAATTTGGAATTGAATTGATAGCATTAGAAAACAAAAGCCATTCAGATTCATGGTTCAAAATAACAACTATAATTCCAAAAAACCTACAAATTCTTAGAGCATTAGCATGGGGTGCAAAACCTTCCAAATTGCTATTTTACATCCTCATATATAAGTCAAAATGATGCACAATTGTAATGGATATGTGTGCACAATTTTAAATTTTACTTTTTATGATGAATTCATTACTTCAACTAATTTCTATGACATACTCTCTTTCTTTATCCTCTTGAGATTTTTTTTTAAAAAAAAAAAAATATATATATATATATATATATATCTCCTTAATTCGTATTACTTTAATTCAATAAAAACTTATTCATGTTTTAACAATATTACTTCATTTTTTTTATAGGTAATCAAAGATTTATTACATAAAAAAAGAAATCACAGTCACAATGGTGAACACTCTAAACTTAAAATGGACGTTACTTCATATTATTTCTTTAACATATTTTGAACATTTTATATAATCTTTCACATGGCAATTTAAAGCATTATTTGTACATCCCATACACCCTACGCTATTGTAATATAAAAATAGGATCCCAAAACTGGTGAATGCATTTTGTGATGACACTTATTTGTTTTCAAAGCATACTACAATGACATTCGACAAGATTCTACATTTAAGTGATATGATACAGTCAAACAATGACATGTGTCATAAAATTATTTGTATATGTCAATATGTTTGTCATAATACTAGACAAGTGGAATATAATTTAAGATTTTGAATTAAGTAAATGTATTTCTTTACTATGATATTTATGCTCATGTTTTAATTCTTATTTATGACCGTTAATTTTTCATTTGTTGAATAATTTTCCTAACCTTTCTCCTCCTAGCTATTCAATTATTTGTACATGTCATTTGTCATTGAATTTTGTATATTTAGTTTAAATATTAAAGCCGCATGGTGATCTTCTCGTAACATGTGTTATGTTTTGTTTCTAAATGGATTATATATATATATTTGAAGGAATCATTGACTTTTGTATATTTAGTTTAAATATTAAAGCCACATGTTGATCTCCTCATAACATGTTTTATGTTTTATTTCTAGATGGATTATGGCACCTTTAAATAAGATAGACATCATCAACCTTGTCACTGTGAAGGAAAATTCATCTAAAGAGTACATCCAGATTATTCCAATTGATGGTTATGATTTTTGATTCATGGGTTTTATTTATTATCAGAAAGCAGTATAATTGATGGTGGTGTATTAGAAGAGTGACAATAATTGTTAAAATTTTGTTAGTACATCTCACAATTCTTTATTTCTACTTGTTATATTTATTTTTTTGCTTTCCATTTCTTAGAAGATTTTAAAAACATGAAGCATCATTAACAATTTTTTTAATATTAAGGATGTAACTCTATTTCCATTGTCATTTTTCTTTCAAATA
Organism: Quercus tomentella; assembly: GCA_028535165.1. Taxonomy (NCBI): domain Eukaryota; kingdom Viridiplantae; phylum Streptophyta; class Magnoliopsida; order Fagales; family Fagaceae; genus Quercus; species Quercus tomentella. The sequence continues at coordinate 82,578,247 of JAPQVY010000156.1, forward strand.
AAAAATTCTTATGAATGAAAGAGAAAATTTTTGTTTTCTTGAATAAGAGACTATGAATATATATGTTAGTGAATAGACACATGGTTTAGGAATAAATGTTGTACACAAACTTACTGACTCAAAAAATAAAATAAGAAAATTATTATTACTTGCACAAGAGAGCCTAATTCACATTCCTAGAGCCCAACCCAATGTCCAACCCATAATCATATAATTATAAACTCATATTCTCTATCATTTCCTATGTAACACTCAGATTCTCACCACTTTAATACCATGTTCAAGTGGACACATTATAGGTGTGTTTGTTTGAATGTGAAAATAGGGTGGATGGAAAACTTTACAGAAAAAATGAGAAGGAAAACTTTTTTGAATTGTGTTTAGTTGAGTGAGGAGGAAGGAAAATAAATGGTGGGGCCTGGGTGTTTTCTCCCCGGGCCCATCAAAAAGTTTTCTCTCCAAATGAAGATAAAACCGAAGGGAGAAAATTGGGCTACTTAATGGACAAAAATACCCATATGCACTTACACATGGGCAATTCGTCCAATTCTTTTCTTTTCTTTTTCTTTTTCTTTTTTTTGTGCTTTCGTTGTCAGTTGCTTCTTCCTTTTTTCCTTTTCTTTTTCTTTTCTTTTCCTTTCTTGGACGTTGCCTTCTTTTCTTTTCTCTTTTTCTTTTTTTGATTTCCTAAGCTGTGGGTGTGATAGTTGTTTTGTTTTTCTTTTTTTTTTTTGTTTGGCTAGACATTATTTTTATTTTCATTTTTATTTTTGGACATAATTTTTATTTTTTTGATAAATTGGGTGATTGCTTCTCTTTTTTTTTTTTGGTTGTTTGTCACTTTTTTGTTTTAATTGGCCATCATTTTTTTAACAAGGGTGTATGAGTAAATTTATACAAACTCACTTTTTCTATCCCTCTACTTTTCTACTCCCAATCAAACAAAAATGAGAGAAATTAAAATATTTTCTATCCTCCCACAATTTTCTATTCTCTCACTTTTCCACCCCTACAACCAAACGAACCCTAGGAGTCAATTATTTATTGATTCCATAATATTTTTCTAACATATACATTTCATTACAAATCCCTTTTTTAGCACTTCTATATAAAATAGTCACTTCAAGTAAAGATAACGTCCATGTCCAAAATTAAAACTCAGACATAAACAAAAGGCTACCACAATCCCACTAATGATCCAAAAAACCACCAATAAACACCAAGCCACTTAAAAATCCTCTTATGCATTACAACTTTGTTCTTCAGCCTTTGGTTGGTGTCCAATAGTCCACTAATTACACTTTTGCTTCTTGGTGTGAATTCAATATTGTGTCACTCAAGTAGTTACATACATTATGATCTTACACAACCAAATAATAATAATAATAATAATAATAATAATAATAATGATAATAATAATTTATTAGACTATGCACAACTTAGAAACCAAACACAACACTTAAGTAAAACCAAAACAAACAAATGAACACCTCAAACCTAGTGCTTGCACCATTGGATTCAAAAAATGACAACTTTGTATCACTTGTCATGAAAATCAATTGCTCTATTCTTAGCTTTTCAGATCAAGACATAAAGTCAAAATTTTCCATCATAAAACTAAGGAGTAGCAATTATCAAAAAAAAAAACTAAGGAGTAGCAATTATCAGGACTCCAATAATATAAGCAAAGAAGTTATGGAGAACATGTTTTGCATTATTTCTTTTGAAAAGGACCTACATATTGAAGAAAGAAGTAAGGAAATAACAATTTCTACATTTCATCATTCTTATCAGGATAAGTTATAGGCTCATAGCATCAAATACTCGTTACATCACCAAATTGTGATATTTAATCAATAGAAAGATGAAGCAAACCATAAACCAATAAGGGAACATTTATAGTCCATTGCAAAAAAATTTCACAGATCAACAAACTTAAGGAATGTTGAAATTATCCTTTTCTTCTTCTCTGGAAATCAAACTAACAGAATCACCTCACCTAAACCACTAAAAAGAAGAAAATTTGATAAAACAGTGTAATATAATCACTTCTTTTTCAAATTTTCTTCTTCAATTCAATACTTTTGAACCATTAAAAGTAACTTGAAAATGTAATCTTCCACTAGAGAATAGAATCACCTCATCTAATATATTAGAGTATTAGCCATATTCCTCTTAGGCATTTCATCAAACAACTATATAGCACATTCAAAAGAAATAACGCAAAACATGTTCACTAGAGCATTGGCCACATAGACATCAATTGCAAAACAATATAGAAAATAAAATTCATTCACTTGATATGTATACTGTAATTTCAAATGCCAAATTTGATGTTTGTTTCATTGTAATTTCCATTAACTTCTATGAAACAAACAAGCTTACAAAAACTCCAACCCCAAAAATTAAACCAAACCAAGAAGGAAAAAAAATCATAGAGTACTTGAGTTTTTAAATAACAGTACTTGCATTAGAGAAAAAAAAAAGGGGGGGGGGGGGGGGGGAGGTGAGAGGATTGCAATAACAATGGTGGCATTTTAGATTTTATGTTTTGAATGCTTAAACTTTTGTTTGCCATCACATGCTTGATTTTCATTTCCTCCAACATGCTGGAATTTTGGTTTGTCATCCCATGCAAATTTTTTTATTTTCCTCCAACATGCTTGGATTTTAGTTTTTCATCACATGCTAAATTCTTGAATTCCTTTTGCATACTAGATCTTTGATTTTTCCTTTATATGCTGAAATTGTTCTCATTACACAGGCTGATTTTTTAACAAACATACATGTTGAATTGATTTCGTGAATTACAATATGTTTTCACATGAAATTAATGTAATAACATTTCTTAATCCTATGACACATTACATTTGAATTTTCTAATTTTTGGTGATATAATTAGATGAACATGTCTAGATATCTCATTAATATTTCTTTTACATGCTTAGATGGACACTCCTAAGCTAATGCATAATTTTCCCTTAAATACTTAAATAAACATGTCTAGGTAATTGTTTTACTTTCCTTCACATGCTTATATGAACATGTCTAGGTAATTTTCTGATTTTCTCTATGATGCTTAGATGAACATGTCTAGGTGATTTTTCTTTGTTTTTCTCATAATTGCTTGGATGATTAGTATGCCTAAATATATATGTTTTTTCTTTGCAATTATGTAGATGAAAAATAACATGACAATTTTTGTTTTCCTTCACATGCTTAGATGAACATGTCTAGGCTAGGAATTCTTTGTTTTAAATTAATTTCTTGGATGAAAATGCCATTATTTTCAAACTTTTTCTACATTTACCTTGTTATCAAACATATATTACTTTTTGTTTCTCTCCACATTAAATGCCCCAACACATGTTTATTTAAAATTCTTGCAAATTGACATTTTTATATGATATATTGTTTCCATTTGTTTGACATGACATGATATTGGCACTATTTTTAAAATCGAACAGGACCGGACCGACCGGTCCGACTGGTTCAACCAGGAACCGGGAGCCAATCTGGTCCGGTTAAAAGCCCTAAAACCGGTCAACAACCGGAAAATTGGCCAAAAATGGGGGTTGACCGGAAATTTAAAAAAAAAAATGGTTCTATGCTCGGTTCGGTTTTTAAAACCATGGATATTGGTCATCCTAACCTAGCAGACCAGTTTTTACTAGGTGAGATGGGTGCCCAATCCTTTCCCATATCGTAAATTAGCCTTCAAACCAAGATCAAGGGTTTTAAACTAGACTCTTGTCCATGTAAATTTTATTTCTTTTTAGAACTTAGCTAGGAAACAAAGCATTGTAATTAATTTTCTTACATTGTATTTATGACCAAAGCATTGTAAATTCTTATTATAAAATTGATGTAAATTGTCATAGGCCCCTAATTACCCCACCTGGTATTTCGTCTCTGATGGGGCAATGATATCCATCATGCCAGTCCCCTGAAATGATTAAAAAGTCCTCGTCCAAGCCCTTGTTTGTTTCGGGAAGATAGGAGATCAATCTAACCATAGGGACCCTAGTCCTAAGGTAAAACCTCGTGTCGTTGCTATCCTGACAACTATATACCTAGTTGTTATCATGGTGGGTTAGTGCCACACCCATCTTCTCGTTCAGCTGAGCTACACTATTTACTACTCAAAAAAGGTTTGAAGAACACTGGGTGGGGCAGATCCTAAAAAAATTGTGGAAGCCCCTTATAACCCTGTCCATGGGAATCCTTATCCCCCTTCTATAAAGGCTATCATGGGGATAACTACATCCCCAGTCTACCTTTTGGTATACCACTCCCCTAATTCGCAATGTTTTATGGTCACTCCTGCGGGAATGGTATACCTAGCTTTGAAAGTCTCTCTCCTCTCACGTCTACTAAACTAGCAAATCTACCCATCCTTAAAAAAAAAAAAAATAAAAAAAAAAATAAAAAGGCTCTATATAAGGATGAAAAAGGAAATTGACCTCCCCTTTTGAAAGTTTAGGAAGTTAGGCTCCTTAGAGCATTAGCATTGGAGAATGCTAATGCCATATCTAAGGAAAATTTGGCATTTCAAGCCTCAAAACCATCTACATCAGGGAATTGTAAACCCAGGTATTGCAAATTTTTTTGCAATACTGTTACAGTGCAATTCTAAAGGTAGAATTGCACTGTAGCAGTTAGGGGTGTTCGCGATGCGGTGCGGTGCGGTTTTGGGTCATTTTTAGCACCGCACTTTGCGGTGCGGTTTAGCTAAAACCATAACTGCACCGCACCTTATTTGTGTGGTCACATGTGCGGTGCGGTGCGGTTTAAAGTTTAGCCAAAACCATAACCGCATCGTACCTCATTTTTGCGGTCACATATGCTGTGCAGTGTATAAGATGCGGTTTGAATGATTTGAAATTTGTATATATTTCAAATTTTGGGCTTTTTCTACCCAGCCCAAAACTAATTTTTCCCTTTATTTTGGTCCAAGTTTTAAACTATTGAGCTAGTTTTTCTTTATTTTGGGCTGGCTTTCTTAATCAACACTTGCTAGGGTTATCAATTTTTTTTTTTTGAAAGCTAGGGTTATTAAACTATTAATAATATATTTAATATTAAAAATAATTAAATATATTAATATATAGAGAGGGTGCGGTGCGGTGCGGCTTGTGCGGTTTTCTTATTATAAAACCGCAAACCACACTGCACCATGCGGTGTGGTGCGGTGCGGTGTACTATTATTTGTGGTGTGGTGCGGTTATGCTATTTTGGAGGCGGTTTTGGTGCGGTTTTTGCGGTTTGTACGGTTTATGCGGTTTGATAAACACCCCTAGTAGCAGTATTGTAAAAAAAAAAAAAAAAAATTTATCTCCATCTCTCTCATCTCTCATCTCTGTCTCTCCATCGCTGAAACTTCACCAGACCGCCACCCACAGCACAGCCAACCCAGCACCACAGAGCACGGCGAAACCCAAAAAACCCATATCACTATCCTACACTAGTTGTGTAAAAAAAAAACCTCAAAAACCAAAACCCACCGCACAGTCACACAGACTTTCCCACAACCCCTATTTTTCTTCAATCTTCATAGAAACAAAAATGGTTCCAAACCCAGCATCACTCATCCGCAAATCCCCACTCTTTTACAGTTTCATGGAGTTTTCTCGTAGACCCATTTCGCATTCCACCCAAATTCCAGCAAACCCAGTTCAGATTAGCGGGTTTCGTACCTGTTCTTTGTGCCACTTTTACTCTCATCCGTTATTTTCTGGACATGGAGCCGAGTTTAAGAATTTGGGTCATTCTGAAATGCAATTTGGGCAACTGGGTTTTGATCGTTTTTGAGTTTCTGCGGTTTCAGATGGTGGGTAGGGTGGATATGGAGATCTGGTGGGAGAGGTGAAGGTAGTGGTGGTGCTGGCAGCAGTGACAGTGGTAGTAATGCTGAGTTGCAGATGGAAGGCTTCGGCGGAAGTTAGAGAGCTAAAAATAAGAGAGAGAGGAGAGAGATGGGAGAGAAAATATATAATTTTAGGATATATTATTTTATTATGTAGATATATTATTTTAATGAGTAGAAGAGGAAAATAAAAGTTTGGGATGCCGCAAGTATTGTAAAATGGTATGGTATAATGATAAAGTGGCTTTTTAGAATGGTAAAATACAGTAGAATTGGAATTTTCCAATGCTAATGCTTTTAGGCAACATTTTTGAAGGTGAGGTAAAGTTTTTTGAAAGTGGGGAAAATGACCTCCCCCTCCCTTTATATAAAGGTGAAAAGGGAGTGGTAATTTTCTCGCCTTTTAACTCTGAAAAAAAAAATACCAGCCATTGGATCTTCATTGCATCATAGAATGTGGGAGACACGTAGCTGCCTGTAGCATTAATTGCAGCGTTAGGGATACCGAAGTATCAAGAACATGTCTATGGCAGTTGAAAAGACACTCTATGTGGGAACGCACCCAAAGCATGCCAACTTTCCCACCTCCTACCAAACCCCACTCCTCTGGATGGCAAAGAGAGTGGAGTTTTGAGGGCTATTATGGGAGGGGGAAGCCTGAAGAAGGAAGATCATCAAATGGGCTTAACTCGAGGAGCAGCTAGGCCCAACTATTCATCGGATCAGGCTTAGCACAATCAGGATAGTCCAGTCAGTGAAATCGAGGAAGGTGGCCTGCTCGAGGATTAGACACACTTTGGGAGACTTGAGACAAACCACCAAGGCCATAGGATTGAAGGCTGAGGAAGGAAGGAAAGACATGTAAACAATGAGAGTAGGAAGCTTCCAGATAAAGCACCCATCACCTCCACATTTAATGCACTGTACCAACTCAGTCTGCTGCATTAATGGCAAAATGACCCCTAAACAGTGCTCCCACAGCCTACATCCTACTTTACCACCACCAACAAAGGGATAAGTATTCAAGGAAGAATCAACAACTATCCAAGTGGAGGGATAAGATTCAATCCCAGTAGCTATATATAGTAAGAAAGATCCTCCTGAGAAGGGGATCAAGAGATAGAAGAAGGAAGAAATAGAAAAGGGAGAGAGGAATTAAAAACTATGTAACCGAGAAGTGTATAATCCAAAGAACTATTGCTCCTTGGCCAGCCCAAGGAAGAACTTGAATCATAATCTTTGTTTTTCTTTCTATTATTCTCTACTTTAACTGCTGTCTAAGCCATTTTCCTTCCTTTAAATCACCAAGTAAAGCTACGAAGGCTTGATGGGTTGGCCTTAATAATCCAACTCTACAAATTAATTGTATTGGGCTTCCATCTTAGCCCATCCCTATCTAGATTAGGCTTGATAATTGGCGTTGTCCCCTACAAATATGAATTATACCCTTTAAAAATAATTTCTTCATGATTCAATAGTGAAGGTGTCTATTCATTAGTACTACTAGTTTATCATTTTATTATCTTTATATTTTTTTAGAGAAATAATAATGTGAAGCAGTGATATATGATGTATAAATTTCATTTTTTAAGCCTTCTCAAAAAAATTTCATTTTTTAGGTGTATATTTGGTGTATCTGATGTTATATACTTCTATTCCTAATATTGTGTTATATATATACATATTAAATAAGTTTATGGATCATTGAAAGTGAAGGTAATAAATTAGTTATCATAATGATTAATATTTATTAGCTAATCAATCATCTAGCCGTAAGTTGACATTTAGTGGACCTAGTACATTATCATCATTAAATGTAAATTTAAATTTGTTATAAAATTTATTCATTTCAAATATAAATAGCAGCAATCTCTAACTACAAACCATCTAGAACTCTTAAAAAAAAATAATAATAATTTGAGAAAAGATTCAATCACTCATTAAAAACTTCCTAATAGAAATGACAACTTAAATTTGAATTTAAGAGCTTAATTTCAATGGAAAGATCTTATCTTTAGTCACCTCATTAAATCGTATCGTCCGCATTTTGCAAATTGATTTTCATGATTCAAATTTAAAATCCAAATACTGACTAACCCAATTCTATTTGGAATCACAAAATAAAAATGACCATGACTTTGCACGTGTCAACATTTAAAAATTACCATTATTAGACAAGTGGTACACATATAAATGCAAAAAGAATGTGAGTTACAATTTACACCCTTTTAAATATTTTTTTATAAACCTTTAAAAAAAAAAAAGACCCGTAGAACCGACCCAAGACCCAACCCGGAACAGCCCATGTGAATTCTGGTGAACAGTTTTTTGGGCCACTATTATCGGGCCGGTTTTGGGTCAGGACTAAACCCGACCCGAACCATCCCACTCTTTGTCCTAGCGGGTCCGGCTCCCCTCCTGTTAAAACCCCTCCATTTTTCTTCAGTTTTTATTTTGATAAATGACATGTGGCAAGCAAAAGGATCCAACGGTTAAAAACAAATCTCATCTTCTTCGCCTCTTTCCTTCTCTGTTTTTTCTGCAACATCACCGGCAGGCGGCAGTACGAGAGAAGCCCATTGGTAAAAAAAAAAAAGAAAAAAGAAAAAAAGAAAAAAAAGCCAAGTCCTCGTCTCAGTCCTCACAACATCACCACAGCCAGAGCATGAGAAAAGTCTATCCCATCACAAAGTATGCACATACCTCACGAATTGACTGAATCAATTTGTGTCCTCCTTAAGGTCACCAATGCCATAATAAACCACGAATATTCAAATCACATTGCACACACTGAGAGTGAGCAGAAGAAGAAGAAGAAGAATTGGTAACCATAAGGCTGTAACGGAAAAGCCCATTACTTTCAAAATAAAATTCAATACAAAAGGGCCTCTGTGACTTGCTAGCTTGTTGACTTGCTTTCGTTTTTTAACCGTTAGATCATTTGCTTGCCAGGTGTCATTTATCGAAATAAAAACCGGAGAAAAAATGGTGGGGGTTTAAGCGGAGATAAGAAGATCATTCTCAACGCAAACAGAGCCTTTCTTTTCTGTCATTTATCGAAAATTTTTTCTTAACTTTATCATCTGGGTTGGTTCCCTTTTTTTTTTTTTTTTTTTTTTTTTTTTTTTCCCTGTTTTGAATTGCTGTGTCACTGAAGTTATTGTAGCTATTTTTGCATTCCAACAATTGGGTTGGTCCAAAAATTTGAACTTTTTTGCTTAAATTATTATGGGTATTTTTTGCAATTTCTGTACTGGTTGGTCTGGTTTCCGGGTTCTGTTGTGCTTTCTCATTATGCTGTATTTTTGTTATTTATGTACTTGGTGAGCAATTTTACTACCTGGGTTGGTTTTATTTTCATCTTGTTATACTGTTTTGGGATTGACATTGGCCATTGCAGCCTGGGGCATTGAATTTTTTTCGTTTTGTTGTTCCTTACTGTTGTCAATATCCATGAATTTAGGAGTCATTTACTGGGTTTGCTGAGTTTCTTTATTTGCTTTCCTGTTTAGTATTTGCATTTTGGTGTTTGTAAAGATACTCGAGAACATTGTACCCATAAAAATTTTGAATATGAAATTCTATGACTGTTGTGTTAGTTTGAGTTTTTGAGAGACTGGGATTTCTGTGGATTGCTTGCCTGGTTAACAATATTGGAAATGCAAGTTCTTCAAAAATTAGACTTCAATTTTAAATCATTTTAGCTGTTATACTGTGCTGGGCTTTCGTTTTTAGGATTGTGGGGCATATTTAATGTCCTGACAACCAATTTCTGAGTGCAAACAAGTTCAAATCTATTAGATTTTCACTTCAGTCTACTGTTTCGGTTACCTATGCATATATACAACATAGTTTCATATATTGGGATAATGGATTTGTAGATGTGGTGAGGGATGACCCTACAAACAATGTCCCGGATACAATTTTCTCAAAACTTGGAATGCAACTTCATAGGAGGGATCAGCACCCGATTGGGATTCTGAAGAATGCTATAAATGAGTACTTTGACACCAGCATCCTAACAAGTTTGATAAATTCGATGATCTCTGTCCAATTGTAACTGTGAAACAGGTATTGGTGCAAGTTTGTATCATTATTCTTGACAAATTGCATGTTCATGTCCTTATGATGACTTTCTTTCTCTTTAACTAGTTTTGCTCATATGATGGCTAGATGCATTTGTTGCACATGCAACTATTTATCGTCATGGTAAATTTTATAGTTTGTATGCCACTTGTGTTGGACAAGGATGGAATTATTTTCTAAACTTCTAATAGCCCTTGAGGTTGGATTTATGGTTTCCAAAAGCATTACCATAACTTTCAAAGTGAAGCTCTTGATCTCACAGTCAAATTTAAAGTCTTTGATATTAAGTTTTATTAACCAAATAAATCATCTAAGATTATTTTACTAATTTTGACTACATAATTTCACAGCCATCTGTGTTCTATCTTAATATTTGGTAGAATCACCATAACTTAAATTTTCAGTGGAAGCCATTCAAATTCTAGGATTTGAAATTTCTAAATTCTTATTTCATGTTTTTATTTTTTTGTATATAATTAGTCGCTAACCCGTGCGATGCACGGGAAAACTATTTTGTATAAAGATGAAACATTAAATTACTTAATGAAAAATAGAAATCAAACTTAAGTTTAAAATAAAATGAAGAATTAAATCTTAAATATCCTCAACTATCCATAAAATGTATGAAACACAAATTTGAAGAACTACTTAATCAATATTTCCAATAAATTGAAAATAAAAAAAAGCTTTAAAGTGTTTTTTTGTAAGCCTGGCAATAGAACAGGTTGATAATGAAAACAACAATAAATGAAATTTTCTGGTAGTTAGAAGCACCAACAACAAACAGGCAAAAAAATTTCAAAGTTTCAATTTCATACTCTAATTTAAAAGAATTATAAGAATTGCCATAGCAACGTAATTGAAAAAAATTAGAGTAATTGTTAACAAACCTGGAGTTGACATGGTTAAGTATGTAGCTCTTTCCCTCAAAAAGTATGCAGCTCTTTATCCAAAAATGAGAGGACTTGCAAAATAAGTTTTTTTGAAACTTTTAATTTTAATATTTAAACTATTAATTAGGTTCATAAGCCATGTTCACCCAAATCCATTCATGTTGCAAGTATTGTTACCAAACCAGAAATTTACTCTATCTTAGCAAATAGAAAAAGAGGCTAAAGCAAGGAAATAAGAAGAATGATTCATGTAAAGCTTTACATAGGTGTTTGAATGGATGTAAGTGCTATATAATGTCTCAATTGTAACCTTAATAGAGTAGACAACCCATTCAGCCCAGGAAAAACTTTTTCAAAATAAAAAGAGAGCAAAGAACGAAGCATTGAAAATATCAGTATGAATACCAAGCTACTGCATTATTTAGAAAAAGAAAAAAAGAAAAAAGACTGCTCAATGCATTGAATTAAATACCTTAGAAACAAAGTTCTACCAAGCACCTATCTAAATTTGAATACTTGAAAGTTGAAAGTAACGTTGACAAACTGCGCTTTGACCATAAGGCTTTTATTGTAAAAAAATTTGAAAAGAACAACAATCCATCCTTCCATTATTTCTATATCAATTGAAAATCTGGCAATTGAAATCAAATCTATTGATTAAGTTCATTGGCTATTTAGCAGAACTGACATCTAAGAGTGTCTTCATCCTTTAATGTAGACAACAATGACTTGGCCAAACATATTTTTTCCCGGTCGTTGGGTACAAACAGAATATTTTTCATATCATCATAACTTATGATTGATACATAACAAAATGTAGTCAATAACTAGTAGCAATTAAAACCAAGATGCACAGCAATCAAAATCATCACACCAATATAACCATCTAACTACTAAACTTAACATCAACTTACCAACAGTCTTGAGTTGCAATACAAATTCTAGACACCACCAACCATGAGTTGAAAGAGAGAGATTTTGAAGGAGATGGTCACCAACAACCATGGTTAGACTAAAGAATTTAAGTTGTATCCATGTAGTAGTGTACGCCAAAAAAATTAAACAAAACTCCAATATATACACACACCAACCTAACACCAACTCCTCCCTAAAACTACAGAACTAACAAAAATAAATTTGACCTCCTCCCAGCAACAAATTACAAAGAAATCGAGATTGTCATTATTATCTTTAATTATTAAATGTTTATACCTAGGACATATAAAACAGAGTTAAGGCAAGGTTGATTAGCATAGAAAAAATAAAAAAGGCATAGGGTAGGCTTATGCTTATTGCTATCCCCAAACCCTAAATCATATTTAAAAGATTATAAACTTACCGGTAATGTTTACCTCCGGGAATATGCTTTTACAATCAATGAGAATGATCTTTTACTCTACTTTAAAATAGTAGTACAATAGTCATGAATCATTGCAAAACTTCCAAAAGACTCTATAAAAGAGAGAATTTTAAAAAGAAAAGAGAGTACCATGTTGCAGCAACACCAGCCTCGATATAATCAAGGATTCTTTTTTCTCTCTCAAGGCCTGCGCAAGCTCCTTTGTGCCTAAAAATTGAAAACATGGAATGAGATTTTTGTAGGTACCAATGTATTTTTGATTAAAAGATTTCATGAACAAAAAACACATTTATTACAACCATTACTACCAACACTAACAGAGAACAAACACTTGGGCATTCTATCAAACACATGTTTAGCAATCTCAAGCAACTATACTAACCAACCCCAACCTTCAAATAAATAAAAAAATGCCAACGAAATCCAAAATAATGGAAGCCTCAACATACCATTCTGTAGGCTATCATATAAGAAAACCCAGAGACTATAATAATTTATAAAAAGGGAAAACCAATGTAAATGAAGACGACAATGACACTTTATATCAAACCAAAACAAACCCAGAACTAAAATCAAATAGAAGAATCCTAGGAAACCAAAAATCCAATAAAAATTGCATAACCAAAAAAAGGGAAAAAGAAAATCCAAACCAATGTAAAATGAAGATGAGGAAAACACCATATATCAAACTAAAACAAACCCATAATTAAAACCAAATAGAAGAATCCCAAGAAACCAAAAATCCAATAAAAATTGCATACCAAAAAAAAGGGGAAAAGACAATCTAATAACAAAAAATATAATAGCTTTGACAACAAAGGAAGAAGAAGAAGATGTGGAAATCTACAAAGAAAAAAACTTAAAATTCAAAGCAACCAACAGCCACAAACCAACAAAATTCCATGAAAAATGCAGCGGATAGAGAGAGAGCAATATATAGAAATTAAGGAGAGACAAAAACATGTTTTAATTACCTTAAAATAATTTCCAACATAGAATATGATGGGCTGGGTTGGGCGATGACAGAAAGGCAGAGAGAAATCAATGCAGTGGTGGTGATCCATGGTGGCGGCAGTGACGGTGGGAGGATCTGAGTTTTGGGTTTTGATTTTGGGGGAAGGAAAGGGTGAGTTTTAGGTTTGGGGGAAGGAGATGTTAGCATGAGATGAGAAGAGAGATTTGTTTAAAACTTTATCGTGCTTTTGTGGGAGATAAGGACTAATGGTGGGTCTGGGTTGTGGAGTTTTACTGTTACTTTCGAAAAAAAACCCTTCTCTCTATGGCTATTTTGTCTCTATTGGCTATTTTGTTACCAATAGTAGTTGCGTCAAGGGTATCTGTTTTTTTTCACAACCTTCGCTGGGTTTGTTCTCACAGAGGGGAAGAAAAAACAAAAAATGGAAAAACGGAAAGAAGAAAACAAAAAGTAAACAGCGTATATAATCAATAATAAGTAGTTACCCACTGAAACAAAATAAGTAAACCACCGAAAAGATACAATTGTTTAATGTTTTAAAGTGAACGTGTTAGCAATTTATGTAGCCACGTGGTGGAATGAGGAGTGGTCAACGAAAAATCAAACATTCCGACTATTAGTTATATAATAGATTATTTTGTTTGTTATCATGATTGCATCTTCTTTGCATGTTTTATGCTTTGCCTCTCTCTCTCTCTCTCACTTCATATCTTTATTGAGACTACGATTGCAGATACATGTTTATTGTGAGTATTTTGAATTGATTCGCACTTTCCCATTTGTTTTGTCTATTTTCATAATTGTTAGTACTTATAATAAGACAAATTGTAAGTGTAAGTGTACTTCTTGCAGAATTTTGATGATGTCTTGGTTCCTGCTGATAATGTAAGCAGGAGTTATAATGATACATACTATATTGATGCTCAATCTGTTTTGAGCTGTCATACAAGTGCTCATCAGGCAGAGTTATTGAGAAGAGGACACACTCATTTTCTTGTTACAGGAGATGTATACCGCAGGGATTCCATAAACTCAACTCATTACCCTGTGTTTCATCAGGTTTCTCCTCTGATTCTAACAAACAAAATTATATCTTGATTACCTTCTTGAAGTTTCTTCTTTCATTTTGTTTGATGAATCTGTTTCATTAATATTTAGATGGAAGGTGTATGTGTGTTTTCACCGGATGATTGGGAGGCATCTGGTGTAGATGCCACATCTTATGCAGCTGAGGACTTGAAGAAATGTCTTGAGGGCTTGGCAAATCACCTATTTGGTAAACTTAGAACCAAAACCTTGCTGAGCAAATGTACTCTAGTAACCAGAAAATATTCTGAGTTGTGGAAACGTTGAATGAATTTATCAGGAAAAAGCTGTAAATTTTGGGTGGGGAAAAAAAACCAGCATTAATTTACTTTTGGGAGCTAAATTAAGATGATACAGGGAAACTGAAAGGTGGGGACTATTTTGCATTCTCAAAAGAATAGTATACAAATCACCTGATTTGGTTTTAGAAGTATTAATTTATTAAAATTCTATTATTTTTTCATGGTCTTGTTCTTAGGCCTTTTTTCTGCTTACTTTGTCGAATATATATACATATATATATATATATGAATGGTATGAGTTTAAATTTGCTAAAATTATCAGGTGCTGTGGAAATGCGCTGGATTGATACTTATTTTCCATTCACCAATCCATCATTTGAACTTGAGATATATTTTCAGGTAGGCCATTGATCTTGCTATATATATATATATGTAGCGTTGCATGTATACATAATACCTTTCTTCAACCTTATACTGCCCTCTATGAAAAACTCTGCTCCTTTCCTTTTTTCATTTGAAGCTGCATTTAATTCATTATTTCAATGCCCAATATGATGTCAGGAGAAATGGTTGGAGGTTCTGGGTTGTGGTGTGACGGAGCAAGAAATATTAAAGAGAAGTGGCAAAACGAATAATGTTGCCTGGGCATTTGGTCTTGGATTAGAGCGGTTAGCAATGGTTCTTTTTGACATACCAGATATTTGGCTTTTCTGGTCAAACGATGTGTGATTCACCTCACAGGTCATTCCTGAGTTTATCAAGTGATAATTCTTTATTATTTTCTTCTCCTCTGCTGGACTATTTGTGTGTGAAATTAAGTCTTCTTTAGAATTTGAATTATTGTTATGCCAAAATTTACATCCTTGCTTTAATCACATAATCTAGTGGACCTGAATATCTGATCTACAGTGTTTTGTATAATACAGTTTTCCAAGGGTCAGCTGGGAGTCAAATTAAAGCCATTTTCAAAGGTATTATTAACATTTTCTGCCCTCTAAAATATAATTAAAAATTTTCCATAGAAATTTCATTGTTGTAAAGGAATGATGTTGCACTATGTATTTTTATGTTGTTATGCCTTGTACATTTTGATCATGAAATTCTTTCTTTGAATAAATTTAACTTTTTTACATGACAAAAGAAACAAAAGAAAACCCTTTGTTACAAGGTTTTGTTTTGTTTTGTTTTTTTGTTTTTATCTTTTAAGGATTGGTATGTGCCCCCTTTTTTTATGATTATCTTCACATAATGGGCTTCTCAGCCTTCTTTATATAAATATTAAAATTTTATTTTTCATATAAGGCAGTGTTTGTTGCACACCTGTGTGGTTAAACACACAGGTGTGCAAACAATTGAAAACGTGAGTTGAAGCCACAATTTCAAGTTCGAAATAGTGTCTTCATCTCATGACTTCAGTTGTTGCACACCTGTGTGTCCGTACACACTAATGTGCAACAAGTTTTACCCTATCTCACACACACACGGGCGCGCACACACACCTATTAAAGATTCTAGGCATTCAACTGCTACTTGTAAGTTGTAAATGCTTGTTTGAAATTTGAAATTATGGTATTGTGTTGCAGTATCCTCCTTGTTACAACTTATGTGAAGTTGTGAGAGGAATTGCTGATCTTGCTGAGGAGGTATGTTTTTAATATTATTTCTAACAGATGCTTTGTCGAACAGTTAACTTGTTTAATCAGTCACTAGATTGACCTATTTATTCCTGTACTCTGTTATATATAGTAACTTTTTTTTTTTTTGATAAGTATATATAGTAACTTTATGCATTGTGATTTGCTGATTGAGGGGAGGGTGTGCCTGGAGGCCCTGGACATTCAGTGGAAATGAATAAATTTAATTAAGTGTTTCTCTTTCTGATATTCATCCATAAGTTATGCTACAGAAATAAACTGCTTTTGATTATGCATTGATATCATTGTTTACAATCAATTTTATATTGTTTTTACCTTATTGCTCACTTATAAGCAACAGATTTGTGCACTAGTATGTTATGAACGACAAAATAAAAATATGTGCATCTAATCATGCTTAGACTATGTCAACTAGTAGAAAGGGTCATTAAGTGATTTCGAAGACTGAGGTAACAATTATGCTTGATGTGATCTGAAGCTTGGTTCTGAACTTTTCTGGTTGTATATCTATTGTGTCTTCTTCATCATCATCGTTGTTGTAAGCTTCTTGTTGTTGTTGTTGTTTGCTTGGTAGAATTTACTGAGACAGTCCAGGGCATATGAACTGAGTTCTGACTGTGGCCATCACCGTATATTTATGAGGGCTGGAGGTGTCATTTGGCAGTTTTTTAACTTCCAAGAAATGATTCACGTTTCTCATACCTTTAGGCAGTTCTATAAAGTTCTTCCTTGGGTCAGTAGGCTTCAATACTCAACTTTTGGCAGCATAGAGTGGTTGAATAAATCTCTAGCAGCTTTGTTTAGGGTTTTTAATTAGTCACTAACACTGGCAAATGTTTGTTTGGTAGATGGTGAGAAGTTCAGCAAGGTATGTTGTCGGTGCATTGCAAGTCCCTTTGTCATTATTGCTAATTAATAAATCATTTTATGCATGTGAAGGATTTGAGAGTGATTGCTGGAAATAGATTAGAGAATATCTTTCATGGTTACCTATGTGAGGTTTGTCTTTCTTACCAATGAAGACTTTAGGACCTGATATGGTTCATCTAAAGGCACTTTAAGAAATTTATCTTCTCTTTCCTATCTTTCATTAATGCTAACAGCTAATACTTAATTTGAGGGGGAATATTTGATCTATGGGCTCCAGCGTGGTGAAAATAGGTAACCTACCTAAAATTGGTGAGAAAGTATTTAGGTCAAAACAAATCATATAGGATCAAATTGAAGGATTGTAAGATTTTATAGACTACTAGCATTTAACCCGCGCAATGCGCGGGAACATTGTACATATTTAAAATACCATCAACTTGACATAACAATACAATAAAATACATTAAAATTAATCCAGGTAATGTAGTACATCCATTCATTTTATAGAATGATTAAATTTTGTATTTTGTATCTCAATTATAGCTATCCTATGTAAAGAACAATAATATTTACAACATTAATTTATTTATTTACAATATAACAATAGACAGTATAAAAAAAAGAATTTAGTTTAAAAGTAAATTAATTTTAAAATTAAAAACAATCGTATAAAACAACGTAAGCAATGATCTTAGCATGGTCTGCAGACTTGTGGAAAAGGGGTATTTGATCCAAACCTAATCCACAGTGTATATTGTGGGTTCTTGGTCCATGATAGGCAATATCGGCATGCAAATCTACAAAATGACCTCCACAAAAACAGAAAAGGAGAGAGTTTAAAATGAATGATTATGTAGTAATCATAACTATTCTGTTTAGATGGAGAAGAATTTTAAATACAGTTAACTTCCTGCTTCAAGTCTATAAAAATTACAAAATCATAAATGCAATACAAAACAAACATCAACTGATTTGATCTATTTGTAATAAAAATAGAATATATGAAGTATTTACGTCTATACAATGCTCTACTTATATCTAGAACAACATTAACATTTTGTTCATAGCATTTGTTTATTTGTAGCATGGGTTCTTGGTTTATGATAGGCAATGTGGGCATGTAAGATATACTTAAATGCAGGCAAATCTGCAAAATCGCCTACACAAACACCAAAAGAGAAAAAAGAAAAGAAAAGAAGAAAAAAAGAGAGTTTAAAATGAATGTTTGTGTGGTAATCATATTTGTTCAGTTTGGATGGAGATGAATTCTAATTGCAGGTTCGGTCCCCTCCTCGTTTGAGTCTATAAAATTTACAAAATAATAGATGCAATTCAATCAAACACCAACTGATCTAATTTGTTTGTGATAAAATTAGAATGAAGAATATATGTTGAGATTATGCTATTCCTTTTTATTTATTTCATAGATTAACAGCTTTCCTAATACTTGAACGACTTAGACTTTTAAAAAGAAAAATATGAGGACCAACCACAACAAATGAACAACTTTCCTTAGTTTTTGAAAAGTTGGTCATCTCATACAAATGTTTGCATTTTGAATTTCTCGACTCCAAATGTTTTCCTTGTTCATGGCAGGCAGTTGTTATTTGTCTAATACCACTTTGCACTCCAATTTTCTTCAATTGAACAAAGACACAAAAAATGATAAGATGGAAAGAATGACATTAACACATTAAGCAAGATCTACCTAAAACCCCCTAACCATAACTACAATTAAGCAAACAACATTAGGTTAAATTACAACTGAGTTCAAAACTGGAATCACAAATATTACATCACTTGAATTTCATGTTGATATAAGTCTTAGGATACTCAGAATATCCCATGACAAAACCGAAAATTTAATGAAAAATATGGTATGAATAAACTAAAACAAATCCTCCAACAATTATAAAACCATAACCTAAATATAGAATATTAAATCTCTCATAATCTGAAAGAAAACAAAAAATAAAGTAAATAACAAAAGGGTATGATGAAACGAACTTGAGAACTGGTTACCTTTGTTTTACTTTTTAATTCTTAGCAACAAACAGATTGCCAATCTAATTTTAAGAATGGAATACAACTTTAAAAAACTATAAAACCGAGCATTGTAAACAATCAAATCAACAGTTAAAACTTTCTCCCAAAAAAAAAAAAAATCAACAGTTAAAAATATTTTAAGAAATAAATCTCTATCAAAACGTAAAAGTAAATAACATTATACTTTCAAATTTCACAGTTTTAACAAAGTGACAAATCCTTCATACTTTTTCAAACAGAACCACATAGGAGAAACAAATGTAGTCAAATGTATTCAGTAAACTGTATCAATAGGATCAAGTTTCCAAATCTAAGTAACAGATGATAGAACCACTCAGGTTTATAAAAAAAAAAAAAATTATTAATATATACGAAAATTATAGCTTCTTCTAAACTATTTATTCATAACCAATTCAGATGCGAGCATAACAATTAGTATTACCTAGATATAGTCTTCTTGTTCTTCTTTAGCCATCCTTCAGAACCTTATCTTGGATTTGGTGTGGCGCCAACATATTTGAGTCACCGATCTCTTTTAAATTAGAATAGATTTTGGTTCCCTTGTCCAATATAGCGAACTTGGAATGTGTTTTTTTGCTTCCTAGATCTTCTAGTAACTTTTGTTGGGCATGCTTTTGATTCTCTCATCTACTCTTTTGCTATCTAGGCATATTGAAAAATTAATAACATATAACAAGAAAAAATACTCAATATCAAAGCATCATAAATAAATAAGGGGGTGGGAAATAATTGCATCAAGCATTTAAAAAAGAAAAAAAATCTATAGGGCTAAATCCACATTTGCATGTGTGTTTAACCATTGTCATTCCACAGTTGCCACATTGCAATGAAATTTTCAATGTTAGACATGAAATCAATGCCTATGGAAATTTGCAAGCCCTACCAAAAAGGTAAGCCAAGATTTTGAATCAGAAATTTAACAAAAACCAAATGATCAAAGATACCCATTGACAAAAAAAAGATTTAATAATAATAATCACATATCAGAATTTGGATTTCCAAAAGACATGAATTCAAAATAACCATTTCTGAAAATACTCTCTGCTCCCTACGCTAATAGGAAATACCTGTTAACTTACTGTTACATTAAGCGGAATAACGTGTTTTTTCTTTTTTAACTGTACATGAGGTATAAGTTTAAGTGGGTATTTATCCTACGTGGCATAACATGAGACATTTTAATAAACCATCAGCTTAACTGTTAGTATTATAACAGGGGGGCATTATTGAATCAATTTGGTTCCTTCCCTTTATATCTACAACTCTGTATTTTTCACTTTTTAAAATTTTGAAATATGCAGCAAAAACATACATGTGCAGAATTTGGTGAGAAGCAGAAAAAAAAAGAAGCTTGTAATGTCGAATGCTCATAAGACGAAGACTAAACTGGTTTAAAATGTAAATTCAATGTTCAACAAGCATTTGATTGTAATTTAAGAGGTTTATTTTTTAAAATTTTTTTTTATAGTGAGAGGCTTTCAAACGGTGTTGTAGCAATAAAAGTTAAAATTTTAAGATTACTAAAACGATGTATCGTGCAGATCTTTTAACTAAAAGCTGTAAATAATCTGCATATCAATAATCATGAACATATATAAAACTGATTTAGGAGTAAGCATTGTTTTAAGAAAATAACTCACTCAGAAAAGATGGATTGTGGATAGGAATTCCGAAGCTAATGAAACAATCTATGCTTGACCTGCAAAAAAAAAAAAAAGAGAGAAAATTAGGGTAGTGAATGAAGATATAGATGATAGATGGGTGAGGAAATACCATTTGATGTGAATGTCATAGGCAACAGAGAAGATTATAATTTTTATATATGTGTGAAAAAAATGTAAACTTTCTTTAATTGCTAAGATTAGCATTCCTTTTTTTTTGGGGGAGGGGGGGGGGGGGGGGGATAGATTAGCATTCCTAAGATAAGTATTTGAATTAAAAAAAAAAAAAGGTCGCATCAAATACCAAGCATAAAATTTAAAATAACAACAATAGTAAAAGCCTTAATATTGTTCACATTTATTTCTTTTCTAGTACAATTCCAGCAACAAATGAAGCATCAAATTAATAACCTTTCACACATTTTTTACTGTTTAGTTTCTAACAAAACCAAAAACTCAAACTTTGCTCATTCAATCAGTCCCCAATTGAACCAAAAACAAATTCCAATTTCCCTCATCATTCCCTCACTTAATCCTCCAATTCTCAACAACCAATCAAAAACCTCATTGTTTCTAATTACGCAAACTGAATAATCCCTTAAGTTATACTCTTTAAAGAAAAATAACAAATAACAAAGCATATACAACCACAACTTTCTTGGGAAAGAAACAGAGATGGAAAGCAAGAGAGAAAAAGTGAGTTAGAGCAAGAAGGAAAGAACCAAACAAACAACATCAAAATCTGAAATCTACAAACTGTAACAGAAAATCCCAAACATCAAAGCAAATATCTAAATCTATACCTATCCAACCAAAATACCCAAAAACTAAGTCATATTAAATACCCAGATATAAGAAAGGGGAAAAAAAAAACCGGTGGCAGTTTCAGCGATCTGATGATGGCAGGTAAATGGCCTGAACGGAGTTAATGGCGCTTAGATTTCTCTTCCTCAATCTCAATTCCTGTGTGTGCCTGTGGTTTCGGTGTTCTAAGTCTGGCGAGGGAACGGATGGCAGCGGAAAATCTGATAGTAATCGTGTTTTGCCTCTTTCTCTTCTCTGTTTCTCTCTCCGTGTCCCAGGCCTCATCGCCTCCCTCTATTTCCATCTCTGTGTGTATCGTATTTCTATCTCTCTTTTTCTCTGCTTCTTTCCCCGTTTCCTTGTCGCCTCTCTTTCTCTCTCTCTCATCGCCTCTCTATTTCGATTTGTGTGTATATGGAGGTGTAGTGAAGAATCGCAAGTTTAATTCTGAATTTTGATCGGGAAATACAGTTTGGGTTTTAGGGTTTGCGTTTTTTTTTTTTTTTGGTTTTGTGGATAAGCGGCTAGTGTTTTTATAAAGGTTTACGTATCTCTTTTTTTTTTCTTTTTTTTGGGATAAGCAGGTTGGTGTTTGAAAAGTAGTCTCTCCAAACGCACCGTACGGTATTTTAAAGAATAAACTCTACACGTGGCAGAATTTTAAGGGACTATTTTTCCTAACGTGGCAGCACTTCCTTAAAGGCTTCTGCTATTATATATAGTATTAGATTATTGGAATTTAACTTGGGCAATTTGCTGATGATACTTCATAGGGATAAGTAAGAGAAGGACATTTCTCTCAGATGAACCTTACTATGTTTTGAAGCAATTTCGGGCTTAAAATTGAATTTTGCTAAGAGTGAACTGGTTCTAGTTGAGGAGGTGCAAGCTGTGGTAGAGCTAACACATGTAGTTGGTTGTATGGTCAGTAAATTTATTGCTTTACATTTTCTTCTTAGGCTCTGCCTCTTGGTCTGCGTTATGAGTAAATTTCCATGAGATGTGTTATTGGAGAAGACAGAAAGAACGTTGGTGGGATGGAAAGAAAATTGTACCTTTCTAAAGGAAATTATGAGTACTCTTTCCTGTCTACCAACCTATTATGTCATTATTTACCATGCTTGTAAGTGTTACTAGAAGGCTTGAGAAATTACAAAGAGAAATTTTGAGGGGGCTTAGGAAATAAAGTACCTTTTTGTAAATTGGGAGACTGTTTGTTCCCCATTTAGGAAAGCTTGGTGTTTTTAACAGCTTTATTGAAAATGGTTATGGAAAAAAAAAAATACTATGAAGAGGGATCTTCTTTGCAGAATGGTGGTAGGGGCTGAATATAGGGAGTGTATTAGGGATCTTATTGCAGTTACTTTGATGGTTTTTCTTCATTTTGGGATTTATTGGGTAATGCCGGAGTGGGTGGTGGGTTTATTGTGGTGAATGAAAAATTGTTTTTTAGTAGGCATGGAAGTAGCATTTTTTGGATTGGTAAGTCTATAAGAGGGATCCAGATCCAACAATCTAAGCTGTGATTCTGTTGGGATTTTTATTATCTAAAGTTGATCCATAGGATCATAAAATTGTAGGATTTGAAGATCTAACTATGATTAGCAGAGTAAAAGCATAGTCCTTTTATATCATATCATATACTATATATAATAGCAGAAGCTGAGAGAAAGTGGATTCCTACAATTAAGGAGGTGTTGACAAATAGGATAACTGTCTATTTAAAATTGAGACACGTTTAAAGTAAAAAACGATAAATTACATTGTTTGGTAATGTAATAACACCATTTAAAAGCAATAAACTATAATGTTCCGCTACGTTAAAACACTATTTGGGGCCCCTTGGTATAAAAGGAAACTAGCCGCTTAAAAACAAAAAACAAAGATTGTTACACGGAGAAAGGAGAGAGAGATCGACAGAAAAGAGAGAGAAATATAGAGACAGAGACAGAGAGGGCGCCACCCAGATCTTCTGCCATCACCGTATTCCCAATCAAAAGTTCAAACTCACTATAATTTCAGATTCTCCTCCTATGAATACTCTCTTTTCGCTTCCTTTTGAATTTTCTTAACACCAACGCTTGTGATACGGAGATAGAGAAGGAGGAAAAAACCTTGCGATACAGAGATGAGAAGGAGACAGAGTTCGTACCCGCCACCGTCCGTTCCCCTGCCAAAATTATACCACCAGAACCGGCATCGGTAACCTAAAGGTACATGCAAGAATTGAGATACGGACATAAAGAGAACTACCACCGGTAAGTTTTTCTTTTTTTTTCATTCTTTCTTAGATCTGGGTATGGGTATGAAATATGAATTAGTTTTGAGAAATTTGGTTGGATTGATTTTAATTTAGGTATTTGGGTTACATTAGGTTTTGATTTGATTTTTTGAAATTTGGGGTTATATATGATTTAGGTTTGGAGAGGGCAAAGACAGAGAAATAAGAAATAAGAGAGAACGTGAGTTCGTTATTCAGAAAGAGCACTGGTAACCAGAGAAATTAGACTTCCTATCAGAATGCCAGAAACCTTTATCGGTATTTTTTTTTTTTTAAATATTGCTTTAAACGTTTGAGTTGATTTAGTCTTAGGTTTGGGTATTTAATTGAATTGATTTTGATTCAAGATCTATCTTCCTTTTTTACATTTTTTTCCCTCTTAACCACACTCTTAAATACAATTCCGAGAGCATGAGGGAGATTGAAGAAGTTTGATTTTTTTTTTTTCTTTTTTGATTTTGATTGTCATTTTTTCATATACTTAGTGCTACAATTATAGGAAAAATAATTGTGTTAAGTTCTTAAAATTTTCTATTGCATATGACTAATTGTTAACAATTTTCTATTCAATTTTTATCTATTTTAAATTGGTTCTATGACAGAGTTTGTTTGATGTTTCTGAAATGATTTCAAATTGCAGAGTGAATATTTGTGGATTTTTTTAATTAGTTTAAATAGATGGGTTAGATTTAGTTTTGATCAAGGGATTTTGGTTAGAAATTTTGTTTAGGTTAGCTGGCTTGGCATAAATTGGTTTTAGGTATCTAGAATCGATTTTGCATATTTGGGTTATGATTGATTGCACCAGTTTCATTACTCCACTGTAGTTGTTAGGAAATATTGTCCTGGACATTCGGTGCCCTGTTTCTTAAATGCTTCTCACTTGGATATGAAAGAATCATCCTTCAATTGTGTTCTTTGTGAACATCTTTATCAAAAAACATGTATCATTCGTGTATGGTATGTTAGTGTTCTCAATTAGTCCATGAAAGAAATACCATATTGCCAAGTAGTTTTTTTGCTGCATTATGTTTTGATTGTTTTAAAGTTGTTTTAAAAGATTATCAGAGTTATCCTAATATTTAGAGGTTATCAATCTGATGGTTGTTATTGTAGTGGTTGGTAGTGTTGAAGGAGATGTTCTTCATGGTTGAGCTCCACATAGAAATTTCCAATGTTCTTTCACTATCAGATTTTTATTATTGCAAGGACCAGTTTTGAGTGTGTGATTTTTTGAAATTGTGTTCTAGCCCATGCATGATAGGAAATTTGATGGGTTTAATCTTTGATCTCAGAAATATAAATAAGAAACATTTAATATTTTTCTTTGTTTGGTTTATTGGTGCTAAGATGTAAACATTTAAGATTTTTTGTTTGGTTGAGGGGGGTCACTTTGTCAAGAGTGTAGTAAATTGTTTATGCACGTACAATGCCATTTATAGATTTCTTTTAAATTTTGTTGTGAATTATGATATCAATATTTGGTTAAGATTAATAATTTTTATAGATTAGTTCTTTGGAAATTTGGTTTTCTTTTTAAATATTGTTGTTTTATTTAAGTATACATATGTGGGATTGGCCTATGTATGCTCAACATACATATTCATATTGGTATATTTAATTTGTGTTTGCCAAATTGGGTTTGTGTATGACCCTGGGTCCTTGCTGTCTAATTGTTACTTTCTCTCTCAAAAGGTTGAATGCTTTCTTATGTTATTAATTTTTGACGATTTCTAAGTTATTCTTTATGTTGGTGCTATTTATCATTTTTTTTTAATTTTTAATTTTTAATTTTTTTTTTTGTGTAGTTATAGTCATTGAGATTGCTCGGAATGAAAGATTATGGGTGAGAAAGTTGGATACTTTTAACCCAATTTTGTTGGGTAAGCAATTCTGGAGATTTGAGCAGGAAAGAAATCACCTTTGAAAGTGAGTTTCTTGAATAAAGTATGGGGAGGTTGGGGACAATTGACATTGGATTTAGCAATTGCAACCTTTGGAGAAACAAAAATGTAGGATGGGATAGGTTTGCAGGACATGTGACTTCTGTTATTGGGGATTGTAGAAAAACAAGATTGTGAAAATTGACTGGGAGACCATATGCAACAAGAGCATGATTTCATATCAGTAGGTTACCTATTTGGATGAGCTCACATTTTGCTGATTTTTTAAAATCTTGCAGATTGCTGTTGGCAATGGCATTTTGCTTATTAAATCTGATGCCCAATATCAACCTATGTTAGTAATTCTATTCATGATTCTCACAGTGTTAAAAATAGGAAAGTGAGATACTTTTTTTTTTATGCTCCCCATAGGACAGAACATTCAAAGCAATTTTTTAGAATTATGATAAATGAATTATATATTTTGAGAGTGAGAGAGACCTATGTGTGGTTGTCGATGATAAAGACAGTTATGTTAGTCAGGTATGTATAGTTGGCCCATTTGGTTGGTGATGAAATCAGGGGAATGTTTAGTTTTATGACTATGACATTGAAATTTGCTATCAATTCATCAATATTTTTTCTCTAAATTGTGTAGCTTTCATGATGTTCAATAATTTTATCTTATCTATATATATATATATATATATATATATATATATATATATATATATATATATTATAAAACCGAAACCTTTGACTTTCAGTTAACTTCATAATATGATGCTACATTAGTTAGCTCCACAAATTTTGTGTTTTTGATGAATTTGGGGATACCCAGATTTACTATTAGGTTCTAATTCAGAAGACCCATTTGGTTATTGATTTTAAATGATAGTTGTGCTCTAATCATTATTATAATTTTTTCTTTTTAAGTTTGTTCTCATCTTTTCTATTTGTTCATTTAGTAGATTTCAGATGCTATTATTTGGTTCTCTTTTAGAATAGCATTTTGTTATTGCCTATTGGCTTTTCTTTCATATACGGTGGTTAGAGACAATTTTGTGATGCTATCTCTAATCACCTATCCTCTGGATCATATGGAACCATATATAGTTAAAATATTTCACTGTGAAATTGCTCTCTCTATAGTTTCAGAATTTGGATTTTACCCCCTAAAGTTTGGAAGTGTTTGGATTTTACACCTCTAAATTCTGAAACTTTAAGATGTAAAATCTAAATGCTCCAAAACTTTAGGAAGTAAAATCCAAACACCCCTAAAATTTAAGGGGCAAAATTCAAATTCTAAAACGTTAGGGTGGAAAATCCAAACACTCCCAAACTTCAGAGGGTAAAATCCAAATTTTGAAATTTCAAGGTGTAAAATCAAAACACCCCCAAACTTTAGGGGTGTAATTTGCAATTCACTCTACTTTCTTAGAAAACATTCTCAACAAAAATACTTTCTTTGAAAAGAGATTCTCTATTAAAAAAAAAAAAAAAAAGGAGGAGGATAAATTTTGGCTTCAATTAGGCTCCAATCACTAATAGGAACATGACATCTATCACTATCATGTGTAATGCACATAAGTCATTTGCACATTGCACATGACGGGACATATGTCATCTTTTTTTTGGAATCTTGGGCTCCAAACATATTTGGAGACAGCTATTTCAAAAATAAAATAAAATAAAAATAAAAATAATAAAAATCTTAGAAAAGATGTTACCAAAATATTAGTTACTACTTTTAAATTCCTTTAAAAGGTCACTGATTATAATACAATCTATTACCATGATTAACCATATGTTTCTATTACAACCGCCCACCCTTGGCCAAATGTTCACTTCACAAATATAAACGCTTGTGAGATGTGGGAGGCAAGGAACATGATTCAAATCTCTTGGGAGAGAGCTTCACACATATTATTAATGGGGATATTATTGTGGGCACAACACATTCGTTGACATGTCATTGTTTGAAGCACTCAACCCACAAAGTATATGTCACCTGAATTGAATTATGAATATAAATGTTGAACTCCTCATCAACCTTATCATGTATTCTAACAAAATTATGAAGAATCATGGTAGCAAATACAATAAGTCTTTGTACATGAAATAGATAAGATAGCATGTTTTTTAATAACTCTGCATTTATTCTTCAACATATCAAAAGTGTGCACGGTCACACTTTGAAGTGATAACTGTTAAGTGAGCATAGTTAAAATTTTATTGCATGCCAAATGTTAGCACCTTGTATGGTAGCAAATAGCAAGGAAAAATGTTAAATTGGGAAGTTGAATCCAACACGCTGAAGTCTCATACATGACAACATACAAGAAGTCCTACCTTTTGGTAACAAATAATCAGAATTAATCACTTATTGAGAGCTTTTATACATTTCTTTTCTTAAAGTAATAATTGAATGAAATTGTTATATTTATAGGCCCTACCTACGTCTACCATTTGTTTATAAGATCAGACCACAGGACCGTGAAGAAAAGATGGTGTTTTGGTCTTAGGTTTGAAATTATACCATGTATCCAACTCTAATAATCAGAGATTAGATTTAGATTTGAAAAGTGCAACAATTTCAAAGAACCCAAAGGTAAACGAAAAGAAATGGACAAGAATAGAGACATTCATTCAGGACAAACACCTAAGCAAAACAAAAATCTCAAAAGACAACGCAACAAATGCTGCACTGAGGACTGGTCTACACTGAAATTGTACGTATAACATTTGGGTAAATTAGGGCCAACAAAATCCAAGAGCCTACTAATAACAAAGAACAAGAAAAGAGATGATAACACCATCATAATGTTTTTAATAGTATATTTTTATTTCTATAATATATATTTATTAATTCAAATCTACAACAAACAATATTCACATAAAAAATTTTACCAAAAAGTTCACAAAGAAATTCTAGATCAACTAGGCGGTATTCTTTGAAAATAGTGTAAAAATAGAGAGAAAAATAATGAGAGATTCTTCAAGAAATGGGATTTCATAATCATGAGCAAAGTCTTCATTCTGCTAGAATGCTTATACCTTAAACACATGCTATGCGAACTGCGGACACACACAATGATAGATGAATACAAATCTGTTGTACTATTTTTTTTCTATTTTAAAATTTGACTATTTTATAAGAAAAGCTAAACAAATACATGATAAGTTGTGATTTGTGGAAAATAAAAAGTAGTACAGAGGATTTGTGCAAATCTATTATTGATCATTGATTTAACGTTTCTTCTTGCCAATCCCAAGCGCACATCAAAGAGGCCAAGTCCAAAAGGTTGTATGAGATAAAGAACAAGCATTAATGCTCTGGCCAATTACGCAAGCTTATGCTTGGGGCAAAGAAAATTTTGGCCTGTGTTAGAAACTTTGGCAATCTACATTGATTACAATGCAATACTCTTCTATTTATTGTATTTTTCAATGTTGTTTTCCGATTTCCAAATTGATTCAAGGTTTTACTTGGTTTAACAATGTAGAAGATCAGTAAAATAAATTCTAATTTCTTCTAAATAAAAATCCTAAGATTGATTCTTCTTCTTTTCTTCTTCAAAAGAAAAAAAAAATCATAAGATTCAATATGCAACCACAAGATAGAAAAGATGAATAGCATTAACAAACCAAAGATGCTTCTCCAACAAGTAATAACTTATTTCAAAGATTACTAGAATCACAATCCTTCATTCCAACATTTTGTAAATACTGAAAGTAAATCTTTGCATTCTAGTGGTCAATAAATACTATGTCAACTTGATCATTGTGGCATGAGGGTTCCTGTTAGAGCTGGGAGGTTAGAATTAGTAGAGAACTTGATCCATCTCTTTTTCTCCACATACTTGAGACAAGGCTGCATCACAAGTCCAATCATCACAGCAACAATACTTACAAGAAATACCTTAAGTGTAGAAAGAGCCAACACAGTGCATATCAATATGGTTGGAGGAATACACAAAAGAATGGCTCCAACTGTTCCCCCAGGTATCTTGTAAGGCCGATATGCAGTGGGATGTTTTACCCGTAACCATACAAATGCTATGAATTCCAAAATCATTCCAAAACAGTACAAGAAATTCTCCGCTGCTACAATCTCTTGGAAGCTTAGCCACGATAGCAAGAACACGCCAGAAGCTGAGAATAAAATCCCTATCAATGGAGTTCCATAACGAGACCTCTTGCCGAAGAACTCAGGTAGCATACCCCGTTCCGCCATGCCCAAAAGTTGAAAAGAGTCACTACTCATCTCAGATACAAACATCCCCATATTTGACACTGCTGAAGCTCCTTGGATCCACCATCTCAACCAAACTCCCCCAATAATTTTAGCAATGTCCGAGAAATACCCATCAGTCCACAACTCCCGGTTGACTGGAACAGCGCCTGTACCAATTAAAAGAGGGAAGAAATATCCAAGAACTACCAATATCAGAGCATAAAGCAAAGCGTTTGGAAGAGTTCTCTTTAGGTTGTCCACCTTGCCAACAAGTGTGCTTATTGAGTCCCAATAATTAAGATTCCAAAATAAAGTGTTTAAATATAAATTCCAGTCCACATTATGTAGATTTACCTCTAACCATCTAGAAGGCTCCAACTTTGGAATTGCCACAAGCCCCATAACTATAAAAGGAAGAATTGAGAGAATCCCTAAAAGAACAGCAAGCCATCCCACAATGGTTAACCCCCTATAGTTCATGTAAGTGAGGACAATAGTCAAAGCTAACACAGCTAGGATTCTTGGTAAACCACTACCTAAAGTCGGGATTGCTGACTTCAAATAATCAAGAAATAAAGCTGGGTAGAGTGCATTATCAATAACCCCACTTAGCCATTTCACCCAACCTTGTTAAAATCCCCAATAAGGACCCAATGCAGTCGAAACCCAAACCACATAACCACTATTCTCAGGAAACATGGTACCCATCTCGGCAGTTATTAATGCTTCAGGAATACTCCATATGAATGGGAAGATCAAGAAGCCTAGAAGGGCTAAAAGAGGACCAGCAGCTCCAATAGTGTCCTCGACACCAAATGGTCCCCTAGAAATCTCGTAGAATATGAGGAATACAAGAGGCAAAAGAGAAACTTTTTTGAAGTTATCTACCCTAGGAGGAGGTACTGCACCAACTGACACATATTCATCACCACTATTGTCTCCCATTGCACCAGATGCTTGCTAGTTTGTTGTGTTCCTCAATTTCTGCATACATCATTATGTTGTCAACAAGATAAACATAGGGTTTTCTCTCATATAAAATTTTATTTTATTTTATTTAAAACATGCGTACTCACAAAAGCACACTTAAAGCGTAATCTCTCACAAGTGAACAGTAAAAAAAAAAAAACTTTCATTCTGCCACAAGTAATTCTCAAGGTAAACATATAATATGCAACAAAATAACAGATGAGTTTTATGAGATTCCAAGTAAATATAACCATTGTGAAGGAATTACACATTAGTAACTTACCGCACAAATAATAATAATAATAATAATAATAAAGAAGATATTGGCCACTTGCAAATTTGGAATAAAATAAAGCAAGGAGTAAGATATCTGAAACATTTCCATGGGTTTATTAGAAATATGTAAAATGAAGAGTTAGACATGTTTGAGCAATTAAAAGAAAAGAAAAGAAAAGTAAAATTAAGAACAGACAAGAGAATAGAAAGATTAGAAATCCAACGAACCATGAAAGAAATGCAATTCCTTATGTTTAGAGCAGATAACCTGCGCCATTTCAGTATCAAACCTTGAATTCAATGCCTAGGTCAAATTACACTACACCTCACCTCAGCTCTCACATCTCGCTCACACCGTCTCATTGTGTGTGTTTGTGTCAGAGGGTGAGAGGGAACGACAGAGAAGAATATAAAATTCTCAGATTCCTCAACTAATGTACAGTTGCACGGTACACTGTCTACTAGTATTTTTCCCATTATATTATGTCTTCTTTTTAAAATCTTTTTAGTGTTCAAATTATATTATTTCTTTCAAAAAAAAAAAAAATCTTTTTAGTGTTCGTGGTTTATTTATAGTTAGGAGCGGCATTGACTTTCAGCCATTAAAAAAAAGGGGGAAGAATGTGTTCGAGTAATATAGTATATTATAAGAAACAACAGCAAAAAGACACAGAGGGATTTATAGCGGGAAATCATGCGTTGAAAGAAGCAGACAGCGAGGAGAATTTCGATGCTCAATACCTTTCAACTCAAATTTCTTCTACTTGATGACTACACGATCGAGCAAAGCAGAGCAGCTTGTTCTCTTCTAAGCTAACGAATAAAAAAGAAAGAGATCAACATCATGCTCAAAGAAAAGAAAATAAGAACAAAGCTATATCTCAGAGTAGAGAAGTAGAAGAAGGATTAAAGAAATTAAGTACATTATTCTAAGAAGAAGAAGGCAAACACACAGAAAAAATAAAAATAAAAATAAAAATCACCTGTAGCAGCAGCAAAGTCTGTCCCTTAAGAATTTTGCTCTAACCGTGGGCTAACAGGTCTCTTTTATTTTATAGAGAAGGGTTATCACTAGAACCCTAGAGAGGGAGGTAAACAAAAGGCGGCGGCAAGTTGAATAAAAAAAAATTGCTGCCTACCCTCCCAATCCAATGCTGTTCGCTAGCCATGCAAGTCCTCACTGGTGGGCTTTCATTTCATAGTGGGTCGGATTTAAAACATAAAAGCCCAAAGAAAAGGGGACTAAGTCTTGTCTTCGATTAACTCCCAAAACCATGTGATGAAAAAAAAAAAAAAAGTTTTTTGGCCCACTATATTGTAGATGATATGGGCCACGGGAAAAGGGGTTTGCAAATCAATCTTTACAACTTCTGGAGCAAGGTGCAATACATGGGGCATTTTTCATACTTCCCTGTGTCTTGATGATTGGCAACTCATTTGAGAACCCAAGGAAAAGATTCCTTAATGGCAGCAACGCACTCAAGAAGGAAATATATTCCTGATTTAGTACAAACCTTATTCCTTGTTTTAAAAAAAAAAAAAAATCTTAGAAAAGATGTTATCAAAATATTAGTTACTACTTTTAAATTACTTTAAAAGGTAAGTGATTATAATATAATCTATTACTATGATTAACTATATATTTCTATTATCACCACATGTGTTGTTCACTCCACATGTATAAGTGCTTATGGGGTGTGGAGGGTAAGGGGTGAGATTCAAATCTCTTAGGAAAGAGCTTCACATATATATATACACTTGAATTAGGCAAAAATAAAATTTCTACCTTGTATATAAAAAATGATTTTTTCTTTTAAAAAATTATATGTTTCTATTATAGGCTATTTACTATTCATTTGATTTTATAGTTAAATCAATTTTTTTTAAAGCAAATTAATTAGTAATATTTAAAACCCCATTTAAGTGATTGCTAGTTATTCCTTCTTTCTAAAGTTAAATCCCATTCTGACTTTCACTTGGATGAAAATTTTTTATGCTATTAGTATTATCAATTTCCATAAAATGCCAAATTGACGTAATTTGTGGGATTACGTCAATCGTGTCCTTTTTATTTCCCTACTTTACTTATTTCATCATTAGTAACATATTTAGAAAGTTTAATCTCCCTACGCACCCGCACGTTATTTCGTGAAGGGTGCTTTGGGACTCATGGATAGGACATCTACCTCTTAAAATACAATGATTAACAACATGCAAAAAAAAAAAAAAAAAAAAAAAAAAAAAAAAAAAAAAAAACTACAATCTCCATGCATATCGAACATAATCGCAGTGGTGGCTCTAAATGCAAGTTAGGGTTCCATGCATATCGAACATAATCGCAGTGGCAACTCTACATGCAAGTTAGGGTGGTCACAGGACCACCCTAACTTGCAAAAAAATGTATATATACACTTGTCAAAAAAATATTATATGCTAAACTAACTTATTGTAACTACTCTAATAAAAATTTTGAACACCCTAAGAGTAGTGCTACTACATTCATAACATTTTCAGAATAATTTTACAAAAAATTTAATGTAGTAAGCTGTTATTAATTCTAATTTGAGCCAAATACTAATATTATTTTTTTACCCACCAATAATAGCTTTTTGCATAAGATTTATTGTAAAAATGCCGTGGATGTAGCATTACTCCAAAATTAATTTAGCCTCCAAAAATAATTCTTAATCCCTACTTTTTTTAAAGCTTAAATAACAACAATAAATATAAGCAAAAATAACAACAAACATAAACCAAACAAAAACAAGACAAGACCAAACAACAGTGGCGGCTCTAGGAATTTTTTCCAGGGTATTTCTCAAGAAGCATAAATTACACAATCTAATAAAAAGAAAAATTTATATATTGACAACAACAATCAAAAAACACGCAAACACATAAAGTTTTATAACATAAAGCTTGTGGAGTTCAATTGTGGTTGTTGTTAGTGTTGCTGAACAGGGATGGACAGCAATGGCTAGGTAGAGTAAGTGAGTTTCTTATTTTCTTTTTGCCTTTCGGTTTGATTTAGTTTTAGTTTAAATTGTTTAATGACTTGTGAATCCGCGAGGCACTGAGGCAGTGAGGATTTTTTTTAAAATAAAAACGTAATCGTGTTGGTGTTAGAGTAGCGATAGTCTTAGTCTGAGATGAGATTGATCTTGTACTGGGCTTTTCTATTGGCATTTGGTTTGAGCCTTGTTAGTGGTTTTATTATAATTTTTTTTTCCAGATTTTCATTCAATTTTTTTTTTTTTTGGGTTTTTTCCGTAGTTTTTTGGTTGGTCGGACCAAGATTCGACCAATGGTCAAACCGGTGACGTCATAAATAATATAATTAATAAAATTTTAAATTATATAAATAAAAATATAATAAATTTATTACTAATAATATGATAGAAAAATGTAAAAACATAATATTTAGTGACACTTTTCGTGTAAATTTAATCAAATTTCCTTAGAATGGACAATCATAGGTTTAATTATAATCATAAAAATAAAAAGTTTATTATATATACATATATATATATATATATAATGAATTAATTGATGTTATATAAAAATTAAGTAACTTTTTAAGTTTATTCATTTAATTAACTAAAATTACTATTTTTTTCTAATCAAAATTATCGGAAAAAGAAAAAAGAAAAGTAGTTGTACAATGAAAAAAACTAAGTTTTACGTGACTTTGACTAATTAGCTATATAATATATATTATAATATTTTTGAGAAAAGTAGTCGTGCAATGACGATGTGTCAGGTAAAACAAAAACTAAAAGTTAAGTCGTAGTATAGGCTTAAAAGAATATAAAAGCATGTGGTTATCTCTCTTTTTTCCTCTGTTTTCTCTCTTATCTTTTTCTTTTCTTTCTCTTGTTTTCTTTTATTCCGTTTTCTTTTTACTCCATGAATACCCTTTGTTTTTCGATCCCCTGTTCAGGGCACGGCAAGGGTCCTTTTATAGTGCCTGTCGTGACCAGAGTTTACCACTTTGCCCCTTAACCGCCTTTGTCTGGTCTGGGCGTACTTGCCGACCACCAAAGGGTTCGTCTGTGTGCCACTCATCCTTGCTAGACAAAGGCAGGTTTGTTTCATTCGTTAATCCACTGTAGCACTCTTACCTGCCACGGCGTAAATGCTTTCTCTCTCTTTCCCTCAAGGCATGCACCTAACGGTTCCCCCCCCAACCTTGCCTCTTTTGGGTGGTCTGTCATCCCAGCAGGACGTACCTCCCAAAAAGGCTTGGGCAGGAACCACAAAATAGGTCTTTTCCCCTCTCCCCACCACCAAACCATACCCCCTTCCTCTTACCTTTGACCCATGACCCCACCATGTCTCATACTGGTTGGGTACAGGCTGGTGGTGCCTGGGTCTTGCGCGTGCTTTCCTTTCAGATATGTCCAAAAATCTGCCTGCTGTTCATGCGTTTGCCGTGGTCTGGAGGCTCGCCGTCCGTGTTTTTTGACCTCTTATGTGGGCTTTTCTTTGTTTTCCCGCTCCATTCAAGAGCTGGACTTTGTCTGATGATGGGCCTTACATTTCTTTGGCCCACTCCTTGGTTTTCTTTATTTCTTGCAATGTTGTACTGTTATTCCTGCCGTAATAACTTAATCCTACTGGGCCTCTTTTGGGCCAGCCGTTTATTCATTCTCTCAGTGGCTTGACATGGCCACTGTTTTGCTTTTACTTATGAGCTCCTATGTCCCTTTGGGCTTTCCTTTGGGCATCCACGACCCGTTTGCTTTCTTTGGGCTTCCTTGGCCCATTTGTTAATTCCACACTCCCATGGGCTTTTTACTAACTTCATTGGACTTCCCTGGCCCAATAACCTTATTCTTATCCTTGGGGTTTATGGGCCTGCCATAAACCCCTTACTTTCTTAGTTTACATTACATTGGGCCTGCGGTGGCCCTTTCTCGCTTTTCTACCTCATACACTGCTCATGGGATGCTATTTCTTTCTTTCCGGGCTTCTTTGAGCCCATTTGCCTCTTCAAGACCCACTTGTTTATTTCTTGGGCCTGTGATCCATTATTCCTGCTGCTTGGGCCTAATGCTTTTGCTACCTACTTTGTCAATTCTTTGTTGCCTTTGTTATTGGGCTTTCTTTCTCACAAATGGCCCTCAACACTAAACTAACTTATTGTAACTACTCTAATAAAAATTTTGAACACCCTAACTTGAGAATTACAAAAATTTGGGTTCAACAAAAATAAGAGTAGTGCTACTACATTCATAACATTTTCAAAATAATTTTACAAAAAATTTAATGTAGTAAGCTATTATTAATTCTAATTTGGGCCAAATGCTAATATTATTTTTTTACCCACCAATAACAGTTTTTTGCATAAGATTTATTGTAAAAATGCTGTGGATGTAGCATTACTCCAAAATTAATTTTGCCTCCAAAAATAATTCTTAATCCTTACTTTTTTTAAAGCTTAAATAACAACAATAAATATAAGAAAAAATAACAACAAACATAAACCAAACAAAAACAAGACAAGACCAAACAACAGTTGGGGCTCTAGGAATTTTTTCCAGGGTATTTCTCAAGAAGCATAAATTACACAATCTAATAAAAAGAAAAATTTATATATTGACAACAACAATCAAAAAACACGCAAACACATAAAGTTTTATAACATAAAGCTTGTGGAGTTCAATTGTGGTTGTTGTTAGTGTTGCTGAACAGGGATGGACAGCAATGGCTAGGGAGAGTAAGTGAGTTTCTTATTTTCTTTTTTCCTTTAGGTTTGATTTAGTTTTAGTTTAAATTGTTTAATGACTTGTGAATCCGCAAGGCACTGAGGTAGTGAGGATTTAAAAAAATATATATATTTGTTGAATTAAAAACGTAATTGTGTTGGTGTTGGAGTAGCGATAGTCTTAGTCTGAGATGAGATTGATCTTGTACTGGGCTTTTCTATTGGCATTTGGTTTGAGCCTTGTTAGTGGTTTTATTATAATTTTTTTTTCCAGATTTTCGTTCAAGTTTTTTTTTTTTTTTTTTTGGGTTTTTTCCGTAGTTTTTTGGTCAAACCAAGATTCGACCAATGGTCAAACCGGTGACATCATAAATAATATAATTAATAAAATTTTAAATTATATAAATGAAAATATAATAAATTTATTACTAATAATA
This sequence comes from Quercus tomentella, assembly GCA_028535165.1. Classification (NCBI taxonomy): domain Eukaryota; kingdom Viridiplantae; phylum Streptophyta; class Magnoliopsida; order Fagales; family Fagaceae; genus Quercus; species Quercus tomentella. Next base: position 82,615,603 of record JAPQVY010000156.1, read on the forward strand.
TGATAGAAAAATGTAAAAACATAATATTTAGTGACACTTTTCGTGTAAATTTAATCAAATTTCCTTAGAATGGACAATCACAGGTTTAATTATAATCATAAAAATAAAAAGTTTATTATATATATATATAATGAATTAATTGATGTTATAGAAAAATTAAGTAACTTTTTAAGTTTATTCATTTAATTAACTAAAATTACTATTTTTTTCTAATCAAAATTATCGGAAAAAGAAAAAAGAAAAGTAGTTGTACAATGAAAAAAACTAAATTTACGTGACTGTGACTAATTAGCTATATAATATATATTATAATATTTTTGAGAAAAGTAGTCGTACAATGACAATATGTCAGGTAAAACAAAAACTAAAAGTTAAGCCGTAGTATAGATTTAAAAGAATATAAAAACATGTGGTTTTTTTTGCTTGAAAGACTCTAATATATTGTTAATTGCTCAAATTAAGGACCAAAATTTAATTTTATTGGCATAAAAAAAATTCAAGGTGTTCCCAAAATTTTTTTTGAAGGTAGATAAGTATAAAATTTTAAATTATTATGTATATATATATATATATATTTTTTTTTTTTTTTTAGGGTAAGGGTGGTCCTAGGACCAACCGGCCATAAGGTGGCATTGTCCTTGCCAAACAACAACAAGTGAAAAAATTATTCAACAAAAAGCCTATTATAAAACAAAAAGATAAAATTTGTAACTCGTTCAACCTATTCAATAAAAATAATTTCTAATTTCATTTTTCTTTAAAAAAATGGCACCAATAAAAATATTGCGGTAATTTAAATTTCTTAGTGACCTCTCTAAAAAGAATTCCAGAAACCACCATTGCATAATCGTGTTGGTGTCTCCCTTTCTCAGAATATGACTCCATGCATGAAAAAAAAAAATAATTAAAATGAAATGAGGGACATCTATTTATAGAAACACTTACACCTATTCATAAAAGGTGAGATAATGAACAAATACATTGTTCAACTTCATTTTGGATACTCACAGTAAACAAATACTAAATAAATATTGATTAGATTCTAATCAGGTTGGGTGACCCAGCCTAACAACCAACTTACTTATATATATATATATATATATATATATATATATATATATATATATATATATATATATATATTTATATTTATAGTTTTATTAATATCATTAGTATTACTACATATTTCAAAAATCTAATCATTGAATTGTATGTTTTTTACGTTCTTAATACACATGTCAAATTTTGTACAATTCAGAAATTATTTACTATATAATCTATAATTATATTTTATGCATAATTTTTAACTACAAAAAATTACAATGTAAACAATTTATTGACTTTTCTAAATTAAAAAAAAAATTTAAAGAAAATGTAATCCAATAATAAAGGTGTTAAAATTAAGGTTTTTATCCATACACGTGTCAGACACGGAATTGGAGGAGTAAAAGAATCTTGGACAAAAAGACTTGAGAAATGACATTGTTCAGCGGAGGAGGAACTTCCTCTTCTTTCTTTTATTTCTTCTAGAGTGCCTGAGAAAGTAGAAAGCATATCTTTGCTGAAACTTTCAAATGGTTATAACTTATGAATACCAACACACCATTTTGAATCGCAATTCTTTCAAACTGTCTCTCTCTCTCTCTACCAATTCAATTATGTCAATCTCCCAGAATTTTTTGTCCTGGATCAATATGCAGAAGCACTAAATTGATACAAGTAAGCTTCAAAGAATTTTAGCATCTAAATATGTAATTGCAATTTATGGTTTTGTATTCGTAATTTTTTTGTTAAAGATTTGAAACAAAAGCAAGCATTCTACTAAAAAAACAATAGTTTAATTGTTATAGATTTGTACGTTTTTGTTAGTAAGTAGTTATTGTGCTTGCCAATTCTGTCATATGCTACAGGTTGAACAGCTGTTGTATTATAATTAACCAATTTGATTAGAGTATAAAAAAAGATAGTATAAAAAAAGATAGAATAAAGTTTAGTTACAAAATTAGTTGTAGCTTAAGGCTATAAACTCGCTCAATAAAATAAATACTACAACAAATTTTGAAAATCTAATTGTTGAATTGCATGTTTTTTTCGTCCTTAATACACATGTTAAATTTTGTATCAATCGGATATCATTTATTATATGATTTATAAGCTTATATTTTGTGCATAATTTTAAATTACAAAAACTTACAATTTAAAAATTTTAATGATAACATAGCTATTGTTCTTTAATTTTCTTGAAATTTTACAAGTATGGAGGATATAAGAAGATGTAATCTAATGGTGGATTTGTCAAAATTCATATCCAGTAAAAATATATTAAGGAAGTTTGTAGTTTAAGGTTACAACTAATTTTGTAGCTAAACTTTATCCAAAAAGATTTGTAACTTGTTTTCTTAATTTATGAAAATTAGATATTTTCTTATCAGATTTCAATATATCGTTAGAGCAGCAAGTCGTAAACACTTCCATTTCAATGGCTTCAACTTCAACGTCTTCATCCTCGTCACAAAGCTCATCCATCTTGGATGATCCATCAAATCCTCTGTACCTGCACCATGAAGAAAGCCCTGGTGCTATGCTTGTGTATCAACCTCTCGTGGGAGAGAATTACCCAACTTGGGCTAGATCAATGTGAATGGCATTGATTGCCAAGAACAAGTTAGGGTTTATTGATGGCACATTGACTCTCTCATCGCCAATGGTCAAAACACCATCAACAATTCAAGCTTGGATTCGCTGCAACAAAATGGTTGCTTCATGGATCCTCAATTCTGTTTCTCAAGAAATTGCTACAAGTATAATCTATAGGGACACTGCTCTTGAAATCTGGAACAATCTCAAGGAGAGATTTTTACAAGGAAATGGACCACGAATTTTTCAATTACAGAAGGATATTGTTGGTAGTATTCAAGGACAATCATCAATTACTTCATATTTCACTCAATTGAAGGTTTTATGGGATCAATTGCAACATGTATGACCTTTCCCAGTGTGTTCTTCTGGATCTTGCACGTGCAACTTAGGTCAAAAAGTCAGTGATCTTCAACATCAAGATTTAGTGGTACAAATCTTAATGGGTCTTAATGATTCCTATTCTCAAGTTAGGGCACAAATTCTGTTGATGGATCCTCTCCCATCCATCAATGAAGTGTACTCCTTATTGATTCAAGAAGAAAGGGAATGCAGTGTGAAAAAAAATTTAGATCCTCATATGGAATCAACAACCCTAGTTACTAAGGTATCTTCTTCTGCAGGAAACAACAATAACAAGAACTCTAAGGGGAAAAACGATTCCACTTGCAATCACTGTGGAATGATGGGTCACACTGTTGAGAAGTGTTACAAGATCTATGGCTACCCTCATAGTTTCAAGCCAAAGGGAAAGAAGTCCACTGTGGTACACCAAGTCAATCTTAAAGATGAACAAGTTGAAAAGAATTCTACTTCTGCGTCTACCTCATTTTCATTCACTAAAGAGCAATGCCAACAATCCTTGGCTATGCTGGGAACTCAAATTCAGTCAGTCAATTTTGATTTTGCTAGTAAAGAACACATGGACAACAATATAATTCAGCCAGCCACTCACTCCACTTTTATGGCAGGTAATTTTCCTTTTTTTGCAGAACTTTCATAGTCCTAATTTCAGTTATGAATTGAGGCATTTGACATTTTCTGAAATAGTGGTTAATGAACATACATATGAAAGTGATACTTGTGTTATGGATGCTAGGGCTACAAATCACAATGTACGTTCTATTACTCTACTTATGATAATCACATTTGTAAAGCATTATGTTGAGGAACTTCCAAATGGTGAAATAGCTATGGTAACTCACATAGAATCTATTAGATATTTTAATGAAATAGAGTTTGGAATAAATAATTTGATGTGAGAATTTTTGAAAAGTGGGTAAGTAAAATAGAAGAAGTAAGTTCTTGTGCTAAAAATAGACAAAAATTATTGCACGAGTTGATATGGATGCTCTTAATCTTCTCTTGAGATAATTGAAATTAGTTTTTTTTTCTTTTTTTTCCTTATTAATTTCTTTGCAAGAAGATGATAGTATTTATGTTTTGCCAATGATTTATGAATTTCATAATTCTATTTTTTTTTTAAGAAATAACTGAAAATGCTGAAATCAGAAATAAATACTATAATCACAATAAATGCAATGCTCTGATCAAAATTCTAATTCTGGTGTTCGCACCACAATGTCTCTCCTTCTCAACCAACTTTGTTATTAAGTGACAATCTGGCAGCCCTTCATATGGGTTCAATCCAGTTTTTCATGAATAAATTAAACAGATAGAAATAGATTGCCATGAGGGACAAGGTACAAGCTGGGACTATAATATAAAGCTACTTCATGTTGGTATATTCAACGCTTTTCTCTAAGATGGTTGTGATCAAACCCATGCTCCCATACTCCATCATGAGGGTGAGTGTCAAAGAATTGAACAAAGCAGTAAGCATTCTGCTGAATTTCTTGTACAGTCTGCATAAACGAAAATAGTTTAATTGTTATAGTTTCCTATGCTACAGGTCATATAGTGTTCACTTCTTGTTATTTAGTAATTGTAGTGTTTACCACATGTTTATTGGTTACACTGTAACCAGTTTGACCAGTTTGATTACTCCGTTTTTAGGTTATAAAAACAAAGTTTTAACTTCTTTTGCTAATTAAATGAGAATTAAATATTTTCTTAACATATTTTGATATTTTTGGTAGCAGAATTTGTTGCCAACAACAGCTCAGACCCTGGCAGTTGGGTAAGGAATGGAACAACAAACCCAATTCCAAACTTCTCTAAGCAGCTTTCCATTGCATCACTCTTCCCAGCCTACAACTCTGACACTGAAACTGATGCTAGTTCAGAATCCAACGAAATACCTCCAAAATTAGCTCTTTATTCTAATTCCATAATGTCATTCTTCCCACCAGCCAGGTCTCAATCAGACAGTAGTAATTCTGAAAATCATGAAATAATTCCCACTGATGCTTCAATATCAGCAAGCCCCATACACCCAATCCGAAAAGTTACCTTCAAAGACTTGTTTGAGTTTCGTAAGTGGAAGAGCAGTAATAGTGCAAAATCTAATGGAACACCTCCGAAATTCTCTCATTCTAAAAAAAAATCCATTCTGTCATTCTTTTCCACAGCCAAGTCACGAACAAACAATTCCAGAAATGATGAGACAATTCGGATAATTCCTAGACGCACACTCCTAACACCAAGCTTCAAAGACCTGATAGGAATTGTGGGTAAGAAAGAATATCCTTTGCAAATGCTACTTGAAGCCACCAACAACTTCTCAGAATATCACAAGATTGGAACGGGTAGCTTTGGCTCAATCTACCGTGCCACTTTAAATGATGGCCGAGTAGTGGTTATTAAGCGAGCTGAAATTTCAAAGTCTAAACCATATGAATCATATGTGAACGATTGTGAGTACCATGGCAATGCTTTCCTAAGTGAATTGGAAGCTTTGTCCCGCCTTAGTCACAAGAATCTTGTTCGCTTATTGGGATTTTGTGAGGATGATAATGAGCATGTATTGGTCTTTGATTACATGAGAAATGGTAGCCTTCATGACCATCTTCATAAGCTTCCAAGTACTCCTCTCATGTCATGGGTTACCCGGATTAAAGTGGCACTAGACATAGCTAGAGGCATTGAGTACCTGCATGTATATGCAGTTCCACCAATCATACACCGCGATATCAAGTCGTCCAACATATTATTAGATGCCACATGGACTGCCAAGGTGACTGATTTCGGCCTATCTTTGAAGGCCCCCATGGACGCTGAGTCACCCCTTTCGCTTCTTGCGGCAGGCACTGTTGGTTACATGGACCCTGAGTACTATAGGCTTCAACAGTTGACCACTAAAAGTGATGTGTATGGGTTTGGAGTAGTATTGCTAGAAATGTTGTCCGGGTACAACGCAATTCATTCGGATGAAAATGGTGTGCCACGGAATGTCGTTGATTTTATAGCGCCATACATCATCCAAGATGAAATTCAGAAGGTTTTGGACCCAAAAGTACCACCACCTACCCCATTTGAAATAGAGGCAGTGACATATGTTGGGTACCTAGCAGTAGATTGTGTAAGTCTTGAAGGTTTAAATCGCCCCTCAATGACTGAGATTGTAAAAAGCCTACAAAGAGCCTTGGACGCATGTTTGGATCCAGATGCTGAATAGTGTTCATTTCATGATTAGTTTAACTGTACTTAAACCAACTGAACGTTAGCATTAATGTTAGGTGGCGTGGTAGATGGATGTGTTTGTGGCATTCCTCGCAGTGGAGGTGATGAAGCTACCGGCCAAATATAAATAACTTGACATTAATAGTTTTCATCTGTTTATGATAGTTCTGAATCCTAATGCAATCTTGAATGTTAATGAATTTTCCTTTTGGTAGATTTGATTGATTTGCCTTTTGTTGTGAGGTTTGGGGGTTCAATGGGCTCTTTGTGGATTGGGAGATACCTTATTGGTCAGTTGGATAAATTTGCTCTTTGGAGATCTATTTTGGTTGATTCAAGCACATTCTTTATCTATACTGCTCAATGTTATTAGTTGTGAGGTTCAAATTATTTTAATTGCCATACAAAAGAAAAATTAAAGACATTATAGGTTGATTTCAGTGGCATCCTTCTCCTAAGTATGATTACTTCACTCAATATTATGAGACCTGCAATTCAATTAGTGACTTCAGCACATATAATTTTCTGTTCTATATACTTTGAATCTCACCCTGATTCATTCTGGCTTGAGGCATATATTTAATGTCAGTGTATGTCACAGAACTTTTAAAATGTTGAAATATTTTTTTATACTTTTTTTTCCAGTAATTAAAACATTTTGAACAGCTCAATGACCAAGTAGAAACTTTTCAAAGTATAAGGATTAAATTGAAAACAACTCCAAAATATAGGGATAAAAAAGGAGTTTTACTAAAAATAAATTATTAAATTTTGGGATAATTTTTAATTTATATCTTAAAATTTTGATATGCTCCCCTAATGTTAGGCATCATTTTTGAGGAGGCAAAAAAAAAAAAAAAAAAAAAAAAAAAAACAAAAAATAAAAAACAAGAACAAAAACAAAAAAACAAAAAACAAAAAACCCTTCATTCTATGTTTGGTGTTGATATGTCCATTAAGTGTCGCCTAAGTCTATCACATATGTTAATTGGCCCAATGATATCATGCCACATCGGTTTAATTATTAGATATAATTAAATTACCTAAAAACTTTAAAAATTAAAAAAAAAAAATCTCACAAATCTAATATACTAAAATAAAATAAAATAATTTTGTTCTTTCTTTTCAAATTTTTTTTAGAATAACGATTCTTGGATGAATAAACCGCAATCTTCTACGCCCAAAATCTTTTCCACTTTAATTACATTACAAACAAGAAATCAATTTACAGAAGTTGTTTGAAAGAACAGACAAGATTTGACAAAGATAAAGAAATTTAAAATTTAAATCAAGATTTGACCAAAATAAAGTTTTTAAAAAAAAAAAAAAAAAAGAACCAACAAGCTTTACCAATCAATCGCCTCTCAAATCCTCTTCCAAATTGATCTCTATACACAACCTTCGCCAAAATCTCTTAACCAATTTAAACCTCAATCCCTAAAATTTCGTTCTTCCTCAACCTCCCAGCATTCAGCAGAACACCACCACCATTTCTCACTAACCAAACAGAAACCAATTGAGAATTTTGTTGGAGTTCAAATAGGATCTAATCTAGCCAATAACTTGAAACACATGAGCATAAACGACAATAGTTTAATTGTTTTAGTTTCCTATGCTACAGGTCTTATAGTGGACATTTTTTTGTTAGTAAGTAGTTATAGTGTTTGTCACGTGGTTATTGGTTACATTGTGTAATCAGTATGATTACTCTGTTTTTAAATTATAAAAACAAAGTTTTAACTTCTTTTGCTAATAAAAGAGAATTAAATATTTTCTCATCATATTTTGATATTTTTGGTTGCAGAATTTTTTGCCAACAACAGCTCAGACCCTGGCAGTTAAATAAGGAATTTTTGGTTCTCTTGTTGTGATTGATAAAGGAGGAAGCAAAAGTAGTGGTAATAGCAATGACAGAGAGGGAGGAAGTAATAGCAGCCGAGGAAGTGGAGTAGGTAGTAATGGCAGTAACAGAGATGCCGAAAGTACTACCAACCAAAGTACAAATATGGAATCAACTCCTTAGTCTTGTCATGGAGAAATACAAGGTTTGGTCATATTTACCATGTTAGAAATACTAAATAATTATATTGTATTTCTCTAGTAATAACATATACAAGGTGTGGTCAACAACGACAAAGGTGACAACCATGTTAGAAATACTTACAATATAACATATAGAGATATACTTTAACCTAAAAAGCTTAAACTCAAAGGGTATGTACTTAATTATGCTATATTAACTACTTATTCTTCTTATTATTATTCAATATGAAACTTCACTCAATTATGCTATATGTTATATGAATTTTCTCTATGAAATGGCCAAATGGGGCACTTTTAAAATATCTTTGTTGTTAGGCTCTAACAGCTGGAGCATCAATGCACCATCACTCTAATAAAAAGCAATGAAAAATCCCAATCTGTTTTAAGAAGTTGTTAGCAGCAAATTTTTGGACATCAAATTCAGCCCAAAGCCCATCATTCAGGTCCACTAACCTTGAGATAAAATACCATAAATTGTTATGTCTGGCCCGCCAAATTTTTATCCCAATGGCCCATGAATTTTGCCCTTGAAAAGAATCTAATTTTGACCATACATATTTCACAAGCTTATTACACCCACTTGTGAGTAAAATGGTTCAAGAAAACCAGCCCATGGAAAGCCACTAACATTGTCATGTGTTATTCGAAGGCCACTAGAAAGTGAGAGGTAAAATTAAATCCCATGGACCTAGCTAGCAGAGCCCATGAACTTGGGCTGATTGAGTACATGAGAAAAGCCGAAGATAAGCGCCACAAAAGCTCAGTGCCAAAGTCAATCCAAATGAGCATTAGGACCACAAGACCAATTGTTGAGAATACTTGAGATTGATTTGCTAAGACCCACAAAGAACTCATAAAAAACTAAGCATTACCTGCAGTTTAACAAAGCCCCACCTTTACACCATCCTTTCTCTCATCAAATCAAAAATAAAAATGTCACTTAGCAAGGGGCTGCTAGGACTTTTTGCTCAAGCCTCAAGCAAATTCCAATAAGGATCTTTCCTCTTATGTAAATAATTTTAGGGTATCTAAGTTAGCCCCATTATGACCTTCATACAAAACAATGTGACAACAACTATTGAGAAAGTGTTCTGCTTGAGTAATTCTTAAGTACTCTTGGAGCACAGAGAATGGTGCTCTCTCCTCTCACATTTATGGTGGGGTCTGCTTATTAAATTTATGGTAAGGTCGGCTGTTCAGCCTAATACTCAATGGCCTCAACTGTTCTCCCCCTCATTCAATAGGTTTTAACTAACTCTAATACAACCACTCAAATTCAAATCAAAAACTTTAGTGCTCACACAACCACTCAACCCACTTGAATCCTCTTGATTATCATACACAGCAGAACACTTTGTTACATTCAGCAAGTGTTTGAGATGCATATATGTATGAGTTCTGGAATACACGAATAGGGATACCCTTTTTCTTTAACTCATCACACCCTCTTTCCTTTATTTCTTGGAGCTAAAGGATATTATCCAAAATAATGATAATATACGATTGCTGCATATATTGCAATGGTTTTGTTTTTAAATTTTCTAATTTTACTATTATTATGTTTCTATCCGTTGGTTTTAAATACAATATATTACTAGTCGTTAACCAATGCAATGCACAGAAATTTTTTGCATAAATATATAATGTATTATGAAACAAATGATATATTAATTAATAAGTTTGTTAGTTTTTAGATTCCTGTAAACTTGATTGTTTAACCTAATTAATTAACCAAGTGAATACTTAGGTTTATTATTTAGATCTAGGTTAAAACAAAACAATTATATCATGCAAAGAAGCGGAAAAGTAAATAACACAACGATATGATGACCTAGGAAAACCAAACCGATAAAAAACAAGGGGAGGATTTAACCTAGCTATCCTCAAGGTAAAAAACGAATCCACTATAGAAAATCAAAGTTTACAATAAGACTTAGACCACTAACATCCTATTGCTACCATATGTAGAACTTACTGACATGAACATGTGCAAGCTCCGAATCCGCGGACTCTTTCTCTATTAGGCTTTTGCAACACAAGCACCCACACTTGTAACTTTGAAACTCCACTCAAAAGTTTTGGATCTCCTTAGATGTTGATTTTGTATGCAGAAACTTCTACAACACCGGATCTTGAGATTCTTCAAGGAATAACATCGGTAGAAGACTTTAGAGAGCTTTTGGGTACAAAACCCTAGATCTACAAAAGAGGCACACTCTTTTCTCTCTAAAAAGCCTTATAAAAATGTGCTTAGGGTTTCCTTTATATACTAGTAGTGTTTTACTTGAAACCCAATATGTTTAAGTAGAGTTTGGGCTGAAATAGAATTCTGCAAATACGTGTTTCGATCAGTCAAGCCTGTTTTTCGATCGATCGAACCAAGCTGATTTCAAATTCTTCTTTCTGTAGCTTGTATGTTCTTAAATCTTGACTTGTATCACCTTGAGCATTATCTAATAATACCTATAGACTCTAGGATCTATATCTAGACAAGTTTGTGTTCACGATTTGTATTGTTCTAAACTTTTAGAACCTAACAAAGTTTAATAAATAAAGGTCTATGATTTGGCCCATGGGATTAGGTCAAATTCAGCTCAATTACTAACACATGACATGAGGAAAAGTAAAATCTATTAGGTTAGACTAAGTTTAATTCATATTTCTTAATCCCATACAATACATGGGAAAATTTTACATAAATGTATAATGTATAAAATTCAAAGCTGAAATTATTAAAACAAAATGAAAAATATATGACTACACAACAAAAAAATATAAGAGAAAGATGGAGTTACCCTCAAAAGACTAATTCATGGCTATAGTTGATAGGTTTAGTTATTGCAAAAACAGAACCCAAAAAGTCAAATCTTAAAACTTCTAAAAAGCTAAAAATATAAAAGAAATCTAATATACAAAGCTTAGTAATTATTGAAAAAAAAAAAAAAATATATATATATATATATATCTATATGAATATGGCTACTCTACAAAGAAATATATTGAAATACGTGTTACCTCAAAAGAATGATTTCTGGCTATAGTTGTTGAAATCTATCAAAATTTTACAAATTTTGGAAAAAAAAAAGTGGAAAATCAAAGAACCAGATATTAAAACTTTCAAAAGTCCAAAAAACGAATAAAGAAAAAGATGATTTAGAGCAAAGAAATTATTGAAAAAAAATACATGACTATACAACAGAGAAATATAAGAGATAAGGTACCGGTTTAAGATATTGCAAAAATAAACCCAATAATTTAGAAGTTAAAACTTTCAAAAGGCCATAAAAATTAGCAAATCAGAAAATTTGGAGCCTAAAAATTATTGAAACAAAACAAAATATATAAGGCTAAACTATAAATAAATATAAGAGAGAGATAAGGTACCCTTAAGAGAACAATCCATGACTATAGCTATTGATATCTAGCAAACATATTCAAATATTGTAAAAAATGAACCAAAAAAATTCAAATATTAAAACTTTCAAAATGTCATAAAAATTAGCAAATCAAAAGATTTAGAGCCTAGAGAAATGTATGACTGCACGATAGAGAAATATATGTAAAACCCAAAACATAACTTATCTAATAAAATCAATGGAACCCAATCAATCGCATTTAGTTTCAAGCATTGCTTCGAACAAAAAATATTCTTAATCATACACTAATGCATGTAATTGCTCAAAGTATATCCAAAATACTATATTTGATAATACGAGCAACATAAGAAGAATTCCATTCAATTTATGCATCATCTTCCAATGTAACTCTACTTTTCCTACAATATACACCAATTAAAATTTTCAAAAGGTCATAAAAATTAGCAAATCAGAAGATTCAGAGTCTAAAAATTATTGAAACAGAACAAAATATATTAGACTACACTACAAGTAAATATAAGGGATAGATAAAAATAATGATGGGGATTAGTCAATATCTTTAATGATGAGACTTTTCTGAATTATCTTGTTTCATCACCTGAACTCTCTACACGTTGAAGCAGAATTATAAACAACATAAAACAATGTAATTTATCAAACAATTGGTTATATAGGCAACATTAATAGAATTCCTGTCAAGTTATGCATCATCTCCCAATATAACTCTACTTTTCCTACAATATACACCAGTTATTTTGAAAAATAATTTCAAGTTTCAAACAGCACAATATGAAACATATTCTTTGTGTTTTTATAAAGGTACGAAATTGTGCTACAAAAAATTGAATTGTTAGTGTAGAGGAGGAAGATTCCCGACCTATCACAAGCTGACACATCATGCTACCAAGTCCACAAAGTATAGCTAATTACAAAGCGTCATGTACTGTTACTAGAAATTTGCCAAGTTTCATTAAGGTAAAAACATGAAAAGCATGCGAAATGCGAATCACACATAGGCGTGTGTAAACAATGACATAAGCAGTCTAGCACGTGTAAGCAATGACATAAGCAATCCAACGCGTGCCAGCAATGACATAAGTAGACCAATCAGGTCGTGACATGTGTCACCAACCAGACTCTGCCACGTGTCACTCACCCACCCCCAAACTCCTATAAATAGAAGCCTTCCTAAGGCATTTGAAGAGACCAAGCCATTTAGAGTACAAGCAGCATCAGAGAAGATTTAGAAGCACTTAGAAGTACAGAAGCTTTGCAGGAATCAAGCCTCAAAGCCTTCAAGAACTTCAACCTCAAAATCGAAGAACATTCAATGCAAAACCATCCAAACTATCAACCTAGATCTTGAAGTTTGCTGGAATCAAACTCAAAAGCCTCAACAAACCATAAATCAACGAAACTCTATGGATTTAAGCCTCTAAAGCACCGAAGAACTTCCACCACAAACTTTCGAAGACGAAGAATGCACCAAGAACACAAAGAGCGTACCAAGAACACGAAGAATAAAGAATTTCTAACAAGCTCATAGCCAGAGATTCATTGTAATTCTATTTCAAGGGTCTTCGATCCATCCCTCAGTCAAATTGAAGGATTTTTAGTGTTCGAGTCAAAATCACATTATTACAATTCCAATCAACAGGTCTGTCAAGGAGATTGAATCAGAGGATCACTCTTTTGTAATTTTAGAGAATTGTACCACATATTCATCAATACATATTCGCATTTGTGAAACTATATTACTTGTTTGATTTATTTCAAACTAGAAATTGAGTCGTCACAAAGTTAGTTTACCAAAGACAAAGGAAAAGAAGCCATTGTACAACTTAATTAACAATGGCCTGATGATCCTAAAAGTCATAAATTAACAACAATATTTCCAGTAAGAACCATCTAACTTTCAAAGCTCCCACCACTCCACGACACATATTACAATTGATCAAATTTAAGAGTCTTATTGCACAATACTAAAAAAACATGAGAAAAGAAATAGTATAGAGATACCAAATGCTAAACTGCAACACTTTCTAGCATAAAAAAATTAATAATTTTGCAAATAAATTCAAAGTAAAATCTTCCAAGGCAACATTGATATTTTTCCCACATTATATATTCAACATATTTTGTATATTCAGTGAGAAATTTAAACAAACACAAAGACAATAATAGAAACTCAATTACAGATACACATAGAATTATAAAGCAAGAAGCAAGAAATAAAAATTTTTGGAAGAGAGGAATGAAAATACAAATTTTCAGCTGTGAGTTGCAATTGTAAGAAATAGTCCCTAAAAAAAGCTATTTATAATACAATATTATAGATTCCTAATTGAATTTGGTTATGGTTATGGATTCCTAATCAAATTAGGTTACCTTTGCTGATAATATAATATAGAGTTATTGATACCGCAAGGAAGAGAGGCTTGGATGGGATGGGAGTGAATGGGAGGGAGATGGGAGTACAGTGATTCTAATTTTTTTTAGCGTAAACGCCATCCCTCAAACACCAAAGCAATTAAGTAAACCCTTGTACCCAATACGCACACGCTTTTCTTGTATGACACGAACTACTACTCAATAGTGAATCTATGCTTGCTCGGTCTTTTTTCTTTTATATAAATTTTCTGTTTTTTGGTGTATTATTTCTTCTATTTATTTATTATAAATAGAAAAATAATAAATAAAATAATTGATGATGTGGCAAGCTCTAGATAGGTCAACAAATGATCAAAGGTTTCGGTTTTATATATATACTAGTCACTAATCAGTGCAATGCATGGGGAAGTTTGATAAAAACTATTTAAAATTTCACTTTGCTTAAAGTTATGATCACTTGGAAAAAAGAAAAAGAAAATATACATAAGAGATTACTATTGCTAACAAATCAAACCTATTGTTTCTTTCAATCTTATGCTTGCAAATACTTGAATTAACTACTTACAAGTAAAGAAAATATATATGGTGAGACCATGGACCTTATCCACCCACCCTAAAAGTTCTTATATAGAAATCTCACAAAAATAAACAAAATGTAGGAAACACTCAAAATTTATAAAGTAACAGATGAACTATATCAATGGATATACCAACATAGTATCAAATTTAACATCCCAAGTCTCAAGCGTAGCAAGTTCATCATTGATTGTTCAAACAAATTAGCAAAATGCAAAAACGCCATTTGTCTTTCCTTGATATTTATTAGAATTAAAAAAAATAAAATTAATCTGAAAAATTGTAGACAATAACATTTTCTTTCTACATCAAATTAAAACTGACAAATAATAAGTATAATAAGGAATGGTTACATAAGTATTCATCTTTGGCCATGGTCCTTCATCAATTGCCTTGGAAGCAACAGCAACTTCTCAATTTTTGTCTTTAGCATCCACTTCAATAATTTTTTTTTTTTTCTATGTACCTTTGACAACATGGGAATCGCATCCTTGCCCTTGGATCCAATGTCGAAAAAGTTTTGCCTAAGGTCAAATGTAGTCATAGCATAACTTGCAATAGTCAATTAGTTTTGAATGCTAGGTGTACCTTCCATCCATCCATATGGAAGGAGGAATTTCCATTTGAGTAAGAATTTTTTTTGGATTGAGAAAATGATATATCAAATCCAACCAAAAAAAAAAAAAACTAAATTGGTGGTCTTCCAATGAGAGTAAGAATGAGAAAAGAAGGTACTCATATATATTGGTGGTGACTGTTGGGCAGGCCTTGAAATTGCTTCATTTCATGGTATCAGCATTAAGCTCAGGGATCCAAAACCACAAATACAATCAAAATTGACAGTAAAATTGGTCTTCCAAATTAGGACCCAACAAATAAAAATAAAGCTATGAACTGTAGAATTATAAAACAGAGAGGTAAGAGTTACAAACAATTATGGGGTGAATAAAAGCATAATTAGAATAAACACTATGTATTAGAACAAAAGGAATAATTAGAATTAATATAACAGCCCATCCTTTTGTGCTTTTGTTTCTTAAGCATAATTAGAATATACATAATAGCCCATTGTATGATTTCATTCCTTCTCGTTAGCACAAGCTGGTTGAATCTTGTTTCTTCATTGCCATCGTACCCATGATAGCATGGTAGTGAGTTCACATGTTTTTTGGTCCCTATCCCAAGCCCAATCCATGAGTTCAGCGAAAGAAGGCTAGTTGTTGTAAACACATTCCATCATGTCATGTTGCCAGACTGACTGAATTTTGGAACAGCTCCATACAGTAGGAAGAGCATCTTCCACCTCGACCCCACAAAATCAGCTACACCTACAACTTTCTGCTTGAAAAAAGTTGAGCAAGTTGGCTACAATCCATTGATAACCCTCAAAACAACTTGGGTGCAAGTTACTGCTACCTTGCTTGGGATTTCAAATAGTGTTATTTGGTGAGTTTCAATTTTGAGTGAGACCTTTTGTCAAACATGTGGTGTACATGTTCTAAATGGAAATGAAAAGAATATTTTACAACATGAATACACCCAAAAAAATGCCACACTACAATTGAACATTGACAAAAGTCAAGAAAAAACTTCAAAATGATCCATAACAAAAATTGAACTAGTTTCAAATTTCACTGTGCCATTTAGTTTAGGTTGACCATGCAATATCTTGCTAAAAAGCAAAATCCATTTGCTTTCCAAAAGCAATTAAACGTCTTCAAAAAAAAAAAATTGGTGGAAAAAAAGGGGGCCAGCTTTTTCAAATTACACTATATCATATATAGTAAATTTAATCAAACAATTAACAGGAACATAAATAATATGAAGAGGAAAGAAAACCTTGAATTTGATGTGTGATTGCTGGTCATTGGAGGACTTGTACTTAGCCTTGCAAGAAATTAGATGAATCCCATCTTGTAGTTTCTAAATTGTTCAAAATGATTATTCAAATATATAGAGCAATAGAAATTCTGTTTGTTTCAAAGTTTTTTACTTGCCTCTATAGTTTTGATCACCAACAAAGCCCATCATCAGAATTCCTCTACCTACCCAAATAAATATATAGAGCAATAGAAATTCTGTTTGTTTCGAAGTTTTTTACTTTGCCTCTATAGTTTTGATCAAAATTAAATCTTTTTTTATCACGGCAAAAACAATTAGAAAATACCCCAAAAAATCAAAGAAAAACTAACATCCTTACATAGATAAGCAGTGTTCATGCCATTGTCTCTGTAATTGGGTCATAGTAGAACAAATACTTTAGAATATATTATAATATAACAGATTAGAGAGAGTTTTGACTAAATAGTTAAAGTATTGGAGAAGTTTGTAATCTTTAAGAGTCATAAGGAATATGAGGAAGATAGGGGTTGCAGTCTTGTAGGTTAAGATCTGATATGATGGTCATGATAGTGATGTAGGGAAGAAAGGGGTTGCAAATTTAGGAATAGAAGGGAGAGATCGAAGGTTTAACGTAAAAGAAAAGAATCTGACCTTTGAAGTTGTTGTGGACTTTTCTTGTCGTAATAAGTGAAGGAACTAGCTCCTAAATATGACTAAACAGTGTAAACTTGTAGTGGGATTTGTTTCACGGTTGTAGCAGGAAATTGGAAAGAAGGCATATAAAGAGGGAGAGAAGGTAGAAGAAAAAGAGGATTAAGAATGAATAAATAACTTATACGGAATGGTGCAAAATTGGTAACTACCCAGTGGAACGGTACAATTGAACACCAACAGTAGTAAAAATAGTACGCAAACGGTTTGCTTATACAGCCAAATGAACAGACACATTTTTCGGTGTTTTTAAATATAGAGATGGCATAAATTTATGTAGCCACATGGCACAATAAGGAGAGGTCAACAAAAATTCAAACGTTTGAACTATTAGATATTTTATGGTATAATGTGATTTGTTAACTCAAGTATATAAGGATGGGTGCAAAGAGCTGGTGCCCGACCCTTTTTTGGGGATTCAGATATCAGGGAGGTTTTCTATTGTGCATGAATCTAGCAAATTGGATATAGATATTACTCGAATCAATCAATATGACTTAAAAATTAAAAACAAAAAACAAAAAAGAATGTTGTTTTAAAAATTTTATCAGTTTTATTTCATTTAAGGCTTAATTGATTCACCCTACAAAATGGAATTTGACATTAGTGTTAATGCATCAATTTTCCTTTCTTAATTTCAGACCTTGTCATTTGAAAAACTTTCCCTTTTGAGTGGCTTAATTGATTGTCATACATTAATAGCCATGTTACTTTCTTGGGTAAATTGCAAATTATACCCCTAAAGTTTGGGAGTGTTTGGATTTTATACTCTAAAGTTTCAGAATTTGGATTTTACCCTCCTAAAGTTTGGGGCATTTAGATTTTACACCCTAATGTTTCAGAATTTGGATTTTACCCCTTAAAGTTTAGAAGTGTTTGGATTTTACACCTCCAAATTCTGAAACTTTAAGGTGTAAAATCTAAATGCTCCAAAACTTTAGGAACTAAAATCCTAACACCCCTAAAATTTAAGGGGAAAAATTCGAATTCTAAAACGTCAGGGTGGAAAATCCAAACACTCCCAAACTTTAGGAGTGTAATTTGCAATTTACTCTACTTTCTTAGAAAACATTCTCAACAAAATACTTTCTTTGAAAAGAGATTCTCTATTAAACAAAAAAAAAACAAAAAAATGGAGGAGGATAAATTTTGGCTTCAATTATGCTCCAATCACCAATAGGAACATGACATCTGTCTCTATCATGTGTAATGCACATAAGTCATTTGCGCATTGCACATGACGGGACACATGTCATCTTTTTTTTTGGAATCTTAGGCTCCAAACATATTTGGAGACAAAGCTATTTAAAAAAAAAAAAAAAAAAAAAAAAAAAAAAATTTTCTTAGAAAAGATGTTATCAAAATATTAGTTACTACTTTTAAATTCCTTTAAAAGGTCACTGATTATAATACAATCTATTACCATGATTAACCATATGTTTCTATTACAACCGCCCACCCTTGGCCGGATGTTTACTTCACAAATATAAGCGCTTGTGGGATGTGGGAGGCAAGGAACAGGATTCAAATCTCTTAGGAGAGAGCTTCACACATATTATTAATGGGGATATTATTGTGGGCACAACACATTTGTTGAAATGTCATTGTTTGAAGCACTCAGCCCACCAAGTATATGTCACCTGAATTGAATTATGAATATAAATGTTGAACTCCTCATCAACCTTATCATGTATTCTAACAAAATTATGAAGAATCATGGTAGCAAATACAATAAGTCTTTGTACATGAAATAGATAAGATAGCATGTTTTTTAATAACTCTGCATTTATTCTTCAACATATCAAAAGTGTGCACGGTCACACTTTGAAGTGATAACTGTTAAGTGAGCATAGTTAAAATTTTATTGCATGCCAATTGTTAGCACCTTATATGGTTGCAAATAGCAAGAAAAAATGTTAAATTGGGAAGTTGAATCCAACACGCTGAAGTCTCATACATGACAACATACAAGAAGTCCTACCTTTTGGTAACAAATAATCAGAATTAATCACTTATTGAGAGCTTTTATACATTTCTTTTCTTGAAGTAATAATTGAATGAAATTGTTATATTTATAGGCCCTACCTACGTCTACCATTTGTTTATAAGATCAGACCACAGGACCGTGAAGAAAAGACGATGGTGTTTTGGTCTTAGGTTTGAAATTATACCATGTATCCAACTCTAATAATCAGAGATTAGATTTAGATTTGAAAAGTGCAACAATTTCAAAGAACCCAAAGGTAAACGAAAAGAAATTGACAAGAATAGAGACATTCATTCAGGACAAACACATAAGCAAAACAAAAATCTCAAAAGACAAAGCAACAAATGCTGCACTGAGGACTGGTCTACACTGAAATTGTACGTATAACATTTAGGTAAATTAGGGCCAACAAAATACAAGAGCCTGCTAATAACTAAGAACAAGAAAAGAGATGATAACACCATCATAATGTTTTTAATAGTATATTTTTATTTCTATAATATATATTTATTAATTCAAATCTACAACAAACAATATTCACATAAAAATTTTTACCAAAAAGTTCACAAAGAAATTCTAGATCAACTAGGTGGTATTCTTTGAAAAGTGTAAAAATAGAGAGAAAAATAATGAGAGATTCTTCAAGAAATGGGATTTCATAATCATGAGCAAAGTCTTCATTCTGCTAGAATGCTTATACCTTAAACACATGCTATGCAAACTGCGGACACACACAATGACAGATGAATACAAATCTGCTATACCATTTTTTATGTTTCACCAATTACAATTTATAATGTATTTTTTTTTCTATTTTAAAATTTGACTATTTTATAAGGAAAGCTAAACAAATACATGATAAGTTGTGATTTGTGAAATATAAAAAGTAGTACAGAGGATTTGTGCAAATCTATTATTGATCATTGATTTAACGTTTCTTCTTGCCAATCCCAAGCGCACATCAAAGAGGCCAAGTCCAAAAGGTTGTATGAGATAAAGAACAAGCATTAATGCTCTGGCCAATTATGCAAGCTTATGCTTGGGGCAAAGAAAATTTTGGCCTGTGTCAGAAACTTTGGCAATCTACATTGATTACAATGCAATACTCTTCTATTTATTGTATTTTTTAATGTTGTTTTCCGATTTCCAAATTGATTCAAGGTTTTACTTGGTTTAACAATGTAGAAGATCAGTAAAATAAATTCTAAGTTCTTCTAAATAAAAATCCTAAGATTGATTCTTCTTCTTTTCTTCTTGAAAAGAAAAAAAAAATCATTAGATTCAATATGCAACCACAAGATAGAAAAGATGAATAGCATTAACAAACCAAAGATGCTTCTCCAACAAGTAATAACTTATTTCAAAGATTACTAGAATCACAATCCTTCATTCCAACATTTTGTAAATACTGAAAGTAAGTCTTTGCATTCTAGTGGTCAATAAATACTATGTCAACTTGATCATTGTGGCATGAGGGTTCCTGTTAGAACTGGGAGGTTAGAATTAGTAGAGAACTTGATCCATCTCTTTTTCTCCACATACTTGAGACAAGGCTGCATCACAAGTCCAATCATCACAGCAACAATACTTACAAGAAATACCTTAAGTGTAGAAAGAGCCAACACAGTGAAAATCAATATGGTTGGAGGAATACACAAAAGAATGGCTCCAACTGTTCCCCCAGGTATCTTGTAAGGCCGATATGCAATGGGATGTTTTACCCGTAACCATACAAATGCTATGAATTCCAAAATCATTCCAAAACAGTACAAGAAATTCTCCGCTGCTACAATCTCTTGGAAGCTTAGCCACGATAGCAAGAACACACCAGAAGCTGAGAATAAAATCCCTATCAATGGAGTTCCATAACGAGACCTCTTGCCGAAGAACTCAGGTAGCATACCCCGTTCCACCATACCCAAAAGTTGAAAAGAGTCACTACTCATCTCAGCTACAAACATCCCCATATTTGACACTACTGAAGCTCCTTGGATCCACCATCTCAACCAAACTCCCCCAATAATTTTAGCAATGTCTGAGAAATACCCATCAGTCCACAACTCCCGGTTGACTGGAACAGCACCTGTACCAATTAAAAGAGGGAAGAAATATCCAAGAACTACCAATATTAGAGCATAAAGCAAAGCGTTTGGAAGAGTTCTCTTTGGGTTGTCCACCTCGCCAACAAGTGTGCTTATTGAGTCCCAATAATTAAGATTCCAAAATAAAGTGTTTAAATATAAATTCCAGTCCACATCACGTAGATTTACCTCTAACCATCTAGAAAGCTCCAACTTTGGAATCGCCACAAGCCCCATAATTACAAAAGGAAGAATTGAGAGAATCCCTAAAAGAACAGCAAGCCATCCCACAATGATTAACCCCCTATAGTTCATGTAAGTGAGGACAACAGTCAAAGCTAACACAGCTAGGATTCTTGGTAAACCACTACCTAAAGCGGGGATTGCTGACTTCAAATAATCAAGAAATAAAGCTGGTAGAGTGCATTATCAATAACCCCACTTAGCCATTTCACCCAGCCTTGTTGAAATCCCCAATAAGGACCCAATGTAGTCGAAACCCAAACCACATAACCACTATTCTCAGAGTAGAGAAGTAGAAGAAGGATTAAAGAAATTAAGTACATTATTCTAAGAAGAAGAAGGCAAACACACAGAGAAAAAAGAAAAAAGAAAATAAAAATCACCTGTAGCAGCAGCAAAGTCTGTCCCTTAACAATTTTGCTCTAACCGTGGGCTAACAGGTCTCTTTTATTTTATAGAGAAGGGTTATCACCAGAACCCTAGAGAGGGAGGTAAACAAAAGGCGGCGGCTAGTTGATAGCCATGCAAGTCCTCACTGGTGGGCTTTCATTTCATAGTGGGTCGGATTTAAAACATAAAAGCCCAAAGAAAAGGGGACTAAATCTTGTCTTCGATTAACTCCCAAAACCATGTGATGAAAAAAAAAAAAAGAAGTTTTTTGGCCCACTATATTGTAGATGATATGGGCCACGGGAAAAGGGGTTTGCAAATCAATCTTTACAACTTCTGGAGCAAGGTGCAATACATGGGGCATTCTGGCCTTTTGCCCTTTCTGGGAAAAATATTTGGCCTAATGCCCCTGTTTCGAAACTATATAGGGGCGTGCCCCTGTTTAGATACTCGATCACCATAAAGGCGAGTTACTTAAGTAACTCGATTATGAAGAAACCGAGTTGTGGGTAGCTGCTTGCCACGCTGGTCTTCCAGCTTGGCTTTTGGGCAATAAAATATTCCTGCGTTACTGTTTGGAACTCGTCAATGGGGAAAACGAGAACTAAAAACCCGAATAACTGATAATCGAGTTACTAAACTTACTCGCTTTTGTTATAATCGAGTTTTATGCTATTCTGACGCCATTTCACATCAGTTGTGCACACGTGAAGCTGAACCCGATTAATTGGAAATCGAGTTATTAATAGTACTCGGTTCTTATATAATCGAGTTATTCTGCTATATCTGCTCCTCAGGCAATTCTCCTCATCATTTTCAGATATTCTCCTAATTCTAAGAAATTTCGGTCAGAAGTTGGTGTTATCTCTCCATCATCTCAGGTTTACCTAACTCATTCTCTTCTTTGAAATACATTGAGAATTTTATTATTGTGTTGGTAAACATAGTTGTAGATATTATAAAAGTTTATCAATCATAATGTATGTTTTTTGTTAGAGTATAATTTTCATTTAATAATTTGTATTACTTATGCTTTGGTATTTTATTGAATGAGTGTTATGTGTATTTTCTTGAATGATATTGTAGAGGTATATTAGTTGTTTGGTGTTGTTTGATGTTACAAGAAACGTACAATAAGCTATAGAAACGGTGATAAATGTTATGTGTGTACATTGGGTTATATTGTGTGTTATGTGTGTAATGCTTATGGTAAAATTTGAGTGTTAGTATTTAATTTTTAGCATGTAATAGTACACAAATTGATGAATGTCTTTGTCATGTACCAGAGGCGGAGCCGGGGGGGGGGGGGGGCGAGAGGGGGCAAGTGCCCTCCTTGACTTGTCCAAAAATATTCCATTTGTACTACTATTAGGGAATATTTAGAATGCTTTACCCTCCTTGATGTAGAAAATAAACACAAATCAGGAAAAAAGCTTCCTGGCCCTGCTGAAATAGAGGGAAAATGACAAGCTTACCTAAGTCAATGACACCGTGTAAGGAAAAAAAATAGGAAACAAGGAAAAAGTTTCGTGACAGAAGCAAAAATAATTAGAAGAATTTCCGTTAGGCACAATAACACACACCAAGAGCTTTAACTTGTTAGCTGTTAGCTTTTAATTATCATGCACTTAAGCTTAGCATAATAATAATGCATTGTAGTGTCTTTCTTATGACATTTCAATCGATAGTCCTATATTGTACACAATTTTTTTTTTTTTTGGTCCTCAATTTCTTGGCATTTCAATTTTAAATTGTGGGTTTATGCTATGAACTAAAATTTTAATTAGTTTGTAAAATGAAAAGAAAGTCGAACTTTTCCTATAGTTTCAAAAACAATCAAGAAAAGATAGTGAGATGTGTATACAACTTTGCAAGTAAATTGCTATATTTTAAATATTTTTAAAATTTATTTATTTCCACAATTTATTTTATAGTATTAACTTAAATGTCTAAATATAGTTTACATAGTTTTTGTATGACACTTATAGTTGTTTTTATAATTTTATTTAATATATATATATATATATATATTTTTTTTTTTGGTAATATTGACTTCTAAGCTTGCCCCCCCTGAATTGAAATCCTACCTCCGCCACTGTCATATACCATTTTATGCAGTGTTACATTATTTACCAACAGTTGATGCACACTGTTAACTTGATCATTTGATGTTATTGTATTCAGTGTCAATGTCTGGTTCTGGCAACCCACAACTCTATAGGCCTCACGATGTATTCACTGCTATGGGTCGTTGCTGGGTATTGGAAGATGAGTTTAGCTATCCAATCAATCCGAATCTGCGAAATAGTGCTTACGTTCACAATACCATGAGATAGGAGTGGGATTGGTTATTTCGTGAACAACAAATGTTTTATGATGAGTTGACTGGTTTTAAGTTGCCAGTGCCTCGGCGACTCGCATCGCAGATGCCTAGAGACACGATTGACGAACTTCATAAAGCATTGAACCGCATAAGAGAAGAAAATAATAGAATGAAGATACGTCTTAATCGATATCGGACCCAAGTCGAGATTCGAGAGTCAGTGGAGGGAGGGTGGTACGAGCACGCACAATTCATGCAATCACTTCTTGCTGATCCCATTTATCAGTCAGACGTGGAGATGTCAGATGAAGACTAATCGTGTCGTGGCGTAATTAGACTTTGTTATTTAACTATTTTTGTTAACAATGTTTTAAATGTACGTGTGTCACTGTTGTTGCATTTGTACCATGTAAACCTTATTATTGATTGTGAGGACCATGCACATTATTCGTAATCTAGTTTATTCCCACAGAACGCATAAAAGTCAAATATTCTCACACATGATGTTTTTCAATAAGCACCTAGAACATAACAATAAGCACCTACAACATAACACAGAAAACTTAAAGTAACTTACACGATGTCACCAATATGCATGCATTGCATATTGAACACGAATGCTACTAACATTATTGACTTAACCTAGACATAACACACATACCACAAAGGCATTCACTCTGACAGGTAGTCCTCGTAGTTGAGGACATTGTTACGTTCCGTAGGAGTGAGTTGCCGGTTCGTGGCGGCGGCCAGCTCTTCCGCTAGCTGTAGCATGTGATACCTGGACCTACGGAGTATCATCAGATTATTCTCTTTTTTTATTTTTGTCACTGCACGCTCATATTGGTGCATATTTTGTCGTGATAGTGTGAGTGAGACACGATCAACAAGAGGCGCTCCGATTCGCACGAGATCATCGTGCAGAGCGTTGGCCTCGTTCACACGAAAGTCCCACTCCCGCTGCAGTCCGGCATAGTATTCCCTCTCGTCGGAATCTCTCTCCCTCCTATAGTTATCTGGAAAACGAGGTAGCATCCAATTGCGCATTGACATTGGAAAATGTGACTTATGATCGGTATCTGTAGATGTTTTGCAAGGGTAGATGTAAATGGGAGTGAGACTTTATATAGGAGTTTTGCAAGGGTAGATGTAAATGGGACTAGGACTTTATATAGGAGTTTTGCAAGGGTAAATATCCACGTGGATGTGATTATATGTAAGGGTAAGTATTCACGTGAATAAAGATGATATGTCTGGACATTGTATTGTTTAGTGAGGTGTTGAGGAGCACATACTAACTGCGAACATGACTTGGCTATACAGTGGCACCTGTTGGTGCACGTGGTTCGCTGAGGCAATTGTTTGATATGGCTATAGCTTATGCTACAGTAGAAGGCAGGTGATGTGTACTGCAAAGGAGGTTGTGTGTTTATTCACGTGAAGACTATTCAGCATTCCTATGCTTCATCTGACATGACTTGACGAGACAGTGCCGAGTTGCATTAAATGTTTCATAAACTTTTCAAGGATGCTCTACATCATTGAAAACAGTGCATTGCAAAAATCTGCATATTTGTGTATTGACGAGCGTGTAGGTGATATGACTGGATAGGGTTCACGTGAAGACTATTCAGCATTCCTGTGCCTTGTCTGACATGACTTGACGAGACAGTGTCGAGCTGTGTTAAATGTATCATAAACTTTTCAGGAATGCTCTGCATCCTTGAAAACGGTGCATTGCGAAAGGATGCATATCTGTGTGTGCATGTGCGTGTAAGTGATATGACTGGACAGGGTTCAACAGTGTGACGCACTGTTGAGCAGCACATGCAGCACTGCAAAGTGTATAAGTAGAAATGGTGGACAGCTCACCCCCAAAATTAAAGCATAAACTTTGAAGGGATGCTCTGTATTTTCACGTGAGTGTGGATGGGTACTTGTGGTCAGGGTTCAACAGTGCTGAGCTATCCATGGTAGCTACACTCACTGTTCCCTATGGTGGTATTTGGCAAGTGGGATTGAAGAAAGTTGATAACAACATTTGGTTTTGTAATGGTTGGCAGGATTTCGTTGAATACCATTCTATCTGTTATGTTTATTTTCTAGTTTTCAGATGTGAAGGAAAATCAAGCTTCCATGTTCTTATATTTGATAAGACTACCACTGAGATTCAATATCCACTCAATAACAACTGTAAATTGGAAGATCATTAGCTAGAAATAATAGACTTATATGAAGATGATAGAAACATATCCCTTAGCTGATTTGCCCATAAAACATGAAGCCAGACAAAAGTTTGTTACGAAAGTAACAAAAAACTTTCTTCTACATAAAGAGGAAGACAGAATGAGTGGTTGGCCTGGTTTGGATGAGTCTGTATGTAATGTATTTATATAAAGTAGGACAGTAGCAGAACTAAGATACACGGATTCGGGTATATGATATAGCAATTGATGGTGTCATATATATGAATCATTTGTATTATTGAATCATATGTGTGGTTAGTATGTGTGGTTTGGATGAGTCTGTATGTATTGGATCTATTAAATTTTCCTACAAGTAATGTGCAATAAATCTAAGTTGGGTGATGAGTGTTATGTGGGTAACATTCCAATTTACACAGAGAGAATATTGGAAACATCAACATATCTAAGCAGAGGACATTTTCCAACGAAAGCACAAGAATCATATGTAGCAACAAAGAACAACAGGGAAAGAATGAATTACGATTTCATATACACTTAGCTAATCCATTGAAAACATTGCAACATACAAACAGAACAATGTAATACAGTACCAGTTTCACAGAATGCATGTTGGAAGGGAGTATTATCTTGAACAAATGTGTGTTTTTACACCTCGCCGGTGATGGTCTCAGTTGGGCCCCACTCTACTTCGACGAGTCCTTGCTTTAGGAACCATATGGTTTTTCTGTGAAAGAGTGGTTGGTGTGTGTGGTTTGGAAGAGTCTGTATTGTAGAATGTATGAAATTTTCAGTTTAAATTTTCATATGTAGCAACAAAGAACAGCAGGTAAAAAATGATAAACTGATTTCATTTAAACTTAGCGAAAACTAATGAACAGTTTCTCTTTAGTAATGCAAAAGTTGAACGTACATAATCATCATTTGTCAGACGTTAAGAACAACATTTTGTATTGCACAAAATGTGTAGACATTAACAACAACGTCTAATGTTCGTAGGTAGAAATTTCTGGAAGTCATCATTGCTTGAATCTGAGAAGTCTGAAATATCTCTTTCATCATCTAACGCAGTAATTTCATTAATAGACTTCATGGCTCGCTCTTGCGCCTTCCCCTTTAGATGCTTCCTAGCTTTTTGGATTGCGTGAAAACGGTCTAGTCGCCTTTGCATTTAATTGTTCTCTTGTTCAAGACGCGCAAGTATGTTGGCAGGTTCATCTCTAGGTAACTCGGCTGAGCGTGCCTTAGGAACTCGTAACCCGTGCCATCGACAATACACCTCCAACTCACACCTCTTCTCGTATAGGGTTGACCATGGTGGTTCTACTACGGTGAACTCTATTGCGGTTGTATCTGTACTTAGTTTTGTGGGTTTGCCGACCATGATGTGTCCGACGCTTCCAAGACTCTCGTACGTGTATATTGGCATATTAATGAAATCCCTCTTCTTTCCGACCCATTTCCCTCCATAGTGGTCTGTGTATGTCTGTAGTTGTTGATCTGCTGGAGCTTCTGATGATCCATATGTTAAAGTAGATCCAAACTTGTTTCGCATTTTACGATTTGACATTGAGACGCTGCGACTCATAATTTACTCAATCTAGGAATTTAGTGGGAGTAGAAAGAAAGTCATTATTGTGGTGCATTTATAACCTTATTTCATGGTTCAAGCATTACAATCAAAATTTAGTAGAGCTTGTCATGTCAATACAGGCTAGAAAAACACTGTATGAAGAGGGTCATAACTGTTACCAATGTCATGTGTCTAGATTCTTGTGGGGACCACCAATTTAAATATGAAATTGGTGTCTAATTTTCCTCCATCTATCTAAATTTAACTGGGATCAATTGTAATTACGCTACTATTGCTGATAGAAGTTAGGTGAATTTCCACAGTGCTCCTTTTTTATTAATTTTTTTCCCCCACACCCGTGTATTTTCAGGTTCACCTCTCCTTCTACAATAATCAAAACCCAAGATTGTTCCTCTCCTACTCAACTAACGGTGCATGGTCGCAGTTACCACACTGATTAAGCCACCTTAACATACAGCTCCCCTATTTTTCAATGAATGCTATTTATGTATCTTATATAGGAAGAGGTTCTCCATCTATTCCGATTTTACTTTTCTTTACAACTTTAATGGTCTTGGTTTATGCTCTGCAAAACCAATTCCAACCATTCCTAAGGTTTGATTACTCATTTCTTTAATATGCCTAAACTTTTGTTCCTTTTTGTCAAAAAATTTTGTTGTCTAATTATATAATTTGATTGTTTTTCTATGATTGATGTTGTATGTTTATTTTCCGTTTCATAACAAGTTGTAAGGAAACTGATAATTTTAATGGTCCTGGTTTATGCTTCCTAAGGTTTGATTACTTCTTCCTTTCATCTGCCTATGCTTTCGTTCGCTGTTGTGAAAAAATTACATTGTTTAATTGTATAATTTATTTGTTTTCCTAGCATTGATGTTGCAAGGAAACTTAGAATTTAACTGCTCCTGGTTTATGCTATGCAGAACGAATTCCAACCATTTCTAAGGTTTGATTACTCTTTTCGTTCATCTACCTATGCTTTCCTTCCTCTTGGTGAAGAATGTTTATTCTGTAATTATATAATTATTTTCTTTCCTATGATTTATATTGCATGTATATTTTCTGTTTCATAACAAGTTGCGAGGAAACTGTAGTAGTGTTTGAATTGAAATTGAGAGTTCTGATAATGCATTAATATTTCCATGATGTATTTCAAAAAACTTGTTTACAAAAGGAATTTCAAAACAGATTTGGTTCTACATCTTCTTCTTCCCCTGATTGCGTAATAGTATATTTACAGTTTTATGTGTGTACATGCCCGGTAACTTATATGATAAAGGGTCTTTACACAGCTTATTGTCTCAACAAAGGTCATCATCAATGTTTTTACACTTTATGGAAAACTCTGTTGCCAATTAACTGAGGCTTTTTAACTACTTATTTCCTTACCAAAGGCTACCTCTTTGTTATTGGTCAATTATTCCTATGCCTTATGTGACAAGTAGTTAGTTGTGATTTTCCATAGTACCTGCTTATTTTGTTAACAAAGGTCAATTTTTTCCCCTGTTTATGTTGTGATTGCAGTGTGGTTAGTATTTAACTCTAATAATGTATAACAAATTTCTTATTCTCTTGAAAAAGGTTAGCTACTTTTTTATTGATACTATTGTTATTATTATTGGTAAATTACATGACTTCTTGTTAATATGATTTTCGTTAGAGCTTTTAACATATTCGTTTTTTATGGTATTGACAAACTAACAGAACTTTGTATTTTCCCAGTTATTTAATTTTCAAGTAACTAACAAATATGGTGAGTGGTTAGCGGTAATGTTGTGTTACTGGTTCGATAATTATGGAACAAGTATATTATTTGAGATAGTTATGGACGAAGCACGAGCTAGAAGGTCAAAAAGGTGTTTGATTTAAAAAAAAAAAAAAGAAAAAAAGAAAAAAAGAAAAAGAGGTATTCGAACTCAAGTAGAGATGTGTTGTAGAAGTGAAGTGGACCCTGGCAACCTATTTGATGGAGGCATTGTGTTCATCATTGGCCAATTTGGTGTTTGGTTTTAAGGGAATTAGGCTGCTTGAAGTGGTAATTTACGCTACTTTTTCCCTAAAGTAATTTACACTACTCTTATTCCATGGGGAATATGTAAACAAGTTTTCCATGTAATTTACGGTATTTTTTCTTAAAATGTAATTCATGCCACTTTATTTTAGAGGGTATTATTATATTATATATATTGAGATTCAATATTATTTTACCCAATTTAACCCTCACCTAAAGTGGTTGTTATCTAAGAAATTGTTGTAAACATATTTCTTTTGTAACATAAATTATATTTATCATTTGTATAATTCTATGTGAAATTCAATTTACATTTCCTCTTTTATAGACTATTACTTTACTGCTCCATTAACAATGTTATGCGCATTTTCTCAGTTTTAAGGGTAATTGATATCTTTGAAATCTAATCTCTTTTTAAGTTTTGTTATGGGGGTGTAGTAAGTGGCTAACCATTATTGATTCCTTCACCGGTGAAATAAGTATATTTCGAATTTCAACTCTTTTTCACTTTTGTTATGGATGTGTAGTAAGTGGGATTTGGGTGAAACATGTAGTTTTCCTTATTTTCATAAACTTTTAAAGAAGGATAGGGTCACACGAATTCCCCACTGTAATCTTAAAATTTTCCCTAAATATAAGGATATGGATGGAGAAGTGGAAACACAAAACAAATCAGTGACCGGAAACAGGAAACGTAGGTATTAATTATGAAAAAAAATCTATATAACGTTCATCGAAAAAGTATAAACGTGTATGAGTACGGCATAGGAAATTTAATCAAATACAACTATAAACCCTAACACTTTCAGCACGCGCGTGCTCAGAGTCTCTTCAATTTTTTGGGTAAGGGTTAATTTACAGCATTTATTGTAATTTTGGATTATTATATTTTCCAATCATAAAAAAAAAAAAAGAAAAAAAAAAAAAGAATGAAACAAATAAAAAAAACGTATGGGTGTGATGAGTATTATGTGCGGTGAATCACAATGCCGTACTTTTTTTTTGTTTGGAAAATGTAGTAATCCCAAATTATGAACAATGCTTTAAATTAATCATTATCCATAAAATTAGAACAACCTCTGTGCACGTGCGTGCTCAGAGGCTAGTATGTGTTTAATCTACTTTTATGATCTCTTTTTATTTTTTTGGTGTAGCCATTGCATAACTAATCGATAATGCATATAACGAGGTAGGTTCCTTTCTGTTATCATTTCAATGATTGTAGTTTTTCTTCAAATATGCATATCAACATTCCAGTTGAAGGAAAAAAAGAAAGAAAGCAAATGATCATTCGATATAAAAGTCATCACACATTGTGAATATGGTCATATTATCATAAAATTAAAACCATGTTTGTGGACCTTGAAGAGTACATATAATAATATACAAATACTTGACAATCACATAAAAAAACTTGAATACAATCTATGGAAGCTACAAATTAGCCCTAAAGCTCCTACGCTACAATCCCTACTTCCCCTGTCTGTTATGTATTGCCAAAGGCAATCATCAAGAGTCAGACGGTGTCGGAGGTGGAAAAGCACTGCTGTACTCTGAAAAATCTGCTCTCAACGCAGCAACCTCAGCAATAAGGCCATCTAAAAGCTGTCCATGAGCTGCTTGAGTCGTCATAATGGTCTCCATCATAGCACGAAGAGATAGGGGAGGAGGAACGGTGGGGTCTGCAGTTGTGCTGTGAGCATGTACCCCATCGTCACCAATGTCAGCAACGGTACCTGTAGGATCAACAGGACTCTGCTCAGCATGATCGTCTCCAGTGGTGGACTGTACTCGTGGCCTTTTTGATGACCCAACACTCGGTCCAACACTCCTCTTTTGTGCAGTCCGCTGTTTGAGAAAGGTGGCTCCTATAGGGGCTGTGATGTGGATCAACTCTAGGGAAGGAAAATTCTCTACCCCTACACAGCGTAGAATCCTATAGATGAAAACTGGGAAGAATAGACCATGCTTCTTACTCTTACTCCTATGCGCCCGAACAAGCGTTTCATAGAAAAGAGAAGCAAAACAAATGGACGCATCAGTGACGAGGGCATACAAAAAGTAACACCTCTCTCTAGGAATAGTATGGACATGGGAGATGGGGAAGATGTTGTGACAAGCTATCCTAAATAAGATATAATTAAGCTCGGTTAAGTCACTCGAGTTAATTCTTGATGTTGTGAAGGCCAATGTCATTGGTCTTCCGCAAAGAAGAGTCATAACATCAGAGATTTCAGGACGGTTCGAGTATGAGTATGGATAAGTAGGTGTTCTAACACGAGGTACATCAAGAGCTTTGGATATATCATTCTTAGTTATGACAAAGTATCGACCTCGAATCCAAGTAGCGAAATCATTATCAGAACGAATTTCGAGATTGGCATAGATCTCTCTAATCAGTGTAACTGGAGGGGGTTGTAAACCTTTACATAGAGACAACCAGTTCCTACACTGTAGATTCCTATGGACAGCAAGTGGTAATTCATCTAGATTGATTTCTCGTTCCGGCCAAATTGTCCAATACTGAATTACATTTTCAAACCTTTGCGCCTTCGTAACCGTTTCAAACGTTGTTTCATCAAACACAATTGCAGGCTTAGATGAGGAGGCAGACACTCTTTTGGCAGGCTTAGATGAGGAGGCAGACACTCTTTTGGCCTTGGTTTTAATGGTTTTAGACTTCTTAGGAGCCATAACTAGGATGTACAGGTGGGAATGAAAGCACAACAGAAAATCAATATTTAGAACTGCGTTAGAGACACATAAACACAATGTACATATGCATGACAAAAAGACTGCATGATATTGATGCACAATAAGCGTCAATGAATGAATGCATTGAAATGAAAAATTTTCTGTATGTACATGAACATTGACCCATACAGTCAAGTTATTTGAGAACCATGCAAACCCACAGTGTACATGGTGCAGCGGGTGTAAAACCAGTCACTACCATCCATCAATGTCTTACCATGTGGTCAATTTCAGGCAATTATACCCAATTCAACAAAACCCCAAATTCCACAAAGAACAAGATTGGTGAATGAACCAACATGCATACACAGCAACCCATGAACTAGTTCAGATGAAATGAAGCAATACATCAAAATCCCGAAATTCCCAATATGAAGACATGAACTCTAATTTTTCATTTCTCACAAATCATGCGTTCTTTGCAATTAAAGGGTAGAAAATGTGTGTACAACATTCATACAAAAAAACCCATTACCTCATGTCAAAACACCAACACCCATGAAAATCCCCAAATTCCATATTAACACATGAACCCTAAATTGAATGGGCTTGTAGAAATCAGCTATGTTTATGTAATTAAAGGCTACAAATCGCATGAACAACATGCATATGTAAAAACCCATGACCCATTGCAGACCACAACACCCAAAATCATGAAAATCCCCACACTTGCATAGTTCGAAATTTCAGCTTTCACAGGGAGATTAATGCAGGATTTGAAATTAATTTCAATGGGAAGCAAGGGTAAAAGAGTCATACTACAGTTGAGGATCGATGTTTTGAACCCGGGAAGTCGCTTAGGAGCTTGAGGAATCGAGAGCAATCGACTGCTGCTACAGTGGGAGTCCAGTGCATCCACACAACATCAGCTATGCTTTTTTTTCTTTTTATGAAACAACAGATAACACTAAACTGTGTATATCAGGAACCACATAACTCGATAATATAAGAACCGAGTTTCTTATTACTCGCTTTACGAAAAACCGAGTTATACAATTTGGACCGATCGTGCACCAATCAAGTAAGAATCGATTCTTCCAGAAAACTTTGGCTGGAGTTGTGATGGTACTAAATGTACTCGATAATTAAATTATCGAGTTACTTAAAGTAACTCGCTTTCTCGGAGAGCGAGTACATCTGCTTATATTTTTCAGTCACCAGTTATTACTCGACAATAGTATAACCGAGTTATGTGTTTTAGACCGATCGTGCACCAATCAAGTAAGAATCGATTCTTCCAGACAACTTTGGCTGGAGTTGTGATGGTACTAAGTGTACTCGATAATTAAATTATCGAGTCACTTAAAGTAACTCGCTTTCTCGGAGAGCGAGTACATCTGATTATATTTTTCAGTCACCAGTTATTACTCGACAATAGTATAACCGAGTTATGTGTTTTAGACCGATCGTGCACCAATCAAGTAAGAATCGATTCTTCCAGACAACTTTGGCTGGAGTTGTGATGGTACTAAGTGTACTCGATAATTAAATTATCGAGTTACTTAAAGTAACTCGCTTTCTCGGAGAGCGAGTACATCTGCTTATATTTTTCAGTCACCAGTTATTACTCGACAATAGTACAACCGAGTTATGCAATTTGGACCGATCGTGCACCAATCAAGTAAGAATCGATTCTTCCAGACAACTTTGGCTGGAGTTGTGATGGTACTAAGTGTACTCGATAATTAAATTATCGAGTTACTTAAAGTAACTCGCTTTCTCGGAGAGCGAGTACATCTGCTTATATTTTTCAGTCACCAGTTATTACTCGACAATAGTATAATCGAGTTATTTGTTTTAGACCGATCGTGCACCAATCAAGTAAGAATCGATTCTTCCAGACAAATTTGGCTGGAGTTGTGATGGTACTAAATGTAACTCGATAATTAAATTATCGAGTTACTTAAAGTAACTCGCATTCTCGGAGAGCGAGTACATCTGCTTATATTTTTCAGTCACCAGTTATTACTCGACAATAGTATAACCGAGTTATGCAATTTGGACCAATCGTGCACCAATCAAGTAAGAATCGATTCTTCCAGACAACTTTGGCTGGAGTTGTGATGGCACTAAGTGTACTCGATAATTAAATTATCGAGTTACTTAAAGTAACTCGCTTTCTCGGAGAGCGAGTACATCTGCTTATATTTTTCAGTCACCAGTTATTACTCGACAATAGTATAACCGAGTTATGCAATTTGGACCGATCGTGCACCAATCAAGTAAGAATCGATTCTTCCAGACAACTTTGGCTGGAGTTGTGATGGTACTAAGTGTACTCGATAATTAAATTATCGAGTTACTTAAAGTAACTCGCTTTCTCGGAGAGCGAGTACATCTGCTTATATTTTTCAGTCACCAGTTATTACTCGACAATAGTATAATCGAGTTATTTGTTTTAGACCGATCGTGCACCAATCAAGTAAGAATCGATTCTTCCAGACAACTTTGGCTGGAGTTGTGATGGTACTAAATGTAACTCGATAATTAAATTATCGAGTTACTTAAAGTAACTCGCATTCTCCGAGAGCGAGTACATCTGCTTATATTTTTCAGTCACCAGTTATTACTCGACAATAGTATAACCGAGTTATGCAATTTGGACCGATCGTGCACCAATCAAGTAAGAATCGATTCTTCCAGACAACTTTGGCTGGAGTTGTGATGGTACTAAATGTACTTGATAATTAAATTATCGATTTACTTAAAGTAACTCGCTTTCTCGGAGAGCGAGTACATCTGCTTATATTTTTCAGTCACCAGTTATTACTCGACAATAGTATAATCGAGTTATTTGTTTTAGACCGATCGTGCACCAATCAAGTAAGAATCGATTCTTCCAGACAACTTTGGCTGGAGTTGTGATGGTACTAAATGGAACTCGATAATTAAATTATCGAGTTACTTAAAGTAACTCGCATTCTCGGAGAGCGAGTACATCTGCTTATATTTTTCAGTCACCAGTTATTACTCGACAATAGTATAATCGAGTTATTTGTTTTAGACCGATCGTGCACCAATCAAGTAAGAATCGATTCTTCCAGACAACTTTGGCTGGAGTTGTGATGGTACTAAATGGAACTCGCTTAATATAAGATCGAGTTATTAATGTTACTCGGTTTATATAAAATCGAGTTTTGATAGAACAGCCTTCCACTACGTATTACAACTCGGCCTGCATGTTTTTTCCTGTTGCAGCTCAGTCAGTTTTTTACACCAGCAGGTATGTTTTGTTTATTACAATGTCCATGAAGCAACAAGTGCATGGCATGCAACACACTCTTATATTGTTGCTTTTGAGATTGCCCCTGCTATATAAATATGAATGCAACAAAGTTGGAGAAGTTGGAAATCATACTAAAACAGCTTAGTGAAACCCCATTGCAATAACTTCGTTTTTAACTAAATTGTTTGCTTGACCGGCTTAGTAAAACCCCCATCAGTACATAACATTAAAGGCACTAACAAAGTGCATGACTACATAAGTACAAACTTTAATATCAATTTCTAAGCAAAAAATGACCAATATCATTTGTCTTCTCATCATGGGCCTGTTCAACTGGTGATGTTCGGTTGCTTCCAATTAAAGAGGTAGGGATCATCCTGGCTGCGCAACGTATGTCCGTTAGCACCCATCCACCTTGGCTGCCGTACCTACTGTAAATAGTTAAAAAATGTTATGTACACTGGACTTATATAAGTTATTAACACACAACATAGGCAGAACAGGAAAAATGAGCAATGACTTACGACGAATAGTGTAACAAAAACAACTGAACAACCTCATTTGCCTATACATGCATGAACACCAGTGTTTGTTTCATGACTAGTCCAAATACTTACTATGGCAATAGAGAACAAAGACACTACTACTGAGAATGGAAGGTACCAATTTATATATGACAAAAGTTGTAGGAGATATATGACCTTTACCTATGATGCAGCTCCACCACTAGTTGACTCCGCATTTCGAGTAGGACATGTTCTACGGTTGTGCCCCTCTTGGCGACACAACCCACATCTTGACTTGGGTCCATTCTCGATCCATAGGGAGGTCGGCAACTCCCTATCATTCTCGTCCATCTCATTGCGGATTCGTGTGGACTTTGGCCGACCTTTGTTCCGGATCAGGTGCGGATTGGGCATCACTACTCTAGTTTCTTCAGGATCCGGCCATGCTAATCTGTCTTTCAACGGTTGGAATACCGGTTCATAGCTATGGAACCTATGACTCACGCTATAGCAAGGATCAATAAACTGCTGCGCATCGTGCTTATACTTAGCACAAATTGCTATTACGTGTGAACACGGCATCTTGTATGCTTCCCATTTTCCACATGTGCATGTCATACCCCGAAGATCAACCCTGTGCGTGTGTTGTCCGCCCCCATTACCTAGAGGATTACCCGGTGTGTCAACCTGATATAACCGTGCTTGTGTGCACATCCGTGTCACCATATGGTCCTTTGCCTTCGCTTGGTTTTTTTCGAACTTCTCCATGGCATACTTGCACCATTCTTGACCCGCTTCCAATTGCTCTAGAGCGAGATTACGACGAGCGTCAAAGTAGGAGTTCACTTTGAAGAAGGTGTACCTCACCATTGCCGTGATTGGCAAGCTGCGTGCACCTTTCAGTACTCCATTAAAACACTCCGATAGGTTGGTTGTCATTGCTCCGTATCGACGCCCTCCGTCGTGTGCAAGTGTCCACTTTTCTTTGTTTTCATTTTCCAAGTACCTGTGTGCAGCCGGTTTGATATTGCGAATTAAATCCAGTGTGGCTTGAAACTTTCTAAATTGATTCGCGCTTGCGGCCCTCCATACCATGTTCTTCAACTCCGGAATTTTCCATTTTGTGTTCACATTGCTAACTAAATGGCGGAGGCAATACCGGTGATGGGCCTGGGGAGGCTGCAACCAAGTCATCCTTGTGTCATCAAAGCAAGCTTTTATACCCGAATGTCGGTCAGAGATGATGCAAAGATTTGTCCGGTCCGTAACATATCGTTTCAGGCATGCCAAGAACCATCCCCATGTCTCCTTGCTCTCACTCTCAACAACGGCAAATGCGAGTGGATAAACCTCGTTGTTAGCATCCGTTGCCATTGCTATCAACAACTTCCCCTTGTACTTGCCATAGAGGTGCGTTGCATCGATGCTTATCACCGGCCTACAATACTTGAACCCTTCTATACACGGACCAAAAGCCCAAAAGGCACAGTTAAATGTGCAAGTTCCCGGCACACTACAGTGGTCGCACTTCAACTGTGTCACTGTGGTTGGATCTGCATCTTTTAACGCTGCCAGGAACCGAGGCAATTCTGCATATCACTCATCGAAACCACCGTAGATGGCTGCAACGGCTTTCTGTTTTGCATCCCAAACCTTATACTGAGACGCCCAATGGCCGTGCTTCGCATGAAGAACACTACGTAGGGTTGCTACTGTTCTTGAAATGTCTTCCCGTACGTATGACTCAAGTGTGATGGCAATGAACTTTGAATCCATCATCCTTCCATCATGATCCACTTGGAGTGTCGAGCAAGTGTGGGGACCCTTAGATGTTGTGATCATCCACAGCTTGTGCCTTTTGCTGTAGATAGCTCGAATTGACCATAGACATGCATCGTGTACACACGTTACAACCAGTCTCTCGGGGTCTGACTTCATGTACTTAAATTTTTTATTGAGCCCAACGGAGAACATGGTTAGCGCGTGCTGAACCGCAGCTTTATTATTGAATAGCATCCCCTTGCTCGGTTCGTCCCCCGGTCGCCAACTCAGCAGACCTGTTTCCAGGGAAGGTGATGGGTCATTAATGTCATCCCATGTGTTTGACGTGAACCATTCGGGGTTAGGGTTCAGATTATTTTCTGGTTGTAGTTCATCTAACAATTCTGGATTCTCTACCGGTCCATCGTTATCAATGAACTCCTCATACACATCTCGAGTCTCATCCATTTCGGTTGCCTCGTCCAAGTAGGTTTGGATATCTTCATTTCGGTGAGTATATCCTTCATCCTCATGGGTATGGATAGACCCTAACACTTCGGCGTCTTCAGTATTGTCCATAGCAACCCCATTCCATGGTTGACAGTTGTAGGGCAAAGATGTCTCGGGTGTAACTGACGGGTGCACAACGGTTACAGGAACTGATTCTTGCTCTCCAACTCTACTGTCATATTGCGAACCCCCGTCGACATTGAACCCAACAGTGTGGACAGTTACATACAAGTCAGAACCTATGAATTGCCCTGCCCGCTTTATCACTCCCCACATTATATTTGCATCATTGTCGCATTGTAACGGAATTGAATTGTAGAACACTTGGGTACCTACTAGTTGCTGCGGAGCCCGAAATACAATGGAGATGTCGTGGGTATCCTTGTCTAACCCCATAGTTGTCATTATCTTCCGTTTAAGTTTTCTCGTGTGTATCCCACGTTTCACTTCAACAAGCGTCTGCTTTTGGTTCGGACCTCGGTATGATAGCCCGTGCAAATCATTAATATATGCCTCCCCGTCGTAGTAAACATAGAAGTAATGTGGACTCATAACGGACCTAAACCACAAATAGTAATAATTGTATCATGCTGCGTAATATTGGAACATGCATAGGCTAACTATACATGCCCTATGTTTGGGTGTTCATGGAGGTAAACAAACCTAACCAAATTGTGCTAAACATGCTAAAAATTACCAATTTAACATTAATTTGTCTACTCCATCAGACTTCATTTCGATAACAGTAATGTTTGCACAATATATGTGTTTTCATGCTGGCTATTGTTCAACAAATGAGAACTCAAAAGCATTGCAAATAAGCGAGATAATTCATACCATGCAATATGGACCACATTTTCAGTGATAAATATACCTCCCATTGAAGACCCACAACAGTCAACTAATTTATGTTCTCAAAAATTGTACCACATTATTATGTTCAAATACCCCCTATTGAAGACCCACAACATTCATATTATTTGTGTTCTCAAAAATTGTATCACATTATTATGTTCAAATACCCCCTATTCTCGACCCACAATAGTCATATTATTTGTGTTCTCAAAAATTGTCCACAACAGTATTATGTTCAGATGTCCCCATTCAAGACCCACAACATTGAAAAAATTCGTATTGCTCTAAGGGAGATAATTCATAAGCATTGAA
This sequence comes from Quercus tomentella, assembly GCA_028535165.1. NCBI lineage: Eukaryota > Viridiplantae > Streptophyta > Magnoliopsida > Fagales > Fagaceae > Quercus > Quercus tomentella. The sequence goes on from JAPQVY010000156.1 coordinate 82,655,519, forward strand.
ATAATTCCTAGCATGCAAAAGCATTGCAAATATCAGTTATATAATTCCTAGCATTCAACATGTACCACATTATTATATTCAGATACTTAGCATTGAAGACCCACAACATTGAAATAATTTCTGTTCTCAAAATTTGTACTACATAATTTTGTTTAGATACCCCAATTCAAAAGCCACAACAGCAATAAAAAAATTTGTGTTGCTGTAAAGTGTTATGAAGTAGTATTTACCTATCAACTGAGATGTTGACAGAACAAAGATGAAGTGCACTTTCTTGAATTAGCGTGCTTTGTACAGATAGTTAACTGAAGGTGAAAGCTCTTAGTAGCTGTGACACAATGGGTGCAAGCACAGACCAGTCCACGTCCAGACTTCAGAACGACAGTGTCAAATATAATTGGTAAGTGGTCCCAGAAAGTTGGGCGGGTGGGGGGTGTGTAATGGTTGGACAGTACTCGGCTTCCAAAGAATCGAGTTATATGTAACTCGCTTATAAAGAAGCCGAGTACTATTAAAACCGTACACGTCATGAATATAACTCGTCTCTGGAACAATCGAGTTACCTGTAACTCGATTCCCTAGAAGCCGAGTACTATTAAAACCTACACCTACCAACAGAACGCACAGTGATTCTGGAATGGAGTTAAATAAAACTCGTCTCTGAGGAGACCGAGTATTATTAACTTCACCAAACTGGTCGTTAGAGCAGTTGTTCATACTCGCCATTGGGAGAGGCGAGTTATATGTTGTACTCGATATTCGTACAATCGAGTACAGCAGATTCCACTTTATATAAGATGACAGCTTCCTCCTATCTTTGTGGATTGGAACCTTGGCAGAGGAAAACATTCAGACAGGGAGAAGAGAAGCCTCCTTCGCTTCTACAGGTAACATGCCCTCCTTTTTTTATACTTGTCATTAAATAATTTACTACTGTACAAACCAAATGCTGATTATGCAACTGTTTGTCAGATCTTTTAACAAGAAACGTCAACGTTGCTGCAGTCCACTGGCACCTGTTGGTAGGGCAACATGGTACATTTTTATCTAATACCTCAGTTTCGAAACTTCGTAAGTTCTAACCCCAGCACTTCCAATATGGGTTTAACATACAGTGTTGTTGTACAAACTCTTTTAGGGTGGCAGATACTATGTTGTTTTCGTTGGTCGTGCTCCTGGCATATACGACAATTGGGCAGAAGCAAGTAGACAAGTTCATAGATTCGCGAACGCTGAACACAAGTCATACAAGGATCAACGGGAAGTAGAATCTGCATACATGGAGTTCATGCAACGTAATGGTAGGAACGTGCAGTATGGTGCTTCCCAATCGTGGACATCTCCTACCATGTCGCCATCAAGTTCTGGAATGGCATCTCAAAGCGAAGGAACCAGCTATTGCGATGGAGACGTTAGGAACAGATTGTTGAGGTATCAGTTAAATGTTGCCATTGAGGAGCGTGACCACGCAAGGAGGATTGCAACCTTGAGTACTAACATGCTAAGTGAAGTGGTAGCCCATGTTATGGGGGAGGACGAAGTTCATGATTCGACACGACAAGGAAGCACGAAATGAAGGTGAAACTATGGCTCTTGCTTGTGGCATTTATGAATCTAGTAAGACTAAATATATAAATATATGTGTTTTTATGACCCCTATGGCTCACGTTTGCAGTACAGATGGGCTAAAGTGTTGTTGAATATCTTTTTTTGTTTCCCTTTTGCTTCCAATTTGGAATATGTCTTAGCCTGTTGGCCTGTAATTGCTTGTATTGTTGTTAACATTGGGTATGTTGTTTTGGTAACTGTACTTGGCTTTGGATAGCCAATAAGTATTTTCTCTATATATGTTTTGTGTAGGAAAAACAAAAAAAAACTTGTATATAATTAAGTTGCGAATATAACGAGCAATAGGTTAGTTGTCATAATGCTAATGTAATATACCCCGTGTCGGTTATGATTTTGCAGCATGACATTGAGCCATATTGGAACATAAAATCCAGATATGCACACCACCTAGCAATGAAACATGTATGGGCATTTGCCAAACCTGTATGTAATATGCAGTTATTCGACCTTAACATATACAAATGTATATTTCCAAGTTAGACATATAGACGTTAGACATATAGACATATACAATTGTAGGCAATATTTTGGTGCAAGTTAGACATATATTTTTACCTTTCATTCAATAGTCATCGAGTTTTATATATAGACGTTAAGGACATTCACTTAATTAATAAATGAGGACTCCAAATAAGAGAAACCCCTAAACTATTTTAATACATAATCTTAAAAAAACCTCAGGTTCAGTACAAAATGATAAGAACTCGACTAAATACTAAATTTTATAATATTTTATTTTCTGAGATTGCCCCTGATGTTCAGGGAAAGCGCTAAACAACTAATGAAAATGATGAAATACCCTTAATGTAATAAACTTATCTTTATCTCTAATTCATAAGAAATGGTTTAAACTCTTAAATTGATAAAAATTGAAAGCAAACAATGTAATGAACAAAATTATGACCTTCTATAAAAAGAACATATGTACCACGGTTAGATTTTGAAAAAACAATAAATAAATAAAAACTATCTCGGCCTGTTCTTTGTTGTTTCAAATTCAAAACATAATACCCCCTAAAAAAATTACACTTAACACGTTTGAATTCCACTCCCACATTGTTGAATAACCTGTTATGTTGCCCATGTATGTACATTCAGAATTCAACCATAAATCAAGTAAAAAAAATCAAAATAACAACAAATGCAAATACTTCGGCAATTCTTCCACTAAAACAACTAGTACTCCAAAATGTTCCACAGTCCATACTAAGTAAACAACAATACCATGTCAAAGTTCCATAATAAATAACCAAGTATTCTCCTATTAGATGCCATTTTCAGTTCCATATGAAAAACTAAAACACATAACAGATTAAGATAATAAAAACCCAAAATGATTACATGGCATATGAAAATTATCGTTCATGGCAAAATCCAAGTGCCATATCAACAAGCCTTCAGACATCACTAAGAGACTGGATTAGAAGAGCTGTCTTCCTTGTGCTCATCGTTATTGATCTCCATGCTCTTTTTATCTTCACTGACCTCTTCCAATTGTGGCTGTACAAGGTCTACATCAAATGAATTGAATGAAACATTAAAAACGTATGTATGCATTATAAATCTGAAATTTAAAATCTGTGGGTAATGAAGCAATGTAAGCAATGAATCAATTAAACAAAGAAGTCATGCAAATAGTAGTAAGAAAAAAATGACTGGTAAATTTTTTCTAGTGTCTACTGTCTGCCAACAAAATCCAAAAACGATTCTTCCAAATATGCATGAATATAATTTGTATTACATTGGTATCAACCATACCATCATGCATAATTTTTCATCAGATTATTCCATTTAAATTCTCAGCCAAGATTGTGCACATTCTAGATGTTCTATTTTCAGAACTCAAATCCTCCGTCCATATACCAACTTCAATGCCATTTCAACTTTTCTCTACACCACCTCATCATTAATATTTAAACTAAACATTTTTGTACTATATGGGAAATCCAGAACCTTTTGGACATATATATTAATTGTTTTTTTAAATCATAAACTTATAACTTTGGATAGCCAACATATAAATAAAAAATGCATTACCTGTAGAAACAGGAATGCTCAATGGCACTTCCAATTTCTTTCGACATAACTCCGAATGGCGCTTCAAATTATACTGTGCAATTGCTCCGGCAGCAATATATTTCTTTCCACACTGCTTACATTTGCATGAAGGCCGTTCTTTGCCTTTTGTCGGAAGCATCTCAAAGTCACGCCAATGGGCTGAAGTCCTCCTCTTGTAGACTTTGAGCTCAGTCTTTGCCTTCTTTGGCTCGGGAAGGTCAGACACTTCATCAAATTGGGCATCTAAGTCAGGCTGTTTTCCTTTTTTCGTCATGTCAGTACGAATCATCTGATCACTTTCCATCTAGACCAATATAAAGAAAAATTATTGATAACAAATTCAGTAATTTGAAGAAAAAGTAAGGAGTAACAAATTAATTTCAAATCAACAAAAGGAACAAACAATCTACTATTACTACTAAACAGTCAAACTTCTTAACAATTAGACACAACTGATTTTATTGGCCAAATTTGGACTAAATTTAACCCACGTATACCTCAGCCTGAAAAATTGTGCAAGCATACACAAAGGCCACAGGCCCGAGCCCAGAACACTGGGACTAATACAATAAGTATGTAGACATACTAAAGATCATAATAAATTTTACAATTGTATGACGTGGCATATTGTTCATTATGGATAATAAAAGAAATGTCAATATTAAACAACATGAGAATCAATAATAACCTACCAATTTAACATGTGTCAAATTTGTTATATTTGTAACATTACTTTTGTAAGTATTGAATCATATAACTTTAGCACCCTCTAAAGACAAAAAGGGTGAAATTTTAGGTATACTCTGTGTCTCTAGGAATTTTTTTTGTTTTACATCACATAATTTAACTGTTATGATCTCTTCTAAATCAATTTACTTATAAAAATTTCTAAGTATACAACCATATTATTGTGCACATTTTGTTAACATCTATTAGCATCTATTAGAATCTTGACACTAATAAAGACAACATCGTTTTAGATAAGGAAAAAAAATGTAATTTTTAGTAACATTAATGGTAAACAGAGTATTTGGTCTACTACTCCCAATAAATTGCATTATGAGTTATTTCTAGAATCATAACTTTTGTGCCACAATTTTGATGTGATAGACTGTTATTTCTAGAATCAAACATTGTGTCCCTACATTTTCGCTGTGACTTTTTTCAACTCAAATTATGTTGCATGACAATAAGATACGTTAACTGAAATGACTCATGCAAGACCCAATTATTTTGAAATCAACATACAAAATAAACGACAAAGTCTGCTATAAGTACTAAAAAATGGACATGATGATGATTAACACAGTAAACGAAATCTACAATTTAATGAAGCAATTTCATTACTACCTAAACAAAACAAACATTATGATGGACACAAACGAACGGATCTACAAATATTTTGTTCGAAGATGACAGATACAAAGAACCACTTGAAAAGAAATCAGACAGCAAGACCCAATTATTTTAAAATCAACATCACAAATCTATGGACATTACGATAATGAGTAACACAGCAAACGACATCTACACTTAATGAAAAATTATAATGTGTGACTACCAGGACATACCTTGCTGGACTGGATTCGGTGGTTCAAAGGTGAAGAAAAATAACCGGTTGGAATACCGGTTGTCAGGACAAGATAAATCAGAGGGGTCGCCTACGGATTTGAGGGGAATAGCGACTTTGAGCGACATTTGCAGACTAGGGTTTTGGTTTTATAGTTAACAAAAAAATCTGTATTGTACTGTGTACATCAAAGAGGGGGCGGTTGGATTTTTGAGGAGATGGGTATGGAAAATTTACAGAGAGTAATGGTTGACGAAAACGAAGAGGCAGTCTTCAGATTCAGAAGTTCAGAGCGGCGTGAGGGTTCAGTTTGTGGGGGGAAGGTACCTAGACATAGTTATCAAATAAACCAGTAACAATACTCGCTATAGGAATAGCCGAGTACGAAATGTACTCGATAACTATAAAAGCGAGTTACATCAAAACTGACCAATCAAATACCAATCCAACACCAATCGATTTGTACAGACAATGGAGGATGGACTGATGAAAGTGTTTGATTTAAATTAGTACTCGCTTACAATATACTCGAGTAGTAAGTAGTCTATACACAGGAATTTTATTACACATTACTCGGTTAAGTCATATTCGAGTAATATACTCGATAACTAATTAAGCGAGTTAATAAATACTCGTCACCAGTAAAACCGAATTAGGTCAAAACTGACCAATCAAATACCAATCCAACAGCAATCGATTTGTACAGACAATGGAGGATGGACTGATGGAAGTGTTTGATTTAAATTAGTACTCGCTTACAATATACTCGAGTAGTAAGTAGTCTAGTACACAGGAATTTTATTACACATTACTCGGTTAAGTCATATTCGAGTAATATACTCGATAACTAATTAAGCGAGTTAATAAATACTCGTCACTAGTAAAACCGAGTTAGGTCAAAACTGACCGATCACACACCAATCCAACAGCAATCGATTGCTACAGAGAAGATTGGATGGACTGATGGAACTTCTTCGTTTTAAATTAGTACTCGCTTACAGTATACTCGAGTAGTAATTACTATGGTAACCAGCAATTGTAGCACAAATTACTCGGGTAATTAATATTCGAGTAAAAGTACTCGATAACGATATCAGCGAGTTATGTTAAAACTGACCGATCACACACCAAACCAACAGCAATCGATTTGTACAGAGAAGTTTGCATGGACTGACGTAGTTCTTGGTTTTAAATTAGTAAGCGAGTTATGTTACTCGTAATCTCTAAAGCCGAGTTGTTGCCATTTTCAATTTAGTACTGACTTATTAATGAAATTGAGTACTTATAAATACTCGACTACTTTTATGTCGAGTTATATAAGTTTTCACTAAGCCAGTTTTTTGTAGGAGATACCAAATTAGTGGGCTTTACCTGCTGCTACCCAAGTTCAATCAGTACGTTCACATATATAGTAACCAAAGAATACGACATTTTTTTAGGGGTGGCAATTTTCGGTTGTATTATGTATGTGCAGCTAGTGGATATAAAAAATAAATCACGCAAACTAGTCAATGATGACCCTCCATGGATTCGCCTATATAAGCCACAGTTAAAGTTGCAAAAATAAGAGCGTGAATATTGCTTGTAAATAATCCAACTAACATGACGGGTATAGGAACTACTGAAGGTACTAGAGAAACAAGAACAAGAACTAGTAGTTCATCAACTAAAGTTGCATTCATCTTGAACAAATCCCAACTGTATAAATTTACACTAGAGTCTTTTGCTTATAAAAGAGACCCACATAAAAGGAAAAAGTACTCGAAAATCTAATGTATAAATTAAAATTTGTCAGTTGTGGGATCTCCATCCATCATCACTATATTACATTCGTCTAAAGCTGCCTTTGTTCAAATATGCAGATACATAGATACAAAAATCTAGAAATGAACTTTTCCATCGCACATGAAAATATCCACCCTTTGCAAATATAATTGGTATAATTGGTACCTAACTCGAAGCTGACTCAAATATTCATGTACGTCATAAACATGCTTAAGTAGCTTCATTAGTTACAAAATATGTTCCAGAAGCTGTGTCTAACATATCCAAAAAATCAACTGTTAACATATATGCCCTCCAAAAATCTGCTGCCATGTATGCTCTCCAAAAATCTGTCAGTCTTTTATGTCCAAAAAATGTTATCAAACTTTTATCCGCTAGCTGAACGCTGAACAATAACACGTTGTCCAACTACTGTGCAAAAAACAAAGAAAAAAACAAATTGTGGTCAGCTTTCTGTTAATATCAATAGTACGAACCACTGAAGCCTGCAAAATATGCCACCAAATATGAATCAATAAATAAAAAACAAAAACCAACAACTAAATGAAAATATAAGTTTAAACTATAGAAAAATCCTTAACGTTTGTGTTGTGTTGCTATGTCCAAGCTGAAACAAGACAGTTGTGTTGTGTTTGTGTCCAAATATCATAGGTCTAATTTGATGTGCAGGGCAGGTTTCAATAATGATAATGTGATGTGCAGGACACCTTTTTTCCATCACTTTCTTGCAAATCAAAGAAAGCGTAAAGCAAGGAAGGAAATTTATAAACAGAAACATAACTAACCAAATTCTGTACGTCATAAACATGCTGGACTTATGTATATCTAGACAGAGGAGAAGCATAAACATAACTAAGCAAATTCAATTTCCAAGCCATGCTGGACTTACGTATATCTACACAGAGGAGAAGCATAATTAAGTTACTTAAAAGTAAATAGATTTTGGAGACCCTTGACCTTAGGGACTGGGATTTACATTTTGTCTGGTTTTCTATTTGAGTTTTGAATATTATTTTTAGGCCAAACTCATTTTGACAAAATAGAAGTGTTAAGGACTAGGACTTCTGGAGTTTTTAAGTTGACTTGATCATTGAGTTCTTAAAATCTCTTACTAATATACATTTTGTCATGCCATCAATATTGTCTACAAAATGTGAGGAATTCAATAAAACAAAAACCAATAAAATTCCAAAACCAGTCTTAAGTTGCCTGATACTGTCATGAAATCAGCTTTCTCTCAAGCAAAAAGTGGTACAAGTTACCTATGACACTATGATTCTTAGCTGACCAAATAGAGCCTTTTATAATATGGTTTTTTTGGTTCATGGAGGACCCATTAAACTTATAAAATTACAGAAGGAGTTTCTGATTTTCTTTTTCTGTTTCTTTACCTCTACTCTCTTAGAATAGATAAAAAGTCAATCTATTAATTACACAAGGAGCTGGCCTATATAGTAGACAGAATGACATCCCCAGTTGATGATCACCTACACCATTAAGGAAAACCTTAACTTCGCCAACTAGCATAACTTAATTAGTTTATTGCCAGATTGATAAAGAGGTCTTTCTAGACAGATCACTGCTTTTTTAACTAGATGATTCCTGGTTGTTGAAGGACCACTTGTACAGCATATAATGTGTATAGATTTGAAAGAATTGGCCTTCTTTAATCATTACTCTTGTACGAATGTTTACAGAATTAATATAATAATTAACAGTTTACAATCTTGCATAGGATCTAGATCATAATGTATTACCAACAAAAGACAAACTAAATTGATGGATAGGAATTAGGAAAGAGGTAAGAAACAGAGTTGAATGGCCACTTGATGACAAAAGCTTTCACACGATTTAGGTGGCACCTTCATTACCTCTAATATTTGTTTAGGAAGCAAGTAATGCTTATTATCATCAAAGGGGTGTAAAGGCACTGGTATGAAAGAGGCAATCACATCAGAGTGATCTGAACTAGAACCTTAATGCAAGTAGTGAGACACTTCCCCATCCTTGCTTTTGCTGGTCCAGCTATAACATTGTTTTCTTTCCTTAGGCAAAAAAAATAGTAATGCTTGCATATCTTCACAGACCTCTCAAAAGAAGGCTTATTCAAGATTAAATGGAAAACCACACAAAAAGCCAAGTATCATGTAAAGCAGATATTAAGATCCACCAGGTGCATGTGTTACTAATCAAATTATAAGTTAGGAATTAGGAAAGAGGAAAGAAACAGAGTTAATTCCCTTTAAAGCAAAATGCATAAGTTGACTTTAGAGTATTCCGAGAGCTCAAATCTTTATTAGATTTGTAAACTGTGAACTGCCTTCAGAAAAAATATATATATACTAGAAAGAAAAATTAAAATAGAAGTAGAAAGGAGTAGTAATAAAGGGAAGGTTGGTATTGTTGCATGTCTCTTTGGGTCAAGGGGGTTGATTCTTTGCTTCTTTAAAAATAATGCAAACCAATCTTTTGCAGTTTTGCCTAACAAGCAAAAGAGAGTTTCATGCTGGACTTATGTATATCTAGACAGAGGAGAAGCAAAATTAAGTTGCTTAAAAGTAACATCTTCCTTTTATAGCCAAGATAAATCCCAACTGTCTAATAATGAGGACATCTATTTTATCTTTATCTTTTTGTAACTGTTTTTGTTCTGAATTGTAATTATCGAAATTGAACCTCAAAAACTAAAATAGATTAAAAAGTCCAGATATTGGGCAAGGTTTTACCCCCATAAGCTCCACATCATCAACGGCTCAACGATCTTTTCGTTTCCTCACAACTGCCTTCGCCGGTCTCGTCTTACCTGAAATTCAAAGGGATCACACATTACTTGAATGCACACATTCCCTATGCTTAATTTAATTATCAGAAAATGTTTGATCTGAGTATGATCATCACTTAAAGCACACAACATCATATGCAAGTCCTGTGACATTCTATTAAGGTAAATGATAAACAGTTTACATAGCATGGAGATGCACTGCCTAAATAATAAAATATAATGCAAACTGAGCACAAGATTGTTAATCTGAACAATCTGATGAACATGTAGCAGTTAAGAAAGATGCCTTCATAGCTATGCAAATAATTACTTTATCATTATGAAAATAGAAGACTAGGACATATAATGACAGAGTAATAATAATGACATAGTAATAATTCCTTTATGAGTTTTATATGTCTTTTATAAGTATGCGCAGTCTATGGATAGCTTCCATGTTTCGATAAATCATGTTATTTACCGTCACCGATCCCACGACCAGGGGGATGTATGTCAGTGCGGAGTGATCTTCGCAACCCATGTACCGGCACTATATTCTCACCCTGTATCTGTTCGATCTGTGCAGCCGGTTCTTCAGGGTTAGGAAGTGAAGGGTCCTGGGTGGGCTCAGCTTGAACTATAGGTGGTGTCGGTCGGCCAGGGGTGGGTACAAATATACAGCCACCGTCATGGGCAGAGTCGGCAAACAATGGGGGAGACAGCCGAGTGGGTGATTGGGACCGAGGGCCAGCTTGGGCACAGGATGTGTGTTCTGCACTATTCTCATGGCCAGGGGGGTGGGATGGCTGGGCAGCAGCGTCAGACGTGCATCGCGATGACCCGACACCATCCATGTACATGCCCCAGTCGCCCTCCAACGCCTCATCATCTGCAGAAAAACAGTTGCATTTATTAAGATAACCACAAGGGATTGAGTCATAAAATGTCTTAGTATTTGCAGCGTAGATATGATTAAATGGCATTTGACCCTTTAAACTCGCTTAATTTGGGTGCATGAGACCTCTCATATACACACTCACATGCACACAAATGCAAATACAAAATGAAGCCTCATGGTTGCTTTCTTTTCCGGTCCAGTGTTCTTACTCTGTATTCTGATTAAACCCGTGCCATTTGCAATGGCAGTATCATATTTTGCCCCAAGCTAGAGAAAATGGGCAAATGCCCATTCCAAAAAAACAATCTAGCATTTTGCCGTCTTTCCCAAATTAATTAGGGAAATACCCCTCTTTTTAAACTCGATTTTCTGTAAAAAAAAAATGAATTAAGCCCTATAGTGACATTTTTAAGGATCCTATAGTGACGTTTTAAGGAACTATAGTGGCATTTTATAATCCAATCTCCATGAAGTCAAGTTACATGCAATTTTTTTCTCTTTTTGTTACCTATAACTCGACTTCATGGAAATCGGATTACAAAACGCCACTATAGGTCCTTAAAACGTCACTATATAATCCTAAAAAACGTCACTATAGAGCTTAACTTGATTTTCAGAAAATTGAGTTTAAACAGAGGGGCATTTCCTAATTAATTTGGAAAATACGGTAAAATGCTAGATTGTTTTTTTGAAAGGGGCAAAAGCCAATTTTTTCATACAATAATTATTTCAACTTTAACAATAATATTTAAGAAATGAAGTTGCCGTTTTAGGATGAAAAAATTTTCTGACTGAGACTGGAGAAATATTACTTCCACTATCAATTATTACAAAATGTTCATAAAAATTCTCTCTCAATGTTTTTGTGTTTTTGTTAACTCGATTATTTCAACACTCTGTATTCATTCAACTGAGAATGGAAGACAACAAAGTCCAAAAACAAAGGTAGAGCAGACCTGAAAACACATAGCAGTTACAAAGCTGATACAATAACAATAAAACATTGTTTCTAACAAAAGATTCAAAATGTGAAGTGTAACCAAGGGCCAAGTGAATACGGTGTAAACCCTATTGTAAAGTGTAAACCCTACAAGACAAGGGCCAAATGCGTAAGCAATCGCTTGACCCGCACCTAGTGCATGTCGTTCATAGAATCCAATAACTATTGTCTAGTGTAAACCCTTCCCAATAAAACTAATACTTACGCCACCTAGACGAGTTACATATAAACCTTGTTTTGTTGGTAAAATCTAATAAAACTTTGTTTTTAATTCATTATTGGCATATTAAATTAAGTATAATAAAAAAATTTATAAAACAAAACCTTTGAATTACAAAGTCCAGCTTTGTTTACTTGTTTATACTCTATTATTGTTATTATTACTATTTTTTAAACTCTAATTTTATGAACCTCATAGTGTGATCACAACTTTGAATTTCCTCATATAATGCTAATTTTATGTTCATGGTCGCGTAGCAATATTTTTAAAAGGAATTACATTGGCATCCATAGTGGTCTGTGCTTTATACGATGAAAAAATGATTTTGCTAGACTTTTGTTTTCATACATAAGCATAATATATTAGCATTGATGTGTATATGTTAAAAGTGGATAATAGTATTGTGATTGTAGTTGATAAGGAATGAATGAAACAAGTTTGCATGTCTTAAACGTCAATACATATATATATCGCTTGGAAGAAAAAAGTGCTTATTCCCATTGGTTAATATTTAAAGTGCTTAGTCTTAATATTTAAAGTTTGGCAGAACATTGTAACGCTACTAATTATACCATAATTATGAGAAGGAAGTGAAAATTAACACTAAAAACTAGTTACCAAACAATATATACTTTGCTACTATCATATGTCCTCTAAATAAATTACAACTGAAAGTAGTAGAAGTTAAATTCAGTAAGAATTGAAGGTATTAGAGTTGGAAGTTACCCAAGACATTGTCATCCTCGTGACCACCTCCACGACCTCCACTGTATGCACGACCTCCACTGCATCCACGCCCTCTAGACCCACGACCTCCCCCACCACGGCTTGTAGCCTGTGTGCTCGCCTCAGTCACCGTGGCACGCGCATTCTCCAATGCCGCTCGGCTCATCTCTCCGACAAGGTCCAGCGTCCTCTTCAGGTGATTGTACACTGCGGAGTTTGGTTCGCATTGCAATAGTAATTCCACAGTGGACTCAACCTGCGAAATAAATGAGTCCCGTTAAAACTTCTTTGTTTAGTTTTGTGTTGTGCAACACTAGGCCTTTAAGTCCACAGCACTAAATCTGTTTTATCTTTATTTTTTTTAACAAATAATTTATATATATATATATATATATATATATAACTTAAATTCTCGTAATGCATGCAGCAACACACATATATTGTCAATCCATAAAAGAAGCATCGAATTGTTGCCTTACCATGATTTCCCAATACGCCGAGTCGCGTGTAATGTACCGTCTCGTCGTCTTTCGGTACGACTCCATGTAAGCAGCAAGGTATGTCGTGTCCCCATCCAATGCCGGTGCGTCAGCAATATGTTCCTCTCTATGGGCCCATCGGTCAATGTAGACAGCATGCTCTTGCACCCAATCCTTATCTAGTTTACCTTGGAGGGAGATTTTGTGGAGATGAACGAATGTATCTACAATATCCGGTGGCACTTGCTTCATCCCGAATTGACGAAAGACACGTTCGGGATGATGATCCTCTACTATCCAAAAATAGATCAATGGCACATCGGCCCTCCATATTTGTCGGCCGGCAGTGCAATATGGGGGCAACAACTCTAGGACATCGCTGTAGGGCTCCCAAACAACCTGCAGAAATGGTCAACAATAAGATGCCTGCCAACAATAAGAGAACCTCAGAGTGCTACCGGTGTGGCAGCCACATAATAAAGAGCTATGATGCTTGAATCAGAAAATATGATGAAGGAGAGAATTACTTATTAATTATGACTGTCACCTTATACCTATGTATGATTTGAGTTCTTTCTTACATAGAGTTGTTATTTCATGTCATCAAAAACATTTTCTTATCTGTATACGTATTCCTTTATTGGCTCGAGCTATAACTTGGCATCAGTAATATGTCTACAATTATAGCATGCATGCTTACTTTTTATGTATCATTGAATTTCCAATAATTTTATATTTATGGTCATGAATCATGATATGCATGAATGTGGTTCCCCACTAATTATCTCTGACTTTGGCAAAGGTTTGTTTGTCGGATAAAGTGAAGGTGACTTGAGAAAATCCTGATATATAATTTAGACTCTCAGACATTGATTCACAATCAAAATTAAACGTAATTCTTCTCCAAGAATTTCTTATAGTGCTGGATTTATGAGTTAACATATTATTCTTTGCACTTCAATTAGAACAAACAGTATCACTCGACGATCATATGTGGACAACGTGAAAAAAGACAAATTAGTTGTACTTGTCATGATGACTACTTTGATAACTCAGCTAGTGTGTCCTACATCTTTATCATGCACTTCAACTTTATGAAAGAATTGATGGTTCTTGCATTTATATGATTGTAACCAAATAAAAGATAAAAGACAAGGTATCCATGATGAAATTGGTCATAGGTTGGAGTACAGTTTATCATGAATTAGATTCTGTTGATGTTGTGAGTCCATATGAACTCACCACAGTGATTATGTTATGTTACCAGTCAAGGTTGTAAATTTCTATCAATGACATCCAACTTTTGCTGTGGATAGCAAATACACAGTTATCTAGGTTTCCTATAGAACAAACTGCACTCATTTTTTGAGATACTATATTTTTCCTTACACCTTTTTGAAGATTTTGATCATATAAAACTGTGGTTTAAAGCTAGCTAGTAAGGACATCATTCAAAATCTGCACACATAATAACATGAGAAATTTTCTTGAATTTAAATATGAGAGGAAGTCGTTTGAGATACTTTGATTATTTTAGAGGAAAATGATTAATGCACTAATTACAACAAGTGACTTGTTTGAAGTTGGGAAGTAAAAAAAGATAGAGGAAGACAAAAATGACATTAATAGAAGTTGTAAACTTTGATATGTCCATTAAGGAAGTAAGGTAACAAATAGTATGATTTCGATTCAATAAAATGACCAGCAAAAAAGAGTTCATATGGTCGACCTGACTAATTTGTTGAGTATATCTAGAACCGACCCAAAAATTTTGAAACTAATGCTTGATTGTTGTTTTTGTAAAAGGAAAAAGGATTAAAAAGGACTAGAACAGATTGATCTTGTTGAAACCACAAGCATTGAACAAATGAAAAGGGTGGTCTTAACTTCTTTTTGAAGTTATATTAGCAACAATTGCTGGTGGAAGGAAGAAAACACCAGTGGTTAGGAGGTGAGAAATTAAGTTGTCTTTAGAACCTTAATTAAGATTGGCAGTTAAGAAGATTCTGGTTACCAAATTAAGGATATGACTATATATAAATATATATACTAATAAATACTTAGATCAGAATCACTTTTTCTTTTTCTCTTCCCATGCTTTCTTAGCTGCACCCAAATGTACTTTTCAGAAGGACCTAATGTTGAGACTTTATGATCCATTGCCCCACTAGATTATGTCATGACCTCATCAAAGAATCAAATTGTGTATTATTGAAGCCACTTCTTGACTGATTAACTGTATTTCAGTAATATGTTTGGAGGTTGCTGACGAATCAAGCTAATGCTATTCTCGTGACAACTAGAAAAGGAGCACTGCTCACTGCTCTCTGATTGATGCTTTTAGCAGAGTCATCCTATCCAAAAAATTTTCTTTTCTGTTGGTTTACAAGACATGGGTAGTGGGTGTTTGGTTTCTGATGAGCAAAAGTTTTGAAGTTGTTAGGCTAACTATACAGCTATCCTGTCTTGTTCTTGATGAATTTTACTCGCTTTTTGTTCTGACTCATTTTCCTTTCTATGAAGTCAAGGTTCTGCAACTTGACCACCATGTTTGACTTGTTGAGGCAGTGTCGACATAAGCCTAGAGTTGCAGTAGCATTCAAAATTTTAATTGTTTCACAAAGTCTAGCTAATTCAGGATGCAGCTGTTTAATTAGTAGCAAATGATCATATGTTAAAGCATATTTGGGTGTGCCGACACTTTTTCTTAACAAGTGAAATACGTACTTATTTGTGTCAATCCTCAATGTGAGCACACATGTATAAGACCATTGAAGAACCACTTCACTAAAAATCGTAAGACATTCTTGACCTATTTCCCCCTCTTATTCTATTTCCCCGTCTTATTGGATTTGACATGGTTAGATGCACCCGGATACTACTGGTTGCAGTAGCTAAAACCGAGGAAGAAAATTGAAGCGTACACAGCTAAATATATGTGGAATCAAATTAGTGTAAAATTACTAATGAAGGTACTTTATAGTGATTGCCCACCTTCAAATATAATTCGTAACTAATGCCTTGTATATCTATGGTCTAATCGACCAAAGTTACATTATTAACTATACACATGCAGTAGTTGACAACCCTAGAAAGTCAAAACCAAAATAAAATAGAGAATTATATCCTTGTGACATGAAGCGGTAGAATACCTGGTGTGCCCGTATACTCGACAGTGACGCACGATACGCAACTAGCACATGTGTCGCATGCTCTGTCGTGCTCTTCGGCCCCTTCCATCTAGTAAACATATAATTTCAAACAATGCTCATTAGTTATCATGCAAATAATTTTTCAGTCACCAAATAATTATCATGCAAATATTCATGCCACTGTAGTACATTTTCAGTGTACTTGGGTTGGCTATTCTTTAATAAAAAGTTCTAACGTTATATATCAAAAAAATAAAAAATAAAAAATATCATGCTAACTTTGGAACTTTTCTTCTCTAGAATGAAAGACAGAAAAAGAGTGGCTCCTTTTTTCAATCTTGGATTCCCATTGGGTGCACCTATAACTTACCAGTTTAAAAAAATACAAATAAAAACAAGTCAAAATCAATGAGGGACAAAACAGTTTTCTAAGAAAGACTTATTCAAAGTCCCATATTGAAATGAAAGGGGATACTATACTTCCTCCTCAATAAATACCTCTCCATCAAGAATTTCAAACATGAATACATTGTTTAGTTTTTGCAAGGGCCTGACATTCTTTAGTTTTTAATGTTGGGCTAGCTTATGTGTAAACCTAACATATAAGGGTTATTTATTTATATATATATATATATATATATATATATATATATATTTGTTTTCATTAGATTGTTACTTATCAAAAAAATAATATACAAGGTTTTCTTTTGTAAGAGAATAAAAAAATTTAGTAATTAAAAAAGGGGCCAAAACTAATCAAACTGCTCAAAACCAAAACTAATCAACTCGTCACACTGGCCGCTCTGGTCTGCTTCAAAAATTTAAGCTCCTTCAACTTTGCAATGTTGGATAAGTGAATATGGTGTTTTACTCAGGGAAATGACCAATTGTGGAGATGCCTTCTGAGAATTAAATATGAGCAAGATTCCCAGTGGACTACAGACGGAGTAGAATTTCCACACGGAGTGGGACTGTGGAAAGGAATAAGAGCAGGTTTTGGGAGTCCTATAAATTTATTAGATTTAAAATTGGGGATGGCATGAGGGTGAGGGTATATGGCTTGATGCATGGTGTGGGAACAAGTCTTTTAATTGGTTAGCTTACGTTAGTTTATGATCCTTTCCAAATTGCAGCTAACAAACATGCTAGGGTTAGTGATTATTTGGATGTTAGGGGTAAAGTAGTGCATTAGTACCCTATCTATGTTAGGCAATTGCAGGATTGGGAATTATTGTCTCCCTGCCCTGTTTGATTTACTGTATTCTCAATGGGTTGAGCTTTGGACAGAAGACAGCATATTGGAAACTAGATAGAAATGGTGACTAACTCCATGTGAATGTATTTTCAATTTCTTGAATTTTCTTTACCCTTTTCGTTTGTAACATTTTCATTCGACAATGGAACCCCACAATCACAAAACCAACTTGTGATTAGGGAATATGGGTCGTTCACGGTGGTGGATAAAGTTGGGATTTGGATAATTTGGTTGGGGTTGGTCTGGTATTTGTCCTTCACCGGGTAGTAGAGCAATTATAGAAATTGTGGATCATTATAGAGAAATTGGAGAAATTGTCATATTGAATAATATTTTATATTATTTATTGACAAAATATAAATTCTCCAATGACATAACCGTACATAATTTCATTTCGTATAATTACTTTCTAGTAAGTGTTTTAGCATGATACCAAAATTTATTTCTCAAAAGAATGTAGTCAAAAAAATTTATTTGGACTGAATTCATTCTACCAACGTTTAAAATCTATTTGCAGTTGTCTCCTCAAATGCTGCATTAGAAGCTACAAAAGGCAGATTGAACCTATGGCATTAGTAAGCATCTCATGACCATGGACCCTTTTAGGACAAGAGGCCAGTCCCTAAGCTAATAGAGGCAATTTTGATTTGAAACAGGCCTATAGCTTCATTAACATATCAAAGTTACCATCAACCCCAAAAAAATCCAAGACTCTCAAACTTACCAGAACTTCCATTACCTTCATAACCATTTACCAGGCAATGTATGCAACTACCAATCCACATAAAATGTTTATGCTACACATCAAAAGTGATACCAAATAATTCATGAGGTCTTTAACCTTAGACTAAACAACAATGACATACGGCAGAATAATATTCTACCACCCAATCTAGAGACATCGATAAAGGAATTCCAAGAATAAGAATCATCGATGGAAAAGCTAAGAGGATTTAAATTAATTTCTAAGCTCTTACTAACCCACCGTGATGCATATTGGTTAGCCAAGTCCTACAATTAGTGCCAAGGAGCTCTTGACTCATGTACATCTCATATATCAATTTATGTATATTCTATGATGAATGATTTTTGAAAACCAAAAAACCAATAGTTCATTTCTAAACACAATTATCAAAAACACATTAGATTGAAATTTGAAGGAGGAATATTAAACCCAAACCATCTGAGAAGTGAAAACCCAAGGTTATCTATGATATCGAACACAAGTCATTATGGGTTTCCACCACTTATTTTACTAAAAATTAGAAAGATCTAGAGATAGAGAGATTCTTGACTTGGGGATTTGTTGAAAGTATATGATTTAATCTCTTCTTTCTTCTTCTGTATTAGAGGTGTTATATACATGTAATATATACTTATTTGTCTTACCATATAAAAATAGTTAAGCATAGGGTAAAGTTAAGTTATGGCCCTGATTCTATTTTTTATTTTTTCATAATTTGATAGTTGGAGTGGGGGATTTGAACCCTGCATGTCTACGTCAAAAACACTAGGAGGTGCCAATTAAACTACAAGGCTCTTGGCTAGGTTATGGCCCTAATTATCTTGCAAATTCAGAACTACTACCAGGCAGAAAAGGACATTGGCCAAAACAGCAATGCTTTAGCATTGCCAATACATTTTAGCATTTCTAATATTAACTAAATGCAGTAAGATATTGGAATTTAAATTGGAATCAGACTAACCAAAATAATAATCATGCAAATATAATGATTGACATAAGGTGAAGAAATTTGTCTTTCGCAAAATAGCATGCTTTAATCATAAAAGCAAGACAGTCTTACAAATATATGTAGGCACCACAAATCATACCAAACATTTATTGAAAAAAAATAATAGTACTTGACAATTGTATCAAACTACTCAAATAACATACCGATTGGTAAAGGGACCTGCCTCCACTGGCGGTAATGGCAACCTCATAACAGGGCATATCAGTGGGAACCTCGAATACGCCCACAGCTGCACCAACATTACTGCTCCTCCAATCTGCTTCGCCTTCGACTCCGATGCCTTGCATAAGTGCCTGTACAACCAGGCTAATGCCCCACTACCCCAACTGTACCTCTTCGCGTTGCTGATTGGGTTTAGGAACTGTAGAGGCAGCACCGAGACCCGGTCTGCCGACTTATCCATAAACAAAATCGTCCCCAACCGATCGAGTATGTGATAGCGCGCATGTTGCTGCACTACCTCATCAGTAGCATCCGCAGCTAGGGGACCACTAAATAGTGCATCCAGCCACGTGAATCTGAGCCTCGCCCCAGCAAGGATAGAGGTGTTCTCATGGGGATGCGGTATCGGGTCTGGTGGACGATGACCCAATAACTCAAGACACAATGTAGGCCACTCCATCTTCACAGCCCCAGTAATTGGCAACCCATCAACAGGAACCCCTAGCATCACCTCAATATCTTGTAAGGTGATGCTCATCTCTCCATGCGGTAGGTGGAATGTGTGCGTCTCCGGACGCCAACGCTCAACTAGAGCTGTGATCAACGCATGATCCACTTCCAAGTTTGGAACCTTGAATAACCCTTCAAAACCCGCCTCATTTATGTACCGAGCAATCCGTGGGTCAAGCCCATGCTCAGGTAACTTGCAACTTCGGCGTCTGCAGTTTAACACGCCTGGCACTACCTGCACACGAAAGAGCATTGTCTTAGGATAGTGCACACGAAATAACTATAACAATGCTACATAATAATAATATGCAAGAAACAGTAGGCTAACTAGTTAGTCCCGAACATTTTGCAAAACGTTAGTTACAATGTTAATTGCTTATTCGCTCTACCTCAATAGCAGATAGGATCAAATTCAACATGAATGACATTGTTTAAAATTAGCACTAAGGTGATGGGCATCATGTTTTGAAATGAATGAACAAAGTGCCTCACTATGTCAAATGGAGTAGGGAATTAGGAATCAAGGTCGTTAGTTGTCTTATGTGTAGCCACGCGTAATTGTGTGCGCATGTTTGGAAAAAAGAATAGTAGCGGATTCAATTTCTTATTGATTACTATAGCTTCTAAATGACATGTACTGACTTTGAACATTTCTGCTCCATACAATGTTCTTGATTATTTATGCTTCATGCCATTTTCTCTTTGGATTAAATACAATTCTGCGTAAACCAAAACATTCTACCATGTCCAATGTCTATTTGCAAAGAATCAAAGAACCGTACAGAAATAAAATTAAATGATTTCGACATGTCAAAAGTTCAGTACAACTACACACCTGACCGGCTGGCGTCTCCCAAAGCAGCGTGGATCGATGAACCGGCTGCCGCGTCAACTGTGTACCAACCGTCGGTCCAGGATCCACATTTCCCACTTGCTGCATATCTGACACGCATGCAATCATGTTAGACACGTAAACACAGGCAAGTAATAGTGAAGAAAAGCTTGGCTTTTGCAAGTAAACACAAGCAAGTAATTGAATGTTCTACAACAAACTCACAGAAACAAATACAGAGAGACAGAGTGAAAGACAGATTTGACAGAAAATTGAAAACATATAATTGCTAAACTGAATTATACATCATGCATCTATATACACTGATTTTCAATCGATTTAATCATATCAAGGAAGAGTTAAAGTAAAACACTAAAATATAAACAAGGAATAGTTCGTGAAGCCTAATATGTTGACAGTAACGCAAAAGATTGTCGCTTTCCAAAAATGTTTTCATTGTTTTTATGTGTTTCGTGCAGGTGAATCCTAGTTTTCCTGAAAATATTTTAGGTTGGGTGGGAAAACACAATTAAGAGAGGCCTAAAAGGTTTTAGGCCTGGCCTTAAAACACATAAAACATTTTTAGAGCGCACAACAGAACACCTCCAACCCCCGAGTAAGTAGCCAACTCCCTTCCCCAAGCTAACCACTCCAAACCACAAGAGAAACCATTGCACAAGCCGACCAATAAAGCTCTTCCAACACAAAAGATTAGACCAGCAATCCACCAGTTTTAGCCAAGATAACCCACAGTGAACATTATTTTTTGTAATTATTTTTGCTGTTTTTCGTTCCCAATCCATTGACCACCCCCATCCCCCCACAGCAACCAACCCACCCTGCCCCACTATCACTGCCAACCTACATGACCTCTCTCTCTCTCAAAATCTCAATTTAATTCCTACTTTTGTTTCTTTATTGCAATTTTCCATCTGCATCAAAAGCCTAGTGGCAATTCATATTCCATTCTTTTCCATTAATTAAATTACATATCAAACCCCATTCAAAACCCTACACTTTATAGAGTCAAAAATTAATTCCGACACACAGAAATCAATACCCTAGGGAAATAAGTATAGTAGGCCAAACCACCAAAAAAATAAATAAATAAACAAAGCCCTAGGTCCGTCAGAAGCACCCTAGAGGATGTACTATTTCCATTCCCAAAAGCCACCACAAATCTCAATGCTCCCTAACCTAACCCAACCTATTATGAAAGGATTGGGTGACCCTAAAAGGCCACTAAGGCCACTAAGTTCCCTTTTCAACCCCAAATGTAATAGATGATAATAATAATAATTCGATGTACTTAGTCACCAAACATAACCCACAGAAGCTGCTAATCTGACACAAGACAGGAGCTTAAACGGGCTTTAATACCAAATTTGATGTAGCCTTTTTAGGAATTTCAACACTAAACTAGATTCTTGATAACATATTGATTGTGTTGATGGCTGTTTGGTATTTAAACAATAAAAAGAACATCAAATAAACAAAGATAAAACATTGGCCAATCACACCTAGGCCTAGGCTTTCCGAAGCACTCACATTTAGGTACGAGATAGCAATTGCGATTGAAAAAAGTTGGAATGTTCATTATATAGGCTACTTCTAAATCCTTTCTTACAAAGGCTAGGAATACTAATAACCAAAAAAAAAAAAAAAAAGTACTTTAACAACTTCTAAGACAATTCTAGTCTCTTAAGACAATCAAATATGCATCTGTACACAAAATGTAAGTGACTTTCAACTGATGTGGTAAGTAAGTTTATATGTTTCCGTATGATATTACAAGGATAATGACATGAAAAAAAAAATTACAAACCAAAACTTAGATGTTGAATAAAAACAATATGGCACAGTTAGAGCCCTAAGCAGAGTAAATGGCAGCAAAGGTTTTAGGATGTCCATGGTCTGTGTGTACATATATGCGTGCATATCCATTATACACACATTATATCTATTATAATAAAAACTAAACAGAGTGGAAGCTTGTAAAAGCCAGTAACTTTGAAGCTTGTAAAACCAATAGCTTCCCAATTCAACATCATTCAGCATTGAATTAAAAAGAAATTTTCCCTAATTCAAAATCATGACATAACTTGTGACATAATTTCTGGAAAAAATAGAGATTGATTTGATACACTTTCAAACTATATGAATTACAAACCAATTTCCCCTAACAATGAACACCGTTGTCATGCTAACTGTATTTTACATGAATTTCTGCCCTAGATGTGCGTCATAAAACACTTCAAAACCAAACCCACTTCGAAACCAAACCCAACAAAGCTAAAACAGCAACAATAATTATGAATACAGATAGACAACAATCTAACAGTGAAAAACTTAGGAAGCGACACTCAAATCAGATTACATGCAAAGGGAAAAAATTAAAATTTGAACTCAGCATTTACAAATTACCTTAATACGTTTGCAATCCTTTAACTCCGAAGACAGATTGGGTTGAGCTTCGGCCGTGCTGAGATTGAAAAAGTGTGGGTATGGGTATGGGTTTCGATTTAACTTCGGAAAAGGTCTACTGAACGGTTTGGTTTGGGTGCGGGTAGAAATAGGAGAATCTGACGGTGGCTATTGACGGTGGCTACTGAACAGACTGGCGGTGGCTACTGATCGGACTGAGGAAGGGAGAGAGACTGTAGACTGCAGAGGAAGGAAGACAAACAGTTTTAGAGACGTTACATTCAAAAAGTGGTTCATATTCCGCATATAACTCGTTTTCCCCATTGACGAGTTCCAAACAGTAACGCGGGAATATTTTATTGCCCAAAAGCCAAGCTGGAACACCAGCGTGGCAAGAACCTGGCTACAACTCGGTTTCTTCATAATCGAGTTTTTTAAGTAACTCGGCTTTACGGAGATCGAGTTTTAAAACAGGGGCACGCCCCTATATAGTTTCGAAACAGGGGCATTATGCCAAATATGTTTCGCAAAAAGGGCAAAAGGCCAGAATCCTCGCAATACATGGGGCATTTTTCATACTTCCCTGTGTCTTGAGGATTGGCAACTCATTTGAGAACCCAAGGAAAAGATTCCTTAATGGAAGCAATGCACTCAAGAAGGAAATATATTCCTGATTTAGTACAAACCTTATTCCTTGTTTAAAAAAAAAAAAAAAATCTTAGAAAAGGTGTTATCAAAATATTAGTTACTACTTTTAAATTACTTTAAAAGGTAAGTGATTATAATATAATCTATTACTATGATTAACCACATATTTCTATTATCACCAGATGCGTTGTTCACTCCACAAGTATAAGTGCTTATGGGGTATGGAGGATAAGGGGTGAGATTCAAATCTCTTAGAAAAGAGCTTCACATATATATATATACACTTGAATTAGGCAAAAATAAAATTTCTATCTTGTATATAAAAAATGATTTTTTCTTTTAAAAAATTATATGTTTCTATTATAGGCTATTTACTATTCATTTGATTTTATAGTTAAATCGATTTTTTTTAAAGTAAATTAATTAGTAATATTTAAAACCCCATTTAAGTGATTGCTAGTTATTCCTTCTTTCTAAAGTTAAATCCCATTCTGACTTTCACTTGGATGAAAATTTTTGATGCTATTAGTACTATCAATTTCCATAAAATGCCAAATTGACGTAATTTGTGGGATTACGTCCATCGTGTCCTTTTTATTTCCCTACTTTACTTATTTCATCATTAGTAACATATTTAGAAAGTTTAATCTCCCTACGCACCCTCACGTTATTTCATGAAGGGTGCTTTGGGACTCATGGATAGGACATCTATCTCCTAAAATACAATGATTAACAACATGCAAACAAAAACAAAAACAAAAACAAAAAAAACTACAATCTCCATGCATATCGAGCATAATCGCAGTGGTGGCTCTAAATGCAAGTTAGTGTTCCATGCATATCGAACATAATCGCAGTGGTGACTCTACATGCAAGTTAGGGTGGTCACAGGACCACCCTAACTTGCAAAAAAATGTATATATACACTTGTCAAAAAAATATTATATGCTAAATGTAGGGGCCTTTTTTGTGTTGTGTGTTGGGCTGGGCTGCCTCCTGCGGTAATGGGCCCGAATGTTTCTGAGTAAGGGAGTTAAGACCGGTCCAACTGTAACTCAACTTGGGCCGGCTTGCGCACAAACTATACCTCGTCTGCCAGGAGTATGCTTACGGCAAGCAAAACTATTTCAGATGAATTACGGCAGGCAGATATAATAATAATAACAAAATAGAGTACTCTGACTATTTAATGAAAAATGGCCAAGTAATCCCTACTTATAAAACATAATTACAGTCGTAACAATGTCATTTACAAAGAAAGTAAAGGAGAAAGAAAGTAATATGAACTAATCAAGAATGGGCATAAAGTCAAGTTTAAGTTTGGTCCACAAAAGCAAAACCATAGAGGGGAGAACGCTTCCTCTCAATGCAAATAATCTCCCAGGAAAAGATCATGCCATGGGAATTAATGGTTTTGAGGGAGTCAGACCTGAATGGTTAATGCCCAAAAGGAATCTTTGTTATGTTTTGGAAGAAAGCAGGATTTGAAGGGGGAGAGAGGGAAATCGACCTACTGGTGCATGCCCATTGTGTTATCTCTCTTTTTTCCTCTATTTTCTCTCTTCTTTCCTCTGTTTTCTCTCTTATCTTTTTCTTTTCTTTCTCTTGTTTTCTTTTATTCCGTTTTCTTTTTACTCCATGAATACCCTTTGTTTTTCGATCCCCTGTTCAGGGCACGGCAAGGGTCCTTTTATAGTGCCTGTCGTGACCAGATTTTATCACTTTGCCCCTTAACCGCCTTTGTCTGGTCTGGGCGTACTTGCCGACCACCAAAGGGTTCGTCTGTGTGCCACTCATCCTTGCTAGACAAAGGCAGGTTTGTTTCATTCGTTAATCCACTGTAGCACTCTTACCTGCCACGGCGTAAAGGCTTTCTCTCTCTTTCCCTCAAGGCATGCACCTAACGGTTCCCCCCTCAACCTTGCCTCTTTTGGGTGGTCTGTCATCCCAGCAGGACGTACCTCCCAAAAAGGCTTGGACAGGAACCGCAAAATAGGTCTTTTCCCCTCTCCCCACCACCAAACCATACCCCCTTCCTCTTACCTCTGACCCATGACCCCACCATGTCTCATACTGGCTGGGTACAGGCTGGTGGTGCCTGGGTCTTGCGCGTGCTTTCCTTTCAGATATGTCCAAAAATCTGCCTGCTGTTCATGCGTTTGCCGTGGTCTGGAGGCTCGCCGTCCGTGTTTTTTGACCTCTTATGTGGGCTTTTCTTTGTTTTCCCGCTCCATTCAAGAGCTGGACTTTGTCTGATGATGGGCCTTACATTTCTTTGGCCCACTCCTTGGTTTTCTTTATTTCTTGCAATGTTGTACTGTTATTCCTGCCGTAATAACTTAATCTTACTGGGCCTCTTTTGGGCCAGCCGTTTATTCATTCTCTCAGTGGCTTGACATGGCCACTGTTTTGCTTTTGCTTATGAGCTCCTATGTCCCTTTGGGCTTTCCTTTGGGCATCCACGACCCGTTTGCTTTCTTTGGGCTTCCTTGGCCCATTTGCTAATTCCACACTCCCATGGGCTTTTTACTAACTTCATTGGACTTCCCTGGCCCAATAACCTTATTCTCATCCTTGGGGTTTATGGGCCTGCCATAAACCCCTTACTTTCTTAGTTTACATTACATTGGGCCTGCAGCGGCCCTTTCTCGCTTTTCTACTTCATACACTGCTCATGGGATGCTATTTCTTTCTTTCCGGGCTTCTTTGAGCCCATTTGCCTCTTCAAGACCCACTTGTTTATTTCTTGGGCTTGTGATCCATTATTCCTGCTGCTTGGGCCTAATGCTTTTGCTGCCTACTTTGTCAATTCTTTGTTGCCCTTGTTATTGGGCTTTCTTTCTCACAAATGGCCCTCAACACTAAACTAACTTATTGTAACTACTCCAATAAAAATTTTGAACACCCTAACTTGAGAATTACAAAAATTTGGGTTCAACAAAAATAAGAGTAGTGCTACTACATTCATAACATTTTCAAAATAATTTTACAAAAAATTTAATGTAGTAAGCTATTATTAATTCTAATTTGGGCCAAATGCTAATATTATTTTTTTACCCACCAATAACAGCTTTTTGCATAAGATTTATTGTAAAAATACCGTGGATGTAGCATTACTCCAAAATTAATTTTGCCTCCAAAATTAATTCTTAATCCCTACTTTTTTTAAAGCTTAAATAACAACAATAAATATAAGAAAAAATAACAACAAACATAAACCAAACAAAAACAAGACAAGACCAAACAACAGTTGCGGCTCTAGAAATTTTTTCCAGGATATTCTTCAAGAAGCATAAATTACATAATCTAATAAAAAGAAAAATTTATATATTGACAACAACAATCAAAAAACATGCACATAAAGTTTTATAACATAAAGTTTGTGGAGTTCAGTTGTGGTTGTTGTTAGTGTTGCTGAACAGGGATGGACAGCAATGGCTAGGGAGAGTAAGTGAGTTTCTTATTTTCTTTTTTCCTTTAGGTTTGATTTAGTTTTAGTTTAAATTGTTTAATGACTTGTGAATCCGCAAGGCACTGAGGTAGTGAGGATTTAAAAAAATATATATATTTGTTGAATTAAAAACGTAATTGTGTTGGTGTTGGAGTAGCGATAGTCTTAGTCTGAGATGAGATTGATCTTGTACTGGGCTTTTCTATTGGCATTTGGTTTGAGCCTTGTTAGTGGTTTTATTATAATTTTTTTTTCCAGATTTTCGTTCAAGTTTTTTTTTTTTTTTTTTTTTGGGTTTTTTCCGTAGTTTTTTGGTCAAACCAAGATTCGACCAATGGTCAAACCGGTGACATCATAAATAATATAATTAATAAAATTTTAAATTATATAAATGAAAATATAATAAATTTATTACTAATAATATGATAGAAAAATGTAAAAACATAATATTTAGTGACACTTTCCGTGTAAATTTAATCAAATTTCCTTAGAATGGACAATCACAGGTTTAATTATAATCATAAAAATAAAAAGTTTATTTTATATATATATATATATATATATATATATATATATAATGAATTAATTGATGTTATATAAAAATTAAGTAACTTTTTAAGTTTATTCACTTAATTAACTAAAACTACTATTTTTTTCTAATCAAAATTATCGGAAAAAGAAAAAAGAAAAGTAGTTGTACAATGAAAAAAACTAAATTTACGTGACTTTGACTAATTAGCTATATAATATATATTATAATATTTTTGAGAAAAGTAGTCGTGCAATGACGATGTGTCAGGTAAAACAAAAACTAAAAGTTAAGCCGTAGTATAGGCTTAAAACAATATAAAAGCATGTGGTTTTTTTTGCTTAAAAGACTCTAATATATTGTTAAGTTGCTCAAATTATGGACCAAAATTTAATTTTATTGGCATAAAAAAAATTCAAGGTGTTCCCAAAATTTTTTTTGAAGGTAGATAAATATAAAATTTTAAATTATTATGTATAATTTTTTAATTTTTTTTTTTATTTTTACGTAAGGGTGGTCCTGGGACCAACCGGCCATAAGGTGGCATCGCCCTTGCCAAACAACAACAAGTGAAAAAATTATTCAACAAAAAGCCTATTATAAAACAAAAAGATAAAATTTGTAACTCGTTCAACCTATTCAATAAAAATAATTTCTAATTTCATTTTTCTTTAAAAAAATGGTACCAATAAAAATATTGCGGTAATTTAAATTTCTTAGTGACCACTCTAAAAAGAATTCCAGAAACCACCATTGCATAATCGTGTTCGTGTCTCCCTTTCTCAGAATATGACTCCATGCATTTAAAAAAACAAAAAAATTAAAATGAAATGATGGACATCTATTTATAGAAACACTTACACCTATTCATAAAAGATGAGATAATGAACAAATACATTGTTCCACTTCATTTTGGATACTCACAATAAACAAATACTAAATAAATATTGATTAGATTCTAATCAGGTTGGGTGACCCAACCTAATAACCAACTTACTTTATATATATAGTTTTATTAATATCATTATTATTATTACGTATTTCGAAAATCTAACCATTGAATTGCATGTTTTTTACGTTCTTAATACACATGTCAAATTTTGTACCAATCAGAAATTATTTACTATATAATCTATAATTATATTTTATGCATAATTTTTAACTACAAAAAATTGCAATTTAAACAATTTATTTCTGAAACTATCCGCCAATTCTGTCATATGCTACAGGTTGAATAGCTGTTGTATTGTAATTAACCAATTTGATTAGAGCATAAAAAAAGATTGGATAAAGTTTAGCTACAAAATTGGTTGTAGCTTAAGGCTATATACTCACTCAATAAAATAAATACTACAACAAATTTTGAAAATCTAACTGTTGAATTGCATGTTTTTTACGTCCTTAATACACATGTTAAATTTTGTGTCAATCGGATATCATTTACTACATGATCTATAAGCTTATATTTTGTGCATAATTTTAAATTACAAAAACTTACAATTTAAAAATTTTAATGATGACATAGTTATTGTTCTTTATTTTTCTTCAAATTTTGCAAGCATGGAGGATATAAGAAGATGTAATCCAATGGTGGATTTGTCAAAATTCACATCTAATAAAAAGATATTAAGGAAGTTTGTAGTCTAAAGTTACAATTAATTTTGTAACTAAACTTTGTCAAAAAGATTTGTAACTTGTTTTCTTAATTTATGAAAATTAGATATTTTCTTATCAGATTTCAATATATTGTTAGAGCAGCAAGTCGAAAACACTTCCATTTCAATGGCTTCAACTTCAACGTCTTCATCCTCTTCACAAAGCTCATCCATCTTGGATGATCCATCAAATCCTCTGTACCTGCACCATGAAGAAAGCCCTGGTGCTATGCTTGTGTATCAACCTCTCGTGGGAGAGAATTACCCAACTTGGGCTAGATCAATGCGAATGGCATTGATTGCCAAGAACAAGTTAGGGTTTATTGATGGCACATTGACTCTCTCATCTCCAATGGTCAAAACACCATCAACAATTCAAGCTTGGATTCGCTGCAATAAAATGGTTGCTTCATGGATCCTCAATTCTGTTTCTCAAGAAATTGCTACAAGTATAATCTATAGGGACACTGCTCTTGAAATCTGGAACAATCTCAAGGAGAGATTTTTACAAGGAAATGGACCATCATAGCTTCAAGCCAGAGGGAAAGAAGTCCACTTCTGCGTCTACCTCATTTTCATTCACTAAAGAGCAATGCCAACAATCCTTGGCTATGCCAGGAACTCAAATTCAGTCAGTCAATTTTGATTTTGCTAGTAAAGAACACATGGACAACAATGTAATTCAGCCAGCCACTCACTCCACTTTTATGGCAGGTAATTTTCCTTTTTTGCCGAACTTTCATAGTCCTAATTTCAGTTGTGAATTGAGGCATTTGATATTTTCTGAAATAGTGGTTAATGCCTTAATGGACATACATATGAAAGTGATACTTGTGTTATGGATGCTAGGGCTACAAATCACAATGTACATTCTATTACTCATCATAATCACATTTGTAAAGCATTATGTTGAGGAACTTCCAAATGGTGAAATAGCTATGGTAACTCACATAGAATCTATTAGATATTTTAATGAAATAGAGTTTGGAATAAATAATTTGATGTGAGAATTTTTGAAAAGTGGGTTAGTAAAATAGAAGAAGTAAGTTCTTGTGCTAAAAATAGACAAAAATTATTGCATGAGTTGATATGGATGCTCTTAATCTTCTCTTGAGATAATTGAAATTATTTTTTTTTTTCTTATTAATTTCTTTGCAAGAAGATGATAGTATTTATGTTTTGCTAATGATTTATGAATTTCTTAATTCTATTTTTTTTTTTAAGAAATAACTGAAAATGCTGAAATCAGAAATAAATACTATAATCACAATAAATGCAATGCTCTGATCAAAATTCTAATTCTGGTGTTCGCACCACAATGTCTCTCCTTCTCAACCAACTTTGTTATTAAGTGACAATCTGGCAGCCCTTCATATGGGTTCAATCCAGTTTTTCATGAATAAATTAAACAGATAGAAATAGATTGCCATGAGGGACAAGGTACAAGCTGGGACCATAATATAAAGCTACTTCATGTTGGTATATTCAACGCTTTTCTCTAAGATGGTTGTGATCAAACCCATGCTCCCATACTCCATCATGAGGGTGAGTGTCAAAGAATTGAACAAAGCAGTAAGCATTCTGCTGAATTTCTTGTACAGTCTGCATAAACGAAAATAGTTTAATTGTTATAGTTTCCTATGCTACAGGTGTCAGGTCATATAGTGTTCACTTCTTGTTATTTAGTAATTGTAGTGTTTGCCACATGCTTATTGGTTACACTGTAACCAGTTTGACCAGTTTGATTACTCTGTTTTTAGGTTATAAAAACAAAGTTTTAACTTCTTTTGCTAATTAAATGAGAATTAAATATTTTCTTATCATATTTTGATATTTTTGGTAGCAGAATTTGTTGCCAACAACAGCTCAGACCCTGGCAGTTGGGTAAGGAATGGAACAACAAACCCAATTCCAAACTTCTCTAAGCAGCTTTCCATTGCATCACTCTTCCCAGCCTACAACTCTGACACTGAAACTGATGCTAGTTCAGAATCCAACGAAATACCTCCAAAATTAGCTCTTTATTCTAATTCCATAATGTCATTCTTCCCACCAGCCAGGTCTCAATCAGACAGTAGTAATTCTGAAAATCATGAAATAATTCCCACTGATCCTTCAATATCAGCAAGCCCCATACACCCAATCCGAAAAGTTACCTTCAAAGACTTGTTTGAGTTTCGTAAGTGGAAGAGCAGTAATAGTGCAGAATCTAATGGAACACCTCCGAAATTCTCTCATTCTAAAAAAAAATCCATTCTGTCATTCTTTTCCACAGCCAAGTCACGAACAAACAATTCCAAAAATGATGAGACAATTCAGATAATTCCTAGATGCACACTCCTAACACCAAGCTTCAAAGACCTGATAGGAATTGTGGGTAAGAAAGAATATCCTTTGCAAATGCTACTTGAAGCCACCAACAACTTCTCAGAATATCACAAGATTGGAACGGGTAGCTTTGGCTCAATCTACCGTGCCACTTTAAATGATGGCCGAGTAGTGGTTATTAAGCGAGCTGAAATTTCAAGGTCTAAACCATATGAATCATATGTGAACGATCGCGAGTACCATGACAATGATTTCCTAAGTGAATTGGAAGCTTTGTCCCGCCTTAGTCACAAGAATCTTGTTCGCTTATTGGGATTTTGTGAGGATGATAATGAGTATGTATTGGTCTTTGATTACATGAGAAATGGTAGCCTTCATGACCATCTTCATAAGCTTCCAAGTACTCCTCTAATGTCATGGGTTACCCGGATTAAAGTGGCACTAGACATAGCTAGAGGCATTGAGTACCTGCATGTATATGCAGTTCCACCAATCATACACTGCAATATCAAGTCGTCTAACATATTATTAGATGCCACATGGATTGCCAAGGTAACTGATTTCGGCCTATCTTTGAAGGCCCCCATGGACGCTGAGTCACCCCTTTCGCTTCTTGCGGTAGGCACTGTTGGTTACATGGACCCTGAGTACTATAGGCTTCAACAGTTGACAACTCAAAGTGATGTGTACGGGTTTGGAGTAGTATTGCTAGAAATGTTGTCCGAGTACAACGCAATTCATTCAGATGAAAACGGTGTGCCACAGAATGTCATTGATTTTGTAGTGCCATACATCGTCCAATTTTGGACCCAAAAATACCACCACCTACCCCATTTGAAATAGAGGCAGTGGCATTTGTTGGGTACCTAGCAGTAGATTGTGTTAGTCCAGAAGGTCTTAATCACCCCTTAATGACTGAGATTACAAAAAGCCTTCAAAGAGCCTTGGACGCGTGTGGATCCAGATGCTGAATAGTGTTCATTTCATGATTAGTTTAACTGTAGTTAAACCAACTGAACGTTAACGTTAACATTAATGTTAGGTAGCATGGTAGATGGATGTGTTTGTGGCATTCCTCGCAATGGAGGTGATGAAGCTGCCGGCCAAATATAAATAACTTGACATTAATAGTTTTCATCTGTTTTTGATAGTCCTAAATCCTAATGCAATCTTGAATGTTAATGAATTTTCCTTTTGGTAGATTTGATTGATTTGCCTTTTGTTGTGAGGTTTGTGGGTTCAATGGGCTCTTTGTGGATTGATTGGGAGATACCTTATTGGTCAGTTGGATCAATTTGCTCTTTGGAGCTCTATTTTGGTTGATTCATGCACATCCTTTATCTATACTGGTCAATGTTACTAGTTGTGAGGTTCAAATTATTTTAATTGATTGATTGAGGATCTACCATCCTGGAAAATTGCCATACAAAAGAAAAATTAAAGCCATTATAGGTTGATTTCAGTGGCATCCTTCTCGTACATATGATTACTTCACTCAATATTATGAGACTTGCGATTCAATTAGTGAATTCAGCACATATAATTTTCTGTTCTATATACTTTGAATCTCACCTGATTCATTCTGGCTTGAGCCTTGAGGCATATATTTAATGTCAGTGTATGTCACAGCACTTTTAAAATGTTGCAATATTTTTTTATACTTTTTTTCAAGTAATTAAAACATTTTGAAAATTTGATCGGCTCAAGGATCAGAAACTTTTCAAAGTATAAGGATCAAATTGAAAACAACTCCAAAATATATGGATAAAAAAGGAGTTTTGCTAAAAATAAATAAATAAATTTTGGGACAATTTTGAATTTACCCCTTTGGATTTCAAAATTTTGATATGCTCCCCAAATGTTAGGCATCATATTTTAGGAGGAAAAAAAAAGGGTCCCTTCTGTCTATATTTGTTGTTGATATATCCATTTAAGTGTCCTCTAAGTTTATCACATATGCTAGTTGGCCCAATGATATCATGTCACATCAATTTAGTTATTACATATAATTAAATTACCTAAAACCCTTAAAAATTAAAATAAATCTTACAAATCTAATAAACTAAAATAAAATAAAATAATTTTGCTCTTTCTTTTCAACTTTTTTTAGAATAGCAATTCTTTGATGAACAAACCGCAATCTTCTACTCCCAAAATCTTTTCCACTTTAATTACATTACAAACAAGAAATCAATTTATAGAAATTGTTTGAAAGAATTGACAAGATTTGACAAAGATAAAGAATTTAAAAATTAAATCAAGATCTGACAAAGATAAAGTTATTGAAAATAGAAGGGAGAACCAACAAGCTTCACCAATCAATCGCCTCTCAAATCCTTTTCCAAATTGATCTCTATACACAACCTTCACCAAAATCTCTTAACCAAATTAAACTTCAACTCCTAAAATTTCATTCTTCCTCAACGTTCTCAACATTCAACAGAACACCACCACCATTTCTCACTAACCAAACGAAAACCAATTGAGAATTTTCTTGGAGTTCAAATAGGATCTAATCTAGCCAATCACTTGAGAGTGGCAATTGGGCGGGATGGGTAGATTTTGGGTTAGGTCATAAATGGGTTGGGTATATAATTACCCATGAACCATTTATTACTTGTTTAAATTTATATTAATTACCCATTACCCACCCAACCTATTTAATAACCTAACTCACTTTCATTTTAGAAACGATGATGTTCCACTTTTTTCTCTTTTTTTTTTTTTTATTTATAAAATTTGATACTAAAACGATGTCTTATTGAACTTGATTTTAAATATTATATCAAGTCCAAAATGACATTTTTTTTAATCAAAATTATATTTAAAAAATCATTCTCTCTCTCTCTCTCTCTCTCTCTCTCTCTCTCTCTCTCTCAATATTTCTTGTATTTTAAAATTTGATACATGGGTATTTTAAAATTTGATACATGTTTACATATCATATGTGTAAATGTTAAATTTATATATGGGACATGTTAATAGATGCCCTTAGCGTAATTGTTAATAAACCATAATAGGAAAGTTTTGACACCACTTATATAAAAAATATAAAAAGCTATCAACAACATTTATTGTTGTATCATTCTCCCAATAAAATGTTTATAAAGAGCTTTGGTTAACATTTCCCTTTATATATATACACACACATATATGGTTGATCATACGGTATTTAATATTGATCATACATCTAATTGGCACAAAGTTTGACACATATATTAAGAATATAAAGAACATGCAATTCAATTATTAGATTTGCAAAATATGTAGTCATGTTACTTTTTTTAGTGGAAGTTGTAGTTAATAGCCACAATCAAGTTTGTAATCTAACTTCATCCTATTAACGTATTGGACTATAGCTATAACTATGATTGAAATAAGACTTTTTGATGTTCATATTTTTCTATACTTCCAAAAATAATCTTATTAGCTACTAACAATAACTGAAAGCAACGTTTTGAATACCGTTTCGAATACCGTTTTAGATTGGATACTTAAATAAAATATTTAAGTGTACTGGAGTTTTATTTTGTGATTATCAATAGATGATAGTAAAATTAATGAATTTTGTAGAGTTTTATTATTTTACCCAATAATATAGTGTTTTGAAAAATAACGTGACCTTTATAAATTTTTTTTAAAAAAATGATCAAATTCTTATTAAAAGCACGAACCTTCTAAGAAAGTTCTTACTAAATTACTTTATTATTCCCAATTCCAACCGGACGTGATTGACTTTATATCTCATCTCTACAATCTATTACTTTACATCCTGTTGAATATATTTTCCTCATTTTTCAAGTAGTGTTTAACTATGATGACGTAGCCTAGCAAATATATTTATATTTTATGAGACAAAATATCATTTAAATATAAAGATTAGTTTACCTAATTGTATTTTTAATAAGATTTTGCCTTATTTTTTCTCCCCCTGATGTGTCAATATTAGTAGAATGCATTATTATTTGTTTTGGAAAGATGACAGACCTTTTAAATAAAAAGAAAAGTACAAGCAATAATCTTCTATCAAATCTTGCTAGACAAAAATATAAGGTTAAAAAATCAATCAGTAGTCTTCTTCTAAATAGCTTGACATAACCAAAGCCCCTCCGTCAACTTCTTTATGAAACTCATGCTTATCGTTACCATCATCATCTTTATCCTCATCAACTTTTTCCTCAATAACTTATTCAACATATATATGTGTATTAACCTTTCAGGTGCAAACTCTAACTAAACAGTCATGCAAAACCCTAACATCACCATTTTCTTTAAATGGACATAAGCCATTACAAAGTTCCATATGAGGAATCTCGTAAAAAAATTTCGGATACATTCGTAATACCAAGATATTTGATATACTTAGGCATATAAAAAACAACAAGAGTGTCAAGATCAACATTCGAGACCCTTGATTAAATCCCTCTAGCATATTCAACATGTATATCAATATGTGTAATGAATACTCTTTCATAATGTATAAACATATCAAATGGTTGATCCATATTCAATGTCTTACACACACATATAAATGCATTACTACAATATAACATTTAGTTAATAAAAATCATTACTAAAATAATACACATACTTGCAAACAGGAGGCATTACTAAAATATATCCTTTAATTAATACATTACTAACATCATTGTCATTTTTCAATGGACATAAGCTATTACTAAAATATAATACACATACAAGGACCACTCAATTGGACCACAACCACTACACCTAGGGATGACAATTTTGTCCCGCCCTACTTAATCCGCCCCTCCCCACTTTGCCCCAAGCGGGTTTTTCCCGCCCTGCAAAAATGGTAGGGCGGGGATGGAGCTTGATTTTAGTCCCACACTACAGGGCAAAGTGGGGATGGGTTTAGACTTTTTAGACCCAACTCGCCTTGCCCCGCCCAATCCCCACTCCACCTCACATTGATAAGGGTTAAATTATAAATTTCTCATACCCTAAAACTCTTCTATTTAAACAAACATATCTTCAACTAATTTTATTCTACCCAACAAGCTTTTTGCCTCTTTTTTTTTTTTTTTTCTCTCTAGCAAGGTTGGAAATAAGATACTAATTTTAACATTTTCTTTTGTCTTTATATACTATTGAATCATTGATTTTGTATTATGAGATTTTTCTTTTTGTTGTGATATTTTCTTGCTAAACACTTTAATAATCTTATTCAATTTTTGCTAAAAATTAGTTTGATTTGATGGGGTAAATTTATTTGTAATTTCAAGTATATTTTTATTAACGAATCTGGTTTTATTAAAAACAATTGTAATAGTTGTAGGCAAATTAACAAGAAGTAGAATTTTATGAGGTGGGGTGGGCTGGGGTGGGGCGAGGCTTCACGAGACCCCAGGGGGTGGAGATGGGGTAAGACAATTTTCTCCGTCATACAGGGCAAGGCGGGGATGGAATAAGACAAAACCATACAAGGCAAGGGCGAAAACCTAATCTTCGGACCCGTTCAGCCCTATTGCCATCCCTAACTGCACCCAGTAAGAGTTTGTTTGGGATGTCATGAAAAGTTTAGCTTATTTGAGATTTTAGCTTCTTCTTTGTATTATTTATGAGTCTCATTGTATTTTTTTTACTATTCATAGGTCTCATTGTACTATTCAACTAGTTTTTAACTTTTTTTTCACACTTTTAGTAAAAGATTTTCAATTTCAATTAAATAAGTTTAAATTATTCTCAAATAGACCTATATTTACCAATTAAACATGTGCATTACTTTACACCGTTCAACACACACAGCTCATCATCACCAAGAGGCTGGCCCACCAAAATGAAAGATCAACAAAGTAACCAGAGGTAGACAATACGCGACTAATTATATTAGAAACCATTGACAGCAAACTACTACAAAAATCCTTTAAAAAATCGGTCTCAATCAACAGTATCAAAGTGCTACAAAAACCCAAAAAAAAAATAGTCAAAGAGAGACAAGCTTCACCACACACACAGGGTACCAATAGTGAAGCAAATGAGTTTAAATCACAAACACATCTATCACCCAAATCTTTTACAAAAACCTCAATCTTTCAGTGCATCTAGCAACAAAAACTCCAACAAAAAATTTAAAAACCCACTTTACCCAACAAACAAAAACCCTGGCAAATCCAAATCCAACAATAGCAAGAAAAATCCAAAAAGAGAGAGAAAAAGAGCTAGAGAGAAGAGAAAGAGAACCTACTGATAACGTGGCTGTGCTGTTGCCACCGCCTTGGAGCTGACCTGGAGCCTTTGGCGGATTGACTCACAGTCTGGGTCGCAAAGCCGAGGAGATGATCTGGGTTCGTGGTTAGTGAGGAGCTGGGTTCGTGGTTAAGGGAGGTTTGGTTGTTTGGGGTTCACCGTGTTGAAAAGAGAGACGCCTTCATGGGTTGTGTTTTGGATTTTAGAGTTTGGCCTGAAATGGTGTCATTTAAGCTAGATGTTAGTGTTTTAACTTTAGGATGAAACAACGTAGTTTGATTGTGCCAGCTCTTCTCTTGGTTATAGTTGAAACTACGTAGTTTTGATGCGAATTTCGCAAAAATAAAACACATCAGCATGATGATGTGTTACTTAACAATAGAAACTGATTGCAGGAGATGAATTGCTAATAAAACCAAACTTTAAGGTGTAAAATCAAAATTCTAAAATATTGAGATCTAAAATCTAAACATCCCCAAATTTCAAGGGTGTAATTTGTGATTTACTCTAAAATTTAAATTCTCATTGTTTTAACTTTCAAAATATCAGAGAAAAAGGGTCACACAGAATTAATTATACCACCAATAAAAAAAAAAAAATTAATTCTACCATGTGTGTAATTAATTCTAAGATTTTTTTTAAATTTTTTTTTCTGGTTTACATTATCTTACACGTCCAGGACATTGTGGTCACCAAGAGTCATAACTTATTCAATCAATAGCAAGTGAAGTGTTGGACATAAGATTAGGCCAGTTTACACAGATCATTTGTCCTACTCTGAGTTACGCATTTTCCTACCATTTCGTTTTGATTTTTAGTGCAAATGAGATGCCAGATTGTATATGTTTTTTTCACAGTTACTAGTAATGGTAAACAAGAACACAGCTCTTCTTTCCATCCAAGTTTTTGTCTTTCCAAATTGGACACTTGTACTTGAATAGCTGTTGCCATCAAAGGTAACATGGATACAGTGAAAAATCTATGTCCCAACCATTTAGAGACAAAATATGTAAAAATAGACTATAAAAATATAATCAACAAGGAAAAATGGTGTAAAAACTAGTTGAATTGAAAAGGTCAACCCTTGAA
This sequence comes from Quercus tomentella, assembly GCA_028535165.1. NCBI lineage: Eukaryota > Viridiplantae > Streptophyta > Magnoliopsida > Fagales > Fagaceae > Quercus > Quercus tomentella. The sequence continues at coordinate 82,694,644 of JAPQVY010000156.1, forward strand.
GTCTAGGTAAGCTATCAAAATCAACACCTGGTTCAACATTCTGGTCTGGTTCGGTTTGTGCTCTGGATCAGCATGATCCAATTTGCGGTTTATGTCATGGGCTGGATCAGGTCAGATAAATCGATTCAATGCTGATGTGGTAGGAAGTTGCTCACATGGCAAATATGCCAATGTCATAGATGATGCTACATATTTAGGGCCCGTTTGGAATGAGAGGAAGGGAGGGAGAGTAGTGGGAAGTAGAGTAGAATTGGCTAAAAATAGCCTAATTTTTTACCAATTCTACTCTACTCTACTTCCCCTCCCTCCTCTTCAATCCAAACTGACCATTAAGTGGCACTAATCTTGACATGGCACTTTGTGAACATGAAACATGGTGTTTGGCATGTGGCTTCAGCGGACTTCTTTTAATAGAAATTTTTAAAGCTCTTCTTAACGTAATTTAACTCATTGTAATACATTAAAATTTTAATTTGAATACAAGAAAATGTCATGCAATGAGTGAAAAGTTTTCAAGCATCCATTGAAAAAAAAAAAAAAAGAACGAACACTCTTAGAAATTTTTTAGGACAAAGTTTAGCTAGAAAATTAGTTGTAGTCTAAGGTTAAAACTTTCTTTAAACAAATTAACACTACTACATATTTTGAAAATTTAACTATTGAATTGCATGTTCTTTACGCTCTTAATACACATGTCAAATTTTGTGCTAATTGGATATTATTTATTATATGATATATAAGCTTATATCTTATGCATCATTTTAAATTACAAAAACTATCAATTTAATCAATTTATTGATGACATAGTCACATAGCTATTGATCTTTAATTGTCTAGAAATTTTGTTAGTATAGAAGATATAAAAAGAAAATGTAATTCAATTGAGGATTTATCAAAATTCACCTTCCAATAAAAAGATATTGAATAAGGTTGTAACTTTAAACTACAACAAATATTATAGCTAAACTTTGTCCAATTTTTTATTACTGAATAATACTAATATCTTAATGCTACAATCAAAGTTTTTTTTTTTTTTTTTTTGATAAGAAATCACTAAGTTATATTGGAAAGCAAAAGGAATTTCTATTGTGACTAGTAAACTTCATTTGCATTAAGCACCAAATTAGGAAATTTTCCTAATTTCCTTTGCATTAATTTATACCTTTCCACATAAGGGCTAGATTACTACTCTTAAAAAATCTCTAAACTAAGGAGATAAAGCCTTTTTTTTTTTTTTAATTGTGGAAATTATAAAAACAAACTATAAAAGCTTAATTAAAATAAAATTTTAAACCTTATATTTCTTCCTACCTCAACATGAAATTATAAGATACTTTTTTTTAAGCATCACATTACACGTACTTGATATAAAAACACTTGAAGTCCCTACAATGATTGCAATTAATATTAATAATTCCAGTCCTTTTTAGTACAACATGAATACGATGTATATAATCATTTACATACTTACTCTAATTCTGGAATGACTTCTAACTCTTGGTTTAGATGTCTTGTAGGAATACTTACATTGACTCTTGTTGAGCCTGTAGAGGCAAAGGGATTAGGAGGCAGGGTTAACTTATTTCCTTCTCCCTCCAACATTTGAACCACAGCTTTCATGGAAATGTATTCCTGATTTAGTACAAACCTTATTCCTTGTTTAAAAAAAAAAAAAAAAAATTCTTAGAAAAGATGTTATCAAAATATTAGTTACTACTTTTAAATTACTTTAAAAGGTAAGTGATTATAATATAATCTATTACTATGATTAACCATATATTTCTATTTTCACCACATGCGTTGTTCACTCCACATGTATAAGTGCTTATGGGGTGTAAAGGATAAGGGGTGAGATTCAAATCTCTTAGGAAAGAGTTTCACATATATATATATACACTTGAATTAGGCAAAAATAAAATTTCTCTCTTGTATATAAAAAATGATTTTTTCTTTTAAAAAATTATATGTTTCTATTATAGGCTATTTACTATTCATTTGATTTTATAGTTAAATCAAATTTTTTTAAAGCAAATTAATTAGTAATATTTAAAACCCCATTTAAGTGATTGCTAGTTATTCCTTCTTTCTAAAGTTAAATCCCATTCTGACTTTCACTTGGATGAAATTTTTTGATGCTATTAGTATTATCAATTTCCATAAAATGCCAAATTGATGTAATTTGTGGGATTACGTCAATTGTGTCCTTTTTATTTCCCTGCTTTACTTATTTCATCATTAGTAACATATTTAGAAAATTTAATCTCCCTACGCACCCTCGTGTTATTTCATGAAGGGTGCTTTGGGACTCATGGATAGGACATCTACCTCCTAAAATACAATGATTAAAAACATGCAAAAAAAAAAAAAAAAAAAACCAACAATCTCCATGCATATCGAACATAATTGCAGTGGTGGCTCTAAATGCAAGTTAGGGTTCCATGCATATCGAACATAATCGCAATGGCAACTCTACATGCAAGTTAGGGTGGTCACAGGACCACCCTAACTTGCAAAAAAAATGTATATATACACTTGTCAAAAAAATATTATATGCTAAACTAACTTATTGTAACTACTCCAATAAAAATTTTGAACACCCTAACTTGAGAATTACAAAAATTTGGGTTCAACAAAAATAAGAGTAGTGCTACTACATTCATAACATTTTCAGAATAATTTTACAAAAAATTTAATGTAGTAAGCTGTTATTAATTCTAATTTGGGCCAAATACTAATATTATTTTTTTACCCACCAATAACAGCTTTTTGCATAAGATTTATTGTAAAAATGACATGGATGTAGCATTACTCCAAAATTAATTTTGCCTCCAAAAATAATTCTTAATCCCTACTTTTTTTAAAGCTTAAATAACAACAATAAATATAAGCAAAAATAACAACAAACATAAACCAAACAAAAACAAGACAAGACCAAACAACAATGGTGGCTCTATGAATTTTTTTCTAGGGTATTCCTCAAGAAACATAAATTACATAATCTAATAAAAAGAAAATTTTATATATTGACAACAACAATAAAAAAACACGCAAACACATAAAGTTTTATAACATAAAACTTGTGGAGTTCAGTTTTAGTTGTTGTTAGTGTTGTTGAACAGGGATGGACAGCAATGGCTAGGGAGAGTAAGTGAGTTTCTTATTTTCTTTTTGCCTTTAGGTTTGATTTAGTTTTAGTTTAAATTGTTTAATGACTTGTGAATCTGTGAGGCACTGAGGATTTAAAAAAAAAAAATATTTGTTGAATTAAAAACGTAATTGTGTTGGTGTTAGAGTAGCGATAGTCTTAGTCTGAAATGAGATTAATCTTGTACTGGGCTTTTCTATTGGCATTTGGTTTGAGCCTTGTTAGTGGCTTTATTATAATTTTTTTTCTCCAAATTTTCATTCAAGTTTTTTTTTTTTTTTTTTTGGGTTTTTTCCGTAGTTTTTTGGTTGGACCGAGATTCGACCAATGGTCAAACCGGTGACGTCATAAATAATATAATTAATAAAATTTTAAATTATATAAATAAAAATATAATAAATTTATTAGTAATAATATGATAGAAAAATGTAAAAACATAATATTTAGTGACACTTTTCGTGTAAATTTAATCAAATTTCCTTAGAATGGACAATCAGAGGTTTAATTATAATCATAAAAATAAAAAGTTTATTATATATATATATATATATATATAATGAATTAATTGAAGTTATATAAAAATTAAGTAACTTTTTAAGTTTATTCACTTAATTAACGAAAACTACTATTTTTTTCTAATCAAAATTATCGGAAAAAGAAAAAAGAAAAGTAGTTATACAATGAAAAAAACTAAATTTACGTGACTTTGACTAATTAGCTATATAATATATATTATAATATTTGTGAGAAAAGTAGTCGTACAATAACTGTGGGGCCAGGGAACTTATGATCCGGCCCACGCTCTACTAGGGCCCGAGGCCTGTGCCGAGGAGGGTATTTGCCGAGGACGAATAGGGAAAAGCCGAGATGCCGGGGGCACAGCCGAGGATGACCCTGTCCTCGGCACTCCAAGACTTCAAAGGGAAGAGCAACATCTCGTTAAAGGCTGCCCCCAAAAAGCCCCCTGAAGGAGATGCGAGTAGAATGGAACCTACGTGGGGGTACAGTGCGAAACTGGTTCAGGGTAAATACGTCCCCTTCGCATTAAATGCACCCGCCAACGTCCTAACCATATTAATGAGAAAAGACGCCTGGACAGGGTGACTTCGATCATCGCAACTAACAAAAAGCAAGGGGGGACAGCTGATGGGACGGGTACTGAAGTAGGCACCTGCCTGATCAACAAGTGGAGGGCTAAGATCAACCAAGAAGGGCTATATAATGTAAAGGTTGATGCGCCAAAGAAGAGGCTGAGAAAAAAGGCCAAGAACCAAAGCCTCCCAGACCGCCTCAAGGAGAAAGACTCCTCGAGCGAACACGGCCTAATTCTGTATGAACTAAACGACTAACCCTCGTCCAGTGACGAAGGCCTGGCCTTTCAAACCCACGCTCTATAAGTGATATTGTTTGGGCCTTTTTTACGTGCGAACCCAACATTATTATGGGTCGTTACTAATTGTGTCCTTACAATTGGTGCCGTCTGTGGGAAAGGCTTGTGTGTTGCCACGAGCGGTGGGTTGAGACAGTCCTCCTATCATCTCCAATAGCCGGATGTAGTGTTCTAGCGTAAAGTTCCATTAGGGGCTACGTTTCTCCACTAGGGGCTGCGCTTCGTAGCGTCAGCAGCACGGATGGTTCTAGGGGCTTGGTCGAGGAGCTAATCCCCCTAAACCAAGGTCCCATGCCATAACTGAGGGGTTAATTCCCCCAAATAACTCAAACCTATGGGGAAACCAACTACTTAAAAAATCGATTTTTGGACAGAATCAAGGTATTGCGTGGTCCTCGGACTCAAACCTATGGGGAAACCAACTACTTAAAAAATCAAGTTTTGGACAGAACTAAGGTATTGCATGGTCCTCAGACTCAAACCTATGGGGAAACCTACTACTTAAAAAATCAAGTTTTTGGACAGAACCAAGGTATTGCATGGTCCTCGGACTCAAACCTATGGGGAAACCAACTACTTAAAAAATCGAGTTTTGGACAGAATCAAGGTGTTTCATGGTCCTCGGACTCAAACCTATGGGGAAGCCAACTACTTCAAGGAAATATGGATACTAAGTGGGACCTAACAGTACATGTGACATCTCGGATGATGCCTATATCTCCATTGAATGAGGTTCAGACATGAGTTCAAGGCTCTATAGGTGCAGGTAAGCTAACATTCCGAAACATGATTCTAAATATATCGCATGCACAACCATTCATACATGTTAAGATAATTAGTTCAAAAATCATAAACAATAGTAAGTATCGACGAGGGCAACTAACAAGTAACCAAAAGGAAAGAGGAAGAAAAGAATTTCATATGGGTGTTCAACAGGTTCAAACTACCAGCAGACTACAAAGTTTTCAAAATAAAAAAGAAACTAGTTAGTCATTAAACTAAAACAAATACAGAGGCTGGCCGGGGTTTCTACTTCTTCAATTCTGTGTCGGCCACATCCTGGGAAGGCGGAACAGGACCAACTTCGACGCCCTGGAGGACAGTCCCTTCAGGGGAAGACTGAGCAGGATCGGTGTTGGTACTCTTGGGGACCACAGCGAGGGGAATTGCTTGCAGGGGTTGGGCAAGTATGGCTGGCTCTTCGGCATCAGCGATCTGAGCGCCGACCACAGGCTCGGCATCCTCTTTGGGTACCTTGGGATCCATACGCTCCAGTGCTTCTATCACATCCTGAAGCTCTCCCCCTTTAAGCGACTCGCCAGGAGGGACGTCGACCTGTGCAGCTTCTGACTGAGTGACCCCTCCCTCGTGTTGGTCGCTCATAGCCTCGAAGCTGGTGGAGGCAGCCTCACGGATGGCTGTAAGGTAAAATATGTTCTCCGCTTTCCACAAATTAGACAAAGCATCCACCCCAACTCGCTTCAAGGCCTCTTCCCAAACCTGGGAGCAGTATAGCCTGCATACTCCGGGAATTTGGGCTTTAAGGGAGGCTTGGGTTTCAGCAACCCCCGCGTTGTAACCCTCATCCTCAGCCGTTTCCTTGGTAGCCTCATCCTTGTTTCTGGCAAATTCAACCTCCCGCTTGGCCCTTATGGCTTCGTCTCGGGCATACTCCGCCACGCCTTTATCATTCTCTGCCAAGATCAGCCTCTTTTTTAAATCACTGATCTGCTCCTTGGCTATTTGCAACTGATCCTCGGCTTCGAGTAAACGTTTTGTCTGTTCCTCGGCCTGTTTTTGGGCGCCATCTAAACCCGCCGAGGCACTATCCCTATCTCAGATAGCTTCCTTTAAGGCGACCTTGGCCTTGGCGAGGTCATCCTCGGAAGCTTTAAGGGTCCGCGTGGCCTCTAGGCGCTTGAAGCGTTCATTCTCGACCGCCTTACTCTACTTGTTCACTTCCTCCTCCATCCTATAGGTGGCCTGGAGAGCCTGTCAAGTGAGATAAATACATCGTGAATAACAGACCAGGAGCAAGAGTTAATAAAGTTTTAGGTTTCAGGAGTCTTACCATGCCCAAGTACCTCTTCGTACTGAGGAAAACCTCCTGCATCCTCATTTTCTTCAACTCATCCACATCGGTGGGAAGTAGCATGGTTCTCCCTAATGCGTCTGCCACATAACCACCCTCGCCATCTCCAAGGTCCCTCATGGACGCGGTTTCCAGCAGTGGCCCCCCGTGGAGCATTGGGGCGGGAAGCCAGGCGCTTGGCAAGGATTGGGCCTCGATCCCCTTTCCCTTGCTTTGGGCAGATTGGGCTTCGGTCTCTTTACCCTTGCTTTGGTGCCCAATCTTCAATTGTTTCACACGCGGGACTTCCTCCCTCTCCTTAGAAGGTTGGGATTTTCCCCCATCCATGGTTTCCTTGCCCTTGGGACTCCTCTTTCTCTTTGAGTCAGTGGTCTCCGGCCGAGGAGGCAGAGCTGGTTGGGGAGGAACAGGAAGTTTGGGGCGGGGAGATTGTGGCTGTGACTTTGTGGAGGATGATCTAGTCTGGATAGTCTAGGGCTGAGGTGGTGGGGACGGAGCGCTGGACTGCGGTGTTCCCTGCGCACCCTTCCCCGGTTGACCCTCGAGGAGGTCGAATAAGCTGGTCGGGGGCTTTCTCTTAAGTCACATCTCGACTTGGGAAGATGTGCCTACTGATGACAATTCCGCCTCGGACAAGGCCGGGTCACCTATATCACCAGAAGGATCCTCGGATTGGTCGGCTAGGTCAAATACCCCAAATCCCTCCACGGACTGATCTAACTCGGCTTCGTCCTCCGCTACTTGATGAGATGAGGAGAGGTCCACCAGTGGGATGCCCTCTGGGACAGATGATCTTTCGGAGATTAAAAATCCTGACTCGACCACGGTAATTTTTGGAAGTCGAGGACGGCTGGCGCTGATCACGTGCCTAGGGTCGGCAAATGACTTCTGAAGGGGAGCGTACCCTAATATTTTGTGAGCGGCTCGAACTTGACCATCTCCGTCATTTAGTCGAACCCTCTCGTCTCTCGTCTTCATGTAGTAGGATTTCCCCTTCAAGTTTTGGAGATTATAGCACCAATTCACGTCGTGGTGGGTCAATCTTAGCCCCATCTTTTCGTTTAAAGCATCCACACAACCCAGAATCCTAAACATGTTGCCGGTGCACTGGGTGGGGGCTAATCGGAAGTGCCTGAGGTAACCCTTCGTTACCAGCCCCATAGGGATTCTCATGCCCCCCTCTACAAAGGCGAGGACGGGAATTACCACCTCGCCCGTTTCCCTCAGATAGTATCACTCCCCCATCTTACAATGCCTCAGACTTACATTGGGAGGAATCCTGTAATCGGCGATGAACTTTTTCATCGCCTCCTCAGTATCGACTAATTTCCTCAATCTCAATTTAGCCATCTCTACGATTTACTAAACAAACTCAACCAGCGACGGGAGAAGAAAGGGAACCAAAGAAAAATAAACCCAGAAAAGAAAAAGCACGAGTTAATGGAGGTAGGGAACTTACAGAAAAGAGGAAAGACGCTTCGAATAGGCTTTTTGTGTTGGAGATAGACTTAAGTTTGGACGAAAGTTTAGATGAACCCAGGGTATACGCGCTAGAACTCTTAAGTGCAAAACTGAAGAGACAAATCTGTTCCAAAAATCATTTATGCTTCCTATTGAGAGTAACTATACGCATTTTCCCGCCCATAAAGGTCAAGGAATCCCCACCATTAGATCTCCATCATGCCGTAGAACGTGGGAAACACAGAGCCGCCCGCATTTAATGAGGCCACGTTTCACCTTCCAAAGGCTCCAGGAACGTGTCTCGGGCAGACAAAAAGTCTCGGGAACCGATAGGTGATAAGGATTGACAGGCATAGACAGATATCTGATGTCATCAAAACCCTCCTATCCGTCTGAGGAGTCGGATAGCAGGATTTTGAGGGGCTATTGTGGGGCCAGGGAACTTATGATCCGGCCCACGCTCTACTAGGGCCCGAGGCCCATGCCGAGGAGGGTATTTGCCGAGGACGAATAAGGAAAGGCTGAGAAGCCGGGGGCACAGCCGGGGATGACCCTGTCCTCGGCACTCCAAGACTTCAAAGGGAAGAGCAACATCTCGTTGAAGGCTACCCCCAAAAAGCCCCCTGAAGGAGATGCGAGTAGAATGGAACCTACGTGGGGGTACGGTGCGAAATTGGTTCAGGGTAAATATGTCCCCTCCGCATTAAATGCACCCGCCAACGTCCTAACCATATTAATGAGAAAAGACGCTTGGACAGGATGACTTCGATCATCGCAACTAACAAAAAGTAAGGGGGGATAGCTGATGGGACGGGTACTGAAGTAGGCACCTGCCTGATCAACAAGTGGAGGGCTAAGATCAACCAAGAAGGGCTATATAATGTAAAGGTTGATGCGCCAAAGAAGAGGCTGGGAAAAAATGCCAAGAACCAAAGCCTCCCAGACCGCCTCAAGGAGAAAGACTCCTCGAGCGAACATGGCCTAATTTTGTACGAACCAAACAACTAACCCTCGTCCAGTAACCAAGACCTAACCTTTCAAACCCACGCTCTATAAGTGATATTGTTTGGGCCTTTTTACGTGCGAACCCAACATTATTATAGGTCGTTACTAATTGTGTCCTTACAATAACAATGTGTCAGGTAAAACAAAAACTAAAAGTTAAGCCGTAATATAGGCTTAAAAGAATATAAAAGCATGTGGTTTTTTTTTTGCTTGAAAGACCCTAATATATTGTTAAGTTACTCAAATTATGGACCAAAATTTAATTTTATTGGCATAAAAAAAATTCAAGGTGTTCCCAAAAATTTTTTTGAAGGTAGATAAATATAAAATTTTAAATTATTATGTATAATTTTTTTTTTTTTTTTTTTTTTTTTTTTAGGTAAGGGTGGTCCTAGGACCAACCGGCCATAAGGTGGCATCGCCCTTGCCAAACAACAACAAGTGAAAAAATTATTCAACAAAAAGCCTATTATAAAACAAAAAGATAAAATTTGTAACTCGTTCAACCTATTCAATAAAAATAATTTCTAATTTCATTTTTCTTAAAAAAAAATGGTCCCAATAAAAATATTGCGGTAATTTAAATTTCTTAGTGACCACTCTAAAAAGAATTCCAGAAACCACCATTGCATAATCGTGTTCGTGTCTCCCTTTCTCAGAATATGATTCCATGCATGAAAAAAAAAATAATTAAAATGAAATGAGGGACATCTATTTATAGAAACATTTACACCTATTCATAAAAGGTGAGATAATGAACAAATACGTTGTTCCACTTCATTTTGGATACTTACAGTAAACAAATCTATATATTACTAAAAGCTGAAGCGTAGCGTTTAATGCTACTGCTCTCACATTGAGCCACATCAGCTACCACGTCATTTTTTTTTTAAATATAATTTGTCCTACAATTTTAAAATGGATTTTACAATTTTCAGCCCTATAAATGCACCTCACTACTTATTTATTTACTTCCACTATCATCCTATAATAAATCTAGCCCACTACTTATTTATTTACTTCCACTATCACCCTATAATAAATCTATATAATTAATCCAGCTCACCTCTTATTTATTTAGTTCTACTATCAAGCCCAACCCAAAATCTTTTCAGTTCAGTTTTAGGGTTTTGTGTGAGCCTTTTCAGCTTAAAGGAGGAAAAAAAAAACAAAAAACAAAAAAAAACAAAAACAAAAACAACGTTGAAACCTTTCAAGCTTTAGGTTTTTTTTATTTTTTTTATTTTTTTTATTTTTTAAATTATTATTATTTTTTTCTATAATTGTTTTTAACATTTATTTTTTTAATATTTACACTTCTCCAACCTTTCTCTCTCCCTTACCATTTCATCTCTCCACTACTTCTTTAATCTTTCTCCCTCCCTTACCTTTTCATCTCCCCCTCCTTACCTTTTCATCTCCCCACTACCCTCTACATTAATATCATTCTTCCTCTTTCCCTTCATCTTCCTTTATTTTTTTTTCTTCTTATTTACACCCTCTTACTATAAATTTGTTACTATCTCTTCTATTCTATCCATAGTTTTCCCTCACAAAAAAAAAAAAAAAAAGGTTCTCTCTCTCCCTCTCTCTCTCTCTCTCTAAATTTTTTGGTGGATTTTTTTTTTTTTTTTTTCTTGTATCTCCACTTTAGGTTGATAATTTTTTATATTCTTTAAAACTCTATTTTGGGTTAATGCAATTTAGTTTTGTTTTTTAAATTGTTGTTATTGTTTTTTATTTATTTTTTATTCTCTTTGATTGTTAAATGTTAACCTATTGTGTTCTAAAGAATTAAATATAGCATATAAGAATATAATATTATTCTATTACATAGCATGATTTGCATAATTTGGTATTTATTCTGTTACATAGCATGATTTTTTATGGTGCTCAATTTAGATATTAAACTATGAGACTTTACTAATTTTTGTTTATTTTCTAATATTTTGTGGTGGACAAAGTACTCTTAATAGTTGTATTAGAAGTACTCTATAATGTCATTCATTTAAAGAAAAGTAAAGGTTAGCCAAACGAAAATAATTGAATAGATGACAAATTTTAACTTTTGCAATTTTATTTTTATTATAATTATTTTATAACAATGCATGTATAGAAATTTAATTCTTAGATTTTGCTAATAATTTTTTATTTGATAAGATGTTTTGGGTGGCCAAAATTATAATTCCTACAAAGAAAATAACCTTAATAGATTATCAAAAACAAAATTTTATCCTAATATTGGTTCAATTAATCATTGTTAAATTTTATTAATTTTTTTTAGTTTACGTTTTTTTGGTGTATTGGATTGTTCCTTTATTACATTTATGATTGTTCCTATAATAAATAAAAATATAATTATGAAATACATTACTTATTATTAGATTAGTTTAAATTGTAAAAAAAAAAAAAAATTAATAAAACCACCATAAAAATAATTATCACGAGCAACACGCGGGTTCGCGGCTAGTACTAAATAAATATTGATTAGATTCTAATCAGGTTTGGTGACCCAGCCTAATAATCAACTTACTTTATATATATATATATATAGTTTTATTAATATCATTACTATTATTATTACATATTTCGAAAATCTAACCATTAAATTGCATGTTTTTTTCGTTCTTAATACACATGTCAAATTTTGTACCAATCAGAAATTATTTACTATATAATCTATAATTATATTTTATGCATAATTTTTAACTACAAAAAATTGCAATTTAAACAATTTATTGACTTTTCTAAATTAAAAAAAAAAAAAATTCTAAAGAAAATGTTTAAGTTTTTTATCCATACACGTGTCAGACATGGAACTGGAGGAGTAAAAGAATCTTGGACAAAAGGACTTGAAAAATAACATTGTTCAGCGGAGGAGGAACTTCCTCTTCTTTCTTTTATTTCTTCTAGAGTGCGTGAGAAAGTAGAAAGCATATCTTTGCTGAAACTTTCAAATGGTTATAACTTATGAATACCAACACACCATTTTGAATCGCAATTCTTTCAAACTGTCTCTCTCTCTCTCTACCAATTCAATTATGTCAATCTCCCAGAATTTTTTGTCCTGGATCAATATGCAGAAGCACTAAATTGATACAAGTAAGCTTCAAAGAATTTTAGCATCTAAATATGTAATTGCAATTTATGGTTTTGTATTCGTAACTTTTTTGTTAAAGATTTGAAACAAAAGCAAGCATTCTACTAAAAAAACAATAGTTTAATTGTTATAGATTTGTATGTTTTTGTTAGTAACTAGTTATCGTGCTTGTTAATTCTGTCATATGCTACAGGTCGAACAGCTGTTGTATTGTAATTAACCAATTTGATTACTTTGTTCTTAGAGTATAAAAAAAGATTATAACTTGTTTTCCTAATATATGAAAATTAGATATTTTCTTGTCGGATAACTATATATTGTCAGAGCAGCAAGCTGAAAACACTTCCATTTCAATGGCTTCAACTTCAACGTCTTCATCCTCTTCACAAAGCTCATCCATCTTGGATGATCCATCAAATCCCCTGTACCTGCACCATGAAGAAAGCCCTGGTGCTATGCTTGTGTATCAACCTCTCATGGGAGAGAATTACCCAACTTGGGCGAGATCAATGCGAATGGCATTGATTGCCAAGAACAAGTTGGGGTTTATTGATGGCACATTCACTCTCTCATCTCCAATGGTCAAAACACCATCAACAATTCAAGCTTGGATTCGCTGCAACAAAATGGTTGCTTCATGGATCCGCAATTCTGTTTCTCAAGAAATTGCTACAAGTATAATCTATAGGGACACTGCTCTTGAAATCTGGAACAATCTCAAGGAGAGACTTTCACAAGGAAATGGACCACGGATTTTTCAATTACAGAAGGATATTGTTGGTATAACTCAAGGAAAATCATCAATGACTTCATATTTCACTCAATTGAAGGTTTTATGGGATGAATTGCAAAGTGTTCGACCTTTTCCAGTGTGTTCTTGTGGATCTTGCACGTGCAACTTAGGTCAAAAACTCAGTGATCTTCAACATCAAGATTTAGTGATGCAATTCTTAATGGGTCTTAATGAATCCTGTTCTCAAGTTAGCGCACAAATTCTGTTGATGGATCCTCTCCCATCCATCAATGAAGTGTACTCTTTATTGATTCAAGAAGAAAGGGAATGCAGTGTGGAAAAAAATTTAGATCTTGCAGGAAACAACAATAACAAGAACTCTAAGGGGAAAAACAATTCCACCTGCAATCACTGTGGAGTGATGGGTCACACTGTTGAGAAGTGTTACAATATCTATGGCTACCCTCCTAGCTTCAAGCCAAAGGGAAAGAAGTCCACTGTGGTACACCAAGTCAATCTTCAAGATGAACAAGTTGAAAAGAATTCTACTTCTGCCTCTACTTCATTTTCATTCACTCAAGAGCAATGCCAACAATCCTTGGCTGTGCTGGGAACTCAAATTCAATCAGTCAATTTTGATTTTGCTAATAATGAAGTTCACATGGCCAACAATGTAACTCAGCCAGCCACTCACTCCACTTTTATGGCAGGTAATTTTCCTTTTTGGCAGAACTGTCATAGTCCTTATTTCAGTTGCGAATTGAGGCATTTGATATGTTCTGAAATAGTGGTTAATACTTGTGTTATGGATGCTAGGGCTACAAATCACAATGTACGTTCTATTACTCTACTTATCATAATCACATTTTTTAAGCATTATGTTGAGGAACTACCAAATGGTGAAATGGCTATGGTAACTCACATAGAATCTATTAGATATTTTAATGAAATAGAGTTTGGAATATATAATTTGATGTGAGAGTTTTTGAAAAGTGGGTAAGTAAAATAAAAACAGTAAGTTCTTGTGCTAAAAATAGACAGAAACTATTGTATGAGTTGATATGGATGCTCTTAATCTTCTCTTGAGATAATTGATATTAGTTTTTTTTTTTTTTTTTATTAATTTCTTTGCAAGAAGATGATAGTATATATGTTTTGCCAATGATTTATGCATTTCTTATTTCTTTTTTTTTTAAAAGAAATAACTGAAAATGCTGAAATCAGAAATAAATACTATAATCACAATAAATGCAATGCTCTGATCAAAATTCTGGTGTTCGCACCACAATGTCTCTCCTTCTCAACCAACTTTGTTATTAAGTGACTATCTGGCAGCCCTTCATATGGATTCAATCCAGTTTTTCATGAATAAATTAAACAGATAGAAATAGATTGCCATGAGGGACAAGGTACAAGCTGGGACTATAATATAAAGCTACTTCATGTTGGTATATTCATCGCTTTTCTCTAAGATGGTTGTGATCAAATCTATGCTCCCATACTCCATCATGAGGGTGAGTGTCAAAGAATTGAAACAAAGCAGTAAGCATTCTGCTGAATTTCTTGTACAGTGCATAAACGAAAGTAGTTTAATTGTTATAGTTTCCTATGCTACAGGTCATATGGTGTACACTTTTTGTTATTTAGTAATTGTAGTGTTTGCCACATGCTTATTGGTTACACTGTAACCAGTTTGACCAGTTTGATTACTCTGTTTTTAGATTATAAAAACAAAGTTTTAAATTCTTTTGCTAATTAAATGAGAATTAGATATTTTCTTATCATATTTTGATATTTTTGGTTACAGAATTTGTTGCCAACAACAGCTCAGACCCTTGCAGTTGGAAAAGGAATGCAACAACAAACTTTATTCCAAACTTCCCTAGGCAGCTTTCCATTGCATCACTCTTCCCAGCCTACCACTCTGACACTGAAACTGATGCTAGTTCAGAATCCAACGAAATACCTCCAAAATTAGCTCTTTATTCCAATTCCATAATGTCATCCTTCCCACCAGCTAGGTCTCAATCAGACAGTAGTAATTCTGAAAGCCCCATACACCCAATCCGAAAAGTTACCTTCAAAGACTTGTTTGAGTTTCGTAAGTGGAAGAGCAGTAATAGTGCAGAATCTAATGGAGCACCTCCAAAATTCTCTCATTCCAAAAAAAAATCCATTCTGTCATTCTTTTCCACTGCCAAGTCACGAACAAACAATTCCAAAAATGATAAGACAACTCAGATAATTCCTAGACGCACACTCCTAACAACAAGCTTCAAAGACTTGATAGGAATTGTGGGTAAGAAAGAATTTCCTTTGCAAATGCTACTTGAAGCCACCAACAACTTCTCAGAAGATCACAAGATTGGAACAGGTAGCTTTGGCTCAGTCTACCGTGCCACTTTAAATGATGGCGGAGTAGTGGCTATTAAGCGAGCTGAAATTTCAAAGTCTAAACCATATGAATCATATGTGAACGATTGCGAGTACCATGACAATGATTTCCTAAGTGAATTGGAAGCTTTGTCCCGCCTTAGTCACAAGAATCTTGTTCACTTATTGGGATTTTGTGAGGATGATAATGAGTATGTATTGGTCTTTGATTACATGAGAAATGGTATCCTTCATGACCATCTTCATAAGCTTCCAAGTACTCCTCTAATGTCATGGGTTACCCGGATTAAAGTGGCACTAGACATAGCTAGAGGCATTGAGTACCTGCATGTATATGCAGTTCCACCAATCATACACCGCAATATCAAGTCGTCTAACATATTATTAGATGCCACATGGACTGCCAAGGTGACTGATTTTGGCCTATCTTTGAAGGCCCCCATGGACGCTGAGTCACCCCTTTCGCTTCTTGCAGCAGGCACTGTTGGTTACATGGACCCTGAGTACTATAGGCTTCAACAGTTGACCACTAAAAGTGATGTGTACGGGTTTGGAGTAGTATTGCTAGAAATGTTGTCCGGGTACAACGCAATTCATTCGGATGAAAATGGTGTGCCACGGAATGTCGTTGATTTTGTAGCGCCATACATCGTCCAAGGTGAAATTCAGAAGGTTTTGGACCCAAAAGTACCACCACCTACCCCATTTGAAATTGAGGCAGTGGCATATGTTGGGTACCTAGCAGTAGATTGTGTAAGTCCTGAAGGTTTAAATCGCCCCTCAATGACTGAGATTGTAAAAAGCCTACAAAGAGCCTTAGACGCATGTTTGGATCTAGATGCTGAATAGTGTTCATTTCATGATTAGTTTAACTGTAGTTAAACCAACTGAATGTTAACATTAATGTTAGGTGGCGTGGTAGATGGATGTGTTTGTGGCATTCCTCGCAGTGGAGGTGATGAAGCTACCGGCCAAATATAAATAACTTGACATTAATAGTTTTCATCTGTTTATGATAGTTCTGAATCCTAATGCAATCTTTAATGTTAATGAATTTTCCTATTTGTAGATTTGATTGATTTGCCTTTTGTTGTGAGGTTTGTGGGTTCAACGGGCTCTGTGGATTGGGAGATACCTTATTGGTTAGTTGGATAAATTTGCTCTTTGGAGATCTATTTTGGTTGATTCAAGCACATTCTTTATCTATACTACTCAATGTTATTAGTTGTGAGGTTCAAATTATTTTTGTGGGGATAACTGACCGGGAAGTCCATACCAATATACACGTTGGGTCAAGGGCCCAGTCCAAGAAAGAACCCCTCCTCGGCCATGGGAAGAATCCCTCCTCAGCCAACGGCCTATCACTGAGAGTGGCACTCCGGGTCACTCCATGGAATAAGAAAAGTACTAAAACAGAAAATGACAAGGGAAATAATAATAATATCTAAGGGAAAAGCTGTCATTATTGCATTCAGTGCCTTGTACCTGACATAGCCATACTTTCCTGCCTTTACAACCACTCCCAACAACTTGGAGGAAGGACTGATAGGACAAGTATCAGCACTAGGAACCCAAATCGGGAGGAAGGAAACTAATATAAAAGGGGGTGAACGGAGGCAGTAAGGGGGGGGGGGGGGGGGGGGGGTTGAAACCCCTATCACTCAAAGGGCACTAGAAAAAGCTCTTCGGACTGTGCCGAGGACCAATCGTCTTTGATAAACTCAATTCATCCTTGCTTGACTGTGATAAACACCATATTAACTGTTATCCATGCACTGAGGCCTAGCTCTTTGATCCACTCTCTACAAATTTATTGTACATGGTTCACAAGTCCAAGATCTCATACATCTTGGGCTTGGGCTGCAAAACGTGACCCAACAATTTTAATTGCCATACAAAAGAAAAATTAAAGACATTATAGGTTGATTTCAGTGGCATCCTTCTCCTAAGTATGATTACTTCATTCAATATTATGAGACCTGCGATTCAATTAGTAATTTCAGCATATATAATTTTCTGTTCTATATACTTTGAATCTCACCCTAATTCATTCTGGCTTGAGGCATATATTTAATGTCAGTGTATGTCACAAAACTTTTAAAATGTTGAAATATTTTTTTATACTTTTTTTTTTCCAGTAATTAAAACATTTTGAACAGCTCAATGACCAAGTAGAAACTTTTCAAAGTATAAGGATTAAATTGAAAACAACTCCTAAATATAGAGATAAAAAAGGAGTTTTACTAAAAATAAATTATTAAATTTTGTGATAATTTTTAATTTATATTTTAAAATTTTGATATGCTCCCCTAATGTTAGGCATCATTTTTGAGGAGGCAAAAAAACAAAAAACCCTTCTTTCTATGTTTGGTGTTGATATGTCCATTAAGTGTTGCCTAAGTCTATCACATATGTTAATTGGCCCAATGATATCATGCCACATCGGTTTAATTATTAGATATAATTAAATTACCTAAAAACTTTAAAAATTAAAAAAAAAAAAAAATCTCACAAATCTAATATACTAAAATAAAATAAAATAATTTTGTTCTTTCTTTTCAAATATTTTTTAGAATAACGATTCTTGGATGAATAAACCGCAATCTTCTACGCCCAAAATCTTTTCCACTTTAATTACATTACAAACAAGAAATCAATTTACAGAAGTTGTTTGAAAGAACTAACAAGATTTGACAAAGATAAAGAAATTTAAAATTTAAATCAAGATTTGACCAAGATAAAGTTAAAAAAAAAATTAAAAAAAAAAAAAAAAAAAAAACCAACAAGCTTTACCAATCAATCGCCTCTCAAATCCTCTTCCAAATTGATCTCTATACACAACCTTCGCCAAAATCTCTTAACCAATTTAAACCTCAATCCCTAAAATTTCGTTCTTCCTCAACCTCTCAGCATTCAGCAGAACACCACCACCATTTCTCACTAACCAAACAGAAACCAATTGAGAATTTTCTTGGAGTTCAAATAGGATCTAATCTAGCCAATAACTTGAAACACATGAGCATAAACGACAATTGTTTAATTGTTTTAGTTTCCTATGCTACAGGTCATATAGTGTACATTTTTTTGTTAGTAAGTAGTTATAGTGTTTGTCACGTGGTTATTGGTTATATTGTGTAATCAATATGATTACTCTGTTTTTAAATTATAAAAACAAAGTTTTGACTTCTTTTGCTAATAGAAGAGAATTAAATATTTTCTCATCATATTTTGATATTTTTGGTTGCAGAATTTTTGCCAAAAATAGCTCAGACCCTTGCAGTTAAATAAGGAATGGACCAACAAATCCAAATCCAAACTTCCCTAAGCAGCTTTCCATTGCATCACTCTTCCCAGCCTACAACTCTGACACTGAAGCTGATACTAGTTCAGAATCCAACGAAATTCCTCCAAAATTAGCTCATTATTCCAATTTTATAATGTCGATTTTTTTTAGCCAGATCTCAATCAGACAGTTGTAGTTCTGAAAATTATGAAATAATTCCCACTGATCCTCTATTATCAAAAAGCCCTAAATGCATAATCCGGAAAGACTTGTTTGAGTTTCTTATGCGGAAGGGCAGTAATAGTGCATAATCTAATGGAATACGGATATTCTCTCATTCCAAAAAAAAAATCCATACTGTCATTCTTTTCAGCAGCCAAGTCTCAAGACAGTTCTGAAAATGATGAGATGATTCAGATAAGGCCTACTAGATGGGAATTGTGGGTAGGAGAGAATTTCCATTGCAAATGCTAGCTCCTTGAAGCCACCAACAACTTCTCAGAAGATAACAAGATTGGAACGGATAGTCTTGGCTCAATCTGACATGCCACTTTAGATGACGGTCGAGTAGTGACTATTAAGCGTTCTGAAATTTCAAAGTCTAAACCATATGAATCATATGTGAACGATTGCGAGTGCCATGACAATGCTTTCCAAAGTTAATTGAAAGCTTTGTCCCGCCTCAATCACAAGAATCTTGTTCCCTAATTGATTAGGATTTTGTGAGGATAATAACGAGCGCCTTGGATCCGAAGGCGGTGGAGGTGATCAAGATAGAGGCATTGGATCGGCGGATGTGTTGGTGGCATTCCTCGCAGTGGATCACAACTGTAGAAGCAATATGGTCTTTCGTTGATTCGCATTTTCCTATTTGGGGTGGGTTGGCTTTGTAATTTGTATGAATATAGTTTTGTTTCATTTGTAACTATTGGCAGTTGAGCCTGTATTGTCGAATAGTCAGATGCTATAAGTGGCTTTTTTCCCAATTTGTTTCTGTTTAATTTGAATATTCTATTCGGGTGTATTTAGTCCAATTATTATTATTATTATTTTTAGAATACTAAGTATTAACACACACACGGATAGAGGGAAGAAAGTTTTTAAAGAAACTTACAGTAGTGTATATCTAAAATGGTCTAACTCTTGAATATACAACATGAACTTTAAATCTCTTTAATTCACACTCATAGGCCAATTATATCTTATTGGCTTGTATACCGTATATGTTGGGCCAAATCTTAATTTCTTTAAAGGAACAAGTGGCAAGATGGGAAAGGATCATGAAAAGTAGGATGCCACCACATTTAAAGACAACAGAGGACAAAAGCTCAGAAAATGAAGACTAGCTACAAAAATGATGTAACATATTGACAAAAATGAGGTTACATTATTTAATTGAATAAACTAAACTAAACCCATATATAGTAAGCTATAAGCTTCATGAAAAATATGGATTAAATGATTGCTGATACAAATGGAATAAAACTTGAAGGAATTAAATCTAAATTCTGAAAATTTAAAGTTTAAAATCCCAACATCTTCAAAATGTTAAAGATATAGTTTGCTCTTTAGCCTAAATAGAATAAAAACACAAATAACTATTTTTTAGTATATTTCAACATAATCACTTATAATATATCAAAATGAAACTCGACGTTATTTTGTATCATTAAATGCATATATGATGTACTAAATTATGCAACAAATATTGTTGAATATGTTCAATGTACATAATTGTGTAAATTTAACGAAAAATTGTGTATATTAAATGTACAAATTTTCTGGATTTGTAGAAAAATTTGAATACGTTAGATACGTTGAATGTACATAATTGTGTAAATTCAATGGAAATTTGCATACATTAAATATACAAATTGTCTAGGTTTTGTAGAAAATTTTGAATACATTGGATACGTGGAACGTATAAAATTGTGTAAATTCAATGAAAAATTGTGTACATTGGATATTAAGATTTTTTGAATTTATAGAAAAATTGGAATACGTTGGATACGTTGAACGTACAAAATTGTGTAAGTTCAATGAAATATTGTGAAAATTAGATGTACATATTGTCTGGTTTTGAAGAAAACTTTGAATATGTTGAATGTACAGAATTGTGTGAACTAAATGGATAATTGTGTACATAAGATGTACACATTGGACATACAAATTGTCTGTATTAAAAAAAAAAAAAAAAAAAAAAAAAAAAAAAAAAAACTAGTAAGTTGCGCGTGCGATACATGGATAATTTTGTGATCTTTTATATAAGATGGTTTTGGAGAATATTCTACATATATTATAAAGAAAAAGTGAACTAAATTTTAGTAAAGAAATATATCCATTTTAAGATATTAAAAATTAGTTTAGTAGCTTTATTGCACATTTGTAGCATTCTTAAGGTAAGATTTTTTTTTTTTTTTTTTAAAAAAAAAAAAATCATGAAACCAAAAATAAATGCAAAAGAATACTACGACATTAAAAATCAACTAATTTGTGTTATGCTCACTAATTGCATACCATGAAATGAAAATATGCCCAATTCTCTCACCGTCATCTACTCATTGATAGTGCAACATTAAGACACGATAGGCAATTGCGTATGCATGTGTCCTATAGATGATTTAAAACAATGGTAGAATATGGCTTTACATTGCATACCAAATACTCTCTCTACTTATATTCCCAAAACAAAAACTATTCAACCAAATTATTCAAACCTAAATTATATTTAAGCTGCTAATTTATAAAGAAAAAAGAAAAAAATTACCCGTAGGGGTTTCAGCAGCTTGATGGTGATGGGAAGCTAGTAGGACAGAGGTGGCAGCTCCTCAGATTCTTATTTCTCTTTCTTAAAAATATTTTGTCAATCTTATGTCTTTTATTTTGGTAATAGTAAAATAATGTGTTTCATTTTAAAATCCACAACATTTTCACGTCTCTCTATCTCTTCTTAGGGCCTTATCTGGTTAGTTATTACTATTAATCCTTATTATTGTTATTCTTATTCTTATTATTATTATTATTATTATTATTATTATTATTATTATTATTGCTTCTATTTTTAATACTAAAATGGTGTGTATGAAAGAAGACATGAATAAAAGTAATG
The DNA here is from genome assembly GCA_028535165.1 of Quercus tomentella. NCBI lineage: Eukaryota > Viridiplantae > Streptophyta > Magnoliopsida > Fagales > Fagaceae > Quercus > Quercus tomentella. The sequence continues at coordinate 82,716,356 of JAPQVY010000156.1, forward strand.
AGATAACAATAAAAATAAATTAATATGAAATTTTGGGTAATAGTAAAAAAAAAACTTAATAAAAATAGGTAAAAATACTAAATGCAAAATTAGAGTGCCACGAATACACTAGTACTCCCACATGAGGTCTTTACTTATATATATATATATATATATGAGATTAAATTCAATAAAGACAGGGTGTAAACCCTTTGATTTACACCACTTGTCACACCAGAATTTTACTTAAACTCATTATAAAATCAATACATCTTAATACACCCAATAACATCTCAACAAAAACACCCTGTTGTGACTAATAGTATCTCAATCAACTCCTACTTGTACCAACATCATCAATTTCAAAACAAACTTAAACCCAAATCTCATCAATTCCTATATAAAATAAATAAATAAATAAAACAAACAAATCTCATTGTCTTAGCAGCATCGTGAATCCGTGATAGAGATTCCACGACCTCAAGGTTTACTTGTTCTTGATTGGACAAACTGCTTGGACGCGCTCCTTATTTCTTTGAGTTGTAACTGATTCTTATTTCTTGGTACAAACTGCTAGCAAGATTCTATGTTAACACCAACTCAAATTTAGATTCGTTTCTATGTTAACAAAAGCAATTAAAGAGTAAAAAATAAAAATAAAAATCTATGTTCAACAAAATCCATATATATTTCAAAATTGCAAAATAGCTAAACCCAATTCTATTTCAAAATAGCAAAACCCATACCTAGATATCAAAATATAGCTATGGCCATACCAAATCAAAGTAGAATATAGCAAAACGTGAACTAGGGCCTAGTAAACAAACCTTGAAGTCACAAAACAACGTCATATTATAATCTCAAGGTTTCAAACTCACTTAATAAAATAAATACTACAACATATTTTGAAAATCTAACCGTTAAATTGCATGTTCTTTACGTTCTTAATACACATGTTAAATTTTGTGTCAATCGAATATCATTTATTACATGATCTATAAGTTTATATTTTGTGCATAATTTTAAATTACAAAAACTTGCAATTTAAAAATTTTAATGATGACATAGTTATTGTTCTTTATTTTTCTTGAAATTTTGCAAGCATGGAGGATATAAAAAGATGTAATCCAATGGTGGATTTGTCAAAATTCACATCTAATAAAAAGATATTAAGGAAGTTTGTAGTCTAAAATTACAATTAATTTTGTAACTAAACTTTGTCAAAAGGATTTGTAACTTGTTTTCTTAATTTATGAAAATTAGATATTTTCTTATCAGATTTCAATATATTGTTAGAGCAGCAAGTCGAAAACACTTCCATTTCAATGGCTTCAACTTCAACGTCTTCATCCTCTTCACAAAGCTCATCCATCTTGGATGATCCATCAAATCCTCTGTACCTGCACCATGAAGAAAGCCCTGGTGCTATGCTTGTGTATCAACCTCTCGTGGGAGAGAATTACCCAACTTGGGCTAGATCAATGCGAATGGCATTGATTGCCAAGAACAAGTTAGGGTTTATTGATGGCACATTGACTCTCTCATCTCCAATGGTCAAAACACCATCAACAATTCAAGCTTGGATTCGCTGCAACAAAATGGTTGCTTCATGGATCCTCAATTCTGTTTCTCAAGAAATTGCTACAAGTATAATCTATAGGGACACTGCTCTTGAAATCTGGAACAATCTCAAGGAGAGACTTTCACAAGGAAATGGACCACGAATTTTTCAATTACGGAAGGATATTGTTGGTAGTATTCAAGGACAATCATCAATTACTTCATATTTCACTCAATTGAAGGTTTTATGGGATCAATTGCAACATGTACGACCTTTCCCAGTGTGTTCTTGTGGATCTTGCACGTGCAACTTAGGTCAAAAAGTCAGTGATCTTCAACATCAAGATTTAGTGGTACAATTCTTAATGGGTCTTAATGATTCCTATTCTCAAGTTAGGGCACAAATTCTGTTGATGGATCCTCTCCCATCCATCAATGAAGTGTACTCCTTATTGATTCAAGAAGAAAGGGAATGCAGTGTGAAAAAAAATTTAGATCCTCATATGGAATCAACAACCCTAGTTACTAAGGTATCTTCTTCTGCAGGAAACAACAATAACAAGAACTCTAAGGGGAAAAACGATTCCACTTGCAATCACTGTGGAATGATGGGTCACACTGTTGAGAAGTGTTACAAGATCTATGGCTACCATCATAGCTTCAAGCCAGAGGGAAAGAAGTCCACTGTGGTACACCAAGTCAATCTTCAAGATGAACAAGTTGAAAAGAATTCTACTTCTGCGTCTACCTCATTTTCATTCACTAAAGAGCAATGCCAACAATCCTTGGCTATGCCGGGAACTCAAATTCAGTCAGTCAATTTTGATTTTGCTAGTAAAGAACACATGGACAACAATGTAATTCAGCCAGCCACTCACTCCACTTTTATGGCAGGTAATTTTCCTTTTTTGCAGAACTTTCATAGTCCTAATTTCAGTTGTGAATTGAGGCATTTGATATTTTCTGAAATAGTAGTTAATGCCTTAATGGACATACATATGAAAGTGATACTTGTGTTATGGATGCTAGGGCTACAAATCACAATGTACATTCTATTACTCATCATAATCACATTTGTAAAGCATTATGTTGAGGAACTTCCAAATGGTGAAATAGCTATGGTAACTCACATAGAATCTATTAGATATTTTAATGAAATAGAGTTTGGAATAAATAATTTGATGTGAGAATTTTTGAAAAGTGGGTTAGTAAAATAGAAGAAGTAAGTTCTTGTGCTAAAAATAGACAAAAATTATTGCATGAGTTGATATGGATGCTCTTAATCTTCTCTTGAGATAATTGAAATTAGTTTTTTTTTTCTTATTAATTTCTTTGCAAGAAGATGATAGTATTTATGTTTTGCTAATGATTTATGAATTTCTTAATTCTATTTTTTTTTTTTTAAGAAATAACTGAAAATGCTGAAATCAGAAATAAATACTATAATCACAATAAATGCAATGCTCTGATCAAAATTCTAATTCTGGTGTTCGCACCACAATGTCTCTCCTTCTCAACCAACTTTGTTATTAAGTGACAATCTGGCAGCCCTTCATTTGGGTTCAATCCAGTTTTTCATGAATAAATTAAACAGATAGAAATAGATTGCCATGAGAGACAAGGTACAAGCTGGGACCATAATATAAAGCTACTTCATGTTGGTATATTCAACGCTTTTCTCTAAGATGGTTGTGATCAAACCCATGCTCCCATACTCCATCATGAGGGTGAGTGTCAAAGAATTGAACAAAGCAGTAAGCATTCTGCTGAATTTCTTGTACAGTCTGCATAAACGAAAATAGTTTAATTGTTATAGTTTCCTATGCTACAGGTCATATAGTGTTCACTTCTTGTTATTTAGTAATTGTAGTGTTTGCCACATGCTTATTGGTTACACTGTAACCAGTTTGACCAGTTTGATTACTCTGTTTTTAGGTTTTAAAAACAAAGTTTTAACTTCTTTTGCTAATTAAATGAGAATTAAATATTTTCTTAACATATTTTGATATTTTTGGTAGCAGAATTTGTTGCCAACAACAGCTCAGACCCTGGCAGTTGGGTAAGGAATGGAACAACAAACCCAATTCCAAACTTCTCTAAGCAGCTTTCCATTGCATCACTCTTCCCAGCCTACAACTCTGACACTGAAACTGATGCTAGTTCAGAATCCAACGAAATACCTCCAAAATTAGCTCTTTATTCTAATTCCATAATGTCATTCTTCCCACCAGCCAGGTCTCAATCAGACAGTAGTAATTCTGAAAATCATGAAATAATTCCCACTGATCCTTCAATATCAGCAAGCCCCATACACCCAATCCGAAAAGTTACCTTCAAAGACTTGTTTGAGTTTCGTAAGTGGAAGAGCAGTAATAGTGCAGAATCTAATGGAACACCTCCGAAATTCTCTCATTCTAAAAAAAAATCCATTCTGTCATTCTTTTCCACAGCCAAGTCACGAACAAACAATTCCAAAAATGATGAGACAATTCAGATAATTCCTAGACGCACACTCCTAACACCAAGCTTCAAAGACCTGATAGGAATTGTGGGTAAGAAAGAATATCCTTTGCAAATGCTACTTGAAGCCACCAACAACTTCTCAGAATATCACAAGATTGGAACGGGTAGCTTTGGCTCAATCTACCGTGCCACTTTAAATGATGGCCGAGTAGTGGTTATTAAGCGAGCTGAAATTTCAAAGTCTAAACCATATGAATCATATGTGAACGATTGTGAGTACCATGGCAATGCTTTCCTAAGTGAATTGGAAGCTTTGTCCAGCCTTAGTCACAAGAATCTTGTTCGCTTATTGGGATTTTGTGAGGATGATAATGAGCATGTATTGGTCTTTGATTACATGAGAAATGGTAGCCTTCATGACCATCTTCATAAGCTTCCAAGTACTCCTCTAATGTCATGGGTTACCCGGATTAAAGTGGCACTAGACATAGCTAGAGGCATTGAGTACCTGCATGTATATGCAGTTCCACCAATCATACACCGCGATATCAAGTCGTCCAACATATTATTAGATGCCACATGGACTGCCAAGGTGACTGATTTCGGCCTATCTTTGAAGGCCCCCATGGACGCTGAGTCACCCCTTTCACTTCTTGCGGCTGGCACTGTTGGTTACATGGACCCTGAGTACTATAGGCTTCAACAGTTGACCACTAAAAGTGATGTGTACGGGTTTGGAGTAGTATTGCTAGAAATGTTGTCCGGGTACAACGCAATTCATTCGGATGAAAATGGTGTGCCACGGAATGTCGTTGATTTTGTAGCGCCATACATCATCCAAGATGAAATTCAGAAGGTTTTGGACCCAAAAGTACCACCACCTACCCCATTTGAAATAGAGGCAGTGGCATATGTTGGGTACCTAGCAGTAGATTGTGTAAGTCCTGAAGGTTTAAATCGCCCCTCAATGACTGAGATTGTAAAAAGCCTACAAAGAGCCTTGGACGCATGTTTGGATCCAGATGCTGAATAGTGTTCATTTCATGATTAGTTTAATTGTACTTAAACCAACTGAACGTTAACATTAATGTTAGGTGGCGTGGTAGATGGATGTGTTTGTGGCATTCCTCGCAGTGGAGGTGATGAAGCTACCGGCCAAATATAAATAACTTGACATTAATAGTTTTCATCTGTTTATGATAGTTCTGAATCCTAATGCAATCTTGAATGTTAATGAATTTTCCTTTTGGTAGATTTGATTGATTTGCCTTTTGTTGTGAGGTTTGGGGGTTCAATGGGCTCTTTGTGGATTGGGAGATACCTTATTGGTCAGTTGGATAAATTTGCTCTTTGGAGATCTATTTTGGTTGATTCAAGCACATTCTTTATCTATACTGCTCAATGTTATTAGTTGTGAGGTTCAAATTATTTTAATTGCCATACAAAAGAAAAATTAAAGACATTATAGGTTGATTTCAGTGGCATCCTTCTCCTAAGTATGATTACTTCACTCAATATTATGAGACCTGCAATTCAATTAGTGACTTCAGCACATATAATTTTCTGTTCTATATACTTTGAATCTCACCCTGATTCATTCTGGCTTGAGGCATATATTTAATGTCAGTGTATGTCACAGAACCTTTAAAATGTTGAAATATTTTTTTATACTTTTTTTTCCAGTAATTAAAACATTTTGAACAGCTCAATGACCAAGTAGAAACTTTTCAAAGTATAAGGATTAAATTGAAAACAACTCCAAAATATAGGGATAAAAAAGGAGTTTTACTAAAAATAAATTATTAAATTTTGGGATAATTTTTAATTTATATCTTAAAATTTTGATATGCTCCCCTAATGTTAGGCATCATTTTTGAGGAGGCAAAAAAAAAAAAAAAAACAAAAAAAAACAAAAAACAAAAACAAAAACAAAAACAAAAAAAACAAAAAACCCTTCATTCAATGTTTGGTGTTGATATGTCCATTAAGTGTCACCTAAGTCTATCACATATGTTAATTGGCCCAATGATATCATGCCACATCGGTTTAATTATTAGATATAATTAAATTACCTAAAAACTTTAAAAATTTAAAAAAAAAAAAAAAATCTCACAAATCTAATATACTAAAATAAAATAAAATAATTTTGTTCTTTCTTTTCAAATTTTTTTTAGAATAACGATTCTTGGATGAATAAACCGCAATCTTCTACGCCCAAAATCTTTTCCACTTTAATTACATTACAAACAAGAAATCAATTTACAGAAGTTGTTTGAAAGAACTGACAAGATTTAACAAAGATAAAGAAATTTAAAATTTAAATCAAGATTTGACCAAGATAAAGTTTTAAAAAAAAAAAAAAGAACCAACAAGCCCAATCAATCGCCTTTCAAATAGGGAAGGCAATTTTGTCCCGCCCCGCTTGACCCGCCCCTCCCCGCTTCGCCCCGTGCGGGTTTTCCCCGCCCCGCAAAGGTGGTGGGGCGGGGATGGGGCGAGATTTTAGACCCGCACCACGGGGCGGGGCGGGGATGGGTTTACACTTTTTAGACCCACCCCGCCCCGCCCTGCCCCATCCCCGCCCCGTCCCGCATTAATAAGGGTTAAAAGGTAATTTTTTATACCCTAAAACCCTACTATTTAAACAAAAATATCATCATCTTATTTTATTTATGTGGAGATTCTTTTTGAAGAACTAGGCAATTTTTATTTTGTTATGTATTAGGAGTTTGGATTATTTTATTGTGTCATACTATGAGATTTTTGTTGTGATATTATCTTGTTAAACATTTAGATAATATTATTTAGTATTTGCTAAAAATTAGTTTGATTTGATAGGATAAATTTATTTATAATTTCAAGTATATTTTTATTATTGAAACATGTCATTTTATTTGAAAAAATGGTAATAGTTGTAGGGAAAATTAACAAGAAATAAAGTTTTACGATGTAGGACGGGGCTTCGCGGGTCTTCGCGGGGCCTTAAGGGGCGGGGATGGGGCAAGAAATTTTCCCCGTCATGCGGGGCGGGGCGGGGATGAGGCAAGAAAAATCCATACGGGGCTGGGGTGAAGATCCCACCCTTCGGCCCCGTCCCGCCCCATTGCCATCCCTACTCTCAAATCCTCTTCCAAATTGATCTCTATACACAACCTTCGCCAAAATCTCTTAACCAATTTAAACCTCAATCCCTAAAATTTCGTTCTTCCTCAACCTCTCAGCATTCAGCAGAACACCACCACCATTTCTCACTAACCAAACAGAAACCAATTGAGAATTTTGTTGGAGTTCAAATAGGATCTAATCCAGCCAATAACTTGAAACACATGAGCATAAACAACAATAGTTTAATTGTTTTAGTTTCCTATGCTACAGATCATATAGTGGACATTTTTTTGTTAGTAAGTACTTATAGTGTTTGTCACGTGCTTGTTGGTTACATTGTGTACTCAGTATGATTACTCTGTTTTTGGATTATAAAATCAAAGTTTTAACTTCCTTTGCTAATAAAAGAGAATTAAATATTTTCTCATCATATTTTGATATTTTTGGTTACAGAATTTTTTGCCAACAACAGCTCAGACCCTGGCAGCTAAATAAGGAATGGAACAACAAATCCAAATCCAGACTTCCCTAAGCAGCTTTTCATTGCATCACTCTTCCCAGCCTACAACTCTGACACTGAAGCTGATACTAGTTCAGAACCCAACGAAATTCCTCCAAAATTAGCTCTTTATTCCAATTTTATAATGTTGATTTTTTTTAGCCAGGTCTCAATCAGACAGTAGTAGTTCTGAAAATTATGAAATAATTCCCACTGATCCTCTATTATCAAAAAGCCCTACATGCATAATCCGGAAAGACTTGTTTGAGTTTCTTATTCGGAAGGGCAGTAATAGTGCATAATCTAATGGAATACCGCGGATATTCTCTCATTCAAAAAAAAAATCCATACTGTCATTCTTTTTAGCAGCCAAGTCTCAAGACAGTTCTGAAAATGATGAGATGATTCAGATAAGGCCTACTAGACACACAATCCTAGCAACAAGCTTCAAAGACTTGATGGGAATTGTGGGTAGGAGAGAATTTCCATTGCAAATGCTAGCTCCTTGAAGCCACCAACTTCTCAGAAGATCACAAGATTGGAACGGGTAGCCTTGGCTCAATCTGCCATGCCACTTTAGATGATGGCCGAGTAGTGGCTATCAAGCGTGTTGAAATTTCAAAGTCTAAACCGTATGAATCATATGTGAACGATTGCACGTACCATGACAATGCTTTCGAAAGTGAATTGAAAGCTTTGTCCCGCCTCAATCACAAGAATCTTGTTCCCTAATTAATTAGGATTTTGTGAGGATAATAACGAGCGCCTTGGCTCCAAGGCAGTGGAGGTAATCAAGATAGAGGCATTGGATCGGCGGATGTGTTGGTGGCATTCCTTGCAGTGGATCACAAAAGCAATATGGTGTTTCGTTGATTCGCATTTTCCTATATGGGGTGGGTAGGCTTTGTATGAATATAGTTTTGTTTCATTCGTAACTATTGGCATTTGAGCCTGTATTGTCGAATAGTCAGATGCAATAAGTGGCTTTTTTTCCCAATTTGATTCTGTTTAATTCGAGTGTTCTATTCGGGTGTATTTAGTCCAATTATATCTTATTGGCTTGCAAACGGTATACGTTGGGCCAAAGCTTAATTATGGTACCTGATTAAATCGCACACGATTATTTATTTCTAATAACCCTGTTGGAGTAAGTTCTCTTGCCAATGCCATAGAATCATTTTTAGATATTGAGTCAAATGATATTCGAATGGTAACGATTCATGGCCTTGGGGGAATAGGCATGACTACAGCTAGATCCCAAAAAAAAAAAAGGAAAGTCTTCCATTCAAGTAGAAGACCATAAAAGTCTTCCATGCTGAAGGACGATCTTACCTAAAAGGCCGCCCATACAAGAAAACCATCTTCCACCACTGGTTGTCCAACAATGAATGAAAAACGTAACTGATAAGGGCATTTAATAACATACCAAATGACTATTACCAACAGCAACATGCCTATTAAATCAAAAGACGTTTTAATAAGAGCAATAAATGATAAGTATCGTCCAGAGCTAGCATTCAATGCCAACATTTATGGAAGAATAGCGGCCAAGCAACGGATGAATAATCATTGCCAAATTAAATGGCCAACCGTTATGCCAATCATATAAATGTATAACATTAATTGACAGATAGCCAATAGTTAGAAGATACAGCTAAAAAGGCAACACATCTCCACAGATAGAGATAAGTGCTCCATGAGACACGTTGACTGCTTTTAACTCTCTAAGTTATTATATTAACTCTTTGGAGTCAAAGTTTAAGAATCAGAAACCTTTAAGTCGGTGCCATATCAGTACCCCCTCTAATCAACCCTCTCTTTTTTGCAGGCTCATCAAACATTCCATCTTCCGTTCTTCAAAAAAGATCTTCCATCGACATCTCTAGACGAACTACCCAACCGAAGGTGAATTTTCACTCTTAATAGTTTGGTGCCTCTATGAGGAGAGACAAATAAGCCATCTTACTCTTTCTACGACAGATGGGTATCTTGTTCCAAGCCAAATGTCATGGAACACGAAGCTTACTGACAATAGAGTTGCCAAAATTATCATACATGGGCACGGTATAGATTCCATAAGATATAGATCAAAATTATAGAAAATAAGTTGAATGCTTGATAGCTATATATGACTATATCATGTCAATTGCATCATTCCATATCTTTTTCAATGCATACGGAAAATGAAGATACCTGAAATTTGTTGGATTTTCATTTGAAATAATGCTCTAACATAATTTATTTAAAGCTTTTACCCATAATGACAACTCCTTCCAGGTCGTAGCAGCAGATTTCAGCTTCATTTTTAATGAGTTTGTAGAAGATAGAGAAAGTGCTACATTAGTGAAACCATGGAGGATTTCAGATCCAAATCATGTGGTGATGGTGATGAGCACAGCATAGAATCCTTAAACAAGGGACAAAATTACTAGAAGCAAAATACTCAATACCATTGGAAAAGTAGCCAAAATAAAGGTACAAATTTAGGAACATTTCACATGACATCTGAGCATACTCACACGAAAAATGGTGAAGTTCTACAGGCATCACGAACTCATGGTCACAACTGAGATACTATAAATTGCATAAAAGATATGTTTTCTGGCAAGTCTAGGAGCTGAAATTGGAACTCCAGGCACCATTCTGTTCATTGCTTCACATTACATTACTGGATGTATGGTGGTCCGAAGTTGAAGTAAACAGAACATGGCTAGCACGACAGACAACAATACAGCTCTTGGATGTAATTTAGCTTGCTGGAAGTTTTGATTGTAGGAGGTTCATTTGGGTTGTATACTATTGTCGGAGGCCTCAATATTTTTCACATTTTGTGTCTGAAAACTGCGGAAGAGTTGAAGAAGATTTAAAAGTCATTTATGATTACATGTCCAAATTTTATACCAACAAACACAAATCAATTAAACAATCCTAACAATCACAGAGCATCTCCTGCTTTAAAAAGCATATTAGTAATTTCTGGCAATGACGTGACATTGACTTAAGATTGGCCTTGATCTATCATTGAACAAGCACCAGACAAATATTTAGTCAGTTTCTCCCCACTCCTCCTCTGGCACCATTGTCTCACCATAGGAAAATTTAAAATTCTTGAAGTAGAGACTAGTAATGTGCTGAACCTTTTGAGCTCTCCCTAGGAAGAAAAGAAAAAACCAAAAGCAGCAACCTATCCTTTGGAGAGGACTTCACATCTTCGCATTGACCACCAATTCCCAAATCTCAGAGAGAGTCTAAGCACGTCCCCCTCCACACACAAGCAGTGTGTTTCAGCTCCTTTTAAAAGGTAAAGAAGCAACAACAGCAACTACCAAAGTGTCTACCTGAAATTGAATAGCATGCTATATTGGCTAGTTCAAACTTCAAATATATATGCTCAAAATTTTGCGTGATCAACAATGCAATGAACGTATATTGACTTCATACACGATGAAAAATGACCAGCAGCTACTTGTGGTATGAAAATTTTAGTTGTTTGTTAGCAGGCTTATCTTTTTTCTTTTTTCAAAATGTTTTTTTTTATGGAAAAATGAATCTTATCCACATGCAGCAATGCATTTTTATTTCTCTCTTTTTATTGGTTATATAATCATACTTTTAAGCTTCTCATAAAAAATTTAGATGGAATAGAATGATTTTTGGTAAAAGATTTTAAACTATTGATGAAGCTATTTTTAGAGGAGCCACATGCTTGATGAATAGATTGATAATCTCTAAAAGAGATTTCTTGTAAGAGGCTTAAAATTTATGGTTCTCAAATCAAATGTTGCATTGAAAAAAAAAAAAAAAAAAACCTGGTTCTTTGAAAAGGTATTTTGGCATTTACAAAAAAAATTTTGATGTTGGCCTGATGATGCATGAAAATTAACGAAATTGAGCAGATAAGCAGAAGAAAGTTAATATTAGTGTAGAATAAGTACCTGGGAAGAAGCATTCCTCAATTTATGACTCATCTGATTATTTTCTTATCAATACATATGTAGGGGATGTGAGCAATTTTGAGCCAGTCTTTCCCTTTCTCCTTTTCACATCCTTCTTCCAACAATGGGCAACTAGAGATTTGTAGTTCAAAAAGAGAGGTGGGCAAGCCTTCTTCTGGTAAGCATTGGAGCTTATTGCAGCGCCAAAGCTTCAAGCTTTTAAGAGAGTTGAGGTGGTGAAACCCCTTCGCGTTGAGTGATTTCAAATTTGGAAAAGATGAGATGGAGAAAGTGGTAAGAGTGGGAGGGAGTAATGCCTCTTCAGGAAAGGATTCCACTTCTTCGCATTTACTCTCAACTTTGAATACTTTGAGAGAGTGAAGACCTTGTAATCCCCACTCCATGCGATGGGAAATGAGTTTTTCGCACATAAAGATACAAAGTGTTACTAAATTGGAGGGCAAACCGCCTTTTGGAAATGATTCCAGTTCTGGACAACTGTACAATTGCAAAGCCACGAGATGGAAGAAGCGTGCACATTTCTTCAGGCAATGACTTTAAAATTTTGCAATTAAAGATAATAATCTCTGTCAATCTTGGAAAGGAGACAAAATTTGGGCATTCCATTATTCCCAAACTGAGAGAAGTAAGATCTAGATAAGATCCCTCTGATGCTGAAAGTGATTCCAGATTTTCACAGTCATACATTTCAATAGACTTGAGCTTGGGGAATAACTCTAGTGAAAATGACCAGAGTGAATCACAACCACCACATATTTTCATAGTTTCAAGTGATGCATAGTAATGACCACTTGGCAACTGTATTTTCCCATTGCAATTCAATTCATGGAGGGCAGGAGCTCTAGGAAGTGAAAAAACAAGCTTCTCACAATCTCTGATTTCAAGTTTAGTCAAGGAGGGAGGGTTATTGGGCAGACCCCCACTTAGCTTGGGACAAGAATATATGCAAAGCTCTCGAAGACAAGAGAAAATTTCACCTTCAAATATAACCCATTCCTACCACTCTGGCATATACTCATAGCTTAAATACTCAAGAGATCTGAACGGCTTAATTGTAGAAAAACCATTCCCATAGAACTCACCACCCACACAAAAAACTCCATCAAAATGTTTAATTTTGAGTTTCTTGAGGGCAGGTAGCTGTCCAAGTGGAGGCAAGGAGAAGCAATACTTACAATCGTAAAGCTTTTGGGACACCATATTAGAGAATGAACAATCTCCAACCCAATTTGGAAATCTTGTACCCTCATAATTTTTTATAGTGAGAGAAATCAAGTTTGTATGGGGACAACTACTCAAGCACATTTCTTTCATTTACTGAGTCCTTAGTCTCATGGTCAAGTTTCCACTCCAACTCCAACTTAGATAGATCCTATTTATCCTCTAATATAGCCTTCATATCATCTTCAATGCTATTAACATTTTCCAAGTTTAATATAGATAACTTTCCAGAAAGATGTCGAAGCTCTCCCAACTCTCTAATGTAAGACCCCCCATGTTTGCCCACAACAAAAATAGGTAATCTTCTAAGATTTTTCATTTTACCCATTTGTGGTGGCATTTCTTTCATCTCAGTATCACTATTATCTAGGTGGCGCATGTTGATTAGTTTACCTCATGTTGCCAGGCAACTCAATGATGTATGATGACAATATCAAGGTTTGCAAATTATACAAGCTACAAAGAGAATCAGGCAAGTGCTTGATTTTAGTGTCTTGAATATTCAAATAGCGTAGATGTTTCAAATTACCAACAGAAACAAGCAATTCTAATATATTTGTACAACTGGACAATGATAACACCCGCAAGGACTTAAATGCCTGCAAGAAATCATCTATCATCTTCCCTACGTTGTTATATTCATCACACTTAAATGATATCCAATCTTCTCCGAAGAAGGTTCGCAAACCCTTAGCTTCATAAGGGATCTCAAATTTCTTAGACGTGTCAAATCCAGCTTCATAATATGACAAATGACGTGTCTTTCTTGTAATTTCATTGGATTCAACATTATTAGACCTAAAACAAAATTTGCCAGATATAGATCTTGCCAAGTCATTGATAAGATCGTGCATTAAGAAATGTGACTTATTTGACTGTTGAAAAAATGACCTTGATACTAGATCATTAAAGCATTCTTCACCCATTTCTTCAAATTCCATATTTCTATCTTCTTTGGGTTGTTGCAATAAACCTTCAGCCATCCATAACAAGATCAACTCATACTTATCAAATTCATAATCCATTGGAAAAATTGAGCAATAAGCAAAGCATCACTTCAAATGTGATGGGAGGTAATGATAGCCCAATCTTAAAGCCGGAAGGATATTATTTTTGGCATCTGGTAAATCCCATATATGACTCTTCAAAATCTTATTCCAATGTGTTGGGTTTTGATTCAAACGCAACGAACCCCCAATTGTTTTTGCAGCTAAAGGCAAGCCTCTACACTTTTCCACAATCTTTTTACCAATTGCCTCTAGGTGTGGAAATTCACGGGGCTTTCTATTTGCAAATGCATGTTGTGCAAATAAAACCCAACACTCATCATTTGATAGTTCCTTTAGAATAGTGCGTATTTTTTATGCAACTTTTTCACTGCGCGTCATAACAATGATCTTAATCTCTTTTGCCCCACATTTAAAAACTTTAAGTAACTCATCCCAATCATTATAATTCTCATTCCAAACATCATCTAAAACGAGAAAAAATTTCTTCTCCATCAAAGCCTCCCTAATTGTAGTTTGCAAAAAGTTCAAGCTTTGAATGTTACATGGGGAGAAAGTGACCTCCTCAAGAATAGTTTTTAATATCTTAAAACTGTCAAAGTTTTCTGAAACGCAAACCCATACTTTGAGATCAAAACTCTCATTTACTCTACTATCATTGAATACAAACTGAGCGAGTGTTGTTTTTCCTATCCCACCCATACCCACAATGGGCACAACACAAATGCCATCGCTACTTGCATCATCTAATTGCCAAAATTAAATATCGCTTCTTTGTCAATGTCTCTACCAAACACACCACATTTTTCTGGGCAAGAAGTCGTTAATCGTGGTGGTCGTAATGTTACTCCACCAACAACCTTTTTTAGACCAAGTTCATTCTGTTTTTCTATAATATTTTTTAAACTCTCCAGAATCTTTTCTAGCTCAGATTGTATCCTTTTGTTGAATGAAATAATAGAAATAGAGAATGAGTTCCATAACTTACTAGTGTTATTTTGAGATTCAGCTTCTAGTTTGCATCGCAAGGCTTCATAGGCTATCTCATCCAACAGGTCATCGGCAACATAAACAGCATCTTTAAGCTCGTCCAGCCACTCTTCCACAGCTGGGTTTGTGAAATGCTTCTCCTCTGCATCAACGAGCACTGCATCAGCAGACATCAGCTCCATTTTCAGCTTCTGCACCAACCCATCAATGGGTTTCCTTCCCTTGAGAAAGTCTAACACCTCGCGAGAAGCCAGTCTGTCAAACGCAACCTTAAGGAATGCAGAGAGTACTCCACCCACCAAAGCCTCCGCCATGTTATCTTCTTTGAGAAAGAAGTGAGTGATGAGAAACCAAAGGCAAGAGAACCAAAAGAGAAAGAATATCAACTGTTAGAGAGAGAGAGACAAAGAGAGGTTCTTTCTCCATATCCAGTACAAAAGGAAGTAGGAAGTTGCTTTGTTAAAGTTGTAAATGAATAGGCAAAGACTTTACCTTAGGCCAGGTTTAGAGCATCCACAGCAGTGGATGTAAAATTTTAGCTATTTAGCTATACAAAAAGTCATTTTATCTATTTTACCTACATACATGCTACAGCAGTGGATCTATTTTAGTTTTTAACACAATAAAATAATATAAACACTACAATAAAATAATATAAACACTACAATAAAATAATATTTCTTTCAACCACCAACGTTCAGCCACAACCACCGCCAAATCCATAAAAATCACTGCACAACCACAACACGCCGTGTCCATCAAAACCAGTGAAGAAGAACAAAACAAAAACCCAGAAAAATCAACACAGCCAAACTGAAACCCATGCCCGATACCCTGTCCATTTCGGTACCGGCCGACGAGACCTGCGCCAAGGGGCACGGTTTCACGGTCTTCACTGACGAATCGAGCCCTAACTGATACTGACCGCCCGATTTCGCCGCCAACGGCGTGGCTTGGTCCTTCTCGATCGAAACGGAATGAGTGCAAAGCGAAACGGAAGGGTCTGTGGCGGCTGGGCTTGTGAGATCGGCGATGGAGAAAAGGGTCGGCGGCTGGGCTTGTGAGATCGGCGATGGAGAGAAGGTTTGTGGCGGTTGGGCTTGTGAGATCGGCGATGGAGAAAAGGGTCGGCGGCTGGGCTTGTGAGATCGGCGATGGAGAGAAGGGTTTGTGGCGGTTGGGCTTGTGAGATCGGGGATGGAGAAAAGGGTCGGCGGCTGGGCTTGTGAGATCGGCGATGGAGGGAAGGTCTGTGGAGGAAGAAAGAAGAGATGGAGAGACACGGAGAATGGAGAGACAGTGAGGAGAGAGACACGGAGAATGGAGAGACAGAAATAATAAAAAATAAAAAGGTAGTGTGAACGTATAATAAAAAATTAATATTTTCTTTTAGCTTTGATGAACAGTGCACATCTATATATAGATGTGCACTGTAGCAATGGAGCTAAATTTTTTAGATTTAGCTCCACTGCTGCAGCCAAGTTTTTGTGTTTGTGGAGCTAAATTTTAGCATTATAGCATTATAGCTCCACTGCTGCAAATGCTCTTAGAAGCATTTGATTATGATATTGGAGTATCTAATTTAAATAGTGTAAATCTTTTAGAATAAGAAAGGTCTATGTACTTTCTCAGAAAAAGAAAAAGAAAAAAATAGAAAGGTCTAAGTATTGTAGAAATTTGAAAATCTATGGAGTTAATTGACAAGACGTGCCATTACCAAATACATTTACTTATATTTTACACGGTTATTGAGCCTTCCAGGAAGCACACTCATTGATAATTTCACATTAGACATATGCTACGATGGTTCCAAGCAATTATTAAAAAGTGAAACAAACGCAATCTGATCAGGAGGTATTTAATCTCATCAAACTTAGCTGATAGAAAGGAGCAGTAGAAAGATCATAGTCAACAAGTGTTTTTTCTTTCTTGAAATGATCATAATCAAAGTTTGATAACAAAGTTGGAGTGTTTGTTTTTATTTTTTTTAAATTTAATAAAAATTTGGGACTATAATAAATAGTAGCTTTAAGTGGGGGATATCCAAATTGTTCACAGAATGATCCTAATTCCTGTCTGACATACTTTTCATCCTTCTCTAACTGATACTTGAATCTTATATCATTACACAAGTTTAAACTACCTAATCTTTCTATTGTATTGATTATTTCTCCACATGTAACATTGGTGAAATCAGTATGTCCTTCATTGAACAGCCTTTCTCTTACTTGATATGCAAAATGTTTAGGTAATCCTCCAATAAATTTTTCTTTCCAATATGGTTGACTATTAGCACTTCTTACTAATACTTTTGACAAGAATACATCTTTATACCATCTAAAATCTGATAATGTTGGACATTTTAAGATAACTAAGCTATCAAAACTTTCTTCTCTATACTTATCTGGGTCTCCTATGAAATGTTTTGTTATGGCAAAAATTGAGGAACTTTGAAATTAAACGTTTAAAATATAATATTAAGAAGAAGATTAATTGCCCAAACATTAGTTGTTCTAAACGTTTAAACATATAAATTTTTCAATACACTGACTGGATTTTTATTCATAACTTCATTTTAAGCTATGTATATAGTGTATACTCCACCTAAGTAATAAAATTTCATTTCGTTAAATTTATTGCAAAATTGATAATGATAAATAATTTTAGCCACTAAAAAAATGTACTAGTACTGTCACGGTCGATCAGGTACACATGTTGTTTTAGATAAACTAATGAAATATGAGGTAAGTTTAAACGGTGGGTGTGGGCACTGAGAGGTGACCGATTATATTTATGGATCTATAGAGACCCACACTTCTTCATGGCTCTCAAGGTCCACAGTTTAATGTCGCCTGTTGCAGAAGATAAAATAGAAGAGAGAAAGTTTGGTAGCACTCACTGTTTTTGCCATTTCTTTGGTCACTATCTCCAAAATCCGCAAGCAAAAACCCAATTTCGAAAAAAGAATTTTAAAACCCTAGGTTTCAAAAATTAAAAGGATCTAACTGCAACAGTTAAATAGATGAACACTGTGTCTCCTTGTTCCTCGGTTTGCTTGCACGATCAAAACCCAGGTGGTTCTCAGTCCATTATCTCAAGCACATTGCATTGTGATCTTAGTTTGGTGAGCATGTTGGATGAGAGTGTGTTTTGGGAGTGAGGAGTGTTTGATCTGTTTTAGGTTCTTTTTTTTTATGAGTTTATGTGTTAGAGTAACGTCTGCACTGGAGGTGGGTAACAGAGTAGTAACGGAGGGAATCACAGGTGGGTAAAGTGTCAAAAATGAAACCACGGGTAAGTAAGTTAAATTAGAGGCAAACCATAGGTGGGTAAAGTGTAATTATCCCTTAATAATTAGCTGATAAGCTGCTCTAATTCCTAATTCTCTTTCTTCAAATTGTAAATCTCTAATGAATAAGCTACTCTAATTCCTAGTTCTCTTTCTTCAAATAGTAAATCTAGTGTTGTGGGTCTAGGATACCAATTTCTTGTCACTGAGGTTGGGATTACATAATTCCTATTTCTTTCATTATATGAACTACATGTAAGCTATGCAATGTATGGGATTTTTAAATTTTATTAATATTATTTTTCTAATTAGTTTTTAGAGTGTCATTATCAACACTGATATTGATATATTTAACAGTAGATTGCAAATTTGGAATTGAATTGATAGCATTAGAAAACAAAAGCCATTTAGATTCATGGTTCAAAATAACAACTATAATTCCAAAAAACCTACAAATTCTTAGAGCATTAGCATGGGGGTGTAAAACCTTCCAAATTGCTATTTTACATCCTCATATATAAGTCAAAATGATGCACAATTGTAATGGATATGTGTGCACAGTTTTAAATTTTTACTTTTCATGATGAATTCATTACTTCAACTAATTTCTATGACATACTCTATTTCTTTATCCTCTTGAGATTTTAAAATATATATATTGTAGGGTTAAGGGCCCAAATCATATATTGGGCCTTGTGACTTGGCCAAGAGCGTGGGTGATTCGAGGACAAATAAATAGTAGTGGATGGTTCAAGCTCAGAATCTCATGAGTAAGGAACGAATGAGAAGGTGGTCCGAGGAGGAATATCTCCTCAAATATGCTAAGTGCAGCTCAAATATGTATCCCAATAATCAGAGTGACCTTCCAAGAAGCTCCAATGATAGAGACGTGCATCATGAATATACAAGAAGGATAGGAACTCAAAAATATCTAAGGGAAAGCTGCTACCACCATATTGAATGCTCTGCAGCTAACTCTCTGGCCACATTAATGATGAAGTGATCTCTAAACAGCATTTTTTCAGCCTTACAACCATCCCCCAAAGACTTTTGGAGGAGGCTGATGGGACAAGGATCAACATAAGTAATCAGCTGTACATGTGTAGGGCAAGGATGAAAGGAGAGACATAGTATAAATTAGAGTAAAGACCCCAAAGGAAGGGGGATCGGAAAATTAAGAGGGAAATCGCTATAGCACTCAAACTTGTATTTGTAATCTGTTCAATTAATCGATATTAGAACTTATCTCCTCGAACCTTGCTGAGAGTAAATTTATTTGAATCAATCCTTCTTGCTGTATTTGGTTATCTTTCAAATCCACTTTAGCCGTTGTCCAACTCATCAGGGCCTAGTTTTTTGACCCACTCTTTACAAATTTATTGTATTGGGTTCACTGGGCTGACATCCCTTTAAATTTTGGGCTTGGGCTCAAAACCGTGTCCTTACAATTAGTGTTGTCTGTGGGAAGAACTTGTGTGTTAGTGAGTGCAACGGTTAACTATGGTAGGATCAGGTCCCCATCAACAAGAGTCTACGGGGTCCCAACGACAAGATGATTTCCTTAATCTTGAACGTAGGAGAGATCGAGAGGGTAGTGTGCATACGACGCATACAAGCAGAAGCCACTCTCGAGTTGGAAGTCATGTCTCTTAAGAGCAGAATAATAGACCCATGCAATTGGAGATTGATCAGTTAAAGCGGAAGTTGCGCCGTGCACGACGAGAACGAACCCCCTTCAACTCTGACATTTCCTCTGAGGGTGAAGAGGATGCTAGTTATAGGCGAAGGTCAAGAACTCCACCCAGCAAGTCCTTCTCCTACGATGAAGAACACCATCACAAATGTAGGTACAAGAGCCCGCCTCACAAAGGCTTGGGAAATCAAGCTATGAGCAAAGTGTTGAACCAGATTTCCAAGTCGCCTTTCACGCGTAAGATTGAAGGGGCAGGACTTCCTCGGCGATTCCATAAGCCAACATTCACCATCTACAATGGTCGAATGGACCCTGTAGAACATGTGAGCCACTTCAATCAGAGAATGGTTGTCCACTGCAAAGACGAAGCCTTGATGTGCAAGGTGTTTCCATCTAGTCTGGGACCCGTGGCAATGAGATGGTTCGACGGCCTAAGGGAAGATTCCATAGACTCCTTCAAGGAGCTCACCCAGGCATTTGGCTCTCGTTTAGTACTTGTAACAGGGTTCCTGGGCCCTTGGATTCCCTACTGTCCTTATCCATGCGAGAAGGAGAGACTCTGAAGACATACTCGGACAAATACTGGGAGATGTTCAATGAAATAGATGGCGACTTTGATGATGTTGCCATCAGTACTTTTAAGGTCGGCCTTCTAGCCAAGCATGGTTTAAGGAAGTCTTTGACTGGAAAACCTGTCACCAATGTGCGCCAACTCATGGACCGGATTGACAAGTATAAGAGGGTTGAGGAAGACCAACAGCAAAGGAAGGGAAAGGTTAAGGTTATCCCTTAGGAGATGAGGGAGTTCAGGTCGGATTGATACAATAACAACCGACCTCAAAGAGACTTTGCTGGGCAATTAGGGTCTGCCAATACTCAGACGGTTAATGCTATGTTCCGAGAACTAGTGCACCAGGTTTTAGAGAAGATTGAGAATAAGTCGTTCTTCAAATGGCCAAATAAGATGGCAAGAAACCCCATGAGGTGCAATTAGAGCCTTTATTGCCAGTACCACCAGGACCAAAGACACACCACTCAAGAATGTAGAAATTTGTGGGACCATTTGGACCAGCTAATCCAAGAATGAAAGTTAAAGCAACTCTTGCATCATTCTAGTGGCCAAAGGGGACAGACAAGTTTAGAACTCTGGAGAGATGCTTCTTCAAGACCTCCCTTGGGAACGATAAATGTCATCTTTGCTGCTCCAAGGAGGACCAGCTCTTGTCCCTCCAGAGTGATGTCTGTGGCTCGACTATCCTCCGAGGACATTAATTTGGAGTCGAAGAAGGCCTGAATGGATATCCAACCGGTGCTGGATTTTTCAGATGAGGATAAGATTGGAACCATATAGCCCCACGATGATGCTTTGGTGGTCACCCTCAGAATTGGGGGATATGACAAGAAGAGGGTGATGGTGGACCATGGTAGTGGTGCTAAGATTATGTACCCCGACTTATACAAGGGGCTGAATTTGAGACCTGAGGATTTAACAACCTATGACTCTCATTTCGTGAGTTTTGATGGGAAGATTGTCATTCCAAGGGATCAGATTAGACTACCCGTACAGATTGGTTCAGAAGTGGTGGAAGTGGATTTCATCACAGATTGGTTCAGAAGTGGTGGAAGTGGATTTCATCGTGGTGGACGCTTATTCCCTCTACACGGCCATTGTGGCTAGACTCTGGCTTCATGCTCTCGGAGCCGTCTCTTCTACTCTACACCAAAAGGTGAAATATCCGTCAGAAGGCTAGGATAAAGAGATCCTTGGGAGTCAATCCACGGCTAGGCAGTGCCTGGTGGCTACCATCTTACATCAGCCCGAGGCTGAGTCCTCGGCCTCTGCTAAAAGGGGCTTATAGCAATCAAAAACTCCAATGTTGCCTATCAATGGACCAACCAATGAGGCAAAATGTGAAGATTTAGAAAGGGTTGTTATTGGTGATGATCCGGAGAAGTTCTTTCAGATCGAGGCTCAACTACCTCCTCAGGAGAAGGAAGAGCTGATTGAATTTCTCAAGAAAAATGTTGATCAGTTCGCATGGAATGCTTATGAGGCTCCGGGGGTGGATCCAAACTTCATATGTCACCATTTGAATGTTAGTCCATCCGTCACCCCCAAAAAGCAGCTACCTCGACGCTCATCCAAGGAGCATTTTGACGCTGTCAAGGATGAGGTAACCAAGCTTAAACAAGTTGGGGCCATTAAGGAGGTATTCTATCCTGAATGGCTAGCCAATACTATGGTGGTGAAAAAGAAGAATGGAAAGTGGCGAGTGTGTGTAGATTTCATAGACTTGAATAAAGTCTGTCTAAAAGATCCCTTCCCCATGCCTTGAATAGACCAGTTAGTAGATGTAATAGTTGGCCATCCTCGGATAAGTTTCTTAGATGCCTTCCAGGGATACCATCAGATACCACTAGCCTTGGACGATCAATAGAAGGCAGCTTTTTTCACTCCCACTAGAAACTACCACTACAAAGTTATGCCTTTTGGGTTGAAAAATGCAAGGTCTACCTATCAGAGGATGATGACTAGAATGTTCGAGCCCCAATTGGGCAAGAATATTGAAATCTACATAAATGATATAGTGATAAAGAGTAAGTTGGTGTCCGAGTATGTTAGAGACCTCGAAAACATTTTTGAAATTCTAAGGAAACACAAGCTGCACCTTAATGCCTCAAAGTGTTCTTTTGGTGTGGGATTAGGCAAGTTTCTAGGCTACATGGTCACTCGTCGTGGAATTGAAGTCAATCCTGACCAGATTAAAGCAATTAACAATCTTCAGCCACCTCGGAATCCCAAGGAGGTCTAGAAGCTAACTGGGATGACTGCTGCCTTGAACCGGTTCATTTCTAGATCAGGGGATAGATGTAGACCCTTCTTCTTGTTGATGAATAAGTGGAAAGGATTTGAGTGGATAGAGGAGTGTGCCCTAGCTTTTCAAAAATTCAAGGAATACCTCTCTCGGCCACCTATCATGTCCAGTCTTGAAGTGGATGAGGTCCTGTTTGCTTACATTGTCGTGGCTCCACATGCGGTAAGCTTAGTGTTGGTACGAGTCGATAATGGTGTACAAAGGCCAGTTTATTATGTGAGCAAGTCACTACATAAGGCCGAGGCCCGTTATCTACCACTAGAAAAAGTCATCTTAGTGGTAGTACACGCTACACACAAGCTCCCCCACTATTTCCAATCACATACAGTTGTAGTCCTGACCCAACTGTAGCTAAGATCTCTACTCAAGAGTGTTGATTACATAGGAAGGATTGCCAAATGGGGGACGATCCTAAGGGCTTTTGATATCAAGTACATGCCTCGCACCTTTGTCAAGGGCCAGGTACTCGCAAATTTGGTGGCCGAGTTTGTTGAGCCCCCGTTGGAGGAAATGGTAAAGACACAGAGCATGGATGAAAAATCAGTTGGCACAATCTTTCTGCAAGAGCCCTTATTCTAGAAGGTATATGTTGATGGTGCAGCAAATCAAAGGGACTCTGGAGTAGGGCTAGTCCTGGTATCTCCTTAAAAAATCACCATTGAGAAATCGTTAAGACTGGGTTTCTCGGCCACAAATAACGAGGCTGAGTATGAGGCTCTACTGGAAGGAATGTCCATGGTCCAAAGAATGGGTGGAAAGGCAGTAAAAATGTTCTCGAACTCAAGATTGGTTATTGGCCAAGTAAAGGGAGAGTTAGAAGCAAAAGATGCGAGAATGCAAGGATATTTAAGCCAAGTTAGGCATTTGCAATCAGGGTTTGAATCTTTCAACCTACTACATGTTTCTAGAAGTGGAAACACACATGCTGATTCCCTAGTCACACTTGCAACCTCCTCGGCATAGAGCTTACCTCGGGTCATCCTTGTACAAGACTTGTGCAAACCTACAGAGGTAAAGGGAGAGGTGGTCCATGTTCACCAGGTTAAAGTAAGGCCTAGCATACGTTCCTTACATTCTCTATATTATTATATATTGATTGTGTTTGGTGCTTTTCTGCGTGTCTCTCTCTCTCTCTCTCTCTCTTTCTTGTTTACATTAGTTTCATCATGGCACCTAAACGTAAATCTACTCCGTCCCAGAATCCTTTTCGTTTCGGGGCATCCATTTCTTCTAATCCTACTCCCTCACATGTTCGACATTGACCTACCCACTGTCATTCACAGTAGGGGTTGGGAGTCACTATGTGACGACCTAGTCACTTGTCCATCCGTGCTTATTCAAGAGTTCTACTCCAACATGCATGGATTTGATTATTCAGTACCTCTCTTTGTCACTCGCATTTGAGGTACACGCATCGTGGTCACTCCGGATATTGTATCTGATGTGCTCCATGTCCCTAGGGTGGTGCATCCTGACTACCCTGGTTTTGAGCGTCTTAAGACCGTGTCTAAAGACGAGCTTATATCCTCTTTTTGTTAGCGTCCCTCTGATTAGGGTGATCGTCAGTTCACTCCTTGTATGGCCTTTGCTAAAGGTCCTAGGTTCATTAATATTGTTATGACTTTTGTTTTGCATCCTTTATCTCATTATAACTCTATTACAAAGCTCGTGCTTGATTTTTACTTTCCCTTTTAGAGCATCTTACTATAGATTTTTCCTCTCATTTTATTCTTTCACTCATAGATATATATAGAGATACGGTGACCCGTGATAAGCTTATCTTCCCTTCGGCTATCATAAGGATTTTACGCCATTTTTCTGTCCCTTTTCCTGTTTTCGACCACTTCCATGTCATGTGTGCCATTGACACCGCTACTGTTAAATGGAGCGAGGCACAGCTACATTCGAGGCAGTCTGGTATGGCGATTCCTCCAGCTTCTACAGCTCCATCCACATCCGCTCCCTCTTCTTCTTCGAGCGGTGTGACTCTTGAGGACATCATGGCATAGCTTATGCGCATGGATGCTCGCCTCGACACTCTTAGTGATGAGTTGTGTCAAGTGAACACCCGTGTTGGTCGTATTGCACGATGACAGGCGGTCATAGGTGGCTTCATTGCTTCTCCTCCTCCTACTCCAGAGGCTTCTAAGGATGAGGATGATGATGGTGATGCTGATGCTACTAATATTGAGGATGATGGTGCTAGCTCCTCCAATGCTGATGAGATATCTATTTGATATACTTACCATTTGTCACTCGTGACAAAAAGGGGAAGTAGTTTTGGATATAAGAGTAGTCATACTCATAGGGGGAGGGTTAGTATAGGAGATTTTTGTTAAGGGCAGGTTTTTTTTTTTTTTTCATGGATGTAGTAAGGACTTTATGTATCTTTTTCTTTTCTCTCTATTTTTGATACATTGTTCATGTACCATAGATCTTGTGATCATATTATGATAGCAAACCTTGTACTTGTTGATATATATACATTTGAGGTTGTTATTACAGTTCTTTTACCTATCTTTACATGTGTTGCTTCTTTTCTCACTTTATGCACATGTTTCTTATATATTGTATGCAATCTTTTATTTTTGTTTCACACTAAGATACCTTGATGAGTTTTGTTTAAAGTGTTTCAGAAATATAGGTTGTCAAAGTCTTCTTGCCATGAACTCTCTTCTTGCAAAGTTTTTCAAGAGTTTGTGTTAGGATAGATTTTATTGTACTTAACAAGTGAGTATGAGTTGAGTAATTTATAAATTCTCTCATATGTTCATTTTTTTGTTATGGTTTTGTCACGGATTGCCAAAGGGGGAGATTGTTAGGACATATGTGATTCAATGTTAGGAACATATGTTACTATTTTGTGTAGTTGGCTAATCCTTTGACAAAATGCACTTTACTTGTAATTGGGTAGATCTAAGATGTGTTTGATGCTTCAAGAAACAAGGTTTCAAGTTCAAGTGTTAAAACTATGTAAGTCTGTCCAAAAATCAAGTGAAGAAGTGTTGTTCATTAAAGCTTGACAACTAGTATCTATCGAGGTTTAAAAGAGCTGTTTTAGCCCGAGGCTCGACAATTGCTTGATAGATAGGATATCTGTTGAGATTTATGAAGTTCTGATTTCAGTTCTGATTTTCATCCAATCCGTGAATATATGTTTGGGCTTTCTTTTCTCACAACCCTAAACATATATAAGGATTATTTTGAGGGCCGTAAAAGGTGATGCACAGTTGCACAAGAGCACAATTTCACAAGTGTGAAGAAAAGTGTGATCGGAAACCTAGTTTGCCCTAATTCTTCTTTCTCTTGAAAAAGCTGTTGTGTTTGTATACCATAGGGTTTTGTGACCAAGCAACTTCATGATCTTCATCGTGTGATGAACATAAGAACTTTGCAACCAACATTCTTCTATAGTTGGTGATCACGTCGCGTATTGGGATCCGCGCAATTGGTTAGTCACGTACTGGCAGCTGTGCATTGAAAATGAGAGATTGTCACTACAGAACAAGTCCAATTGGGGGAAAGGTTCAACTGTAGGTTGCTATAGGGTACTAGGATTCATTTACTTGTAATCGCTTCTTTTGATAATGGTGGATTCTCGGGAGTGGTGACCTTATTCAATCTTTTTTTTTTTTTTCTTTTTTTTCTTTTTTTTGTCAGAACCACATGCAGGTAGGGATATAGTCTGGAAGGCACAGAGAGAGAGGCCACATATCCATTACCCCATAATCGTTAAAGTTATTTCTTTTTTTATAGTTTTCTTTTTCTTTTTTAAATCTGGGGATTGAATATGATTTAGGTTTGAATTTCTTGGTTGGATTGGTTTAGATTTAGATTTAGTTATTGGCCATGTAGGAAAAATACCCACTTAAAAAACAAACACACATGAAACAAACTTGAAACGCCACACAAAGAAAAACAATGCATCTATTCGGACCCAAAGAAAAACTATGTATCTGTTTTTGTTTCTATGATGTGGCTGTATTTCTACTGCTGCATATTCTGCTTCTGCTGAACAGGTTCAAGATTTTCTGAATAATCTGTGCTTACAGGGGGGCTGAGTGTAATATTTGTTACTGTTTCTGTAATGTATGTACATGGGTGTATTTCTACAGAACAATTTCAGGATTTTCTGCATAATCTGTTCTTACAGGGGGGCTGAGTGTAATATCTGTTGCTTTTTCTGTGATGTATGTCCATGGCTGTATTTCTGTTGCTACATATTTTGTTTCCTGTAGAACAGGTTCAGGATTTTCTGCATAATCTGTGCTTACAGGGGGTAATTGTAATATCTGTTGCTATTTCTGTGTTGTATGTCCATGGGCTATATTTCTGTTGTTGCATATTTTATTTTTTACAAAACAGGTTCAGGATTTTCTGCATAATCTGTGCTTACAGGGTAATTGTAATATCTGTTGTTGTTTCTGTATTGAATGTCCATGGGCTGTATTTATTTTCCTCTACAATAAATGAAAGGTATGATAGCATAAATTTTCCTCTTTATTTCATTGTTTAATGAAATCTCTTTTCCATTTGCAATTGCTTTGATTTAGAACAAAAATTTCCTTAATAGCAACACAAATAAGACTATAGGTGCAAACGTTTTATGGGAAAGAAAATCTTAAAAAAAAAGAGTATAAGAACTTAACTGGAACTTAAAATAAATGGGTACATTCTAGGTTTTACTTTTAAGGTAGAAAACGTTGGAGGAACTGTTGTCAGGAGAAAGGAAGGAATTGAACAAATGGGAAGTAAAACCTAACTTCAAAATATAGATTTATGAAAAAGAACAAAAAATTCAAAAACAAAAACAAAATGAAGATTATCAAATTAACACAGTCATAGACTATTATTTTTAAATTGATCATATGGGCCAACATCAAAATGAAGATTATTTATTATGTGACTAATTAGTGAAGGTGAGGGAAGAGTACCAAAAATTAAAATGAAAACTTACTAGGAAATGAAAGAGGAGCTAGTTGGCGGCATTTAAGGGCCTTGACAGCCCTTCTCTTTAACTTATAGCCTTTTTCTTTTCTTTTTTGCTAAAATTTAGTTGATTGTAGATTTAATTTTTAATTCTTTTGCTAACTGCAGATTTTTTTTTTGATAGGATATAACCGCAGATTGGTCATGAATAAATGTGCCATTTTATTGGGTTTAGGCTGATATATAATCTGTTAGGAATTGACATAGAAAAAGAAAAATCTGCCACCATCAAAGAGACAGGCCGTGTAGCCATAATCGGTAAAGTTATTGTCTTCCTTTTTTACTTTTTCCCCCTAAACTACACACAAACATCTCCTTCCATTAGAGAGTGATAGGGAGATTGAAGAAGTTTGATTTTATTAATTTGGTTTTGATTGTCAATTTGTCATATACATACTGCTACAATTATTGTTTCTTCATGTCTTATTGTTACTTTCTTTTATGCATGTTTTGTCTGATGTTGGATTAAAATTATAGGAAAAATTAATTGTGTTAAGTTCTTAAAATTTTCTAATTGCATAATATTTTGTTTTTGTTTTGGACTTTTAGTTGTGTTATATTGATCCTGGAGTTTCCAGTGGGGAGATGGGACTGTTAAAGAGAATAGATAGCACACAATTATAAAGTAATGTATTCCCCTTTAGTGCTTCTTTTAGGTACTATTTATCTATTTCATTATGTTATTTACCTCATTTGATGCCTTTTCTGCTGTACCATATGATAAAAAATATTCGAAGGTTATTACTTGAACACCAAAAGAAAATTACAGTTGTATGTTTTTTTGTATTTCTTTTTAGCAAGTCAATGTAGTTAAGTTTTGTGATAGCTAATATGCAAGAATAGAAAACACGCAATCCTATTACGTAATTCTCAACTTAAATTACAAAAGGTATACATCCATGACTAGAGTAACCGACAAAAGCACAACTGCAATTTGATTCTGCACACAAACTTAAAGTCCCATTGAGAATCTCATTTAGAACATGTAGTTTATCATTATAGCATTACAAAAAAAGTATAGACATATACTCTCTTAGAGAGAGAACATCACTGTCAGAATCATCAGAACATTTCTCCTTGCATTCTTTCAATTTGGTTCATTTCACTTCAATTCTTGATTTGTCTTGGGTGACAGAGTTGCAACATTGAGTGTGAGTTGGGTTAATATCTGTGTTTGTGTATGTTTTTCAACCATGGCATCTTTGTTGGATGAAGTTAAATGAGAATTCCAGAAATTCCAATATAGTTTCTTTGTAGATAAAATAGAAAAATTTATTATTGAAATCCATGATAGTTTGGCTGTGTAATCCATAAAAAGTTTGGTGGTAAATCCCTATTTCTATCTCCTCATAATCATTTTTTTCTCTTCTTGGAAGAATATGAAACTTAATCTTAAAATGAACTTTTAGAGACTAATTCTTATAGGGCTCCCAAGTTGGAACCCTTCTATATTTTTCTCTATAAAATTGGATTACAATGGCCTTTAAGATTATGCATTTGAAAGTTAGGGGAATCTGATAAGTAGGTTTGGTTTGTTTATGATTTATTTCTTGGTGGCTTTGTGCATTGAGATTAGTGTTTGGATTTTCTCTACAAATTTTTTAATTTGTCATTGAGAATGAATTGTTAGTTCAGTGAATTTGGGTTTGATTTAGAGGTGGCTTGGTGTTTTTGAAAGTATATTTGTAAAAAAATTGTGGGTCTGTGAATGTGATCTTACATTGGAGATTTTTACTGATTTGGTGGTGGTAGTGGTATTGAACTTGGACTTGGTTTTTGCATACAGGTTTGCATAAGTGAATCAACGTATCTTCTAATAAGATTAGATTTTATACTCCAATATTTGTTTCTATGATTGATTACATACCACAATTTGATATTTTGGTTTTCTGATCCTCCTTTCCTCATCAACACATATTCTTTTATCTTACTCTCATCTCTCTTACAAATTTCACTATATATAAAAAATAAGTACCCAAAATGCACAGAATATATTCATTCTCTCATTTATTTATGTGCCATATATAGGAGCTGTCTTATCGTTTGATTTATTTTTTCACTTGATATATCAAAATTTTGTAGATGCAACGACCATTTTTTTGGTTACTAATATTACAATTTGACTAGATTGTAATAAAGCTTTGGCATTTTTTTTAAAGCATGTTGAGTATGTTACTTTTGAGAAAACTGGTAGTAATAATGCATTTATTTGTTTAATGACAGGCATATATTAATTTTGAAATATCAAAGGGTGAGGTTGAACGGATCAGAGAGCTTGATGAGAGACTTATAGACATATTAAAGCATTTGAAGGTCTGGATAAATCACTCAAATTTCTTATATTGGTGTACTATATTAACAGATTTGAGCTTTTACAGGGCTTTGAACTTTTGTTAATATTCATGTATTACTTAAGGTTTTTTTTTGTATGGAAACTTCCATCTGGATCTAACATTTCTTTATTGTTACATTTTTTTAATTATGTTTTAATTACTTGAATTTTTTTCCTTGAATTAGAAGCATATATGTTTGTGAATGTATAAGAAAACTTACTTTGTTCTGTATAACCAAATTTGTAGTCCAACTTGCAATAGATTTTGATTACAAGGAGATATGGGTACACTTTTTGCAATTTCATATTTTGCCTTGCTGTTACAACTCTTCATACACTTTCAATAATGCAATGAATCTATGTATAAAAAAAAATAAATAAATAAAAATTGGTGTACTATTTATTGTAGATTGTGATCGAACTTTGTGGTTTATATGCATTTATGATTTTTTGTTTTTGTTTTTTTGTTTTTTTGTTTTTTTTTTGTTTTTATAATTTTATAGTTTCTTATCAAGCTTCTAAGATACATTTACTTTGTGCAGTATATAAATGTTGGGGTTGAATGGAATCTACAAAGGTCTATATTTATTCCTCACAAAAGGGACATAATAGGCGGAAAATAAGAAGGGGAAATGATATTTGGCCGATTGGAAAGGAGCAAGAACAAAAAGAACAACTGAGATATGAAATGAGCATTGAGCACATAACCACACAAAAAGCAATGTAGAGGCACATTGGAATTCAAAAGAAAAAAAAGTTAGCTGATGTTGAATCAGCATTTTTCAAATGCACTTGGTTGGATTGTTTTAGATTTAGATATTTGAGTTAGATTTGGTTTTAATTATGGTATTGGGTTTAAAATAAATTTTGTTTTGAGTATTTTGTATTAGATTTGGGTTAAATTAGTTTTTGGTATCTGCCTATGGTGTTTGTAATTAGATTTGTAAATGGAGATATGTGTTGGGTGTTTAGTACGTGGTGAAAGTGTATTTAAATATATTATTAAAAAAAATTCCTTCTAATAAATATAAATAAAAAGGTTCCCACACATAGTGTGGGTTAAAAAGCTAGTTATGGGTAAAGGCTGCGTTTGTTTCGGCAGTAAATAGTTTCCGGAAAATATTTTACACCACTGGGCGTATTTGGATTGTCTCGGAAAATTCAGTCAAATGAAAAATGATTTCCGTTGACTGTAAATCATGCCCCAAAACCCTGTAAAATATTTTACACTTTTATTTTCCCTACAATTGATTTCCATCCCAGGAAAATAGAAGAGAGAGAGAAACAGAAAAACCGGCGAGAGCTCCGATCACCACTTCCAAGCACCGGCGAGAGCTCCAATCGCACATCCAAGCACAGGTAAGTCGCACCCCAGCACCGGCGAGATCGTCGCACCCCAACACCGCCTAGATTGTCACCCAAGACCGATGCACCCAAAACCGATCTCGTTCTCGACCCAAAGCTCATCGGCGCCGCTGTTCTTGCCATCGTTCTCTCTTTCCCTCAATCTGTCACTCTTTCTCCCTCAATCTGTCACCAATCTACCCTTTTTCTCTCTACCCATATTGATCAAACCACCGCAAGACGAGCGACCCACCATGTGATCTTGCCTCCACCGTGCCAAGATTGAACCCAGTCACCTCTCTCTCTCTTCCTTCTTCTCTCAATTTGATCGGATTTGATGAACTTTTTTTGTTGGGTTTTGTTTGTTTTGTGTTTGTCTTGAGAAATGATATTATATATTTGTTTGGAAGCTGAGAAAATGTGAGCAACAAGTAAAAAAATGTGTTTTCTATAGTATTTTCAAGAATACAACCAAATACCAGAAAATATTTTTCAAAGCATTTTTTGAAATGCAACCAAACAATTGAAAATATTTTCCTTTTCCGAAAATATTTTCACTTGAAAATATTTTACACCTAGAAAATATTTTACACTGAAACAAACATAGTCTTCATGTATGTTGCCTTAGTGGTAAGCACGCGTCTTTTTCGAGTTCCTGTCCCAGGTTCGAACCTTCAAAACAGCTTTTTTTTTTTTTAATTTTTTAAGTTTCTATTTTCAAAACTAAGTCGTTTTGAATTTATATAAAACTAAACATCTAAAACTAAAACCCTAGCATCTCTTTCTCATTCAGCCACCCCGTCCTCTATCTCTCTCTCTTCACACAGCCTCCATAACTCCCTCTCACACAACCTCTCTCACTCTCACGTCTCAAGATCTCTCACTCTCCACGACGCCAATTGTCGCCGCCGCCGAGCTCCGATCCACATTTCTCTTGTTTTTTCTTCTCTTCGTCTCTTTATCTCACTCCTTCTACCTTCCTGGCGTTGCTCCTAGCGATTTCCAGAGTATGTTCCCTTATAATCCAAACCCACTTCTCAAAATCTCTGCTTTATTTCATTCTTTCACCTCTCATTGCTTGCTTTCTTCTATAGGTTTTTTTTTTTTTTTTGGTGGGGTTTCTTTATTTTCTATGTTTTTGTTGTATTGTTTGAGTTCTCTTTGCTTTATGTGGAGTAGTATTGGATCTGGGTTTTTGAGTTTGATATAATTTTATATTGTTGTGGATCTGTGGGATTGTTGTTTTTAAGCTGTTTTTTGATTATGGGTTTTGTTCGGATCTGGGTTTTTAAAAATTTTTTTTTTGACGTTTTGATTGGTATTGTTGGGTTGTTCTAGTTTGTGGGTCTAGTAAATGATGGATTGGTTTGATCTATGTGTGTGTTTGGGTTGCACATAGAGAGCGGATTAGACAAGCTAAAGCCTACTGTTACGTCTCTATTGCGGCAACCTTTTCATCCCTGAACTTTCTAATCCTCAAAAAAAAAAAAAAAAGTCCTGCCTTATTATTGATGAAGCTATACACTTCTCATTGTTGATAATTTGTGCGATTGACATTGGCATAATCTGCTTTTTGGTTGGCTAAAACGGGTCTATCAAAAGGGATCCTCTTTAAAGCAAGTAAAGGAATGCCTTAGTCTGTAGTGTCCATTCTCTATTTTCACATTAGATAATATTGATTATATTAATATATAAATGAAATACAAAAAAAAAAAAAAAACATGCTAAGAAATCTACCATTACTTTTGACTACTTGTAAAATTTGATGATGTATTATCAAGCGTGTGTATGTATATATTCAAGAAATTATGATTGATGATTTTTTTTTCTTTTTTCAATAATAAATTTTTATTTCATATTCACGAAATGAAATGAATGATTTAGATTCATAGAATAAACCAAAATAAAATATAAAAAATAACATTGAATTGCATTAAAAAGTACTGTTTTAAAAATAAAAACAATTAAGTTACCAGATTTGCATTTTAGGAGAGTGTAGTTTTGATTGATAAATTTTTTTTTTTTTCCTTTTGTCAGTAATAAAATTTTCATTTTAGATTCATAAAATGAAATAGTAAATAGTCTAGATTCATAAAATGAACTAAAAAAAAAAAAAAAGAACATTGAATTGCCTTGGAAACTATTTTAAAACTATCTGTTTAGAGTTCCATTTTATCCTAGGAGAGACTAAACTGGAGGAACTCTATTGTAAACGTTAAGTTACATAATGGCTGTTTCAAAACTAGTTTTTATTCATCAATTTCAATATTTCTTATAAAACTAAATGATTAATGGTGGTGATAATATGTCTTTTTAATTAATATGATTAATGGTGGTGGTTGCAATATGCCTTTTGCATTATGGTTTCAGTGGAAGACGTGATTTAGTAAAATTCATAAAGGAAATTCATGCACACGGTTTATATGCATGCCTTAGGATTGGACCCTTCATTGAGAGCGAATGGGCTTATGGCTAAAGCCACTTCTTTTTTCTTCTTTCTTTTGATACCTCTCCTTATTATACTATATGTAAAGTATTTACTTCTCAAATATAGAAAGCTCGATAATGTAAATTATTTTATAAAATTAGTGCATGAAATTTAATTTGCAAGTAAGCATGTTTTGGTGTTGGACTCAGGGGTCTACCATTGTGGTTACATGACATTCCAGGCATTGTCTACCGTTATGATAATGAACCATTCAAGGTAATGACTTTTAATTTCCCAAATTCAATACAAGTTGTGATTTTCAACAAGAATATTTATCATTCTCATATTTATCTAATCGGTTTTTTCAGACTTGTGTTTCCTATATTGCATAGACTCTTCTAGAAAAAAGAGTCATATTTGTATTCATAGTTGTTAGTATCGTACGATACGCGATATGTATCGTACGATATGTATCATATCGCGTGTAAAAAGTTCTGTATCATATTGGCGTATCGTAAGTACTCATGAATCGTACGATAAAATGTGCGTATCGTATGAATTGTATCGTAAAATCGTACGTATCGTACGATATATGGACAAATGCTTTAAAATGAGATTTTTTTGTTAAAATTTGTACTTTTATTTAAATCTAACAAGTTGTTAGACTTGTTTTTAACAAAAAATTATTAGCTTACTTAGTTTACCCCACTAAAATAACATATTTATAAATTTTTTTTGCTCTCTCCTACAATTAGAATACATAGTACCTATGAAGCACGGATGTGTTTTGGGACTCGGGTGCGGGACTCGGCAATTTTTGAAAAAGGTGGGTGCGGGTGTGGCGGGACTCGGCAATTAAAAAATTATTAAAAATATTTCTATTTATATTTTTAATATATTGCTAAGCATACTTTTTCATATTATACAAACATATATCAAATTTAAGAGCAATAGTAGATAATAACTAAAATATGATGTTAAGAATGCGTGAGAGAGAGTTGAAGAAAGAATGAACTGAAGTGAGTCAAGTGACTGACTCGGTACTGGTTGAGTGTCTCATAGTGAGCAAAGATAGGTAGAGAGCACAGAGAGAGTGAGAGACGAGTGACAGAGTGGGTGAGAGGCAGAGAGTTGAAGTTTGGTGTGTTTGTGTGAAGTGAGAAGTAGGGTTTAATATTAAGTTCAAACGGTGCGTTTTGCACCCTTTTTTCTTTTTTTTTGAATTTCAGCCTGAATTGGCCCGCGTCGGAGCCGCGTCAGCGTGCGTTGGCGCGAGTCGGCTAAAAAAAAAAAAACCCACGTGGCATGACGCGGTCGGACGTGCGGGCAGCGGCGTCCTTAGCGTGTCGTTGCGTCGCGCCGCGTTGGACGCGGGTGCGGTACCTCTAGTGCCTCGTTCGTGCTTCACAGCATAGTATACACTTATCCTTCACTTTAATATTTACAAATTTATTTTATATACTACAAATAAAATATTAATTAATAATATAAATTTTTTATTTTTGTCATTATTGTTATAAGTCTAAGAAACTAGAATGCCAATTTTTTTTTTATAAAAATATTATTAAAATAAAAAGAATAAGAGATAGTAAATGTTAATAACAAATGACGATGAAGAAAATTTAATGAAGAAAAAAGTTTGCAAAATTATAAATATGATGATAGCATTGACTTAGATAGGGTTGATTAGGCAATTTGATGAATATGATAAAAATAAATTATTATATTTGGGTCATTTGTAATATATTATCACTTTTGAATTTAAGAAATTTGAATGCGTATGTTATAAATACATGCTAGTTTGATTTATTTAGATAGCTTGTTAAATATTATTACACAAGTGATGAATAAATTAGTCATTAGTTGAATATATTCTAAATTTATAATGAATATACCCTTTATATATGTATATTTATAATTTTTTATAAATTAAGTGTTTGTGTATTTTACGATACACGATACACGATACGATATGATATACGATATAGAAAAATTAAAAATCGATTCACGATACGATTCACGTTTTGACAACTATGTTTGTATTAGATACAATACCAATGCAA
The DNA here is from genome assembly GCA_028535165.1 of Quercus tomentella. NCBI lineage: Eukaryota > Viridiplantae > Streptophyta > Magnoliopsida > Fagales > Fagaceae > Quercus > Quercus tomentella. The sequence continues at coordinate 82,752,150 of JAPQVY010000156.1, forward strand.
TTTGATAAATCATCTAGAGTTTGTAAACTTATGCATCAAATACATCCTAAGCTCTTAGATATGTTCCTCTCTGGGTTGGCTGTTATTGTTTTGATCATCTAAGTATAGGAAGGAAGAGCATGGTGGAAGCTAAGTTACCTGATTGCTTTATGGATTATTTATGTTCCTATGAGAATAAATTGTATGAGAAAAGTAATAGCATGAATATAATTGATTGATTTAGATCATTTTGCATTACTACTTTGTATAAAAATGAATTAGCAAAACTGTCACGGGATTATCATTTCATAGAGAAATAGGCCAGTTTGATGCTTAATTCTACATTTTAAGCAAAACAATTGTAGTACGGAGTGTCAATCCTTTCAAAGTCTAAGAGGAAATTTATTTTCAAGATATCCAGCTACCTCAGATGGAGCACAAGGTACAGTCAGCCAGACAGTGTGAGTATGATGGAGCACATACAAGATATCTTGAGCCTTTAAGCCCCAACTCCTTCTCCCTCCTTAATCATCTCTGACTCTATGTCCCTGAGGTAATTACCCAATATTTTCACCGCATCTTCTCTAATTGAATGATAAATATCGAATATGAATACTTTATGATTTATTGATTTATCATCTCATTTTTATGGGCCACATAGCTGTTTCCAGATCTCAACAAGATAGTAGTGTTCCACACAGCTATTGACTAATAAATGAAGACCTTCATGTTTAGACTTCCTTTTCTGATTTCTTATCTTGACGATACAAATTTTAGCCATAGAGGTCATAATCTTGAGGTTTGTAAAACTGAACTCACTAGACACATAGAAACTCACACACATATTTATCTAGGGTTCTATTTCCAGTCAATATTTTTATGTTAATTTTTTCATTTACTTCCAAGCATTTGCTATCTGGCCACCCAAAAAAAAAAAAAAAAAAAACTGTAGCTGTGTTTTAAAAAACGGCTATAGCCAAATTTAAAAAAAAAAAAAAAAAAAAACAAAAGGACTATAGCCACATTTTTAGCTGCGTTTTTAAAAATGCGGCTATAGACCCCTCAGGCCTATAATTACGGGTTTTAGCCCACGGCTGAAATAATAGCTAAAAAAAACGCGGCTATCGGCCCAATTGTCTTATAGCCACTTTTTTGGAGCTATAGCCGCTTTTTAAAAAACGCGGCTATAGGACGTTGGTTTTTTTTTTTTGGGTAGAGACTTCCAATACAAGGAGCAGCTCCCTTAGTCCATTTACATGACAAACACAGCCAATTTGAATGTTAATGCTTTCATTGTTTTTGAGGTGTCAATTTAGGTTAGTGTGTCATGTCAGAGTAGGGGCATTCAGTTAAATAGCTTAATCTGAACCCGACCTATTCAATACTTGCGCCATGACCTTTCAACTCCAAAAGAAGTGCTTACTCTTCAACTCAAATCAAAATAACATAGTTCTTAAAAAATATAATATTTATCTAGATATAAGTTTTTTGTTTGTTTGTTTGTGAGGTTTAGTCCATAGAGTGAACCAATAGGCCCAAGCTAGGATGCTTATTTTTTGAATTTGAATTTGAATTTATATCAAAACACAATCTTAGCTATGTTAATACATTTTTCCATTTTGGTCTGTTTGGTACAATTCGGTTTACCTTGGTCCAATTAGGTCCATTTAGTTTACTTCGGTTCATTTGGTTCACTTTGGCCTATTTTGGTCCAATTCAGTCCATTTGGTTTTGTTCGGTCCACTTCGGTCAATTTGGTCCATTCGGTCCATTTCAGTTTACTTTAGTCCAATACGTCCAATTTGGTCTATCCAGTCCAATTCGGTCTAATTCGATCAGTTCAGTCCAATTTGGTCCATTTGTTCCATTTTGGTCCCATTTGATCCATTTTGTCCATTTGGTCCACATCGGTCCTGTTCGGTCTATTCGGTTCAATTTGGTCCATCCTGTCCATTTTAGTCTACTTCGGTCCATTTGGTCTATTTCAGTTCACTTCGGTTCAATTTGGTGTACTTACTTAAGAATGGGAAAATACAAGTTTGGGATGAGAGTACTATCAATTATTTGAGTAGTATCAATTGTAATTATGTGAAAAGTTTTGATTATCATAATAATTTTCTTAAGAGAATGAGAATTTGAATAATAACTTAGAAATTTAAAAATTTTAGTTGTACCAAAAGAAATTAGGAAACTATAATGCATAATAACAATAGTTAGAAGAATATGGATCATTTCAAAAAAGAACAATATCATTCAAAAACATCAAAAGTGATAAAATTATATATTTGTAAAAATAGAGTTATGGGAATTACTTTTTGAAATTGTTTAATTTTGAGGGAGAACAAATTATCTACAATAAATTTTGGAGAATAAATTATACATATTTAGTATAAGTTTGTTATGAGTTTTGATTATCATGATAATCCTTTTTAAGAGAATGAAGAATTTAAATAGTTTATTTGAAACTTTGAAAGTTTAGTTGTAAAAACAAGAAAAAAAAAAATAGCATACTATAATATAATTTTGAAGAATATGGACCACTTGATAAAAGAATAATATCAATCAAACACACCCAAAATAATATAATGATATATTGGTAGACATAGAAAGATGAAAAATAATTATAGATATTGTTTAATTTTTAAAGGGAACATATTATCTTCAAAAAATTTTAAAGAACAAATTATACATTATATTACAATTATAAAATAATTATTTATTCTTATGCATCACATGGGTCTGAGAGCCTATATTCACAATGCATTGTTTGGAAAAGCTAATTGAATAATTTCCATTATGAGTGTTCCATAATGAATGCGCTACCACATGAGTATTTGTTAGCTGGTTTCATTGCAATATAACATTTGATTAATTTGGAAAAAAATGGCTTGACAAGTTACGATTGGTGGAGTATAAAGTGGATTAGGCGCATCACTTGTGTGTGTGTTATCAGTATTGGTCTCTATTGTTTTCTCTTAAAGGCTAAATTATCACTAACAAAATCATGTCATTAAGAGCACTGCGCATGAGATTTTGCTTAATCATAAACCTTAAGTTCTAGACAAATGTCCTTAACTTGAATTTATGGATGTGTTTTTACTTTATATGCTCATTTGTGCTTGTTATGAGTATAAGGTTTTAAGAAAAAATTGCTTTTTGTGACACAATATGGGATCCAAAATTTTCAAAATATTTACCACAATGCCTTAGAAAACTATTTTAGAGTTCTAAAAACACTATATGAGGATTTTTCAGAATACATGTTTTATACACTCTAAATTGAAAACTATATCTTAAATACTTTATTCAAAGTTCTCTTATCAAAAACATCATTTAAAAGTGGGGCCCATGTTTGACGATTTAAAATCCTTAAAAACTATTTTCAAATAATGTTATCAAATGAACCTTAACGTTTCAGAATTTGAATCCGCTTCTCTAATGTTATACTCCATCGATCTCAGATTGTTGGTCCTGCATTCCATTTTTGGAAAATGTCCTTCAAACTTTGCCAATATCTTTTTATTGGATGTGAGTTTTGAAAATTTAATTATTAGATTGCATGTTTTTATTGTACTCGTTTGGATTCAACTTAATCCTGCATTTATGTTTTGCAACAACGTTTTTAGTCCCCCCCCCCCTTTTTTTTTTTGGCGTGTGAACAGTAAATTCATGTGATTTTACTGTGCAGGGGACAAAAAACACTGTTCATGTACTATTCATGCACTGTTCATGGGTTCTACGACATTATTCACATATTTAAAAATTATTTTGTTACAGTGTTTTCAGTTTTCAGTTTCAGTAAAAATAATTTCAATCCCAACAGATCCATTATATCATCCATGCTTGCGAAATTTCAAGAAGATTAAAAATCAATGACTATAACATCAATTGAATGCTTAAATTTTAATTTTTTGTGATCTAAAACTATGTATAAAAAATAAGTATATTAATTATGAAAGCTCAATTAGTGTGAAAACACTAAAACTTGTTTAGACTCCCAATTTTAAAATTACGACTAGATTGCTTTTACACTAACTTATTAAAGTGCGGAACAAGAGTAAATGAGTGCAATAAATCGGTAACACTACTCTAAGCCATATGCAACCACAATGAGCAATAAAAGTAAAGCTTAAAAAGTAGAGAAGAGAGATGCAAACACAAGATAACACCAAGACGTGTTATCGAAGAGGAAATCGAAGAACTCGGCAAAAAGTCTCTTCGCGACCTTCCAAGTCAAAATCGATCCACTAGTGAATATGTTGAAGTACACGAATACTTGAAGACCATCCAAGCTTATTCTACCCAATGTACTTGAGCCTTCTAAACTCTTGCTACCAACAGACTTCTTAGAGTCTTGTCTTCACTAGCTTTCTGGATCTTACATTTCAGTTCAATTGCATCCGTCATTTAATCGCTCCTTCCAATGCTTCCCAAAGGCATCAAAACTTGACTCAATACTCAGATTGGGTAAGTGTTTAGGCTAAGAACCTTTCATGGATGTAGAGATTGAGAGATAGGAGTAGAGGAAAAAAACTAAGAGAAAATGTGTAGATGATTGTGGATATGACAATCTCTAACTTTTAAGTGTTTTTGTTAGGGTTTTCTCTCTAAAAAGCACTCCTTACTTTTCGTAGGTAGTGAAGGTATATATAATGTGAGTAAAGAATTTGGTAAAGTACTTTTTCTTTTTGTCAAATAAAGAGTTTTGTGGGTGCCTCGTGAGATGGCCTTTCTCGTGAAGTACTCGTGAATATGACAACCAGGCATGACTCTTCAGCTTCTAGTCATGTACTTCACACGTGGCCTTTCGCGGGTTGCTCTACTCCCGAGCTTCTCGTGAGCTAGTCGCAAACTGCACTAATTCTTCTTTTGAAGCTTGATTCTTCACCAATCTCTCACACTCATCCTCTACAAATAAACCCACATAAATACATGAAAAATGATTGAAGAAATTACAATCAAATTTAGCATATAAATAAAACCAACAAAAGTTAGTTGGAAATCATTACTTTACAAATTAAATAGTAAATGACATCTGATTTGAATAAAATTTGATATGCGTGTTAAAAACATAAAAACCATGATATCTAACGGTTGTATTTTCAAAATTCATATACAATAAAAAGATATCAACAGAGTTTGAAGTGTTTATTGTAGGTAATTTTAACTTACAGGTTGCCCATTAAGCAAGTCTATGAATACGTTCAACTTTATAAAGTTGTTAAATTAGTAAGGAGTAGCCATGAAAAATTACTTTATGAATGAATTGTGGTCCGATTCAGCTTTTAGGTTTATATGCAAAACTCTTCCAAAGTTATAGTCACTATAAAAATTTATACTAGAACTATTCATTTTTGTATTTTAATTTTTGCACCCGATGTGAATGAGAGCAGCAATATCAATGGTTGTAAAGTCTTGCAAAATACAAAAAATAGCTTAATTTACACATTTTAACCAAAAAAACACCCACATTAGTGGGTGTAAAATTGTGCATAAATGCACAAGTACTATAGTAACCGTGTATATATACACGGTTACTGTAGTTCTTCTATACATTATTTTAGTATTAAAAAAAGATGGACTGATGGATTGATGTGGGTGTTTTGTAAAAAAGAATATAAAAATATTATATAATAAATGGACTGATGTGAATGTTTTATAAAAATGATAGCATAAAATAAAAAAAGTAATTTTTTTAATGTAAAATAAACATAATCTTTTAGAAGAGCTAATGCACTTGCGGGTGAGTTTTTGATCTGTGTTGTATATGTCTATTGGAATTTGGCTTGTGTTGTGTTTTATGGAGAGCTTACTTTACCGTCTATTGGATTTTGGCCTTTAGTTTTTGTGTTCTTTTTGGTTGAATAATAAATTTCGTAATGATTTCTTATTAAAGAAAGAGGATGACAAAGGAAGCGGGATTTAAAACCGTGTCAGAAGTCTGAACAAGTATGAATCCAATTCAATAGAACTAATATGAAAAAGGAAGGTTCGCTTTTGGGTTTTGAAAGCTGAGCTTAGCAATATGCACCATGTGACCGTGTCAGAGGTAGGAGAAATTTAATAAAACTAATATGAAAAAGGAAGGTTCGCTTTTGATTTACGCTTTTATTTGCCATAAAACATTTTTCGACTCGCTCAGAACTCATTTATCAAACCCCACTCCCACTCACTGTCAGCCACGTAACTAATGTCCCGGTCAAATGTATATACTCAAATGTCTCTAACAAGGCTCACAAATAGATGTGACAGCTGGCTCAAAATTTTTGACGGTACAGAATTTTCATATTTAGCTAAAAACTGAAACCAAACAAAAAAAAAAAAAAAATTTCTTGTTAAAATCATCTGTTTTTTCGGGTTTTCCTATTTGATTTAGTTTCAGACTGGGATGATGAACTTATCACATCGAGCTTTGGGAGTTTGGCGCCTATATTATCACTACAGTAAAGTGAGAGTGATCAAAGAAAGTTAATTGAGTGAAAAGAGAGAGAGGAAAGAGAGAGAGACAGGACTTCGAGAGAAATTACCAAGGAGCAGCAGATTGGGCCTCTGCCAGCGTGATTCAAACAGCAAATTTGAAGGTGAGTCTCACTTGCAAGGAATGGATGTGTGGCAGTGACGCAGTGTGGGTGTGGCTTGTACTGCTATGCAGTGGAAGTGAAGGAGACAAGAGTCTCTCTATTCGACTGGTATGAGGTATCAGTATGAATTTAGAGATTTTTTTTTTTTAAATAAAAAAATTAATAGAAATAGGATCTGTCCATGTGAATTTTTTTTTTCTTGTTTTTGAAGGGCAAAAAATGGGCTAGAGATCTATAGTTTTGTTATTGTCGGGTTTAATTTTGTTGTTGGTTGGAATCCTGGGGGGGCCAAAAAGAATTTTCTTGGGCTACATACTAAAATCTCATGTAAACATAAATGGCAGGTAAAAAAAAAAAAAAAAAAAAAAATTCCCCGGGGGTGGTGGGGGTTGGGGATGGCCTCCATAGTCCATGAATAGCTACGCCCCTGTCAATAAGTCATATTCTTGATGATTTAGATACTAATGAAAAATTTCTACGCAATTAGGTGAAAGATGGTTGTCAAATAAATCTAACACTATAATAAGTCACAGAACAAAAGAAACAAAAAAGTAGTCCACAAATCAAAGTCTTGTAGTGCAATTACTATAAACGAAGTTTCATGAAACAAATACGGGTATTGGTGTTCGGAATTTGGCTTAAGTCAACAAGTCAAAGTCTTTTCTAAAATAATATAATAAAACGAAAAGTAGTTGAAGTGCAATTACAATGAACGAAGTTTCATGAAACAAACACGAGTATTGGTCTTTGGCATTTGCTTAAGTTAACGAGTCAAAGTCTTCTTTAAAATAATACAATAATAATGAAAAGTAGTTGAAGAATCCCTATATATTATCACGAGCTGTAGTAACATCCAATTGCATTTCCTCCAATACTTAAATTTCAGCTTCTCTTACTTCAAACTATGGGTGCCTCTTTTGCATCTCATCATGTGCTTTTCTTAGTATGGTTCTTTCCTGCTACCTTCAGTTTAAGCTTCTTCTTCTTCTTCTTCAAAGTAGAGTCAATCTCAAATGTCTCTTGCAATGAAAAAGACAAGCAAGCTCTAGCTCTCAAACGTGGTCTCACTGATCATGAACACGTCCTCTCATCCTAGTCTGACCATAAAGATTGCTGTATATGGGACGGAGTTTCCTGTGACAATAAAACTGGCCAAGTCACTGAGCTCCACTTCAATCATCCGAGATTAGGCAGTGAGATTAATGGTTCGTTGCTCCAATTAGAACATTTGAACTACTTGGATTTGAGTAACAATGACTTTAATTGTACTCCTATCCCAACCTTGGTTCAATGTACAATCTCACATATCTTGACCTCTTAGGTGCTTACTTCTGTGGACTCATTCCTCATCAGCTTGGGAACCTTTCAAGGCTTCGCTATCTGTCTCTTGGATCTAGTTCTGCCCTCTATGTAGATAACTTTCGTTGGATGTTTGGTCTCTTTGCCCTTCAATACCTTGAGCTGCTCTCAGTTGACCTTCACAGAGAAGTTGATTGGCTTCAAATAATGAGTAAGTTCCCATCTCTTTCAGAGCTATACTTGCTAAATTGTCAACTTGATAGCCTGAATCCATCTCTTGGATTTGTCTATTTCACGTCTCTTCGAGTCCTTGAACTTTCTGCAAATCATTTCAATCATGAGATACCTAATTGGTTTCCTAATCTCAGTACAAGCCTCTTAAGGCCTAGCTTGGACAGCAGTTCTTTGAAAGGCAATATACTGCCTAGCATATTCAATTTAGAGAAATTAGAATATCTCGATCTTGATGATAATTCTTTGAGCGGAAAAATTCCAGATTCGCTAGGGCAGCTCAAGCGTCTAATACATCTTGATCTTAGAATGAATTTTTTAAGTGGTCCTATTCCTTCATCTGTTGGGAATTTATCTCAAATGCAAGTCTTACGCCTTGATTCAAATAAATTAAATGGCATCGTTCCAAAGAGTCTTGGACTTCTCTCAAATCTATTGGCGGTGTCTATTTCATTTAATTTCTTCACAGGCAGTCTAGATGAAGCACATTTCTCCAAATTAGGGAAATTAAAACATCTAGATATCTCTTATACACCTTTGTTCTTTAACGTGAATTCCAATTGGGTTCCACATTTTCAACTTGAATATGTAGACATGAGCTCCTGTAAGATAGGTCCTAACTTTCCTACGTGGCTACATACACAAAGATCCCTTTGGCTTTTATTGTTGCCCTTGTCAAGAGTTTCGGGTAAAGCTCCAAGCTGGTTTTGGGATTGGATTTCAAACATTCATACGGTTGATCTCTCTAATAACCACATAAAAGGGGATGTACCAGACGTTTTGTGGAATTCTACTATTTTGAATCTAAGATCTAATCACTTTAAGGGGCGGTTGCCAAGATTGTCTGCAAATGTTGAAGTGCTCAATCTAGCTAACAATTCATTTTTTGGACTATTTCCACTTTCTTGTGCCAAAAGATGAATAAAAAAAATAAAGTGAAGGTTTTAGATGTATCAAACAATTTCTTACTTGGAGAACTCTTTAACTGTTGGAGGTATTGACAATCTTTGATCCATTTAAACTTGGGGGGCAATAATCTATCGGGTAGAATTCCTTATTCTCTGGGGTCTTTAGTTGAACTCAAATCATTGAGTTTACAAAATAATAGCATCTACGAGGATATTCTTTCGTAATTGAAAAGGTGCTCAAAATTAGGGCTCATTGATATAGGTGATAATAATTTTTCGAGGACCATACCACTCTGGATTACAAAATTGACAGAACTTATAGTTCTCTGTCTAAGATCCAGTGGATTCAAGGGAAATATACCTCAAAATATATGCCAACTTTCTTTTCTTAGAATATTGGATCTTGCAAATAATAGCCTATCAGGGCCCATACCAAGTTGCTTTAGAAATATCAGTGCCATGGTTATGCCTGACCCTAAAAATCAAGATGTTTACTTTGACAGTTTAGAGTACGAATATCAATATGGCTCTTACCTTGAGAATCTTTTGCTGGTTCCAAAAGGACATGAACTACAATATGAAGAAAACCTTAAATTTGTGAGGAGCATAGACCTTTCAAGTAACAAATTGTCTGGATCAATTCCTGTTGAAATTTCAGTTCTTTCTGAATTAGGGTTTTTGAACTTGTCTCGAAATCATTTGATGGGCAACATACCAGAAGACATTGGGATAATGAAGGAGCTAGAGTCAATTGATCTCTCACGAAATCATCTATCAGGTGAAATTCCACCAAGTATGTCTAATTTTTCATTTCTTAATTTCTTGGACTTGTCATACAACGATTTCTCAGGTAGAATTCCTTCAAGTACCCAACTTCAGTCTTTTGATGTTGTCAGATATTTTGGCAATCCTGAATTGTGTGATGCTCCTCTTCCAAAAAGATGCATACCACCAATTGGAGAATCTCGTAATAGAACATCAATTGGCAAAACAAAAGAAGACTTTGAATGTTCTAGCTTCTATATGGGTATGGGTGTTGGATTCGCAGTTGGCTTTTGGGAAGTTTGTGGAGGTCTCTTCTTGAATAGGACATGGAGGCATGCTTATTTCAAATTTGTTAATGACAAAAAGGATAGGTTTTATGTGACTACAATACTAAAGGCGAAGTGGTTACTAAAAAAGCTAAGATGTGGCCACCTTAGTAAGTGAAGAACATCATTATCTAGCTAAAAGATATTGCTTCAATTAGATATGGGTTCTCATTTGACTCATATATTCAAAGATACATTAGAGTTTAAATGAAATCCCTAAATTGACAGCAAACATAATTGAAGACAATAGGATAAGAGGTTAGTTGAAAATTGCTGAGGAAGAATGGTCTGATATCGAGAGTTCTTGGGAGAGGGGTTTTTCGTGCTTATGCTGAAGGCCGCTTCATCTTCCTTCCTCCGTATTTCGGGGAAAAAACAGAATGAAAAACGTCTCTGTATGAAATCAGAAAGTTTCAAAACACGATTTATCTCTCTATTTCTTATGCCCAATCAATGCGGTGTTCACCGTTCTGCCTCTTTCTCTATTTCTTTCTGTGTGTCACAGCCTCATCCTTTCTCTATTTCATCATCTTTCTCTACTTCAATCTCCGTGTCCTCATGAATTGGTTATCTAAAAAGGCAAGAGTCTGCCTTAGTAAGTGAAAGGCATCATTATCTACCTAAAAGGTATTACTTCAAGTATTATGTCCTTATTATTGGTTGGTTCATGTTAATGTAGCTTTGAATATATGAGTTAATTCGTAGCTAATTTGATAGTCAACCCATATCTAATTGAAGCAATACCTTTTAGCTAGATAATGATGTTCTTCACTTACTAAGGTGACCACTTCTTAGCTTTTCCAATAACCATTTCACCTTTAGTATTGTAGTTACATAAAACCGATCTTTTTTGTCATTAACAAATTTGAAATAAGCATGCCTCCATGTCCTATTCAAGAAGAGACCTCCACAAACTCCCAAAAAGCCAACTGCGAATCCAACACCCATACCCATATAGAAGCTAGAACTTTCAGTCTTCTTTTGTTTTGCCAATTGATGTCCTATTATGAGATTCTCCAATTGGTGGTATGCATCTTTTTGGAAGAGGAGCACCACACAATTGAGGATTGCCAAAATATCTGACAACATCAAAAGACTGAAGTTGGGTACTTGAAGGAATTCTACCTGAGAAATCGTTGTATGACAAGTCCAAGAAATTAAGAAATGAAAAATTAAACATACTTGGTGGAATTTCACCTGATAGATGATTTTGTGAGAGATCAATTGACTCTAGCTCCTTCATTATCCCAATGTCTTCTAGTATGTTGCCCATCAAATGATTTCAAGACAAGTTCAAAAACCCTAATTCAGAAAGAATTGAAATTTCAATAGGAATTGATCCAGACAATTTGTTACTTGAAAGGTCTATGCTCCTCACGAATTTAAGGTTTTCTACATATTGTAGTTCATGTCCTTTTGAAACCAGCAAAAGATTATCAAGGTAAGAGCCATATTCATATTCGTACTCTAAACTGTCAAAATAAACATCTTGATTTTCAGGGTCAGGCATAACCATGGCACTGATATTTTTAAAGCAACTTGGTATGGGCCCTGATAGGCTATTATTTGCAAAATCCAATATTCTAAGAAAAGAAAGTTGGCATATATTTTGAGGTATATTTCCCTTGATTCCATTGGATCTTAGACGGAGAACTATAAGTTGTGTCAATTTTGTAATCCAGAGTGGTATGGTCCTCAAAAAATTATTATCACCTATATCCATGAGCCCTAATTTTGAGCACCTTTTCAATTACGAAGGAATATCCTCGTAGATGCTATTATTTTGTAAACTCAATGATTTGAGTTCAACTAAAGACCCTAGAGAATAAGGAATTCTACCTGATAGATTATTGCCCCCCAAGTTTAAATGGATCAAAGATTGTCAATACCTCCAACAGTTAGAGAGTTCTCCAAGTAAGAAATTGTTTGATACATCTAAAACCTTCACTTTATTTTTTTTTTATTCATCTTTTGGCACAAAAAAGTGGAAATAGGTCCAAAAAATGAATTGTTAGCTAGATTGAGCACTTCAACATTTGCAGACAATCTTGGCAACCGTCCCTTAAAGTGATTAGATCTTAGATTCAAAATAGTAGAATTCGACAAAATGTCCGGTACATCCCCTTATATGTGGTTATTAGAGAGATCAACCGTATGAATGTTTGAAATCCAATCCCAAAACCAGCTTGGAGCTTTACTTGAAACTCTTGACAAGGGCAACAATAAAAGCCAAAGGGATCTTTGTGTATGTAGCCACGTAGGAAAGTTAGGACCTATCTTACAGGAGCTCATGTCAACATATTCAAGTTGAAAAGGTGAAACCCAATTGGAATTCACGTTAAAGAACAAAGGTTTATAAGAGATATCTAGATGTTTAATTTGCCTAATTTGGAGAAATGTGCTTTATCTAGACTGCCTGTGAAGGAATTAAATGAAATAGACACCGCCAATAGATTTGAGAGAAGTCCAAGACTCTTTGGAACGATGCCATTTAATTTATTTGAACCAAGTAAGACTTGCATTTGAGATAAATTCCCAACAGACGAAGGAATAAGACCACTTAAAAAATTCATTCTAAGATCGAGATGTATTAGATGCTTGAGCTGCCATAGCGAATCTGGAATTTTTCCGCTCAAAGAATTATCATCAAGATCAAGATATTCTAATTTCTCTAAATTGAATATGCTAGGCGGTATATTGCCTTTCAAAGAACTGTTGTCCAAGCTAGGCCTTAAGAGGCTTGTACTGAGATTAGAGAACCAATTAGGTATCTCATGATTGAAATGATTTGCAAAAAGTTCAAGGACTCGAAGAGACGTGAAATAGACAAATCCAAGAGATGGATTCAGGCTATCAAGTTGACAATTTAGCAAGTATAGCTCTGAAAGAGATGGGAACTTACTCATTATTAGAAGCCAATCAACTTCTCTGTGAAGGTCAACTGAGAGCAGCTCAAGGTATTGAAGGGCAGAGAGACCAAACATCCAACGAAGGTTATCTACATAGAGGGCAGAATTAGATCCAAGAGACAGATAGCGAAGCCTTGAAAGGTTCCCAAGCTGATGAGGAATGAGTCTACAGAAGTTAGCGCCTAAGAGGTCAAGATATGTGAGACTGTACATTGAACCAAGGAAAGTTGGGTAGGAGTACGATTAAAGTCATTGTTACTCAAATCCAAGTAGTTCAAATGTTCTAATTGTAGAAAAACTGTTCCCATAGAACTCACCACCCACACCAAAAACTCTCTCAAAATGTTTAATTTTGAGTTTCTTGAGGGCAGGTAGCTGTCCAAGTGGAGGCAAGGAGAAGCAATACTTACAATCGTAAAGCTTTAGGGACACCATATTAGAGAATAAACAATCTCCAACCCAATTTGGAAATCTTGTACCCACATAATTTTTTATATTGAGAGAAATCAAGTTTGTATGGGGACACAACTGCTCAAGCACATTTCTTTCATTTACTGAATCCTCAGTCTCATGGTCAAGTTTCCACTCCAACTCCAACTTAGTACATCCTGATTATCCTTTAATATAGTCTTCGTATCATCTTCAATGCTATGAACATTTTCCAAGTTTAATACAAACAACTTTCCAGAAAGATTTTGAAGCTTTACCCACAACAAAAATAGGTAATATTCTGAGATTTTTCATTTTACCCATTTGTGGTGGCATCTCTTTCATCTCAGTATCACTATTATCTAGGTGGTGCATGTTGATTGGTTTACTCATGTTGCCAGGCAACTCAATGATGTATGATGACAATATCAGGGTTTGCAAATTATACAAGCTACAAAAAGAATTAGGCAAGTGCTCGATTTTAGTGTCTTGAATATTCAAATAGCGTAGATGTTTCAAATTACCAACAAAAATAGGCAATTCTAATATATTTGTACAACTAGACAATGATGACACCCAAAAGGACTTAAATGCCTACAAGAAATCATCTATCATCTTCCCTGTGTTGTTATATTCATCACACTTAAATGATATCCAATGTTCTCCGAAGAAAGTTCGCAAACCCTTAGCTTCATAAAGAATCTCAAATTTCTTAGATGTGTCAAATCTAGCTTCATAATATGACAAATGATGTGTCTTTCTTGTAATTTCATTGGATTCAACATTATCAGACCTAAAACAAAATTTGCCAGATATAGATCTTGCCAAGTCATTGATAAGATCATGCATTAAGAAATGTGACTTATTTGATCGTTGAAAAAATGACCTTAATACTAGATCATTAAAGTATTCTACACCTATTTCTTCAAATTCCATATTTCTATCTTCTTTGGGTTGTTGCAATAAACCTTCAACTCATACTTATCAAATTCATAATCCATTGGAAAAATTGAGCAATATGCAAAGCATCGCTTCAAATGTGATGAGAGGTAATGATAGCTCAATCTTAAAGCCGGAAGGATATTATTTTTGGCATCTGGTAAATCCCATATATGACTTCAAAATCTTATTCCAATGTGTTGGGTTTTGATTCAAACGCAACGAACCCCCAATTGTTTTTGCAGCTAAAGGCAAGCCTCTATACTTTTCCATAATCTTTTTACCAATTGCCTCTAGGTGTGGAAATTCACAGGGCTTTCTATTTGCAAATGCATGTTCTGCAAATAAAACCCAACACTCGTCATTTGATAGCTCTTTTAGACAATGATGAATTGGAATAGTGTGTATTTTTTATGCAACTTTTTCACTGCGTGTCATAACAATGATCTTAATCTCTTTTGCCCCACATTTAAAAACTTTAAGTAACTCATCCCAATCATTATAATTCTCATTCCAAACATCGTCTAAAACGAGAAAAAATTTCTTCTCCATCAAAGCCTCCCTAATTGTAGTTTGCAAAAAATTCAAGCTTTGAATGTTACGTGGGGAGAAAGTGACCTCAAGAATAGTTTTTAATATCTTGAAATTGTCAAAGTTTTCTGAAACGCAAATCCATGCTTTGAGATCAAAACTCTCATTTACTCTACTATTATTGAATACAAATTGGGCGAGTGTTGTTTTTCCTATCCCACCCATACCCACAATGGGCACAACACAAATGCCATCGCTACTTGCATCATCTAATTGCCAAAACTTAAATATCACTTCTTTGTCAATATCTCTACCAAACACACCACATTTTTCTAGGCAAGAAGTTGTTAATCATGGCGATCGTAATGTTACTCCACCAACAACTTTTTTTAGACCAAGTTCATTCTGTTTTTCTATAATATTTTTTAAACTCTCCAGAATCTTTTCTAGCTCAAATTGTATCCATTTGTTGAATGAAATAATAGAAATAGAGAATGAGTTCCATACCTTACTAATATTATTTTGAGATTCAGCTTCCAGGTTGCATCGCAAGGCTTCATAGGCAATCTCATCCAACAGGTCATCGGCAACATAAACAGCATCTTTAAGCTCGTCTAGCCACTATTCCACAGCTGGGTTTGTGATTTGCTTCTCCTCTGCATTAAGGAGCATTGCATCAGCTCTATTTTTAGCTTCTGCACCAACCCATCAATGGGTTTCCTTCCCTTGAGAAAGTCTAACACCTTGCGAGAAGCCAGTCTGTCAAACGCAACCTTAAGGAATGCAGAGAGTACTCCACCCACCAGAGCCTCTGCCATGCTATCTTCTTTGAGAAAGAAGTGAGTGATGAGAAACCAAAGGCAAGAGAACCAAAAGAGAGAGAATATCAACTGTTAGAGAGAGAGACAGAGAGAGGTTCTTTCTCAATATATCGAATGGTCATTGTCACAGGTCCATGGTCCCTATAAAAATATATCATACTATAGGAAGTTGCTTTGTTAAAGTTGTAAATGAATAGGCAAAGACTTCACCTTAGGCCAGGTGTAAAAGCATTTCCCCCTTTGATTATGATATTGGAGTATTTAATTTAAATAGTGTAAATCTTTTAGAATAAGAAAGGTGTATGTGTTCATCAAAAAAAAAGAATAAGAAAGGTCTATGTACTTTCTCAAAAAAAGAAAAGAAAATTAGAAAGGTCTAGGTAGTGTAGAAATTTGAAAATCTATGGAGTTAATTGACAAGACGTGCCATCACCAAATACATTTACTTATATTTTACACGGTTATTGAGCCTTCTAGGAAGCACACTCATTGATAATTTCACATTAGACATATATGGTTAGAGGTGTACACGGTTCGGTTCGGTCGATTTTGGAGAGGTTTTTCGCACCACACTTACAGGGTGCAATTTCACCCTATACTTAACCGCACATCACTTTTGGAAGATAAAACCCAGTCTACAAAAGGTGCGGTTAATTTTAGCGGCTCGTTCGGTTTGTTCGATTATATGGGCTTGAGAGTGAGAGTGAGAGTGAGAACTTGTGTTCTTAAATAATGGGAGGTTAGGTCGAAGCCTAAGATTGAGAATTTGAGAGGGAAAAACTACTGTTTGTTCGGCGAGATTAGGGTATGGAAAAAAAATTGTGGTTGAGTGCAAAAGAGAAGAGAAAAATGGTTTGTGGGAGCCTAAAAATCTGAGATTGAGAGGGAAACACTACTAATTGCTCGGCGAGATTAGGGTTTGGAAGAAACATTATGTGGCTGAGAGCAAAACAGAAGAGAAAAATGGTTAGGGGAGAGCTTGAGATTCTGAGATTGAGAGGGAAAAACTAATTTTTGTTCGGCGAGATTAGGGTTTGGAAGAGAAATGAAGGTAGCTGATGACTGAGTTCTGACTTCTGAGTCTGAGAGGTGAGAGTGTGAGACACTGAGACTTGAGAGGAGCAGAAGTCTAAAGAGTGAAAGCTAAAGAGGAGAAATGACTAATGAGAGTAGTTGAGTGGGAAACAACTAAAGGGAAAAGATGTGTGTGGCTAAGATCAAAAGGGGAAAAAAAAAATAATTTGCACGGTACTGACTCAAACAGTGACAGGCATCGTTTTTATTATTATTTTTAATTTTAATTTTTTTTTTCAAAAAACGCAAGTGGCAAAGAATGACTAACTCATACAGCATTTTTTTTTTAATATATATTTTTTTCAAAAAACGCAAGTGGCAACTGTGGCATGACTGTACCCCACTAACTCGCACGGCCATACAACATTTTTTATATATATTTTTTCAAAAAATGCAAGTGGGAGACACTAGAGTTACTTAGACAAGACCACTCAAAGTTAGACTAGAACTATTTCTCCTGACACACGTTTTTGGACTAAGCCTCACACGTCAACTTCCTTTTTAATTCAACTTTTTTTTTTTTTTTTGATAAGGACGTTAGGCCTGTACAGTGTACACTCATGGATAAGAATTCAAAATTCTTTTTGATAAGAACGACCTTGTTCAATGTTCATGGATGAACGTTTCCTCTTCTTAGAACGTAAGGCCTCTTCTTCTTCTTATACATATTACGTAATATATATATATATAACATGCTCGGGTCGGTTCGGTCTTTGTTAGTGTGCACATCTTGGCGCCGATGGCCGCACTGGTCTGACATCAGCACTGAAGATCTGCCGCCAACCACCATGCCGGGAACCTTCGGCGGAGCCTTGAGTGGGGCGGGGCGGGGCGATCAAACCGGTTTTGTCGGTGTCGATATATCCTTGAACAGGCCTATATATGGTTTCTTGTGCTACGATGGTTCCAAGCAATTGTTAAAAAGTGAAACAAACATAATCTGATCAGGAGGTAGAAAGATCATAGTCAACAAGTTTTTTTTCTTTCTTGAAATGATCATAATCAAAGTTTGATAACAAAGTTAGAGTGTTTGTTTTTATTTGTTTTAAATTTAATAAAAACTAGTCGTGGACCCGTGCGTTGCACATGATAATTTTTTTTTTTATGATTGTGTTATTATTTTGAATATTTTTCAATGTATTACTACTTATGCTGCATTATATATGTATGACCAATATATTGTAGGATTCATGATGATAGGAGTTATTGGTCTTGGAATTAGACGCGAAAAGGATACAACTATTATTTTTTCATTTCAATTTGGCAGGCTCTTAACCATAGCCCTTATTTATTTATTTATTTATTCATTTCATAGAATGGACCGCACAAGAAGACTAAATTACTGAGCCTTTTTTGAGAATCAACTAAATTATTGGTGGGTTCCAACTGGCTCAATTGGTAAAGTCTCTGATGGTTAAATAAGAGATTTGGGGTTCAATCTCCGCCTACACCAAAAAACTGATTGGTGTCTTGGTTTGATGATAAAGAGCTATTATCAGGAGCGGACGGCATAGGTTGAAACTCTCTAAAAAAAAAAAAAAAAAAACTAAATTATTGAACTTAATGAGGTATATAAGGCTACATTCAAGAAATAATTAATTAACCATGTTCTAAGGCATCAACATGGTTGCTGAAAAATGTCCTAGAGACTGATCTCAATGTTGATTTCTTTTTCCTTAGCTCATCGTGCTTAAATAGTAGTGACGTTACATAAGAGTCATAGATTTTAAAAAAAAGTTTGCAGTTAATTAAAACTTCTCAATTTGAGGAAAATAGCGCACCTACAATAGTTTAGGATGTGCCCATTAGAAAAAAATATATCACAAAAGATCCAAAGAATTTTCTAAACAACTTAATAAATAATTTGAGATACATCTCAAGGCTTAATGAGATACAACTCAATTACCGTGGGTACCAATCTGTACTAACACAGAACACTTGATAGAAGTGGAGACAAACAACAAAGTGAAAACTCTAATCCCACAATCACAAAGGTGATGCAAACATTTTGACTCAAAATATTTATGGTCATTTAAGCATACTATTTTCATGAAAACATCTCTGAAGTGGACTCCGTTAAATTCAAGTTTAAGGTAAGTACTCGATTTCCTTCAAAAACAATATATTGATATAGGGAAAGTAACCTATAACCATTCCCATAGAACTCACCACCCACACCAAAAACTCTATCAAAATGTTTAATTTTGAGTTTCTTGAGGGCAGGTAGCTGTCCAAGTGGAGGCAAGGAGAAGCAATACTTACAATCGTAAAGCTTTAGGGACACCATATTAGAGAATGAACAATCTCCAACCCAATTTGGAAATCTTGTACCCTCATAATTTTTTATAGTGAGAGAAGTCAAGTTTGTATGGGGACACAACTGCTCAAGCACATTTCTTTCATTTACTGAATCCTCAGTCTCATGGTCAAGTTTCCACTCTAACTTCAACTTAGATAGATCCTGTTTATCCTCTAATATAGCCTTCATATCATCTTCAATGCTAGGAACATTTTCCAAGTTTAATACAGACAACTTTCCAGAAAGATGTCGAAGCTCCCCCAACTCTCTAATGTAAGACCCCCCATGTTTGCCCACAACAAAAATAGGTAATCTTCTGAGATTTTTCATTTTACCCATTTGTGGTGGCATCTCTTTCATCTCAGTATCACTATTATCTAGGTGGCGCATGTTGATTAGTTTACTCGTGTTGCCAGGCAACTCAATGATGTATGATGACAATATCAAGGTTTGCAAATTATACAAGCTACAAAAAGAATCAGGCAAGTGCTCGATTTTTGTGTCTTGAATATTCAAATAGCGTAGATGTTTCAAATTACCAACAGAAACAGGCAATTCTAATATATTTGTACAACTAGACAATGATAACACCCGCAAGGACTTAAATGCCTACAAGAAATCATCTATCATCTTCCCTATGTTGTTATATTCATCACACTTAAATGATATCCAATCTTCTCCGAAGAAAGTTCGCAAACCCTTAGCTTCATAAGGGATCTCAAATTTCTTAGACGTGTCAAATCCAGCTTCATAATATGACAAATGAAGTGTCTTTCTTGTAATTTCATTGGATTCAACATTATCAGACCTAAAACAAAATTTGCCAGATATAGATCTTGCCAAGTCATTGATAAGATCATGCATTAAGAAATGTGACTTATTTGACCGTTGAAAAAATGACCTTGATACTAGATCATTAAAGTATTCTTCACCTATTTCTTCAAATTCCATATTTCTATCTTCTTTGGGTTGTTGCAATAAACCTTCAGCCATCCATAACAAGATCAACTCATACTTATCAAATTCATAATCCATTGGAAAAATTGAGCAATATGCAAAGCATCGCTTCAAATGTGATGGGAGGTAATGATAGCTCAATTTTAAAGCCGGAAGGATATTATTTTTGGCATCTGGTAAATCCCATATATGACTCTTCAAAATCTTATTCCAGTGTGTTGGGTTTTGATTCAAACGCAACGAACCCCCAATTGTTTTTGCAGCTAAAGGCAAGCCTCTACACTTTTCCACAATCTTTTCACCAATTGCCTCTAGGTGTGGAAATTCACAGGGCTTTCTATTTGCAAATGCATGTTGTGCAAATAAAACCCAATACTCGTCATTTTATAGTTCCCTTTAGACAATGATGAATTGGAATAGTGCGTATTTTTTATGCAACTTTTTCACTGCGTGTCGTAACAATGATCTTAATCTCTTTTGCCCCACATTTAAAATCTTCAAGTAACTCATCCCAATCATTATAATTCTCATTCCAAACATCGTCTAAAATGAGAAAAAATTTCTTCTCCATCAAAGCCTCCCTAATTGTTGTTTGCAAAAAATTCAAGCTTTGAATGTTACATGGGGAGAAAGTGACCTCCTCAAGAATAGTTTTTAATATGTTAAAACTGTCAAAGTTTTCTGAAACGTAAACCCATGCTTTGAGATCGAAACTCTCATTTACTCTACTATCATTGAATACAAACTGAGTGAGTGTTGTTTTTCCTATCCCACCCATACCCACAATGGGCACAACACAAATGCCATCGCTACTTGCATCATCTAATTGCCAAAACTTAAATATCGCTTCTTTGTCAATATCTCTACCAAACACACCACATTTTTCTAGGCAAGAAGTCGTTAATCGTGGTGATCGTAATGTTACTCCACCAACAACCTTTTTTAGACCAAGTTCATTCTGTTTTGCTATAATATTTTTTAAACTCTCCAGAAGCTTTTCTAGCTCAGATTGTATCCTTTTGTTGAATGACATAATAGAAATAGAGAAGGAGTTCCATACCTTACTAGTGTTATTTTGAGATTCAGCTTCTAGTTTGCATCGCAAGGCTTCCTAGGCAATCTCATCCAACAGGTCATCCGCAACATAAACAGCATCTTTAAGCTCATCCAGCCACTCTTCCACAGCTGGGTTTGTGAATTGCTTCTCTTCTGCATCAACGAGCACTGCATCAGTAGACATCAGCTCTATTTTCAGCTTCTGCACCAATCCATCAATGGATTCTTTCCTTTGAGAAAGTCTAACACCTCGCGAGAAGCCAGTCTGTCAAACGCAACCTTAAGGAATGCAGAGAGTACTCCACCCACCAAAGCCTCCGCCATGTTATCTTCTTTGAGAAAGAAGTGAGTGATGAGAAACCAAAGGCAAGAGAACCAAAAGAGAGAGAATATCAACCGTTAGAGAGAGAGACAAAGAGAGAGGTTCTTTCTCAATATTTCGGATGGTCATTGTCACTGGTCCATGGTCCCTATAAAACTATCTATTACTATAGGAAGTAGGAAGTTGCTTTGTTTTGTAAATGAATAGGCAAACACTTTACCTTAGGCCAGGTGTAAAAGCATTTCCCCTTTGATTGTGATATTGGAGTATTTAATTTAAACTGTGTAAATCTTTTAGAATAAGATAGGTCTATGTACTTTCTCAGAAAAAGATAAGAAAAATAGAAATAGGTAGTGTAGAAATTTGAAAATCTATGGAGTTAATTGACAAGACGTGCCATTACCAAATACATTTACTTACGGGGAAAATAATTTTTATCTTGTAGCAAATCATGTTATCTTGTATCAAAATAATTTTTAAATATGTGAATGATGTTGTGGGATCCAATTTTGAAATTATTTTTCTGAAAAAAATAAAAAAAAATATTTACAGGTCCATAAATAGTGCACGGGACCTGTCATTGTTTCAGCTAAACGCTAGAACGTACGTTTTCCGTGCGTTCCAAACGCACACATATATGGTTTCTTGTGCTATGATGGTTCCAAGAAATTGTTAAAAAGTGAAACAAACATAATCGGATCAGGAGGTATTTAATATCATCAAACCTAGCTGATAGAAAGGAGCAGTAGAAAGATCATAATCAACAATTTTTTTTTCTTTCTTGAAATGATCATAATCAAAGTTGGATAACAAAGTTCGAGTGTTTGTTTTTATTTGTTTTAAATTTAATAAAAATTTGGGACTATAATAAATAGTAGCTTTAAGTGGGGATATCCAAATTTTTCACAGAATGATCCTAATTCCTGTCTTACATACTTTCCATTCTTTTCTAACTGATACTTGAATCTTATATCATTATAGAAGTTTAAACTACCTAATCTTTCTATTGTATTAATTATATCTCCACATGTAACATTGGTGAAATCAGTATGTCCTTCATTGAACTGCCTTT
Organism: Quercus tomentella; assembly: GCA_028535165.1. NCBI lineage: Eukaryota > Viridiplantae > Streptophyta > Magnoliopsida > Fagales > Fagaceae > Quercus > Quercus tomentella. The sequence continues at coordinate 82,774,648 of JAPQVY010000156.1, forward strand.
CTCTCACTTGATATGCAAAATGTTTAGGTAATCCTCCAATAAATTTTTCTTTCCAATACGGTTGACTATTATCACTTCTTACTAATACTTTTGACAAGAATACATCTTTATACCATCTAAAATCTGATAATGTTGGACATTTTAAGATAACTAAGCTATCAAAACTTTCTTCTCTATACTTATCTGGGTCTCCTATGAAATGTTTTGTTATGGCAAAAATTAGTGAAAATACTGCATCTTCGATTCTTTCTCCCATTTCATTTTTTACTGGTTTTCCATTTGCTTCTTGCTTAAATGCTTGTTTTAACCATGTTCTATTTTCTTCAGTTAATGTATTATCCCATCATCCTTTCAATTGACCTGTAAATCCTATGACTAATGCATGTGCTACTTGGTGATCTGTTTTACCATCTGATTTATAAATATTTGAAACCATTGTTATTTCTTGTAATGTATTCATTATTTAATAATTATCTGATAAGCTGCTCCAATTCCTAATTCTCTTTCTTCAAATTGTAAATCTCTGTTGGATAAGCTGCTCTAATTCCTAGTTCTCTTTCTTCAAACAATAAATCTGGTGGTGTGGGTCTAGGATACCAATTTCTTGTCACTGAGGTTGGGATTACATAATTCCTATTTCTTTCATTATATGAACTGCATGTAAGCTATGCAATGCATGGGATTTTTAAATTTTATTAATATTATTTTTCTAATTAGTTTCTAGAGTATCATCATCAACACTGATATTGATATATTTAACAGTAGATCACAAATTTGGAATTGAATTGATAGCATTAGAAAACAAAAGCCATTTAGATTCATGGTTCAAAATAACAACTATAATTCCAAAAAACCTACAAATTCTTAGAGCATTAGCATGGGGTGTAAAACCTTCCAAATTGCTATTTTACATCCTCATATATAAGTCAAAATGATGCACAATTGTAATGGATATGTGTGCTCAATTTTAAATTTTACTTTTCATGATGAATTCATTACTTCAACTAATTTCTATGATATACTCTCTTTCTTTATCCTCTTGAGATTAAAATATATATATATATATATATATATATATCCTTATCGTATTACTTTAATTCAATAAAAACTTATTCATGTTTTAACAATATTACTTCATTTTTTTTATAGGTAATCAAAGATTTATTACATAAAAAAAGAAATCCCGGTCACAATGGTGAACACTCTAAACTTAAAATGGACGTTACTTCATATTATTTCTTTAACATATTTTGAACATTTTATATAATCTTTCACATGGCAATTTAAAGCATTATCTGCACATCCCATATGCCCTATGCTATTATAATATAAAAATAGGATCCCAAAACTAGTGATTGCATGTTGCGATGACACTTATTCGTTTTCAAAGCATACTACAATGACATTTGACAAGTTCCTACATTTAATTGATATGATACAGTCAAACAATGACATGTGTCATAAAATTATTTGTATATGTCAATATGTTTGTCATAATACTAGACAAGTGGAATATAATTTAAGATTTTGAATTAAGTAAATGTATTTCTTTACTATGATATTTATGCTCATGTTTTAATTCTTATTTATGACCGTTAATTTTTCATTTGTTGAATAATTTTCCTAACCTTTCTTCTTCTAGCTATTCAATTTTTTTTGATGAACTTCTAGCTATTCAATTATTTGTACATGTCATTTGTCATTGAATTTTGTATATTTAGTTTAAATATTAAAGCCGCATGGTGATCTTCTCGTAACATGTGTTATGTTTTGTTTCTAAATGGATTATATATATATTTGAAGGAATCATTGACTTTTGTATATTTAGCTTAAATATTAAAGCCACATGGTGATCTCCTCATAACATGTTTTATGTTTTATTTCCAGATGGATTATGGCACCTTTAAATAAGATAGACATCATCAACCTTGTCACTGTGAAGGAAAATTCATCTAAAGAGTACATCCAGATTATTCCAATTGATGGTTATGATTTTTGATTCATGGGTTTTATTTATTATCAGAAAGCAGTATCATTGATGGTGGTGTATTAGAAGAGTGACAATAATTGTTAGAATTTTGTTAGTACATCTCACAATTCTTTATTTCTACTTGTTATATTTATTTTTTTGCTTTCCATTTTTTAGAAGATTTAAAAAACATGAAGCATCATTAACAATTTTTTTAATATTAAGGACGTAACTCTATTTCCATTGTCATTTTTCTTTCAAATAAAAAATTCTCATGAATGAAAGGGAAATTTTTTGTTTTCTTGAATAAGGGACTATGAATATATATGTTAGTGAACAGACACACGATTTAGGAATAAATGTTGTATACAAACTTACTGACTCAAAAAATAAAATAAGAAAATTATTATTACTTGCACAAGAGAGCCTAATTCACATTCTTAAAGCCCAACCCAATGTCCAACCCATAATCATATAATTATAAACTCATATTCTCTATCATTTCCTATGTAACACTCAAAGATTCTCACCATTTTAATACCATGTTCAAGTGGACACATTAGAGGTGTGTTTGTTTGAATGTGAAATAGGGTGGATGGAAAACTCTAGAGAAAAAATGGGAAGGAAAACTTTTTTGAAGTGTGTTTAGTTGGGTGAGGAGGAAGAAAAATAAATGATGGGACCTGAGTGTTTTCTCCCCGGACCCACCAAAAAGTTTTCTCTCCAAATGAAGATAAAACCGAAGGGAGAAAATTGGGCTACTTAATGGACAAAAATACCCATGTGCACTTACACATGGGCAATTCGTCCAATTCTTTTCTTTTCTTTTTCTTTTTTTTTTGTGCTTTCGTTGTCAGTTGCCTCTTCCTTTTTTCCTTTTCTTTTCTTTTTTTTTTTTTTTTCTTTTCCTTTCTTGGACGTTACCTTCTTTTCTTTTCTCTTTTTCTTTTTTTGATTTCCTAGGCCGTGGGTGTGATAGTTGTTTTTTTTTTGGCAAGACATTATTTTTTTTTGGCTAGACATTTTTTTTTTTTTTTTGGACATGAATTTTTTTTTTTTTTTTGATAAATTGGGTGATTGCTTTTTTTTTTTTTTTTTTTTTTGGTTGTTTGTCACTTTTTTGTTTTAATTGGCCATCATTTTTCTAACAATGGTGTATGAGTAAATTTATACAAACTCACTTTTTCTATTCCTCTACTTTTCCACTCCTAACCAAACAAAAATGAGAGAAATTAAAATATTTTCTATCCTCCCACCATTTTCTATTATCTCACTTTTCCACTCCTACAACCAAACGAACCCTAGGAGTCAATTATTTATTCATTCCATAATATTTTTCTAACATATACATTTCATTACAAACCCCTTTTTTAGCACTTCTACATAAAATAGTCACTTCAAGTAAAGATAACATCCATGTCCAAAATTAAAACTCAGACCTAAACAAAAGGCTACCACAATCCCACTAATGATCCAAAAAACCACCAATAAACACCAAGCCACTTAAAAATCCTCTTATGCATTACAACTTTGTTCTTCAACCTTTGGTTGGTGTCCAATAGTCCACTAATTACACTTTTGCTTCTTGGTGTGAATTCAATATCATGTCACTCAAGTAGTTACATACATTATGATCTTACACAACCAAATAATAATAATAATAATAATAATAATAATAATAATAATAATAATAATAATAATGATAATAATAATTTATTAGACTATGCACAACTTAGAAACCAAACACAACACTTAAGTGAAACCAAAACAAACAAATGAAAAACTCAAACCTAGTGCTTGCACCATTGGGTTCAAAAAATGACAACTTTGTATCACTTGTCATGAAAATCAATTGCTCTATTCTTAGCTTTTCAGATCAAGACATAAAGTTGAAATTTTCCATTATAAAACTAAGGAGTAGCAATTATCAGGACTCCAATAATATAAGCAAAGAAGTTATGGAGAACAAAAAATATAATTGAACCAATGAAAAGGACCTACATATTTAAGAAAGAAGTAAGGAAATAACAATTTCTACATTTCATCATTCTTATCTGGATGAGTCATAGGCTCATAGCATCAAATACTCGTTACATCACCAAATTGTGATATTTAATCAATAGAAAGATGAAGCAAACCATAAACCAATAAGGGAACATTTATAGTCTATTGCAAAAAAATTTCACAGACCAACAAACTTAAGGAATGTTGAAATTATCCTTTTCTTCTTCTCTGGAAATCAAACTAACAGAATCACCTCATCTGAACCACTAAAAAGAAGAAAATTCGATAAAACAATGTAATATAATCACTTCTTTTTCAAATTTTCTTCTTCAATTCATTACTTTTGAACCATTAAAAGTAACTTGAAAATGTAATCTTCCACTAGAGAATAGAATCACCTCATCTAACATATTAGAGTATTAGCCATATTTCTCTTAGGCATTTCATCAAACAACTATATAGCACATTCAAAAGAAATAATGCAAGACATGTTCACTAGAGCATTGACCACATAGACATCAATTGCAAAACAATATAGAAAATAAAATTCATTCACTTGATACGTATACTGTAATCTCAAACGCCAAATTTGATGTTTGTTTCATTGTAATTTCCATTAACTTCTATGAAACAAACAAGCTTACAAAAACTCCAACCCCAAAAATTAAACCAAACCAAGAAGGAAAAAAAAAATCATAGAGTACTTGAGTTTTTAAATAACAGTACTTGCATTAAAAAAAAAAAAAACACAAACAAACAAACAGGGGTGAGAGGACTGCAATAACAATGGTGACATTTTAGATTTTATGTTTTGAATGCTTAAACTTTTGTTTGCCATCACATGCTTGATTTTCATTTCCTCCAACATGCTCGGATTTTAGTTTTTCATCACATGCTAAATTCTTGAATTCCTTTTGCATGCTAGATCTTTGATTTTTCCTCTATATGTTGAAATTGTTCTCATTACACATGCTGATTTTTTAACAAACATACATGTTGAATTGATTTCGTGAATTACAATATGTTTTCACATGAAATTAATGTAATAACATTTCTTAATCCTATGACACATTACATTTGAATTTTCTAATTGTTGGTGATATAATTAGATGAACATGTCTAGATATCTAATTAATATTTCTTTTACATGCTTAGATGGACACTCCTAAGCTAATGCATAATTTTCCCTTAAATACTTAAATGAACATGTCTAGGTAATTGTTTTATTTTCCTTCACATGTTTAGATGAACATGTCTAGGTAATTTTCTGATTTTCTCTATGATGCTTAGATGAACATGTCTAGGTGATTTTTCTTTGTTTTTCTCATAATTGCTTGGATGATTAGTATGCCTAAATATATATGTTTTTTCTTTGCAATTATGTAGATGAAAAATAACATGACAATTTTTGTTTTCCTTCACATGCTTAGATGAACATGTCTAGGCTAGGAATTCTTTGTTTTAAATTAATCTCTTGGATGAAAACGCCATTATTTTCAAACTTTTTCTACATTTACCTTGTTATCAAACATATTTTACTTTTTGTTTCTCTCCACATTAAATGCCCCAACACATGTTTATTTAAAATTCATGCAAATTGACATTTTTATATGATATATTGTTTCCATTTGTTTGACATGACATGATATTGGCCATCCTAACCTAGTAGACCAGTTTTTACCAGGTGAGATGGGTGCCCAATCTCTTCTCATCTCGTAAATTAGCCTTCAAACCAAGATCAAGGGTTTTAAACTAGACTCTTGTCCATGTAAATTTTATTTCTTTTTAGAACTTAGCTAGGAAACAAAGCATTGTAATTAATTTTCATACATTGTATTTATGGCCAAAGCATTGTAAATTCTTATTACAAAATTGATGTAAATTGTCATAGGCCCCTAATTACCCCACCTGGTGTTCCGTCTCTAATGGGGCAATGATATCCATCATGCCAGTCCCCTGAAATGATTAAAAAGTCCTCGTCCAAGCCCTTGTTTGTTTCGGGAAGATAGGAGATCAATCTAACCGTAGGGACCCGAATCCTAAGGTAAAACCTCATGTCCTTGCTATCCTGACAGCTATTTACCTAGTTGTTATCATGGTGGGTTAGTGCCACACCTATCTTCTCGTTCAGCCGAGCTACACTGTTTACTACTCAGAATAGGTTTGAAGAACACTGGGTGGGGCAAATCCTAAAAAAATTGTGGAAGTCCCTTATAACCCCGTCCATGGGAATCCTTATCCCCCTTCTATAAAGGCTATCATGGGGATAACTACATCCCCAGTCTGCCTTTTGGTATACCACTCCCCTAATTCGCAATGTTTTATGGTCACTCCTGCAGGAATGGTATAACTAGCTTTGAAAGTCTCTCTCCCCTCGGGCGTGTCTACTAAACTAGCAAATCTAACCATCCTTTAAAATAAATAAATTTAAAAAAAAAAAAAAAAAAAAAAAAAAGGCTCTACATAAGGGTGAAAAGGGAATTTGACCTCCTCTTTTGAAAGTTTAGGAAGTTGGGCTCCTTAGGCAACCTTTCTAAAGGCTAGGTAAAGTTTTTTGAAAGTGGGGAAAATGACCTCCCCCTCCCTTTACCTTTATATAAGGGTGAAAAGGGAGTGGTAATTTTCTCGCCTCTTAACTCTAAAAAAAAAAAAAAAAAAAAAAAACCAGCCACTGGATCTTCATCGCATCGTAGAATGTGGGAGATACATAACTACCTGTAGCATTAATTGCAGCGTTAGGGATACCGAAGTATCAGGAATGTGTCTATGGCAGTTGAAAAGACACTCCTATGTGGGAACGCACCCAAAGCATGCCAACTTTCCCACCTCCTACCAAACCCCACTCCTCTGGATGGCAAAGAGAGTGGAGTTTTGAGGGCTATTGTGGGAGGGGGAAGCCTGAAGAAGGAAGATCATCAAATGGGCTTCAAATTAGGCTTAGCACAATCAGGATAGTCTAGTCAGTGAAACCGAGGAAGGTGGCCCACTCGAGGATCAAACACTCTTTGGGAGACTTGAGACAAACCACCAAGGCCATAGGATTGAAGGCTGAGGAAGGAAGGAAAGACGTGTAAGCAATGAGAGTAGGAAGCTTCCAGATAAAGCAACCATCACCTCCACATTTAATGCACTGTATCAACTCAGTCTGCCGCATTAATGGCAGAATAACCCCTAAACAGTTCTCCCACAGCCTACATCCTACTTTACCATCACCAACAAAGGGATAAGTATTCAAGGAAGAATCAACGCCCATCCAAGTGGAGGGATAAGAGTCAATCCCAATAGCTATATATAGTAAGAAAGATCCTCCTGGGAAGGGGATCAAGAGAAAGAAGAAGGAAGAAATAGAAAAGGGAGGGAGGAATTAAAAACTATGTAATCGAGAAGTGTATAATCCAAAGAACTATTGCTCCTTAGCCAGCCCAAGGAAGAACTTGAATAAGAATCTTTGTTTTTCTTTCTATTATTCTCTACTTTAACTGCTGTCTATGCCATTTTCCTTCCTTTAAATAAAGCTACGAAGGCTTGATGGGTTGGCCTTACTAATCCAACTCTACAAATTAATTGTATTGGGCCTCCATCTTAGCCCATCCCTATCTGGATTAGGCTTGATAATTGGCGTTGCCCCCTACAAATATGAATTATACCCTTTAAAAATAATTTCTTCATGATTCAATAGTGAAGGTGTCTGTTCATTAGTACTACTAGTTTAGCATTTTATTATCTTTATATTTTTTTAGAGAAATAATAATGTGAAGCAGTGATATATGATGTATAAATTTCATTTTTTAAGCCTTCTCAAAAAAATTTCATTTTTTAGGTGTATATTTGGTGTATCTGATGTTATATACTTTTATTCCTAATATTGTGTTAAATATATATATATAAGTTTATGGATCATTGAAAGTGAAGGTAATAAATTAGTTATCATAATAATTGTGGGGACCGACCCAGAATAATAGGTTGCCTGGGCCCTGGGCCCGTCCGAGGACCAATCCGTCCGAGGGGACGTCGTGGCCCAGAATCCTTATTTAGGCCCACTAGGGCAAAGAGAACATGTCCAAGGAGTAATTCCTCCTCGGACATTCCAAAATCCAAGTCAAGGGTGCATCCTGGCTACTGTAGTCTTCCCTCCAAGTACGTAAAAAGAAAGGAAACCCAAAATATCTCAGCAAAAGCTGCCTCCACCACATTAAATGCACCACAACTACTCTCCTGGCCGCATTAATGAAGAGAAGACCCTTGAACAGTGCTACCTTGGCCACTGCAACTCACAAAGGACTGATAAGGGTGTCTGATGGGACAGGTGCTCAAGTGGGGGTTTGGATGATCAACAAGTGTAAAACCCAGATGATAGGAGAGGGCCTATATAATATGTAAAGGTCCCCCAAGAAATGGGAGAGACGGAGAAAGAGGGAGGAGAGAACACTGTAGAGAAATTTTATTTGCATGAATCTGTGCCCATTAATTAAGTTTGAGACCGGATCATTTGAGAATGATCTCTCTTCATTGCTACCTCCATTTGTTCTTGTTTCTGTACCCCCTAAGCCCATGTAATAAACCGTTTAAGTTAACTGAAACCAAGTTCTTTAACCCATACTCTACAAAAAATTCATTGTGTGGGATCTTTTGGGCCAAAACCTGACCAACAAGGATCGGGTCAACTAAAACCGTGTCCCTACAATTGGCGTCGTCTGTAGGAAGAACTAAAATATCAGTAAGCACAACGGTCGAGCATAGCAGAACTAGGTCCACACCAGGAGAATCCTCACCAGGCTAACCCTTAACAGACAGAACCCATTGAGCCCCAGCGGTAAAATAATCCTGCCAACCCAGGCAGCAGAAGGAATCGTGAGGGAAGCGTACATACTACCCAGACGAGCCAAAGTCATACCCAGATAGGTAGTCACGTATCCCAAAGGCGAAACAGTCATCAGGCCATGCAGTGAGAGATAGGTGACCTGAAAAGGAAGTTGCGATGTGCGCAGCGAAAGCGATCTCCCTCCAGCTCAGATGCGTCCTCTAATGAGGAGGACGTGAGTTATCGACGGAGATCGAGAACACCCCCAAGTGAAACCTTTTCTTGCGAGAAGGAGTCTCGCCTTGTATGAAAGTATGAGAACCCACCCAGCAAAGGTTTGGGAAACGATGCTATGAATAGGGCACTAGACCAGATTTCAAGATCACCCTTTATGTACAGAATTGAAGGGGCTAAGTTGCCTCGACGCTTTAATCAACCAGTGTTCGCCATCTACAATGGCCGAGCGGACCCGGTGGAGCACGTGAGCCAGTTTAACCAAAAAATGGCCATCTACTCGCAAAATGAAGCCCTAATGTGCAAAGTCTTCCCATCTAACTTGGGACCAATGGCAATGAGATGGTTCAACAGCCTGAAGACAAATTCCATAGGCTCGTATAAGCAGCTCACTCAGGCTTTCTGCTCTCGCTTTATTACAAATAGCAGAGTCCCTCGACCCCTAAGTTCGTTGTTGTCCTTATCCATGCACGAGGGAGAGACCCTAAAGGCGTATTCGGATAGATATTGGGAGATGTATAATGAGTTGGATGAGAACCATGACGATGTCGCTATCAGCACATTCAAAAGCGGTCTCCCCACCGAGCATGGCTTAAGGAAATCTCTCACTGGTAAACCAGTTGCCAACGTTCATCAGTTGATGGATAGGATTGACAAGTACAAAAGGGTGGAAGAAGATCAGCTACAAGGAAAGGGAAAGGAGAAGATTATTCCCCCCAAAGCGAATGATTTTAGGTCAGAACGATATAACCATAACCAGCCGAGGAGAGATTTCTCGAGACAGGCTGGACAAAGTAACATGCAAACGGTGAATGCCGTGTTCAGAAAGCCAGTACAACAAGTGCTGGAGAAAGTGAGGAACGAACCCTTCTTCAAATGGCCGGGAAAGATGGCTGGAGACCCTTCAAAACGTAACCAGAATCTGTATTGCCACTATCATCAAGACCATGGACATACCACTAAGGATTGCAGGAATCTATGGAATCACCTAGATCAGTTGGTCCAAGAAGGAAAGTTACGTCACCTTTTACACCCCTCAAGCGGTCATCCGAGCCAGGCAATGCAAGAGCCTCGAAAAGATGTATCCTTAAGACCCCCCACAGGAACGATCCATGTCATCCTCGCCACTCCAGGAAGAACCGGGTCATTTCCTTCTAGGGTGCTGTCTGTGGCTCGGCTCTCTGCCAAGGACGGGGGAAGAGAATTTAAAAGGTCTAAAAAGGGAAGCTCGTTAATATTAGGATTCTCGGACGAGGATAAGAGGGGAACTATCCAACCTCACGACGATGCCTTAGTGGTTACGTTGAGAATCAGAGGCTTCGATGTAAGAAGGGTGCTGGTAGACCCGGGTAGCGTAGTAGAGGTAATGTACCCTGATCTATACAAAGGGCTGAAGCTGAGGCAGGAGGATTTGACGGCTTATGACTCTCCCCTTATCAGCTTCGAAAGGAAGACTGTTATGCCAAAAGGGCAAATCAGACTACCCATACAGATTGGGTCAGAGGTGATGGAGGTGAACTTTATCGTGGTCGATGCCTACTCGCCCTACACAGCGATAATAGCCAGGCCCTGGATCCATGCCCTAGAAGCTGTATCCTCCACACTTCACCAAAAGGTAAAATACCTATCCAGAGGCCAAGTAGAAGAGATTCGTGGAGATCAGGCCGTGGCCAGGCAATGTATGGTGGCCGCCATCTCACGTCGGTCCCATGCTGAGTCCTCGGCCACTGAGAACTTATAGCAACCAGCCACCTCGGCAGGGCAAATCAATGAGCCATCCGAGGAGATAAGGTGTGAAAGTTTAGAAATGTTTATCGTTGACAATGACCCGGAGAGATTTTTCCAAGTCGGCTCTGAGTTGCCTCCTCAAGAAAAAGAGAAACTGGTTGGATTTCTAAGAAGAAATGTCGATGTGGTTGCATGGGACGCTTACGACGCCCCGAGGGTGGACCCTAGCCTTATTTGTCACCACTTGAATGTTAACCCATCTTCCATTCCAAAGAAGCAACCACCCCGACGTCCCTCAAAGGAACATGCCAGTGTCGTTAGAGACGAAGTGACAAAACTGAAAAAGGCAAGGGCTATTAAAGAGGTCTTTTACCCCGAATGGCTGGCAAATATGGTGGTGGTAAGGAAGAAAATGGGGAAGTGGCGAGTCTGCGTAGACTTCACAGACTTGAACAAGGCATGCCCGAAAGACCCGTTCCCGTTACCTCGAATAGACCGACTGGTAGATGTGACTGTAGGCCACCCTCGAATGAGCTTCCTGGACGCCTTCCAGGGCTATCATCAGATACCCCTGGCATTAGAGAATCAGGAGAAAACAGCGTTCATGACACCCGTCGGAAACTACCACTATAAGGTGATGCCTTTCGGACTAAAGAACGCAGGGTCAACGTACCAAAGGATGATGACCAGAATGTTTGAACCACAACTAGGCAAAGTTATTGAAGTCTACATAGATGATATGGTGGTAAAAAGCAAGGTGGTGTCTGAGCACGTGAAAGACCTAGAGATCATTTTTGACATCTTAAGGGAGCACAAGTTGCAGCTCAATGCTTCCAAGTGCTCATTCGGGGTCGGATCTGGGAAATTCCTTGGCTATATGGTAACCCACAGAGGGATAGAGGTAAGCCCAGATCAAATCAAAGCGATTAATAGCCTACGGGCTCCTCGGAATCCGAAAGAAGTGCAAAAACTCACTAGCATGATCGCAGCATTAAACCGGTTCATATCACGATCTGCAGACCGATGTCGACCTTTCTACCTCTTGATAAATAAGTGGAAAAGGTTTGAGTGGTCAGAGGATTGTGTCCGGGCCTTCCAGTAACTTAAGGAATACTTGTCACAACCACCCATCATGTCTAGCCCTGAGGCAGACGAGGTACTGTTTGCATACATAGCCGTAGCCCCTCATGCTGTAAGCCTGGTACTGATACAGGATGACAATGGGGTACAGCGACCAGTGTACTATGTGAGTAAATCATTACATGAGGCCGAAGTGCGATACTTACCATTGGAGAAAGCAATTCTGGCGGTAGTGCACGCCACACGGAAGCTCCCTCATTATTTTCAGGCACACACAGTCATCGTTCTAACCCAGCTTCCACTTTGAGCGGTGCTTCGAAGCGCCGACTACACAAGAAGGATCGCCATGTGGAGTGCACTTTTGGGAGCCTTTGATATTAAATATATGCCTAGGTCCTCTGTCAAGGGTCAAGTCCTCGCGGACTTAATTGCAGAATTTGTTGAACCCTCTATAGAAACAATAACCGAGAAGAAAGACATGGATGGAAAATCGGTTGGCACAATCTCAGCACGGGAGACCTTGCGCTGGAGGGTCTACGTGGATGGCGCGGCCAACCAAAGAGGATCTGGAATTGCGCTAGTTTTAATATCGCCCAAAGGTATTGCCATTGAGAAATCACTAAGACTCGGGTTCTCGACTACGAATAACGAAGCCGAGTACGAAGCCTTACTTCAAGGAATGACGATGGTTTAGAAATTGGGCGGAAGGGTAATAGAAGCGTTCTCGGACTCCAAATTGATCGTTGGCCAAGTGATGGGTGAGTTAGAAGCTAGAGATGCTAGAATGCAAGAGTATCTCGGACGAGTCAAATGCCTGCAGTCGAGTTTTGAATCCTTCAATCTGACACACGTTTCTAGAAGTGGGAACACCCATGCAGATTCGCTGGCCACTCTTGCCACGTCCTCGGCACATGATCTGCCGCGAATAATCCTTGTCGAGGATCTAGTCCAAGCAAGTTCAATTAGAAGAGACCCAGCTCAGGTCCATCAGGTTAGAAAGAGTCCTAGCTGGATGGATCCTATAGTGAACTTCCTCAAAGACGAAACCCTACCAGAGGGAAAACTAGAAGCCGAGAAGATACAAAGGAATGCTCCTCGGTTTTGGTTATGGGAAGACCACAAGCTATACCGGCGTTCCTATTCTGGGTCGTACCTATTGTGTATACACCCAGAGGGGTCCGAGTCCCTACTTGAGGAGCTGTATGAGGGGATTTGCGGGAGTCACACAAGAGGAAGATCGTTGGAGCACAGGGCACTCACCCAGGGATATTGGTGGCCAAATATGCAAAGAGATGCCCAAGAATATACGAAGAAGTGTGATCAATGTCAGAGATTCGCCCCAAATATCCACCAACCTGGAGGAATCCTTAACCCCCTCTCCAGCCCTTGGCCGTTTGCTCAATGGAGTCTTGATATTGTCGGTCCTTTCCCTAAAGCAGCAGGGAATAAGCGATACATAATAGTCGGCATCGACTATTTCACCAAGTGGGTAGAGGCTAAACCCTTGGCCAACATCAGGGACGTGGATGCCAAGAAATTCATTTGGAAGAACATTATTACGCGCTTCGGAACTCCTCACACCCTCATCTCGGACAACGGTCTTCAGTTTGATAGTAAGAACTTTAGGGAATACTGCAACGAGTTTGGCATCACCAACCGATATTCCACTCCTGCCTACCCCCAAGGAAATGGGCAAGCCGAGGCCGTGAACAAAGTCATAGTAAGCGGTCTGAAAAAGAGATTGGATGATGCAAATGGGAGATGGGTGGAAGAGCTCCCGCACATTTTATGAACCTATCGGACGACGCCGTGATGGTCAACGGGCGAAACTCCCTTTTCAATGACTTATGGGGCCGAAACTGTACTCCCAATCGAGAACAGCTTCCCCACATTGAGGTCTAGCACTTTTACCCCAGAAAGCAATGACGAGTCACTAGGGAGAAGTCTGGACCTAGTAGAGGAAAAAAGGGAAAAAACAATGATCCATATGGCCTGTTATCATCAGAAGCTAAGGCAGTGATATGACGCTAATGTAAGGCTGCGACCTTTAAGTCCAGGTAACCTCGTAATGAGGAAGATTCTCGGCAGCGCTAAGAACCCTTCCTGGGGCAAGCTGGGACCCAACTGGGAGGGACCGTATCGTATCACATCTGTGGCCAGAATAAGTGCTTATTACCTGGAAGACTTAGATGAAAAAACTGTACCTCGCCCGTGGAATGTAAATAATCTAAAAAGATATTATTATTAATGAAAATTGCTCTACCTATATTTTGTTCCCTGATCATCGCATACCCATTAGTCCCTTTCCATCTATCCAAGTTTTAAACAGAACCTAAGTCCTGCATGGCTCCTCGGACCACAGATTTAGGAGAAATTAACAACTTATGGCATCTATCTAAGTTTTAAACAGAACCTAAGTCCTGCATGGATCCTCGGACCACAGACTTAGGGGAAATTAACAATTTATGGCATCTATCCAAGTTTTAAACAGAACCTAAGTCCTGCATGGATCCTCGAACCACAGACTTAGGAGAAATTAACAACTTATGGCATCTATCCAAGTTTTAAACAGAACCTAAGTCCTGCATGGATCCTCGGACCATAGACTTAGGGAAAATTAACAACTTATGACATATATCCAAGTTTTAAACAGAACCTAAGTCCTGCATGGATTTTCGAACCACAGACTTAGGGGAAATTAACAACTTACGGCGTCTATCCAAGTTTTAAACAGAACCTAAGTCCTGCATGGCTCTTCGGACCATAGACTTGGGGGAAATTATTAACTTGAGGCACCTTTGCAAGTTTTAGACGGAAACTAACGACTTAAAACTCTCGTGCGAGTTCAAGGGGAACAGTATTAATAAGCATCAGAAGAGAAAGGAAAAAAGAACATTTTATATTAATAAGCCGAGGTCACTACAAGGAGAGATCTTTACAAAAGAACAAAAACAAGACAACTTTCATTCAAAAAAAAAAGTACAATAATTAAAAACCTAAAATCTAAGCCTCAGCAGGAGGATTCTCTTTCTGCTCTGGTTGAGGAGGAGGAACCTCGGAGACGGACTCTTTGGCAAGATCCTTGGCTTTATCAAGCAGAGGGATGGCATCAGGAATAGCCATGGCCTACTCAGAAGCTTCAGGAGCGCCATCAGGATTCTCTCGGATCTCCGGCGGAAAGAAGACCTTCTCGGGCAACCTCAGCGCCGAGTCTGCAGGAATCCCTACAGCATTAAGGGCATGAGCCCATGAGATGCTGCAATAATCCCTGCACACCTCCGGAATTTCCTTGGAGAGCCTGGCTTCAGTCTCTTCAGCCCCGAGCTGATAAGCAGCTTTCTTTTCAACCTCGGCAGCCTCCCGTACCAGCTGAGCCTCTTCTTTAGACCGCCGGACCTCCTCCTCAGCTTTTTGTAGCACGGCCTTGAGATCCAGCACTGTTTGTTTTTCAGTGGCCAGGCTAGTCTCGGTCACGTACAATTTTTGGCGTTGGTCCTCCGCTTGGGTTTCAGCGTTCTTCAAGCCGACCTCAGCACTCTGACGCTTTTTCTCCGCCTCTTTGAACTTCTCCGCAAGTTCAAAGTTCTCTTGCATGAGGGACCCCACAGTTTTCTCCACCTCTGTCCGAGATTGGGCCTCAGCTTTAGCTAAGTTGCAGTTGCTACGACAGAACTCCTCAGCCATAAACACCTGCTGAGTGATCTGCCAACAAAACAAAAATTGTCTTAGAATGCAACAACGTTCAACGATCTAACGAAAAAGTAAAAAATGACTTACCATTGCCAGATCGCTCTTAAGGGATAGAAAGAGCTCGAGCTGAGAGAACCGCCTGTAGGCCTCCATATCCCGAGGGTGGAGTATTGGCTGCTCCAAAGCCTTGGCTATGTACCCTGCTCGGCCCCTGTTGTATTCTCGGACCGATGTAGTGTAAGGGATAGCAACCCCATCTAGCTCCAACTTTGGACTCCAAGTGCGTGGTTGAACACGCACTTCAGCCCAGTTCTCCTCCTCTCGACTCTCTACGGAGGAAGCCCTTTTAATCTTTTGCCCCCAGGTGGTTTTTTGCTGCTTGCCTTGGCGGGGCACCACCTCGCCTTCCTCAGGGATTTCAGCCGGCCTTTTCTTTTTTAGGTCCGGGTTAACCTTAAGGCCGAGGTCAGAAGGAACCTGAGGAGCGACTAGAGGAAGGTCCTGGGTCTGCGACTGAGCAGGCACCTTCGAAGATTGACCTTTTCCTCGGGAAAACATCAATTCTCGTAAGGTTTTTCCTTTGCCAGCCATATTGTCTACCTTCTCGCCTAAAAAGTCGTCCGAGCAGGCTATAATAATCGGAGTGCCGACTACGGAGTTTCGATCCTGCTCTCCTTCAGGGTCTTTATGAACCTCCTCTTCAAAATAGAACTCGTCTATCTCCTCCTCAAGAGAAAGACGAGAGGATTCGGTCTCTCCTTCAACTGGTGCAGCAACGTCAAGGTTGTCTGGCGGAGGCAGTTTCACGGCTGGTGGAAGATTCTGAGCGACAGGTAACACGACTGGCTTGAGATCTTGTTGGGCCAAAAACTTGGGCTTGGATACGTCAATCCTAGCCAACCTTGGACTACCAGCTCTTATGGCGTGGCCAATGGCTTGGAAAGAGTGGGTTAGTGGTCGGTAGCCCAAAACCAAATGACACGCGCATAGCTGCCCGTCCTCGGTAACATAGATTTTTGACCTTAGAAGATAGTTCAAGGCCTGAACGTTCACGTGGCTCAACTTGGGAGCAACCAGAGCTATATCTGCAATACAGTCGAGAAGGAAATTAGAGTTAAACTATAAAATTTATGACTTAAGCAAAAAAAAAAAGAGTGAATCCGAAGAGTTAAGCCCCCTCCCTAAAGGCGCCGCACCTGGAATTCCTGCCCGAGTTGGACAATGAAAACCATCGCTCCACTCTCCTGAGGCAATGAGGAAGTCATCCTTCATGGTCTTATTGGATATGGGGAGGCAAGAGATTGGCCTAACCACCTCGGATCGAGATTTAAGGTAATACCCTCCTTTCTCGACGTAGTGGCACTCGTACAGGTGAACCACATCATGCCAGGTCAGGCCTAGACCCATCCGTTTGTTCAAGACATCTATGCAGCCTAATACCCTGAACATGTTTGGAGCGCACTGATGCAGTGTCAACCTATGGTGGAACAAGTAGTCCCGGGTGATCCTACACATGGGAAGTGTCATTCCTCCTTCTATAAAGGCAATCATAGGAATGACCACTTCACCCACCTCTCTATCTAGCAATATTCCTTCTGGGGGACAGTACCGCAGAACCACCCCCTACGAGATGTGGTATTTTGCCCTAAAGGCCTCCATGGCAGTCAGAGTGTCTACTAGGTCTTTGAATCTACCCATCTAAGTTGAACTGGAGGGACGGAAATAAAAACCGAGGAGAAAAGTGAAACCCGAGGAGAAATTTGAAGCAATGAAACGAACGGAACTTACGAATATCTTCGCAAACGACCAATAAGATGCATGAAAATCTCTTCCAGGAAGGACGCTTCGCAGAAACGGTTATGGAAATTTGAAGAACGGAAGAGCTCGTACATTTCTGGGCGCTGGAGTTCTCTGGAGTTCTCTGGACTTCTGATATGCAGATAAAAAAGAAAAAATGAGCCTCTCTAGCGCTTTATATAGCAAGAGGGAGAAAGAGAAAACCACTCCCGCTCAAGAATTCGAGGAAAAATGCTGGCCATCAGATCTACGACTCGCCGTTGGATAAAGGAGACATAAAGCTACCCGGAGTAAATGGCCGCACCTCGTAAATTGTAGCGCGTCAAAAGTGATTGCCCACACTCGCGAACCAAGATCTCATTAATTCCATCCTTTGTAATGTCAAAACCCCGTTTTTCTCCTCAGAAAGAGATCAAAAACCCGAGTTTTGAGGGGCTATTGTGGGGACCGGCCCAAAATAATAGGTTGCCTGGGCCTTGGGCCCGTCCGAGGACCAATCCGTCCGAAGGGACGTCGTGGCCCAGAATCCTTATTTAGGCCTACTGGAGCAAAGAGAACATGTTCGAGGAGTAATTCCTCCTCGGACATTCCAAAATCCGGGTCAAGGGTGCGTCCTGGCTTCTGTAGTCTTCCCTCCAAGTATGTAAAAAGAAAGGAAACCCAAAATATCTCAGCAAAAGCTGCCTCCACCACCTTAAATGCACCACAACTACTCTCCTGGCAGCATTAATGAAGAGAAGACTCTTGAACAATGCTACCTTGACCACTGTAACTCATAGAAGACTGATAAAGGTGTCTGATGGGACAGGTGCTCAAGTGGGGGTTTGGATGATCAACAAGTGTAAAGCCCAGATGATAGGAGAGGGCTTATATAATATGTAAAGGTCCCCTAAGAAATGGGAGAGACGGAGAAAAAGGGAGGAGAGAACACTGTAAAGAAATTTTATTTGCATGAATCTGTGCCCATTAATTAAGTTTGAGACCGGATCATTTGAGAAGGATCTCTCTTCATTGCTACCTCTATTTGTTCTTGTTTCTGTACCCCCTGAGCCCATGTAATAAACCGTTTAAGCTAACTGAAACCAAGTTCTTTAGCCTATACTCTACAAAAAATTCATTGTGTGGGACCTTTTGGGTCAAGACCTGACCAACAAGGATCGGGTAAACTAAAACCGTGTCCCTACAATAATTAATATTTATTAGCTAATCAATCATCTAAGCACAATTGTTTAGCCGTAAGTTGACATTTAGTGGACCTAGTACATTATCATCATTAAATGTAAATTTAAATTTGTTATAAAATTTATTCATTTCATATATAAATAGCAGCAATCTCTAACTACAAACCATCTAGAACTCTTAAAAAAAAAAAAATTGAGAAAAGATTCAATCACTCATTAAAAACTTCCTAATAGAAATCACAACTTAAATTTGAATTTAAGAGCTTAATTTCAATGGAAAGATCTTATCTTTAGTCACCTCATTAAATCATATCGTCTGCATTTTGCAAATTGATTTTCATGATTCAAATTTAAAATCCAAACACTGACTAACCCAATTCTATTTGGAATCACAAAATAAAAATGACCATGACTTTGCACGTGTCAACATTTAAAAATGACCATTATTAGACAAGTGGTACACATATAAATGCAAAAAGAATATGAGTTACACTTAACACCCTTTTAAATATTTTTTTATAAACCTTAAAAAAAAAAAAAAAAAAAAAAAAAAGACCCGTAGAACCGACCCAAGACCCAACCCGGAACAGCCCCTGTGAATTCTGGTGAACAGTTTTTTGGGCCACTATTATCGGGCCGGTTTTGGGTCAGGACTAAACCCGACCCGAACCGTCCCACTCTTTGTCCTAGCGGGTCCGGCTCCCCTCCTGTTAAAAACCCCTCCATTTTTCTTCAGTTTTTATTTTGATAAATGACATCTGGCAAGCAAAAGGATCCAGCGGTTAAAAACAAATCTCATCTTCTTCGCCTCTTTCCTTCTCTGTTTTTTCTGCAACATCACCGGCAGGCGGCAGTACGAGAGAAGCCCATGGTTAAAAAAAAAGAAAAAAAAGAAAAAAGAAAAAAAAGCCAAGTCCTCATCTCAGTTCTCACAACATCACCGCAGCCAGAGCATGAGAAAAGTCTATCCCATCACAAAAGTATGCACATACCTCACGAATAGACTGAATCAATTTGTGTCCTCCTTAAGGTCACCAATGCCATAATAAACCACGAATTTTCAAATCTCATTGCACACACTGAGAGTGAGAAGAAGAAGAAGAAGAAGAAGAATTGGTAACCATAAGGCTGTAACGGAAAAACCCATTACTTTCAAAATAAAATTCAATACAAAAGGGCCTCTGTGACTTGCTAGCTTGTTGACTTGCTTTCGTTTTTTAACCATTGGATCATTTGCTTGCCAGGTGTCATTTATCGAAATAAAAAACCGGAGAAAAAATGGTGGGGGTTTAAGCGGAGATAAGAAGATCATTCTCAACGCAAAACAGAGCCTTTCTTTTCTGTAAAAAAAAAAAAAAAAAAAATGGCCATCTCAATCGCTCACACCACTCTCTTCTCCAGAACCTCACTCTTTCTCTCTAGAAATAGCCGCAGAAGCCTCGCCTTTTGCATTCCTTTCTCTACTTCTTCTTCTTCTGCTGCTGCTCCTTCTCTTCCTTCTGATAAGCTTCACCGCAACAAATGGAGGTCACCGGTGGCCTCTGTGCTCGAACTTGGCGGAGTCAAGATTGGTCGAGAAGGTAACTTGGATACCCAATTGAATTTTTTTTCTTAATTTTATCATCTGGGTTGGTCCCCTTTTTTTTTTCTGTTTAATTGTAATAGTGTTTTGAATTGCTGTGTCACTGATTTTTGCATTCCAACAATTGGGTTGGTCCAAAAATTTGAACTTGTTTGCTTAAATTATGATGGGTAATTTTTGCATTTGCGATTTCTGTACTGGTTGGTCTGGTTTCTGGGTTCTGTTTTACTTTCTCATTATGCTGTATTTTTGTTATTTATGTACTTGGTGAGCAATTTCTCTACCTGGGTTGGTTTTATTTTCATCTTGTTATACTGTTTTGGGATTGACATTGACCATTGCAGTCTGGGGCATTGAATTTTTCTCGTTTTGTTGTTCCTTACAGTTGTCAATATCCATGAATTTAGGAGTCATTTACTGGGTTTGCTGAGTTTCTTTATTTGCTTTCCTGTTCAGTATTTGCATTTTGGGGTTTGTAAAGACACTCGAGAACATTGTACCCACAAAAATTTTGAATACGAAATTCTATGACTGTTGTGTTAGTTTGAGTTTTTGAGAGACTGGATTTCTGCGGATTGCTTGCCTGGTTAACACTATTGGAAATGCACGTTCTTCAAAAATTAGACTTCAATTTCAAATCATTTTAGCTGTTATACTGTGCTGGGCTTTCGTTTTTAGGATTGTGGGGCATATTTAATGGCCTGACAACCAATTCCTGAGTGCAAACAAGTTCAAACCTATTAGATTTTCACGTCAGTATACTGTTTTGGTTACCTATGCATATATACAACATAGTTTCATATATTGGGATAATGGATTTGTAGATGTGATGAGGGATGACCCTACAAACAATGTCCCGGATACAATTTTCTCAAAACTTGGAATGCAACTTCATAGGAGGGATCAGCACCCGATTGGGATTCTGAAGAATGCTATATATGAGTACTTTGACACCAGTTATCCTAACAAGTTTGATAAATTCGATGATCTCTGTCCAATTGTAACCGTGAAACAGGTATTGGTGCAAGTTTGTATCATTATTCTTGACAAATTGCATGTTCATGTCCTTATGATGCCTTTCTCTCTCTTTAACTAGTTTTGCTCATATGATGGCTAGATGCATTTGTTGCACATGCAACTATTTATCGTCATGATAAATTATATAGTTTGTATGCCACTTGTGTTGGACAAGGATGGAATTATTTTCTAAACTTCTGATAGCCCTTAAGGTTGGATTTATGGTTTCCAAAAGCATTACCAACTTTCAAAGTGAAGCTTTTGATCTCACAGTTAAATTTAAAGTCTTTGATATTAAGTTTTATTAACCAAAGAAATCATCTAAGATTATTTTACTAATTTTGACTACATAATTTCACAGCCATCTTTGTTCTACCTTGGTATTTGGTAGAATCACCATAACTTAAATTTTGAGTGGAAGCCATTCAAATTCTAGGATTTGAAATTTCTAAATTCCGATTTCATGTTTTTATTTTTTTGTATATAATTATTTTGTTTGTTATCATGATTGCATCTTCTTTGCATGTTCTACTCTTTGCCTCTCTCTCTCTCTCACTTTATATCTTTATTGAGACTACGATTACAGATACATGTTTATTGTGAGTATTTTGAATTGTTTTGCACTTTCCCCTTTGTTTTGTCTATTTTCATAATTGTAAGTACTTATAATAAAACAAATTGTAAGTGTAAGTGTACTTCTTGCAGAATTTTGATGATGTCTTGGTTCCTGCTGATCATGTAAGCAGGAGTTATAATGATACATACTATATTGATGCTCAATCTGTTTTGAGGTGTCATACAAGTGCTCATCAGGCAGAGTTATTGAGAAGAGGACACACTCATTTTCTTGTTACAGGAGATGTATACCGCAGGGATTCCATAGACTCGACTCATTACCCTGTGTTTCATCAGGTTTCTCCTCTGATTCTAACAAACAAAATTATATTTTGATTACCTTCTTGAAGTTTCTTTTTTCATTTTGTTTGATGAATCTGTTTCATTAATATTTAGATGGAAGGTGTACGTGTGTTTTCACCAGATGATTGGGAGGCATCTGGTGTAGATGCCACATCTTATGCAGCTGAGGACTTGAAGAAATGTCTTGAGGGCTTGGCAAATCACCTATTTGGTAAACTTAGAACCAAAACCTTGCTGAGCAAATGCACTCTAGTAACCAGAAAATATTCTGAGTTGTGGAAACGTTGAATGAATTTGTCAGGAAAAAGCTGTAAATTTTAGATAGGGAAAAAAAAAACCAGCATTAATTTATTTTTGGGAGCTAAATTAAGATGATACAGGGAAACTGAAAGGTGGGGACTATTTTGCACTCCCAAAAGAATAGTATACAAATCACCTAATTTGGTTTTAGAAGTATTAATTTATTAAAATTCTATTATTTTTTCATGGTCTTGTTCTTAGGCTTTTTTTCTGCTTACTTTGTCAAATATATATATATATATATATATGAATGGTATGAGTTTAAATTTGCTAAAATTATCAGGTGCTGTGGAAATGCGCTGGATTGATACTTATTTTCCATTCACCAATCCATCATTTGAACTTGAGATATATTTTCAGGTAGGCCATTGATCTTGCTATATATATATATATATGTAGCGTTGCATGTATACATGATACCTTTCTTCAGCCTTATACTGCCCTCTATGAAAAACTCTGCTCCTTTCCTTTTTTTCATTTGAAGCTGCATGTAATTCATTATTTCAATGCCCAATATGATGTCAGGAGAAATGGTTGGAGGTTCTGGGTTGTGGTGTGACAGAGCAAGAAATATTAAAGAGAAGTGGCAAAATGAATAATGTTGCCTGGGCATTTGGTCTTGGATTAGAGCGGTTAGCAATGGTTCTTTTTGACATACCAGATATTCGGCTTTTCTGGTCAAACGATGAGCGATTCACCTCACAGGTCATTCCTGAGTTTATCAAATGATAATTCTTTATTATTTTCTTTTCCTCTGCTGGACTATTTGTGTGTGAAATTAAGTCTTCTTTAGAATTTGAATTATTGTTATGCCAAAATTTACATCCTTGGTTTCATCACATAATCTGGAGGACCTGAATATCTGATCTTCAGTGTTTTGTATAACAGTTTTCCAAGGGTCAGCTGGGAGTCAAATTCAAGCCATTTTCAAAGGTATTACTAACATTTTCTTCCCTCTAAAATATAATTAAAATTTTTCCATAGAAATTTCATTGTTGTAAAGGAATGATGTTGCACTATGTATTTTTATGTTGTTATGCCTTGTACATTTTGTTCATGAAATTCTTTCTTTGAATAAATTTAACTTATTTACATGACAAAAGAACCAAAAAGAAAACCCTTTGTTACAAGGTTTTGTTTTGTTTTGTTTTTATC
This sequence comes from Quercus tomentella, assembly GCA_028535165.1. Taxonomy (NCBI): domain Eukaryota; kingdom Viridiplantae; phylum Streptophyta; class Magnoliopsida; order Fagales; family Fagaceae; genus Quercus; species Quercus tomentella. Next base: position 82,798,104 of record JAPQVY010000156.1, read on the forward strand.
TTTTATGGATTGGTATGTGCCCCCTTTTTTTATGATTATCTTCGCATAATGAGCTTCTCAGCCTTCTTTACATACATTTTAAAATTTTATTTATCATATAAGCCAGAGTTTGTTTCACACCTGTGTGTCTATACACAGGTGTGCAAACAATTGAAAACGTGAGTTGAAGCCACAATTTCAAGTTTGAAATAGTGTCTTCATCTCACAACTTCAGTTGTTGCACACCTGTGTGTCCGCATGCACTGATGTGCAACAAGTTTTACCCTATCTCACACACATGCACGCACGCACGCGCACACACACACACCTACACACCTATTAAAGGTTCTAGGCATCCAACTGCTACTTGTAAGTTGTAAATGCTTGTTTGAAATTTGAAATTATGGTATTGTGTTGCAGTATCCTCCTTGTTACAAAGATATAAGTTTTTGGATCAATGAATCATTCACTGAAAACAACTTATGTGAAGTTGTGAGAGGAATTGCTGGAGATCTTGCTGAGGAGGTATGTTTTTAAATGTTATTCCTAACAGATGCTTTGTCGAACAGTTAACTTGTTTAATCATTCACTAGATTGACCTATTTATTCCTGCACTCTGTTATATATAGTAACTTTATGCATTGTGATTTGCTGCTTGAGGGGAGGGTGTGCCTGGAGGCCCTGGACATTCAGTGGAAATGAATACATTTAATTAAGTGTTTCTTTTTCTGATCTTTATATATAAGTTATGTTGCAGAAATAAACTGCTTTTGATTTTATGTATTGATATCATTGTTTACAATCAATTTTATATTGTTTTTACCTTATTGCTCCCTCATAAGCAACAGATTTGTGCACTATTATGTTATGAACGACAAAATAAAAATATGTGCATCTAATCATGCTTAGACTATGTCAACTAGTAGAAAGGGTCATTAAGTGATTTCGAAGACTGAGGTAATGATCATGCTTGATGTGATCTGAAGCTTGGTTCTGAACTTTTATGGTTGTATGTCTGTCTTGTCTTCATCATCATCGTTGTTGTAAGCTTCTTCTTCTTGTTGTTGTCGTTTGCTTGGTAGAATTTACTGAGACACTCCAGGGCATATGAACTGAGTTCTGACTGTAGTCATCGCTGTATATTTATGGGGGCTGGAGGTCTCATTTTGCACTTTTTTAACTTCCAAGAAATGATTCACCTTTCTCATACCTTTAGGCAGTTCTATAAAGTCCTTCCTTGGGTCAGTAGGCTTCAATACTCAACTTTTGGCAGCATGGAGTGGTTGAATAAATCTCTAGCAGCTTTGTTTAGGGTATTAAAGTAGTCACTAACACTGGCAAATGTTTGTTTGGTAGATGGTGAGAAGTTCAGCGAGGTATGTTGTCAGTGCATTGCAAGTCACTTTGTCATTATTGCTACTTAATAAATCATTTTATGCATGTGAAGGATTTGAGAGTGATTGCTTGAAATAGATTAGAGAATATCTTTCATGGTTACCTATGTGAGGTTTGTCTTTCTTACCAATGAAGACTTTAGGACCTGATATGGTTCATCTAAAGGCATTTTAAGAAATTTATCTTCTCTTTCCTATCTTTCATTAATACCAACAGCTAATACTTAATTTGAGGGGGAATATTTGATCTATGGGCTCCAGCGTGGGTAAAATAGGTAACCTACCTAAAATTGGTGAGAAAGTATTTAGGTCAAAACAAATCATATAGGATCGAATTGAAGGATTGTAAGATTTTATAGACTATTATTGGGATTTAACTTGGACAATTTGCTGATGATACTTCATAGGGATAAGTAAGAGGACATTTCTCTCAGATGAACCTTACTATGTTTCGAAACAATTTCGGGCTTAAATTTGAATTTTGCTAAGAGTGAACTGGTTCCAGTTGAGGAAGTGCAGGCTGTGGTAGAGCTAACACATGTAGTTGGTTGTAAGGTCAGTAAATTTATTGCTTTACATTTTCTTCTTAGGCTCTGCCTCTTGGTCTGCGTTATGAGTAAATTTCCATGAGATGTGTTATTGGAGAAAGACAGAAAGAAGGTTGATGGGATGGAAAGAAAATTGTACCTTTCTAAAGGAAATTATGAGTACTCTTTCCTGTCTACCAACCTATTATGTCAATATTTCCCATGCTTGTAAGTGTTACTAGAAGGCTTGAGAAATTACAAAGAGAAATTTTAAGGGGGCTTAGGAAATAAAGTACCTTTTTGTAAATTGGGAGACTGTTTGTTCCCCATTTAGGAAAGCTTGGTGTTTTTAACAGCTTTATTGAAAATGGTTATGGAAAAAAAAATGCTATGAAGAGGGATCTTCTTTGCAGAATGGTGGTAGGGGCTGAATACAGGGAGTGTATTGGGGATCTTATTGCAGTTGCTTTGATTGTTTATCTTCATTTTGGGATTTATTGGGTAATGCCGGAGTGGGTGGTGGGTTTATTGTGGTGTATGAAAAATTGTTTTTTAGCAGGCATGGAAGTAGCATTTTTTGGATTGGTAAGTCTGTAAGAGGGATCCAGATCCAAGAATCTAAACTGTAATTCTGTTGGGATTTTTATTATCGAAGTTGATCCATAGGATCATAAAATTGTAGGATTTAAAGACCTAACAATGATCAGCAGAGTAAAAGCATAGTCCCTTCATATTTGACTAAAAGGATACTCCCATCATCCTAGAAGCAATGTCCTATGCCATTTTTCATTCCGTCCCAAAATCTTTCTGAAAGTATATAGCGTCTTTCTGTTATCTCTCATTTTGAGTTAAAGCAAAGGGTCGCATTGTAGAATAATTAGAGCTGAATATTTACATGTCAAGTGCAGTTCCCTTTCAATGTGGAGATTTTTTGAAAAGAACTTCATGCGTTATTTAACATGTTCGCAAGCACATGTACATACTGTGGATGTTTTTGTTTACTTTTTTTTTTTGGACTATATTTAGTGAGTCATTACAAAAAAGATTGTTTTTATGATCAATGGTGATATGTTATTAGACAACCTAATATAGATAGCCTTAAATTGGGATCTAGACTTTCTTCTCAAGCATGTTACAGCTATACATATTCATAGCTGCACTTTTAGTGTCATCACCTTCTATAACAAGAATGGGTAATTCTCAATTCTGAATATTCATTATTGGAGGCGAGCCATGTTAGTTCTACAAGCCCCCAAATAACAACTGCAAATACCTTAAAAGTCTTGCTAAGGTTCTTTGAGCTCATCCATGTTGAATGGTTGACCATGAAAGTGTCAGCAGGATCATGGGCAAGTTAAGATTTATTTTGTGTATGGTATTCTATGTCCTACTTTTTGAGATTGGTAAATATAATGATTCATTAGACTTTCAACCTTGTTATCAAATGTTACTACAGAACCTGGCTTAAGTTTGGTCTCTTAAGGAGGCAATCCTATATCTCACCAATATGTCTTCTCACCCAAAACTGAATTTTGCCAATGACGCTAGTCTAAAATTGAACTTTGTGACTCTTAGGTGTTACTGATAGACAATTTCACCAACAAGAAGGGAATGACCAGTCATTGTTATAGGATTGCATATCGATCGATGGAACGTTCACTCACAGATGACGAAATTAATGAGTTGCAGGTATTTCATTTAATAAGATTTTGCTGACTTTTCATTTTGTTGAGTATGTTTTTGGTGAAGATAATTATTCAATTCAAATTTGTTTCTTTAATTGTGGTATGCAGTGGAATGTAAGAGAGCAGGTGCAGAGCAAGCTGAACGTTGTTCTTCGATGAGGGTTTGTGGTGCAGTCTGCTACTTATATCATGTAAAGTTCTCCATACTATATTGTTAATTTACAGTTTTTTTTTTTTTTTTTTTTTTTTTTTTTTTTTTTTTTTTTTTGATACACAGTTCAAAGCCAGTAAAGACAGAAAAGCACCCCCAAGATTGAAGGGGACAGATAAAATTTCTGAACGATAAGTTGATCGAACAGTTGTGTCCTGTAATATCTTTGATCTCTATGGTTCTATATGCTCTTTGATGAGTTTGATAGCAATCACATATTCCAAGAAAAAGCACTAGTCCAAATTTTACCACAGGAGATTTTGCATGACCTCTATAAACTTCAATGCAAGGTTACAAATTTGTGTTAATGAGCCAACACGGTAGTAGTAATTTCCTAACTTTTAACTGGATATGGGGTTTACTAATCCAAAGCTCAGATGAGACTGATTTTAGACTTGATGGTATGAGTTATGGATTTCTGAATTTTGTTATTAAACTGGGTCTGATTACATTATGTCCCATGTGCCTTAATACATTTGAATCTGTACATTCCAGTTATTAGCTACCATGAAGATTTCACTTGTGATATTATGCCTTGGACGAGATACTGTAAGAAATTGATTTAATAATTGGGGTTGACGTGATAATAATAGATGGAAATTTTGGTCATTATTGTGCTTCTCCTACTTTATAGGAGCTGGTATACTGTGTAGCCCATACATATATATTACTTTCCTCTCATATGGAGTGAGTTACATGTATTTTTTTTCCCGCTACAGTGTTAATTGGATTAAACATGTTGCGCACAAGTGATTTTATGCAGTTTTACCGGCATTCAAAAAAGCATCTGAAAGGCAAGATTTTAGTTGTACTAAATGTTGGAACCTTATTATAACAACTTGAAAGTTCAAGGAATTCTAGTGCAATTATTTACCCTTTTTGAAAAAAACTACTAAATATTGGAATCCTGTTACAATCAACTCCCGTGGATGAAACAAATATCGGAATATTCTTGCACTCAACTTCTGTTAGTTTGAATCTTTATTAATTAACTAGAAGAAGTACTCAAGCAGCTCCCATAGAAGATTGAATAGTTAAACTTAACTTACTCCTTTAGAATAAATCTCAGGCACCACTAGTTCAAGAAGTCTTTTGCTATTTTTCAGTTTGGTCTACGCATAAGAACTTTTCAGACATCAACTGGGCCTTACAGCCCATTATAGAAGATAAAAAACTCATGCTGAAAATTTTTGCTGTTGGGATTTTCTTTTTGTCCCTTGAGTGTAAAATTTCATTTCTCTCAGTTTTGTCATGGGGCTCTTTTTGTGCGGCTGGTGGCTTGTAGCGCAGAAAGAGTAGAGTGCTTGGGCCCGACTATTCCTATATTCTTGATTTATTTAATCCCAAGAAGAAAAAAAAGAAAAATAAGTGACAAGCAATCGCTACATGCAATAATTTGAGCTACAAGTTTTCTGATATTCCTATGGTAGAAGAATGAAGAATTGCTGAACGTTTCTTACACGTTATGACCAATTGAATTTTTCATTGATGTTCGAGTTAGATATTTAATTTTACTTAATGTGTTGAACTTTCCATTGAGCTATTTAATTTAACGGGTTGGGACAAGAAGTTTAATCTTTATTGATATTTTAGTGACTAAGCAATAAAGATAGGGCTGACCTTACTTGGAAAAGTCATTTCAAGTTTGTATGGAATGGAACCACAGCTTCGTGAAAGCTATTTCTTGACTTATAAGTCATGGCTTCAATTGGATATATGAAGGTGCGTGGAACATCATGCATGCATAGCACCCACATCAAACTTGTCCATATTGCTAGTGAGCATCTTACCATGAAATAGGGTTGTTTACCGTAAGGACTTGACTAGGGTCTGTGATGTCCAATGCTTCATTGCACTAGAACCGTTGTGCTTGTGACACATGCCGACTTTCGGCCATATGTTACTATCACAATGGGTCTAGTGCAATGAAGCAATTGGACTCAAGCTTTGATCACTTTTTTCATTTAGATTGATTGATGGAAATGCTCTTATCTAGTAAGAATCTTAGATAGAAAGGGTTAGGTTTTTTTGGCTTTTGTCCATTTCAAATTTTTTTTTTTTTTTTTTTTTTTTTTTTTGAGAAAGAAATCAAGTACTTTTATTAATGTAAATGAGTTACATCTGAATACAAAAACGAAACAATATGAAGTGGAACATCTTCCATCCAAACTTGGAAATCTGGTATGCATATAGCATGTTTCGCCAGATTATAAGCTACACTATTGCCGTTTCTCTTTACATGAGAATACAACACTCTTTGAAAATGATTCGAATAAAGTTTCACATCTATCACCAGCAAACCCAATGGACTTAGGTTCTGCCCTTGTGACTTCAAAGCTTGAATTAAACCAAGAGCATCCCCTTCTAGTATTATCCTTTGGAACCCCAACTCATGGGCGAACATCAAGGCTTTCCGGGCAGCCAATGTTTCTGTCTCCTCTGCCTTATATGCCTATGATAACTTCTCTGAACATGAAGCTAGAACAGCCCCGTTGTTGTCCCTTATCACAACTCCAATACTTGACTTATTTAACTCACCAAAGACCGCACCATCAAAGTTCACTTTCACAAAACCCGCTTGTGGAACTTGCCATCTGTTACCTCCTGGCCTGTTGCTTCTGATTTGCATACCTGAAGCTTCTGTGCTTGATCTGAAGTGCGCCAACATTGCAGCTGAATGTGTAGCAACTTGGTGCAGCGGATTAGCTTTAAGATTGAGCCTAACCTTGTTTCTCTGATTCCAAATAGTACAAGCTGTATATGCAAACAGCTCCAATGATTTTCCTTTCTCTACCATCCATAACACCAGCTCTTTGTCCATTTCAACTTGATAACAATAAAAGAGTATTGTAGCAAAATTTATTATAGAATTAATATAAATTATTTTCAATACTTTAAAAAAGATCAAGATTCATTTTGAAATATCATAAATGATTTCAAATATATTCTCCTCTCACCTGGCCGACTACTAATCTCGAGTCTGAGAATAACTTTACTGCATTTCCACCCATTTTTTGAACCATATTCATTCCCATTATCAAAGCTTCGTACTCTGATTCGTTGTTAGTTGCAGAGAACCCCAATCTTAACGATTTCTCGATGATGACGTCCTCGGGAGATATCAACACCAATCCCAACCCAGCTCCCCGTTGGTTCGCGGCTCCGTCTACGTACACCCTCCAGACGGACTCGCCTTGTGCGGATATTTGGCCAACCGACTTTTCATCCATGTGACTTTGATTCATATTAACCTCTTCTGGGCACTCGGCGAACTCAGCCACCAGATCGGCAAGGACTTGACCTTTCACAGAGGTGCGAGGCATGTACTTGATGTCAAAAGCACCCAGAATCGTGCCCCACTTGACAATTCTTCCGGTGTAGTCAGAACTTCTGAGTATGGACTTAAGAGGTAGTTGGGTCAAGATAACCACGGTATGGGCCTGAAAATAGTGAGGAAGTTTGCGTGTTGCATGGACCACCGCCAGTATGGCCTTTTCTAATGACAGATACCTCACCTCGGCTTCATGGAGGGATTTACTTACATAATAAACTGGCCTTTGGACGCCATTATCCTCTCGTATCAAGACGAGACTAACTGCATGAGGAGCTACCGCCAAATAAGCAAACAACACTTCATCCATCTCGGGGCTAGACATGATAGGTGGCTTGGATAGGTATTCCTTCAACTGCTGGAACGCTTCAGCACACTCTGCGGTCCATTTAAATCCTTGCCACCTATGTAATAGGCGGAAAAAAGGACGACACCTCTCAGCCAACCTGGAGATGAACCGATTCAACGCAGCAGTCATCCCGGTCAGTTTCTGCACTTCTTTTGGATTCCGAGGTGCCCGCAAGTCGTTAATGGCCTTAATCTGGTCTGGGTTCACCTCAATTCCTCTGTGGGTCACCATGTACCCCAAGAACTTCCTGGAACCGACACCAAACGAGCACTTTGAAGCATTCAAGCGTAACCTATGTTTTCTCAGTATCTCGAAGATATTCGTGAGGTCTTCCACATGTTTAGCCGCCACTTTACTTTTTACGACCATATCATCGATATAAACTTCAATGCTCCTACCCAGTTGCGGTTCAAACATTTTCGTCATCATGCGCTGGTAAGTGGATCCAGCGTTTTTCTAGCCAAAGGGCATCACCTTGTAATGGTAGTTCCCAGTTGGGGTCACAAAAGCAGTCTTTTCCTGATTGTCGGCGGCCAGCGGTATTTGGTGATATCCTTGGAAGGCATCCAAGAAACTCATTCTGGGGTGACCCACTGTCGCATCCACCAATTGGTCGATCTTCGGCATAGGAAATGGGTCTTTGGGGCAGGCCTTATTAAGATCTGTGAAATCCACGCACACCCGCCACTTTCCAGTCTTCTTTTTTACTACCACCGTATTTGCCAACCATTGAGGATAGAAGATCTCCTTGATAGCCCCAGCTTGTTTGAGCTTGGCCACTTCACATCTGACGGCCTTGGCGTGTTCCTTAGACGGTCGCCGAGGAGGTTGCCTCTTGGGCACAACGGCAGGATTCACGTTAAGTCGATGGCAAATAAAATTCGGGTCCACCCCTGGGGCTTCATATGGGTTCCATGCAAAAACGTCCACATTGGCTCGGAGGAATTCTAGCAACTTCGCCTTCTCTGGCAACGGCAATTTAGCCCCCACCTGGAAGAATTTTTCCGGATCATCAGCAACAACTACCTTCTCCAGATCCTCACACTCTACCCCGCTGGCTGGCACGTCCAGGCCTAATACTGGGGACTTTAATTGCTATAACTCATTGTCGGCAGTAGCCGAGGTTTCTGCTTCTGGCCGATGCTGTATGGCCGCGACAAGGCATTGCCGAGCAGCCGCCTGATTCCCTACTATTTCTAACACTTGGTCTCCAGATGGGTACTTAACCTTCTGATGCAGAGTAGACGAGACTGCTTTAAGGGTGTGAAGCCAAGGTCTGCCCATAATAGCCGTATACGGAGAAAAAACATCTACAACAATAAAGTCCACTTCCACCACATCCGAACCTGACTGCACGGGCAGCCTGATTAGTCCCTTGGGAGTGACCAACCTTCCCTCAAAACTTACCAGAGGAGAGTTGTAGGTTGTTAAGTCCTCTGGCTTCAAACTTAGCCCCTTGTATAAGTCCGGATACATCACATCCACAGCGCTACCCTGATCAACCATTACCCTTCTGATATCGTATCTGCCAATCCTTAACGTTACCACCAAAGCGTCCTCATGGGGCTGTATGGTCCCAACCATATCCTCATCTGAAAAGCCTAGAATCAGGGGGACACGCGTCCTGGCCCTCTTCAAAGCTTGGGAATGATCCTCGGCTGGGGATCGGGACACTGACAACACTCTAGCGGGGCAAGATCCAGTCCTTCCCGGGGCCGCAAAGATAACGTTAATTGTGCCCAGGGGGAGTCTGGATGAAGCGTCCCCGCGCACCTCTGAACCTGCTTGGCTCGCCCTTCCACTGGAGTGATGCAAGAGTTGTTTTAATTTCCCTTCGCGGACCAGCTGTTCCAAATGGTCCCATAAATTCCTGCAGTTATCCGTCGTGTGCCCATGATCCTGATGATAATGGTAGTACAGATTCGGGTTGCGTTTCATAGGCTCTCCTGCCATTTTGTTCGGCCATTTGAAGAATGGCTCGTTCTTTATCTTCTCCAAAACCTGCTGAACTGGCTCTCGAAAAACTGCATTAACGACCTAGGCGTCCGCCAAACCTGACTGCCCAACAAAATCCCTCCATGGTCGGCTATTATTATAACGGTCCGACCTGAAATCCTTCCTCTCCTGGGGGATTACCTTGGCCTTTCCTTTTCCCTGAAGTTGATCTTCCTCTACCCTTCTGTACTTATCTATTCTGTCCATCAGTTGGCGCACACTGATGACAGGTTTACCCGTCAGGGATTTCCTCAAATCGTGATCAGCTGGGAGACCAGCTTTGAAAGTGGTTATAGCCACAGCATCATTCTTTCCTTCTATTTCGTTGAACATCTCCCAATACCTGTCCGAGTAATGCTTGAGAGTCTCGCCCTCTCGCATGGACAGAGTCAACAAGGACCCCAGAGGCTGAGGAGTTCTGCTGCATGTAATAAAGCAAGCACCAAAAGCGCGAGTCAGCGTTTTGAAAGATCCAACAGAATTGGCCCTTAAGCCGTTAAACCACCTCATCGCCGTCGGACCCAAGCTCGATGGAAAAACTTTGCACATCAAAGCCTCGTCCCTGGAGTGAATAGCCATCTTCTGGCTGTAATAGCTTACATGTTCCACCGGATCTGAATGACCATCATACAGGGAGAACGTAGGCTGATTAAATCGCCGAGGATGAGTCGCATCGTCTATGCTTCTCGTAAAGGGCGACTTCGAAATCTGACTCAAAGCCTTGTTCATAGCATCATTTCCCAAGCCCCTATTAGTTGGACTTCTACGCTTACGTCGATGGCGGTGTTCCTCTTCAAAAGAGAAAGTCTCGCTTGGCGGGGTTCTCGATCTCCGCCTATAACTAGCTCCATCCGATTCCTCAGACGATGGTTCGGAGCAAGGTGGGGAGCGTTCCCGCTGTGCATGGCGCAACTCTCTCTTTAAATCTGCAATCTCACGTTGCAAATTCGCCTCATGCTTCGCGTGGGAGACGTGACTCTTCCCCCGAGAATGGTTCCTGGTGGTATGAGTTGTGCGTACACTCCCTTCCTGGCCTTCTCTCCGTTCGGGGCTCCTTCGAGGATCGCCATGCTGAGAGCCCCTTGACTCTGCCTGATGCAAGTTGGCATTCTCCTGACGTGGTCCCGTCGCGGGGTGATGTGGACCCACTTCCTCCATCAGAAACGCTGCACTGGAAGTCGCTTAAGTTAACACAAGCTCTCCCCACAGACGGCGCCAATTATAAGGACACGATTTGGAGCGACCCAAGAACGATACTGGGTTCGCACGTAAATAGGCCCTCACAATATGATTTGTAGAGCGTGGGTGTAAAGAACTAGGTTAACCTCTCGTTTTTTAAGCTAAAAACTGGCACCACGAGATCCTTTTGTTTCTTTTGATCGATACAGTTCCTCTCTCTCTTTTCGTTTTTTTTTTTTTTTTTTTTTTTTTTTTTTTTTTTTTTTTTTCTTCCGAGCCTTTCCTTCGTGTTCCTCTTTCAGTTTATATACCACCCTTTGTACTCCATCCTCACCGCACACGTGTAGGTTGGGTTCGGAGGATTTCTTTCTGTCCCATCTAGCGCCTCCTGTAACTTCCTGTGGGCAGCTGTAAGGCTGCCTCCCTACTGTTCAGGTATCACCTCCACATTAATGCGGCCAGAGAGTTGGTTGAGAGGTAGTTAATGCGGAGGCAGCTGTAGTTACAGATATTTGTTTTCCTTTTCTCTTAGACCCGTAGTCTGTTATCCTTATCTTCAATGGTGACGTAATTTTGGGGTCTGGTTGTAACAAGGGTGCGTCCTGTTCGTCCTCGGACACGTACTGCCGAGGAATATAGCGTCCTCGGACGAATATAGAACTCTACCTTCGTGATATTGCCCATCCCCCCCCTTCGGCAATTACCTTGTGACCTGATATGGCCTCCTCGGAAGGATGCACATCCTCGGATGGGCCACAAGCCCAACGATCCTGACCTTAATGGGCCCGCTGATTGACAAGCCCCCACATAACCATTAAAAACTTTATCAGTTGAGCTAACTAGAACTACCGTTACACTCAACTTCTGTTGTTTGTTTGATTTTTATTTTTTAATTTTTAATTCGCTAGATATCTTTCCCCATTGAGCTAAAATTTTCTCACGCGTAAAACTTTTTTCAGGTCCGGCTATACATATTAAGAACTCCTCAGATATCAACTGGGCCCTGCAACCCATTATGGAAGATATAATAAAATTCATGCTGAAGCTTTTTTGTGTTGTGATTTTCTTTTTGCACTTCGGAATGTAAAACCCATTGCTCACGTTCTTGTCATGAGCTACTTTTTATAAGTCTGATGGGGCTGATTTCGTAACTGATGACTTTTAGCATAGAAAAGGAATAGTGATTGAGCCCATCCAGATCCCTTTCTTCTTGATTTATTTAATATATAAAAAAGAATGACAATCAGTCACTGCGGTATGCCTGTACTGAGCTATTGGATCAACTTTCTTACGCGGTATGCCTGTACGGAGCTATTTAATTGAACGTATTGCGATGACACATTGCAAAAGTCATTTGACCTTTATTGCTTTTTGACTAAAACATCAATGAAAACACAACTTTCCGTATGGTCATTTTATCTTTATTGCTTTTTGACTAAATCATCAATGAAAACACAAATTTCCGTACAGACTTGGAAACTACTTTGCAATGTCATGGAAGTTATTCGTTGACTCACGAGTCACGAGTCTTTAGCCATGGCTTCAATTAAAAATGATTTGTTGACTCATGAGTCATTAGTCATGGTTGGCTTCAATTGAAAATAAATGCCAGAATTACTTTATGTTTGTGTTGAATGGCTTAGCTTGAATGCTAAGTACCCCTTCAGTTGGAATTCTACTAAGCAATTAAAACCAAGGATATTTCATAGGAAAATGATAATATTAAGGAGAAAGCAAGTAAAAAAAAAAATTATAGTTTCATATTTGGGACATGTTAAACCCCACACTTTTAGAGTGGATATATTTTAAATCACACCCTTTCATGATGCTGTGTACATAAACATTTTCACAAGTTGTATTTTTACAGTTCTTCTCTTGTTTGAGCCATTGTTAGCTGAATGGCCGCGTCTCAAACTTCACGTCAATTGATTTGATCAGAAGTTGAATTCTTTATAGGTATGGGTAAATCCAGTAATGTTTGCACATTATAATCAATACATTTTCAAGGATATTTCAAGGCAGTGGTCCCCCGCTGGTTAAAGTTTTTAAATGACATGATGTAATCATATTCTTAATAATAAAATAGTATTAGACTCTACTTTACAGGTATAAGGCAGCGCGTAAGCTTATCTTGGATAGACAACAAGTCCTCAACAACTAGTATTAGATTTGATCAACGAAACAAAAGCGGTAAACACTTTTATTGCCAAGGTCAACTTAGAAAATTGTGGTTGGATACTTAAATTTGGATTTAGATTTGAATTTTAAAGTATTGGACTTGAAATGCCTTGATTTCAAATCTATAATTTATAAAATTTCTTGTTTGGATACATTTTATACATATGATCATTTGAAATTATAAAATTTAAAAACTATTCAAGTGTGTCTTTAAGAATTTCTAAAATTTCATGGGTTTAAAAGTTATTTCAAATTCAAGAATTTCAATGTCTAAAATCCTTTGTAGATTTGTCATATCCAAATTCTTGACATTTTTTTAAACTATCCAATCAAGGTATTTGAATTTTAATCACTCAAATCTAAATACACATGCCTAAATCCTATTATCCAAAAGTATCATTAGTGTTTTTAAATGGAATTGGGAGTTTCAGATTGTGGCAGTAAAGGGTAAATTCTTTGTTGGTACAACAAGATTAAGTGATAGTTTTAAAACTTGGCAAAATGTAGAAATCAAAGAAGATGACGGAAGATAAATGGTAGTTGTTGGGACTATGGTAGTCCTTTCATTAAGAAGGCAACATTGTAGTGATAGTGCTACTGGTACAGAGTGATCATTTTCTTTAGGGTAAATTGCAATTTATCCCACAGATTAATCCACAAACTTTGCCACATTCAACCCCCTGAGGCATGGATTAAAATGAAACTATTAGGATTTGGTTCAAATTTACAAATTTTGTATGTTTTAGACAAACAAATTAACCCTTTTATAAAAAAATTAAAAAAAAAAAAGAGAAAAGAAAAAAGGACAGACATAGTTGTATAGAGTCTATAGGCCAATGAAATACTACAATTTTATCACTCCAAAGACAATTAAATTCAATTTTATAATGTGTTTGAAAATAAAAGCCTAAGATATAAGGAATTATTGTTAAGTACCTCCATGCTACAATTTTATAGACACTTCCTTGAAAGTTCTATGGACCTCTCAATGTATAACAAGTTCACAGAAGCTTCATCATTACTTGACTCATTAAATTCTATATTGTAATGCAGAAGAAAATTTTCGCAAAATAATTCTATAACTGCATGAAAATAATTGACTAATTCTCTGTCAAGGATCTAAAACATGACTTCCATTTCTTGACTACATTAGAAAATACTAATAGAATCATTAACAAAACTTTTACATCTCTTGATTACATTAGGGAACAGAGCTAATAATAATGACTCCACATTCATGTATGGGCCCTATGGGGTAGGATTGGCAACTATTCAGTAAAAAACGATAGAGCTATGCTGGTGTATGATTGGTGAAGGGGACTCGCCATTATCTTTCCACCGATCACAATTCGTCACATAGGTTAGTTGTGGCACCAGCATGAGTTAAAACAATAATTGCAATAAGAGGGCGAGCATCTCCTTTTTCTTGACTTTGGTCTCTCATTGATTTGCAGTGACAAAGCATCTCTATGAATATCGAGACGTCACAAATTTCCAATAATCTAACTTGCTAGCTCTCTCTCTCTCTCTCTCATGATGTTCAGACAGAACCTTCCCTTACTTGGGCTTCTGGTCCTCCTATTTGCTCTCTGCCAGAACTGCAGCTCTTCTTCCTGTGGAAATCTCCTTAAGATCAGCTGCCCTTTTCGGCTAAAAGGTGCTCCTCATCAGTGTGGATGTGGTGCCGAATCTGCCGGTGGCCTTGAACTTGATTGCGAGAATAACCGTACTTCTTTTTTGGTTGATTCTGTAAAATTCTATGTCCAGGAAATCAATTATGTTAATCAAACAATTCGACTAATGGATGCGAGTTTACACCAAAACACGTGCTCCATTCCTCGTCTTATCCAAAACATAAATGATTCTTATTCTCATTTTAGTAATTCTTCTTATATTTTTAATTCTTATGAATTTTCTATGGGCCCTTCTTACTCTTCTTCTTATGTATTTTTTGAATTGCACCTTACCACTCAACTCGCCACTCTATGTTGATGTCTCTCATTGCATCGGTAACTCTTATTCCGCACAAACACGCTTCTTCTATGCGTATTTTGGATACCTTAGGGTACTTGATCTTCCAGACTTATGCCGTATAGAAGGTTCGGTTCCAACTCGATTTCCGAATGCAACAGGCCTATCCGCTTTGGAGATTCAACAAGAATTGTTACTTCAGGACTATGAATTTGACTGGAGGTATTATTGTGGTTATTCACAGAATAATAATAAATGGTGAGAACCCAAAGGCGCTCCATAAAGCTTTTTTTTTTTTTTTAATAATTAAATGTCACGTTACTTCCTCAGAGAAATGACAAATATGCTCAATTATCTTCACTATGTAATTATAACTTACTCTCTTTTTGGACTTATATATCTTACCAGGTCTTGGGATTCTATTTTTCAATTCATTAAGGACTTCTTTGTGACACTTATCTACGGCCGGTTCAGCTGGTACCATGAAGGTATGCCTTTCGGAGTTCATTAGTGTGCTTCCTATTAAATTTACTCTTTTCGGCTTCATGTTGTGATCTGTTTTCTTGGGATTCTTTCGACAGGAGGATTGCTTACTTTCATCCAATACATAGGTGCGATTGCTTTTTGACATGTTGGTTTGGATGATTTTATTGAACTCGAGTAATGACAACCAATAAAAAATATAATAATGCCTAATACTAAACTAATTATCATATATCAAGTATAAAAATAGTTAAAATATATTTTCACCAAATTTTTGTTTGTTTATTTATTTAGTATAGGATAATATATTGAGTTGTTTTGATTTATCAGAAATTAATAAATTGCAATTTAGGATTTAATTTCCTCATTTTTACTGTTTTATACCTTTGTCTTCTGTAGTAGTATTTATCCTAGCAAGAGCTGAACAAGGAATTCTATGCTTCATTGCACTTCTGATATACAAATTTGGCCCAGGAAGCACGTTCATGGACGATGACATTGAAATATTCCTGCAGAGTCACAATTTAATGCCTATAAGGTACTCCTACTCTCAAATAAAGAGCATGACCAAAGGTTTTGAGGATAAATTAGGTCAAGGAGGTTATGGCTCAGTCTTCAAAGGAAAGCTTCGGAGTGGCTATCCTGTAGCGATAAAATTGTTGAACAAGTCAAAAGCCAATGGGCAAGATTTCATGAATGAAGTCGCTACAATTGGAAGGATACATCATACTAACGTGGTGCAACTAATTGGATTCTGTGTGGAAGGTTCTAAACAAGCTCTTGTATATGAGTTCATGCCAAATGGATCTCTAGATAAGTTCATCTTTTCTGAAAGAGAAAATGGCACCATCTTGACTTGGGATAGAATACATGAGATTGCAGTTGGAGTAGCACAGGGAAATAAATATTTACATCTAGGTTGTGACATGCAAATTCTACACTTTGATATAAAGCCACATAATATTCTCCTTGATGAAAACTTTATCCCAAAAGTTTCAGATTTTGGTCTCGCAAAATTGTATCCGGTAGATGACAGCATTGTATCTCTCACTGCTGTACGAGGAACACTAGGATATATGGCTCCAGAACTGTTCTACAAAAATATTGGTGGCATATCATATAAGGCTGATGTTTATAGCTTTGGGATGTTGTTGATGGAAATGGTGGGAAGAAGGAAAAATTTGAATGCATCCGTGGAGCATTCAAGTCAGATATACTTCCCGTCTTGGATATATGACAAACTCGATCAAGGTGAGGACCTTGAGGTGTTAAATGCCACTGAGGGTGAGAAGAAAACATTAAAAAAGATGATCATAGTTGCATTTTGGTGCATTCAAATGAAGCCCATTAATCGTCCTTCCATGAGCAAAGTCTTGGAGATGCTTAAAGGCCCGATAGAGCTCTTGCAAATGCCTCCCAAACCTTTCTTTGGTCCTGAGGAGACGTTAATTGAGGACCACACTAGTAATAATTTTGCAGGAATACCTACTAGTGATTCGGATAGTATTGTCACCTTAGTTAAAATGTAATTAAATTATCAATAATTTTATTATTAAATGTTCAGGTATATCACAAGCTTTCCATCATTTAATAATTCTATTTGTTTTATAGGTAACTTTTTAAACGACTATATACCATGTAATCCTTATGTAAAATCTATCAATAAAATAAGGCCAAATTTAAAGAGATCACTTTTAGTCCTTGAAATTTAAAGAGACTTTTTAGCCCAAAAAACAATCTTAAAGTGATCACTTTTAATCGCTAAATAAACTTAGGTTCGATTTAAGTTTCAATTGAATGATGGCATGCCAACTTTTAGTTTGGCCACATCAGCTAATGGACTAAAAGTTATCACTTTAAACTTCAAGGGTTAAAATAGCTTATGGGTTAAACTTTAGGGACTAAAAATGTATTTACATTATAAATCAACTACTTCAAAAGGGTTAATAGCAATTGCATCAGTCCTTTAAAAATAGAAAAAATGTTCATTTTTACACATTGTTGCTAAAAAAATTACCCACATCAGTGGGTCTATAATACTGTTTAATTGCAAAATTACTACAGTAATCGTGTAAATATACACGGTTACAGTAGCTTTGTATCCAATTAATTTTTTTTCCTCTCACCTATGCTCCCTTAATGCTCTCTTCATCGAGAAGAAGAAGAAGAACAGATCCAACATTCACCATGATATCCAACATCAACCTCCACCAACCCATCAACACCCAACTATCACCGATCCACCACCACAACCCATTTCAACATTTGGTAATTCAAACACAAAATCAACAAAATCAAGTAAAAAACAACTCAAAATCAACCAAATTTCCACCGGAAAACCCATCCCAAACCCAACTAAAAATAACCCAAACCAAAATCAACTAAAAATCAAACCCATATGAGAGAGAGAGAGAGAGAGAGAGAGAGAGAGAGAGAGAGAGAGAGAGAGAGAGAGAGAGAGAGATGTTGCCATAGCTGCTGATATCGTTGTTGTCGATGTCACTGGAGTCATGTGTGGGGGGAGGGGGGTTGGGATGAGAGAGAGGCAAAGATTTGAGAAAGTGAGAATCGCGTGCGTTGATTATTAAGATGAGAGAGATATTAATGAAGAGCTAATAATAATAATAATAATAATAATAATAATAATGATTATTTAAATAAAATGAAGTGTATAATAGATAATTTGATTTGAGTATTTTATAAAAATGGTTGTGTAAAGTAAAAAATGTAGGTTCTTTTTATAAAATAAACATAAATTTTTACACTTGCTGGTGCGCTTGCTCTAAAGATGCCCAGAGCTATAAGCCTACAACTACTAAACATAAATAAATCACTTTCACACTTGTTATCATGGGTAGCATACTAGCATACACAAAAATAAAATGGTTTAAGAACATGTTGTAAGAAATTGAAAAACCACGGAAGAAGTTAAAACTTAACTTAGCCATAATTTTTAAAGTTCTTAGAAGAGAAACCCCAAATTTTAGCGAAAGTTCTTCTAGTTTATAAACTAGTCCAAATATTTAGCCTTTTCAACTGTTTAATTAAACTAATCCAAAAATTTTTAGTTTTTATAGTTTGACTATCCATGTTTTTTTATCTACACAAGCATTAGACTCAATAGTCAATACTCTATTTCTTACTTCATTTTTTTCCCTCTCTCCCCTCTCTTTTTTCTCTCCTCTCACCTCCCCACCCACCACAATAATGCGGCTGCAATTTCTACTTTTCCGGTGTTCATTTGTCTTGTTCTTGATTTGCCTTGTTGAATTTCAAATTAGTTCAATTTTTCTTCATTCTTTCCTCTCACCGTCCCCGCCACCCCACCACATCCTTTCTTTATTTCTCTTCTTCTATCTCATTCTCACGTGTCTTCCCCTAGGGCCTTTGTTCAACCTTTTCTTTAAAGTCTTGTCCATCAACCCAAATCCCAATATTTCAACATACCAAAGTCTCATCCCCACCATACATTCAAAAATATCTTTTCAGTTCTCTATGTCTCTTCTATTCAAAGTTGTCATGACTTCTATCGTCTCATTTCCCCAAAAGTAACCGCATTAATTGCAAATTTTTGGTTTATTTTACATTAAAAAAAATTTATTTTTTTTATTTTATACATTTATTTTTATAAAACATTTACATCAGTTTATTTATTCTGCATGTATATTCAATAAAATATTTATTTTTTTACAAATTTTTAATTATTTCCTCACTCACTACTCTCTCACAAAACCAACACTACCAAAAAATACTAAAATATTAAATACACGAGCTACTGTAACACTTGTACATTTTATGCACTATTTTACACCCATTAATGTATGTGTTTTTTTGCTCAAAATGTGTAAAATTGACTACTTTTTATATTTTTCAAAATTATGCATGATCTAATGCGGGATGTTAGATACATTTCAACACACTTTTTCATCCACATATATATCAAAAACAATCAAAATACCTTCCTCAAACTTAGTTACCAAACGGGTCTTTAGTCTCCAACAATGGCTTAGTTCCAACATCCAACATTAAACACCAATCCCACTTCATCTACACAAACACGCAGCCAATACAAAACAACCAACTTCATTGATCTTGATTCACAAAAAAAAAAAAAAAAAAAAAAACCCTTCACTGATCTCATCTCCACCTTCATAACATCAAATGTCAAACCCAAACACTACCTCAGCCACAGTGCCGCATATAAAGCCCCAAAGCAAAACGCACAAAATAAAATTCATCCAAAATTAAAACCCAAAGGTAGGGACGGACTTAGGATTTTAAACTAGTGAGGTCGAAAAAAAAAAAAAAAACTCTAAATAGGCATACATATATTATTAAAAAATTATAAATACGCAAAATCTTTATTTCTAAATATATTAAGATGCAATTATCTACAAACAAAGATAAAAAACAAAAACAAAATAATGTTTTTTTTTTTTTTAATATTAGGCTGGCTAGGATTTTTATTTTTTTTTTAATTAAAGCATTCACAGTGGTGGTGCTAAAACTTTTAACTTTCGGCACTTCAAAAAATTACTTTATCTATTTTACAATACACCCAATATCAAATGTTCTATTTCTTTTATCATTTCATATAAAATAATATAAACAACTCATTAAAATAATAAAGGAAGAGAGAGAATTTGAGTTTTTTAATTGAATGAAGAGATATAATCTTGTTGAGGTCTAAAAAATCATAACACCAAGGCCCAAAAATAGCACAATGGGCCAACCCCATGGAAAGTAATATTAAAAGAGTTGAGCTCACCACAAGGGACAAAGATGGTAAGCCCAAAAGATTTGAAGCCCAAAACCCATGAAGGGACAGGCCTTAGGGCCCATGAAACAAAGGGAGGAAAGAAAAAGGCCTAGCCTGCCGAGATCAGAAGATCAAAAGGAGTCCAGTGAAAAGAACGAGGCCGAGATACCCAGAGGCTGCTAGGGGCTCGGGATCCTCGGGACGTGCAGCACGACTAGGGTGGGATTGAGAAAACTCAAAAAGAGTACCCAAGAAACACAAGGAACGAAAGACAGATATGTCCTTCTTAAGCACCCAGTGATGCAGCAAGGAACTAGAAGGCTTCGAGTAACCATTCAAGAACAAGGGGGGTGGTACCTCGGGGAACCCAGAATGAAGAACTATAAAGGGAAGTAGTTGGGAAAACCTTCAACTTGGTAGGAATGGATTCCGCTCACTTGGGAAAAATGACAAGAAGAAGGACAGCCAAAAAAGTGAGTCTGAAAATGTAAGAAGCCTTGAAGAAAGAGAAATTGGAGGTCAACCCCCTAAGAACACCTCAGAATGGAAAGTCAGCAAAGGGCTTTTAGGGAAACAACACCAAAAGGAGAAAACTATGAGAAACAAGAAAAGGACCAGCCCTTTGAGTGACTGGCACAACACGGGCTCTGGTACCCAAGGGAGCAAAAGAGGGGAATCAGTGGTACCCCGTAATGACACTATAAAAGGGGAAGATAGCCAACATTGAAGGGGCATTCAGCAATAGTAAATCATAACAGAATCATTGAGAAAACTTTGTCAAAACTCAAAGAAAGAGAAATATTCCCCGATATCCCAAAACAGCCACTATAAAACATACTTAGATTCAAAGGGATTCAAACTTTGCAAGTCTTAGAGGCTTGGATAGCCATCTAAACTTGTAATTTTTGAGCTTATTTGGATCTTATAACAGTTTTAGTGAACACATTGTAATCCACAATTAAGAAAAATAATGAAATATTTCACATTGATTTGAGGATCCTTAACAATTATTTTGTGTCTTTCTTCATTACATTGTTTTCCTTTATTGTTTCTTGTTGTTCAATATATATATATATATATATATATATATATTCTTGCTTGCTAGTATATACGTATTGTAGGATTCTTACTCTGTGCACCACTTGGTTTGTAAACAGCCCATTTAGCTGCGATGAACCAAGTTCAATCCCTTCAGACTACAACAAAAAGGCCCAGGGTCCTTGCTTCAACTTGGACCTGGACACTGTCCAAAAAAGGACCCTCACAAATCTTAATAAAATATTGTATTTTATTTTTAACAATTTACTACAATCAACTAGTATTATACAAGTTTACTGTAATTGCAAAAAATTTAATTTTAGCTTCTCTTACAACACACGATTTTTTGGTTCAATGGTGGTAAAATAGTTTTTTTTTTTTAAATGCAATCACCATTGTGAATGTTTTTATTGTTTTGTTAAGTTTTTGGGTTGGATAGTTCTTATTTGGATTAGATTAGCTAGTCTGATTGGGGAAAAGAGGGGTCTAAGGTTTTGGAAAGGGAGCCCAACTACAAAAATAAAATATACAATAACTATATATATATATATATATATATATATATAAAAAAAATTGGACCTGGGTTTGTCCCTGCTCAAAGAACAAACACAAACCAAATAGCTCA
This sequence comes from Quercus tomentella, assembly GCA_028535165.1. Lineage (NCBI taxonomy): Eukaryota > Viridiplantae > Streptophyta > Magnoliopsida > Fagales > Fagaceae > Quercus > Quercus tomentella. The sequence goes on from JAPQVY010000156.1 coordinate 82,819,808, forward strand.
AACACCTTCACCTTCACCTTCATAAACCCACATACCACAATCAAGACAAAACCACGACCCTCCATTCATCAAGCACTACTCCAAGTGTGGTTGTTGTTGCAGTCACTGCAAAAGGCCCAGCCATGCCATCCATGGATGTTGCTTGAGCCACCACCTAATGCTTAGTGGGAAGCATTGGGTATATCTATAATCTCTTGTAACTCTACTTGAGATTGTTCATTCCTTGAGATTTTGATGTCTCTCAGAGAGAGAGAGAGAGAGAGAGAGAGAGAGAGAGAGAGAGAGAGAGAGAGAGAGAGAGAGAGAGAGAGAGAGAGAGAGAGAGAGAGAGAGAGAGAGAGAGAGAGAGAGAGAGAGAGATGGTTTTTTCCTTCTTCTTTTTTTTTTTTTTAATTTATAATTCTCTAGCAAGGACCAGAGCATTGCCAGGTCTGGCGAGGGTCCTCTCCAATGTTAAAATCGTGGGACAAAATATTGAGAGTGATGCATGTGTTTTTTTAGCCTTGGGTAAATTGTAAATTACACCCCTAACGTTTGGGGGGTGATTGGATTTTACACTCTGAAACTTTAGAATTTAGATTTTACCTCCTGATGTTTGGGGGTGTTTAGATTTTGCACCATTTTAGAATTTGGATTTTACCCATATATTTTAGGGGTGATTGGATTTTACTCCTTAAAGTTTTGGAATGTTTAAATTTTACACCCTAAAGTCTTAGAATTTGAGAGTGTGAATTCCAAACACTCCCTAACATTAGGAGCTAAAATCCAAAATTTGAAATTTCAAGGTGTAAAATCCAAACACCCCAAACTTCAGAGGGTAAAATCTAAAGTTTGAAACTTCAGGGTGTAAAATCTAAACACTCTCAAACCTTAGGGGTGCAATTTGCAATTTACTCTTACTGAAATATTAAAATAGCTACATTGATGTGAATGCTCTAACCTATGCTTTTAAAACCCTTTGATGGAACAAAATCTTATTCAAAGAACTAAGTTAAAGACACTCTTTGTTTTTTAACGTTAATCTTTATAAACTCCTTCCATCAAGGAATTTATTATTAACAACGATTATTAAGTAACTGATTACCTTATACATATTCATAATTAGACTCCTAAAAGGATGAAAATTTATCTATCACTTATATTATTAAATATATATTAAAATAAATCTAAATACATAAATTAATAATTGGGATAATTTCTTGTTACATTAAATTTCCTAATGGAGATAAACTTGCATTCTCGATTCTCCCACAAAGCCCACGTAACATTTAAATAACTTAAAATGGGCAATTGTAACTATGATATGACTAATGTATGTACTTCTAATGCCATCTAGTTATAAAATGTTCGCTCTCAAATAAAGAATCCAATATATAATTACTCAAATAAAAAATTCAATACATGAATTATGACAATTATGCCCTTGATTATAACAATACCTCCTTCCTTTTTTACAATATTCTTCATGTGAGAATTTTATGAGAGCACTAGAATCAGCTGTGCTAGGCCAAATGCTATTTTAACATACAAAAAACTATTTTTATCTATTTTAACACATAATTTTACAATACACCCAACGTCACATCTTCTATTTTAAAATTCAACATATTAAAATAATAGGGGTAATTACACTCCCCTCCCTTAGGGTTTGAGAGAATGACACTCCACTCCAAACTTGAAGGGAAAAAACACTATCCTCCATTGAGGTTTGAAGAAACTAACACTCATCTCTTCCCCCCCCCCCCCCCCCCCCCTCTCTTTTGTTTATATTAGTAATGATATATTCTAAATTTTTATAAGAATCTCTTAATAAAAATTTAACCATGGTTAGTAAAAATAATAGCCAATAAATTTAGAATAAAAATGCAGAATATATTAAGCACCAAAACACTTGCAACAACAAATCTCTCCATAACCCATTGAAAAAAGAAAAAATAATAATAAGCAAAATTCATACTTAATATTTTAAAATACATTTTAATTAAAAATTAAAAACAAAGAATTTTAATTACGAAATAAGATAATTTGAAAACTGTCCTTAAGCAAAGGGCAGGTTAGTACACAACATCTTTAATAATAATGCAACAAAATTTGGTTAATTGAATATCAATGGGAGGGAAATGTTTTTTTCCTTTCAAGTTTGGAGTGGAATGTCATATCCCGAAACCTCAAGGGAGTGGAGTGTAATTACCCTAAAATAATATAGTCAATCCATTAAAAAAATATAAACAACCCAACAAAAATATTCATTTCTTTATTTCACTCTATCTTTCTCTCTCTATGTCTAAAGCCTTGTCCTTATCTCTCTCTTCCCCTATGTCTCACCTCTCTTATAACTACTTCTCCTTCCCCTTTTAATGTTTAAAGGGAGTGGTATTTATTCCGCTCCCCCTACTTAATTTTTAAAACATCCAAATAAGGGGAAGATTTCAATTTCATCATTACCCCTGTCTCTCTCCTTACCCTTTTACCCTCCACTCTCATTTTCCTACAAACTTCCAATTGGAATAGGATACTCTCCATTTTAAATCCCTTTTATTTCATCTATTTCTTAATTAAGATATATTTTTTAGATCTAACTGCCTATAGACTACAACGTCATTTGAAATTATAAATAATGTGCTAGTTATCTCTAAACTAGTTTGGAGAGGTCCAATATCTTTTGATTAGATGTGAATTTTGAAAATCTAATTATTGAATTGCATGTTCTTATTATATCTTCTATGCTTACAAAATTTTAAGAAGATCAAAGATTAATAACTATGTCATCAAAGACATGTTTAAAATTTAGGTTTCTGTGATAAAAAAATTATGCATAAGAAATAAGTTTATTGATCAAATTATGGATGTGCATGGGTCGGGTTATGTCAGGTTGAGGGGATTTTTCAACCCAACCAAAAAAATTCCAACCCAACCCAACCCAACCCACATGGATCGGGTTAAACCCATGGGTTGGACAGTTTTTATTTTTAATTTTTTTATTACTATTATTAATAACTTGAGCAGAAAAAATATATATCTCACTTGCTACCTGAGTTGATAAATAAAATATTCATAAACTAGTATATTAACCCAATTATAAACAAATCATATCCAATTGAGTAGATAAACAAAATATACATGAATTAGTATTACAACTCAGTTATAAACAAATAGGAGTGGAATGGGAGAGTGGGAGTGGGAGGCAGCAGAGAGAGAAATAAGATTGTTAGGGTTTGTAAGGTAATTGGGTTTTAGATAGAAAGAGTTGAATGTGAAAAAACATTATTAATTATATAATATATTTCTAAATATATATAATTTAAATTTTAAATATATAAGTGGGCCGAGTCAGGTTAGGTGGGTTTGTGATTATTATGACCTGCAGCAAACTCGACCTGCTATTAAAAAAAAATTCATAACCCAACCGAACCCACTAACCACTAAAAACTGTTGGTGGGTTGACTGCACACCCCTAGATCAAATAGTGAATAACATTTGATTTGAATGAAATTTGAAGAGTATATTAAGAACATTAAGAACATACAATCCAACAATTAAATTTTCAAAATTCATATTCACTTAAAAAGTATAGGAGGAATTTGAAGGAAACCTTGACCATATATTATTAAATCACACTTTAAAATGTACATATTAACCTTAAATATATTAGTCTACGGTAAGTAGTACAACTAGAACAATATAAATTCTCATAAATAAAAACAATATAAATTACAATGGACCCACTTGAGCTTTGGCCTGAGGAGAATGTAATCTAACAGTCTTAACAAAAATCATTTACTTATTAATTATAGTGCTTCCATTCTGAATTAGGTAGAAAAATTTAGATACTGCTTTCTAGAGAGTGGCTGCATATTATTGTCATTCTGATTCAGAAATTACACTCAGTGTTATATGAGAGCGTCTATCAGGCATGATTAAACTTTGATTCATTGAATGTGTGGACTCAAAGGGATTTGGTGGAATTTTCAGATCATCCCCCTCTCCTTCTAACATTTGAACCACAATTTTCATAGAGGGGCGATTAACAGGATACCACTGGATACACCAAAGTCCCACGATAGCAAGTTTCTTTGCTATCTTGGCATGTCTCTCTTCTTCAAGTTGAATTCCTGGGTCTTCTCCACGATCCAATTGATTGTGAATCCATTCTGGAAAGTATACTTGACTTGTGTTCTCCACTGTAGTATCGATATTCTTTCTCCCCCCAACAATTTCTAATAGTAACATTCCAAAACTATATACATCTGACTTATGTAACACGGTCGTCCCAAAATTCCTAGATAAAACCTCAGGTGCAATATAGCCCATTGTTCCCCTTGCAGCAGTCATAGAAACCACACTTTTTTCCTTGGAACACAACTTGACAAGACCAAAATCAGAGATCTTGGGGTTAAAGTTTTGGTCTAGCAAAATATTTTGAGGTTTGATATCAAAATGTAGAATTTGTTGGTCACAACCTTGATGGAGGTAATCAATTCCTTTGGCTATGCCCAAAGCAATATCTTGAAGCTTCTCCCAACCAAGTGTATGATTCTTACCATTAGCAGAGAATATGTACTTTTCAAGAGATTTGTTTGGTAAATATTCATAAATGAGAGCTCTCCGAAGTCCATCAGCGCAGTAGCCTACCAAGCGAGCCACATTAACATGGTGGATTCTCCCCATTGATCTCACTTCATTAATGAACTCTTCACCATTTCCTTTGGAATTGTTGAGGATCTTAATAGCTACAAAGACATCATTGGAAAGGTTTCCTTTGAACACACTGCCATAACCTCCTTGTCCCAATTTGTCCTTGAATTGGTTTGTTATCCTCTTAATATCGGCATAAGTGTATCTTGTGGGTTTCAGAGCCCTGTAATCCTGCAAAAACTTCTCTATCTTAACTTGACTCTCTTTTTCTAGTCTATTTGAGCGAAAGAAATGGCAGAGACAAATGAAGACTAGTACAAGAAGAAAGGAACCTAAGAGTGATCCTGCATGTAAACCATTTCAACTATGAATCCTTTATAAATGTACATAGGCAGCCAAAAGAATAGAAAAGAAAAGAAACAAAGTATGAATAAACAACTTTACCTATTAGCTTTGCCGGTGAACCTGCACAGTTGTAAAAGAAAAAGAATTATCAAATAACCATACTTCCAAATTGAGTTCATAGCTTTGACGACCACTGAAAGCGCAAGAGTTAAGTGAGTTAGGTTCCTACGAGTGCGAAACCAGAATTTAGACTATGAGTCTATTTGGATAGAACTTATTTTGCTGAAACTGAAAACTGAAAAGCAAAATAATTTTTAAATGTGTGAATAGTGCTGTGGGACCCATTTTTAATGAAAAAGTTACTGAAAAGTGAAATTTGTGGGTCCCATGCACTATTCATAGGACCACAGGACTGATAAAGGGGCTAAAAAGTAAACAAACTATGGCACTGTTCATGAATAGTAACCGTTGTCCCCCAGCAAAAGAAAAAAAAAAAAAAAGAGAGAGAGAGAGAGAGAAGAAACGCAAACGTGAAACACAACCTCCAGATCCAAACACATACTAAGCAAGGCAAGCCACAATGACTCGAACCCTTTCCTTCACAGCATTGATCTCTCATTATCCCTCTCATTATTCTTTCTCAATTGCTTTCTTCTTTGTTGGCTTTAAAATTGAAGTGCTCATTGCCAAGAGCTTTTAGCTCAATTTGCACTTCCTGATGTTCCAAAAAGAAACATTGAGGGTTCAAATTCCTCCGCTCTCAATTATCAAGTTTTTAACAAAAATGAAGTACAACCTTATATTGTTGTGTTTATTATCAAAATTCTGCCCTAAATTTATAATTCTATAACTTAAATTGTTGTGTTTCTTTCCAATGTTTTATATTCATTTACGGATCCTTTCTTGTATTGTAACTATTTCTCATATTGATTCTCAACAACTACAACAAGAACAACAACAAAAATAACTATTTCTCATATCTTTTTTTTTTTGCTGGGTAAATGCGGGGGATAGAACCCCCGGGTATTTCTCATATCTTGTAATTTCTCAACTTGACAAAGTTTATATTTTCATTCTGAAGGGGTGAATCTTATAAACCACCCCAAATATTATGATTATTTAAGATTTTTCACTTCTGCCTTTTTGAAGCCGGTGGAAGAAATTACCTGCTTATGCATGGTTGTACCATACTGGACTTTTCTATCAGACCAAGGCGTCTCAAAATAATTTGAGATATGTGAAAATTTTAAGTGAGGCATTTTTATTTAAAAATTCATTTAAAATTTTTTATTTCATTCCCAAAAAAATTATTTAAAATTCATTATAATAATAATAATAATAATTATTATTATTACCACCTTTTCTTTTTTTAAGAATAATTTTTGTAACAAGTAAGAGAGGCAAGATTTGAACGTAAGTTCTCTTCGTAGAGAATACTAGGTTATACTATTAAGTTACAAGACTCCTAACATCTTCCAATATAATATTTCATTATCTTATAAGTCATTTCGATTAATTTCTAGTTGATTTGTGAGATTTTACGTTATATTTTTCTTTTTTTCTATTTCTCAATTTTTTATTTTCTAACAATAGTTTTATCAAGAGAATCTATTTGGAAGTCAATTAAATTTTCCACTATTCTCTCATTTGTTTCCTTAAGTTTTTCTTATTCAAATTAATATATTTGGTAAGCATTTATAATTGAATAATATATAAATAAAATAAATACCATCTACAACATAAAATTGATAATAGGATAAGCATAAAATAAATATTAAAGCTTGGAACAATAGTATCTAGTTTATCAAAGTCAATATTGCAAATTTCATTAATAAAATAATTGCCCAACAACATCAACATGAATTAATAAATAAATAAATAAAAGATAGATTTAACACAAAAATCAATGAAATAATACTAATGAAACCAAATTTAATTAAAAAAAATATGATTTTTTAAAGAGTTTTAATATACCTTGGATAAGGCACTCATGGGGGAGGAAAGATAAAATATAATATTGGATGACCGGAGTTGAACTAAAAGAAATTGATCATTAATGGTAGTTTGGTTAGATTTCTATTGATCCACAATTTTAAAGGCCTTATTGGGTGGGAAAGAGAATAAACAATCCATCTATAATATTTTTTTTCCAATAAAATTATTTGCTAACTAAAATTTTTGGGGGCTTTCTTTAATAATTAGGCGATGGCCTAATCGATGTAGCCTAAGAGCCGGCCCTGTATTAGATCTAAGTGCAATCAAGAAAGCTTGTGCCAAATCTATCTTTTCTTTATAAAAAGAAATAATAATAATAATAATAATAATAATAATAATAATAATAATAATAAAAGGAAAGAAAAAGAAAGCATGTGCCAACATAATAAATAAATAAAAAAGTTATTAAATCAATTGGAAAAAATTTACGAATTTCCAATTAGTCATTAACTATTGTCTGGGCAAAGAATTTCTCATAAAATTGTAAGCCATGGTTGGTGGAATCTGGCTTGACTAATTATCCCCCTCAAAATTAAACAAATTCCGTTTTCACATAGATTGAGGGATAGTTCTAATGGGTCTACATTGAAATAAATTGAAGAAATTAAATAGTAAATACTTGTTTTATGTTTGGAAATTAAATAGTAAATACCTCTTTTGTGTACTAAGCATCGAGTTTTTAAGGTATTTTCCATCCTTATACATTTATGGCCATTCACATAGCAGCTTCCGCACATTGGATTGTTCCATTGCAATGAAATATACTTTCTGTCGTCGTAATCCACATTAAAAGGAAGTGGGTCTAAGTCATACATCTTCTGGCAAGATTGCGGCACAGAAATAGCATTTTTATCAGACATTAAAGCTACGATTTGGTAATGATGGGTACTGCTTAAGCAAGGGATAAGCATAACACCATCCCGAGATGAATCATCGTAAGTCGAACAATTGAAGAGGGTGTAGAATGCGTTTGGATTGGGATGAAAACTTCTGCGTTTGCGTTTTTTTTTTTTTTTTTTTTTTTTTTTTTCACGCGTTTTTGAGCGTTTTGAGTGTTGCGGCTACTGTTCATGCACTGTTCAATGAACAGTAACCGCAAACTTTGACTTTTCAAATTTTTTGACCAATCACAACACATCGTGTACTGTTCATGAACCCACAAATTTCACTTTTCAGCAACTTTTTCATTAAAAATGGGTCCCACGATATTATTCACACATTTAAAAATTATTTTGCTACAGTGTTTTTCAGTTTTCAGTTTCAGTTTTCAGTTTTCAGCTGTATCCAAACGGACCCGTAGTTAGAGTAGTCGTAAAACGCAAAAGGAGATGAAGTTAAATTGGGGACCAGTATTGGATCATTGCAACCATCTGCATCATATAAATCAATCCGCTGCTCTGCGTAACTGATACTATCTACATATAACTTCCCTGAATGTGGCAGCTCGAGCATGGTATAGCTGTCCTTGGTGCAAGATAGCTCAAACCCGGGGTATCTACAGTGTTCTGGCTGTTGGCCCTTTAGCCAAAATGGGAACTGGATGGTTGGGCCATCATCTCCGCACCTTGTTTCCTTGCACCCATCTGGCTCTACTCCAAACTCAGAAGCATTTGCTAACAGGACAAAGCAAAAGAGAATTATGCACAATTGTAAGGAATTCTCCATCTGTGTTGTTTGCATACAATTGTAAGGAACTGTATCTGTATGGGGCGGAGCCAGGAATTTTCGTTTGAGGCCAAGTTGCAACACTAATATATTTATCAAGACAACCCCATATACACATATAAATACACATGTTTTTTTTATTATATACACACACTATTTTATTTGATAAGTTATATATATACACACCCCCAACAAAAAAAAAGCTTAATATTTTCAATCAAAATTATGTTTGATGGCTATCTTTCATAAAATTAATAAAATACATTTTCATAATTTTCATAGTGAAATTCTTAAAAAGTTTCATTTTCTATAAAAATTATCAAATTTTATACTAATGTAAGTAAAATTATTCAATTGAACTAATGTAATTTTCAAAAACAAGAATGATCCAAAACTTGGAGGAACAAATTAGGCTCCAAACATATTTGAAACTATTTTGCTTTGACCCATTATGTTGCAACTAAAGAGACATTTCATGTGTAGTTTTAGTGACAATAATTTTTTAATGAGTCAATGATTTGTTAATCGCCACATAACAGGTTGAAAAAGATAAATTCAAATATGTTTGTTGCCAAACTTTTTCAAATATTTAACAGATATAAAAGCACATTTTACAATAAAAAATAGAATTGCGAAAAATAAGTTGTCTCTATAATTATTAGACCAATTTTTTTTTTTTTAAAGCATCATCGGACTAATTCAAATACTTAGGGGGGCCAACTCTTATTTTTTAGACTAAATTTTGAAAACATTAAAATAATTATATATATATATTTAAAAAAATTTCAAATTTTGGGGGGACCCACCCTTCAACATGGCTCCGCCCATGACTGTATGGAATAAAAGTGTTTTTTTTCATAAGTATGATTACTATGTATGTATAGGGGATTTGCTCCTCCTCCAATAGTATGTTGAAGCGACCAAGAAATTTCCTCTGACCAAATTTTCAATGATTATGACACGCTTCCGTGTGTTGCCCAACTTCTCGTGTCGTTTTTGCTACGCCACTCTCAATGTCTCTTTTCACTGTACTACAAAACAGAGCATTTAGCACTGACGTTGTTTTCTTTTTCATTTTTCATTTTTTCGATACCAGTCTTCATTGTTTGCACAGTCTTCAAAAACATTTCCCCATATATTGTTTCTTGACAATTTCAGGGGGGAAAAGTTATTTTACCCAGCTTTCCAAATGGTTAAAATAAATAAACTCACCTAAAACCTTGTAACTTTTTTGTTTTTTTAGGAAAAAAGTATTGTAACTTAATTAAATTAATTCACACATTTTAGTATTTTTAAAGAAAATGTAGGGTTTTAACATATTGACTATATTGCCACTTCTCTAGAATGAATTGAATAAAATATCATGTTGTATTAGTCTGTATCAGTTGTACCTGAGTTTTTTTTTTTTTTTTTTTTTTTGTGTTTCAGCAAATACAATAAAAAAATGGTTAAAATATTTGGACAGATGCTCAATTCTGAACAGTCTCTACAAGTCTGCAATGAAATAACTTTAGTAAAAAAAAATTGCAATACCATGTAAATCAGGGAGAGGTGAAAAGCACAATATATCAATGAGTTCAGTCCAGCTCACCAGGTGCCCACAGCCAAAGGCCAACTCCTTTGCATTCGTTAAACAAATAGGGCAGACCTATATAAGCAAATTGGGCAGAAAATAAATAAGTGATCCGAAACGTATCAAACCAGTGAGCATAACTCATGTCATGTAGATAAAAAAACTAGCTTGGACAAGTTAGACCATTATACTGAAAGGCAAAAACTAGCCAAGGTAGAGCATTTGTTCAGTCTTACTAATAATGCATAATTTCATATATAAATATTTGATAAGTTATAAGCATTCATTAATAAAATAGGTTAATCAATGCTCTTAATGATGAGCACTTCATAACCAAAAAGAATTACAAAAAATTATAAACAAAAGAGAAGTGTGTGAGTGTGAGGGTGCTACAATTTGTAAGACCACACATTCAAGACCAATCAAAGTGCATCAACAAAGCTTCTACTTGATTCTTTGATCTGTCTGTATTCTCAAAGTATGACTATTTCAATCCTTGCACAATAGCCAGTAGCCACATCAAAGAAAGCGGTACAATGTTCAAGTTTGCTGAAAGGTGCCCTGATCTAATTCCTCCACCCAAACAAAAGTTAAATATCCCAAAAGTTATAAACACCAGGCTGCATAAACCATAAGCAACATCATAGTGAATCAACAAATGATCTATCATCTCTCCATTCCACAGCCACATACAACACCACCCAACTAAGGTATATCCCTACTTGATTAGATTATCACAAGTAAGAATTTTCTCCAAAGTTGCAATCCAAACAAAGAATGAGACCCAAAACCTCTATAACCAATATAAAGAACAAAATGGATAACTAGTCATCTTGTCTTAATCTCCATGAATTACTAAAGAAGCTATGAATAGCAGAAATACAAGAATGAATCCAACCCTTTCATTTCTCCCCCCCCCCCCCAAACAAATAGATGAACGCATCACAACTAATGTGATCATAAGCCTTTTCAATATCCAACTTACACAAATCATGCTAGGAATCGACTCATGATACGACTATCCAAGCATTCGTTAGCAACTGGGACCAAGTCAAGAATTTGCCTACCACCAACAAAGGCATTTTATAACTTAGAAATAAGATTATCTAGTACCATTTTCAACCTATTAGCCAACACCTTCACCAATAATTTATACACATTTTTCACTGAACTAATAGGATGGAAATATTTAATATTAACAGCATTTCTCTTCTTAGGGATTAAAGCAATAAAAGTATCATTATGGGATTTGTCAATCTTACAATGCCTATAAAACTCCAGAAAAAATAGTCATCACATCAGCTTCTACCAAACTCCAACAACCTGTACATACCCCTCCTCAAGTGGTAAATCAATCATATTAAACTCCCCAATAATGTCAGAAAAATCAAACATTTAAACCTATTGCACCTTAATCTCACACTCAGGTATCTGATGACATTGAATTCACCCGCATTACACCAAGTTGCGTCCCACCTCTCTCTCACACCTCTTAGCTACTCCCATCAATCCCATGTAAGACTCCTTATACTATTGTCATTTGGGTGAGACACCCTGGTACACGCTCACTCAGCCATCTTCAACACTCTTTAGCAAGTAAGCCAGCAAGAATGTCCCTATTAACTTCCTCCAGTACCCTTTTCCCACATTAACAAAACCTCCCAAGCTGTACCCGCGGCATCCCCAAATACTTTGAACAATATTGGACTCCATTTTATCAATCTTAATCTCTGGAAAACATACCCCCTTTAGCACGCACATCCTTGATCTCTGTCAGAAGCACAAGGATCGATGTGTATAGATAAATCAAATATTTCATATTTATATAATTATAATGGAATTCCTTAGCAACCTAGCTCAGTGTATGTGTCATGGACTCATGGCAATGATAAATAAACATGTGACATGCTCAATTCATTGCAAAACACACTATTACTTTGGATGGGGGGGCTGCCCTGTATAATATTTGAATGCAGAGGTGTCATAGATTTCATCAAGGCCACTTCAAAACTGAGGAAAAAATGTAAACAATCAAGTAGATGGGAAGTAAATGAGGCATTCCCTTATCTGTTCTAAAGTGATATGTACTTTTCTGCCTTTGGAAGCTAGTTTCTCTCTCTTTTTAGGAAGTATAGGTCTGTTAGAGGGGTAACTTCTTGTTGATTCTTTGATATAAGATTCTGATTCATTAAAAATCACAAAACAAAACAACACACACAGTCTATATCATAATCATACCAAGGAGCTGCTTGTCTCACAAGTTGGCGGAACTGGTGGAGGGCGTGGAACGATTTGCTCTGCTCTTCCTGTCACATGTCTTTTTTCCAATAGAATAGACATTTATATGTCATCCATAATTGGTTTTAGAACAACTGGAACCATGAAACAGATTCCCCACCACCCCACTGCCTTAATAGCAAAATCAGAAACAGACTATAAGTATTAAGGTTATACCCTCATTTAAATGATTGGCTGTTCAAGTACCTCCATTATGCACATCAGAGCTCTCATTTCAGAAAGTTTTCACCAAATACTTTAATATTATAATTTGACATGGATAAGGAACCCTACCCAAGAATACCAAGTTCAATTGCTGCTTTGTATGGAAGGGGATCTCCATTAGGGCAGCTAGAGCAAAAGCTATTTCTTTCTCAGCTGATGTCGCATTAGTAGATATAATTTCAGTGAAGTTAACCATCTAAATACAAAGAAAAGATATTATTTAGAAGTCAACACATATTGCATTCAAAGTAAATCGTATGCTGCTACTGCAATACCTTGAAATTATGACATTTACGTGCACAGAGCTCGTCATCAAAGTTCTTCATGTCTTCCCAAGGTCCATCACCGACTCTGACCACAACAATTGAGAGTGGATATGACCTAGACAATGAAATTAAAATTTCAATTCCTTTAGTTCAACACCATTGCTTTTACTTAAGCAATTGTCTTTAATGTATCACTGATACTTCGATGTCAGTTTCTCTACCAAATCCACTTGTTTCTTAATTAAAATGACGATTGTAAATTATTGCACAACATTTACTGAAAATAAAGGAGATGAAAGCTATACAGTACAAAATCTTTAAATTTTTAGTGTTAAGACTCAGGAAAAGCTCATTAATTTGTTCAACACTTTCTTTCGGTGTAAAGTACAGCATTTTTCTCTAATGATATACTACAAACAATATTAGGTTGGGAGTATATGAACAAGTTTTTGAAACATTCGAAACAATCATAGCCAACAATTCATAGTGCAAGGCCAAAAAAAAAACTGTTTCCCCTTTTTTTTTTTTTGAGTAAATCAAATTTATTAGCACCAAAAGAAGCATGGTTACAATTCAAAACTCAGCCAAAAGGGCTATCAAACTCTCCAACAGACCTTGCCCATCACAACTTAGAGACTGAAATGACCAACAACATAGTGCTTCACACATACCTTACTTATCCTACATTATTCAGAGTAGCTGAATAGCCAATTGTCGAACAGAAAGTTAAGCCTTACGTATCATTGGCATTTCTAATGGTATCCCTATCAGTTTGTACATGTTTTCTTATGATGAATAATTCAGTATGTACATTATGGTATGCATTTATTTCTCTCCTTCCACAAGACATAATTTTTTATAATCTCTTTTGACATGGTAGCCAAAACATTATCTCATATTTGCATTTGCCCATTCAACAAAATTACTTAAACCTGAGACTGACATATTTTAAGCCAGATTTTTTAGCATCCCATTTCCAGAATCTATTAATGAAAGAAAATGGAGACTAAATGGTGCATACTCCATGGTCTCAAGTAAAACAACAAAGCCCTAGGGATAATTTCTTCACTGCCACTAGCAAATCAATCATGTTTGGGATTGACTTGGGGAGCCAAACCACTCAATAACAAAGAACTTCAAGTAAAAGGATTTTCAAAATTTTGGCAAGCAATTCCTGCCCAATATAATGTCAGAAACTTTATCAACCTTTCATATGCCAGCATTGTCAAGAATCTCCTCAATTGGAGATACAAAGGCCTTCCAAGGATGGAGATGTCATACTAAAAAGAGTACATTTATGGATATCAAAATAGCTCTGAGAGGGGGTGGGGGGAGGTAAAGATCCAACAGAAGCCTGAAACAAGAAATTAAATTCCATCTATCTGCAAGGCTCTACTTGGCATTGACAATTGATTTGATTGTTTCCTCTTCTGGTGGACTTAGATCTTTATCACTTGTATTGCTGCTTCTTGTAACCTACACAATAAAAGACATTACTCTAAATAAGAATGATTGTGTGCCTGCAACAATTTGTGAGAGAGAGAGATAGCAGAAAGGAGGACTTTGAGGTCAACCTGGCCATCAGAAATGATAAGCAATACATGGTACTGACCACCACTTTTCTCTACAGTGTCGATTGCAGCCTCAATTATAGAAGCATAAGAAGTTGGCCCTTAAACACATTTACACAAAAAAACGAAGCTATAAATCTCAACAAATATTATTGACAGGATTTTCTGATGTCAAACCAGAAAAGAGTTCATGAGTTTGGTTACAAAAAGCAAATTCCAATTAATGAAATGTTAACTTTCAAATAAAGGAACAGAAAACCAACCAGCAAGTTTTGCGTTTTGAGCTATCTTTCTGTAAAGGAACAGAAAACAAACCATTTTCAAAAATATATGATATCACATTATTGTTAAACCAATAAACGCTTGTCAGAGAAGTAATGACCTTCACAGAATGCCTTCTTCACCAGCACTATCTAATGTCAAGTCTTATAATGCATTATCCTTAAAATTGAGAAAACAATATTGGAGAAGATAATGAGGAACATAGTAATTGTTTTTGGTACAAGTCAGATTACACGGGTTTTGTAGGTGCAATTATAAACAGGGGATCCCAATTTTTGCTCCATTAATAACTCATACATTAATGAATGGAATATAAACAAAAAGAGATTATTATATTTACTCCACAAACCTGTCCATTCATTGCTTCTAGTGAAATCAATTCCAAAGAGGAGTTTGGATGCTTTTAGACCTTCTTTACTCAATGCTGCACTGGCCTGTTTAGAAAGAGAGCCCATTCAAAACTTCATAATTTCAAATTCATGAAAGAAAAAAAAATGAATCAGATGATGTTGCAATGTTATTCTGCAGCATACGCATTTTTGCCATAAATTGCCATAGTTTCGGACTCCAAAAAGTCCAAAATGAAATGATTTGATGAATAGGAAACATACAAACTGTCATCATTGGTTACTTAAATTTTAGCACTCTGCTGATGTTTAATGTCAATACAATTAAAGACCTTGTATTGCATGTGGTATGACAGGTTTTGTATGCGAAATATAGGAGATGACCTCGCCCAAGATCATAATCTGCATCTCAAAACTACACTAATGAGTGGAAATTGTGAAAAAATTATCCTTAAGCTTACTAAAGCAATGTCTCTCTGTCAATCGGGTTATGGCATTGGGTTTCAATTTGAGTAAGAAGCTCCCCCGGTTTTGGGTTTGAATTGGGTCAAAGAAACAAGTTTGGGTATAGAATTTCGTGTAAATATTTTGATAAAATAACAATTTGTCATGTCATAAAAAAAACCACATCATTGCTCTGTTAGACATGGAAGTGAACAAAAGACCGATAGCACTCATTTTCTAAACCTTTGGGACAAAACGCTCAACAAGTAAAGTTTAAGGATCACCAATGTATTTCGGCCTTCACTTTATATCAGGTTTGTCTAGAATCATATTAGAACCAACTTTACCTAACATACATGTAAAATTATCAAATTTAAAACTTCACTCGGGTGGGAATAAACATGTGAAAACATCATTTTTTTTTTCTCATCAAAAACACCAAAAAAATTAAAAAAACGATTTTGCAGAGAATGTATTATGTATATATGGAAAAACCAAAGATATTTGATCTCATTTTGGACCAAAAAGGTGCCAAACGATACGAATTGAAATCAAATTAATGATCAGTTTGAATACAGAGTTTGAGGTCCTAAGAATGCGCTGCTGATAGTGATAGTAAACTAGTAGTAAACGTAGAATCCTTATCACTGCACTTAAAATGAAAAGAGAGGGAAGCAAAATAACCTCCACAATGGAAGAGTAGCCATGAGCCATTCCTCTTACTAGGCTGGTGTTCCAGTTAGTGTAGGTAAGAACTCTGAAACATCAACATTTATATACAACTCAGTTCATTTACAAGTTGCTAAAAAAAGAACTAGTAGCTAGCTATCCCTTTTAGAGGAAGATATAATTGTTCTAAAAAAAGAACTAGCAGTTAGCTATGTATACCTGTGAGCTTCATGTTGTGACTCAAGAATGTCTATGCTAACGAAATTAGAATCCCAATTCCTGTGGAATCCGAAATCCTTCTTGTTTTTAGATGCCTTTAATCCCATCGTCTAAAATGCATTCCATCGTTTTTATGCTTTGAAGTGTTGCTTGCCTTCTTGTTTCTCCATATATACATTCTTGCCTTCTTCTTTCTCCATATATACATTGTACTATTGTAGGCGAACCCGAAAACAATTTTTGAGAGTGACCGTTATGTAGAAAGGTGGTGCAGCCAAAACGGTCAAGAAAATATTTTAAAAAAATAAAAAGAAAACGGTGTCGTTCCACACATAAGAAAACGGTGTCGTTATGCATAACAGTCACTAATATGTTCGGAGTTTTTTTTTTTTTTTTTTTTTTACAGAAACAGTGTCGTTCCATATAAAACTCTGGTCAAAGTAAAGATGCAATCTGATTGGTCGGCTTGCTAAGCTTCGTTTCCCGCTGCCTTCATCGCCATGTGGTCAAACATGTGATATAGAGAGTTCTATAAGGTTTCTTTCGATTTTCGGCAAAAACTCATACCCTGGCTGTTTCTCAACATCAATACTATCTTGCACCACATTAATCATTCAAAATCATGTTAGAACTGTTTGTGAAGTAGTGTGGGATACCAAGTTGAATCACAATCTTACACCGAACTTGCACCATTCTATCACATATAATTCAATTGAAATTTTGTTATTAGTCCTTAATCTGACTTTAAAATGAATGGAATTTGTTCTGAGGTTTGATTAATGTTGTTTAAAATTAAAATCTGCATCTTTTGTTATGGGTAATCTGGACATTTTAATAGTTTTAGTTGATTTGGGGCTTCCATCATTCTAGGGTTATTTATTTATTTATTTTAAATACTAAGTAATTTTAACACATACGGGAATGGGAAAGAAGGTTTTAAAGAAATTGACAGTGATGCATATCTAAAATGACCTAGCTCTGGTAGCTTTAGTAGTTTCACTGATAATTTTTTTTTTTTTTTTTTTTTTTTTTATCATTTTAGACTTTTTGACAGGTATTTTGATCAATTTAGAGGGGTGTATTTTGATCATTTCAATGGATCAAGGGTATTTTGAAGGTTTGGGGATATTTAGATCATTTTACAAGGGTATTTTGGCCATTTTAGTAGTTTCAATTGTATTTGGAAAATTTAGTAGGCTTAGTGTATTTTGGTCATTTTAGTAGTTTGGGAATATTTTAATCATTTTGAAAGTTTCTAGGGGTATTTTTGAATATTACTTATTTGAGAAGAGATATGCACTATCAATTCTCTCCACCTCCCATTGAGCACGTATTTAACCAAATATTTGATTAAATATATTTCAGTCCACTACCCCACATCCAACAATAGCTCCGTCCCTTAATATATAAGACCAATCGATTAAGATGTACTATTTCTCTAGGTTTTTAACGTGTTAGACATACTATTTCTAATGTGATACTCTTAGCATTGTGGTGTCAAACAAAACCATGTCTTATCTAAGCTCAAAGACACAAAACGGTCAAACCCCATTAAATTTCCTTTTATACACGACAATTTATGTTTTCGAAAAGGAAAAACAATCTATGAAAACATGCTTTTATTTATTTATTTATTTAATACAATCGATGAAAATATGTTGATCCTTGAGTGTAATGATATAATCCGTGTTTATTATTATTATTATTATTATCTCTCTCTCTCTATATATATATATATGGACAAAACTTAAGTACAGTACCTTAAGTGCAGTACATTAGATTCCCTTTTTAAAACCTGATTAACATTTTCATTAAACGGCATTAAAGACCAACTATCTCCAGTTAAAAAATTCATCTGAAGCACAAACCAATTTGCACAGGATCCAGCATAAAACCATTGAATTATTGAAACCCAAACATAGACAATAGACCCATTAAATTATTGAAAGAAAATTTAGCATAGAAAAAATAGATCAAAGAGAGAGATTACAAGATCTAAGAGGGTTAGAGAGAGAGAATGAAGTGGAGATAGATCAAGATGAGAGAATGAAAGAGCAGCTGATCCGCCATGGTTAGCTCCCTCAAGCTTCTCTCTTAGCCCAAACCCAAAATAGAACAAATCAGTGAATAATAAAAAGGAGGAGAAAAAAACATGAAAATAGTAAGATTAAACTAAAACCCATAATGCATTATTGAAAAAAGTTGAAAACTTTGATGGGTAGATAGTACAAACTGAAGCTTCGCGGTGGATTTCTTCATAGGGTATGGGACAGGGAAGGTTAAAGAAATCAACTTTCTCTTCCTTTGTGGGCTTTGGATCCTACTTATGCATGTGGGCTTTGGATCTTCCTTTCTCTGAATCTAGTGTTGCCATTACTCAGTTGTGGTGATTTGGTTTGTAGAGAGAAGAGCTTGAGAAGCCGTCCATGGTGGGCTGAAAGACCTTTGGCATTCTGCATTTCTTTGATTTCAGGGGAATAGAGTTTTTTTTTTTTTTTTTGGTGATTGTTGAGGGCCATTTTTGGAAGCCCAAGCAGACAGAAAAGCCCAATAATGAGAGCCACGAAGAATTGACAAGATAAATAGCAAAAAACCCATTAGGCCCAAGCGGCAGGAATAATGAACCACAGGCCCAACAAATAAATAAATGGGTCTTGAAGAGGCAAGCGGGCTCAAGGAAGCCAGGAAAGAAAGAAATAGCATCTCATGGGCAGAGTATGAGGTAGAAAAGTGAGAAAGGGCCGCCGCAGGCCCAAGGCAATTGTAAACTAAGAGAGTAAGGGGTTTATGGCAGGCCCATGAACTCCAAAGATAAGGATAAGGTTATTGGACTGGGGAAGCCCAATGAAGTTAGTACAAAAGCCCATGGAAGTGTGGAATTAGCAAACGGGCCGTGGAAGCCCAAAGAAAGCAATCGGGTCATGGATGCCCAAAGGAAAAGCCCAAAGGGACATAGGAGCCCATGAGTAAAAGCAAAACAGTACCCATGACAGGCCACTGAGAAAAAGGATAAACGGCTGGCCCAAAAGGAGGTCCAGCAGGATTAAGTTATTACGGCAGGAATAACAATTCGACGTGGCAGGCAATAAAGAAAATCAAAAATGGGCCAAAGAAATGTTAAGCCCATTATCATACGAGGCCCAACTCCTAAATGGAGCGAAAAACCAAAGGAAGACCCACATGAAAGGCCAAGAAACGCATACGGAGAGTCTCCAGGTCGCGGCAGACACATGAGCAGCAGGCAGACTCTTAGACAAATTTGAAAGGGAAGCACGCGCAAGGCCCATGCACCACCAGCCTGTATCCAGCCAATATAGGACATGGTAGGGCCATGGGCCAGAGGTAAGAGGTAAAGGGGGTATGGTTTGGTGGTGGGGAGAGGGGAAAAGATCTATTTGCAGTTCCTGCCCAAGTCTCTTTTGGGAGGTACGTCCTGCTGGGATGATAGACCACCCAAAAGAGGCAAGTTTGAGGGGGAACCGTTGGGTGTATGCTTTGAGAGTAAAGAGAGAAAGCATTAATACCGTGGCAGGAAGAAATGTTGCGGTATACAGAGGAACAAAACAAACCCGCCTCTGTCTGGCAAGGGTGGATGTCGCACAGTCCTGGTGGTCGGCAAGTACATCCAGACCAGACAAAGATGGTTAAAGGGCAAGACGGTAAAACACTAGCCGCGGGAAGCGCTATAAAAAGGCCCTTGCCGTGCCCTGTAGTAGGGATCGAAAAACAGAGTTTATTTTCGGAGTGAAAGGAAAAAACAGAGCAAAAAGAAGAGAAAAAAAGATAAGAAAGAAAACAGAAAAGAAAAGAAAGGAAAACTAAGAAAAAGAAGAGTTAGTTCAATAGGGCATGCACCCATAGATCGTTTTCTCTCTCTCCCCCTCCAAATCTTACCTTCTTCCAAAACGCAAATAAGGACTCTTTCTTTTGGGCAACAACCATTCAGGTCCAACTCCCTCAAAGCCATTAATCCCCACGGCAGGATCCTTTTCCTGGGGGGGTTATTTGTATTGAGAAGAGGCGTTCTCTCCTCTTTGGTTTTGCTGCGGCAGACTAAGTTTAAAACTTAATTTATCTCCATTTAAATTAACCAGTATTATTTCCTTCATTCTTCTCTGTGATTGATATCATTATGATTGTAATCATGTTTTATTAGCAGGGAATACATAGCCGTTTATTTAAATAAGTCAAAATACTCTGTTTTAGTTATTATTATATCTGCCTGCCGTAACTCGTCTGCAACAGTTCTGCTTGCCGTAAATTTGCTCCTGGCAGACAAGGCATAAGTTTGTGCACAAACCGGCCCAAGTTGAGTTACAATTGGACCGGCTCCAACTCCCTTACTCAGAAACACTAGGGCCCATCACTGCAGGAGGCAGCTCAATCCATTACCGCAGGAGGCAGCCCAACATATCATATCATACAAAAAAGGCCCCTACATTGATTAACACCGTTAGCCGTGGTTATTAAATAGACACGTGTCAGAATTTTAAGAGGAGAACTTAAGGTACTGTACCTAAGTTTTGCCCTATATATATATATAACCACAGTTTTGACTTTTGATTGACCTCTCCACAAATTTTACATTAGCAATTTTTTATTTATATTTTTTAATTTGATTTAATTTTAATTTGATTTAACAAATTGCAAAAAATTTATTAAATTTCTTTTAAAAAAAATTAAATTTAGTTATTTGGTGCCAAACAACTATAGTACTTAAAGGAAACCTAAATAATCAAGGAATTTTTAGATAATTCTAACAAACTATATAATAACTCCATAAATATAAATCTATTCTAAAAAAAGGAATATATCTCCATTAATTTGATAATTTTTACGTTGATGACATTAAAAAAAAAAAATTCTATCATATTTCCTTATATCTATCAATCATGTTTTCTTTCTCTTCTTTTTATCATTTTTTTTAATATTAATGTTGATTAGAAATTATAATTTCAATAGGATTTAAACTCTATAATTATATCAAATGAGACTCAACAAATATATATCATTTTTAATTTCAATAGGATTTAAATTTTATATCAAATGGACTTTACCAACATATTCATCCTTTAAAAAAAAAAATATTATATAACCAAATTTGATTAGGAATCCATAACCCTATATTATATTATAAATATTTTTTTTAGAGATTATTTGTTACATTTTCAACTCAGCTTTTCATTCCTATATTATATTTTAAATAGTTTTTCTTTTTTTGGGATTATTCTTTCCAGTTTTATGTTAACATATATGGGAGATATTTTGGTCAGTTAGAAAAAGTTTGATAAAATATAAAAGGAAAAAGAACTAAAGAACGCACAATCTAAAAAAATAAATAAATAAATAAATAATGATTGTATTAGGCAGAGGCTTTTGGAGATTGTTATTTTTATTTTTTGAATTTTACGTTCATGTGTATTTATGTATTGGGTTTAATTGAATTGGAATTATATTTGAAACTTTGGTTTTTATTGAATAATGAAAATGGCAGAAGAAGTATGTCCCAATATTTGGAGTCTTCTGTATATGTGTTGTTGTAGTTTAAACTTAGTATTTGAATTGTTAAATTATTAATTCATAGTTTCACTATTCATCAATGTTGAGGTCCAAAATATCACAATATTGTACCAAAGCCCAAAACAATACAAAAAAGATTGAAATCCAAGAACCACTTGGGCTTTCAATGAAAAGGCAAGGCCCAAATCCATTAAAAGTCAATAGGAAGGGACCCAAGCCCATGAATGGGCAAACATTGAACCTTACCAAACAAAGAAAGAAGAAGTTCAGCCCAACCCTTAAGGGAGAAAATCACTGGGGAACCTAAAGAGAAAACTGAACCTGGATACCTGGGGATTCCTAGAAGCCCAGGATCCTTGGGATATGCAGTAAGGCTAGGTTGGGATTGAGATAGCTTAAGGAAGCATGCCTAGGAACACAAAGAACGAGCGCAGATGTGTCCAATCAGCCACCCAATGATGCAGAAAAGGGGCTAAAGACTTGGGGAACCAGCAACTCATTGTTGAGGGCCATTTGTGAGAGCCCAGGCAAAAAGAAAGAAAGCCCAATAATAAGGGCAACAAGGAATTGACAAAATAGATAGCAAAGAACCATTAGGCCCAAGCGGCAGGAATAATGGATCGCAAGCCCAAGAAATAAACAAATGGGTCTTGAAGAGGCAAGTAGGCTCAAAGAAGCTTGGAAAGAAAGAAATAGCATCCCATGGGCAATGTATGAGGTAGAAAAGCGAGAAAGGGCCGCCGTAGGCCCAGTGTAATGTAAACTAAGGAAGTAAGGGGTTTATGGCAGGCCCATAAACCCCAAGGATGAAAATAAGGTTATTGGGTCAGGGAAGCCCAATGAAGTTAGTAAAAAGCCCATGGGAGTGTGGAATTAGCAAGTGGGCCGAGGAAGCCCAAAGAAACCAAACGGGCGGTGGATGCCCAAAGGAAAGCCCAAAAGGACACAGGAGCCCATAAGTAAAAGCAGAACAGTGGTCATGTCAAGCCACTAAGAGAAGGAATAAACGGCTGGCCCAAAAGAGGCCCAGCAGGATTGAGTTATTACGGCAGGAATAACAGTACAACATTGCAAGAAATAAAGAAAACCAAGAGTGGGCCAAAGAAATGTAAGCCCCATCATCAGACAAAGTCCAGCTCTTGAATGGAGCGGGAAAACAAAGAAAAGCCCACATAAGAGGTCAAAAAATAAGGACGGCGAGCCTCCAGATTACGGCAAACGCATGAGCAGCAGGCAGATTTTTAGACATATCTAAAAGGAAAGCACGCGCAAGGCCCAGACGCCACCAGCCTGTACCCAGCCAATATGGGACATGGTGGGGTCATGGGCCAGAGGTAAGAGGTAAAGGGGGTATGGTTTGGTGGTAGGGAGAGGGGAAAAGACCTATTTTGCGACTCCTGCCCAAGCCCTTTTGGGAGGTACGTCCTACTGGGATGACATACCGCCCAAAAGAGGCAAGGTTGAGGGGGGAACCGTTAGGTGCATGCCTTGAGGGAAAGAGAGAGAAAGCATTTATGCCGTGGCAGGTAAGAGTGCTACGGTGGACTGACGAATGAAACAAACCTGCCTTTGTTTGGCAAGGTTGAGTGGCACACAGGCAAACCCTTTGGTAGTCGGCAAGTACGCCCAGACCAGACAAAGGCGGTTAAGGGGCAAAGTGGTAAAAAACTAGTCACGGCAGGCACTATAAAAGGACCCTTGCCGTGCCCTGAAAAATGGATCGAAAAACAGAGTGTATTCACGGAGTAAAAAAAAAACAGAGTGTATTCACGGAGTAAAAAGAAAACAGAGTAAAAGAAAAGAAAAAAGATAAGAGAGAAAACAGAGGAAAAAAGAGATATAACACAATGGGCATGCACCAGTAGGTCGATTTCCCTCTCTCCCCCTTTAAATCCTGCTCTCTTCCAAAACATAACAAGGATTCCTTTTGGGTATTAACCATTTAGGTTCGACTCCCTCAAAACCATTAATCCCCACGGCAGGATCTTTTCCTGGGAGATTATTTGCATTGAAAGGAGGCGTTCTCCCCTCTTTGAGTTTTGCTTCTGCGAACCAAACTTAAAACTTGACTTTATGCCTGTTCTTGATTAGTTCATATTATTTTCTTTCTCCTTTACTTTCTCTGTAAATGACATTATCACGACTGTAATCATGTTTTATAAGTAGGGATTACTTGGCCATTTTTGTTAAATAATCAGAGTACTCTGTTTTGTTATTATTATTATATCTGCCTACCGTAACTCATCTGAAACAATTCTGCTTGCCGTAAGCCTACTCCTGGCAAACGAGGCATAGTTTGTGCATAAACCCGCCCAAGTTGAGTTACAGTTGGACCGGTCTCAACTCCCTTACTCAGAAACATTCGGGCCCATTACCGCAGGAGGCAGCCCAGCCCAACGCACAATACGCAAAAAAGGCCCCTACACTCATAAATAAGGGACTAGCCACCAATGTTGCTGATACATCATTGGTTCTGGTACCCAGGACAACAAATGGAGAGAATCAGTGGTATACCAAAAACCCTAGGATGGCACTATAGAAGGAGGGGCAACTAATAGTGAAGAGTATTCAACAACAGTGAATTAGAGGAAAAGATCCTTGAGAAAAGTCTGTTAGAATTCAAAAAAGAGAAAAGAGAGGGAAAACACCATCTAGGATCTTGAAACAGCTACTAGAGAATACACTTGGATTCAAAGGGATTCAAATTTCACAAGTCTTAGAGGTCTAAGGAGTCATCTAAGTCTATGATTTTTGAACTTATTTGAACCTTGTAACATATCCTAGTGAGCGTGATGTATTAAAAACTTAAGAAAATAATGAAACATTCCATATCATTCTAAGGATCCCTAATGTTTATTTCATTTTTTCTCTTATATCACTTCTTTACTGCTCCTTGACGTACGATACGTATATGTTTTTTGTGTATTAGTATGTATGTGTTGTAGGATCTCCGCTTTGTACACAACTTGGTTCGAAATCAGCCCAACTTAGCTGCGGTGAACCAAGCCCAATCCCTTAAACATAAAGCATTGGGCCCAGGATCCTTGCTTTCTACTTAGGCCTGTGTGTTGTTTTACCCAGAGAGAGAGAGAGAGAAAAAAAAAAAAAAAAAAAAACCCACAAAATCTATTAGTCATGAAAAATAATATTGGTATTTGCAACCATCATGATATGGTATCAATGATGTGATCATTCCAAATGCTTTCATTTAGAGTTTAAACAGAGTCTATTTTATTATTTTAAAAAAATTACAATTAAAAGACTTTTGAAGTTATATTTTTTTAAAAAAAATTATTGGATACGTTGGATCTTAAATTAACTTCTATTAAACTTCATCCTTTATGGCATCATTAAATAGAAAACTCATATAGATAGGTATTAGGATATTATTTGGAACTATCACAATGGACTAACGTATTACACATGGCATAGATCTAACTATAACATCCTATGCTATAAAATAAAAATTGGGCAATGGTTATTTTCTCTTTGCAAAAAATGGTTAAATTCTCATTAATTGTGATAGTTCACTTTTAGGTAAAATAGAAACTCTATTAACTAAGTTTTAAGAAATTTAAAATTCTATTTCAAAAAATTTCCAGAACATTAGATTTTATTTTAATTATTTTAATAATTTTATATTATAAAAGAATAAAATTTATACATTACATACAATCATTACTTCAGTTCTAAATGATAGAGAATAAGAGTATGCAATTTGTAAATCCACTATCAAGATAACATAGATTAGATTGGTGGTGGATAGTAGATTTAATTGTAGTTGAGTATTGTGTGAAGTCATTACCATAGAATAGCCCACGTTGAGATATGTTATATGAAGGAAAAATAATTTTTCTAAACCATTATATTGAATAAAAAATTACTTATTTTCATTTATTTTCAAGTTATATATTTTTCTAAGTCAAGTCATAAACTTTTAAGCAAGATAAATATTTTTAATTTTTATTTAATTATTCCGTATATCACACGGTTAACGACCACTTATTATCATATAATAACAATTAGGATAAATGAAGTGATAAAATTTCTTCTTGGCCCACATTTTTGTGTCTTTCCAAAATGGAAGGAAAAAGAGGGAAGGCTGAATTGATGGTGGGCTGATTTTTAAAATAAAGTGAGTTAATTTACTAAAATATCCTCTACTTTTTTAGAAACAAATTATGCCATTAAAAAATGGAAAAATGTCAAAGAGAGAGAGAGAGATCTAAATGATTAATAAATCATTATTGATACTTAATAAATCATTTTATGGACGGTGAAAGATTTGAGAGCGATTGCTGGAAATAGTTTAGAGTATATCTTTCATGATTACCTTCGTGAGCTTTGTCTTTCTTACCATTGAAGTCATTAGGACCTGATATGGTTCATCTAAAGGCTTTAGGAAACTTCTCTCCCCTTTCTAATCTTTCATTAATGGTAACAGCTAAAACTTAAGTTGAGGGGGAATATTTGATATATGGGCTGCAGCATGGTTAAAATAATTGGTGAGAACGTATTTAGGTCAAAACAAATCATATAGGATCAAAATGATGATTGTAAGATTTTACAAACTAGTGATGGAATTTAACATGGGCGATTTGCTGATGATACTTGAAAGGGATAAGTAAGAGAAGGACATTTCTCTTAGATGCACCTTACTATATTTTGAAGCAACTTCAGGCTTAGAATTGAATTTTGCTAAGAGTGAACTGGTTCCAGTTGAGGAGGTACAGGCTATGGCAGAGCTAACACATATAGTTGGTTGTAAGGTCAGTAAATTTACTGTTTTAAATTTTCTTCTTAGGCTCTGCCTTATGAGTAAATTCCCTTGAAATGTGTTACTGGAGAGGACGGAAAGAAGGTTGTGGGATGGAAGGAAAATTTTACCTTTCTAAAGGAAATTATGAGTACTCTTTCCTGTCTGCCAACCTATCATGTCAATATTTCCCATGCTTGAAAGTGTTACAAGAAGGCCTCAGAAATTTTAAGGGGGGTTAGGAAATGAAGGAAAGTACCATTTAGTAAATTGGGAGACAGTTTGTTCCCCATTTAGGAAAGCTTGGTATTTTTAACAAGCTTTATTGAAAATGGTTATGGAAAAAAATGCTCTGAAGAGGATCTTCTTTGCAAAAGTGTGGTAGGGTTCTTGTTGTGGTTGCTTTGATGGTTTTCCTTCGTTTTGGGATTTATTGGGTAATGCCAGAGTGGGTGGGGGTTTATTGTGGTGTATGAAAAATCGTCTTTTAGTAAGCATGGAAGTTGCATTTTTTGGATTGGTAAGTCTGTAAGAGGAATCCAGATCCTACAATCTAGACCGGGATTTTGTTTGGATTTTATTATCTAAGTTGATCCATAGGATCATAAAATTGTAGGATTTTAAGATCTAACCATGATTAGCCGAGTAAAAGCATAGTCCCTTCATATTTGACTAAAAGAATGCTCCCATCATCTCTGAAGGAATGTCCTATGCCGTTTTTCATTCTGTCCCAAAATCTTTCTGAAAGTTAATGCCTGAACATGTAGCTCCTTTCTGTTATCCCTCATTTTGAGTTAAAGCAAAGAATCACGTTGTAGAGTAATTAGAGTTGAATATTTACATATCAAGTACAGTTCCCTTTCAATGTTGAGATATTTTTAATAGAACTTCATGCTTAATTTAACGTGTTCGCTGCCACTTATACATACTATGGATGCTTGTGTTTACTCCTATTTGGGACAATATTTAGTGAGTCATTACAAAAAGGATTGTGTTTATGATCAAAGGTGATATGTTATAAGACAGCCAAATATATATATTGCCTTAAGTTGGGATCTAGACTTACTTCTCAAACATGTTGCAGCTATACATATTCATAGCTGCATTTTGCCAATCCATTTTCCTTTTTCAGTATCATCACCTTCTTTCACAACAATGGATAATTCTCAATTGTGAATTTGCATTATGGAAGCAAGCCAAGTTGTTTCTAAAAGTCTCAAGTAACAATTGCAATTACCTTAAAACTCTTGCTAAGATTCTCTTAGCTCATCTATGTTGAATGTTTGACCATGAAAGTGTCAGTGGGAATCAATCTTGAAGTTAGGGCTAAAAACTAGTTGAATTTATTTTTATACCTCAGTAATATGAAAAATCTATCCATTAGATATCAGTAATATTTACTTTGTGTATGGTCATCTATGTCCTACTTTTTGAAATCACTAAATATCATAATTTCATTATACTTTCAACCTTGTTTTCAAAAATATTACTACTGAGCAAAGCTTAAGTTTTGTCTCTTTAGGAACGGATCTTATACCTTACCAATATGTCTTCTCGCCCAAAACTGAATTTTGCCTCTGAAGCTTGTCTAAAACTGAACTTTGTGACTCTCAGGTGCAACTGATAGACAATTTCACCAACAAGAAAGGAATGACTAGTCATTGTTATAGGATTGCATATCGGTTGATGGAACGTTCACTCACGGATGAGGAAATTAATGAGTTGCAAGTATTTCATATGATAAGATTTTGCTGACATTTCATTTTGTTGAGTATGGCTTTGGTGAAGATAATTATTCATTTCAAATTTGTTTCTTTAATTGTGGTATGCAGTGGAGTGTAAGAGAGCAGTTGCAGAGCAAGCTGAATGTTGTTGGTTCCATGGAAATTTTATTAGGTTGAAACTCTCTCAAAAAAAAAAAAAATTCCATGGAAATTTTTCATCTTCTACATGGTTACATTTACAATACGACTTTTATCCCTAAAATTCTCCATATTTGGTTTTTTTGCTGAATTTTTCCATATTTGGTTATAAGTCAAAACTTGATATTTATCATTTCAATAGCCATTACTTGAAATTCTTTCTCCAACTCTTTGAATATCATCTTAACTGTGTTGGGAATTTTAGGAGAAATCAATAGAAAACCAAAAAAAAAAAAAGGAGTACACTTAAGAGGCTAAAAACAATTATTTTCCTTTAGATGATATTCACCTCCATTCAGTTGAGTTTGTTAATGGATTCAAAAGGCAAATTACTTTCATGATACAATTAAGCATGGATTCTATAAGTAGCAATCTTGAGGGTTCGTGTGAATTTTTCCTCTAATGGTTTGCAAAAATCTGTTAAAGCTTTAAAAACTATCAAAATCTGTGAATAATTGAAAATGAGCAACTTTTTATAAATAATGAATTTTCTTAAGACGCCACTTATTGGTGATACAAATTGAACAGAACGGTCACAACCGGTGCTTCTAGTTTGAACTTTCAAGCTCCATATATAGTGCTTTTGGTTTGGAGCTCTTAGGTGTGACATGGTTCTCAACGTTGAAAACATCGAAACTATGGACTCTAAAACTGTTTGGAAACGGGGGGAAGAGTAGAGAAGAAAAGGGATTCGGAATTAAGGGAGCCAATTTCCACTGTTTGGTTACAAAGTTTGAGAGGAAAAAGAGGAGAAATGAAGTGATAGAATTTCTTCTAGGCCCGCATTTTTGTGAGTGTCCAAAATGGAAGGAAAAGGAGGGAAAGGCTGAATTGACAATGGGCTGGATTTTAAAAGAAAAATGCTACGTCTATAACAATTCTACAACACTTTTACAACATTGCTTACCTGTCACTACCAAGTCACAAAACACAACTTAAATAATCTGACTTGGAAAACTTAAATAATCTGACTAGGAAAAGAAAACAAAAAAAATAAAATGAGAATTCAAAACAAAATAAAAAGATTAAGAAAACAAAACAAATAATTAGATGAAATTCAAAACATAAGCAGATTTAGGGGTTTTGTAGAAGGAAGAATCTTACTCTCACACACCGGAGGCGGAGGTGGAGGCGGAGACAGAGGCAAAGAGTAGAGGGCAGAGGCGGAGGCAGAGGGCAGAGGGCAGAGGGCAGAGCTGGAGGCAGAGACGCTCACTTTCTTCTCCCTGCAGTCGCACATCGTCGAAAAATGGGATTACGACAGAGAAGTAATTTTTCTCTTTATGTTTTGTATTTGTTTTGTGGGTTTCTGATGGATGAAGTGTTAAGAATATGAATCCTAGTAAATCACCATCTGTTTTCAAACTAGACGAACACTATGGCAGGGAATGATTTTTTTTTTTTTTTTTAGAACCGATTTTACTACTGCTTGGGTATTTTTGCTTCTTAGGATGCAAAATGGTGAAAAGATTAAAGATTTCATCATTCATTTTCATTTTTTGACAGTAAAAGTTAGCCAAATGGGTCGAATTTTTGTAAAATTTTCTGGCTGTGATTATAACAAGTCTTCAGTTTTTTAAAGTGGTATTAAGTCTTCAGTTGTGATTGTAATTTTGTTGTTTCTTGCTCTATAACATTTCATTCTCATTGCAAGAAAGCTGGACTTCTCTACATTCACAACAAAAAATAATAATAATTGGACTTCTCTATTTATTTATTTTCCACATAAAAATGTCATTAAAATTTTTAAACTGTTTTTTTTTTTTAAAAAAAAGAACATATTGAGGTATAAATGATGCTAGCAAAGTGTTTGATACAAAGCCTGAAAGAAATCTTGATGAAGCCTTGAATTGTTTCAGATTGATGGTTAACGATGGTAGTAATCCCAATAATTATACGTATGTTGGTGCTTTATCTGCTTGTGCTAGTTTAGGTGATGCAATAGCTGGTAAGGAGATTCATGGAAGGATTTATAGGCATGAGCCATGAGCAAGAGTTGAATGGCAAAGGTTGGGATGCAAGTGCATTCCCTTGTCATCAAGTGTGGACTCGACTTTTCTATTGAGGTGTAAATATAAGCAGTAGAAAATGCCTGAAAGTTTTCGAAGAGTGGAGAGTATTTGTGACGCACTTTTACTCTTATTTTGCTTTGTTTTCATTAACAAAACTTAAAAATCTTACTTAATTCTTCTGTTTGATTAGACTTTACTTCCTTTACTACATTAACTAATTATTATCATTGATCTCACTAATTTAACCATCATACAACATGGGAAACTTTTACATTTCTTGCGTTATATGCCCCCCATTTTTTGCATTATATCTGGTTATGAGAATCTATTGACTTATTTCATCTTGAATGTTTCAGGTAATTGCTAAACTTGAAGATCCTGCTGTGAGTTAGTACTGTGCTTTACACTTATTACAGGTAGAGACTGGTAGTAGTTTTTTTTTTTTTTTTTTTTTTTTTAAATTTATTCCATTTTCATACTTTGTTTTAGAATACTGTGCATTATATAATGTATATTGCAAACACATGGAAGAAGAAATAACTAGTGCTTCTAGGCTTGTAGAGTTGAATGAGCACAATAGTGATAATAAAATGAAGGATACAGTGGATATGAAAAATAATGAGTTGAATGAAGATAGTGTTGAGAATGAAAAAGAGGAAACAAGAAAGGTAGAAGATAAAGTGGAGGATCCTTGTGTAGGAATGTTGTTTGGTTCCATTGACAATATCATGGAATATTTTACAAGGTATGGTAATAAAAAGGGTTTTTCAGTGGTTAAAAGAACATCTAGAAAGGGAAATGATGGGGAGGTGGAGTCTTTGACTATAGCTTGTAATCGTGCTGGAAAGCAACATATTAAAGCAAGCAACTCACTTAAAGCACAGCCACAATCGAAAACAGGTTGCAAAGCTCATTTTAATATGATTCGATGCTTAGATGGGTGGATATTGAAATCCATGGAACTTGACCATAACCATGGATTAAGTCCAAGAAAAACCCGATTTTATAAATGCAACAAAGTATTAAAACCACATGTGAAAAGACAACTTGAGTTGAATGCCAAAGCTGGTATTAAAATGAACAATAGTTTCAATTCATTGGTGGTTGAGGCAGGGGGGCATGAAAACTTGCCATTTCTAGAGAAAGATTGTAGAAACCACATGGATTAAGTCAAGCATTTGGAGCTTGGGGAAGGAGATGCTGTAGCAATGAATATGTACTTTTTAAAAATGCAAGCCGACAATTCAAATTTCTTTTACACGATGGATTTTACTGAAGATGGTCAATTAAAGAATGTATTTTGGGCAGATGCAAGAAGTAGGGAAGCATTTAAAGAGTTTGGTGATGTGGTTACATTTGACACAACGTACTTGGTTAACAAATACAGCATGCCATTTGCTCCTTTTGTTGGAGCAAACCATCATGGACAATCGATATTGCTAGGATGTGGATTGATTTCAGGTGAAGATACAGATACATTTAGATGGCTATTTGAGTCTTGGCTTACATGTATGTCTGGAGTTCCTCCTAGTGCAGCAATTACAGATCAAGACAAGGCCATGAAAAAAGCAATACAAATTGTTTTTCCAAAAGCACGACACCAATGGTGCTTGTGGCATTTCTTGAAAAAGATGCCTAAAAAATTTAAAGGATATAGAGAATATAAATCAATCAAATTTTGTTTGAAAATTGTTGTTTATGATTCCTTAACAAAAGAGGAATTTGAAGAAAGGTGGGGTAGGTTCATTGAAAAATATCATCTTGAAAGCCATGAATGGTTACTTGAGTTGTATAATGAAAGGTATTATTGGGTGCCTGCCTTTGTGAAGGATACATTCTGGGCAGGAATGTCAACCACACAACGGAGTGAAAGCATAAATGCATTCTTTGATGGGTATGTACATCATCAAACAACCTTGAAAGAATTTGTAGAACAATATGATAAGGCTTTGGCAAAAAATGTGGTAAATGAAAATACTAAAGATTTTTATTCATTTCAATCATCCATACCATGTTTTACTCATTATGCTATGGAGAAACAATTTCAAAGTGTTTACACAACAGCAAAATACAAAGAGTTTCGAAAAGAGTTGCTAGGGAAGGTTTGTTGTAATTTTTCTTCATGTAAGGAAGATGGTGTCATTTCAGAATATGAAATACGTGAAGATGGAGCATTTGGAGAAAATTCCCAGCATGCAACCTTCCTTGTTTATTTTAACAAGGATACCAATGAAGTAAATTGTAATTGTCGGTTTTTTGAATTTAGGGGAATATTGTGTAGGCATCAAATTACGATGCTCTTTCACATGAAGATTGATCAGGTACCAAACAAGTACATCTTGAAAAGATGGTGCAAAAATATTATGAGGAGCCACACCAAAGTTCGCCTCAACTATGACAACCGGCTTGTCAAACCTGAAACACAACGCTTTGATAAAATGTACAAAGTCTTCAATGAGGTTGCAGACTTGGCAGTAGATTCTGAAGATAAGTGTGAGAAGGTGGTGGCACGAATTCTTGAATTAAAAGGAGAGTTCAAACAAGGAAAACTTGTTTGTGGAAGTAATGAACCCATTTCTACAAGTATTCATTGTTTGTTGATTTTTTTTTTTTTTTGTCTTATCATTTTATTTTGCATCATTTTTGTGCCTACTTATGTATTAGGATTGCATTTTTCTATTAAAAAATTTATTTACTTAATCAAAATAAAATTTCTATAGGTATTCCTACAGATTCAACCTCATGTGGAGATGATCTTGCAATTTCTAAAGAGACTAAAAACATACTTGATCCAATAGTGGTTAAACAAAAGGGACGACCACCATCTAAAAGGAAGCAGTCAATAGTTGAAAAAGTTGTTAGAAAAAAGGAGGAAAGGAAAAAGAAAAAGAAAACCAAAGTAAGTGAGAGAAATGAATTCAAGAAAAAGAAGGTTTTAGTATATTTCTTGTTGATTTTAAATTAATAATTGTTTATAGTATTTACTAACTATTATTGTTTACATTTTGTAGATAGCTACTAAGGTTGAGAATGTGTCTTGTACAACCCCTACTATGGGATTGAGGGTGCTTGGAGTACAAAAGAGTTTTAACTTAAATGTTGGAATCTTTATTTTGTAACACAAGGAAATTAAGATTTATTTGGTTTAATCGTTTAAGTATATTGAATTTTATATTGTACATAATGCAGGAGTTGGAACTGCAACAGTCACAACAGATTGGTAAAGAGAGTTATGAAGAATCCATCATGTGGCCAAACATTAATTGCCCTCCTAATATCATTGGGATGAGTCCATATTATGAGCTGCCAAATATGCTACAAGGAGAAACTCGCCATTTCAGTCAAGTATGATAAGACAAGTGGTTGGAATGCAACCATTTAGTTACCATGAAAACACATCTCAAGCATGTATTTATTTACTTTGCTATTCTTATGTGTTTTTTTTCTTTTTTCTTTTTTCTTTTTTTCTTTTAGGGTTAACTGTTTGTCTATCTAGACCTAATTTCTAAATATTGTAGTGTTCTCTTTACATTTAAAGAACTCATGAGACTCAATTTGAATTGTAATTTATCATGTTGTAAAGCATGGTATTACTGAGAATAATATCCTTTTTAATATGCAGTTGAATTTAAATAGATTAGGCTTTTTTTTTTCTTTATTCAATTGCTTCTCATATATGTAATTTTATTAAACTAAATGTTTTCATTTTGTTTTTTAGGATGATTCTCCACTCCAGAAGGCATGTTATGATTTGTCAAATGAGCATCCAAGCAATTCTATTGGGAAGTTTGGTACCAATGATGTGACAAAGGTTGGAAATCCAAAATTACACGAAAATGGCAAGGGCAATTAGTTTGTTTATGATATATAGGGCCATAAGATTAGTTTAAACATGGAAACTTGACAGTTAATATTTTTGTCTCATAATGTAGCCCATTGGGCAACCTTTTGTAATAAGGTAGGAACCTTCTCTAACTCTAAAACATTAATGTAAAAGTTCTTTTTAAATGCAAATCATTTTTTATCATCATTTGTTTGTACATAATTTCTTTCTCCTTTGCTAACATAAGTTGGCTAATATTAAGAAGCAATAAGTCTGTTACAAGATAATCTCTCTTTATTGAGGTGCAAAGATGATCCACCATAGGCGGCATATTTTGAAACCAAACAAAAGCATCATGGCTAGTATTGCCCATCTTTGACAATAGTTGTGCTAGTTAGTTATCATAGAAATTATATATATCATATCACAACAAAGGAAAAAAGAGAAAAACAAAAACAATCTTCAAAAACTTTATTAACCACAACTGGTTTTACAATATCCACTTAATATTATAACAACTAATTAACAAAAAAAAAAAAAAAATCTAATAGACTAATTCTATGACTAATATAGACTCTTGTTACAAAGAAACGGTAAGTATACAACACAATAGGTGACCAAAATATACATCAACACCCAAAATAAACAAATACA
Organism: Quercus tomentella; assembly: GCA_028535165.1. Taxonomy (NCBI): domain Eukaryota; kingdom Viridiplantae; phylum Streptophyta; class Magnoliopsida; order Fagales; family Fagaceae; genus Quercus; species Quercus tomentella. The sequence goes on from JAPQVY010000156.1 coordinate 82,855,008, forward strand.
TCAAATGATTGCAAATAGCAGTTTTGGCTGCATTGCATTCCAATTTCTAAAGCTAGCACTTGAGCATCTATGCTTTATGATATCCACTAGAGGAAGTACATCTTGAACAAAACCCCACTTGAATTGGTGCTAATAGTAGCAACATTGCCTTCCAAAGCCAAAATTTGAGCTTCCATGCTTTAAGAGATCTACAAAAGGAAGTACATTTTAGACAACACCATAATAGAATTTCTTCACACTCTAACCAATATTTTCCAACTAGTTTCCAACATATCTAACTGTACCATATGCATAAAAGCAATTAAAAATTGTGAGAGGAAATAGATCCCAAGTGATTGGCAAAATCTCAGAAAGCGAACTAGAATGAAAAGAAATATTTCTCTAATAGGTACACAGAAAATGAAATGCCCAACATGCAAAGCAAAAAAGACAATAAAGATTACATATAGTTGATGACTATAGATGAACAACTCAAACTTGTTGCTTCTCATTGGATAAAGTGATGTCATCCACTTAATTCCTAAGAACATGAAATGACATCACCAAAGTTCCAAACTATCACTAAAACATGAAATTGTACATAACACCCTCTCCCTTTCTCTTCCTGTATGTGTCCATATACTTTATACGAATTAATGGCTACCTTCTGAGGTAGCTTGAATAACCACAATTGGAACATTGGGGAAAAAATTCAGTGAAACATTAAAATGAAAATAAAACACCAAACTGTAAAAACTTGAAAGGCAGCAGCTACCTGCAAGAGTTTTCACAATATGCAAGAAAAGAACTGCATTTAATAAGATTTCCAAAATTAAAACCACTAGAATTTGTCGGTCTTAAGTACATTAATGTGAAATGTATCTATTATGTGGCCAGCAATGTCAACTGGAAACAGTGTTAAAGGGAAATGTACCACTGGGGGAACATTAAAGGACATTTGTCAAAAGGGGTCATAAAATACCAAGCAAGCAACAGAGGCCTACATTGTCCACTTATATTTTCATCACAAACAGATTGTCACTTCATGTGATGATGTTGCTTAATGCATAGAGGGGAAGTATTGTGATTATATGACCAGGACCTTAATCTGAAAGGGAGATAAATTGAAGTGGGAGCACCAAACCACCTAGCATGAGATGATGTTCTATGCTGCTAACATCTCAACCCAACTTGACCAGAACCACCAAATTCAGCAAGCCATGTCTCTGATAAAGAAAAAATTTTATTCTGTTTGGGCAAAACAAATTTCTATGGGTTCGACCATTACCAGCTACCCAAAATGATCAATTATTGACCATCTCTATTATGCTTATTGATCAAGGCTTCATCAAGATTTCTTTCAGGCATTGTATCAAACACTTTGCGAGAAAATTTTAATGTTACAGTTTAAAAAAATTTTAATGACATTTTTATGTGGAAAATAAATAAATAGAGAAGTCCAATTATTATTATTTTTTGTTGTGAATGTAGAGAAGTCCAGCTTTCTTTCAATGAGAATGAAATGTTACAGAGCAAGAAACAACAAAATTACAATCACAACTGAAGACTTGTTATAATCACAGCCATAAAATTTTACAGAAATTCGATCCATTTGGCTAACTTTTACTGTCAAAAAATGAAAATGAATGATGAAATCTTTAATCTTTTCACCATTTTGCATCCTAAGAAGCAAAAATACCCAAGCAGCAGTAAAATGGGTTCTAAAAAAAAAAAAAAAATCATTCCCTGCCATAGTGTTCGTCTAGTTTGAAAATAGATGGTGATTTACTAGGATTCATATTCTTAACACTTCACCCATCAGAAACCCACAAAACAAATACAAAACAGAAAGAGAAAAATTACTTCTCTGTCGTAATCCCATTTTTCGACGATGTACGACGGCGGGGAGAAGAAAGTGAATGTCTCTGCCTCCGGCTCTGCCCTCTACCCTCTGCCCTCTGCCCTCTGCCCTCTGCCTCCGCCTCTGCCCTCTACCCTTTGCCTCCGTCTCCGCCTCCACCTCCGCCTCCGGTGTGTGAGAGTAAGATTCTTCCTTCTACAAAACCCCTAAATCTGCTTATGTTTTGAATTTCATCTAATTGTTTGTTTTGTTTTCTTAATCTTTTTATTTTGTTTTGAATTCTCATTTTATTTTTTTTGTTTTCTTTTCCTAGTCAGATTATTTAAGTTTTCCAAGTCAAATTATTTATGAGGGATGCTACGTCTACAACATTTTTACAACAAATCACAGGTGGTTAGTGGTTATTGGTTCAAATTTCAAACTAACGCTAAGATTACTTTTTTACCCCAACAATAACAACTAGTAACAACTTGCCACTTAGGATTTGTTGTAAAAATGTTGTAGAAATGTTGTAGACATATCATTTCTCATTATTTAAGTTGTGTTTTGTGACTTAGCAACAGGTAAGCAATGTTGTAAAAATGTTGTAAAATTGTTGTAAACGTAGCATTTTTCATTTTAAAATAAAGTGAATTAATTTACTAAAATATCCTCTACTTTTTTAGAAACAAATTATGCCATTAAAAAATGGAAAAATGTCAAAGAGAGAGGTAATGAGTTAGTGGCTTTAATGGCTTTACGTCACTTATTTTTATAAAGTGCTACTTGTAAGTTGTAAATGCTTGTTTCAAATTTGAAATTATGGTATTGTGTTGCAGTATCCTCCTTGTTACAAAGATAGAAGTTTTTGGATCAATGAATCATTCACTGAAAACAACTTATGTGAAGTTGTGAGAGGAATTGCTGGAGATCTTGCTGAGGAGGTATGTTTCAAAATGTTATTCCTAACAGATGCTTTGTAGAACAGTTGACTTGTTTAATCATTCACTAGATTGACCTATTTATTCCTCTACTCTGTTATATATATTAACTTTATCTTTATGCATTGTGATTTGCTGATTGAGGGCAGGGTGTGCCTGGAGGTTTAATTAAGTGTTTCTTTTTCTGATCTTTATATATTAGTTATTATGTTGCAGAAATAAACTGCTTTTGATTTTATGTATCAATATCATTGTTTACAATCATTTGTATGTTTTTTTTACCTTATTGCATCCCTTATAAGCAATAGATTTGAGCACTAGTATGTTATGAACGACAAATAATCATTGCTAGTAGAAGGGGTCATTAAGTGATTGCGAAGACTGAGGTAAGGATTATGCTTGACGTGATCTGAAGCTTGGTCTGAACTTTTCTGGTTGTATGTCTATCGTCGTCGTGATCATCATCGTTGTTGTATGCTTCTTCTTCTTGTTTTTTGCTTGGTAGAATCTACTCACACTCCAGGGCATATGAATTGTGTTCTGACTGTAGCCATCACAGTATATTTATGGGGGCTGGAGGTGTCATTTGGCACTTTTTTAACTTCCAAGAAATGATTCACCTTTCTCATACCTTTACGCAGTTCTATAAAGTTCTTCCTTGGGTCGGTAGGCTTCAATACTCAACTTTTAGCAGCATGGATTGGTTGAATAAATCTCTAGCAGCTTTGTTTAGGATTTTTAATTAGTCACTAACACTGGCAAATGTTTGTTTGGTAGATGGTGAGAAGTTCAGCAAGGTATGTTGCCAGTGCATCGCATGTTCCTTTGTCATAATTGCTACTTAATAAATCATTTTATGCATGTGAAGGATTTGAGAGTGATTGCTGGAAATAGATTAGAGAATATCTTTCATGGTTACCTATTTGAGGTTTGTCTTTCTTACCAATGAAGACTTTAGGACCTGATATGGTTCATCTAAAGGCACTTTAAGAAATTTATCTTCTCTTTCCTATCTTTCATTAATGCTAACAGCTAATACTTAATTTGAGGGGGAATATTTGATCTATGGGCTCCGGCGTGGTTAAAATAGTAACCTACCTAAAATTGGTGAGAAAGTATTTAGGTCAAAACAAATCATATAGGAACGAATTGAAGAATTGTAAGATTTTATAGACTATTATTGGGATTTAACTTGGACAATTTGCTGATGATACTTCATAGGGATAAGTAAGAGAAGGACATTTCTCTCAGATGAACCTTACTATGTTTTGAAGCAATTTCAGGCTTAAATTTGAATTTTGCTAAGAGTGAACTGGTTCCAGTTGAGGAAATGCAGGCTGTGGTAGAGCTAACACATGTAGTTGGTTGTAAGGTCAGTAAATTTATTGCTTTACATTTTCTTCTTAGGCTCTGCCTCTTGGTCTGCGTTATGAGTAAATTTCCATGAGATGTGTTATTGGAGAAAGACAGAAAGAAGGTTGATGGGGATGGAAAGAAAATTGTACCTTTCTAAAGGAAATTATGAGTACTCTTTCCTGTCTACCAACCTTTTATGTCAATATTTACCATGCTTGTAAGTGTTACTAGAAGGCTTGAGAAATTACAAAGAGAAATTTTAAGTGGGTTTAGGAAATAAAGTACCTTTTTGTAAATTGGGAGACTGTTTGTTCCCCATTTAGGAAAGCTTGGTGTTTTTAACAGTTTTATTAAAAACGTTTATGGAAAAAAAAAAAATGCTATGAAGAGGGATCTTCTTTGCAAAATGGTGGTAGGGGCTGAATACAGGGAGTGTATTAGGGATCTTATTGCAGTTGCTTTGATGGTTTTTCTTCATTTTGGGATTTACTGGGTAATGCTAGAGTGGGTGGTGGGTTTATTGTGGTGTATGAAAAATCGTTTTCTAGTAGGCATGGAAGTAGCATTTTTTGGATTGATAAGTCTGTAACAAGGATCCAGATCCAACAATCTAAACTGTGATTCTGTTGGGATTTTTATTATCTAAGTTGATCCATAGGATCATAAAATTGTAGGATTTAAAGATCTAACTATGATCAGCAGAGTAAAAGCATAGTCCCTTCATATTTGACTAAAGGATACTCCCATCATCCTAGAAGCAATGTCCTATGCCATTTTTCATTCCGTCCCAAAATCTTTCTGAAAGTATATAGCATCTTTCTGTTATCCCTCATTTTGATCTAAAGCAAAGGGTTGCATTGTAGAATAATTAGAGCTGAATATTTACATGTCAAGTGCAGTTCCCTTTCAATGTGGAGATTTTTTGAAAAGAACTTCATGCTTAATTTAACATGTTAGCAGGCACATGTAAATACTATGGATGTTTTTGTTTACTTTTTGTTTTGGATAGTATTTAGTGAGTCATTACAAAAAGATTTTTTTTATGATCAATGGTGATATGTTATTAGACAACCTAATATATATATATATATATATATATATTGCCCTAAATTGGGATCTAGACTTTCTTCTCAAGCATGTTACAGCTATACATATTCATAGCTACACTTTTAGTGTCATCACCTTCTATAACAAGAATGGGTAATTCTCAATTCTGAATTTTCATTACTGGAGGTGAGCCATGTTGGTTCTACAAGCCCCCAAATAACAACTGCAAATGCCTTAAAAGTCTTGCTAAGGTTCTATGAGCTCATCCATGTTGAATGGTTGACCTTGAAAGTGTCAGCAGGATCACGAGCAAGTTAAGATTTATTTTATGTATGGTATTCTATGTCCTACTTGTTGAAATTGCAAAGTATCATGATTTCATTAGAATTTCAACCTTGTTATCAAATGTTACTACAGAACCTGGCTTAAGTTTGGTCTCTTAAGGAGGCAATCCTATATCTCACCAATATGTCTTCTCACCCAAAACTGAATTTTGCCTATGATACTAGTCTAAAATTGAACTTTGTGACTCTTAGGTGCTACTGATAGAAAATTTCACCAACAAGAAGGGAATGACCAGTCATTGTTATAGGATTGCATATCGATAGATGGAAAGTTCACTCGCAGATGACAAAATCAATGAGTTGCAGGTATTTCATTAAATAAGATTTTGCTGACTTTTCATTTTGTTGAGTATGTTTTTGGTGAAGATAATTATTCATTTCAAATTTGTTTCTTTAATTGTGGTATGCATTGGAATGTAAGAGAGCAGGTGCAGAGCAAGCTGAACGTTGTTCTTCGATGAGGGTTTCTGGTGCAGTTTGCTACTTATATCATGTAAAGTTCTCTATACTATATTGTTAATTTACAGTTTTTATTTTGTTTGCTGTGTTTTTAAGTTTTTATTTATTTATTTGATACACAGTTCAAAGCCAGTAAAGACAGAAAAGAACCCCCAAGATTGAAGGGGCCAGATAAAATTTCTAAACAATAAGTTGATCGAATAGTTGTGTCCTGTAGTATCTTTGATCTTTATGGTTCTATATGCTCTTTGATGAGTTTGATAGCAATCAAATATTCCAAGAAAAAGCACTAGTCCAAATTTTAGCACAGAAGATTTTGCATGACCTCTATAAACTTCAATGCAAGGTTACAAGTTTGTGTTAATGAACCAACACGGTAGTAGTAATTTCCTAACTTCTAACTGGATATGGGGTTTACTAATCCATAGCTCAGATCAGACTGATTTTAGGCTTGATATTATGAGTTATGGATTTCTGACTTTTGTTATTAAACAGGGTCTGATTACATTATGTCTCATGTGCCTCAATACATTTGAATCCGTACATTCCTGTTATTAGCTACCATGAAGATTTCACTTGTGATATTATGCCTTGGACAAGAGATACTATAAGAAATTGATTTAATAATTGGGGTTGACGTGATAATAATAGATGGAAATTTTGGTCATTATTGTGCTTCTCCTACTTTATAGGAGCTGGTATACTGTGTAGCCGATACATATATATTACTTTCCTCTCATATGGACTATGGAGTGAGTTACAGGTATCTTTTTTCTTGCTACAACGTTAATAGGGTTAAACTTGTTGCATAGAAGTTATTTTACACGGTTTTACCGGCATTCAAAAAAGCATCTGAAAGACACGATTTTAGTTGTACTAAATATTGGAGCCTTATTATAACAACTTGAAAGTTCAAGGAATGCTAGTGCAATTTACCCTGTTTGAAAAGACTACTAAATATTGGGATGCTATTACAATCAATTCCCGTGGATGAAACAAATATTGAAATATTCTTGCACTCAACTTCTATTAGTTTGAATCTTTATTAATTAACTAGAAGAAGTACTCGAGCTGCCCATAGAAGAGTGAATAGTTAAACTTAACTTACTCCTTTAGAAGAAATCTCAGGCACCACTGGTTCAAGAAGCCTTTTGCTATTTTCCAGTTTGGTCTACGCATAGGAACTTTTCAGACATCAACTAGGCCTTACAGCCCATTATAGAAGATAAAAAACTCATGCTGAAAATTTTTGTTGTTGGGTTTTTCTTTTTGTACCTTGAATGTAAAATTTCATTTCTCTCAATTTGTCATGGGACTCTTCTTGTACGGCTGGTGGCCTGTAGCACAGAAAGAGTAGAGTGCTCGGGCCCGACTATTCCTTTATTCTTAATTTATTTAATCCCAAAAAGAAAAAAAGAAAAATAATTGACAAGCAATCGCTGCTTGCAATAATTTGAGCTACAAGTTTCCTGGTATTCCTATGGTTGAAGAATGAAAGAATTGCTAAATGTTTCTTACACATTTATCGGTTTATGACTGGTTGAATTTTTCATTGATGTTCGAGTTAGATATTTAATTTTATTTAATGTGTTGAACTTTCCACTGAACTATTTAATTTAACAAGTTTGGATGACAAGTTTAATCTTTATTGTTGTTTTAATGACTAAGCAATAAAGATAGAGCTAACCCTACTTGCAAAAGTCATTTCGTGTTTGTATGGAATGGAACCACAGCTTAGTGAAAGCTATTTCTTGACTCATGAGTCATGGGTTCAATTGGATATATGAAGGTGTGTGGAACATCATACATGCATAGCACCCGCACCAAACTTGTCCATATTGTCAGTGAGCCTCTTTCCATGAAATAGGATCGTTTACCTTAAGGACTTGACTAGGGTCCAGACATCCATTGCACTACTGCACTGGACCCATTGTGATTGTGACATATGCCTACTTTTGACCATATGTCACCATTGCAATGGATCTAGTGCAATGAAGTAATTGGACTCAAGCTTTGATCACTTTTTGTTTATTTATTTTAGATTAGTTGATGGAAATGCTTTTACTCAGTAAGAATCCTAGACAACAAGGGCTAGGTTTTTTGGCTTTCGTCCATTTCAACTTGATTACACTAAAGGAGTATTGTAGCGAAATTTATTATCGAATTAACATAAATGGTTTTCAGTACTTCAAAAAAGATCAAAATTCATTTTGAAATATCATAAATGATTTCAAATATATTAAAAAAAATTATGTCTTTTATTTTGTTTAGATTTTTTTAATATAGAATAGATACAATTTTTAAAATACTAATTTAAATTTGAATTTTAGTATATTTGTTATTCTTGAATGATAAAATTTTTATTTTTCAAGTTTTTGTTCCCCAAAGACAAATTCCTACTTCCATCCCTAGTCCTTTCCATATTTTCCTTTATTTTTCATTATTGAATGAAAAAACATTTATGCTCACGTGAGACCCATGTGTTTCGTTTGGTAGAAAATGGTCAGGGCACTGATATAAGAGGCCTAAAAGTTATTGTACCAAATTGAAAAAAAATAATAATAATTATGGAGCCTTAATGACTTAGAGCATCTCATTGTATCTCTATTTTTAGCAGAGAAAATGCTACTGTTCACACTCCAACCGGTTCTCTAAACACATAGATTCTCCAAAAAAAATTTTGAAGTTGCTACAGTACTTCTCTTAATTTAGAACACTGTAACAACTCCAAATCAATTTTCCTACTTAAAAAATTATCCCAGCTACTATTATATTAATTCTTTCTCTCTCCTCTAGATTTCTTTTTTTTTTCTCATTCTCTCCGTTTCTCACATAATCCAAAAACAAAACACAAAACAAAATCCAACTCTTAAAATAAAGTTGAATCAGAACAAGCAAATATGAAAAAGAAAGAAAAAAAAAAAAAAAAAAAAAAAAAAAAAAAAAAAAAAGAACAAGCCGATCTGACCTAGCCTGGTGGTGGGGAGGACGACGAGCGGCGGTGGGGCGGCGGACGTGGTAGTGCTGCATGTGAATGCCTATCTCCACTAGCTTTGTCCTTTCGGTGGCCTTGATCTCCACCAGCGATGGGGCGGCGGACAAGCTTTCTTTCTTTCTCCCGATTTGACCCAACCTGGTGGTGGGGAGGACGACGAGCGGCAGTGGGGCGACGAACGTGGTAGTGCTGCATGTGAACACCGATCTCCACTGGTTTTGTCCTTTCGGCGGCCTCGATCTCCACCGACGATGGGGCGGCGGACGAACTTTCTTTCTTTTTCCTCTCTCTCTCTCTCTCTCTCTCTCTCTCTTTGATGTGAAGCAAATGTGAGATGCTGGAATTTTCTTGAGGAGAAAAAGAAAATAAAAGAAGGGGGGTTGGACACTTGTGTGGAGGAGAAAAACAAGAAAAAGAAGAAAGAAAAAAAAGAAAAGAAACGTGTGTGGATGAAAATGAAATGAAAGGAAGAAAAATAAAATAAAAAATAAAAAATTCTAATTGAAAAATACTAACACAATATTTTTACAATAAATTTTAAGTAACAAATTGTTATTAGTTAATATTGGCGAGTAAAAAAAAAAAATTCAGTGGTGGGTTCAAATTATAACTAGTAACAACTTTCCACATAAATTTTGTTGTAAAAGTATTGCGTAAAATGTTGTGAACATAACATTTTTCATTGAAAAATATAATTGTTAAAAAAAGAATAAATGATGATTAAAAAAAGAATAAACAATGAATGAAGAAATAATATTTAATTGAGATAGAGATAGAGAATGGGATAGAGAATCTGTTAGAAAGTGTATTTGAAAAAATGAGTAGATAAAAGTTAAATGTCACTGTTCATTCTCCAAACAGTACAAAAATTTGAAGAAGCTGCTGGAGATGCCCTTAATGTAACAACTTGAAAGTTCATGGGCTACTTTTTACAAGTTCCGATGGGTTGATTTTGTAAGACTGACAGCTTTTAGCATAGAAAAAGAATAGTGATTGAGCCCATCTAGTTCCCTTTCTTCTTGATTTATTTAATATATAAAAAAGAATGACAGTCACTCGCTGCATTAATATTAGCTACTGTGTTTAACCAAAAAAAAATATATATTAGCTACTGTGGTTGACAACTTTTCTTACACAGTATGATTGTACTAAGCCATTTAATTGGACTTATTGGATGAAAAGTTGTGTTTTCATTGATTCAAGTAAGAAAGCAATACCTTCTATCGGCTCTCCTCTAGGGTAGGAGTTCTCTCTCTCGTTGGTATACGAGTCTCTCTCCCTTAGGTTCTACTAAGGGTTTGATTTTTTACTTTGGTCTTAGCTTTTCTCGAGTTATGGCTGACGAAGTGATACACAGCCTAGAGAGCATGAAATTGACTACAGAAGAGGAGGAAGTCATATCTATATCTGACGAGGACAGGCAGGAAGAGATTGAAAGTTGTTCTCAGAGTTTGATTGGTAAGTTTCTCACCTGTAAACCGTTTAATAAGCGAGTTGCTCAAAACACTCTGAAGAGAGCGTGGGGTTTGGAGAATAAAGTCCAGGTAGTGGAGGTCGGAGCAAACCTCTTTCAATTCAAGTTTTAGACTAAATTTGATATGGAGAGGGTTTTGAGAGATGAGCCATGGACATTTGATAATTAGGTCCTATTGCTAGTCCGATGGCAATTTAGGATGACCGCTGCAATGTCAAGTTTGATTCAGCATCCTTTTGGGTGCAAATCTGGAGGGCCCCGTTTGATATGGTCTCTCCAAAAGTTGCAGAGGAAATAGGTAGCCGTTTAGGGACTGTTGAGGAAGTGGAGAAGAGGTCGAAACAGGATATCCCAGGCTTTTTTATGAGAGTTAAGGTAGCACTACCCTTATCCAAACCTATCCGTAGAGGGGCCTTTTTAGCAGGTTTGAGTGGGCAGAGGACCTGGGTAACGTTCAAGTATGAAAGACTTGCTCTGTTCTGTCATCACTACGGGTTGCTCAATCATGACCTCAAACATTGCGCACAATATTTCGCGGTTGCTAAGGGTAAGGGTAATGGGGATGTAGCTTGCCAATATGGGGAATGGATGAAAGCATCAGGAAGTCGTGTTCGTTCTCCAAGTCGTAGAGGTCAAGCATGAGATATGGATGATCATGGAGATGATGAAAGGAGAACCAACTAGCAACAGGTGAAAGATGTGGTAGGGACGGCGTATGGCGGCGGAAAGGGTGAGTCAGATAATAGAGCTGGAGTTGACAAGTGCATTAATGACAATAATAACAAGGGCATTAATGACGATAACGTAAACAAAGGGATTGCTCCAAAAATCTTGCTGGCGAATCCCGTGAAGCATGGAGAGCAGAGTACGGAAAGGGACGTTCTGGAGAAATGCACGTTGGATGAAGTGGTTGGGCCAAGTAGGGATGGGCTGAGGACATTGGATAGGCCCACGAATGAGAATGGAAGTAATAGGCCTCAGGAACTTGAAAAATAACGTACGTGGACTAGACTTACCCGCATGGATTATGGGCCTATGGAGACATTAAAAGAGGGTGTAAAACCAGTTCTGGGCAAACGATTACACCAAGCACAACAGCAGGTATGTCTTGATAGTATGAATGAGCAAGCAGGGAAGAGGGTTAAAACCGGGGATGTTACCCAATCAACTGAAGCGGCAGGGGTGTTGAAACACCCCTGCCGAGCACAATAAGGCTGTTAAGCTGGAACTGCCAAGGGCTTGGGAACTCTTGGACAGTTCGAAGCCTTCACGATATCGTGAGGGATCAAGCTCCCACTGTCTGTTTCCTAATGGAAACAAGACTTGATAGAGAAGGTTTTATGCACCATTATAGAGAATTAGCTTTTCCGAATAAATTTATTGTTAAAAAGCCCAACTTTGGTGAAGGGTTAGCATTGGTTTGGAAAGAAGAGGTTAGGCTGGAGGTGATTAGTTATACGGACAATCATGTCTTGGCAAAAGTAGTAGAGAATAATGGCTTTCAATGGTTTTTGTCTGGTTTTTATGGCTGGCCAGAAGCAAATCAAAAACACAAGTCTTGGGCTCTCTTAAGGCATCTCTCTTCGCTTGTAAATGGTCTGTGGTGCTGTGTTGGTGATTTTAACGCATTTCTACACTCTTCGGAAAAGCTAAGCAGCCACCCACCAGCGGTAAAACAGATGGAAGACTTTGGGGTTGCTCTGGAGGATTGTCGTTTGATTGATTTGGGTTTCCAAGGATATAAATTTACTTGGAACAACAAGAGGCTAGGTGCAGCAAACACTAGAGAAAGGCTTGATCGTGCGGTCGCGAATAGGGAGTGGCTTGATTATTTTTCAGCGAGCACTGTATCTCATAAATTTTCGCATGCATCTGATCATATGCCAATAATCTTACAGACTGGGATGGATAAAAAATTCCAAGGCAGAATTGCATGGAGCTTTAAGTTTGAAGAACGGTGGCTATTAGAGGAGGACTGTGGGAATGTGGTTGAAGAAGCATGGGGCCGTGTAGGATGTGGAGGTTCTCCAATGGCCAGAATCAGCACAAAAATAAACCAATGTGGGGCAAATTTATATGCATGGGGTTCGACTAGGACAAAGCCTGAGGTGGATGAAATTAAGAGGTTGAAGAAAGTGCTTGAAATATTACATGAAGGTGACCAAAATGAGGCAACCGGAGCTGAGTTTATGGTAGCCAGTAAACAACTTGATGATCTTCTGCTTGAGCAAGAACTTTATTGGGCACAACGTTCCCGTTTGTCTTGGTTAAAGTTCAGGGATAAAAACACAAAATTTTTCCACTCTAAGGCCTTGCAACAGCATCGTAGAAAATTTATACAAGGCATTAAAAATTCTAAAGGGGTGTGGGTCGATAAGATCGAGGACGTAGCAGAGGTGGCAATCCAGTATTTTGAGAATATGTTTTCTTCAGGGAGGTGTGACCAGCTAGAGGAATGCCTTAATGCAGTTAATCATAGGATTTCTTCGGATATGCTCAATATTTTGTCTAGTGAGTTTAGTGCTGATGAGGTGAAAACGGCGCTATTCCAGATGGGACCGACTAAAGCTCCTGGACCGGACGGTATGAATGCTTTCTTCTATCAGAAATTTTGGCATATTGTTGGTAATGATGTGACTAATGTTGTTTTGAATTTTCTTAATACTGGTATTTTGTTGCCTGAATTAAATTATACCCATATTGTCCTCATTCCTAAGGTGAAGTCTCCGGAAAAAATGTCAGTATTAGCCTATGTAATGTTATTTATAAAATAATCTCTAAAGTGCTGGCTAACAGGTTGAAGTTGATTTTACCCCAATTAATCTCCCCCACTTAGAGTGCTTTTGTGCCTGGCCGGTTAATAACTGATAATGTGCTTGTGGCCTATGAAACTTTGCATACTATGCATGGCCGGAAAAAGGGCAAAAAAGGAGCGCTTGCACTAAAGTTGGACATAAGCAAGGCGTATGACAGGGTTGAGTGGTCTTTTTTAAAGGGGATGATGATCAAGTTGGGCTTTCTGCAAGGGTGGATTGACCGGATTATGAGTTGTGTCACTATCGCCTCTTTCTCTGTCCGTCTCAATGGTAAGGCATATGGGAATTTCAGACCTACTAGGGGGCTTCGCCAAGGTGATCTGCTATCCCCTTATTTATTCCTGTTTTGTATTGAGGCCTTCACATCTCTGCTGGCCAGGGAGGAGGAGAATGGTCGGCTTCATGGTGTGTCCATTAGTCGGTATGCCCCTACTATCTTTCATTTGCTTTTTGCTGATGATTCTCTTTTGTTTTGCCAAAATAAGCAGGAGGAAGTGCAGGTGATCTCTGATGTTTTAGAGTTGTATGCTGTGGCCTCCGATCAATGTATTAACTTAGAAAAATCCTCTGTTTTCTTTAGTAGTAATACAACAAGCGTGCAAAGGGACTAGATAAAAAATGCATTGGGAGTGCAGGAAGTAGAGAAATTTGAATCCTATTTGGGCTTGCCCACGTTGATTGGCCGATCAAAATATCAAGCTTTCTCTTTCCTTAAAGAGAGGGTTTGGAAGAAGATTCAGGGGTGGAAGGGGAAGTTGCTATCTAAAGCAGGGAAGGAAGTCCTAATCAAAGCTATGGCCCAATCAATTCCTACATACACGATGGGAGTGTTTCAACTCCCAGTGAAACTTTGTAATGAATTAAATATGATTTGTGCTAGATTTTGGTGGGGTCAATGTGGGGATGATAAGAAGATTCATTGGAAGAGTTAGGAGTCCCTTGTCCAACCAAAGAAGGGGGGAGGTATGGGTTTCAGAGACATTCGAAGCTTCAATCTTGCTATGTTGGCAAAGCAAGGGTGGAGAATGTCGACCGATCACGATTCTCTTCTCTATCGTTGCTTTAAAGCCAAATACTTTCATCGGTGCACTTTTTTGGAGGCGGTTGATCACCCAAATAGCTCATATGTTTGGAAGAGCTTACTTGCTGCTCAGCCTATCTTGAGGAAAGGGTGTTGCTGGAGTGTGGGAACGGGTTCTTCCATTCGGATGTTATCTGACAAATGGCTGCCTGGCCATCCAACTAATAAAATTCTGGTCCCACTATATGAATTAGAGGAAGATTGGCATATGTCAGAGCTAATTGACTGGGCTACTTTCCAATGGAACCGTGCCTTCATTGACATGGCTTTTAGCAGGTATGATGCAGAGGCTATTTATCAGATCCCCCTAAGTAGGCGATGTGTACCAGACGTGCTGTTCTGGCTGCATAATAAAAATTGGAGGTACTCGGTGAGATCTAGTTATCATACAGCAAGGTGTCTATTGAATGAGTCAAGTCAGGTGGGTGAGGGGTCCAATCTGAGGCCTAGCAGCGAAGTTTGGGCGAGAGTCTGGAAGTTTCACATCCCAAATAAGATAAAAGTCTTTATGTGGTGCGCTTGTCATAATATTTTACCAACGCTTAAAAGACTAAGGTAGCGACGGATTATTGAGAATGAGCTGTGTCCCATATGCAAGCGAGCCCCTGAAATAATAATTCACGCACTGTGGAAGTGTGGAGCGGCCCAAGACGTGTGGGCTGAATGTTCACATCGTGTGCTGCAGAAAGGGCTGACTGTCCAAGATTCTGTGATTCGATTAGTTGAGGAGCTAATGCATAAACTGCTCGAGGATGCACTTGAATTTTTTCTGGTGCAAAGCTGGCTACTCTGGCATCGGCGCAACCGGGTAGTGCATGGTGGTTTTTTGTAGGAACCTGGTACATTGAATGAGCGAGCCCGCAGCCTCTTAGTAGAGTTCAAGGAGGCACAGACTCAACTAGCGATCCCTGTCCCTATTGGCCCATCATAGTCGTGGCAACCACTTGATGGTACGATGTATAAACTGAATTTTGATGCGGCGGTCTTCACAGATTCCTCAACTTCAGGTGTTGGTGTGATGATAAGGAATGCTGGCAGTTAGGTTATGGTAGTGATGTCATCAAAGGGTCACGTAGTCATGGACAATGAAGAGGCAGAGGTCTTGGCATGTTGACGAGCTTTGGAATTTGCGATAGAAGCTAGGTTTTCAGACTTAAACGTGGAAGGTGATAATTCAAATGTTATGAGGTCTATTGTTTCAACTCAGACAGACTGGTCTCGCCTGGGGAACCTCTATGATGATATTCGCTACTTGGCTGGAAGGTTGTGACTTGTGGAATTTCGGGCCATTAGACATGCTGCTAATGGGGTAGCCCATTCTTTAGCTCGATTTGCTAGACATCTTAGTGAGGAAATTGTTTGGTTGGAGGATGATCCTCCTCCGGATTTAGAAGCTTTGTATTTGGATTCGATTTCTATTTCTAATTGAATGAAGTTGGTTTTGCTTTCAAAAAAAAAAAAAAAAAAAGTAAGAAAGCAATAAAGATGAAACGACTTTTGCAATTAGTGTCATCTAGGGGATGACACTAACTACAAAATTCGTTTCCAAGTCTATATGGTATGAACTCGTAGCTTCGTGGAAGCTGTTGGTTGACTCATGAGTCATAAGTTTGGTTGACTCATGAGTCAAAAGTTATAACTTCAATTGAATATAAAAGTGCAAGGAATATCCTGCACAATACCTCTTGTCCATTACTAATTGAAGGAGCATCTTACCATTGAATAAGGTCTTTTACCCTATAACTTAGGGGGGGAATTCTTCTACCCTTAAATAGCTTTTTAAATAGTTAATGAATTATTTATTGCCAAGAGCCTTAAAGTTCAAAAGGTTGGCACTTCTTGAAATGTCTACAACATTTAGGGCTCAAATCTCTTGCACCCAATCCAAACAAATTGGTGTTTATTTTATGAACCTATAAATACGCATATTAGAGTACTGGCTCAAAGAGGCACTAACAATCGACCATACTTGAATGCTAGCATTACTTTACCTCTATGTTGAATGGCTTAGTTTGAATGCTAAGTTGCTAAGTTGGAATTCTACTCAACGATTAAAATCAATGGATACTTAATGAGAAAAAAAAAAAAACAAACTTATAGTTTCATATTTGTGACACATTAAACCCCACATTTTTAAAGTGGATATATTTTAAATCACACACTTTCATAAATAGGACACTTAAAACTACAGATTTTTTTTTCTTTTTTTTTTATGAAAAAAAAAAAGAAGACTATATAGTTAGAGGCGAGTGTGTTGTATGGTTTTATCATAAAATTATAGAATATATATTTTATAAAAGAAACAATAACCAAATAAATAATTATTATAATAACAATAGAAATAAATTGTATTGGTATAACAACTATCAAATATAAAATGAGAACACCACAAAAATATAAAATTATTGTCCAAATTTGGCTTTATATATATATATATGTGTGTGTGTGTGTGTGTGTGTGTGTGAAAGTATTTTATATTTAAAGTATCCCATTAAATTTGGAGTTTAATGTGTCCTAGGAATTAAACTACAGGATTGTTTTATATACTTTTCCCTTTCAATTCATGATGCTGTGTACATGAACATCGTTACAAGTTGTAATTTACTTTTCTTTTATTGTTTGAGCCGTGGTTTGTTGAATGGCCACGTCTCAAACTTCATGTCAATCAATTTGATTAGAAATTGAATTCTATAGAAACGAGTAAATCCAATAATTTTTGCACGTTATAATCAACACATTTTCAAGGTTATTTCACGGCAATAGCCCCCTCGCTGGTTAAAGCTTTTAGATGATATAATCATATTCTTAATCAGAAAACAATATTAGACTCTACTTTACTGGTCTCGTAAGTTAGAGCGTAGGCTAATATTGCATAGACTGCAAGTCCTCAATAACTAGTATTAGATTTGTTCAACTAAACAATCGTAGTAAACACTTTTATTGCCAAGGTCAACCTAGATTGCATTTGGATACTTGAATTTGGAATTAAGTTTAAACTTTAAAGTAATGGATTTGAAACACTATGATTCCAAATTTATAATTTATAAAATTTCTTGATTAGATACATTTTATACCTATGATCATTTGAAATTATAAAATTTAAAAACTATTCAAGTATGTCTTTAAGAATTTCTAAAATTCCATGGGTTTAGAAGTTATTTCAAATCCAAGGATTTCAATGTTTAAAATCCTTTGTAGATTTGTCAAATTCTAATTCTTGACATTTTAAAAACTATCCAATCAAGGTATTTGGATTTTAATTAGTCAAATCCAAATTTACAAGCCTAAATCTTGCTATCCAAACGTATCATTAATGTTTTTAAATGGAATTGGGAGTTTCAAATTGTGGCAGTGAAGGGTGAATTCTTTGTTGGTACAACAAGATTAAATGATAGTTTTAAAACTTGTCAAAATGAAAAAATCAAAGAAGATGACAGAGGATAATTGGTGGTTGTTGGGACTATGGTAGTCCTTCCATTAAGAAGGCAACATTGATAGTGATAGTGCTACTGGTACAGAGTGATCATTTTCTTTAGGGTAAATTACAATTTATCCCACAGATTAATCCACAAACTTTGCCACATTCAGCCCCCTAAGGCATGGATTAAAATGAAACTATTAGGATTTGGTTCAAATTTACAAATTTTGCATGTTTTAGA
Source organism: Quercus tomentella (assembly GCA_028535165.1). Taxonomy (NCBI): domain Eukaryota; kingdom Viridiplantae; phylum Streptophyta; class Magnoliopsida; order Fagales; family Fagaceae; genus Quercus; species Quercus tomentella. The sequence goes on from JAPQVY010000156.1 coordinate 82,872,999, forward strand.
CAAATAAATTAACCTTTTTATAAAAAATAAAAAGAAAAGAAAAGAAAAAGGACAAACATTTTAACCTCTAAGGTCTGACCCAATAAAACTTTAGTCCCGCAAGCAATATTAAAGTTTATATTAAAAGAAAATTATTGTTTGGAGTATTTTGAATAGAAGTTTGACGATTCTATTTTAGTCCAAATATTCGAGAGTTAAATGTAATAATTTAAAGCTTGCAACTTAAATTGTGATAGGACAAAATTACAAATGGTTAATCGTAATTTTCCCTTTTCTTTAATAGCAGCAATGGAGATTCATAGAGCACTATTATATTGTCATGGAAGTAAACTACTGCAAAACCTTAAGTTCATTTTATTTTATTAAGTGCAACATGTTTGATTCTTTAATTATATTTAAACACGTATTAAGAATTTTGTTGCTCAACTCACACTTTTTGATATTTCTAACAAAAACATCCCGAATTGAAATCCTCTTTCTCCTGTTATAATTGTTGGATTATAAAAAATAAAAAAAAAATAAAAAATGATATTCAAACAACACATAGTTGTATAGAGTCTATAGGCCAATGAAATGCTACAATTTTATCATTCCAAGGACAAGTAAATTCAATTTTACAATGTGTTTGAAAATTACTGAAAAATTTAACACATAATGAATTATTGTTAATTACTTTCACGCTAAAATTTTATAGACACTTCCTTGAAAGTTCTATGTACCATAATTGTGCTTCGTTTAGGTTGACGTCGACAGGTCATGTTGACGAGTACCTTTCAATGTATAACAAGTTCACAGAAGCTTCATCATTACTTGACTCATTAAATTCTATATTGTACTATAGAAGAAAAGTTTCGCAAAATAATTCTATAGCTGCGTCAAAACAATTGACTAATTCTCTGTTAAGGATCTAAAACATGATTTCCATTTCTTGATTACATTAGAAAATACTTATAGAATCATTAACAAAAATTTTCCATCTCTTGATTACATTAGGGAATAGAAGTAATAATAATGGCTTCATGTTCGCGTATGAGGTAGGGAGTATGGCTGTAGCAACTATCTAGTCAAAAACAATAAATCCAATCAGAGGATGAGCATATCCTTTTTCTTGACTTTGATTTTTCAATGGTCTCCCATTGATTTGCAGCCACAAAGCATCTCTATGAATATCGAGACGTCCCAAATTTCCAATAATCTAACTTGCTAGCTGCTCTCTCTCTCCCTCTCTCTCTCATAATGTTCAGAGAGAACCTTCCCTTACTTGGGCTTCTGGTCCTCCTATTTGCTCTCTTCCATGAAGCTTGTATTGCTAAGGGACAAAGCCAGAACTGCAGCTCTGCTTCCTGTGGAAATCTCCTTAACATCTGCTGCCCTTTCCGACTAAAAGGTGCTCCTCATCAGTGTTGGTGTGGTGCCGAATCTGCAGATGGCCTTGAACTTGATTGCGAGAATAACCGTACTTCTTTGTTGGTTGATTCTGTGAAATTCTATGTCCAGGAAATCGATTATGTTAATCAAACAATTCGACTAATGGATGCGAGTTTACACAAAAACACATGCTCCATTCCTCATCTGATCCCAAACATATATGATTCTTATTATAATATTTCTTCTTCTTCTTATTATTATATGAACCCTTCTTTTTCTGATTTTTATGATTCTTATTCTAATATTATGTATCTTTTGAATTGCTCCTTACAACTCAACTCGCCACTCTATGTTGATGTCTCTCATTGCATCGGTAACTCTTTTCCCGCACAAACACACTTCTTCTATGCGTATTTTGGTCGCCTTACGGCACTTGATCTTCCAAAGTTATGCAGTATAGAAGGTTCGGTTCCAACTCGATTTCCGAATGCAGCAGGCCTATCTGTTTTGGAGATTCAACAAGAATTGTTACGGGGCTATGAATTTTATTGGAGTTATGATTGTAATCATTGGAATTACAGTGGTGATCATTGGAATTACAGTGGTCATCATCCACAGAATAAGAAATTAAAATATAATTGGTAAGAACCCAAAAGATGCTCCATGAAGGTTTATTTTTATTTTTTATTTTTTAAAATTAAATGTCCTAAGAGAAAGGACAAATATGCTCAATTTATCTTCAATATATCATTATAACTTACTCTCTTTTTTGACTTATATATCTTACCAGGTTTCGGGATTCTATTTTTCCATTCATTCAGAAACTATATGGTGTTTTTCGCAACAGCCTCTTGTTCCAAGGTACGCCTTTCCGAGTTCATTAGCGTGCTTTGTATTAAACTTATGCCTCTCGGGATTCTATTTTTCCATTCATTCAATGAACTAAATTTACTCTTTTCGGCTTCATGTTGTGATCTGTTTTCTTGTGAACTAAATTACATAGGTGCGATTGCTTTTTGACATGTTGGTTTGGATGACTAATAATAAACAATAGGTTATGCTAACAGGCCCTCTCAGGGCAATGGTTAACAATTCATTTTTAAAAAGTTTTGACACCACTTTTATGGGAAGAATAATTTTACAATCACAAACTATTTTACAACATTTTTACAAAATGTTGATGTGGTTAACCTCTTATTGGTTTTCATCTAGGCCCACAATTAATATCACTTTTTTTATTTACCAATAATCACTCATCATATCAGCAGTTTGTAAATTTTTTTGTAAAATAGTTTGTATTTCTAGCATTATTCTTTATGGGAAATAGAAAAAATTGTCAAAACATTAATTGCTTCCTTTTTTTTCTCATAAAAACTTTCTTTAAATAGATTGTTAACTATTGCCCTAAAGGTATCTGTTAGCATTTTCCTTAAAAAAAAAAATGCCTAATACTAAACTAATTATCTTATATCAAGTATAAAAATAATTACAATATATTTTCACCAAATTTTTATTTGTTTGTTTTTTTATTTATTTAGTATAGGATAATATATTGAGTTGTTTTGATTTATCAGAAATTAATAAATTGCAATTTAGGAATTGATTTCCTCATATTTACTGTTTTATACCTTTGTCTTCTGTAGGTGTATTTATCCTAGGAAGAGCTCAACTAGGAATTGTATGCTTAATTGCATTTTTGATATACAAATTTGGCCCAGGAAACACGTTCATGGACGATGCCATTGAAATATTCCTGCAGAGTCACAATTTAATGCCTATAAGGTACTCCTACTCTCAAATAAAGAGCATGACCAATGGTTTTAAGGATAAATTAGGTCAAGGAGGTTATGGCACAGTCTTCAAAGGAAAGCTTCAAAGTGGCTATCCAGTAGCGATAAAATTGCTGAGCAAGTCAAAAGCCAACGGGCAAGATTTCATGAATGAAGTTGCTACAATTGGAAGGATACATCATATTAACGTGGTGCAACTAATTGGATTTTGTGTGGAAGGTTCTAAACAAGCTCTTGTATATGAGTTCATGCCAAATGGATCTCTAGATAAGTTCATTTTCCCAAATAGAGAAAATAGTACCATCTTGACTTGGGATAGAATCTATGAGATTGCAGTTGGAGTAGCTCAAGGAATTGAATATTTACATCAAGGTTGTGACATGCAAATTCTACACTTTGATATAAAGCCACATAATATTCTCCTTGATGAAAACTTCATTCCAAAAGTTTCAGATTTTGGCCTTGCAAAATTGTATTCGGTAGTTGACAGCATTGTATCTCTCACTGCTGTACGAGGAACATTAGGATATATAGCTCCAGAATTGTTCTACAAAAGCATTGGGGGCATATCATATAAAGCTGATGTTTATAGCTTTGGAATGTTGTTGATGGAAATGGTGGGGAGAAGGAAAAATTTGAATGCATCCGTGGAGCATTTAAGTCAGATATACTTCCCTTCTTGGATATATGACAAACTCGATCAAGGTGAGGACCTTGAGGTGTTAAATGCCACAGAGAGCGAGAAGAAAACATTAAAGAAGATGATCATAGTTGCATTTTGGTGCATTCAGATGAAGCCTATTAATCGTCCTTCCATGAGCAAAGTCTTGGAGATGCTCGAAGGCCCAATAGAGCTCTTGCAAATGCCTCCCAAACCTTTCTTTGGTCCTGAGGAGATGTCAATTGAGGACCACACTAGTAATAATTCTGCAGGGATACCTACTAGTGATTCGGATAGTATTGTCACCTTAGACAAAATGTAATTAAATTGTCAATAATTTTACTTTACATCATTTAATAACTCCATTTGTTTTATAGGTAACTTTTTAAACAACTATATACCATGTAAAACCTATTAATAAAATAAGGCCAAATTTAAAGAGATCACTTTTAATCCCTAAATAAACTTAAAGGGTTCCATTTAAGTTTCAATGGAGTGACGATGTGCTAATTTTTAGTTTGGCCACATTATCTAATAGACTAAAAGTGATCACTTTAAACTTCAAAGATTAAAATAGCTTATGGGTAAAATTTAGGGACTAAGAATGTATTTACATTATAAATCAACTAATTCAAAAGGGTTAAAGATGCTCAAAGCTACAACTGCTAAACTTAAATAAATCAATTTCACACTTTGTTATCATGGGTAGCATACTAGCATACACAAAAATAAATGGTTTAAGAACATGTTGTAAGAAATTGAAAAACCACAAAAGAAGTTAAAACTTAACCATGATTGTTAAAGTTCCTAGAAGAGAAACCCCAAATTTTAGCGAGAGTTCTTCTAGTCTATAACCTATGCATTTGAAACCCTTTGATGGAACAAAAACTTATTCAAAGAACTAAGCTAGAGACACTCTGGTGGGTTCTAGTTAGCTCAACTGGTAAAGTCTCTGATGGTTTTATAAGAGATTTGGGATTCAATCCCCACCTACACCAAAAAACTTATTGGTCTCTTGGTCTGATGATAAAGAGTTATCATCAGGAGCGGACATCATAGGTTGGAACTCTCTCTCAAAAAAAAAAAAAAAAAAAAAAAAAAAAAAAAAAAAAAAAAAAACTAGAGACACTCTTTTAACGTTAATCTTTATAAACTCCTTCCATCAAGGAGTTTATTATTAACAATGATTTTTAAGTAACTGGTTACCTTATACATATTCATCATTAGACTCCTAAAAGGATGAATATTTATCTATCACTTATATTATTAAATATATATATTAAAATAAATCTAAATACATAAAATTAATAATTGGGATAATTTCTTGTTACATTAAATTTCCTAATGGAGATAAACTTGCATTCTCCCACTAAGCTCACATAGCATTTAAATAACTTAATGGGCAATGTGGGTTCTAGTTATCTTAATTGGTAAAATCTCTAATGGTTGAATAAGAGATTTGGGGTTCAATCCCCGCCATAGGTTAAAACTCTCTCTAAACAAAAAAACTTAATGGGCAATTGTAACTATGATATGACTATTGTACACATTACCCATGGCATCTAGTTATGAAATGCTCTCACTAAAATAAAGAATTCAATACATAATTACTCAAATAAAAAATCCAATACATGAATTATGACAATTATGCCCTTGATTATAACAAGTACCTCCTTCCTTTTTTACAATATTCTCTGCATGAGAACTTTATGAGAGCACTAGCATTAGTTGTGCTAGGCCAAATGCTATTTTAACACACAAAAACCTATTTTATTTATTGTAACACACAATTTTACAATACATCCTACGTCACATCTTCTATTTTAAGATTCAAAACATTAAAATAATATAACCAATCCATTAAAAAATATAAACAACCCAACAAAAATATTCATTTCTTTATTTCACTCTTTCTCTCTCTACGTCCAAAGCCTTGCCCCTATCTCTCTCTTCCCCTTCGTCTCACTCTCTCTCACGCTCCCAAAAAAAATAAAAAAATAAACTCCACCACTGCCCAAATCTGCAACTCACCATCAATTGCAAGAATAAAATAAAATAAAATAAAAAGAAGATCAAACCCAACCGCCTGATGAAAAAGAAGAAGAGAAGAGAAGAGAGAGAGAGAGAGATACTGAGAGAGACATTATGGCATGAGAGTAGGAGAAGAATATTTTATTATTAGGAGAGAGAAAGAGAATAAAAAAAGACCAAAATTTTTTAGCATTGGCTGACGTATCCTTCTACTAATAGAAGGGTATTGTAGCTCATGCCAAATTGTTTTGGCATTTAAAACGTCTGATGAAGTATTATTTTTGGTGTTTGGTGTTTTAAATGCTACAAATTTAGTATTTGGCACACTTAATGCTAGTGCTCTAAGCTATTAATTTGTTAAGAACGAATTACCCAAAATTCATTAGGTTCCTCCTTTATACATGTTAGAATATGAAATACATGAAACAATATCACAAATATCAGTCACAATTTCAAGATATTTTTTGGCCATGCATATCATTGCAGCCAAAATAGAGAGGGAACTAAAAGATTCACAAAGGAGTCCTATCCAAGTATTTTCATAAACACTTCTTGAGCAATAAGGTTTATTCAAGAGTTTTGTAACTCAATTGGTTGGCATATCTTGGTATTTTCAAAACATCCAATGTTCAAATCTCCCCTCCCCCATTGTAACTATTGACATCTCAACCAAAAAAAAAAAGGTCATTCAAATCCCATTCTTGTCAATAATTTTGATGCAATAAAGTACACAAGTTTTCCAAGTCATTAAAGGGAGCATTCTCAACCCAGGCTAATGGGAAGACTTGGCCAAAAATAGCCAAGCATATATGTGAGAGACCGTGCTCCTAGCTCAAACCTAAAGGAATTATGTTTGGCCATGTCCCATGTGAACGGGGTAGAGTCATGTTAATTGCATCTCAAAAGACGGAGGAGAGGATCCTACTGTTATTATTCTCCCTTCTAGGTCAAAGGTTTTATAATGTATTTGCCACTTATTTTAATAGAAAAAATAAGAAACTAAATTGAAAAGTACATCATTCTTATCGTTAGGGTCATAATTTTATGTAATTGGCAAATCCTTTGACAAAATACCCTTTACTTGTAATTGGGTAGATCTAAGTTAGGTTTAATACATCAAGAAATATGTTGTTCAAGCATATCAAGTGTTCGTGAAAGTTCATTTAGACCCTTTAAACAAATTTTTTAACCTAATAAATTAACCAAGTGATTACTTAGATTAATTGTTCAGATATAGGTTAAACACAAATATATCATATCATGCAAAGATGCGGAAAAGTAAATAACACCTCGATATGATGACCTAGGAAAACTAATGAAACGAGCCGTTTCAAGGTAAAAACCTGGAGAGGATTTAACCTAGCTATCCTCAAGGTAAACCAAATCCACTAAAAGAGAATTGAAGCTTTTACAAAAGATTTAACCCTAAACCTAATGCTACCTCCAGTAGTAACTTACTGATACAACTACGTGCAAGTTTTGAATCCACGAACTCCTTCTCTTCTTGGATTAACAGCAACATAAGCCACCTTGCTTGTGACTTTGAGACTCTACTTAAAGGTTTCAGATCACCCTCAGTAATGATCTTTATGTAGCAACTAAGTTCTACTGATGCTTGATTTTAGTTTTGGCTCAGGTAGATTCTTGTGTAATTAGAAGGTATAGAACCTCTCAAATCTCACAAAGAGTAACACACAAGTCTTCTTCGACACACCTAAAATGTGGCTAGGGTTTTTCTTTTAAATGTAGAGAAGTTTAAGTGAAACCCTAAATGTTTTGGCTTGAGCCTGTTTAAAATTCTGCAGAAAAACTATGCTTGCGATTTTCAATCTGTCGAGCCTAATTCTTGATCGGCCGAGAAAGGCAGAACCTCACTTTTCTTTTCTGCAATCATCTAGACTTCAAAACTTGAAACACCCTTATTTAATCATTGCCTAAACACCTAGACTAGACTTGTTTTGATCTCAGTTTGCCAACACAATACAATAATGATTCTAAATATTTAGTTCTTAAATCTTTAGAACCTAACAATCTCCCCCTTTGGCAATCCGTGACAAAACATACATACAATATGTAATGCTTAAATCAAATACCAGATCAAATACAAATTGTTGCCCTAATACAAATCTTACACAACTACTAACTATTAGTTGCTTGAGTAGACAGCAGCTGTAGAAAGACTTAACCTATAAATTTTTGAAATACTGAAAACAAACCATAAACACGTGTGGAAAATACAGTATAACCAACTAAATCAAAATCTAAATTTTTTATTCACAAAACATATAAGAAGATAATGAATACATCAAAATGAATAACCTCATCATCATCAACTATCATAATCAAAAATCACATCACATCAATGTTTGTGAACCAAAAAATAAAATAGTCAAATAAACACAAAGAAACTATCCAAATATCAAATACATGTAAATACATCAAAACTTAAAACTCCCCCTAAACACCATAAGTCAATCTCCCCCATGTACATAAGTCCTAAATCTACTCCCTATTTTTGTTACATATTGCCAAAAGCAAAATCAGTCCTCAAAGGGTGGAGGTGGAAAAGAACTCCTGTAATCCGTAAAATCAGCTCATCAAGTAACTGTCCATAAGTAGCCTAAGTAGTCATGATAGACTGCATCATAGCACAGCGTGAAAGTGGAGGAGCAACAGTAGGATCAACATCCTCAGCACCACCAATAGGATCCACAATTGCAGTTGGATCCACAAAAGTCTCCTCAATGGCAGGCATAGCTCCAGAGGAAGTAGCAGCATCTCCTCGTGGTCTTTTAGAAGCCCTAGTGCCTGGCTCAACACTCTTCATTTGTACATGTCTCTGTCTAAGATAGGTGGCTCCTATAGGGGTAGTAATGTGTACTAACTCTAGGGGAGGAAAATCTAACAAACCTAAGAACCTCAAAATCCTAAAAATAAACATAGAGAAGAACAACTTTTGACTCTTATCCTTACTCCTAGAGATATCAACAATGGTTTGTATAAACATAGACGGAAAACACATAGACCCATCAGTAATGAAAGCATAAAGAAAAGCACATCGCTCAATGGGAACAATATGAACATGAGAAATGGGATAGATGTTATGACATGTGATCCTTAAGTATAAAGAGTTAAGCTTAGTGAACTCACCAGAATTGATTCTTGGTTCAGAACCCCAAGAAACAGGACAACCACATAGAAGAGACATCATATCATCTATAAAAGGAAACTCAGTGTATGGATAAGTGGGAAATTTAATTAAAGGCACTCCTAAAGCCTCAGAAATAGTTTTTTTCACGATGGTAAACTCATGACCACAAATCCAAAAAGTCAAGTAATGACCACCTGTGACCTCAGAATAAATAGAAAGATTAGAGTAAAACTCTCTAATCAAGGCAGCAGGAGGAGGATCAGACACCTCACACAAGGAAACCCAATTCCTAGACATGAAGTTCCTACGTATAGAAGGATCTAGCTCACACAAAACTATATCCCTCTCACCCCAAATAGACCTATATTTCGTCAAGGTCTCATGTGTTTCCTCACACTTAGCGATAGAAACCTATCTCTATCTCCTAGGGCTGAACTAGAAGATGAAGATCCAGGGTTCCTATTGGCTCTAGCTTTGAATTTCTGACCAAGTTTAGGAGCCATGACTAGGAAAAAAGAAGGGAAAAACAACAAAAACCAAGGGCAGACTTCATAAGAATGATTAGAGACAAGATAACATGCAATTTGAAAACTATATGTTGCATGACAGTTAAACTTATATGATGCATGATCTAATGCCCTTAAACAGTCCAAAATCATCACAATTTGAAAATTTGACAAAGGAAATTTCAAGAATTTTAGAAAATCCCCAATTTGAAAACCAACCAATTCTCAAAAATCCTTATATTCACAAATTGAACACATTAACAAGTAAACTACCAGTTATAATAACTCAATTTATCAATATCAGAAGTCAATTTCACTCAATTTTGCCCAATTTCACAAAATCCCCAATTTCTCAAGAACTTAGAACCCTAATTTCAATATTTTCAAATAAATTCAAAAAATTTTAAATTAAACATGTGAATCATGTTTAAATGATGCATGAACAAAAAACCAAGGTTCAAAATTGATCAAAAACCCTATAACCTATTTTCATCAAAACCCCCAAAATTTCTAATGTGAGAAAATCCCTAAAAAATTCATGGAAAATGCATGTAATTATGTAAAAAGATGAAAAAGGAAGGTTAAAATAGTCTTACCTTATATAGATGAAGAAAACCTTGGAAGCTTTGACCACGAAAATGACAAAAAAAAAAAAAAAAAATTGAGAAGAGGGATCGAGAGAGGAATCAAAGAGATAGACAAAAAGAACTTTTGAAAATGTCAGATCTAATTCCCTTTTGTTTTTAAAATCTGAGATTCGATCGGTCGGGAGGAATCGAAAATCACATGAAAACAAGCTCGATTGATTGAAAGGAATCGGGCAGGAATCAAGAGAACCCGAGACTTTTAAAAGAAAAAGCCATTTTTCTCCTTCACATTTCAATTGATCGAAAAACAGATTCGATCAGTCGAATTTCAAAGAAACAGAAATTTTGAAAAAAAATTTCTGCAGAATCATTTGGAAAACTATTTTTATGATATGGCATGAATGTTCATGACTTCAAATGATCTTCAAAACCAAATTTGTCAAAGAGAAATTCAACTTTAACAAATTTCCTCACTCTTATCTTTCTCACAACCAAAAATGCATTAAACACTTCAAGAAATTTAATTATAGTAGGCCACAAAACATAACACACAATCACGTGTACAGTGTTTAACAAAGATTTACTTGTGGTGTGTGCAACTAGCAAGTGCATGAGATACTCACAAGGTGACATGTAAACAGGGAATAAACACACTTTCTACATTATCCATCACATAAGTTTGAAAGTGACTATCACCTAAAAAGTTACATCATATAACTCCCACATCTGTTCGTTTAGACCCCTTAAACAGATTGTTTAACCTAAGATATTAACCAAGTGATTACTTAAATTAATTGTTTAGATCTAGGTTAAACACAAATATATCATATCATGCAAAGATGTGGAAAAGTAAATAACACCACGATATGATAACCTAGGAAAACTAATGAAACGAACCTTTTCAAGGTAAAAACCTAGAGAGGATTTAACCTAGCAATCTTCAAGATAAACTAAATCCACTATAAGAGAATTGAAGTTTTTACTAAAGATTTGACCCTAAATCTAATGCTACCTCCAGTAGTAACTTACTGACACGACCATGTGCAAGTTTCGAATCCACGGACTCCTTCTCTTCTTGGATTAATAGCAACACAAGCTGCCTTGCTTGTGACTTTGAGACTCCACTCAAAGGTTTCAGATCACCCTCAGTAATGATCTTTATGCAACAACTAAGTTCTACCAATGCTTGGTTGTAGTTTTGGCTCCAGTAGATTCTTGTGTAGTTAGAAGGTACAGAACCTCTCAAATCTTACAAAAGTAACACATAAGTCTTCTTCGGCACCCTTAAAACATGGCTAGGGTTTTTCTCTTATATGTAGAGAAGTTTAAGTGAAACCCTAAACATTTTCGTGGGCTTGGGCCTGTTTAAAATTCTACAGAAAAACTATGCCTGCGATTTTCGATCGGTCAAGCCTAATTCTCGATTGGTCGAGAAAGGTAAAACCTCACTTTTCTTTTCTGCAATCAACTGGAATTCAAAAGTTGAAACACCCTTATTTAAGCATTGCCTAAACACCTAGACTAGACTTGTTTTGATCTCAGTTTGCCAACACAATACAATAATGATTCTAAATATTTAATTCTTAAATCTTTAGAACCTAATAGTTCATATTAAAGACATGAAAATTGATCCAAGAAACAAGTGAAGAAAAGCTGTTTCATTAAGTCTCGACAGATACTGCTATCGAGACTAAATAAGAAGCTCAATAAAAGCTCAATCTATCGAGAATTACGATTTTCAATTTTCCAGATTTAAAAATTGACCCTAGCTTTTGTATTTGTTTAGGGTTTCTTTTTTCACAACCCTAGACATATATAAGGCTTATTTTAAGAGCCGTCACATATGAATACAAAGACAAAGAGATTATTTTTCTCTGTGAGAAACTACTGCGTTTGTACACCATAAGGTTTTGTAACCAAGTGCTTCTTGATCTTCATTGTTGATGGAGTGAAGAACTTTGCAACCAACAACATCTGTTCAAGTTGCTGGAGTTAGTCACATACTAGGATTCGTGCAAAGGGTTAGCCACAGATTGGAGATTTGTGCATCTAGGGAAAGAAGGCTACTACAAGATCAAGTTCAATTGGGTATTGAAGCACAGGTTCAACTATAGGTTGGTATTTTGGGATAGGCCAGGGTAATGGTAAGATTCTTTATACTTGTAACTACTTAATTGTTGATTAGTATATTTTTAGGAGTAGTGACCTTAAAATCATCCGGTGAAATTTTTGCCTTGTGAAAGGTTTTCCCCATTTGTCAACAAATCATCGTGTCAATTTAATTTCCGCTGTATTTAGTTTAATTGGTGATTTGTGGGTGCCTTCACAATTTGCATGCAATTTAACCTAATTAATCAACTTGGGTAATTGAATTAATTAACCGGGATCAAGTTATCTTTGCCCAACACTTATTAATGAATTGAAAAATATACATCTTTTGAAAATAACCCAAAATTACATCGCTTTGGTTCTAGATACAATCTAAAGCAAAATACAATATTTTGATTCCTAGTTACAATATAAAAATAGCATACTACAAGGGAAAAGTCTAATCTACCAACTCTTAATCTAAGTTCAGAGGCTAACCTACAAGATTGGAGAGGTGTTAGGCACCCAACTTGCTTGGTAATACCAGCCTTTTAGACTGTGGTGGCCAATGATAATATCACATCATTCAAACAGTTTATATCATCCAAGAACAAGTGATTAAAGAGTGAAACAAACAATGATAAGGATCATGACATCCTATTCTAGGCATGCAAATAGTTGAAATTGAAAGAAATGGTGAATGTGTAAAAAAAGGAGATCTGGATAAGAATTAAGCTAAATTTTCATATCTGAACATGCTTCAATATTTTGACCATATCTCACTACTCAAAATTTGGATTAAGGAGAAATTTTGACAGCTAAAGTAAACTTCAATTCCCTACAACATTTTCAGAAATAGCCTAGTCCGAATTTTGATGTTTAATTCACCAAAAATGTCCTGCAATGTGAGTCTGAAAACTGCTACTTGATTAGCATGTACTTGATTAGCAAGTTTTTGAAGTGTTTTCCAAGTTTAAAATTGTATTTGGACAAATTGTTAATGTATTTTCATAATAAAGAATATTCCAAAGTTATAATTAGGATTTTTTTAAAATAATTATCTTGAAGATAATTACTTTAAAATCATATTATCTAACAGTCTTTAAATCTTATCAACTTATTTGTTTTAATCCCATGTAACCAATTATTTTTTAAGAAAAATACTTAACCAATCACAAAAAATCATTTAATTAATTTCAATTAACAACCAATCAAAATTAATTTCAATAAATCATACGTGATAGGCTTCACCCAAATGAATGCATGCAGACTGTTAAAACTTAATGGGTTGTTTGAATTTAAGAGTTTCCATTACTCTTAACTCTATTTCCCTCACTCATCACTTAAAAATGGTGGGTCTAATGGAGGCAAGGCTTGTTTGGATGGGTTTTCTAAATTTGTTTCCATCACTCAATTCTCACCGAAGTGAGTAATGAGTTACAAAAACTGAAAACAAGTTTTAGGTGTTTTTGAGTTATGGAAATAGAGTTATGATGGCACTTTCGTAATTTCACTCAACTAATAGGCCCCATGTTTTATGTGTTGTCAAATCCATGCCAGCCCATTCCCTAATAGCACTCTTCTCTCTCATTACCAGGCTTTTTTTTTTGCTTTGTTTTTTTATTTTCTTTGCTCTTCTTCTTCCTAAGCCACTCATCATAACTTCGTCTCTTTGTTTTTTCTTTCCTTTTCACCACTTCGTCTTCTTCCTTTTTTTTTTACTCTCTCTTTTCTTTCCTTTTCAAGATGGGTCTAGGCTTGGTTTCTCTTTTTTTTTCCCCCTCTTTTCTTTCCTTTTCATATTAGGTTTCTGGGTTTGGTTTCTATTCTTTTTTTTCCCCCTCTTTTCTTTCCTTTTCACATTAGGTTTCTAGGTTTGGTTTCTGTTTTCTAAGTTTCTTATGTGGATGTTTGGCCGGGTAGCTTTATTCCCAAAATCTAGAAGTGCAAATATGTTTGGTATGTTAAACTCGAACCATTGTTTGTCAATTTTTTGCACAAGAAAGGTGGGAATCGATTGGTTTGAACTGTATAAAATATATGGCAATTTGAGGAAATGTTTTACAAATTGAAAAAATAGATTTTAAAAAATATGAACATATGAGTGTTTAATGCCATTTATATTTGGATCATCCATGGCACACAAAAAAATGGGGTGAAAAAAAATTAGATGGATGCAGGGAATAAAAGAGGTGAAATGGGTCTAGGGTTCTTCCATCACGCCGATAGCCTAACTGTGAGCGAACACAATGCTCAGTCAATGGGTCCCACATAAAGGTGAGTATTTTGAGTTTTTAGAATGAAAACTCTAACCGGGTTGTAGTGCCAAACATGCCAGGAGTGTAACTTAGGGATTTTTAAGTGATAAGTGATGAGTTATTGAGTGATGAGTGGGAGATTCTAGCCTTTTGCCCCTATTTTGTAAAAAATTTGGCAATATGCCCCTGTTTCCAAACTATTTGGGTCCATGCCCCTGTTTTGAAACTCGATTTTCTCTAAATCGAGTTCAGCCCTATAGTGGCGTTTTAAGGAGCCCTATAGCAACGTTTTAAGGACATATAGCGACGTTTTGAAACTCGATTTTCTCTAAATCGAGTTCCATTCAAGTTTTTTTTTTTTTTTTTACCTAAAGCGACATTTTAAGGACCTATAGCGACGCTGAACTCGATTTTGAGTAAATCGAGTTTCAAAATAGAGGCATAGACCTAAATAGTTTCAAAATAGGGGCATATTACCAATTTTTTTACAAAATAGGGCCAAAATGCTAGAATTTCCGTGATGAGTGATGGTATTTAAGTGATAAGTGATGAGTGATAGTGTTTCCACCATCCAATAAGGCTTAAGCTTGCGATATCTTTCGATCCAACCGTCTGATTTGGAAACCGAACGTATCATTGTGATCGTTGAAGCCTTAAGATCATTTTCATGATATGTGATGAATGAATTAGTGACTAAATGCAACCATGATTTTTTGGGGTACATAAAATGACCATTTTGCCTTCTTCCAAGGTTAAATGATGGATGCGAAATGAGGTGTTTACAATATTAATTTATATTTACTTCTTTATATTGAACAAAAGAGGACTATGATTGTTAATTTATATGATCTCTTATAATTTCTTCTCCTTCCCCTTTAATGTTTAAAGAGAGTGTTATCTATTCCGCTCCCCCTACTTAATTTTTAATACATCCAAATAAGGGGAAGGGTTCATCATTACCCGTGTCTCTCTCCTTGCCCTCTTACCATCCACTCTCATTTTCCTACAAACTTCCAATTCGAATAGGATCCTCTCCATTTTAAGTCCCTTTTATTTCATCTATTTCTTCATTAAGATATAATTTTTAGATCTAACTGCCTATAAACTACAACGTCATTTGAAATTTTAAATAATGTGCTAGTAAGTATACTTAGATTTGTAAAATTTAATATGAACCATGATATAAATCCATTTAAAAAGGATATAATTGACTAATACTGCGTTTAAACTAGGAATATATTATGGAAAATGTTTCTCTCTAAATTATTTTGGAGATGTCCAATATTTTTTGATTGGATGTGATTTTGAAAATCTAATCATTGAACTGCACGATATCCTTCATGCTTACAAAATTTTACGAAGATTAAAGATCAAAAGCTATGTCATCAAAGACATGTTTAACTTTCAGGTTTTTGTGGTAAAAAATTATGCATAAGAAAAAAGTTATTGATCAAATACTAAATAACATTAGATTTGAATGAAATTTGAAGAGCTTATTAAGAACATTAAGAACATACAATCCAATGATTAGATTTTCAAAATTCGTATTCGATTAAAAGATATCGGAGGAGTTTGAAGGAAGCCTTGTCCATATATTATTAAATCACACTTTAAAAATGTACATATTAAACTTAAATATATTAGTCTATGGTAAGTAGTAAAACAAGAACAATATATATTCTCATAAATAAAAACAATATAAATTACAATGGGCCCACTTGAGCTTTGGCCTGAGGAGAATGTAATCTAACAGTCTAACAAAAACCATTTACTTATTAATTATATATTGTGCTTTCATTCTGTATTAGGTAGAAAAATTCAGATACTGTGCATGCTTTCTAGAGTGTGGCTGCATATTGTTTTCATTCTGATTCAGAAATAACACTTA
Organism: Quercus tomentella; assembly: GCA_028535165.1. NCBI lineage: Eukaryota > Viridiplantae > Streptophyta > Magnoliopsida > Fagales > Fagaceae > Quercus > Quercus tomentella. Next base: position 82,889,327 of record JAPQVY010000156.1, read on the forward strand.
GTGTTATATGAGAGCGTCTACCAGGCACAATTAAACTTTGATTCATTGAATGTGTGGACTCGAAAGGATTTGGTGGAATTTTCAGATCATCACCCTCTCCTTCTAACATTTGAACCACGACTTTCATAGAAGGGCGATTAACAGGATACCACTGGATACACCAAAGTCCGACAATAGCAAGTTTCTTTGCTATCTTGGCATGTCTCTCTTCTTCAAGTTGAATTCCTAGGTCTTCTCCTTGATCCAATTGATTGTGAATCCATTCTGGAAGGTATACTTGACTTGTGTTCTCCACTGCAGTATCAATATTCTTTCTCCCCGCAACAATTTCTAATAGTAACATTCCAAAACTAAATACATCTGATTTATGTGACACGGTCCCAAAATTCCTAGATAAAACCTCAGGTGCAATATAGCCCATTGTTCCCCTTGCAGCAGTCATAGAAACCACACTTTTTTCCTTGGAAAACAACTTGGCAAGACCAAAATCAGAGATCTTGGGATTAAAGTTTTGGTCTAGCAAAATATTTTGAGGTTTTATATCAAAATGTAGAATTTGTTGGTCACACCCTTGATGGAGGTAACCAATTCCTTTGGCTATGCCCAAAGCAATATCTTGAAGCTTCTCCCAACCAAGTATATGACTCTTACCATTAGCAGAGAATATGTACTTATCTAGAGATTTGTTTGGTAAATATTCATAAATGAGAGCTCTCCGAAATCCATCAGCACAATAGCCTACCAAGCGAGCCACATTAACATGGTGGATTCTCCCCATTGATCCCACTTCATTAATGAACTCTTCACCATTTCCTTTGGAATTGTTGAGGATCTTAACAGCTACAAAGACATCATTGGAAAGTTTTCCTTTAAACACAGTGCCATAACCTCCTTGTCCCAATTTGTCCTTGAATTGGTTTGTTATGCTCTGTATATCGGCATAAGTGTATCTTGTGGGTTTTAGAGCCCTGTAATCCAGCAAAAATTTCTCTATCTTAATTTGACTCTCTTTTTCTAGTCTATTTGAGCGGAAGACATGGTAGAGGACTAGTGCATGAAGAAAGGTTAAGGAACCCAGGAGTGATCCTGCATGTAAACCATTTCAACTATGAATCCTTTATAAATGTACATTGGCAGCCAAAAGAATAGAAAAGAAACAAAATATGAATAAACAACTTTACCTATTAGCTTTGTCGGTGAACCTGCACAGATGTAAATGAAAAAGAATTATCAGATAACCATACTTCCAAATTCAGTTCATAGCTTTGGAAACCACTATAAGCCCAAGAGTTAAGTGAGTTAGGTTCCTACGAGTGCAAAACTAGAATTTAGACTAAGCAAGACAAGCCACAATGACTCGAAGCCTTTCCTTTGCAGCATTGATCTCTCATTCTCCCTCTCATCATTCTTTCTCAATTGTTTTCTTCTTTGTTGGCTTTAAAATTGAAGTGCTCATTGCCAAGATCCTTCAGCTCAATTGGCACTTCTAGATGTTCCAAAAAGAAACATCGAGGTTCAAATTCCTCCTCTCCCAATTATCAAATTATTTAAAAAAAAAATAAAATACAACCTTATACTATAATGTTTATTATCAGAATTCTGCCCTAAATTTATAATTCTATAACTTAAATTGTTGTGTTTCGAAACAAAAGCAATAGATTCCTTAACAACATTGCAAAAGGTGAATGAGAGTGAAGAGATTAAAAACATAGAAAAGAAGAGACAGGATTAACTTGGACAACATTCTTGAATTTTTCAAACAAACATTCAAACAAAAGTTACGAAACCCATCAAAAGAGCAAAAAATATATATATGAAAAAGAAAAGGGAGAGGACTAACCTTGACGGCGTTCTTGAATTTCCTGTACACCTAAAGAAACAAATTCATAGGTTAAAAGGGACAACATGAGAAGTACTTATAATATACAATAAAAAAAAAATGAAAATAATTAAACAAAGTTGAAGAGCTGAGTTCAAAAACACCACTAACTCATGTAAGCTTCCTTTATATATGAAGAATAGAATTCTATTGAGACCACAAACACCAATAAATAATTTCAAAATATACTCTTTAAGTTTTATCGTGTTGGACCCCTTGGTTCTCACTGTAGTGTAAATTCATGCATTAAATTTTTAAAGAAAAATTAGCTCCTCGTATTTTGTGTTATATAACTCGTTTGGCAACAAAATTTAGAAGAAATTAAGATGGCATCTACGATAATTTTTTAAGGCTCCCCTCCAATTCCCTATTTTAAAACCGATGAATGACACATGGCAAATACACAATCTAAAGGTTAAAAAAAAGCCAGGTCAAATACAATTTTTCTCTTTCCCCCAACAAGCCTCTCTCTCTCTTTCTCCGTCACCACTACCGCATGAGCATTAAAGGCGCCAAAATCAAAGCTTGCCAAAGAAGAAGGGGCAAAACATAGAACCATATTGGCAAGAAAGTTACATGAAATGGAGGCGAGGAACAGAGCAAACACGAAGAAATGGAGGCGAAGATGAAAGCCGAGAGTTTGAAGATTTGGTTTAGTATTAGTATTGGTTTTCAATTACTACGTCTGGCAACTCATGCAGGATGTGATTTGCTGGCACGCCTTGTGTTACAACTTACAACTGTATATACTTCCATTATATGAATAAAGTTCTAACATTCAAGATGGGAAAAAAAAAATTTTAACTGATAGTAAAACAATAAAATCAAAAATTACATTAACAATAAATAAGTAAAATTTAGATAGTCAAACTAAACCCTAGGATTTCAAATAATTTCCCATAAAATTACAAGTCATGGTTGGTGGAATCTGGCTTAACTAACTATCCCCCTCAAAATCAAACAAATTCCGCTTTTACATATATAGATTGAGGGATAGTTCTAATGGGTCTACATTGAAATAAGTTGAAGAAATTAAGTAGTAAATACCTGTTTTATTTTTGGAAATATTGTCTAAGCATGTAGTTTCTAAGGTATTTCCCATCCTTGTACATTTCTGGTCAAGTACATAGCAGATTCCGCACATTGGATTGTGCCACAGCAATAAAATATACTTCACATCATAATCCCAATAAAAAGGAACTGGCTCTAAGTTATACATCTTCCGGCAAGATTGCGACACATAAATAGCTTTTTCATCATCAGACATTAAAGCTGTGATTTGGTAATGATGGGTACTGCTTAAGCAAAGGATACGCCAACCCATAACATCATCCCTAAGTGAATCCTTGTGAGTTGAACAATTGAAGAAGGTGTAGTTATACATGCCAAACTCAAAAGGAGATGAAGTTAAATCGGGGATTCGAACCATTGTTAAATTAATGCAACCATCTAGATCATATAAAGTAATCCCCTGCCCTGTGTAATCGATATCCTTTACATAAAACTTCCCTGAATGTGGCAGCTCGAGCATGGTATGGTTGTCCTCGGTGCAATATAGTTCAAACCCGGGGTATCCACAATGTTCTGGCTGTTGGTCCTTTAGCCAAAACGGGTACTGGATGGGTGGGCCATCGTCTCCGCACCTTGTTTCCTTGCACCCATCATCTGGCTCTACTCCAAACTCAGAAGCATTTGCTAACAGGACAAAGCAAAAGATATGAATTATGCACAATTTTAAGGAATTGTCCATCTGTGTTTATGTTACTAAAATAGGACACGTGGTGTATGGTGTATTGATAAATGAGCTGTTTATGTTACGAATGTGAATGCACTAAGATCTTGTGTGTGTGTGGGACAAAATGGGCTTTTGCCCTTTTTGGGCAAAGTAATCAGTCATTTGCCCTTTTTCCCAAACTAAATAGGGAAATGCCCCTCTTTTGAAAATCGAGTTTCTTAAAATCGAGTTAAAAAAAAAAAATTTTCCGGAGCCCTATAGCGACGTTTTTAAGGACCTATAGTGACGTTTTAAGAACCTATAGTGGCGTTTTATAACTTGATATTCATGAAATCGAGTTATAGGCAATAGAATTGCCTATAACTCAATTTTATGGATATCAAGTTACAAAACGCCACTATAGGTCCTTATAAACGTCACTATAGGTCCTTGAAAACGTCGCTATAGAGCTTAAATCGATTTTTAAAAACTCGATTTTCAAAAGAGGGGCATTTCACTATTTAGTTTGGAAAGAAGGGCAAATGACTGATTAGTTTGCCCGAAAAGGGCATTTGGCAATTTTGTCCTCTGTGTGTGTGTGTTGTTGTGGCGGGGGGGGGGGGGGGTGGTTGGGGGGGCGGGCAGTAAAGAAAATTTTGAAATTATGCATAGTTTTAATTGGAATCGAAAAGTCAAAAAGTAGTATGGATATGTGTTTCTCTACACTTACTTGTTTCTTTTTTAATTATTTTTTATTTTTTATGAGCACTCGCTTGTTTCTCTTATAGATTAGTGGACAGGCTTTTTGAATTTGTGTCAAGCGTCAGATATCTCTTTTTTTTTTTTTTTTTTTAAATATTTGTTAGACAAGGGTGATCAATATGGCTTTTTTATTTGGGTGTTACTGTAGTAGTACCCTAACTATTCTCAAACTAAGACCTCACACCACAATTGCTGACAAGCTTGAGGAATATCCTAAGGAGTTGTAATAAGCTACTAGTGGGAGAACTTAAACCCATGACTTAAGGCATAATTCCCCCCCTCCCTCCTTGGTTCTGCCGTTGAGTATGACTAATCCATTTAATTGTTTTCTAATATAATCGATTTTAAATAGAATAGTATTAATTTTGAATTTTGAATTTTTAAAAAAAACAACTATAATAAATTTTGCCAATAAAATTCTATAAGAGATATGTTTATTTCGAAAAGAATTTAGTATTTTTTATATAATAAAAATTTGTTATATTATGTATTTGAACATTATTAGTATTATTATTATCATTATTATTGTTACCTCTTCGTTCCTTTACGGATAATTTTTATAACAAGTGTGAGAGACGAGATTTGAATGTTAGTTCTCTTCATAGAGAAGATTAGGTTATACTATTAAATTACAGGACTCTTGACATCTTCCAATTATACCATGTCATTATCTTATAACTTATAAGTCATTTTGATTAATTTCCAATTAATTTGTGAGAGTTTACATTAATTTTATATTATATTTTTTACTTTTCTATTTCTCAAAAAAAAAAATTCTTCTAATAATAGCTTTGTCAAGAGATCCTATTTGGAAGTCAGTTAAATTTTCTATTATTCTCTCATTTGTTCCCTTAAGTTTTTCATATTCAAATTGATAAATTTGGTAAGCATTTATAATTGAATAATATATATATATATATATATATGTGTGTGTATATATAATAAATACCATCTACAACATAAAATATATAGTAGGATGAGTATAAAATAAATATTAAAGCGTAGAACAATAGAATCTAGTTTATCAAAATCGTAAATTTCATTAATAAAATAATTGCCCAACACCATCAAAATAAAACTAGTGAAACCAAATTTAATTAGAAAATCCAATATTATGGATCGGCGGTAAAAATATGATTTTTTATGAGTCTTAATATACCTTGGATAAGGCGCTCATGGGGAAGGAAAGCTAAAATGTAATAATAGATGATTGAAGTCGACAATCTACTGACTAGAGTCTTGTTTACAAAATTTTAACTTATAAATCTTAAATTTTAAGAAATAATCATTAATAGTAGTCTGACTTATGGCTCTAAATTAAAGTTCCAAATTGGCTATATTTCTTGGAAAATGTTAACGAATGCCCTTAGGACACTGGTTAAGAATCCAGTTAAAGAAAGTTTTTATGGGAAAAAAAAAATTAATGTTTTGACAGCTTTTTTCATTTATCATAAAAGTGATGTCAAAACTTTTATAAAATAGATTGTTAATGAGTGCCCTTAGGCACTCAGCATGACCCATATTTTTTAATCCACAATTTTAAGGGCCTTATTGGGTGGGAATAATAATAAACAATCCATCTATGATTTTTTTTTTAATTATTTTTTTCAATAAAATTTTTTGCTAACTAAAATTTTTAGGGGCCTTCTTTAATAATTAGACGATGGCCTAATCGATGTAGCCTAAGAGGTGGCCCTTTATTAGATCTAAATGCAATGAAGAAAGCTTGCGCCAAATCTATCTTTTCTCAACAAAAAAAAAAAAAAAAAAAAGAAGAAGAAGAAGCTTGTGCCAACATAGTAATATAAAAAAATATTATATTTTAATTTTTATAATTTAAGAGTCTAACAAATTAAATCCTAAGATTTAAAATAAATGTAGGCCATGACCTATTTCTAGTTTCACCCTTGATAATTCTAGAATTTCTAATAAAATTGCAAACCATGGTTGGTGGAATCTGGCTTAACTAACTATCCCACTCAAACTTATACAAATTCCGCTTTTACATATATAGATTGAGGGATAGTTCTAATGGGCCTACATTGAAATAAATTGAAGAAATTAAGTAGTAAATACCTGTTTTTTGTTCGGAAATATTGAGTAAGCATCGAGTTTCTAAGGTATTTCCTATCCTTGTACATTTCTGGCCAAATGCATTGCAGGTTCCGCACATTGGATTGTTCCACTGCAATGAAATATGCTTTCCGTCGTGGTCGTCATAATTCCAAAAAAAAGGAACTGGCTCTTCTAAGTCATACATCTTCCGGCAGGATTGCGGCACATAAATAACATCTGCATCTGACACTACAGCTACGATTTGGTAATGATGGGTACTGCTTAAGCAAGGGATACGCATAACATGATCCTTTTGAGTTGAACAATTGAAGAAGGTGTAATTATACATGCCGTAAAAATCAAAAGGAGATGAAGTTAAATCGGGGATTCGAAGCTGTCTTGGATCAATGCAACCATCTGGATCATTTAACTCAATCAGCTGAGTTGAGTAACTGATCATCGTTACATAAAACTTCCCTGAATGTGGCAGCTCGAGCATGGTATGTTTGTCCTCGGTGCAAGATAGCTCAAACCCGGGGTATCCACAGTGTTCTGGCTGTTGGCCCATTAGCCGAAACGGGAACCGGATGGTTGGTTCACCGGCTCCGCACCTTGCATCCTTGCACCCATCATCTGGCACTACTCCAAACTCAGAAGCATTTGCTAACAGGACAAAGCAAAAGAGATGAATTATGCACAATTGTAAGGAATTCTCCATCTGTGTTGTTTGCATACAATTGTAAGGAACTGTATGGAATAAGAGTGTTTTTTTTTTCATAATTATGATTACCATGTATGTATAGGGGATTTGCTCCTCCTCCAATAGTATGTTGAAGCGACCAAGAAATTTCCTCTCACCAAATTTTCAATGATTGTGACCCGCTTCCGTGTGTTGCCCAACTTCTCGTGCCGTTTCTGCTATGCCACTCTCAAGTCTCAATGTCTCTTTTCACTGCACTACAAAACAGCGCATTTAGCGCGTAAAACTGGCGTAGTTTCCTTTTTCTTTTGTTTTCTTTTTCTTTTTCTCCATACGAGTCTTCATCGTTTGCAGAGTCTTTCAAAACATTTCCCCATATTGTTTCATGACAATTTCAGGGGTGAAAAAGTTATTTTACCCAGCTTTCCAAATAGTTAAAATAAATAAACTCACCTAAAACCTTGTAATTTTTTTGCTTTTTTAGGAAAAAAGTATTGTAACTTAATTCAGTTAATTAACACATTTTAGTATTTTTAAAGAAAATGTGGGGTTTTAACATATTGACTATATTGCCACTCCTCTAAAATGAATTGAATAAAATATCATGTTGTACAAGTCCGTATTCGTTGTACCTGAGTTTTTTTGTGTTTCAGCAAATACAATAAAGAAATGGTTAAAATATTAAAAATGACAAGAAAAAAAGGTTATAAAATATTTTATTTAAGCAAATATATTAGGTAAATGTATATAGGCTAATATTTGAACTTATAAAATATGTGAATTTTAAATAATATGTTTATAAAGATATAAAAATAAATAAATTATATACATAAATACATAAAGACGGCTTAAAAAAATATATGGAAATATTAAAGTATATAAATAACAGTAATCTCAAAACAATACACCAATATTAATTAATATTGAAATATATCACTCTCTCAACAAAACCGAAACAAGTAAACAACCCCGTACGTAATTGACTCCATTTATTTAAATCCCTTCCATTCCAACAGTTAAATTATCAAAAGAAAGAGTAGTTAATAAATTCATGAGTTCTCATTACCTCAACTAAAAAAAACTACTCAAATAAGGCACTTAAATTCGAATCTCGATTACATCAAAACAAATTGATGTTTTTTATGAACCTATAATATCTATCATTTAAAAAAATTATAATTAATAAATTCATCTTTAAATGTGGTTCATACTAAGTTTTGGAATTTTAGAAAAAAATAAGGAAGTTTCATTTATCAAATTGGACTTTTGGAAAAAGATAAGGAAGTTTCATTTATCAAATTATGATAACGCTATTTCAAGGAAAACAAAAGGCTAGTACGAAAAGGAGGAAAAAATGAAGTGCAAAGAAAAGAAGCTGGTATGAAATTTCTTTATGAAATTCCACAAGGTTGCCAACATGTTCCCCGTTTCTTTGTCAAGTCTTAAATTTCCAAGAAGATGGACTCCGTAAAGTTATAGTCAATGCCGACCACATCATGGGAACTAGTGACATTTCAAGGCACCACATATAGCGTAGGAAATTGATAATAATCTTGAAAATAATGTAACTTTGAGACTACTAAGTACTTGTGAGGTGTGTAAGGGGTAAGGGTCGAGTTCAAGTCTCCAGGAGGGAGTTTCACACACATATTCACTTAGATTAAGCTAAAGTAAAAATTCTATTTTGTATAAAAATAATAATAATAAAACTTTCTTTAAATTTGTAATTATCCTATTAAATTTTTTTTTTATTACCATATTATAAGCAAAACAAAAACGTCACACATTTTCAAGTACACCACACAAGCACGTGTTCAAGAAAACACATTTCCATCAATTTTCTTAATTTTTTTTTATTAGTGTTTATATTACTTTATTTTTGCAAAAGGCCTTGTAAATTTTCAAGGTGAAACAAGTCATAAAACACAAACTCTCACCCTTTTTTTTGGTAATTTTTTTTTTTTTAAATGGTTAGAAAGGGATGACTAGTATGGTTTTTTTACCTAGATGTAACCATAGTAAAACCCTAACCGCTCCTAGGCTAAAACTGCACACCATAGTTACTGGTGAGGTAGGTGAACAGTTTGTAGGTGAGGTATAAGGAACTGCAACGCACTACTAGTAGGGGAACTCAAACCCATGCCCTGAGTCATGTTGGCCCAAGCCCTTATCACTAGACCAAACCAACATGTTGGTCAAACTCACACCCTTTCTTACATATAAAAATCTAATACTTTAACAATTATTACTTCTTAAAAAAAAAAAAAACCAAAAAACAAAGAAAAATAAAAACCAAAACCTAATTTTAGTCAAGGTAGAACAAGATGTTTCTAAAGCTTAAATTCAATAAAAACTTACAAAACATATTGTTGGATTCCAAAGAGTGTTAAAGACTTTAAAACATATTATTACATAGAACCGCAGCTTCATGGAATCCATTTGTTGACTCATGAGTCATGGTTTCAATTGGATATATGAAGGTGCATGGAACATCATGCACAGCGCCCACACCAAACTTTTTCATATTGTTGGTGAGCCTCTTGCCATCAAACAAGGTCTTTTACCCTTGAAAAGCTTTTCAAATGGTTAATAGATTTCCAAAAGACCATTATCGTAATTAATAATTTTTTGTGTTTTCAATAAAAATTTCTTGGTTTAAATTCTCTCCTTCCACACCCACTATCAAATTATTATTATTATTAGACAAATCCAGTTAATAAGTACCCTTAAGTACCCTTAGAGCATTTGTTAATGGATAAATTTAAAAAAGTTTTGATAAAACTTTTATATGAAATATAAAAAGGAGAAACTACACTATTAGTCCCTGAAATTTATCCTGTAAGCACAATTGGTCCCTCAAGTTTCAAGCGAGTGTTTATTATTTTCCTTTAGATGATATTGGCCTCCACTCAATTGAGTTTGTTAATGGATTCAAAGGCAAATTACTTTCATGATACAATTAAGCATGGATTCTATAAGTAGCAATCTCGAGGGTTAGTGTGAATTTTTCCTCTAATGGTTTGCAAAAAATTTTAAAAGCTTTAAAAACTACCAAAATCTGTGAATAATTGAAAATGAACAACTATTTATAAATAATGAAAAAATTTCTTAAGAATGGTGTTGTATTACTTGTATAGAATCCATTCCGTGAAAGTTGAACCTTGTCACGTGGCCTGGATTGAATCCCATGCTACCAAATCAAAATAACAAGGTAAGCAATAAAATTCACTTTGCAGTTTAATGTTCATTTAATCTATAGTGTACCTGTATAATCTCATTGATGGGGGAGAGAGAGGAGAACTCCCCAACATAAGGTTCAAACATTTTCAATTCTGTGGGAGCAGTCACTAGATGTACACCCTTTGTCTGCTCGTGATGGGTTCACGTCACATTGGACAGATGCTCGATTCTGAAGAGTCTCCACAAGTCTGCAATGGAATAACTTTAGTCAAAAAAATTGCAATACCATGTAAATCAGGGAGAGGTGAGAAGCACAATATATCAATGAGTTCAGTTCAGCTCATCAGGTGCCCACAGCCAAAGGCCAACTCCTTTGCATTCGTAAAACAATTACGGCAGACCTATATAAGCAAATTGGGCAGAAAATAAATAAGTGATCCGAAACGTATCAAACCAGTGAGCAAAACTCATGTCATGTGGATAAATAACTAGCTTGGACAAAGTTAGACCATCATACCCAAAGGCAAAAACTAGGTTGAAATGTCGAAGGGTTTTGACTGGGCAGCTAGCCAGGTAGACCATTTGTTCAGTCTTACTAATAATGCATAATTTCGTATATAAATATTTGATAAGTAATAAGCATTCATTAATAAAATAGGTTAATCAATGCTCATGATGATGAGCACTTCATAACCTAAAAGAATTACAAAAAATTATAAACAAAAGAAAGTGTGTGAGTGTGAGGGTGCTACAGTTTGTAAGACCACGCACTCAAGACCAATCAAAGTGCATCAACAATGCTTCTAGTTGATTCTTTGATCTGTCTGTATTCTCAAAAGTATGACTATTTCAATCCTTGCGCAATAGCCAGTAGCCACATCAAAGAAAGCGGTACAATGTTCTAGTTTGCTGAAGAGTGCCTTGATCTAATTCCTCCACCCAAACAAAAGTTAAATATCCCAAAAGTTATAAACACCAGGCTGCATAAACCATAAGCAACATCATAGTGAATCAACAAATGATCTATCATCTCTCCATTCCACAGCCACATACAACACCACCCAACTAAGGTATATCCCTACTTGATTAGATTATCACAAGTAAGAATTTTCTCCAAGGTTGCAATCCAAACAAAGAATGAGACCCAAAACCTCCATAACCAATATAAAGAACAAAATGGATAACCGGTCATCTTGTCTTAATCTCTATGAATTACTAAAGCAGCTGTGAACAGCAGAAATACAAGAATGAATCCAACCCTTCCATTTCTCCCCAAATCCCATCCTCCCCAACAAATAGATGAACACATCACAACTAATGTGATCAAAAGCCTTTTTAATATCCAACTTACACAAATCATGCTAGGAATCGACTCATGATACAACTATCCAAGCAATCGTTAGCAACTGGGACCAGTCAAGAATTTGCCTACCACCAACAAAGGCATTTTATAACTTAGAAATAAGATTATCTAGTACCATTTTCAACCTATTAGCTAGCACCTTCACCAATAATTTATACACACTTTTCACTAAACTAATAGGATGGAAATATTTAATATTAACAGCATTTCTCTTCTTAGGGATTAAAGCAATAAAATTATCATTAAGGGATTTGTCAATCTTACAATGCCTATAAAACTCCAGAAAAAATAGTCATCACATCAGCTTCTACCACACTCCAACAATCTGTACATACCCCTCCTTAAGTGGCAAATCAATCATATTAAACTCCCCAATAATGTCAGAAAATCAAACATTTAAACCTATTGCACCTTAACCTCACACTCAGGTATCTGATGGCATTGAATTCACCAGCATTACACCAAGCTGCGTCCCACCTCTCTCTCACACCCCTTAGCTACTCCCATCAGTCCCATGTAAGACTCCTTATACTATTGTCATTTGGGTGAGACACCCTGGTACACACTCACTCAGCCATCTTCAACACTCTTTAGCAAGTAAGCCAGCAAGAATGTCCCTATTAACTTCCTCCAGTTCCCTTTTTCCCACATTAACAAAACCTCCCCAGCTGTACCCATGGCATCCCCAAATACTTCGAACAATATTGTACTCCATTTTCTCAATCTTAATCTCTTGAAAACATACCCCCTTCAGCACACACATCCTTGATTTCTATCAGAAGCACAAGGATCAATGTGTATAGATAAATCAAATATTTCATATTTATATAATTATAATGGAATTCCTTAGCAACCTAGCTCAGTTTATGTGTCATGGACTCTTGGCAATGATAAATAAACATGTGACTTGCTCAATTCAATGCAAAACACACTATCACTTTGGATGGGGGGCTGCCCTGTATAATATTTGAATGCAGAGGTGTCACAGAGTTCATCAAGGCACTTCAAAACTGAGGAAAAAATGTGCACAATCTAGTAGATGGGAAGTAAATGAGGCATTCCCTTATCTGTTCTAAAGTGATATGTACTTTTCTACCTTTGTGAGCTAGTTTCTCTCTCTTTTTAGGAAGTATTGGTCTGTTAGAGGGGTAAATTCTTGTTGATTCTTTGATATAAGATTCTGATTCATTAAAAATCACAAAACAAAACAACACACGCACACTATATCACAATCATACCAAGGGGCTGCTTGTCTCACAAGTTCGTGGAACTGGTGGAGGGCGTGGAACGATTTGCTCTGCTCTTCCTGTCACACGTCTTTTTTCCAATCGAGTAGATGCAGATTAGAAAGCATTCACAAACTAGTTCAAACTCAATTACATGACATTTATATTTCATCCACAATTGGGTTTAGAACAACTGGAACCATGAAACAGATTCCCCCCCCCCCCCCCCCCCCAAATAGCAAAATCAGAAACAGACTATAAGTATTAAGGTTATACCCTCATTTAAATGACTGGCTATTCAAGTACCTCCATTATGCACAACAGAGCTCTCATTTCAGAAAGTTTTCATCAAATACTTTAATATTATAATTTGACATGGATAAGGAACGCTATCCAAGAATACCAAAAGCTAAAGCAAAAGCTATTTCTTTCTCAGCCGATGTCGCATTTGTAGACATAATTTCAGTGAAGTTAACCATCTAAATACAAAGAAAAGATATTATTTAGAAGTCAATGCATGAATTAAATTCAACACATATTGCATTCAAACTAAATCGTATGCTGCTACTGCAATACCTTGAAATTATGACATTCACGTGCACGGAGCTCGTCACCAAAGTTCTTCATGTCTTCACAAGGTCCATCACCGACTCTGACCACAACAATTGAGAGTGGATATGACCTGGACAATGAAATTAAAATTTCAGTTCCTTTAGTTTAACACCATTGCTTTTACTTAAGCAATTGTCTTTAATGTATCATTAGTACTTTGATGTCAGTTTCTCTACCAGATCCACTTGTTTCTTAATTATAAAGACAGTTGTAAATTATTGCACAACATTTACTGAAAATAAAGGAGATGAAAGCTATACAGTACAAAATCTTTAAATTTTTAGTGTTAAGACTCAGGAAAGCTCTTTTACTTTTTCAACACTTTCTTTCAGTGTAAAGTACAGCATTTTTCTCTAATGATATACTACGAACAATATTAGGTTGGGAGTATATGAACAATTTTTTGAAACATTCGAAACAATCATAGCCAACAATTCATAGTGCAAGGCAAAAAAAATGTTTCCCCTTTTTTTTTAGTAAATCAAATTTTTTAGCACCAAAAGAAGCATAGTTACTATACAAAACTCAGACAAAAGGGATATCAAACTCTCCAACAGACCTTGCCCATCACAAACTTAGAAACTGAAATGACCAACAACATAGTGCTTCGCACATACCTTACTTATACTACATTATTCAGAGTAGCTGAATAGCCAATTGTCGAACAGAAAGTTAAGCCTTACAACAGTATCATTGGCATTTCTAACGGTATCCCTATCAGAATGTTGATTAGGGACCCAACTCACCTCATTATCCCTAGCAATATTGAGATTAAAGGTACAAGAAACCATTCTCCTTAGCTGAAGCAGGTTTTTGGATTAGAAGCCAGGAAGCCAGAATTAACCAATTTCAATTTCTATCCAATATAATGTCATAAAGGCCTAAAGGCCTTCCAAGGATGGCGATGTCATACTAAAAAGAGTTGCCTTCGCCATCATCCACTACATTCCAAAACAAGAACTTCACCATCAACTTAATAGAAGAAGCTTCTTCATAAACCTAGAACCATCAGTGGGAACATCAATTGACCAAAAATTCCTTTTTACCCGGCAAGTTTTGATGAACCCCATTGGGCCAAAATAGACTTTCTGCTTGTACACTTTGTCCAAGCAAACATGCTTTATGACAGAAGCATATTTCAAGTCAGAAATCTCCTCAACCATAGCCCATAATCCTCCGGATTGCAAACAGCAACCTAAGCAACTTTTGCAGAACATAAACTTTATTACATTAGCACCATTCCAAAGAAATTTTTTAAGAAAAATTATCAATGGCTTTCAGCAATCATAGCCCTACCTCTGGCTATTGAACCTTTGTTGGGAGAAATCTATTTATTTGACACAATAAAAAGCAGATTGTCTTTGCCCACTCTAACTCTGAAACTGAGTACAGAGTATGGCTCGTCTAGTTATACTGCCTCCAAAATATTATGAGTTCGTTCTATCCATCAAGATACTGGTGTTGTTGCTCTACTCCTATGGATATGGATTGTTATAATCAAGTCTCTATAATTATTTCTAACAACCTTATGTTTCATGAGCACACCAAACATATTGAGGTCAATGGTAATTTCATTCGGAATTCATTGATAAAGAAACAAATTGACAACCACCATTATTTCTATCTTCATTTACCGATCAAACAAAAAAAAAAAATCTATCTCCATTATTTCCTTTTATTGAACAGAGGACTGCCAACTCTATCATTTTAAAGAATAACATGTAACAAGGATATCAAAATAGCTCTGACCAAGTTTTACCCATGCCATTTTTGAGAATTGAAAATAAACTATAAGATAAAGAGAGGGGTTGGGGGGGGGAGAGAGAAGAGAGAGATTTAACAGAAGCCTGAAACAAGAAATTTAATTCCATCAATCTGCAAGGCTCTACCTCGCATTGACAATTGATTTGAGTGTTTGCTCTTCTTGTGGACTTAGTTCTTATCACTTATATCGCTGCTTCTTGTAACCTACACAGTACAAGACATCGCTCCAAATAAGAAAGATTGTGTGCATGCAACAATTTGTGAGTGAGAGAGAGAGAGAGAGAGCAAAAAGGAGGACTTTGAATTCTACCAGACCATCAGCAATGATAAGCAATACATGGTACTGACCACCACTTTTCTCTACAATGTCAATTGCAGCCTCAATTACAGGAGCATAAGAAGTTGGCCCTTAAACACAATTAAGCACATAAATGAAGCTGTTAATCTCAACAAATATTATAGACAGGATTTGCTGGTGGCAAACCAGAAGAGAGTTCATGGGTTTGGTTACAGGGAGCAAAATTAATGAAATTATCAGCTTTCAAATAAAGGAACAAAAAACCAACCAGCAAGTTTTGCGTTTCGAGCAATCTTTCTGTAGCAGGACAAAGTTGCTTCTAGACCATGGCAAGGTGAATGATCACTGTGAAAGCTAAACACTTCCTGATCATGAGTTATCTCTATAACAGAAAATAAAACCAGGGGTCATATTAGAAAATATTAGAAACTTCTCCAGATGTTCAACTTTACGGGATTAGACATACCGTCGCCAAAACCAAAACAAGGAATTAAGTTGTCTTCATCGAAAGGGGATAAAGGGGATAAAGTTGTCTTCTCATATGGATTAGATGTAAATCCAATGGCATGCAGGCTCCGATTATTGAATGAGACCTTGCCTTCAATAACAAAAATGATGAATTCACATCCGGATATACAAATCAAATACAAACCATTTTCAAAAATATATGATA
This sequence comes from Quercus tomentella, assembly GCA_028535165.1. Lineage (NCBI taxonomy): Eukaryota > Viridiplantae > Streptophyta > Magnoliopsida > Fagales > Fagaceae > Quercus > Quercus tomentella. The sequence continues at coordinate 82,905,553 of JAPQVY010000156.1, forward strand.
TCACATTATTGTTTAAACAATAACCGCTTGTCAGATATGTAATGACCTTCATATAATGCCTTCTTCACCAACACTATCTAATGTCAAGTCTCATAATGTATTATCCATAATTTTAGAATAGAAATTAATAAGGTACATAGTTATCATTTTGGACACAATTCAGATTGCACCCGTCCCGTGTTTTGTAGATGCAATTATTAACCAGGGGATCCCAATTCTTGCTCCATCAATAACTTATACAATAATGAATGGAATATAAACAAAAAGAGATTATTATATTACTCCACAAACCTGTCCATTCATTGCTTTCAGTGAAATCAATTCCAATGAGGAGTTTGGATACTTTTAGACCTTCTTTACTCAATGCTGCACTGACCTGTTTAAAAAGAGAGCCCATTCAAAACTTCAAAAATTCAAATTCATGAAAGAAAAAAAAAAAATGAATCAGATGATTTTACAATGTTATTCTGCAGCATACGCATTTTTGCCATAAATTGCCACAGTTTCGGACTAAAGTCCAAAATGAAATGATTTGATGAATGAGAAATATACAAACTGCCATCATTGGTTACTTAAATTTTAGCACTCTGCTATAAGCCATATTTTTGAGCATATTTGGGTAATAACTGGACTGTTTCCTATGAGTGCTGATCCATAAGAATCAACAAAAGCAAGAACTTCATACCACTGCGATACAGTTAACCGTCTGTAAGATGTTTAATGTCAATCAAGACCTCGTATTACATATGGTATGACAGGTTTGGTATGCGAAATAAGGAGATGACCTCACTCAAGATCATAATCTGCATCTCAAAACTAAAGTAAGGTCTCTCTCTCAATCGGGATATAGCATTGGGTTTCAATTTATAAAATAACAATTTTCCATGACATCAAAAAAGCCACATCATTGCTCTGTTAGACATACACAAGAAAACTAATATAAGTGAACAGGAGGACTAATACTGCTCATTTTTTAAACCTTTTAAGTAAACTTTAGGGATCACCAGTGTATTTCGGTCTTTACTTTGAGTGCGTTTGGGAAGCACGTTTTGCGCTTCCCAGACGCACGTTTGCGTTTCAGAATTTTTTTTTTTTTTTCCCAGCCGTAACTTTTTGACTTTTCTCCTGTGAATAGTGCTATCATGCACTGTTCGTGGATCCGACAAACTACATTTTTCAACAACTTTTTTATTAAAAATGGGTTCCACGGTACTATTTACGCATTTAAAATTTATTTTAATACAGTATTTTTCAATTTTCAGTTTCAATTTTCAGTTTTCAATTGTATCCAAACGGACCCTTTATATCAAGTTTGTCTATGGTCATATTAGAACGAACTTTAGCTAACAATCATGTAAAATTTTCAAATTTAAAACTTCATTCTGGTGGGAATAAACATGTGAAAACATCATTTTTTTTTCTCAAAAAAAAAAAAAAAACCTGATTTTGGAGAGTATATGTATAAAAGAACCTAAGATAAAACAAATTTCTAACCAAATGTTCAGTTTGAATACAGAGTTTGAGGTCATCGACAAAATCAACCCCCAAAAAATCACATTTAACTCACGATCAAACAGAGGAATCCAACTAAAGTCATTTAATAAATTTTATATATATATATATATATATATATATATATTATCATTAAACCATCGCATACTGATAATGATAGTAGTCAACATAGAATCCTTATCACAGCACTTAAAATGAAAAGAGACAAAAAAGAGGGAAGCAAAATAACCTCAATATACTCAAGGGAAGAGTAGCTGTGCGCCACTCCTCTTACTATGAGTTCTGAAACATCAACATTCATGTTTGAATAACTTGTTAAGAAAAGAACTTACTTCAATAGTTTGAATAACTAGGGATGCCAACTTGAAATCACCCCTGTTTCACGGCATTGAAACAGAGTGTTTCTCAACTTCTAAAACTATGCAGCAATAGCAAATTCTCAGGAACCAATGGATCAGTCAACAAGAGTCCCTCATATAATTGAATTCTAATTAATTATTGTTAAAGATCAAAGTTCCGTGAGTCATAATATTTTATCAAAAAAGAAAACACTCTGTTTCTCAACTTCGATTACAACTTACTTCAGCCACAACTTGCTAAGAAAAGAACTTACTTCAATTACAACTTGCTAACAACTTGATTAAAAAAAAAAAGATCTAGTAGCTAGCTAGCTATCCCTTTTATCTTATACATACAGTACGTACAGATAAAAGGTAAATGAGGGTGAGTGAATATTATACCTATCAACTTCATCATATTGTAACTCATGAATGCCTATCCTCACGAAATATTGATCCCAATTCGTGTGGGATTCATAAGCAACATAAAAAATAAATTCTAATAAAGCACACCACCCACAAAAACAAAAAAAGACAACCAAATTTTCCTTTTTTAAAAGAGAGAACCAAAAGTATTTGAATCATAATTCCATGGAAATTTTTCTTCTTCTACATGGTTACATTAACAATACGACTTTTATCCCTAAAATTCTCCATATTTGGTTTTTTTGCTGAAATTTTCCAAATTTGGTTATAAGTTAAAACTTGATATTTATCATTTTAAAAGCCATTACATGAAATTCTCTCTCCAACTCTTTGAATATCATCTTAAGTGTGTTGGGAATTTTAGGAGAAAAAAAAAAATTTGAAGTAGACTTAAGAGGCATAAAACAATTATTTTCCTTTAGATGATATTGGCCTCCACTCAATTGAGTTTGTTAATGGATTCAAAGGCAAATTACTTTCATGATTCAATTAAGCATGGATTCTATAAGTAGCAATCTTGAGGGTTCGTGTGAATTTTTCCTCTAATGGTTTGCAGAAATCTGTAAAAGCTTTAAAAACTATCAAAATCTGTGAATAATTGAAAGTGAACAACTATTTATAAATAATTAATTTTCTTAAGACGCCACTTATTGGTGATAAAAATCGGTAAATATTGTTTTTTCTTAATTTACATGTCTTTCCACACACTCACGTGGCCTGGAATTGAATCCCATGCTACCAAGTCAGCAGCCGAGTAAGCAATAAAATTCAATTTGCAGTGTAATGTTCATTTAATCTATAGTGTATGCGATATGATGTCATTGATGTGCATGTAATCTATGTATTTTTGGAGGGGGAGAGAGAGGAGAACTCCCCCATACAAGGTTCAAACGAACATTTTCAATTCTGTGGGAGCAGTCACTAGATGTACACCCTTTGTCTGCTTGTGATGGTTTTACGGCATATTGGACAGATGGTCAATTCTGGTCCACAGTCTCTACAAGTCTGCAATGAAATAACTTCAGTAAAAAAAATTGCAATACCATGTAAATCAGGGAGAGGTGAGAAGCACAATATATCAATGAGTTCAGTTCAGCTCACCAGGTGCCCACAGCCAAAGGCCAACTCCTTTCTTTTCGTAAGACAAATAGGGCAGGCCTACATAAGCAAAATAAATAAGTGATCCGAAACGTATCAAACCAGTGAGCAAAACTCATGTCATGTGGATAAAAAAACTAGCTTGGACAAAGTTAGACCATCATGCCAAAAGGCAAAAACTAGGTTGAAATGTCAACGGGTTTATCAATCTTAATCTCTTGAACACATACCCCCTTCAGCACCCACATCCTTGATCTCTGCCAGAAGCCCAAGGATCGATGTGTACAGATAAATCAAATATTTCATATTTATATAATTATTATGGAAATCCTTAGCAAACTAGCTCAGTGTATGTGTCATGGACTCATGGCAATGATAAATAAACAGGTGACATGCTCAATTCATTGCAAAACACACTATCATTTTGGATTTTGGGGGGGGCGCCCTGTATAATATTCGAATGCAGAGGAGTACCAGAGTTCATCAAGGCCACTTCAAAACTGAGGAAAAAAAGTGCACAATCTAGTAGATGGGAAGTAAATGAGGCATTCCCTTATCTGTTCTAGAGTAATATGTACTTTTAGAGCGGTAACTTCTTCTTGATTCGTTGATATAAGATTCTGATTCATTAAAAATCACAAAACAAAACAACACACACACACACACTGTTTCATAATCGTACCATGGGGTGGCTTGTCTCACAAGTTGGAGGAACTGGTGGAGGGCGTGGAACAATTTGCTCTGCTCTTCCTGTCACATGTCTTTTTTTCAATAGAGTAGATGCAGATTAGAAAGCATTCACAAACTAGTTCAAACTCAATTACATGACGTTTATATTACATCCACAATTGGGTTTAGAACCATTGGAACCATGAAACAAATTGTCTCCCCCCGCCCTTCTAAATAGCAAACCAGAAGCAGACTATAAGTATTAAGGTTTTACCCTCATTTAAATTATTGGCTGCTCAAGTACCTCCATTATGCACATCAGAGCTCTCATTTCAGAAACTTTTCACCAAATGCTTGAATATTATAATTTGACATGGATAAGGAACCCTACCCAAGAATGCCAAGTTCAACTGCTGCTTTGTACTGGCAGGGGATCTTCATTAGGGCAGCTAGAGCAAAAGCTGTTTCTTTCTCTGTAGACGTCGCATTTGTAGACATAATTTCAGCAAGGTTAACCATCTACATACAAAGAAAATATATTATTTAGAAGTCAATAAATGAATTAAATTCAACACATATGGCATTCAAAGTTAATTGTATGCTGCTACTGCAATACCTGGAAATTTTGACATTTACATGCACGGAGCTCATCACCAAAGTTCTTCATGTCTTCCCAAGGTCCATCACCGACTCTGACCAGAACAATTGAGAGTGGATATGGCCTGGACAATAAAATTAAAATTTAGATTCCTTTAGTTCAACACCACTGCTTTTACATAAGCAATTGTATTTAATGTATTGTTGATACTTTAATGTCAGTGTCTTTACCAGATCCACTTGTTTCTTATTTAAAAAGAAGGTTGTGAATTATTGTGCAACATTTACTGAAAATAAAGGAGATGAAAGCTATACGATACATAATCTGTAAATTTTTAATGTTAAGACATAGGAAAGCTCATTAACTTGTTCAACACTTTCTTTCAGTGTAAAGTACAGCATTTTTCATTACTGATATGCTACAAACAATATTAGGATGGGAGTATATGAAAAAGTTTTTGAAACATTCTAAACAATAATAGCCCACAATTCATAGTACAAGGCAAAAAATAAAATAAAAATTCCTCTCTTTTTTGTGAGTAAAACAAATTTATTAGCACCAAAAGAAGCATAGTAACAATTCAAAACTCAGCCAAAAGGGCTATCAAACTCTCCAACAGACCTTGCCCATCACAACTTAGAGACTGAAATGACCAACAATATAGTGCTTCACGCATAACTTACTTATCCTACATTATTCAGAGTAGCTGAATAGCCAATTTTCAAAAAGAAAAGTTAAGCCTTACAACAGATTCATTGGCATTTCTGATGGTATCCCTGTACATATTTTCTTATGATGAATAATTCAGTATGTACATTATGGTATGCATTTATTTCTCTCCCTCCACAAAAAAAATGGAGACTAAATGGTGCATACTCCATGGTCTCAAGTATAACAACAAAGCCCTAGGGATAATTTCTTCACTGCCACTAGCAAATCAATCATGTTTGGGATTTTGGGGAGCCAAACCACTCAATAACAAAGAACTTCAAGTAAAAGAAATTTCAAAATTTTGGCAAGCAATTTCAGCCCATTATAATGTCAGAAACTTTATCAACCTTTCATATGCCAGCATTGTTAAGAATCTCCTCAATTGGAGACATAAAGGCCATCCAAGGATGGAGATGTCATACTAAAAAGAGTTGCCTTTATGGATATCAAAATAGCTTTGAGAGGGGGGTGGGGGGGAGGTAAAGATTCAACAGAAGCCTGAAACAAGAAATTTAATTCCATCAATCTGCAAGGCTCTACCTCGCATTGACAATTGATTTGAGTGTTTCCTCTTCTTGTGGACTTAGATCTTTATCACTTGTATTGCTGCTTCTTGTAACCTACACAATAAAAGACATTACTCTAAATAAGAATGATTGTGTGCATGCAACAATTTGTGAGAGAGAGATAGCAAAAAGGAGGACTTTGAGGTCAACCTGGCCATCAGAAATGATAAGCAATACATGGTACCGACCACCACTTTTCTCTACAGTGTTGATTGCAGCCTCAATTACAGGAGCATAAGAAGTTGGCCCTTAAACACAATTACACAAAAAACGAAGCTATTAATCTCAACAAATATTATTGACAGGATTATCTGATGTCAAACCAGAAAAGAGTTCATGAGTTTGGTTACAAAAAGCAAATTCCAATTAATGAAATGTCAACTTTCAAATAAAGGAACAGAAAACCAACCAGCAAGTTTTGCGTTTTGAGCTATCTTTCTGTAGCAGGACAGAGTTTCTTCAAGACCGTGGCAAGGTGAATGATCACTGTGAAAGCTAAACACTTCCTGATCATGAGTTATCTCTATAACAGAAAATAAATCCAGGGTCATATTAGAAAATATTAGAAACTTCTCCAGATATCCAAATTTAGGGGACTACACGTACCATCACCAAAACCAAAACAAGTAATTAAGTTGTCTTCATCGAAAGGGGCCAAAGTCGTTCCAATGATAGACATGGCCTTCTCATATGGATTAGGCGCATCTCCAATGCCATGCAGGCTCCGGTTATTGAATGAGACCTTGCCTTCAATAACAAAACTGATGCATTGGCTTCCCGGCGATACAAATCAAGTACAAACCATTTTCAAAAATATATGATATCACATTATTGTTAAACCAATAAACGCTTGTCAGAGATGTAATGACCTTCACAGAATGCCTTCTTCACCGACACTATCTAGTATCTAATGTCAAGACTTATAATGCATTATCCTTAAAATTGAGAAAACACTATTCGAGAAGATAATGAGGAACATAGTAATTGTTTTTGGTACAAGTCAGATTACACCCCTGGGTTTTGTAGGTGCAATTATAAACAGGGGATCCCAATTTTGCTCCATCAATAACTCATACATTAATGAATGGAATATAAACAAAAAGAGATGATTATATTTACTCCACAAACCTGTCCATTCATTGCTTCTAGTGAAATCAATTCCAAAGAGGAGTTTGGATTCTTTTAGAGCTTCTTTACTCAATGCTGCACTGACCTGTTTAAAAAGAGAGCCCATTCAAAACTTTGAAATTTCAAATTCATGAAAAAAAATAAAAAATAAAAAATCAGATGATTTTGCAATGTTATTCTGCAGCATACGCAATTTTGCCATAAATTGCCATAGTTTCGGACTCCAAAAAGTCCAAAATGAAATGATTTGATGAATAGGAAACATACACACTGTCATCATTGGTTACTTAAATTTTAGCACTCTGCTACAAGCCATAGTTTTGAGCATATTTGGGTCATACCATACAAGCCATAGTTTCCTATGAGTGCTGATCCATAAGAATCAACAAAAGCAAGAACTCCATACCACTGTGATACAGTTAACCGTCTGTAAGATGGTTAATGTCAATCAAGACCTTTTATTACATGTGTTATGACAGGTTTGGTATGCGAAATATAAGAGATGACCTCACTCAAGATCATAATCTGCATCTCAAAACTACACTAATGAGTGGACATTGTGAAAAAATTATCCTCAAGCTTACTAAAGTAAGGTTTCTCTCTCAATCGGGTTATAGAATTGGGTTTCAATTTATAAAATAACAATTTTCCATGACATCAAAAAAGCCACATCATTGCTCCGTTAGATATGCACAAGAAAACTAATAGAAGTGAACAGAGGACTAATAGTGCTCAATTTTTACCTTTAAGTAAACTTTAGAGATCACCAGTGTATTTCGGTCTTTACTTTATATCAAGTTTGTCTATAGTCATATTAGAACGAACTTTAGCTAACATATATTTTTTTTTTTAAATCATGTAAAATTTTCAAATTTAAAACTTCATTCCGGTGGGAATAAACATGTGAAAACGTCATTTTTTTTTTTTTTTTTCTCAACCAAAAAAAAAAAAACCCTGATTTTGGAGAGGGTATATATAAAAGAACCAAAGATAAAACAAATTTCTAACCAAATGATCAGTTTGAATACAGAGTTTGAGGTCATCGACAAAATCAACCCCCAAAAAATCACATTTCACGGAATCCAACTAAAGTCATTTAATAAATGAAAAAAAAATTATATATATTATCATTAAACCATTGCATACTGCTAATGATGGTAGTCAACATAGAATCCTTATCATTGCACTCAAAATGAAAAGAGATAAAAAAGAGGGAAGCAAAATAACCTCCTCAAGGGAAGAGTAGCTGTGCGCCATTCCTCTTACTATGCTGGTGTTTCCGGTGGTGTTAGTATGAGTTCTGAAACATCAACATTCATGTTTGAATATATATTATCATTAAGCATACTGATTATGATAGTAGTCAACATAGAATCCTTATCACAGCACTTAAAATGAAAAGAGACAAAAAAGAGGGAAGCAAAATAACCTCAATATACTCAAGGGAAGAGTAGCTGTGCGCCACTCTTCTCACTATGAGTTCTGAAACATCAAAATTCATGTTTGAATAACTTGCTAAGAAAAGAACTTACTTAAATAGTTTGAATAACTAGGGATGCCAACTTGAAAGCACCCCTGTTTCACGGCATTGAAACAGAGTGTTTCTCAACTTCTAAAACTATGCAGCAATAGCAAATTCTTAGGAATCAATGGATCAGTCAACAAGAGTCCCTCATATAATTGAATTCTAATTAATTATTGTTAAAGGCACCCCCGGCTCCCCCCCTGTTTCACGGCATTGGAACAGAGTGTTTCTCAACTTCTAAAACTATGCAGCAATAGCAAATTCTCAGGAAACAATGGATCAGTCAACAAGAGTCCCTCATATAATTGAATTCTAATTAATTATTGTTAAAGGCGCCCTCGGCTCCGCCCCTGCTTCGATAACAACTTATAGCTAACAACTTGCCAAAAAAAGATCTAGTAGCTAGCTAGCTATCCCTTTTATCTTTTACATATAGTACATACAGATTAAAGGTAAATGAGGGTGAGTGAATATTATTACCTGTCAAATTCATCATCTTGTAACTCATGAATGCCTATGCTCACGAAATTTTGATCCCAATTCGTGTGGAATCCAGAATCCTTCTTGTTTTTAGATGCCTTTAATCCCATCGTCCAAACAGAGCAGATCAGATTATAGTAGGAATAGAAATAGAGAAAAGATATAATTGTTCTAAACTGCATTCCTTCATTTTATGTTCGAATTACACTTTTGATAAACCAAAACCAGAGTTTTTCCGACTAAAGTGTCACTGTCATACAACAGTGAAGAAAGAGCAGCCACACGACGGTCAAGAAAATAATAAAAAAAATGTGTCCTCCCCACTTAACCAAACGATGTCGTTATGCATAAGAGTCACTAACTCAGTAGATCTTTCCTTTTTAATACAGAAACAGTGTAGTGTCGTTCTTCATTAAACTCTGGTTCAACGTGCAATATATGTAAAACAAACAGCGACTCGGATCTCAGTTTGTTAATCGTACTTTCTCTTTCAATATTAGAAATTGCTAGGCTTCGTTTTCCGGCTGCCTTCATCATTATGTGGTCAAACATGTGATATAGAGAGTTCTATAAGGTTTCTTTCGATTTTTGGCAAAAACGTATACCCTCTCTGTTTCTCAACACCAACACTATCTTGCACAACAGAAATCATTTAAAATTATATTAGAATTGTTTGTAAAGTAGTGCTAGTACGGGATACCAAGTTGAATCATGGGATCGTAATCGTACAGAGTCACAACATTACACACAACTTACACCATATAATTCAATTTAAAATTTTGTTATCATGTCCTTTAATCCGAGTTTAAAATGAATGGAATTCGTTAACAGGTTTGACAGATGTTGTTGAAAGGGCAGCTGCGACAATGAAGTCAATTAAAATCTTAATTCTCATCGCGTGCGTCTACAGCCAGTAATGTTAAAAGCTGCCCAAATTTGGATAATAGTATGTCCCGAACAATGATGGTATGTCTTGGGTAAGGTCCTGGTTGCATAATCACAAGTAAGGCTGGATCTTGGAAACGATAAAGAGGAACATGAAATATCATAGTTAACAACTTAACATTACAAATGGATACTGCCACACATCAGGGTATGAAACAGAAACTTTACAGATAGGATCTAGGGTCCCAAATCCAAATCCAAATCCAAATCCAAACAAGCTCTGACACGGGTAATTATTCAATACTTATAAAATAATGCTCTCTCCTCTCACATAATAGTAGATTTTACTAATTAACATCTAATGAAATTATGTCAGAAGACAGAACACTATTCCAGAATATTGAATAATTTTTCTTGATAGAACGCCTAGATATGTGCAGTCTAATGTACACTTGATTTCTGATTGGATGGGGGAGATGATTTCTGATCCGTTGACGGCATATCAGTTAGACAATCTTTCTCCATCCAAACATACTCTTTTAGTTCTCCATCACCCAGTGAACACCCTGAGACGGTTTCTGATCGGTTGACGACATATTGGACAGTTATTCAATCTAGCTCCACAGTCCTGACAAGTCTGCAATGAAATAATTTACTCAAAATAATTACAATACCACCTAAACGACGGAGAGGACAAAGGCAAAATATGAAAATATCAATGAGTTTAGCTCACCAGGTGCCCACAGCCAAAGGCCAAGTCCTTTGCATTCGTTAAACAAATAGGGCAAACCTGTATGCAAATTGGGTAGAAAATAAATAAGTGTTCCCAAACTGATAAAATCCAGTAAGCAAAGCAATACTCGTGCAGACCAGAAACAAGATTCAACAAGTTAACATGACCCTGTAAGACGAGAAAGTATCTCCTAAGCCTGCTTTATGGACCAGAAAAATAATTTACACTATAAGAGACCTTGCATTTAGTTAACAGATTATTGTGTGCCCAATACTGACACCTTTGTTACTATACACCAAACACAACATGCCACCTGATATAAATTTTTCTTTTTCTTTTTTTATCATGAGACTTATTGTAGACCATCATACCATTTGTCACATAGAAATTGTACGGAATTAGTGACTCCAAATGTTTGAAAAGTGAGCAGGATCTGACTGGGGCAGCAAACCAAGCATTTGTTCAGTCTTATTTCTAATCATTTCATAATTTTTTGGCCACCTAGTCTGGCCATGTTCATTGCAATGATATATAGACAGGCAATATGCTCATGTTTAATGCAAAACACACTATAATTATACCGCCTGGTTTCGTTCATCTGCCTCCGTTGATGGAAGGCTTCTTGGCTGAGGAGTTGGCATTTGAGGACGACTGTACGGAACTGGAGGAGGGCGTGGAACAATTTTCTTTGCTCTTCCTGTCGCACGTCTTTTGTTCAATAGAGAAAATGCAGATTAGAAAGCATTCACAAGCTAGTTTAAGTTCAATCACATCACATTTATGTTTTATCTACAATTGATACTATAAGCTAGGATGCAAGGATACCCCATTTCTGCTCAAGTACTTGTTTCTGATACATATCATAATAGATACTTCTAAGATACGTACTCAGTTTTTTTTTTTTTAAGAAAAAGTACCAACACGCTCGTGATACTGCTTGCATACTGTTGTAACCCAACCCCCTTGATAGTGAGAGATAACTCAAACTTGTAAGAATTTTTATTTATATTTTTTTTTATAATCGTTTCAATATTGGACAATTATCTAGTTGTCTTTTTTTTTTTTTTTTTTGTATAAAATTATCTAGTTGTCTTTTATTTACTCTTTTAGAGCTTGGTCTGTATTTTAAACAACATTTAATGGCTATTGATTTACTTTATTATTCATTATTGTTTTTAAATTAATATATGCTTAATAATTTAGAAAAAATAAATGCTTAACAATATATTTAAAATATATATAAATAAAATATATTTAATAAGTAAATAATACACATATACCCATTATATGGTATCCAATTTTTTCAAGAATTGCCATATCCCATATCATACCCATACCCGTACTTGCGCATCTTAGACTATATCTTAAATCCTCGTTTAAATTATTGGCAAAACTTAAAATATAGTTACTTCAACGGTGTTATTTAAGTTTTTCAATTAAATTCTTCCACATACATGCATTGGTCAATGCAATACAAACAGTTTTATCTCTTTTCCAAAAATAATTAAATTCATCTATATGACTTCTTGGCTAATGCGAATGTAGAATATAAAGGGGAACTTAAATACTTTTAAGTTTTATTCATAAATTATCGGTTGTCCAATTACCTCCATTGTGCAGCAAAGCTCTAATTTCAGATAAGTACCATCAAGTTTTCACCAAATATTAGAAAACTATAAAATGAAAAAGATGGATAAGCAATCCTACCCAAGTATGCCAAGTTCCCTTGCTGCTTGGTACTGGATGGGGATCTCCATTAGGGCAGCTAGAGCAAAAGCTGTTTCTTTCTCTGAGGGCGATACATTTTTAGACATAATTGCAGTGAAGTTAACAAACTACAAACAAAGAAGACATATATTAAAAGTCAATGCATGTTGAATTATATTCAACTTATATGGAACGATACAGAGAACTTATATGGCATTCAAAGCTAATTGTGTGCTAGTACTGCGATACCTGAAAATTATCAAATTCACGTGCAGGGATCTTGTCATCAAAGTTCTTCATGTCTTCCCAAGGTCCATCACCAACTCCGACAAGAACAATTGAGAGTGGATATGAACTGGAAGTAAAAATTTAAAGGTAAATTTGTTTAATTCAACACTACCGCTTTTACTTTAGCAATTTTCTTTAATGTCTGTTTGTTGACACCTTGACGTCAGTGGCTCCACCATATTCACTTATTTCTCAGTCCTCGTAAATTATTGCACAACATTTACTGAAAATAAAGGAGACGAAATCTATACATAGCAAAGTTTTTAATCTTAATCTTAGGACTTGCGTTGAGAGTGATGTCAAACATGTTTTGGAAACAGTTGATAACAGTAATAGCCCACAAGGCAGAAACATGGTGGTTCTACAAGGCAAAAAAAAAAAAAAAAATCCTCTTTTCTTCTTTCTTGTCAGTAAAAAAATTTATCAGTCAGTGAGGCACATAAACTATTGAACAGACCTTGCCCATCACAACCTACAAACTAAAATGACCAACACTAAACTGCTGCACATGTACATTATTTGTCATACATTCTTCAGAATAACCAATTGTCAAACAGAAAAATTAAGCATTACAACAGATTCATACCATATCTAATGGTACCACTATCAGTGTGTTCATTTTTTTTCCCTTATGGATTTGAATTCATCATCCAGTAATTTTTTTCATTGACAACAATCTCCAGTATTTTTTTCTTATTATTGAACAGAAGAAAGCCTACTCTAGCTTTTTAAAGAATGACACAGAAAATGGATAGCAAAATAGCTCATAATGTAATTATTGAAAATTAAAGATAAATTATAAGATCAAAAGGCGCGGGTGGGTGGGGGGTGATTTAACAGAGGCCTAAAAGGAGAAATTTAAATCATCAATCTGCAAGGTCACCTCGCATTGACAATTGATTTGATTGTTTGTTCTTCTTGTGGACTTAGTTCTTTCTCACTTGTATTGACGCTTCTTGTAACCTTCACAATAGAAGACATTGCTTGAAATAAGAAAGATTGTGTGCATGCAACACTGTCAGTTCAAGAGATTTTGAAAGATGACTTTGAATTTAACCTGGCCATCAGCAATGAGAACCAGTACATGGTACTGGCCACCACTTTTCTCTACAATGTCAATTGCAGCCTCAACTACCGGAGCATAAGAAGTTGGCCCTTAAACACAATTACACAAATCAATGAAGCCACAACTTTTGAGAAAAAGCAAAATATTATAGAATGATGTGAAACAAGAAAAGTCCATGGTTTTGGTAGTGGAAACTAATTGCCAATTAGTAAAAATACCAGATTTCAACTAAAGGGAATAAAAAACCAACCTGCAAGTCGCAAGTTAGGAACTATTTTTTTGTAGCAGGACAAAACTTCTTCAAAACCATGGCAAGGTGTATGATCATTGTGAAAACTAAACACTTCCTGATCATGAGTTGTCGCTATAACAGAAAATAGATCCAGTGATTATATGAAAAAATGAGAGAAACTTTCCCAGATATTCAACTTTAGGGGACTAGACATACCGTCACCAAAACCAAAACAAGGAATTAAGTTGTCTTCATCGAAAGGGGATAAAGTCTTCCCAATGATAGAGATTGCCTTCTCATATGGATTAGGTGTATCTCCAATGGCATGCAGGCTTCGGTTGTTGAATGAGGTTTTGCCTTCAATAACAAAAACGATGCATTGGCTTCCCAGATACACAACCAAATGCAAACCATTTTGACAAATAAATAATACCACAGACAAAACTGATGCATTGCTCCACTTTAGATTCTTGACTATGTGATCATTGCATTATACCCAGACTGGACAGGCAGTGGCATCGTAAGTAGAAAACGCATGTTAATAAAGTACAGGGAGGAGGGACAAACAACTGATTACATGTTACAGAGGGCCTGCTAGAGATGCAGTGACCTTCACTAAAATACCTTCTACACCAAAACTATCTAGCGTCAAGTCTAATAATGCATATCCCTTAAGGTTGAGAAAAAACTATTCAAGAAGATAATAAGGAACATAATCTTTTTTTTTTTTCAAATTAAGTCAGATTAAACCCCAGGGTCTTGTAAAGACAAATATTAACCAGGGGACCTCAATTTCTGCCCCACGAATAACTCATACGATAATGAATGAAACTGTAGAGTGTGTATATCTACTTCCACAAACCTGTCCATTCATTGCTTTTAGTGAAATCAATTCCAACGATAAGATTTGATGATTCTAGACCTGCCGTTCTCAATGCTGCAGTAACCTATTAAAAAAGACAGCCGATTCAAAAATTCATCTTCATGTTAAAGGTTCTACATACATTAAGTATCAGATGATTTTGCAATGTTATTCTGTGGCATGCATATTGTTGCCAATAATTTCTAAACTCTCAGATTATAAAAATTCAAAAAATCTGATGATTTAATGAATGGGAAATATACAAACTGTCATCCATGGTTACTAAAATTTAGCACTCTGTTACTAGCCATAGTTGGGTAGGAACTAGACCATTGAGTATGACCGCTAATCCATAAAGATCAACCAAGAACTCCAGAACACTGTATTACAGTTAACCTTCTGTAAGATGTTCCTTAAATGTAAATTAAGGCCTTGTGTTGCATGTGGTTTGGCAGGCTTTTGTATAAGAAATATAGGAAATGACTTTGCTTAAGATTATAATCTGCGTGTCAAAACTACATTACAACCAACTAATGAGTGGACAATGAAAAAAATTTCCTCAATGCTTATTAAAGATTAAAGATTACACAACAATAGAGGGACATCTATTTTTTCTCTATTTTCTTTTTGATTTCTAAGCCAAAATGTCGAATGCAATCCAACAATCCTATAGGTGATGTAAGAAAAAATCTACTAATTTTTGTAATTCATTAATTTTGGTTTTTTTTTAATGTAATTTTCGTTATTTTAGGTTTAGGGTTATTATTTCCTTATTTTTAGGTGCTTTTAATGCTTTTTAGGTCAAATTAGGTTCTTATTGTGTTTCAGTATTAATTAGGATTTATTTTGAGGTTATATTTTCTTGCCTGTTAAGTTTTACAAAGCCTTTAAATTGGCCTCCAAGTCTATAGACATGTTTTTTAACAATTATTCAATCAATAAAAGTTCAGACTTTGTTTTCTCCATTTTCTAGTGGATTCTAGACTTTCTCTCCTTGTGGACTCAAGAAATGTCACTTCTGCACCCTGCATCAATTGGTATCAAAGTCTGGTCCTTACCCTGGTCTGATGGCTACTAAACATGACAGCAGCAATTCTAGTAACCGAAATGTTAAAGCATAAGTTCTTAGAAAGGAATTCATTCAACTTCAGCAAGATGCCCAACAAGTATTATGCAAACTACAGCCAGCAGTCGCTACCCCTCTCGCTAGGAAATAATCCCATGGCAACTCCAATCAATATACTCAAAAACACACTCCTAAATACAAGAATATTTCATTCTTTGATGGGATGATGAGCAAGTTGGAATTTATTGATTGGCTTCTTGATTTGGAAGAATGTTTTAACTTTTGGAAGATTTGTGATGAAAAAAGAGTAGAGCTTGCATTTAATATATTGAACGATAAAGTAGAGGAATTGTGGTAAGACATTCAAATCAATAAAAAGCGTCGAGGTAAGCATCCATTTCGCTTTTGGAAAAGAATGAAAAAGATGTTAGTTGATTTATGGTTTCCGCAAGATTATTATAATATACTAGATTATACAAGTGTTAATTATAGATCTGTATATTCATATGAAAAGGAATATGTTGAAAACATGAAAGGTCAACCACAAAACCAATATTATCACATCCAAATCCATGTGTCAAGTAAAGAAAAGGGTTTGAGGGTTGACAAGATGCAGCCAATTTTTAAAGAAAATTTTGAAGTGAATGAAAAAGATCAAAACTTGCAACAATTTGCTGAATTGAATGTTGAAAATATAACTTTTCAAAAGTTTGATGAAGATGTCAAAGAAAAGAAGATTGAGTTGATTGTGAATAATGGTGAAAATCAAAAGATGGTAATTATTGAGAATATTGTGGAAGATTCAATTGAGGTCAAATATGAGGATGAGTCCATAACCCATAGTGCCTAGGTTTCAGTTGATTGGCTAAAGATGACTACACAATCGGTTGATTTTCTTGGAGTAGAAAATTTTGATTTTATCATCAACTTTTTGTTGATTGATGTTGCAAATAAATTGAAGGCAAAGGAGAAGAAATTTTATGCTACACTATATGAAGGATACAAGTTTCAAAATCATATTAAGTTACTAAACCATTCAAAGTATTTGTTTATTTGGAGCGGAAGATTTTAGAATCTATAATTTATTTTTTGTAATTCATTAATTTTGGTATTTTTATGTAATTTTTGTTATTTTAGGTTTAGAGTTATTATTTCTTTATTCTTAGGTGCTTTTAAAACCAAATTAGGCTCCTATTATGTTTAGGTATTAATTAGGATTTATTTTAGAATATATTTTCTTGTTGCTAAGTTTTATAAAGCCTTTAAATAAGTCTTCAAGTCTGTAAACGTTTTTGTTTTTATTTAAATTATTTAATTAATAAAAATTCAAACTTTTTTCTCTCTATTTTCGGGTGGATTCCAAACTTTCTCTCATTATGGACTCAAGGAACCCTCGTGGGTTCGAGTTTATATTCTTGAAGCAAAGGCGTTTTTTTTTTTTTTTTTTTTTTTTTTTTTTCTTCTTAAAGTAGACATGTTCTGCTTTTTGTCGCTTTCGCACAGCACATCAATAGAGATCCTTTTTTTCTAATGACGAGAAACCTCTTTAAGGCAGGGCCACTAAGTGTACCCAACCTTGCCTAGTAAACCCCAGATACATGACCTTAACCACAAGACCTTACTTTTTGTTTTGTGGGGGGGGGGGGGGGGGGGGGGGCGGGGGGGCAACCAATTGAGCTACCCTCTATGGACAATGTCACAATCCTAAAGAGAACATTATAGAAAAGAAAACTGGAATTCTCAACAAATACTAGCTAAAAAACATATTATTATTTATAATTTTAAATAATTAATTAAAATGAGCTTTTCTATAAACAGTACAAGGATTCTTTTGTCGCATACTCATGTCCGCTATACAAGACTCCTCTTTTTACAAGGCATAGAAGACATGGCTGACAGAAAGCCTAACCCCAATAAAGTTTATGAAAGGATATGTTAATTAATTAAAGAAATACATTATAAGTCATTACATTTTGTGCTACATCATCAAATTTTTTGAAAAATAGGACTTGATAAGAATGTATATCTATATATATATATAGCTATATCACCAGGCATATCATAATCTTCTTTCTATCCTTTTTAATATAAATATATATATATATATATATATATATATATATATACATATATATTAATGTATGCAATAATGTATTATGCCTTTACACATTCTCAAAACTAATTGAAACTTAATGATTCTGATAGGACCATCACTTTTTACTACCATGACTTTACATATTCTTGAACCTAAATGTAACTTATAATAGAAATTACATGTAATACAAACAACTTGAGTGGAGACACTATTTATTTATATTTATTCATTTTTAGTTTATACTGAAAAAAAATTCTATTTCACCACCGTATTCATATTTTTATGCTAAGTAGTATTTAAGGACAGGTTAAAGGGTCCAGTTCTGCTTCTACTTAGAGAACCATACATTATTTTCATCAACTTCGAGATAAAGATAATAAGCTCCCACTTCAGTCCATTACGATCTAGTTTAGTCCACTTCAATCCATTCAAGCCCAATTCAATCCAATTCAGGTGAGTATAAACTAAAACTAAATAAAGTTGTTATCTTAATTATTATTATCTCTATCTCTTAAAGTTGATGAAAATGACATATGGTTCTTTAAGCGGGAGCAGAATTGGACCCTTCAACTTGGCCTTGAATACTACATTAGCATATGAAAATGAATACAATAGTGGAATATGATTTTTTTTTTTTTTTTTGGTGAATATAAACTAAAAATAAATAAAACTGTTATTTTTTTTCCTTTGATTGTTAGATGTGATTCTATATTATTAAAAATATGATATATAATGATGGGAAAAATTAATGGATGCCCTAAAGACATTAGTTTAAAAAAATTTTAAAATTTTTATAAGAAAAGAAAAAAGCAATTAATTTTTTTTACGGTTTTTTATATTTTCCATGAAAGTGAAATAAAAAATTTCCTAAAATGGTTTATTAACAGTTACCCTAAGGGCACCTGTTAACATGACTCTATAATGATATAATATGATTCTATTACATAGCATGACTTGGATAATTTGGTGTTTATAACTCTTACCTTTCATTTTGAATATTATTCTCATTATATTTTATTCTATAAATTTACTATTCTCTCTCATATTTTCTCCCAAAAAAAAGGTGATTATGCTATCTCTCTCTTTAGATTTTTTATTCTTTCTTGCAACTCTACTTTAATTTGACAAATTTTTATGTTTTTTTAATATCTCTACTTTCAATTGATACATTTTAGTGTTACATTTTTTGAGTTCCCCATCACAAATTCTCTCTTTCCCTTTTAATAGCTTTGGTTTGATCTTTTTTCTTTTTTTTTGAGTTAATCCTTGTTAGTTTGGAAGTGAGAATTTGAATTTATATCAAAAAACACAATCTACTTGTCTATTTATTTGAAGGTGTCATTGTGTCTGTCAATTATTTGAGTAAATCAAAAATACCAAATATGATAAATTATATATTTGTAAAAATAGAGAAATAGAAATTACTTTTATAAATTGTTTAATTTCTAAAGGGGAAAAAATTATCTACAATCAAATTTAGGAATATACTATAATATACTGCACCTCAAAATAATAATTATATATAAGGTGAATATGTGTAACAAAAACATAAAAATCCTATTCTGCTCTTGAGTGACCCTATTTTTGGCTTTGCATAAACAATGAAATCCCTAGTTTACCATTAAGTGACCCTAAATTTTGTGAATGAACCTAAGATGGTTTAAGCGATAATGTTCCTAATTTGCACCTGGCTTCTCAATGAAATCTCTATTTTGTCATTGAGTAATCCGATTCACCCAAAACTCAAAAACATCATAACCTAAACCAACAGTGTAAAGGCAAAACAGATGTATTTGTTTATGTTGTGCTTATCACAACATTTAGGGAGATTATTTCTCGAGTTTATGTAATTTTCCCATAAAAATAAATTGAGAACTCAACTTATTCCGACTCCCCAAATTGTTAGTTCAACAACTCTCCTCTCTCTCTCTCTCTCTCTCTCTCTCTTTATATATATATATATATATATATATATATATATATATATATATATATATAACTTTTTGTTCATTTCTTCTAAAATTTTGCCAACTTGCCATGTAGGTTTTTGGAAAACTCACATTTTTCAACATTATCATTCTAAATATATAGGGCTAATTACAACTTACCCATTTGCGGTTTGACCGAAATTTAGGTTGCCTACCTGTGGTTTGAAATTTGGCACTTTACATGCTTGAGATTAGCTCAATTAGGGTTTAGTAACTCACTTCTATTAAAAATTAGGCTAAATATGTATTTTTGCTCCTATTTTATATCTCTCTCCTCCCAAAATTACATAAATGCAAAGAAAGCCAAGGAAGCCTTGTATTCCTTTCTCAATTAGACTTGACAATCAATCAAAAATTTTGGTTAAGTTATGTAATTATGTATATAGACTGTTCTAATTAGTGTACTTCGCTCAAATAAAGCAATGGTGCTAAACGGAGTCAATGACACAATTGTCTTTTAGGCTGTGTTTGGTTCGTGTAAAAGCATTTTCGGAAAATATTCCATTTTCCGGAAATGCTATTTTCCGGAAAGGAAAATGTTTTCATGTGTTTGGTTGCATTTCAAAAAATTTTCCGAAAAATATTTTCTGGTGTTTGGAAAAGAAGGAAAAGACAAACCCAGAAAAACACAGACAAAACCCAGAAAAAAAATCATCAACGCTCGACTGGGTTCGACAGCGCGGTGCTTCGCGAGATCGCAATCTTCGCGAGATCACGATCGACGTCGCGAGATCGCGATCTCGGATCGTGGTCGTCAGACTGGAGCTCGCGAGATCGGCGCGGACTGGAGCTCAGGGTTCGCCGGCGATCGTCGGACTGGACTGGAGCTCGGTCCTCTTCCTCTCACGCGCTCGCTCTCTCTCTCTCTCTCTCTCTCTCTCTCTCTCTCTCTCTCTCTCTCTCTCTCTCTCCGGAAATACTTTGAAGTAAAAATGAAAGTGTAAAATGATTTCCGTAGTCAAAGCCATTTTTTTTCGGTCAACAGAAATCAATTTCAGGAAAATTCTATTTTCCGGACCAACCAAACACCCCCATTTCCGGAAAAGCATTTCCGGAAGTGATTTTCACCCAAAACAAACACACCCTTAGGGCCCGTTTGGTACATGTGTTTAAAAACTGAAAATTGTTGTTTGAAAATATTTATGGAAATACGTGTGGGTGAAAAAGTGTGTGGAAATACATGAAATATAGTTTAAAAACTAAAAATGGTTGTTTGAAAACACAAACCAAACACCCCCTTAATGACCAAATTGGTTATTTTTTATAAGTCTTGGACTTAATTGGTATTAGCTCAAACCTTTGGATAGTTTATTGGAATTTATCCAAAAAAACTTAAAACTAATCAAATTCTACTAAAATTTCTCTTTACATAATTTCTAAATATGTATCATATTGTTATACTTAAATATTTTAATTCAAATTTTTTCATGCCATGGGTGGGGACTAATTATTTTGAGAAATTAAGAATGCCTTAACTGTGACAATTGGTACTTTAATAAAAACTGGCCTGTGGTACACTACAACACCAGTCAAAAACATATTTGACAGTGAGGATTGACGTGTTTCACGTTACTTGTTCTTTTTGGTGGGTCTCATATTCAAATTCTTTTTTTTTTTTTGGTCCCAAAAAATGGATGGGGGGCGATCAGTGTGGCTTCCCTACCTAAGCGTGACCATAATAACACCTACCCGTTTCTAGGCAAGACCCCAAACTCTCAGTCGGTAAGAAACTTATTATTTTTTGGACCATCTGGAATAGAGATTGGATATAAAGAACACTAAACCACAGCTAGTTGTTGAGACTCAAACGACAAACCCAAGTCATGAGACTTGTCCGTCCGGTATCTCTTAGTTTTTTCTTTTTTGTGGGTCTCTCATCTTCAAATTAGTTTGTGTAAGTGGTGGGTCACATAGAGAAGCAAAGTAAAGCCCACTGGTTTAACTACAGGCAATGCAATTATATTAGCGATAAGTGTAGTGGACCTTTCCTTTATTTAAAACAAAACGCGTTGACGTCATTACCTAACAGTCTTTTTCCAATGAATGGATAATTTGATTTTAAAGTATACACCATGTGGTCCACGAGGCATCATGTGGCTTGTTGTGGATGTAGAATATTTTACAGCTTGAATAAGTCAAATAAGTATATTCTTTTTTTTTTTTTGGTTTTTTTCTTTAACAAGTAATCAAATATAAGTATATTCCTTAAAGATTTTATAAATTTTATTGCATAATCCTTGCAACTTTATTGATGATTGGTAACTCACTGATTTGTAGGTTCCAATTAACTCAACTAATAAAGTCTCTTATGGTTAAATAAGAGATTTAGGGTTCAATCCCCCGCCTACACTAAAAACTAATTGGTATCTTAGTCTAATTAACGATCTTTAGGTTAACTAATATTTCCTAGTGTCTTCTATGTAAACGCTTCAAGGACATTTCCTAGCGTCTCACACTTAATATGTACAAATATATGGACAAAAGTTAAATATAGTACATCAAGTGTAATATATTAAGGCTTCTCAATTAAATATGGTACAATATTTTCTTTTCTTTTCTAAGGACAATTAATTTCAATATAACAATGTGTTTGAATTTAATTAGAGAACCTAATGTAATATACCTAAGACTTGTTCCAAAGTTTTGTTCTAAAGATATACATATATATGCTTTGATCATTTAAGGAAGTGTTTGGCAAAGTCACAAAATTGATTCAAATCTAAGTGTAAACTGAATCAAACACAAAACTAATTTAATTTTAAAATGATTTTATATTATATCAATTTTATCTAGAATCGTATCGGACCATACATATAAAAAGTTTAAATATAAAAATATGGGGAATATAGATTTGAAAACTTACATTATTAATTTTAGAGTGAATGTAATTTTTTAAAAATAAATTAAGATAAAACTAACCTTTTAAGGGAATATGTCAAATCCCATTTTGAACAAAACAATTAAAACCAATTATATTGTTCTCAATTAACCTTGTTCTATGATATGTCAAATACCACTAATATGATCTACTCTCGCCTATCAAATATTCAGCTATCCCTAAATTACTATTTTACCTTATAAAAAAAATTGGTAGAATTTACACACATTTGAGTTGAAGCTTATTGAAAAAATCCATGATTTGTGACTTTAGTAAATAAATTTGGCAAATTTAAACTGCTATGCCATGATGGTCCAACTATAACAATTCCCCAACAAATGGCATTGTTTTTGTTTATTTCATTATTAATAGAAGCATATTTAATAATAAAAAATATTAGTGACAATTTCTACAAAATATTTTTAAAAACATAAAAACAAAACAAAAAGACAGAGACTATCGAAATCAAATTAGAAGATAAATGCTCCATTTATTTTCCGTAGAAATATTTTTCCTTAGTGGGAAAATGACTTGTTCTTCTATATATATTCAATTGTTAAAATGACTGAAAAATATTTTTAATTGTTTAGACCACACGAAAAATCTTAATATTTTCAAATAGATGCAATAATGGTAATAGAAACAATTGATAAGTGGTACGGTAATAAAAATTGCAGGAATATTGACATAGAATTATGGTGGTGGTTGTGCTAATGATGGTAGTAGCAATGGTGGGTTATACCAATGATGGTAGGGACAGAACTAGTGAGAGACCAGAAGGGGCATGCCCCCTTGGATTTTTTTCAATTGGCCAGCTCCAAAATTTAAATTTTGTCCCAAAAAACCTCAAAATTTAAAATAGTCATATAACTTATATTTTTTTTTTAATAGAGTTTTAACATGTGGCGTCCGAGGATCATATAACTTTACCGGTTGAGCTAACTGAAACCCACAACTTATATCCTTTCCAAAAAAAATATCCCCTTTTTATCAAAAAAAAAAAAAAAAAAAAGAAAGAAAGAAAGAAAGAAAGAAAGAAAGAAAGAAAGAAGAAGAAGCAAATCTCTTAACAAAAAATATTCTTTGATTAAAAAATGTGTTTGGCATGATAGGTTGATTATCCAAATAAAAAGTTTGGTATTTTGAGATTTGGGTAATGTGGATTTGTCTACCTAATGAATTATCTACTTAGTAGCCTATCAATTCTTTGAGTTTCTAAGAAAACTGTGGAATAAACATTTTCAACCAAAAATATTATCAAAACTAGGTTTTGTAACAAAATGGTAGAAGACATTCTAATGGACTTTGATTTGGTTTATTAAAATTATAATAGTTGATTTTAAACTCAAAGGGTTGGTCTAATAGTTCCTAAGGTCTCATGAAATCTAAATCTATACATTCGTAAGTTTGAAACCTATAGCCAACATTTTGAGACTACCCTCAATGATTCACGTGTAATTCTTCTTTTTGTTAATACTAAATACATACTACTACAATTTATCATTTTTTTTTTTAATTTAGTTTTGAATTTTGGCATATTTCTTATTCTTGAATTATCAAAAACAAAAAGTTATATATGTTTCCTCAAAGATAGTGGTGGCAATAATAACAATAGGTTATAGGGTGGGTGGTGGTGGCAGAAAAGAACGAAAAGGTAGAGACAAAAGGAAATGTTATTTATATTTCTCTTGTTTTGTTGTACAATGTTTTCTTCTGCACTAAACAAGAAAATTACAGAAAATGTTTTCCAACGAAGCATAAATTGATATGTTATTATTAACTAAAGAAGCAAACGGCTCTAATCCATAAAGCAAACAAACTTTTTGACAAAACCAAAGAACCACTAATGTCTACCAAGTCAACAACATTGTTTGGTACCAAGCATTATATATCCATATTTGAAAACTTCACGGGCGCAAATATCCAGCAAAATTAAAGAATCATGGGCCCAAACATCATTTTGAATTGATATCCCTCGCTCGCACCCACTTCCATACAAAAATTAATAAATCAAAATATAATATAATAATATATTTTAGATTAAAATTCAAAAATAAAATTTGAGTGTAGACAACTAGATATTGACTTTTGGATTTTGAAGTCATCGACTATCATATTTAGATAAGATTTTTAAATCCTTTCCTATCAAAAAAAAATTTAAGCCCTTTACTTCAAAATAAATGAAACCCAATTTTTCATAGCCATTGAAAACAAGATAAACCCAAGAAAAATAAGTGATGAATATGTTCTTAGCTTCAATTTTTTGTTTAGCAAAAACTCCATGTATGTAAATTACTTTCACACAAAGACTATTAGAAAGAGATAAAAGGAAACTAACCTGGTCAAGGGTTTGAAAACAAGATAGACCCAAAAAAAAAAAAAGTAATGAATATGTTCTTAGCTTCAATTTTTTGTTGCCCTTTACTCACCACCACTTTCACTACCACCACAACCACAACCACAACCACAACCACCATCTACTCTTCATTTAACATACATATATAGTTTCAATTTTTTGTTTAGCAAAAACTCCATGTAAATTACTTTCACACAAAGACTATTAGATAGAGACAAAAGGAAACTAACCTGGTCAAGGGTATGGTAATTATCAGGGATGTAAGCATATTTCTTCTTGGCTGAAGACTTTCCTCCTCCTTCTATATTTGGTCCATGACTGGTACTAGTCATTGATGGTAGTCTGGATATAACAGCTGTAACAGGATTATGACGATGATGAGACGACCCCGTTCTTCCTTCCCCTGAACTTGCAACACTTCTCGGCCTGCTTAAACTCCTATTACGTTTTGAAAATCTGCCACCCATTTCTCATCTTCTTTCAGTAAAACCTACCAAACATGGATATAAGAGTGCACAAAAAATAAATACTATTTTAAAATTCGTTCAAAAATAAAAATAAAAACATTACCTGTGTTAGATTAAAAAAATATAAACCAGAAAGATAAAGATTCCCCTTGTTGCTTTGTTCTACGGAGAGCTTTGCTTGGATGAGAGGGGACGCATCGAATTCGATAGTGAGAGGCTTTTGAGCTGTCAGCGTGTAGTGTGTAGGAGGGACTGATAGGTGTCAGAATCAAGAACCATTTTTTATATTGGAAGACAATACTAATTAACACAGTATGTACGGCATATATAGTTTAGTTGGGCTACTGATGATAGTTCAACTAATTCGCCTGCTACTACTGATGATAGTTATTAATCTTTAGATGAAGATATTAATCAAATTTTTATATAGACAAAGAATGAATTTTAAATCTTTTATTCAATTATAAAAGCTTTATACCTAAGTTTATAACTTAGCATATACAAGTTATTAAAGTATGAAAGAAAGTTTATACAATAATAATTAGCGCCTCTTACCAAAATTTTTGTGTGAAATTGTGACGTGTCTTTGTGTTAGAATTTCTTTCCCCCTTTTATGTATGGTTTGTTTCTCTTAAAAAAAAAAAAAAATAGCGCCTCTTGTTTGGTAAGAATTAATTTTATAGTGTACTCTTCTTTATATGAAAATTCTAGTATTCTACTGATGGGTTAATTTGATTGGGCCGCGTAGGGAGCATATCTGTACTTTTTTTTTTTAAACGTGCGCAACGTGCCACCAATTAAAAGTTGACATCTCAGCAATTTTTTTTTTTTTGGAGAATCGACATCTCAGCAATTTTTAAAAAGCTACGAAAAGTAGAAAACCCAACAACCATGAAGGCACACAACATCTTCAAAATCAATCAACTCGAGTAATCCGAGTCGACTCAATCGAGTTGACTCGGTATGTGCGGCGTCAACTCGCTAGATCCGATGAATCTTCGTTCTGAGTTGGACGAGTCGACTCGGATAACTCGCTGTTGAACTCGTCGGAGGCACAGCGGGCACATGAAAACTTAGACCAGCTTACTCGGTGGACCATGATCCGGCGATCCAAGGCCTTTACTCAGAAGTCAGAAGCTCCAAGAAAGTGATACTGGTTCCGGATCCGGCGAGTTCCAGCCGGAGCTCCGTTACCTTCTCGCCGTTCGGATCTATGGCTTTTGGATTTGGAATCCAAAATCTTCGACCTAAATAATTTTTCCGGCGAAATAATTTCCGGTTCACCATACTTTTTATCTTTAGTCTTCTTCTCCAAATCTGATGTAGTTTCTGTCTCACGTTTTATTCGTTATGCGTATTTTAGTTTATATAGCTTAACGAAGGGGCGAGTTTTTATTAGAGATTCTTAGGATCTGTTTGGATAGAATTTATTTTGCTGAAATTAAAAATTGAAAACTGAAAATACTGTAATAAAATAATTTTTAAATATGTAAATAGTACTGTGGGATCTATTTTTAATGAAAAAATTGATAAAAAATGAAATTTGTGGGTTCATAAACAGTGCACGGATGCACTATTCACAGAAGACGGTCAAAAGTTGCGACTACTGTTCATGTACCGTACATGAACAGTACTGCTTGTTGGGGAAAAGGCGTGAAAAAAAAAAAAAAAAAAAAAAAAAAAAAAAGAAAACGCAGGAAACTTAAAATGCAACAAACGCAACGTGGATCCAAACTCAGCCTTAACGTGTTTGGATTGAGCTGAAGCTGTGTCTGCGTTTCAACTTTAACGTTTTGCCTTTGTTTTTTTTTTTTTTTTTTTTGGTCAGCCGCAACATTTGACTAGTCTTTCGTGAACAGTATATCTGTGTACTGTTTATAGGTCCCACAAATTACACTTTTCAGTAACTTTTTCATTAAAAATAGGTCCCACAGTACTATTTACACATTTAAAAATTATTTTGCTACAGTATTTTCAGTTTCAGTTTTCAGTTTCAGCAAAAATAAGTTCAATCCAAATGTTTGCATTGCATTTTGCTCCTTTTGTTTTTTTTTTTTTTCCCCACGCGTTTTTAGCTGAAACGGTTATTGTTCATGCACTGTGCATGAACAGTAGCCAAAATTTTTGACTTTTCAACATGTCAATGGGTCCCGTGCACTGTTCACGGGACCTACAAACTTCACTTTTCTACAACTTTTTCATTAAAAATGGGTCCCACGGTACTATTCACACATTTAAAAATTATTTTGCTACAGTGTTTTCAGTTTTCAGTTTTCAGCAAAATAAGTTCTATCCAAACAGACCCTAAGGCACATTTGGTAAATGAGTTTAAGTAACGTTGTTTGTAATTTTTTGAAATTCGTGTGGATGAAAAAGTGTGTAAGATTATTTAAAAATTGAAAATATGAGCTTAAGCTTGCCTACCAAACAGGTCCTAAATTGAGCTAGGAGCTTGCGTAAAAAGTGTGTTTTACGCCAGCCAATTCTAACCCAACACGTAAGTAAAATAATAAAAAATTTATTTTCTCTCTCCTCTTCCCATTTTCCTCACTTTTCTAGAAACATTGAAGGCTTAAAGCAACATTGAAGGAGCCACAACCTCTTTTTTTTTTCATATCTCCCTCTCTTCTGCAAAATCCTCTGAAAGAACTACAAATTTTACAAAGAAATCCCAACAAATGGGCTGTTCACGCACCCAAACCAATCATCAATGGAACTCACAACAAAATACACTGAGAAACCCATGCCACAAACTCAGATCCACCCAAAAAAAAAAAAAAAAAAAGAATCAACCCAGCAGTTTCAATTAGCAATTTTACTTCAATCTTGCAATACCCAAGCCACAAAGAACAACATAGACAACAATATTACTAAAAAAAGCTCAAAACCACAATATAAAGCAATTTCACTTCACAGACCTTGCAACAGAAAACCTTCAAATTGCATAGTTGAATAAAAATAATTAATTAATTTAAAAAAAAAATAGAAGAAAAAAGTGACCTTTGAATCTTGAACTAAAGAAGATAAAAAAGGGACCTAAGGAAAAAGATGAAGAAGAAAGAGGTGCTATGATGAGAGGCGTGAAAGATAAACTAAGGGGTAAAGAGGGAAAATGAAAGAGAGCGATGAGCTTGTCATGAAAGAGAGAGAAAATAACCTTAATTGGCTGATGTGTTCGGCCAGGATTGGCTGGCGTAAAACACACCCTTTACACCAGCTTCTTACCCAATTTAATCTCTTTTTATTAACAACTAGGGTTCGTTTGGATACAGCTTATTTTGTTGAAAACTAAAAATACTATAGCAAAATAATTTTTAAATGTGTGAATAGTACCATGAGATTCATTTTTAATGAAAAAGTTGCTGAAAAGTGAAGTTTGTGGGTCCCGTAAACAGTGCACATGACCCACTTGTGTTGCTGAAATGTGCACGGTACACTGAAGAAAAGTCAACAACTGCGGCTAAAAAAAAAGAAGAAAACGCAAAACGTGAACACGCAAAACATGAATCCAAACTGCACCATAGTATATGTTTTGATTGACGGTGACATTTCATTTGATGTGGTGGTATTCTCCATATAAGAGTATTATCATCGATGGTGTTAAAAAGTTATATTACTATTTTTAGTGCTATTAAATACAAAATTATGCCTATATTGATAAAGTCAAAGGCAAATAATTTGGCTCCACAGCTATAGTGCCCAACTACTTTTGGTTCTGTCTGTGCACGGCTACTCATAAGTAAAAATAAAAAAAATAAAAAATTATTCATATGTTCACGCTCCTTTGTATTATTATTCACTTGTTCACACTACTTTTTATTATTATTCAACACTGCACTCTAGCTCCTTCATGTGTTCACACTATATCTCATATGTAATAAAAAATATTATTTTATTGTGTTGCTTATCTATATTATTATTTGGGTCATGCTAACGAGTGCCCTTAGGGCACTCATTAATAATCCATTTTAAGAAAATTTTGATACCACTTTTATGGAAAATGAAAAAAGTTGTCAAAATATTAATTACTTTTTTTTCATTTCCCATAAAAACTTTCTTTAAATGGATTATTAACCAGTGCCCTAAGGGCACTCGTTAGCATTTCCCTTATTATTTAAAGCGCTTTACCTGTTCAGGATCCTCATTTTTTTGGTTCAAAAATGCCCCTACACCTCTATGCTTAAGTACTAAAGGACAATCTAGTAAAAATACAACTCTAACTCCCACTAAAACATTGCCTAAAAAATAGAGTTGCTCTCCTGTTAATTTTCAAATTACTTTATCCACTTAAAAAAAAATTGTTTTGTCCACTTATAAATTAGATTTTCAAAAAAAAAATATATATATATATATATATAAAATAATGACACATGTTTTTTTTTTGCTATAAAATAGGGCCATTAAACCCAAAAATAGCTTCATTGCAAGCATGATACACGTGTAATAAAGCTAATATCTAATAAATAATATTTGATTTGAATGGGAAGTTAACATGAGTATGTTAATAACATCATAAACATACAATTTTTTTTTTCTTTATAACAGAACATACAATTTAGATTAGTAGCTTGAATGGTTTATCTACAAAATACAAAGATACTCCTATACAAAGTCTTGGATATTGTCTGCCACGTCAATCATAGGTACATCTCATGTTTTGACATCAGAGTTTGATATACATGGAAAGTCTATTATTAGTCTATGGATCACAGTTATCTGCGGCATCAGATTCGACTCATCACGTTTGACTCCTAATATTATTTTATTGTGTTGAAAGTTAAAATAAAACCACAAATGCTGGATATTTTGTGAAGTGAAAATGTAAAATAAATAAAGTAACTTTTTGTAGAGCCATATTGCTAAATTTATGACTCCACCAGTATAGATACTTTAACAGAAAGTAGGGAGCCAGAGAAGGGAACTTTCTTCTCTTTCTTTTTCTTTTATTTAATATTTTTTTAATATGATAGGAATTTATCCAACACATCCATTATGTTTTTTATTTTAATAATGGACAGGTTTTGAATTTCAAATCCAAGTCTCTTATTTAATTTAACTCCCTTATTTGATTTAATATATAGAAGGAGGTCAAGATTGTTTGGTGGTAACGAGGCTATAGATTGTTTGGATTTTTTATATTCTTTAAGGAGAATTTGAAATTCTAATGGAATATATGAAACACTATAAAAAATATATATAATTATCACTAGATTATCACTTGAGTCTCATGATCGACTTGGATTTGGTGGTGTATCTTTTTGGTGGATACCTATGAATTAAAAAATTTGTGAGGTTGGGTTTAAATTGTAAAATATTCCTATACTTTCTTCTTCTTCTTTTTTATGTAAGCTTCAAAATTTTTAGGATGCACTTACATACACAAGAGTCTATCTAACACTCACATTGAATATAGACAAAATTATCTTATGATGTTCTGAACTCATGTCATATACTGTTTGAATGGGCGGCGAACAATCCAAACTTGGAACAGACTATAAACACAGGTGGTGAAAAGCAAACATCAAGGTGCCAAACCTTCATGCTAAAGTATGGGTTTATTATTATTATGGGTGTATGTGAAATGGCTCAAGATGCCTAATATGTTGTAAAGCCCAACTAGGGCTAACCCTAACTCATATCATCCCTACAAATATCCTATTAGAATTCTTTGTAATAGATTGTGCTAATCGCAAAGATGTAGCCACTCAAGGCTTCCTCTATAGATGTAGTCTATTTGGCCGAATCACATAATTCATGAGTCCTCTCATGTAGCGCTTGCGTTACATGGCAATGAGGGGGTTCAAATGAACCCCTGACTTCAAAAAAAAAATATATATATATTTTTTGGTCAACATATATATATATATATATATATATACACACATATACACACACACACACATATATATATATATATATAAAATATTATTTTACTTGTTTAATTTACCTTTAAAAATATTCTTGTGCACCTTGATCACATCAACCTAGCCCAGATCACATCTCTCTCTCTCTCTCTCTCTCTCTCTATTTGATTATATTGATATCTTTGACTCTAAAAGTAAAGATCAAGTGTTTGTGAGTTGTCAGTGTGTCTTTCTTTATTATAAATATATATTATGTGTGTGTGTGTCTGATACTAACTGTGTGCACTATCTTTTTGTTTTTATAATGTTATTTGTGTGAATTGTGATGTGTGTGAATGTGTGCATGTATTTTATAAATATAATATAATTTTATAGAATTTAATAATTATGAAATATGGAGAGTTTGTTACATGTGTTTGTATTGTGTTTTTTTTTTTTTAGGGGAAATGTGTTTGTATTGTTATAATGTTATAAACACTTATTGTTATAAAGTTAGTGATTCAAGAAACAAAATAGTCAAGTTTGCGACTGTTCAAGCATTTAATTGGCTAAGTAGATCCTTCTCAAAAAAAAAAAAAAAAAAATTGGCTAAGTAGATAATGTATTATTTATGTATGGATGAGTGCAGTTGTATGGTCAATAATTAATACAGTGCCAGTGTGTTGAGTTTTTATCATTTACTTTAAAATATTTTTATAAAACTAATAAAAAAATAGATAATAACAACTGCATAAAATAAAATTGTTATATAAACTTAACAAAGTAAAATGGTTACATCTACTCACATTAGCAATAGATAATGACAACTAATAATAAACTAACACATAACAAATTCCAACAATGTTCATATTGAAGTTTGGAACCCTGGAATACTTGATAAAGTATCAAGCTGAAAAATTAACAAATAGATTATAGTTACTAACTTACTATCTTGAAACAGTTCGAACAAATTAGCAAATTAACTCAAATTTCTTTAGAAGATGAACCTTGTCTTTGTTAGTTTTACCACTTTCATTATTTGATTCAATTTGTGACAAAAACCCATAAAACTTATTGGTGCAAAGTTGAATCTTTGACCATCGATTCATAAGAGAACTCGCCACGCGCTCAGAAGTGAAGGCCTTCCACTTGTGGTAGTACTCTCGAATTCTCGACCAGTATGTTTTATGGTTTGGTTATTACTTTACACTACATCTTGGTTGATATCGAGAAATGCAAACACAAGAAGAATGTCTTCTTATATGGAGAAGTTGCTACCACATTGTAATTTCTTAGCTGTGGATTTAACTTGGGATTGAGACATTTGGCTGAATGTTTAAACTTGTGGAATACTATCTTCACCACTTATATGTGAAGATCCAGACATATATTCATTATAGATATCTTCTATAAGATTAGTGAAAGATGTGCCTCCTAGAATACCAAAATCCATCCCTAGTAATAAAAACAAAAACAGAAAAACATACAATGCTCAAATGAATAAACATAGCAAGCTCTCTTCCATTTGCATTTAGTTGACAGTTAGCACTAAACTCTAACATATGAATCAAAATGCATTGAAAGAAAAAAAAAAAAAAAATGGAACAAGAAGAACTAAGGAAGAAAGAGAGTGTAGCATAACCCATGAGAACAATATGTATCATTAATGTGTATTTTTTTTTCTTCCTTCTGGATAAGGAAATGATGTGTCATTTGAGCTAGAAACTCATTGAAAATAAAGTTTTAAATTAGTAGCACTTGATAATGAAAAAGACCAATTACACAATTCTTGTAAATGAGAACCTGACCCAAACAAAATAGAGTATCCAGCTTTGATCACAATATATCAATATCAGGGCAGTTGCCAAAATTCTTTACAAGTCACATTAGCCGCCCCCCCCCCCAAAAAAAAAAAAACAATGGTTTCTCAATTCTTAAGCCATCATCAAGGTCTTCTGTTGAATTCAGCAACATGCCTCTAAGTAAGTTAATTTGGGCTCAGTATGGTTGAAGTATGATAGTTATGTCTAAGAAATCAACATGCAGTACACTCACTATCACCACCAATTAATTTCTAAACTTCAATTAAATTACATTGCAATGTCTTAATCTTCTTTGACAAAAACTGGTGTACAGGAGTATCATGAACCAACTTGAATTTTTTATAAGGACAAGAAAAAGTGATAACAAAGTTAGTATGTAAGGAATAATAGCCTCTATTGAACCTTTCCATAAGTGGACAAATAGTATGACTTAGGATAAACATAAGTGGACAAATATTTTAGATCAGCCAAAA
The DNA here is from genome assembly GCA_028535165.1 of Quercus tomentella. Classification (NCBI taxonomy): domain Eukaryota; kingdom Viridiplantae; phylum Streptophyta; class Magnoliopsida; order Fagales; family Fagaceae; genus Quercus; species Quercus tomentella. The sequence goes on from JAPQVY010000156.1 coordinate 82,939,366, forward strand.
AATATTGAATCCTAATGGGTAGTAAATTGGATGAAGACTAAAAAAAATTAAATAAAAAAGAAGAAAGAAAATCTACCAATGGAATGATTTAGTATTGGGCCTAATATAAGTGTGTGAATTAAAGCTAGTTAAAATAGCCAAAGTTGGATTTTTAAACTAAATTTTGCTAAAACTGCATTAAAATTGGTGTGAATGCTCTTGTTCCTAATAGGAAGTTGAACCTATTTTGGTAGATATCAAACGGTGGGAAGTTAGTAAAAGTTGCAAGTTTAGTTAGGGTTGTAGATCAATAATAGAGCAGCTCACGTTTTCGGTAAATGAGATATTAGTCTGTTTGGATACAGTTTATTTTGCTGAAAACTGAAAACTGAAAACTGAAAATACTGTAACAAAATAATTTTTAAATGTGTGAATAATACCGTGAAACTCATTTTTAATATTTTTTTCTAAATAAAGTGGTTGTGGGTCCCGTGAACAGTGCACGGGTGGAAAAGTCAAAAATCACGACTAAAAAAAAAAAAGAAGGAAACATGAAAACTCAAAACGCAGACGCAGGATAATTCCTATCCAAACAAACACATAAATCATAATTTTGTTTATTCTTATGCCTTTGACTTCTTTTGATGCTTCAACTTGTTGGGCTTATCTTGGAGACCAAATTATTGGGTTATTTTGTTGGAACTAATAAAATAGCATTTTCATTAGTATTTTGTTTTTCTTAAAAAAGGAACTCTCTCCCTCTCTCTCCTATGAAATTTTGGCATATATATAATTGTGAGGTAAACTAAAATAATTTTATAAAATCTTAAATTGATTAAGAAACTAAACCATTGCATGATTTGCTCTTGTATGACTTCAATTTATGTTACAATTTGATGAAGAAGCCATTGCTTGAAAAATAACTCAAAAATTTAGATATTAAAACTTCTGAAAGACCAAAAAATATTAAAGAATCAGATGATTCACTGCTTAGAAATTATTGAAAAAAAAATATGACTAAACAATAAAGAAATATAAGAAGAAGAGTTACATTCAAAAGAATAATCCATGGTTATAACTATTGAAAAGAATCAAAAAAATTCAAAACCTACAAATTATAGATAATATATGTATCTATATGTGTGTGTGTGTGTGACTATACAATAGAGTAATATAAGAGAAATATGAATGATAAATACATTATAAATCAATAATAAATATGTATTTTATATATTTATATCTATATATATATATATAGTTTTTTTTATAAATTTCATAAAGAGAATCTATATCTTGTGATACATTAATATGGTATGATGCATGAAAATGAAAAAAAAAAAAAAAAAAAAAAAAAAAAAAAAAAAACCTTATTCACATTTTGACAAATATGATCTAGGAAGCTTAATTTTAGAATTTTATAAGGGAAAAACCTGTTCCACATAATTTTTTGGTCCATACACGACAAATAATAACTATACTTGTAACTTTAAGGCTATGTTTGATTTTGGGAAAAGTGGAGAATGAAAGAGAAATGACCCATTGTCTTTTATTTGGTAAAAAGGAATGGAGGCAAGAAATGAGACTTGGAGAGAATAGATTTCTATAAATCCTACCTGTAAGGGCAGTTTTTGGGGCCCAGGCCCAGCAAGCCAGCGATCTTGGCCCAAAAGACCCTCGACAATGAATTTGTAGAGAGTGGGACTCAGAGCTAGGTCTTGATAGAGTGGACGTGATTAATGATGAACCATGCAACAAATAGGACGTGAGATTGTTTTGTTCAGTTTTCTCAGATGACTATCCCTGAGGCTGCTTTCCTGTTCCACTTTCTTCCTCCTTTATTTGTGGAGACTTTCTGCTCTTATATATCCTCCTTTAATTGATAATGACCTTACACTTGTTCACCATCTAGGCCTCTACTCGAGTGCCTGTCCTAAAGGACATCCCCCTTCTTTTTCTGTGAGTTGCAATGGCCAAGATAATACTATTTTCTGTCCAATCCTCATTAATGCGGCTGGAAAAGTAGTTTCCCTGCATTTAATGCGGCAGTAGTGGTTGTTCCCTGTTCGTTTAGCACTTCCTTCTTTTAGGAGGGTTCCTCACCATGGATAGGATACGTATTTGACGTCTATTAAGTGCGTCCGAGGAGGCACTACTCCTCGGACTATCCTTAAATAGAACCGGCCCGGCCCAGCTGGATTGGGCTAAATGTCTCCCGACCCTGTTTTCGCTTCCCACCATGGCTGGGCTTCATCCTGGTCCTAAGGCCCACTGTTGGCTGACAATGCTTGCCCCCCACAATAGCCCCTCAAAATTCCGGCTCTTTCTTCTTGATCCGAGGAGGAAAGACGGGATTTTGATAATTGCTGGACAGCCCATCGTGGTACTCTACTTTATCCGGGCGAGCGTGTGTCATCACGTGCCTCATTAATGCTGAAGGCATTTAATGCCCGGGGGGAGTTAACTGCAGCTTTTGGAGCATTACGCCTTTTCAATCCAACGGTTGGAGACCAGATCAACGGCGAACAACGTTTTGTTTATTCTAGGCGGGAGTGCGTCTGTCCAACTTCCTCTGGGTATATAAGGTCTTGAAGGAGTTTTTTCCCCATTTTCTACGAAAGCGCCAGTGTTCAGAAGACTTTAGCGCATTCTCCTTCAGTACGCTCTTATCTTCGCCACCATTTTATTGAAGACTCCGTCAAGTTTCTTACCCGTAAGTGCGCGTTTCTTCTTCGTTACTCTTCTTTAGGCGAACTTCCTTCGTGTAACCTAGGATTAGGGGGAAATGGGTAGGCTTTCAAAAATGGTAGACTCTCCGGCCGGTATGGCGGGCTTCAGGGCGAAGTATCGTATTCCACCGGAGGTAGGTTTAGAGTACTGCCACGAAGAGGAAATTTTCTTCAAAAGGAAGTCAGGGCAGGTCGTGATTCCAATGACGATTCCCATGGGGAGAATAACTAGGGACTACCTGCGTGGTCATAGATTGACCCCCTATCAGTGCACCGCAAACCTGCTTCGGATCTTGGGGTGCACCGACGTATTAAACGACCAGATGAACCTCGGCCTAACCTGGCGTGACGTGGTTCATCTCTATGAATGCCACAGACTCGGTGACTCATACTACCTAAAGTCCAGGTCTGATGAAGTGAGGTTGATATCCTGCCTCCCCAAGTCCAGCAAAGGCTTGAAGGACGACCATTTGATCGTCTCCGGACCATGGCATGACGGCATTCACTGTCCGACCAGGGCAGGAAAGCCAGGTGGGGTGCCATAACATTAGGTTCCGCGGAGAGGACCCTAGTTTGAGTTTTCCCCCTTTGTTTTGCTTTATTTGTGTTGCGTTTCCTTTGTTATAGCTGCATGTCTCCTCGGACTAACATATCTCACTTAACAATCTTCGCAGACAAAGAGTACACAACCCCTCGGCTGAGCCTGGTCAACGTTCCTGCTCTAAATTACCTCTTGAGATCAGAGATTTTCGTGAGCGAAGACGGACAGTTGCGGTCGGCTCCGTTGATTTTGGATTTTGTTCCTCTTTCTCGGTCCTTGGTGGAAGCTGGTCAAGCTATTAGGGCTGGAAGTCCGAGATTGGCACGTATAAACGTTTCCATACCCGGGTTCCTCGCTTCGTCAGATTTACCTCCTGCTCGATTGCCTGATTACCGCCCCATTCCTGCAGAGGTTATTCCAGAGGAGGAGGCTGGTTCTTCGCATTCTTCCCTAGAGGAACAGATAGATCGGTTCCAATTTGCCGAGGAAGGGGAGGTGTCGGCTAGAGTTGTAGAACTCTCGGACTCTGACTCAGACTCAGACCGTGCTTCAGCAGCCCCTGCCCTCGGTCTAGTAGTCGCGCAAGTTGATACTAGCCAAGAGGTTGAGGAAGAAGGGATGGATTTGAAGCCCAGGGCTGGCCTCCGGGGCCTTCTATCTAACAGGAACAAGGGGCAGTCCTCTAAGGACGCCCCCAAGGAGCAGCCTCCAGCTAAGCTTCCCCCTCCTCCTCCTCCATCCACCGACCCCCCACTTCAGCCTATGCCCAATTTGAGGCGGAAGAGGCCAGTGGAAGAACTGGAGGAGGGTGAGGTCGGCCCTCAGCAACCGAAGCAGCAAAAGAAAGGAAAGGAGCCCAAGGATAAGCGGGCCAAGTCCACTGACAGCCGAGATGAGGCAGCACTAAGGAGGGCGCAACGTACTTGGAGCCCACGGCTGGAACTGGACGGTGCTCCCATTCCCTGGGATGCCACAATTTGGGAGTGTCCACGGGGGCAGGCGACCAACCTTGCCGAGGCCCTGCAGCAACCCCTGCTCTTGCCCCGCGACATGGATGGGCTCAGGAAAACGGGGCAACCAGACCTCTTCAAGTCTTTGAAGAGGGATCTCGCTATGGTGAGCAACGAGCCTTGGCCAGATTGGACGCTGTGCTTCACCTTCAGCTAGCATTATTTTCGTTCTAACGACACTTTTATTAACTTTATGCAGATCACCCAGCAAGTTTACATCGCCGAAGAGCGCGCGAAAAGTGCACGGGAAGAGGTTAATGGCGAGGTCCAATCCCGCGTAGCCGCGGAGAAAACCGCTGCTGTCCTGAAGCTGGAAAAGGAGAGCCTAAAAGAAAAACTTAAGGAGGCTGTGAGGGAACGGGACAGCGCCAATGCGGGCCTTGAGAACACAATGAAGCAGGCCGAGGACATGCGCCAACAGCTTCACTTGTCCGAGATAAACCTTGCGACCGAGAAGCAATTGGTCCAGGATCTTAAGGCGCAGCTGGTGCAAGTGAAGGAAGGGGCCAGATTGGCCAGGGAGGCCGCCGAGGCTGCGGTGGCGGCCTCTTATGAACGGGGAGTGGCGGATACTGAAACTAGGCTGGCCGAAGAGGTAGCTGTGGTCTGCAGGGACTACGTTACTGAGGCCTGGGGAGTCGCCATGGACCGAGCAGCAGTCCCTGTGGATTCCGACCTTAGGAGGCTCGAGAGTATCTTCTTCCCACTAGATATTCGCGAGATCCCTGGCTCGGATTCCCTAGGGGATCTCGCCTCTGCACAAACCGTCCCTCCCGGCGCCGACATCCCAGGGGGCAAGGATGGAAACGAGGAGGGGCAGACGTCAGCCAGGGGCAAATCGCCAGAAGACGCCCTTACTATAAGGGACGTCGTTGCGCAGGCTAAAGAAGTTGGGCCTAAACCAACGGCTGAGGAGGAAAACCCCGTGGCCGCTGTCCCCGAGAAGCGCTTGGCCCAGGACCCAGTTTAAAGCATTAGTGTAGGGATTAACTTGTAATAGGTTTTGCTTTCTACTTTTTGTTTGCTTTTGGCTTCGCAAGTATGTGTAAAACGAACCATTTTGGCATTTAATGAATGATATAACTCCGTTTCGTTTTGTTTTGTTGCTTCTACTTTGCCTTTGTTATGAACGAATTTTGACTATATCGGTAGAATTCCGAGGTTGAGCCATTAGTCGTAATTTAAACAGTGCGATTAAGTATGAGCTAATCAAGTAGTAGTTATTTTCACCGAGGCTGAGGTCCGAGGTGAAGAAGGAAGCCTTGGGTCCCTTCCGTGACTTGGATACATGCGGTTAATTTCCCCCAAGTCTGTGGTCCGAAGAGCCGAGCAGAACTCAGGTTCTGTTTAACGCTTATTGTTAACGTAGCTAGTTTCCCCATAGGCTTGAGTCCAAGGACCATGCAAAACCTTGGTTCTGTCTAGTACTTAAATGAATGTGACCAATTTCCCCCAAGTCTGTGGTCCGAGGAGCCAGGCAGGACTTAGGTTCTGTTTAGCGCTTATTAGGAACAGTTTGGCAGTTAATTTCCCCCAAGTCTGTGGTCCGAGGAGCCAGGCAGGACTTAGGTTCTGTTTAACGCTTATTGTTAACGTAGCTAGTTTCCCCATAGGCTTGAGTCCAAGGACCATGCAAAACCTTGGTTCTGTCTAGTACTTAAATGAATGTGACCAATTTCCCCCAAGTCTGTGGTCCGAGGAGCCAGGCAGGACTTAGGTTCTGTTTAGCGCTTATTAGGAACAGTTTAGCAGTTAATTTCCCCCAAGTCTGTGGTCCGAGGAGCCAGGCAGGACTTAGGTTCTGTTTAACGCTTATTGTTAACGTAGCTAGTTTCCCCATAGGCTTGAGTCCAAGGACCATGCAAAACCTTGGTTCTGTCTAGTACTTAAATGAATGTGACCAATTTCCCCCAAGTCTGTGGTCCGAGGAGCCAGGCAGGACTTAGGTTCTGTTTAGCGCTTATTAGGAACAGTTTAGCAGTTAATTTCCCCCAAGTCTGTGGTCCGAGGAGCCAGGCAGGACTTAGGTTCTGTTTAACGCTTATCGTTAACGTAGCTAGTTTCCCCATAGGCTTGAGTCCAAGGACCATGCAAAACCTTGGTGCTGTCTAGTACTTAAAGGAAAGAAAAAAAAAGAAAATAGGGTACAAGGCAAAAATCACAAGGAAACCAGAACTCAAGTGAAAAAGATACTTTTATTAATAGTGATACCTTTTGAGGTTATTTACATTCCAAGGGCGTGGCACTACATGTTCGTCCAAGTCTTCCAAGAAGTAGGCTCCTATGCCGGCTACGGAAGTGATACGGTACGGTCCTTCCCAGTTCGGTCCGAGCTTTCCCCACGCAGGGTTCTTTGCGGTGCCCAAGACCTTTCTCAATACTAGGTCTCCAGGCGCCAGCGGTCTGGGTTTTATCTTGGTGTCGTAACCTTGCTTGAGCTTCTGCTGGTAGTGTGCTAGATGGACCGAAGCGCTTTCCCTTCTTTCATCGATGAGGTCCAAGCTTTTCTCCAGAAGTTTGTCATTGGCAGTGGGGCAGAAAGCGGCAGTTCGCTGGGTGGGGAAGTTTACTTCCAGTGGGATGACAGCCTCGGCTCCGTAGGTCATAGAAAAAGGGGTTTCCCCGGTAGACCTACGGGGTGTGGTGCGGTATGTCCATAAGACGTGGGCTAGCTCTTCGGCCCACCTTCCCTTTGCGTCATCCAATCTCTTTTTAAGTCCGTTCAGTATTGTTTTGTTGACAGCTTCTGCTTGTCCGTTACCCTGTGGGTAAGCTGGCGTGGAATACCGGTTAATAATTCCTAGCTCACTGCAGTATCTTCTGAAGGCTTTGCTGTCGAATTGGAGTCCATTGTCGGACACCAGGGTGTGTGGGGTGCCGAACCTGGTGACAATGTTCTTCCAAAGAAATTTCTTAACATCGACGTCCCTAATGTTCGCCAGAGCTTCGGCTTCCACCCATTTGGTGAAGTAGTCAGTGCCGACGAGAAGGAATCTCCTGTTCCCTGTTGCCTTGGGAAACGGACCGAGTATGTCTAGGCCCCACTGTGCGAATGGCCAGGGACTGGATAGCGGGTTCAACTCTCCGCCAGGCTGGTGTATATTTGGGGCGAACCTCTGACATTGATCACACTTCTTCACGTACTCCAGGGCTTCCTTGTGCATGCTCGGCCACCAGTAACCGAGTGTTAGGGCCCGGTGGGACAAAGACCTACCCCCTGTATGACTTCCGCAAATTCCCTCATGTAACTCCTCCAGGATGAGTTCAGTGGCCTCTGGGTGCACACACAGCAAGTAGGGCCCCGAAAACGAGCGTCTATAAAGCTTGGAATCTTCGGACAACCAGAATCGAGCAGCCTTTCTCCTGATTTTGTCGGCTTCCATCTTATCGTCCGGCAGGGTATCGCGTTGTAAGTACAGCACTAGAGGATCCATCCAGCTCGGACCTGTCCTGACGGTATGTACTCGAACTCCGCTGGCCTTCCATGCTAAGGGCTGGATGAGGTCTTCCACCAAGATGACCCGAGGAAGGGGCTGGGCCGATGAGGTAGCCAACGTCGCAAGGGAGTCAGCATGTGCGTTTCCATTTCTGGGCACGTGCGTCAGGCGGAAATGATGGAAGTGGGCTTGCAGGCGTCTAACCCGATCCAAATAATCTTGCATCCTGTCGTCCTTGGCTTCCAAATCTCCGTTTACTTGCCCCACAATGAGCCTCGAATCCGAGAGTATGTCCACGGACTTCCCCCCCATTTTCAGAATCATCGACATTCCCTCGAGTAGCGCCTCATACTCGGCTTCATTGTTCGTGGCTGGGAATCCGAGTCTCAATGATTTCTCTATGGTTAGACCTTCCGGGGAGAGCAGAACGATTCCTACTCCTGAGCCCCTTTGATTTGCCGCGCCATCGACGTGTGCCCTCCAACAAGTGCATTCGTGTCGAGAGACTGTGCTGATCATTTTTTCATCAGCCCCTAGCATGACTTCTAGCGTGGGTTCCGCAAACTCTGCCACGAGGTCGGCGAGGACCTGGCCCTTTATAGCAGTGCGAGGCATGTATCTGATGTCGAAAGCACCCAGGATTGTTCCCCACTTTGCGATTCGGCTGGTGTAGTCCGCGCTGCGTAGAATGGCCTTTAAGGGGAGTTGTGTTAGCACCACTACAGTGTGTGCTTGAAAGTAGTGGGGAAGCTTTCGCGTGGCTTGTACGACGGCCAAAACCGCTTTTTCGAGGGGGAGATAGCGGGTTTCTGCCTCCTGCAGTGATTTGCTCACGTAATAGACTGGTCGCTGCGCGCCGTTGTCTTCTCGAATCAACACTAGGCTGACAGCATGGGGGGCGACGGCGATGTAGGCGAATAAGACCTCGTCGGCATCGGGGCTGGACATAATAGGCGGTCGGGCGAGGTATTCTTTTAGCTGCTGGAAAGCTGTAACGCACTCCTCATTCCACTCAAATCCCTTCCACTTGTGTAATAGGAGAAAGAATGGCCTGCATCTGTCTGCTGAGCGGGAGATGAAACGGTTTAAAGCAGCTATCATACCAGTAAGCTTTTGGACCTCTTTAGGATTCCGAGGAGGCTGCAAGCTATGGATGGCTCTTATCTGGTCAGGGTTAACCTCTATGCCTCTGTGAGTGATCATATAACCCAGGAATTTCCCAGATCCCACCCCAAATGAACACTTAGTTGCATTGAGCCGTAGCTTGTACTTTCTCAGAATTTGGAAAACGTCACCGAGGTCTCCAATATGGTCGGGCACTAACTTGCTTTTAACCACCATGTCGTCTATGTATACTTCAACGCTCTTACCCATCTGCTGTTCGAACATCCTGGTCATCATCCTTTGATAAGTTGAGCCGGCATTCTTCAGGCCAAAAGGCATAACCTTATAATGATAATTCCCAATCGGCGTGACGAAAGCAGTCTTCTCCTGGTCTTCAGTGGCCAAGGGTATTTGGTGATAGCCCTGGAAGGCATCTAGAAAACTCATTCTGGGGTGTCCGACAGTCGAATCTACCAACCGGTCTATCCGGGGCATAGGGAAGGGATCTTTTGGGCAGGCCTTGTTTAGGTCTGTGAAGTCTACGCAGACCCGCCATTTCCCGCTCTTCTTTCTTACCACGACCGTGTTGGCCAGCCACTCGGGATAGAAGACCTCTTTGATAGCCCCTGCCCTCTTCAGTTTTGCGACCTCTTCTCTTACAGCGTCGGTATGTTCTTTCGACGGTCGCCGAGGAGGCTGCCTTTTAGGTGTTATAGCCGGATTCACATTCAGGTGATGGCAGATGAAACCTGGGTCGACCCCGGGGGCTTCATAGGGGTCCCACGCAAACACATCTACATTCTGTCGGAGAAAAGCAATCAGTGCTGACCTCTCTTGGGGCGGTAGTTCTGAACCAATTTGAAAGAACCTCTCTGGGTCTGATCCGACGAGTACTTTCTCCAGATCCTCACAACTTACCTCCGGGGCTGGTCTTTTCTCACCCTCAGCTGGGGCCGAGTTCATTAATTGCTATAATCCCTTCTTGGCTGATGTGGAAGGCTCACCACTTTGCCGTCGCGAAATTGCCGACACCATGCATTGCCTGGCCATGCCCTGGTTCCCGATTACTTCTTTTATTTGACCTCCGGACGGGTATTTCACTTTTTGGTGCAGGGTCGATGGTACGGCCCCTAACGCATGAAGCCACGGTCGGGCAACGATAGCTGTGTAGGGGGAGTACGCATCTACTACAATGAAGTCCACTTCCACCACGTCCGAGTCTGTTTGCACAGGCAGCCTGATCATGCCTTTCGGGGTGACGAGTGCTCCTTCAAAGCTGACTAGAGGAGAATCGTATGGTAAAAGGTCTTCCTGCCTTAAATTCAGCCCCTTGTATAGGTCGGGGTACATTACTTCCACAGCGCTACCTTGATCGACTAGCACCCTTTTTACGTCATAACCTCCGATTCTGAGTGTGACGACCAGGGCATCATCATGGGGTTGAATGGTACCTCGCTTATCATCCTCCGAGAATCCGATTAAGGGAGCGGCATCCACCCTGGCCCTTTTAGGAACTCTGCTGTCCAGCTGAGCTGAAATACCGCTCACTGACATCACCCTGAAAGGGGCAGAACCTGTCCTTCCAGGTGCGGCGAGGATGACATTAATTGTTCCGAGGGGCGGCCTCAACGTATTTTGTCCGCTTTCATTGTTCGACGGTTCCTGTCCTCCTTCAGGGCGATGCAGTAGATGCCTTAGCTTCCCTTCCCGGACGAGCCGATCGAAAAGGCTCTTCAGACTTCTGCAATCGTCCGTGGTGTGACCTGGCTCCTGATGGTACGCACAATACAGGTTCTGATTGCGCCTCGACGGATCACCAGCCATCTTGTTCGGCCACTGAAAGAAAGGTTCATATTTCACTTTCTCCAGGATTTTGTGTAGCGGTTCTCGGAACACAACATGAACCGCCTGAGCCCCAGTAGGTCCGTGATGCCCCATATAATCACCTCTCGACCTGTTACTATTGTTAAAACGATCCGACCTGAAGTCCCGCCTCTCCTGAGGGACAACCTTCGCCTTACCCTTCCCCATCTGCTGGTCTTCCTCGACCCTTTTGTACTTGTCAATCCTGTCCATAAGTTGACGCACGCTGGTGACCGGCTTCCCAGTGAGGGACTTTCTCAGGCCATGATCTGTCGGCAGGCCCCTCTTGAATGTGCTGATGGCGACATCATCATAATTCCCCTCTATCTCGTTATACATTTCCCAGTATCTATCCGAGTAGGCTTTCAACGTTTCTCCTTCTCGCATGGACAAGGACAAGAGGGAATCCAGGGGCCGAGGAACCCTACTACTGGTTATGAAGCGAGAGCCGAAGGCCTGTGTCAGCTGTTTAAAGGAGTCAACGGAGTTTGGTGGGAGGGAATCAAACCATCTCATAGCCATAGGTCCCAAGCTGGACGGAAACACCTTACACATTAGTGCCTCATCCCTGGAATGGACGGCCATCCTCTGATTAAATTGGCTTACGTGCTCTACTGGGTCGGTCCGACCATTGTACATGGCGAATGCCGGTTGAGTGAACCGCCGAGGAAGCGTTGCCCTCTCTATCCTTCGCGTGAAAGGAGATTGGGATATGCGATCCAAAGCACGGCTCATGGCATCATTGGCTGTGCCGTGGTATGATGGACTCTTGTGGCCGCGCTTGTAAGGCCGCTCTTCTTCGTAAGAGAAGGTCTCACTCGGAGGGGTTCTTGATGTTTGCTTGTATTCATTGTTCCCATCACTGCTACTGTCCGAGCGGGATAAAGGACGTTTTCGCTGCGCTCGGCGCAACTCTCTTTTTAAGGCATCAATCTCTTGCAGCAGAATCTTTCGATCGTTTTGCTCAGGGGAAGCACGACCCTTCCCCTTTGACCGGCTCACTCCTGTGGGAGAGGTGTTCACACTTCCCTCTCGCTGTTTATTTTGGTCCTTCTCCCGTTCAAGATTTAGAACATTGTCCTGTCGTTGGGAGTCTGCACGTCCTGTTTGGTGTGGACCTGATCCTTCCATTCTCGCGGTTTCACTTGTCGAGACACAAGTTCTCCCCACAGACAGCGCCAATTGTAAGGGCGGTTTTTGGGGCCCAGGCCCAGCAAGCCAGCGATCTTGGCCCAAAAGACCCTCGACAATGAATTTGTAGAGAGTGGGACTCAGAGCTAGGTCTTGACAGAGTGGACGTGATTAATGATGAACCATGCAACAAATAGGACGTGAGATTGTTTTGTTCAGTTTTCTCAGATGACTATCCCTGAGGCTGCTTTCCTATTCCACTTTCTTCCTCCTTTATTTGTGGAGACTTTCTGCTCTTATATATCCTCCTTTAATTGATAATGACCTTACACTTGTTCACCATCTAGGCCTCTACTCGAGTGCCTGTCCTAAAGGACATCCCCCTTCTTTTTCTGTGAGTTGCAATGGCCAAGATAATACTATTTTCTGTCCAATCCTCATTAATGCGGCTGGAAAAGTAGTTTCCCTGCATTTAATGCGGCAGTAGTGGTTGTTCCCTGTTCGTTTAGCACTTCCTTCTTTTAGGAGGGTTCCTCACCATGGACAGGATACGTATTTGACGTCTATTAAGTGCGTCCGAGGAGGCACTACTCCTCGGACTATCCTTAAATAGAACCGGCCCGGCCCAGCTGGATTGGGCTAAATGTCTCCCGACCCTGTTTTCGCTTCCCACCATGGCTGGGCTTCATCCTGGTCCTAAGGCCCACTGTTGGCTGACAATGCTTGCCCCCCACACTACCAATTTTTTACTTTTAACTTTCTCTCAAAGTCTATAAAATTACTCTTGTACCTTTAAAAATTTTTGGCCTTTTATATGAAATTATATTTATATCCTTATTTCGTTATAAATTAAAATGAAAAAATTGTAAAATATGTTCCATCTCTTTCATATCTCTTTCTCCTTTGCATCCATACAAATATATTTTCTTTTCCTTTTATCTTCCCTTATACTTTTCTCTCTCTCTCTTTTTTTTTTTTTTTTGATAGCTCTCTTCTTTTAACAGGCTAAGGGCCCGTTTGGTAATGTTGTTCTAGTAATATTGTTTGTATTTTTTGGAAATATTTATGAGTAAAAAAGTGTGTGAAAATACATATAATATTGTTTAAACACTAAAAACTGTTATTTAAATAATGATAGCAAACGTTCTCTAAGTTTTCCACTTTAGTTGCTGCCTTCAAAATTGAATAATTGATCATGCATGTGACATAATTACATTTACATCTAGCTACATGGCCGTCACTAGCTTCATCCTATACGTATGATCAATATCTCTCCCTCGATCAGAACTCCGAACTGTAATTAATGGATGCTACTACCAAAGTAAGGAATCCAGAGCCAATAAAAAGGAGGCAAAAGTGGGGAAGACGAAGTGGAAGCGTCAACAAGATCACAAGAAAAGAAATCCCTCAAATCCTCTTCCCGCCCAAATAAGATACACTACACCCCCCCCCCTTTCTCTCTCTCTCTCTCTCTCTCTCTCTCTCTCTCTCTCTCTCTCTCTCTCTCTCTCTCTCTCTCTCTCTATATATATATATATATATCCATATAAAATACTATGTAGTATGTAGAATAGATAGCATTAGTAAGTGATAGAGAGAGCTGAGTACGTAGTTACTTATGAGTCAGCCACCGGTGGTGCCGCCGCAAGGGAGCGGAGGTGGTGGGGTCCAGGTGCAGTGCGATGGTTGCAAACTTATCTTGACGATGGCGCCTGGCGTGACGGAGTTCGTGTGTCCGACTTGTCAAGTGCCTCAGATGCTTCCTCCGGAGCTCATGAAAGTCCAATTCAAGACCGCTGCCACAACGACGCCGCCTCCTCCTGCTTCGTCGCAGCCGCTGCAGCAACAACACTTGCCGGCCCACGGCATCGATCCGACGAAGATGCAGGTGCCTTGCGCTCACTGCAAGGCCATTCTCAATGTCCCTCATGGCTTGGCTAGATTCACTTGCCCTTAGTGCAATGCTGACCTCGCTGTCGATTTGTCCAAACTCAAAAAGCAGTTCTTCCAACCTCGCCCAAGGCCTCCGCCTCCCGAGGAAATCAACGAGGTTTTGCTTCTTTTCTCACTGTAAATTTCATTCAATTGATTAGGTTTTGTGGCTGTCTTGTTTGCTACTAGTGCCAGTGCTAGTGCTACTGTTAATATCGGTGGAATTGCTTAAATGATATATAAGGTACGTTTGAATACAGCTGAAAACTGAAAACACTTTAGTAAAATAATTTTTAAATATGTAAATAGTATCGTTGGACCCATTTTTAATGAAAAAATTGCTGAAAAGTGATGTTTGTAGATCCTGTGAACAGTGCACAGGTGCAATGTTCATGGAAAAGTCAACATTCAGGGCTTAAAAAAAAAAAAAAAAAAAGAGAAAAACGTGACGCAGTAAACGCGAATACGCTGAATCCAAACCGCAACATAGTTTAACATGTATTGATATTATGTTTATATTGGTTCTATTTATAATACAACAACAACAACAAAGCCAAGTATAGAGGTTTTTCTTTAATGATTGAATTGGTTACATATATGGTTATATTATTAGAGTTATAAATTATAATTTTATATAATTTAATAATTAGGAAATACATAGTTTTTTTTTTTTTTTGGTTAATTGAAATACATAGAGTTTGTTACATGTATGTGTTTTGTTATCATGTTATAATAACTTATTGTTATAAAATTAGAGATTCAACAAAAAAAAAGTAATGTTTGTGACTGTTCAAGCATTTGATTGGTTAAGTAAATACTTAGTGTATTATTTATGTATGGATGAGTGCGGTTGAATTTTTGTCATTTAGTTTAATAAAATATTTTTGGGTTGGGTTCAAGTTACACCTGGTGTAATTTTAAGCAATGTTACACCACTCAATATTTTTTAATTAGATGCGAGTATTGACAAATCCATTGTTAGATTACATTATCTTTGTATATTCTTCATGCTTGCAAAATTTTGAGGTGATTAAAGATTAATAGCCATGTCATTAATCAATTGTTAAAATTCAAATTTTTGTAGTTTAAAATAATGCATAAAAGATGAGTTTATAGATCAAATGGTAAATAATATCCGATTGATATAAAAATTGGCATGCATGTTAAGAACATATAGAACATGTAATTCAACAGTTGGATTTTTAAAATATTAATTCAATAACAAATTATTAGATGGTGTAACATTGCTTAGAGTTACACCAGGTGTAACTTGAACCCAACCCAATATTTTTATAAAAAACCAATAACAAATAGATAATAATTAACAATTGCATAAAATAAAAATGTTAAATAAACTTAACAAAATAAAATGAACGTATGAGCTTTTCATCGTGGTACAATACCATTGATATTGTGGCCTTGACTCTGTAAGGTACATCTCACACACAAGAATATTAGCTAACAAGATTTCACTATAAATGATTAAAAAATTATATGTTAGCAGGCTTGTAACCCATGCATATGCATGAATGCATTCAAAATAAATCTAACAATTTAAAAAAAAAAAAAATTAAGGCTCTTAAAACACTTTAATTTCTAGTTGTGTTCCAATACACAATTTTATAATTAAATCATATATAATAGAATCCAATACTATTTATCAATCTTAATTACCTTTGGTTTAGCAAGACTTCTAACTCATGAAAGCGTCATTTGATGTACCAAGCTCTCAAAAACGCTAGAAGCCAATATGAGGAACTGTTATTAATAATTTTTATGTGGAGCTAAATTTGGTGAATATTACAAATAACAATCACGAATAGGAAGTCAGTTTTCATAATAAATTAAATTAATAAATACATTATTTTAGTTTAATTCTTACACAGTAGTAAAAACTGTTTGTCAAAATACTCAAGGGACTAAGGCTACCTCTGGATTCGGCTGAAACGTTTGCGTCTGCGTTTTTCTAATTTTTTTTTTTTCACGCATTTTTGAGACTTGCAGTTACTGTTCATGCACTGTTTAATGAACAATAACCGTAAAATTTGACTTTTCAAACTTTTTTCAGCCAATCAGTGCACATTGTGTACTGTTCATAGACCCACAAATTTCACTTTTCAGCAACTTTTTCATTAAAAATGGGTCCCACGGTACTATTCACACATTTAAAAATTATTTTACTACAGTGTTTTTCAGTTTCAGTTTTCAGTTTTCAGCTGTATCCAAACGGACCCTAAATGTTATGACTAATGAGATGAGAAAAGATATATATAAAGAACATGTCTTGAAGAACCATTAGCTAAAATGATATAGTGCCTAATAGGAATCAAATCGAAAGAAGAAGATGATTTGCCAGATAGATGTTTTGTTAGAATTGGAATCAATGACCTAATTAGAGGGAATTAATTGGCCACACATGCAACATTACTTGAATCATCAAATGAAGCAGTGGAAGAAGAGGACAGTGTGGTGTGTCCTTGTTGAACATGCTCACTAAGTTGAGTAATGGGTGCATCATGAGAACCAAAACCATGAGTTGCATGCCCAGATGGAGTAGAACGGGTTATGGGTTTTACCATTAATGACTTGATGCATATAATTTGGCTTATCATGTTTCACCCAATTATAAGACTTGGTATGATTGGAAATACCATAGTGACAGCATATCCTATCACCATTTCCAATAGAATGGAGACCATTACCATGAGAACTACCACAAAATTTACAACCTGCATGACCACCGCGAGAACTACCGCGATCAGCGAAAACCATGGCTTCCACTATTGCCACTAGAATTACCAACTTACCAAGACCTTTGCTGCTTAAAACTGAAAAAGAAGACTTTAAGGAATGATGGAGTTTTCTCTCAAGGATAAGTGCAATAATCGAGAATAAGCATTAGCGTTTGTAGTTAAGGACTCGCTAGCAAGAATATTATCTTTGAACCCAGTCTAAACCAGAAAACAAATAAGAAATCATAAAATTGTCGTAAGATTTCTAGGGTTGCTCTAAATCTGTAATAAAAGGTTAATATTGTAGTTTTGATTTCACAAATATTCTTAAGATTACAATAGCACTTACAATAGCACTCAGACAATGGTTTTTTATTGCTTAGCAGTGAACATATTTTCATACATACATATATATATATATATATATCTCATAAACTCAAGAAACATTACTCTAATGCCAAAAAAATAAAAAATAAAAAGACAATAAAACATTAAGTAATAAAATTCAACTAGTCTAAGGCAATAAAGGTAAAGGAGGGAGTCTGATCCTTGGCCTTATTGGTCCATTTATGTAGAGTATTTAAGAAAACATTCTTCAATATTTCAATCTGTCCACTGGTATCCCATTTCCCACAAATGTTTACTCGTTCATTTCTCTCTGAATAAACTACATAAAGCATATGAGTATGGCCTTACAAATGTCAATTCCTTTGTGATTATCAAACCTTTGTTTCCAACATTCAAAAAGACTGTCTACCATATGTACATGGTATCGCCTAATTAATCGCAACTAAACAGAACTGAATTGGCTGCTTTATATATTTTTGGTACCAACAATTAAGAATTGCTTTCCCTTATTAATTTGTTGTATCAAAAACTAAATCACAAGCTTTTGATAAAAATCAGGCTGTTCTAATAAGATTTATAATATGAATACCTTTACACTTTGAAGAGATATAAGGTTCCATTCTAGGATTCCATTTACTAGTACCATGACCCAAATGAACTCCTCCTTGCATAGCTCACGAGCAACACTACACTGGAGAACTAAATGATTCACCAAATCCTATCCATCTTACACATATAATACCAATTCGTGATCATAATATCCTTCCTATTTTAAGGATTTTTCCCATCATTTTTGCCCATACCAAAAAAAAACACCCCATTTCAAATGCTCCCGGGCTCCCCCCACCCCCACACCCCATTTCAAAGCTTTTGTAATAATTTTTAACTTGGAATCCCTACTTGTTGAAGGAAGAAAAATCATGCTATATATATGGCATTAATCTAAACAACAGATAAATCTCTGAAAATGTAGTCATGGACTCTAATCACCAATCTTGTAAAGAACAGAAAAAAAATAGGATCCAATAATAACCCCCTATTCTTCCATTCTAAGTAATCTACCACCTTTGCATCTTTATCCCTTGTAAGTTGAAAATCCAGCATAAGCATCCTTAGACAAGTTGTCCCACATGAAATTGATTCTCGACCCATACCCTATCTTAACTAAACAAATTCTATAATTTACTCTTACCATTTCTTATATGCCTCCACAAGCTAACTACATACGCACAAGCTAACTACATACATTGATCTAGAAATATTAGAGCACAGCCCACCCAAGACACTCCATTTTTGTACTTGTTAAATTCTAGATTAAGGATTTGTTTGGGATCTGTTTATTTTACTGAAACTGAAAACTTTTTGCTGGAAGTACTGTAGATAATGGTAAAAGTTAGTTGAAATAGTACAGTGGGACTCATGAATAGTACCAAAAGATATAGTGAGACCTATGAATAATAACAAAAATAAGCTGAATAGTAAAATAAGTTGACAAAATTAAGCATGCCAAACACACACTAAGGGTTCGTTTGGATACAACTTATTTTTGTTGAAACTGAAAAATGAAAACACTGTTGCAAAATAATTTTTAAATGTGTGAATAGTGCCGTGGGACCCGTGAACAGTGCACTTTGTCTCCTGCATAGTGAATCTATGTGATATTACTGTTCATACGCACTGGGAAAAAAAAAAAAAAAAAAAAACGCAGAAAACGCAAACGTGTGAATTATAAGTTGTATTCAAACACTCACTAAGCGTCTGTTTGGGATCCGCTTATTTTGCTAAAACTAAAAACTTTTTGCTGAAAATACTGTAAATAAGGGTAAAAATTAGCTGAAATAGTATAGTGAGACCCATGAATAGTACCAAAAAGTGCAATGTAGCAAAAATAAGCTGAATAGTAAAATAAATTAGCAAAAAATAAACCATCCAAACGCAACCTAATTGTTCCTCAAAAAAAAAAATCTAGATTAATTTCTTACTACTTTAGAAATTTGTTTATTCGAGGTTTATTGCTCACATGTAAAATCAAATTATAGTAATAGTCGTGTGAGTTTAAAGATCTAGTTTATATGCGTCCTAATTAAGGTTAAAACTATTTCTAATTTGGGTTTTTATTTAACAAGTTATGATCAATTTTGTAGACAGGGTCAAAACTATAATCTCTATAATCCTTGCGATTGCTTGGTCATGATCAGCTCGACTAGAGACCTTCAATCTCTGCATCTTCTATAAAGTTTATATTCCTCACTTTTAACCATTCGTTTCGATTCTTTTAGGATTGCTCTTCAGGTGATCATTCAGATGAGGCTCCACCTCCTTCTCGATTCCAAGGGAAAGAGCCAGTCTTGCCTTCTTGGACCGTACCTGTCTTCACAAAGGAGGGTGCCATCAAAGAGGTACCAATACCCCGGAAGAAAAATGTGATGGGGTATCCACTGGCCCTTGGGACTCGCCAGGTAATTGGTCTTTCTCTTTAAGTATTGTCTCTTTTGCAATATTCCAATGTAATGTTCTAACATTTTGACTTGATTGCAGATCACAAATGCTGAGGTGCAGGACCTTATATGGATGGTCGGGAACCTAAAGCTAGAGGTTACTCGATATTCTCGCCTTCTGTATAAGGGGAGTGATCAGTCTGTGGATGACACAAGAGATGCCAATTCTTCAGGGAGCATCACTGCTCGACCAGTCCTGAAGAGAATGAGAAGACCTAGCTACTAGATCTATTCATAAACTTGTTATTTTATGTTTTTTCTTTCTTTGTCTTTGTTATGTGTATGTGCATGTGTTTGTTAACATTTCCAGCATTTTATTGGGAAAAAAAAAAAAAAAAAGATCATTTTTTGGTCCAGGGCTAGTTTCATACATTTGAATGTAAACAAGAATGTCAATGTTTGAACTTTATGATCACAATGTATGTATTTTTGAACCACGTTGGAGTTTCATTGCTTTGTTCAGAACTGATTTTGTAAAAATGAGGCAGCTGAAATGAAAAGAGAGAGAGAGAGAGAGAGGGTAAAGAGAGACTTTCTTTTGAGAAAGTGCATACGCATAATTCATGCACAAGTGCGCATGCTATATGAGTGAGTGGCCCATCCGATTTTCAGGCCCTTTAAGATCATCAATTTGTGCGACAAACTCGTGAAAACCCCTGGAAAAGTGGTAAGAAATCTTCTATGAAAGGGGATATATATAATTTTTTTTGATAAGAATGAAAGGTGATATTGAAATTTAACTAGGTTTCGTTATATCCAAAAATCATTGAATTGGGCTCATTAATAATAAACATTTTTTTTTATCTTGGTTTTCTCCTTAACTCCTAGAGATCAGTGAGTGATTAATTGAGCTTTGTTTTATTTGTCAGGGGGATGTGAATCTTGGTGTTGTTTAAAACATGTTCAGTTGTTTATATATTAACAGAGTGTAATCCATACTCGAGTATGGATAGGCAAAAGCAATGTTCCCTAGTGCTTGGAAGACTTAACCATAATTTATTAGAAACATTACATGATGGAGTACTACAACATTAATTGTTAGTGAATGTACAATCATACTAAATTGAACAGTCAAATGAGGCATTTATAACAAAAATCTGACGAAAAAGATTAATTGAAAGAAAGAAACGTGCAAAGGCAATTTCCCAACATATGCATGAAATTCTACTATGCTCTATTCACAGTGGAAGTACCTCAACCAGTCAACCGGTAGTTATAGTAATTACACAAGCAATTTCTGTCCCCATACAGGCTTAAATATTGAACTTGAGGATCTAATTTCTTTATTGGTTGCTTAGGGAATATGATAAAATGGACTTTTTATTTAATTTCTTTATTCATTACTTTGAGGGGATCAAGACCTCCTAATTTGATATAAAATGGACTTCTTTGAAGGATTCAATATCTGTCCCCATACAAGCTCAAATATTGAACTTGAGGATCTAATTTCTTTATTGGTTGCTTAGGGAATATGATAAAATGGACTTCTTATTTAATTTCTTTACTCATTGCTTTGAGGGAATCAAGACCTCCTAATTTGATAAAATGGACTTCTTTGAAGGAGTCTAGATCTTTAAAGTAAAATTTTCACTTAATAATTGTAGTAATACTTTTCAGTCTAATTTATTATCTAACATTAAGCAATATAAATAGATAATTTACAAGATTAAGCTGATATTTAAATTCAAAAGAAATTTATCTTTATCTACTACAAGTAGACATTTAAAGACTAACCTAACCATCAATCCTATCATTGGGTGAGTTTGGTTCAGTTTTTTAAAACTGGGCTTTTTGAAAAAGTTGAGTTTTCAAAAAGTGCGGTATGAAAAAAGTGCTTTTTAAAAAAGTTGGGTGTTTGGTAAAAACTGTTAAAAAGTGCTTTTTGAAAAAGCCGAGTGTTTGGCTAGCATTTATAAAAGTGACGGTTTGAGTGGTAAATTACCAAAAAGGACAATTTATATATAAAGTATTGTAAAAATACTTTCTAAAAAATTATTCTAAAAAGAACTTTCAAAGTAAATTATTTTTTTCTTACCAATATTAACTAATAATAACCTACCACTTAAGATTTATTGTGAAAATATTGTGATAACATTTCTCAATTTTAATTTCTCATTCTTTATTTTATTTTTCCCTTACTTCTTTACTTCTTTTTCATCCATATTTCCTTCTTCTTTTTTTCTCCTCCACACACGTACCCTTCTCTTTTTTTTTTTCTTTTTTTTTCCCTACCACTTCCTCCACACTCCAGAACATTCCACACTTCATAGAGCTCTCTTTCTTCCTCTTTCTTTTTTTATTTTCTTTCTTCCTTTCTCCCTTTTCTCTTGCCACTTCGTCTGCAAGTTTCTTCCCCTCTATCCCATCAAAACACACAAACTTAAAGGTCACACACAACCACAACATTTGATTCTCATCAAATGAAGATAGAGAGATGGGTCTGCTGATCGGGCGTCTCCATCTTTTGCCCCTATCGTCTGCATTTTTCGCCTCCGTCGTCTGTTGATTTGCTTTGCCTTCATTGCCGCTTGTCTTTCTCCCCACTGTTGCTTGATCTCTTCCCCATTGCCAACGACATCGATAGAAATGGGTCAGATTGGTTTTTTTTTTTGTTTTTTTTTTTGTTCTGATTTCATTATTGGGCAAGAGAGACTTTTACCACAGAGAAGCTTGTAGCAGCACGGAGAGGGCAGAGCAAAGAGATGAGAGGATGGTGTGAGTGAGATTTAGAGAGGGCAGAGGGCAGAGCAGAGAGATGAGGGACATTGGTGTGAGTGTTATCTTTTGATTTATCAAAGGGTAAAGTTAGATTTTCAATAAAATGTGAAGGGCAATTTGGTAACTGCATACTGAGTCCAACGGTAGGATTTATCAACGCGCACAGGCTTTTCCAAAATGCTCTGAACAACTCCATTGGCAGAATGCGCATTCTCTTCACATTTTCAAAACGTAACTTTTTTAAAAAAGTTGCTTTTTAGACATCACCAAATGCACATATTATATTTATAAAGTGCTTTTTGGGTTGGGAAAGCTGAAACAAACAGGCACATTATTTGATTATCCCACTTTTAAATAAAATATAGGCAAATAACATAAGCAAGTCATATAACCATATATGTATTATTCTGAACTTTAACTAAACCAAATCAAGAGTATATAAAACATAACAATCTTGGTAAATCATATCTTAAGTTGAAGATTATATAGAACCTTTGGAAGAAGAGGTAAAATAAATTGGTGCTTTTACTACCCTTAAAAGAAGGCTAACCAAATTGCATGCATATAGATTTCTTTTCGAAGTTTTCTATTAATCCCAATTTGGGGTTAAGGCTTTTCTCCATCATGAAAAAAGCCAAGAGTAAGATGAATGGAAAATTTTGACATTAAAAAAAAAAAAAAAAACTTTGAGCACATGCATAGTGAGGCTAGTATAAATTATGGGTGATTTATATGTAATTTGTAGGATTGTAAATAAGCCAAGTTTTATCAAGTATTGAATGTTTAAACTTGGCTTAAGCTTGAGCTTGGCTTGACTTAATTCATTAGTCAATCAGAGCTCGAGCTTAATGACTTAATTCATTAGTTCATTAGTCAAGTCAAGCTAGAGCTTAATATCAAACTTTTGAGCTTGAAATTTAATACAAGTACATTATTGATTGTTGAGTTCATTTGATTTAGACACGTGGTCTTAACTACCAATTAAGCAAAGATTTAGTAAGATATTAATTTAGTTCATTTTTCATGCTCATATCAAGCTATATTACTAAGCCATATGAACCAGCCAAAACTTGGCTTGTTGTTTATTGAGATCTCTATTGTTCACGAGCATGTTCATGCACAATTTTTTTTTTTTTTAGCTTGGCTTGTTTATTAAACAAACCTAAAATTAAAGCTCAAATTTGATTCGTTTATAAAAAGTAAACATGAACGCACTTTTTATCGAGTTGTTTATAAACTGTTTAACTTATTTTCAGCAATTTGCCCTAATATTTTAGTTTTATTTATTTATTTATTTATAAAGATTAAAAAGGAAAGAAAAGAAAAGGAAAGGAATAATGATCACGTGGAAATGTCACGTGAGCATAGAAGCAGTTAAAGGCGAGAGAATGATCCACTTCAAACGTCACAGGTCTCATTTTTGGTTAAGCCCAAATACAATACAATACTACAAAGAAAGAGAGACAAAAAACACGAAGCGCCAACGCCAACGAAGAAGAAAGAAAGCAAAAAAAAATCCCCAAACCCTCTTCGCGCCCTAACCTCCTATCTATTCCTATTTCCTATACACAACACTCACACACACACTCTCTCTCTCTCTCTCTCTCTACACTCTATACATCATTGCATTTCTGAGTGAGAGAGAGAGAGTGATCGTTCCGGAATCACTCAATTATGAGTCAGCCTCCTCCGCCAATCGCTCCGGCGCCACCGCCGTCTACCGTCGGAGGAGGCGGAGTTCAGGTTCGATGCGCCGGTTGCAAACTGATCTTGACGGTGGCGCCTGGCGTGACGGAGTTCGTGTGTCCGACTTGTCAATTGCCCCAGATGCTTCCTCCGGAGCTCATGAAAGTCCAATTCAAGACCGCCGCCGCCGCCGCCACCACGACGACGCCGCCTCCACCGCAGCTGCCTTCTCCTCCTCCTGCGGTTCCTCCCTCTTACTCTCCGTCTCTGCCTCCGCCGCTGATACTCCCTGCGCCTCCTTCGTCGCAGCCGCTGCAGCAACACGTGCCGGCGCACGGCATCGATCCGACGAAGATCCAGGTGCCGTGCGCTCACTGCAAGGCCATTCTTAATGTCCCTCATGGCTTGGCCAGGTTCACTTGCCCTCAGTGCAACGTTGACCTCGCCGTCGATTTGTCCAAGCTCAAGCAGTTCTATCAACCTCGCCAGACTCCGCCTCCGCCTCCGCCTCCCGAGGAAATCAACGAGGTTTTGCTTCTTTTCTCACTGCGAATTTCATTCAATTGATGATGTACATTGTTTGATTGATGCAGATATGAAGTTAGGATTCATTTCCTTTTGTGATTGATATATAGCTTAACATGTATTGCTAATTTGCTATTATGTTTATATTGGTTCTATTTATAATACTACAACAACAACAACAACAACAAAGCCAAGTATAGAGGTTTTTCTTAAAGGATTGGATTGGTTACATATATGGTTATAATGTTAGAGTTATTGACGAGGATGAGTTGTGTTTGCTGTGGGAGGATGTACATTGTTTGATTGATACGGATAAGAATTTAGGATTCATTTCTTTTTAATTGAAACGTTACTGATATCGTTTGAAAGATAAGAGAAGTCGTCATAAGGGAGGTTCTTACTTGACTAGGTGGGAAGATACCTGGGACATTGGTAGAGTGGGTCTCTTGAGAAGAATCATACTCTGCATACACCCTTAGCCACTGGCCATTATCACCTAGTAGATCAAAATCCTCGACCAGGTTCTCTAAGCATCCACCTCAACGCACACTCTGGCATAGTTGCGCCAGAAATGGAAAGAAACCCTATACTACAAGAAATGAATTTTCTATTGAATGGCACATGGTTTGGCATTGACACATATAGCATAACATATAATGCTGTTATGTTTATAGAAGTTCTATTTATAATACAACAACAACAAAGCCAAGTCTTAGTCTGAAAATTTTGGGGTTGACTATGTATATTCATGAGACTAATCAGGGTCTGTCATGTGTTTTATTTTTTTGCTGCTCAATTCTATACAAAGTCATAGACTCTTTAATAATAATGTGAGAACTAGTAAGAATTGGACATAGCTTGGGCCTTGTAGCCAATGAGTCCTGGATCAAATGATGTTTTCTCTCTCACAAGTGTGGGTTGAGGGTGTGGTAATGGGTTCAAAATTCACTAGGTGCATGTGTAACTTACCAATAAAGATAAACATTTCTGCAGTTTGAAATTTATTTACCTACAATCACCACCTAGAAAACATGAGTGCAGATACATATATATTTTTGAATTAAACAGCAGAAGGCGCCAATCCAATTTTGACTTAGCATATGAATGGATTCATTATCATGTTTGCCATTCATCTACATTTTCCTCTAATTTGATGTCCAACAGAAGAAAAAGATCATTGTGTAGACATAAAGAACATGCGTCACTAACTATTATGAAGAAAAATCGGGCAACCAATCAAATACACTTTATGCACTTATGATTATTTTTATCTTTTGAATAGATGTATAAGGTCTATTAGATTGTCTCTCAATGATAGGTGATGAGTTCAAGTACCATTTGGTGGGGTGGGTATGGTTTGCATTCCTATTACTAATGGTTGCATGAGGGTTAGGATGATAGGAACTTTTAACCAAGCCCTAATGGGAAAATGGCTATGGCGATTTAAAACAGAAGAAAAACACATTTGTTGAGGTGTTTAGTGGCTATGAAGTATGGTGAGGAATTGGGTGGTTCGAGTTAGAAACCTGTTTGAAGAGCATATGTGTGTGGCTTATGGAAAAGCATTAGGATGGGGTAGGAGTTTAGGACATACTTTTACAGTGTTTACACTTTGATGTAGAAGATGGTTCTTGTATTTGTTTTTGGCATGACAGATGGTGTAGGGATCATTCTTTGAAGGAGTTCTTTCTGGTTTTGTTTGAATGCTCCATTGCTAGAGAGGCATTGGTTGCTTCTATGCTGGTTAGACAGACCGTAGGGGAAATGAGGAGTCGGGATGTAATCGTTCTTTTTGATTTTAATGATTGGGAGTTTGGGGTGGTAGCTTCCTTCCTTATTCTTCTTTATTCAAATATCCCTTGAGGAGAAGGCGGTGATATATTGAGTTGGAGGTTGAAAGGGAGTTGAGATTTTTATGTAAGTTCTTTTTATAATGCCTTAAGAGGTCCACATGTAGTGCCTTTTCCATGGAAGAGTATTTGGTGTGTTAAGACCCAAAAGAGGATCTCATTCTTATGGATGACGACTAGGGGGAGGATCCTCATGTGACAACCTCATTTTGTGAGGATATACGTTAGTAGTTTGATGTTGTATGTGTTAGTGTAGAAGGGAGATGGTGCATCATTTATTGTTACACTGCATTGTTGCATTTGATTTGTGGAGTTTCGTCTTAAATGCAATGGATGTTACCGGAAAAAGTCCTTGATCTCTTGTGTGGCTGGAGGAATTGGGTCGATAAACTTTCCTCAGATACTTTGAACTTAGTGCTGTTATATTTGGTGTGGATGTTATGGATGGAACGAAACCATTGTACGTTGGAGGATATGGAAACTTCGGTGACTCTTTTGATAGCATTGTTCCGTAGATCTTTCTATGAGTAGTCCCTTGCATGGGGTTTTACTAATAGTAATTCCATACCAGATTTTATTGAGTCACTACTCTTGTGTACATAAATTTTCTTCTTGAACTTCTTCAGACTCCCTTGTGTCAAATTTTGCACATGCAGTCTTCATTCAATAAAAGAAGGCACATTAGTGTTAAGAGTTTTCCCAATTTGTGAAATTGTATGCTATCACAAATTGGATTGCACTATATATTTATGTTAGTGGATAGGGTTTCATTTTCCGTATTTGGTCAACGGCTAAAGCACCTCATCTTAGTTTAATAAACGTGCTGGATACCCTTAAGAGAAATGCAAGAAATCCTTCCCCAAAACCGAAAGCTATTAGCAGTTATACAAGCCCCTGAATAGGTGATCCTCTTCTTTGTTTAGCAATTTCAAACCTTCCCTTACATTTTCATTGGTTCAGTTTTCTATTTAAAAAAAAAAATTGCCATCAATCTTTACAACTCCAGGTTTTTCATGCTTGCTTTAGGAAAATTAGGAATTACCAATTTAAGTCATTAATTATCAAGGCAGTGGAGTCTCATCCCTTGTACCATACAAATCATTGCAACTTTTCATCACTCATTCAGAACTACACCCACAGCCAGGTTCCAACCAAGATAAAGCTATTGATTACACTAAGGGGAGGCCTTCCTGCCAAGAATACTGCCAGGAATCTCTCATTTTCTACATAAAGCTTCATTAATCTCCGATTTATTGATGTTTCCTTATCATAAATTCTGACTTTAAATTTCCTCTTAATTGTTTGCATCATCAGCTCTTTACTTTTGGACTTGGCCTCCATGTGTTTTTGCATCCTCAGGGACCAGATATGGTAGACTGCTGCACCCAATTTTGCATGTTATCAGTTATAGCCTTCAAGCTAACTAGACCCCAATCCAACAATGTACTCCATCCAGTTCAGGATTCTCAATTAAACAGCATCTCATAGCTTCTCTCCATATCCTGCCAGTTAAGCTGCATTGGAAGAATAGATGCTCTCTATCTTCCATATTACTTCTGCAGTAGACACACCTCATTTCACCTCGATTCTCCACTGAGCTAATTTGCCCCTTGTGATAAGCCTGTTCCTCATAGCAAGCCAAAGAACAAAGGCATGCCTCGGAAATGCAAATGAAAACCATATAATTTTCCACCAATCACTTCAGGCAAGTTGGTCTGCCCCTACTACCAATTGTCACCACATGCAGCTTACTTTGTATAGCAACCAGATCCTCAGATCTTGTTAGTCTTCACACCCTAGTCTTAACCTTAGTGACACTTGATACCTTTGCTTCAATGTTGCTGGCAGCAAGGAGTCCTTAAAGGTTCCTATTTTCAGTGATCCTCACGCTAATATCTGCTTTTAATTTGTGAAATTTGTATATGCCATCATAATTAATTGTTTAGGAAGACTTTTTCTTCCGATTGTATTTTATTCTAAAGTCATTTTAGTTTCCTTCCACCTACACTTCTGTTCTCCCTTTTTTTTTGATAAGTACTTCTGTTCTCCCATTTACATTGTACTTTGTCAGGTAGCCATTGAAGTAGAGCGAGAAGAAGATGAAGGTGGCTTGGTGGGAGAGACATTCACAGACTATGTGAGTGATTTGTTTTTCAAGACATAAGAACTGCTATTTGGGCATTTTCTCTCTTTTCTTATAGTGACTTGACATTTCAGTTGAAACTTTCAAACCAGTATTTCTGATGATTCTTGCATGAATCTTTTTGCAGCGCCCTCCGAAACTATCTATTGGTCCTCCCCATCCAGATCCTATTGTGGAGACATCATCCTTATCTGCAGTTCAGCCACCTGAGCCGACTTATGATCTAACAATCAGAGATGACTTGGAAAGCTCCAAAGCTTTGTCATGTTTGCAAATTGAGACATTGGTCTATGCTTGTCAGGTAGCTTTTATAAAACGCATGGTTATAATTCTTTGAATGCTCCTTTCCTTGTAAGATAATGTGAGTTTCCATGACAGAGACACCTCCAGCACCTTCCCACTGGTACTAGGGCGGGATTCTTTGTCGGAGATGGAGCTGGTGTGGGTAAAGGCCGAACAATTGCAGGTTTAATATGGGAAAACTGGCACCATGGGAGGAGGAAATCATTGTACGTTTTCAGTTGCAATCTCTGTGTGCATGCTTAGTTTCTTATCACATATATATTTATTTATTTTTTGAAACCTTCCCTTCCCCTTGGGAGGAAAGATAACTGCATATGCTGCTGGGCAGTACTTGAAATATATTTCAATTCATGTTTTGTAATTATTTTTTCCTATATTCAATGATCTTACACAGGTGGATTTCTGTTGGTTCAGACTTGAAGTTTGATGCTAGAAGAGACTTGGATGATGTGGGAGCAAATTGTATTGAAGGTAAAAAAAAAAAAATTGTAGTTATCTCCAGAAGTAATTTATATGACAATAATTTGGTTGTTTTAGTATATAAAATATTCTCATTAGAGTGTTGTAATTCTGCAAATGTAAAGGCTTTATCAAGATTGGCATTACACTTAATAAATTTGAGGATGGGGTGGCGATTGAAAGTTAGATGCGATGTGAGTTTCATGACTTATTCACTTGTAGAGAAAAATAAAGAGATCCTCATTGTTTACAATTTCCACACAATTTTAATTGTGGAGCACTAGGGAGTAATGGTAGCAATTATATTTAAGTAAAATTCTTTATATTAAATTGCATTTCAGGTATATTTTTTTGCATGGTTTCTCAGTGTATTTGGGGATTTTGAAATTTTTTGCTTGTTTGCTTTCTATATGGTTGCCTCATTTTGTTTGATTTTGCTTGGTTTAATTCTTCACATGTAAATGATCAATTTGTTAAAATAATTTAAAGAAGAATATTACTTGTAGGGCACTATCGTCTCAACTACTAAGTATAAATTTGGGTTGCTTATTTTGAGGATTTTTGAAATGTTTATAGGATTATTGCTGTTATTCCTTGCCTGATTGCTATAATATATTTGATGTTTGTAGTGCATGCTTTGAACAAGCTGCCTTATTCTAAGCTTGATTCAAAGTCCGTTGGGGTCAAGGAGGGAGTTGTATTTTCGACATACAGCAGCCTCATAGCATCTTCTGAGAAAGGTCGGTCTCGTCTGCAGCAGCTTGCGCAGTGGTGTGCATCAGGATTTGATGGTCTTGTCATATTTGATGAGGTACTAGACTTTTGTTCTTTGGAAATGTTATTTTTTAAGTTGTGTAACTGATGCAATTAAGTGCTCCAAGGTTTCAATATTTTTTTTTTTACCTTTCATTGCTAAGGGTCAATGGCTTCATTGTAGTGCCACAAAGCCAAAAATTTGGTACCGGAAGCTGGAAGTCAGCCAACACGTACGGGTGAAGCAGTTCTTGATCTGCAGGTTTGTCCTAAAAAACCTAGATGCAGGCAGATAATAGTAAAACTGGGTGTCCACTAACTCTTAAAATGTTCAAAATTTGAATATCACAGGCTCGACTTCCTGAAGCTCGTGTTGTTTATTGCTCAGCAACTGGTGCATCTGAACCACGCAATATGGGTTATATGGTCCGCCTTGGTCTTTGGGGAGCTGGAACAAGTTTCATAGATTTCCGTGATTTTCTGAGTGTGTTTTCTTGTCTCTTAAGTCATGCTATGCATAATTGTGCTATTTTTATTTTATCTTTATTGAATATACATCTTTCTTACTTGTCAAAAAAAAAATAATTCTTTACTCTCTCCTTTTTCCCCCTTAAGCAACTTTTTTAGGGATTTAACCAAATTGAATTTTCAACATGTTCCAAGCTCCTAGGCATTGGAGTACAAAGTTGCAAAAGGGCAGTTTCTGTAGCATCTTCAAGATCTTTTAAGTACACATGAGACAGTTTCTCAAAAAAAAAAAAAAAAAAAGTACACATGAGACATCTCCTTTTTAATTTCATGCCTCAGCCCACTCCTGAATCGAGCAATAGTCATAGGTTCACCTTCTACAACTTCAAACATAATAAATAATTTCTTCTATAGCTTTGCATAATCAATCACGTGTACTCACCTTGTTCAAGAGTATACAACCAATCAAGCAGAAAATCTTGAAGGTGTCATTGAAGAATTTTTCTCCAAGAAGCACCTTACCATCTTGCTAAGTCCATCCACTTGTATAGGATCTCCCATGATGTCAAAGCACTATGTTAAAGCACTATGTCAAATCTAACACAAGACGGAAGCTTGAATGGGCTCTGCTACCAATTTTGATTTAGTACCATTAGAAACTTAGCACTAAATTATATTTCTTGTTGAGATCTTGAAAGGTTCTTTAACATGGCTTGATGTTTAAGGGTTTAGTTAATGAGAATATGGGATTTATTGATAACTTTTTGGTATTAAAGAATGACTTAAACATGAAATAAAGAAAGAACACTGGGAAATCATATCCTCAACTTAAATGGGTTGCTAGAATTTTATAAAAATCAATCTCACTATGAATTTTATTGACTACAATAAAGCCTTTATATCAGTGTTGGTAAAAGCGCGGGGCGCACTTAAGCTCCAAGGCCTAGGTGCAAAGCGCAAGCGCGTGGTTTATTGAAGTGAAGCACATGTTTAAAAATAATAATTTAATAAATTTAAAAATAATTATTAATGAGAAAGACAACAATCAAACGATCAAATTATCATATAAATTGAAATAAAACATTTTATATAATTTATATAACATTTATATAAGCACTACTTTTGCAATGTTTGTTTTTAACACAAAAATTGTGAGTCAAGTCATTTTAATTTTTTGGATCAGCTAGATATGAATATTTCCAAGAAACCTTTCTTAAATCTCCAATAGCCATAATTCCCTATGACTAATTACTAATAATAGTTAATAATATAATCACTTAATGACTATAAGATTATAAGAATTAGTCTACTATGTTCAACATCAACTACTAAAGTAACTAAAAAATTATCACAAATTTATTATATCATACTCTTTTTTTCATGAATGAACTAAGAATATTAGGAAATAACAGTCTGGTAATTTGTATCGAGTAGATATTTAAAAGGGAAAAAAATAGAAGAAGAAGAAGTTGGGTGGGTTACTGCTTTGGGGAGAAAAAACCAAGAAAAAATAAAAATAAAAATAGAGAAGAACTAGGGGTTATGGGTTTCAAGAGAAGTTACATTAAATTTTTTTTTTTTTGATTAGTCAGTTACACTAAAATTATGCCAAATCAATGGATTATATTAATAATGTCAAGATCCCATAGTTTTAATTCAGTTTTGGTTGATTTTTGAAAAATATAAAAAAGGGTGAAAATCACGCTTTGGGCTTTTTGAAAAAGCGCAAAAAAGCTGCTTCTTTGAATGCTCCTCGCTTTAGAGGCAAAAAGCACCAGAGCCTTGAGGCTTTGCACTTAAGTGCACTTTTACCAACACTGCTTTATATAGGCTATTGTTAAATCCTTTCTTAGAAGGACTAGGATTCCTAACTAACCTATTCCTAGAAAGAACGTGTATAGTTACTGATTGTAGGAAATGTAAAACTTAATCATTTAATTAATATTCTAACCCTCTCCCCTCATGTGTGGGCCCAAACTCTACCTTAATTAGTGGGGCCCAACATGTGAGATTTAATATTTTAAATGGGAGATAGAGTGGAGACAGATTTCAAACTTAGGATCTCCTGATCTGATACCATAATAAATTGCTGATTGTTCTAAAAGCTTAAATTTTTAGGAAATTGTAAATTTAATCATTTAACCATAATTCTAACTTGATAAATTATCGACTGTCCCAAAAGTTTAAGTTGTTTGGAAGTTGTAAATTTAAGGGCTAATTACACTCTACCACCCTAAATGGCCTAAACTATATCCCAATTATACTTACCACCCTGAATTTTCAGAGTGCACAATTACCACCCTAAACTATAACCTGTGTTTCACTTTGTTCCTTACAGTCAATTAGGCTGTTAACTTGAATGGAAAAGTATGTCACATGCCACTTATGCGACCTCTACATATGTGGCACCACATGAAAAGACCGAATCACCTCTCTTCAATCCCTTAAAGCAAAAACAATGGTTACGTGGCACTACAAGAGTTAAATTTGTTAAATGATTTTGTTTTAAGGGATTGGAGAAGGAAAATTTGGTCTTTTCATGTTGTGGCACATTTGCAAAGGTTACATGTGTCACACGTGACATGCTTTTTCGTTTAAGTTAACAGCCAATTGACGGTAGGTTGCAAAGTGAAATATAAGTTATAGTTTAGGGTGTTAATCATGCATTCTGAAAGTTCAGGGTGGTAAGTGTAAATGAGGTTATAGTTTAGGGAGATAAAGTATGTTTCCCCTAAATTTTACCATTTAATGATAATTCTAACTCTTTCCCTCATGTGTGGGCCCAAACTCTCATTTGATAAGTGAGGTTCAACATGTGAGATTTTTGACATTTTAAGTGGGAGGTAGAGTGGAGATAAAGATTGAACTCAAGACCTCTTGCTCTGATACTTTGTTAAGTTACCGATTGTCCCAAAAGTTTAAGTTGTTAGGAAATGGTGAATTCAATAATTTAATTAATATTATAACAACTAGGATTACTAAAAATAAAGAAAAGTACTTAAGAACTTGTAAACAAAATAGGGAAAGTACTCAAAACACAAAATAACTCATGGGCCTTTGGTACAGCTAGGGAAAGGCCTTTTTTAAATATTGGGAACCTACCAAACTGCCCCTAATTTAGTAAAACTGAACCAACAACTTTCTAACATAAAGAAACTTAATACTAAGACTAAATAATAACTAAGTAGCCTATGAAAGGTGCCATGAAATCCCCACATCTAAACTAGACCACAAATATTGAATCATTTGGTACTTAATGTTGTTTTTCCTTGAACTCTTTATTATTAGCATCATAGTTGCACAAAGTTGTACAGTATTGAAAATCTTGTTCTTATAAATATAGTAGAGTGCTTCTCCTCCTTTCTGGTAGGCATTTTGTTAGCACTTAAGATGTTATTGAATATGTTTGCTAACTAGCATATACCCACATGACCCAAGCACTTCTAAACTTAAATGGGAATATCATTAGGTTCC
Source organism: Quercus tomentella (assembly GCA_028535165.1). NCBI lineage: Eukaryota > Viridiplantae > Streptophyta > Magnoliopsida > Fagales > Fagaceae > Quercus > Quercus tomentella. The sequence continues at coordinate 82,973,046 of JAPQVY010000156.1, forward strand.
ATGGCTTTTCCCAACATTTTCATCCTCCTCAATGTGTCTTTAAACTCAGCTTTTCCCATTTTCATTTTTCACCCTAGTACTTCTATCCTCTATTGGCTTACTCAAATCGCTCCAATCTCATGTATCTCTTCAATTATTAAGTTTCTCATAATAATCTTTTCATCTCTCTTTAATTCCTTCCTTTACTAACACTATTTGATCTTCATCTTTAATGCACTTGGCACAATTCAAGTCTCTTGATTTCATTTTTTGATAAGAAAGAGAAAAAGGACCCAAGAAGCTGATAATACTTGTTTTCATTTTTAATGTTTATGATAAGTTTGTTTTCATTTCTGTTTGTCTTAGCAAATTTATATATTTTTTTTCTCCATCCTTTGTCCCTAACTTGCTATATAATTCATAGTAACTCTTAAATTTTTCCTCTTGGATAGCCTTCTTTGCTTCTTTTTTTGCCACTTTATATAATTTTGGCTTAAATATGCTTTTGGTCCTCAACTTTTAGGGGTGATTTCATTTTGGTCCTCAACTTAAATATGCCTCTTGTACTGTGTGTCTTGTTACTATCCTTTCTGTCATCTTATTGTAGAAATTGCTGACATGGCTAATAGAATGCTTGTGTGTCACTTGATCATAGTCCGAAATGTGTGCATGTTATAAGCTTAAACAGAATCCCTGCTGCACCAGGCGTGCTTTAAGCTTGAAGCCCAGGTTTAGCACGTTATGGTGTCTCAGCAAGGCAACTTAAATGATGCCAACCCATGAAGTATGAAGTATGAAGATGGATATAGTGTATGGGTAGAATATGATATTGATATGATCATATTTGGATTAGTAAACTATAACTGGAATGTCTGCGTGTTTTAAATGTTAGAATACCTGTAATTGCTGTTTACAATAACTTAATCATGCTAGCTTCTCTTATCTACTCTGTGACATCCCTTTCCCTATCTATAATTCATTATTTAATTTGCCAGACAATTAATTTCTCAAGTGACAATCTCAATTGCAGTGTCATGTTGAAATACATGGCTTTAGTTGAAGCAGTTCATTGTATAAAGATATATGCATGCATCCATCATCCATGCACACCACACACTAGCACAAAATGCATCAATTCATTTACTTTTTATTAATGAAGGTAAATAATATTTCATTTTTGGTTAATGGTTACTGTTCATACAATTTGTTTACACTCTCTTCCCCAAATCACTTTCGTATTTTTTTTTTAAAATTTTTTTTTTTGTCACTTTGTTAATGTCCTACTTAAACTAGTTAAAATTACACAGATCATTTTCTAAAAGAAATTTATTTGCAGATGCTCTTGAAAAGGGTGGTGTTGGAGCATTGGAACTTGTTGCCATGGACATGAAAGCAAGGTTATTTTTTTTGTAAAATTAAAGAAAATATTTTGTTTTGCTAATAATGGAATGTTGCTTTTAAATCTCTTCCCTATTCTTCTTTGCTAGATTTACTTGAGCATTGAAATTTGAGGGATTGATTGTACTCCCCAAGTACACCGTTGGTGCACATGGGTTTTTTTTTTTTTTTTTTATCAATAAATTTTTTGTTACTTATCAAAAATATGTTCTCCACATGTCAGGGGGATGTATGTATGTCGTACACTTAGCTACAAAGGAGCAGAGTTTGAAGTTGTTGAAGCACCATTAGAAGATGAAATGATGGTATAAGGCACTAATTTGCTATATTGACACTGCATAAATATAATCACTTTTTGTTGTTATTAGTTGATATGTATATGTTTCCAATGCAAGCAACAGTTGTAGTTTGGTGTGTACATGCTTCATAATCTCAGTTTTTTGCCTTGGCTTAATGAAAATAAATGTTGGTACTTGGCCGTAATCCATAAAATTGCTCACATTGTTTGGTTGCTCTTGGGTGAGCTTATTTGGGTTGTTGTCCTTGATGTTGTTCTCCAACACCCCCCCGGGGGGAAAATTGTTAATTGGTTAGACCTTGTGCTCAAGTTCTATGGGGCCCCCCTCGAGTAGGCCAGCCAAAGGAATGGAGGAGGCACTTTCATGGAGATGCAACTTTAAATACACACACGTGCAGACATGCATGTTTGTCTGAATTCTGTAGCTGTGGGTGAAAAAGAGAGAAAATCTTTGCAATATTATGATTGTGACCAGTGTAGTAGAAATTATACTAGTTGTCTGGTTTGAGCTTAAGGGATGGGAACTGCTGATTCCTACATGAACGTGCATGCGTTTTTAAAATGTTTTTTTGTGACTTTCTGTAGGCTTTGCTTCTTTTTTGCTGAGGTGTATTTTTTTTTAATGATCATTGTGAACAACTAAATTCAATATCTCGTATGAACGCATTTTAAACACTATAAAGCATTGTCCTTATTATTTTCAATATTATATTCAATTTGTAATTTTCTCGTTTCTTGAAATTTCTGTAGATCTCTAGAGTTTTATCATCCTACTTTTGCTTTTCTTAGGAAATGTATAAAAAGGCTGCAGAGTTTTGGGCAGAGTTACGCGTGGAATTGCTGTCAGCAAGTGCGGTTCTTTCAAATGAGAAACCTAATAGTCAGTTGTGGCGATTATATTGGGCAAGCCATCAGGTATATGACCTGTGGGGTCGTTGGTACTGGCTTTAATATTTTTGGCATTGCTTTTGAATTTTTATTTCTTTTTCAAGTTCTTACTCCATTCACATAGTTGCTATGTTTCTCCATGTGCTGTTGTAGCGTTTCTTTAGACATATGTGTATGTCAGCTAAGGTGCCTGCTACTGTAAGACTAGCTAAGCAAGCATTGATTGAAGATAAGTGTGTGGTGATTGGCCTTCAGAGTACCGGCGAGGCACGGACTGAGGAAGCTGTGACAAAATATGTGCGTTTTGGTTTTGTGTTAGTTCTATGCGTTTACTACTAATCTATGTTTTTTGGATTATTTGATATTCATATTTGGATGCCTTTTAATTCCTTGCCTTGAACTAGGGTCTTGAACTAGATGATTTTATTTCGGGACCTCGAGAACTATTGCTAAAATTTGTGGAGGAAAATTATCCTTTGCCAGAAAAGCCTGAACCTCTCCCAGGCATGTAGTTGGTTATCTAGAGCTTTTTTTGTATCTTTCATAAGTCTTCTTAACTGAGCGTTGCTTTCTTATTATATTATAGGAGAGGAAAGTGTAAAGGAGCTTCAACGGAAAAGACACTCAGCGACTCCCGGTGTCTCAATAAAAGGGAGGGTTAGGAAAGTTGCAAAATGGAAACCTGCAAGTGATGGTGAAAGTGATGAAGAATCTGATAGTGAGTTTACTAGACACTGTTGGATCTGTTGCATTCTCTTTTGTACTATAAAGCTTTTGCAAATCAGATTTTATTTATTTGTATTTGACTTGCAAACTTGGTGTGCCATTACCCGACCTTGACCTTCATCAATGTCTGACCTTTTTCGTGTCAGGAGGTTTCTCAATTGTTTTTTGTTTTCCTTATCTTTATCTTCCGCTGGACTCTTCATAGGGTGCATCACTTTAGACTGTTTAGTAGGTGCAACAATTTTTTTGTCAATAATATCATTCATAATATATGTTTTACTTGGGTGTTACTGCTTTTGATGTGTTGCATATTATCTGCTGAGACAAAAGTTGTGAACCTGTTGAAGTACTTGCTTTCTTGTCACTAAGGTTTTTTTTTTTTTTTTTTTCCTTTGAATTCTTGTCACCAAGTTTCTGTTTAATCAATGCAGCTGATTCTGCTCATGAATCTACTGAATCTGATGATGAGTTTCAGATTTGCGATATTTGCAATCTTGAAGAGGTAATTTCTTTTGACATAACAAGCTGGTTTGAGAGTCTGCAATATGTTACTAATGATTACATCCTTCCCTGCAGGATAGGAAGAAATTGCTTCAATGTTCCTGTTGTTCCCAACTGTTCCATCCTGCTTGTTTAGTCCCACCTGTCACGGAAATAGTAAACGGAGATTGGTCATGTCATTCATGCAAGGAAAAAACAGAAGAATATCTTCAAGCAAGACATGCCTATCTAACCGAACTTTTAAAGAGGTTTCCTATTTCAAGAGTTGTTCATCTTTGGAGGGTTTATGGGTCTGGTGGTGGTAATTTTTTAAGTTACAAATTGCTTAAGGCAGTAATGCATGTGTATAAACCTTGGTCATAGGTATGAAGCGGCTATGGAGCGTAAGACCAACATTTTGGACATTATTCGTACTTTGGGTCTTCCAAACAATCCTTTAGATGACATTATTGATCAGGTGGTGTCCACATGTTGTTATCATTTTCATGAATTGTTTACATTGTATTAGTATGAATATTTGTAGTTTTGTATGCATTCCATGGCTTTTCAAAAGTTTTCCAAAATTCTGCTGAAGAAGGATAGCTTCTTGATTTTTTGGCATTGAGTTGAAACATGGCTATGACCAGTTATGGGCTTAATATAGAGACTGTTTTGCATATAGCGTCTGCAGTCAACCTCTATGCTTGTGGTTTGGGAACCTGTGAAGATTGATGAGATGCTTCTTTGTATGATTGTATCTGACTTAATTATTCAACTTCCATTACTAACCCAAGAACTGCAGTCAGCTGAAGTTACTGAATATGCAAAATGAGCTGCAGTTCTGAAATCAAACAAGACTTTCCTAACCAGGGTATGGTGTCAATGACCTGTGAAGTGGGATTTGAATTGGCAAACAAAGCAATATTGGCCAAGTGAATGCAGCAACATTTGGGGTGAACATTTTCCAATATTCTGCCCTTGAGTATTATATTTAGTTCAGAGTTAATAGTTGAAGTCCTGTACCTGGAAATGTTGTAGCATTGTACCTAATAGCTGGCAGATGGGATGTGGCTTTCCTAGGTGACATTGTCGTGTAACTAACCCATGTTAAGTTTCAATACAAATAATAAAATATATTGAGTGTATGATTTGATATAGATTTTCACCATCAACTCGGGAGCTTATGTACATCCCTACAACCTCAACATCATAACAATACAGTAACAAGTGCATAATATTCACCATTGTACCAGTTGGGTAATAACAACTAGCTAGAAATGCTCACCATTTCCCTTGATTCCATTTCTAAGGAGTTCTTTTGTAGTAGTGGAAGTTAAAGCTGAGTAGGACAGAACTGAGGATACGGTGACTTTGAGTAAATGAGGGCATGCATGTTTAGTGAAAGAACCTTATCTCAACTTGCTAGGTTCTGTTTTTCAGTCCTGAAAGACTAAGAACTGTGAACTTTATGTCTGTTTTTCCAGATTGAAGCCATTAGTTGAGTTGTGATACTGTTGTAACTTCCTGAGTCCTTTAAAGGCTCAACAGCTACTTTCTCGTTAACAAAGCCTATCTGTGGGGGAGGTGACTACATTCTTTTAATATGGATAAGAGGGGGAGGGAGAGTAAAAGGGGGGGGGGGGGTGGGATAATTTATTATTGTAATTTGTTGCCTCACAGGTTAGTCTTTGTTCTTCTGTGCACTGTCAAACTTCACTGCTTTTTATACTTGGACATTGGATCTGTTTAGTTAACAGTGGAATCATGGGCAGTTCTGCTGCATCTAATGCTATTATCCTTTCCTTGTTGACAATGCATGTAACTTTTATGCAGCTTGGAGGGCCTGAAAAAGTGTCAGAAATTACAGGGAGGCGAGGCATGCTTGTAAGGGCTGCTAGTGGAAAAGGTGTAACTTACCAGGCACGGAACACGTGAGTTTGGGTATCCTTTTCCTCACGGTTCTTTGTTTTTTTTTTTTTTTTTCATGGTGGCTAAAAGTTGCTATTTTGTATATTGCTTTAGAAAAGATGTCACAATGGAGATGGTCAACATGCATGAGAAGCAGCTCTTCATGGATGGTAAGAAATTCGTTGCCATCATTTCTGAAGCGGGGTCAGCTGGTGTTTCTTTGCAGGCAGATAGAAGAGCCATAAATCAGGTATGTTTATTTTGTGAAACTTTTCTCATATGCAGGGCATGGTTTTTCGACTACCTCATCTGCATGCTTACTGCAATTTTCTTCTTAGTAAGAACAAAATATAACATCCCTGGAGGATTCAGATATGTAATTTATTCTCGATTTTCTTTTTCAAGCTGATCCCTTTTCTCATTTTTTTTTTTTTTTTTTTTCATTTTACTATTTAATGACAGAAAAGAAGGGTGCATTTGACACTAGAACTTCCATGGAGTGCTGACCGAGCAATTCAACAGTTTGGAAGAACTCATCGGTCAAATCAAGCCTCAGCGCCTGAGTACAGGTTACTAAATGCCATCTATTCAAATGATAGCTGCAATAGCTTGGCCTAGCAAAAAGAAAAAGAGAAAAGGCTACAATAGCTTGTACTCTTTTAACTTTGCCCCAGAAATGAAAGAGAAAAGGCGACCTCTCTTTGACCTACGTCAAATGTGTGTGGTTGTGGAGGGTTTAGGGTTTAGGGTTTAGGGTGGATCTAGGTTGTAGAATTGTTGATGAAAGGTTAGGGTTCAAGATTGAGTATGGTTGTAGTAGAACAGAGAAGATTTGATTTAGGGTTGAAAAGACAAAAAAAAAAAACATAAGTCGATTTTTTTTCACAACCTGTTAACAGTTCCGTGAATAGTTTTGCAAGGGAAAAAAAAATCAAAGAGAAAAGGAAAGGAAAAAGATCAATAAGGCTAATGTGTCTCAATACTCAAAACACTCAATATTTTATTGATCAACTGTAACTTGTTTGAGTACAAAACTCATAGACCCTAACTCTAACTTCTTTTAGTAGAATGAGGACTTCTGCTTCAACTAGTAAACCAAATCCTAATTGAATTAAACCAAAGCCCACAGTTTTGGAGATGTTTGGACTGCTATCCCTCTTTGTATCTTGTGGGTTATCTGGAAGGAACAGAATAGCCACACTTTCGAAGGCATGGAACCGTCTATTGCGAATTTGAAGCTCAGTTTTAAGTACTTCCTATGCGTGGATGGCTACTTTAAGTGGTCATTCTTTTTCTAGCTAGCTGGAATTTCTTGATTGCCATACTTTTCAGTGATTTTGATTTACCTTCAGTATTCATCCTGTGTACTGCTTGGTGCTTTTGTCCTTTTCAATTATTAAAATTGTACTTGTCAAAAATGAAAACCCATGGCCCATAACTATGGCCCATACCCAACAATTGTAGAATTACAAAAATACCCTTGACTCTAGAATGAACAAATAAAACATAAAATAAAATATAAACCCTAGTTAACCACTGTGGACACTTATTCTTGGATTTTGCCTTAACCTTAGGCTTCCAAAGAGGACATTCTTTCTCTAACCATGTTATTTTTTTTATAAGTATTTCTCTAACCATGTTATGGTTATGCCATCCATTTGTCTCTTGACCATTACATTTTACAACTTTCATGCTTGTTTCTCTTTTTACTAAACTTGCTCTCTATGTACTCTATTTTAGACTTAGGCTCAGTCCTTTAGATTTGAAAGTACCCCTCTATATTTCTTACTTGGTGTTGACTATGCGACTAATTTCATCCACTAAAACTATAGTCCTCAAAAAAGCATACACTAAGGGACTTCAACTTGTAAGTGTAGTAAGTTCATTCATAATCAACACAAGGAATTGTTGATGCAATCCTATTGTGATAGGAAACTCACTTGTGACATCTCCACTTGTTCTCACGCTTGTTACAACTCTGTTAACTATGCAATCCTTATACCCCAGTAATGCTTTTGCCAATTTGAATTAGTTGAGACAGTTGCAAATGGTTGCTACATTCAAAGTAGATGTCTTTGATGATTTATGGAGTTTTTGAATTTGTTTGACAAATTAATTTTTACTCCTATGCTTTGCAGGCTACTCTTCACTAATCTAGGCGGAGAGCGCAGATTTGCATCAATTGTTGCCAAGAGATTAGCATCTCTTGGTGCTTTAACACAGGGAGACCGCAGGCAAGTTGGATTTGTTCTGATATTTTGGTTATGAAAGCACTATGTGAATTCAACTTATCTGAAAAAAACTTATTCGTGAACCCACTGAATCCTGTGCATTATATGTGGTGGAATACATTGCAGGGCAGGGCCACATTTGAGTGCTTATAATTATGATAGTGCTTATGGAAAGAGGGCCCTTGTGGTGATGTATAAAGGAATAATGGAGCAGGTTCTTATTTTATTTTATAGCATTTTCCTGACAATAATATCTCTCTTGCTCTCTTTGTGCTAAAACCAGTGGAAAAAATAAGCGGTATACTGTGGGAACTAACAAACTCATACTTTTCAGGATTCTCTGCCAGTTGTACCTCCTGGATGTTCATCGGAAAAACTAGAGACAATCCAAGATTTCATTGTGAAGGCAAAAGCTGCTCTTGTGTCTGTTGGAATAGTTAGGGACACAGTTCTTGGTAATTTTTTAACTAAAACCATCTACTTACAACTGAGTGGAATAAAACCATCTACTTGTTCACATTCTTGTAACTATCACTTTTACTTGGTTTTATATATATGATCGAGTTTTAAAATTTGGCACAGCTAATGGAAAAGATTCTGGAAAGTTGTCTGGCCGTATTGTTGACTCAGACATGCATGACGTTGGACGTTTCCTTAATCGGATTTTAGGCTTGCCCCCTGATATTCAAAACAGGTCTGTGGGTTGTTGATTGTAAAGTGATATGGTCACTGCAGTTAGAATTGTGCTTCTTATCTTAACACATCCATCGAAACACAGGCTGTTTGAGTTATTCATCAGCATCTTGGATCTCCTTATTCAGAATGCACGCATTGAAGGGAATCTTGACTCAGGGATTGTTGATATCAAAGCTAATGTCATTGAATTGCAAGGAACTCCCAAGGTTAATTCTTCTTCTGAATCTCTCACCGGGTTTTCAATTTTGTCTTACTAATTTCTTTTTTTGTGCAGACTGTTCACGTGGATCAAATGTCTGGGGCATCAACGGTGCTGTTTTCTTTCACTCTTGATCGTGGAGTCACGTGGGAGGTGCCTTTTCCATTCCAAATGTTAAGTTGAGTGGGTTGTTGATTTTGGAAAGTAACTAAACATGTCTAATTCAATTTTCCTGTGTCAGTCTGCAAGTACCATGCTTGACGAGAAGCAAAAAGATGGGCTTAGTTCAGCAAATGATGGGTTCTATGAATCTAGAAGGGAGTGGTTGGGGAGACGTCACTTCATTTTGGCATTTGAAAGGTATTATATTTGGATTTTCTTATATCCATGCTTTTTCTTGTTGAATCTTATATCCATGCAATCATGCACTTATATAAATATAAATTTCCTGTGTACATGGTCTACTTTTTGATTTTAAATAAAATTTTTATTACTTATAAAAAATATACATTTACATAAATAAATCAAAGAAGGAATCTAGAACAACTTATTGTTTTCATGTCTTCTTTATATATATTATTTTTTTGGGGGTTTCAACTTTCTGACTTGTTGGCTTGTCTTCATAAGAATGATACTATTTCTAAAATGCTAAGGGCCTGTTTGGTGTGAGGATTCTTGTTTTTGTTTTCAAAACAATGTGAATATGTTTTTCAAAAAATTGGGTTAGAAATCAATTTCCAGGGAACAAATTTTTGCATTATGTGTGTTTGGCTGCATTTTTTGAGAATTTTTTTTAAAGAACTGAAAACAAAAAATATTTTGTTTGGGGCCAAAATATTTACAATAATGCCATTGAAAGCAATTTTCAGAGTACTGAAAACCCCCCAAGGGCTGTTTTCAGAATACATGTTTTGAACACTGTATTTTGGAAACTATTTTATTAAAACTGTATCCTCAAAACACCTACCAAACACTAGATTCATAAGTGGGACCCAGCATTCTCAGGTTTCAAAAGCAAAATAATGTATTAAAAACCTTCTACCAAACTGGCCCTAAATTGATACAATAAGAATTTGGATATCTTGGCTTAAAAACGCAAGGAATGTTGCACCACTATGCTCATATTATGGGTGGCAGTTTCAAAGTCAACCAAAGTCATACATATTGAATTTTAGATTAGAGGTACTAGATCTTTGGCAGCGTTCGGATGAGAGGAACTGGTGTTGAATAAAATTGTTCCTTATGTGTATTATTTAGTCCTTAATTTAGGTAAATATTTCTCCCTATCCTATTTTTTTTGTCCAGTATTCTATTCTTGGTTGTCCTAAAATACTTCAGTTTTAAAAGTCAGCTGTCATTAATTACTTTTTTTTCCAATACCCTGCCATTTATTTTATTTAAGTGTGTGTGTCTATATATGTGTGTGTGTGTATATATATATATATTAAAAGTGGACAAAAAAAGGGGACAGAGGGTGTATTACATTTTAACTAGACTGGACTGTATATTGGTATTATATGGGATTAGCTAATGTTATCATTTTTTTCCCCTTCAAATTGCTTGTTATTCATCTTGCACAGTACCATTAAGTAAATATCTAATTTGGTTACTAATTGCTAGAATATGAGTGGCTAGAAACTCCCAAGTCCAGACATGCTTCTCGCATTAAGGGAAGTTATCTTGAGTTAGTTGAACAATATGAATGTAATTTGATGTTTTTATATCAAAACCTATTGTTTCTCTTTGACATGTTGAAATTGCGGGCTTGATTTTAGTTTTTACGTTAAACTATCCCAAGGTCTATATCTGTTGACTATATTTTTTTTGGGGTTAAGTTACCTAGTGTGATTTTTTCACTTTACTATTGGAACTTATTTCTTTTTATTTTGAAACCATCCCATATAGTTTATTCTTTACTAAATCTTACAAATAAAAACCTCAATTATCATATTTATGTGCACCTGCATTACTAATGCACACCGACGTACACAATAGCATATATATAATTCAAATCAGTAAAGCCACCTGCTTGACTTGCTCTTTTCATTGTTTTGCTCTGAATTGTGTTTCAGTTCTGCTTCTGGAATGTATAAGATAGTCCGTCCTGCTGTTGGGGAGTCAATAAGGTATAGATTTTTTATTTTCATAATTAATAGATTTATATGATAAAAGATCATAACTATATTGTTTTTTTTTTTTTTTTTTTTTTGTGGTAGTTACCCGACTTTATTAAGCATTGCACTGTAACCTCTAATTTCTAACCACCTTATTTTTATGTTCTTCAGGGAAATGACCCTGTCAGAGCTTAAAAACAAGTACAGAAAATTATCATCTTTAGAGAAAGCTCGTAGTGGTTGGGAAGATGAATATGAAGTATCATCTAAACAGGTAGAGACTGTTGATGAAGTTATTTTTGTATATATAGTTGAGTGATGTCTGCATAGAACAACATTAATGATCAGTTTCATATGAATAATTGGCTAATTAGGTGTACATGACTTGATATTGAAAATTGCTATTATATTTGTGATTAAAGGCATGAATTGCTTGCTCGCTATTCTGTAACAATGCTGTTCAAGCCACCTTCAACTAGATGTATATGCTGAAACAATGTGGCTCATAATTTCTTTCCACCTAATATTTCCTAAAAAGTCTTGCTGGACTATGAAGATTAACATTTAGTTGTTCCAACTAAACAGGTGGAGACTCATAAATGTTTGATACTGCAAACTCATTATTTTTTCAGCATTATCTAGTTTACACACCGCATCGTAAATTTTTTTTATTTTAGCAGTAACGAAATTTTTAACAAAAAAGTGTTGTACAAGACAAAGAATCCCAATGTTAGATTATATGTTTTTAATACGAATGCCAAATTGCATGCCAATTGGATGTTATTTACCATTAGATCCATAAACGTATTTTATATGTAGTATCCAAAGTACACTGCCTGTGTACTTGGGGTTCTCCTTTTTGTTTATTCTTATTTTCAATGAAGCACTATTACTTGTAAAAAAAAAAAAAAAAACTATGTTTTATGTGTAATTCTAAAATACGAAAAACTTGAAATCTTAACAAGTTTTTTAGATTTAGTAGTTATTGATTTTTAATCATCTTGATATTTTTTAAATTATGTGGAGGGTGTAAGGAGATACTATAATGCAATGTTGGACTGTTCAAAAACTCATCCAATAAAAAGTTATCCAATAAAAAGTTATTAAGTGGTGTGGAACTAACATAATTACATTAGGTGTAGCTTAAATTTTAGACTATATAAATAAATAAGAACCTGGAGTAGTAAGTGCAAAGGATTCCTTGTATTACCTCCTTAACTACTTGAATTTCTCTATTAAAATTTTATGAGTCTTTAGAATTAATTAAACTGTCATCTATCCTGTACTAGTGCAAGAATCTGTACTGTAGATTTTTAATTTCTAAACCTGATACCCTAAATTAATGGTTGGTGTACAAGCCTGTCAATTCTGGGTTTTTTTTTTTTTTTTTTTTCATTTTCATTTTCACTTTTTCTTGTGGCTTATTTATCTTTATTTGTAGTGCATGCATGGCCCCAATTGTAAGCTTGGTGACTACTGTCAAACTGGCAGAAGAATACAGGAAGTAAATGTATTGGGTGGGATCATCCTTCCTGTTTGGGGCACTATTGAGAAGGCCCTTTCTAAGCAGGTAACCTTGCTTCACCTGCTTCTCAATTAATATATCTGTGCTGGTTTTGTAATTTGCAAAGCAAATAGTTGTTAAAAGGAAGCCTGTTTTCGAACTTGGTATTAACTGTGTTCAAGATTCAAAAGAGTCCTACTCAGTTCTGCATTTATTTACCAAGAAAATAGAAGGTAAACATTTTTATGTTCAGGTTAAAGTTCTGAGTTCATTGCATCTGAAGGTGAACAAAATTTAGAGTTGGAAGTTGGATATTAATTGTGAAACAAGTTTGTACTAATCCAAAAATTAAAAATTAAAAAAATAATAATAATGTGACAAGTTGTATTATGCAGACACTAGAATGTCAAACTATCTCCGTGATTCTAGGTTGTCCTCTACTTCAATTGCCTAGTCTATCTTTCTTTCTTCCTTTTTAATAGAGGTTTTGAACACTCTTGTACATGTTCTTTCCAAGATTAACCCATTGGAACTACTTCCTTGAACCTCCCTTTTCTCCACATCACTGCCCAGGTTTTGAGTGCAGCAGCAGAAACTACGATACAGCAAATGCAAGCTACTTTTATTTTACTAAGTTTTCTTTTAGTTATGTTTCCTCCTTGTTCCCAAAGCTATGTCGTCCAACTGATCCTATCAAAAGGGGTAGTTTATCCCTTAGCCTAATTGCTTAGTCATTATCCAAACTAGTTGCTAACCCATGCGATGCACGGAAAATCTATTAACTATGAAAAAAAATCAACAATGAATAAAGAATAGACAAACTCATGGAATGGATTTGAAATTTTTTCAAAAAGAAAGAAAGCCTTAAGTGAAGTTTTGTGAATATGATACCTTATATTTTGTGAAAATGAAGATCATATTTGATATATTTTATAAGCAAATAAATATCTAACCATTTAACGAACTGGATAAATAAGAAGTTCAAAGTTTTTAAGGTCGGACCGAGATCGAACCAAAATTGAATTGTAATGACATCATAATTAATTTAATAATTATTTAAAATATAATAAATATATTAAATTGGTAAAAGTTGAAAATTTGACTAAAATAGTCCAAATAAATATAAAAATCTATCTTTCAAATATATTTTTAAATCACAACTTTTAGGTAAATAAAAATATTAAATTCTAAGTAAGCATATATAGATATTGAAGTTTGATAGTCTAATAATATGTTAAGTTTTTAACCCATATTATCTTGTTCTCATAGGATTTTATTTCCTTAACCAAAGAGTCTCCAGTTAAGTGGGCGGACAATCCAAGGAAGCTACTAAAGAAAAGTAAAAAATATTAACATAAAATGAAAAGTGATCAAGTTCCAAGAATGTGTTGGCAGCACAACATCCATGCAAAGTGTTTCAAACTTTCATAGTTGGCCTTTTTATTTTCTTTGGATAAAAAAATTTCAAACTTTCTCTTCATTTTATCTTTGAAAGTTTCAGACAGTGTATAATCAAATTATCAGCGGCTAAAACTTAAGTTTCCTCCACCGTGCCTGTGAGTTTCTGTTCTTTTTTTTCCATCTTACCTCCCCTGTTTTTTTTTTTTGTCAACAATTTCTTTCATTTTCTTTATCTCATCTCACTATCTCTTCTCTATCATTTGAACAAAAAAAACCCAAATTTTACGGAGAGAGACATGAAATGGAAGATCTGAGAGCAGAAGGAGAAAGGGTGCTTAGTCTGAAAGAGACTGAGATGCAAAGGAGGTTTTGTGATTTGTGGGTTTGGCTTGTATTTGTGATTTATGGGTTTGGTTTATGCTGCTTGTGCACTATGTTTGAGGAAATTTATGGGATGAAGATGAAGATGATGAATAGAGAGATGAGATTATTTTGGTTTTGATGATTTATGGGTTTGGTTTGTGCTGGGTGTGTAATGTGTTTGAAGAAATTTATGGGATGAGGAGAAAGATGACGAAGCCGGAGATGGGGTGTTTTGGTTTATGCTGAGTTTGTGATATAGAAGGAGATGGAGATGGGGATAAAGGAAGAGAGAGTTGATCGGTTTTTTTTGGGGAGGGAGAAGGAGATAGGTAGGAGAAATTTTTTTTATTATCGGGTTCTTGTTTTAGTTTTTAGAATAAGTAACGGGTGGAGAAATAGGGATAAATAGTTTATTTATTTATTTATTATTTTTTTTAAATGTTGAAAATATATAACAGAACTAATTTAACTTTAAATTTGTGGAGGAAAAAAAGTCAGAGAAAGAATTACCCGTCGGAGTCATTGTTAACCAAAAAGTCATAGGGAACTCTTTTTAGTCGACTTCATATGCCTTCTTCTTCTACTTCTTTTTCTGGAAAAATCAAAAACCAAAAAGGTCGTTTTACTGGGAAGTAGTTCTCTTTTTTCTTGATCGGAATGTCTGGAAACAAAGATTGAAACAGGTCTTTAAGTTTAGAATGATACGTGATCCCTCCAACCGGTAAGAATCTGGGCTTGGATTGTCTTACGGCTTGATGCAGTTGGCGAACAGATTTCTCAGATTTCTCTCTCTCCAGATTTCTCAGTTTTTTTCTCTTTCTCCACTCTTTGCGACTCTCCCTCTGTTTCTCAGATTCTCTCAGTTTTTCATTGGGAATGCGGCGTTTGGGTTTGTGTTTTTATAAAGAAGATTGATATGAAGACTCTCAAACGGTCGGTCAAAAATATAAAAAAAGACGCTCAAACGGTGTACCATGCAGTTTTTTTAAGATTAAACTGTATACGTGTCAATTTTTTAAGTGGGTATTTTTCCTAATGTGGCAGCACCTCCTTAAAGACTTCTACTTTTATATATAGTATTAGATTTCGAAAGGTGATCGAGTTTGTGATGGGGTAAAGGACAAAGTATAATTTTTAGGATAATGTTTGATACAGAACATTATTAATGTTCAATTCTCAGTTCAAGTCGATTCTTGCCATTGAGAAGGCACCAGTTAAGGGGTCCAGGAGTAGATTCTTGGATAAATAAGATATTGATATTGGATGCTTATTTCTCCGATTCTGTGTATTGTAATTTGAATGCTTGATAGGTGTTCTTATTCCTGGAAAAGGGAATTTGGGAGCTTGAGCTTCATCAAAGATTACTTTTGGGTACTTCGTCCTGATTTGGAATAAGAGTGACTCAGGGCAACCAGAACAATTTAACAATAAAATTGAAAGATAGGAAAATAAAGGAATATGACCAATGAGTCCTAGCTTGGAGTCAGCACCAAGTGGAAAAACCACTAGGAGTCGGCACCAAGGGTGGAATTGGTGTCAGCACCAGACCAAAGAGACCAAGTAGCCATTTGTTTTTTCATTTATCAAAATATCAACCATTTCCTTAAGGAGTACAGTAGGTTACTTATAAAGGATTGTTAAACCCTAGTTCTAATTGGTGTAGAAAACCTTAAAATCCTTATTACAAAAATAGCCTTGCTTCCAAATTGAAATACTAATAGTCTCATAAACTACTAGGACCTAAAATATAAAAATGCAATTGACTTGCAAACATAAATAATACTAAATAAAAATCTTCTTGTGTCTCCTGCATCAAATAGTTAATCACAGCTATCTATCCTAATCTTTTTGGGGCATTTGCAGTGTGCATCCTAAATTACAAAATTTTGCAATAAACACCTTTATTTGTGATTATTTTGCAATGTCTACCCCACTGTCCAAATTCATGTTTAATTTCAAATAAATTAAACATTGTAGTTTAGGTTTTAGGGTAAACTTAATCTCAAATAAGAGTGTTGATTGCAAAAACTTTAGTAGTTTAGGGTTTCAAGGCCCCCCCCCCCCTTTTTAAATTTTTTAGAGTCTTGCTTTGCTGCTTATTGTGCGTGTGTGTGTGTTTTGGTCAACAATAAGAAATTGAATCCCTATTGACAACCCATTCGGATAAATGTCTGTATCTCTGGTGTCTTTGGAAAGTGAGAAATAGCAAAATTTTCAAGGGTAAGATTTGGATGCTAGTATGAGGAGAGACAAATGTGACTATATATTAGTCTTTGCATGGCCTTCTCAGATGGGGCGGGTTGGGAATTCTGTGTTTACATGTCTTGTCTAGAAAATAAGCATACTTCTTTCTGACCCTAATATTTTAGTTCATCATGTTAAAATGTAGAGGTATTAAGACTGTATTTTGGCTTTGGTCCTCCAATTGTAAGGACTAATGTATATTTTGTTCTACTTAAATAATTACTTATCAATGAGTACTGAAATGTTATGTAGGCCCGCCAAAGCCACAAGCGGCTGCGTGTGGTGCGTATAGAAACTACTGCAGACAATCGCCGAATAGTTGGGCTTCTTGTCCCCAATGCAGCGGTTGAATCAGTGCTTCAAGGTTTCTCTCTCTCTCTCTCCCCACAAAACTATATTATTAATATCAGGGGGAAAGATCCAAAAATACATCTTTAGAGAGCTCATGAATGAAGCCTCCAACTACATATCTATTGTATCCTGATCAAATTTATTTCTTCTGTGGAATTCACACATGGGGGAAATCAATATAATTTTTATTTGCGCACATTGCAGATTTAGCATGGGTACAAGATATCGACGATTGATATGAACAGCTTTTTGCTCAAAGTGATAGCTGTTTGTATCCGTTATCACTCCTGCCAAGATGCAACATTTTTGAAGCAGGGAACGTAAAATGTTTAAAGGAGCCCGTGCAAGGTTGTCACTGAAGAAGAGGAAAGAGGGGAAAGAAAAAGAAAAAGGCATACTCTGCACCATCCGAAGGCACTGTGCAGTCCCATTCATTGTGATTTTTTTGATTCTGGAATCTGGCTCCAATTTTTTTGTGATATAATTTTGTATATTGTCAACATTGTCACGAAAGGTGAAAGACGATAGGTTACTAGACTGTATTGATCATAGTTCTGCTTGAACTAATTTTGTATCAATAACCTTACTGTTTTAATTTAAATATTAGATGAAATAGAAAATCCTTTTTGAATAGATTAATTTACCAAATCCAAAGCAAAACAGTACAATTACATCAAACAGACACACCTCACCCAAAAGGGCCAAAACACGTTGTAATTTATTCCCACTATGAATTCATCAAATAAACTTGTAGATCAGCACACAAAAGGAGCATCAACATGATGGTCACTGCAATAGAGGCCAGGTCGCTGGCTAAAACCCTGGCTCTTTAGCAGCTGTCTAGCCCTCAAAACAAGCTCCTGATTGGTGATTTCACCACCCGTCTCCTCGATGATGGTCTGAATTGCATTGCTAAAAGCTCCATAAGCTGCAGCAGCATTGCCTCCAGGAGTAGCATCAGCTGAGGTTTGGTCAGTCTGGCAGCCACTAATCAGAATTCCATTGTCGGGAACTGCTCGCTTCATTGATCCAGCATAAGCCTCTTTCTTGCTACCTACTTGTGTCTCCAGGGCTGGCTTTGAATACCCCTCATGGTTTTCCAGGCTTTGTTTGAGGAAATCTTGAGCCAGACTTCCAACCATTCCCAACAACCCACCACCCTCTCCACTTTCACCTTCATCGTACCTATGCTGAAGTTTGTTAAAGATTACCTTCATGAACTTCTTCACCTTTGGGGTTGCATCTTCCCCAAAGATGTTGTAAAGTGCTGGCCGTAGCTTCCCAACATCAATGTCATCTTTACCGGTTTTCTGCTTGAGTATTTCGATGAGAGTCGAGAGCGGCAGAGACCTACTATTCACATAGCCGTGCTCCCCGTAAGCAATATCTCTGTCAACATCTTCTTCCTCCGCATGATGACGACGATGTGGGATGCGGATTCCACGGGACTCAAATGCATCTTCCACACTCTGTTTCAGGAAATTTCTAAATCCAAATCCAGAGCCTGAGACTGAGCCTGAGCCTGAGCCATTTCCTTCACGCTTTGTACTCTCCCCAATCTGCTCCTTAGCCTCATCAATGAGGCCACCGCTGTGGCATGAATCAGAGACAATGGTCAACCGGCAACCTTCTGGGATCTGGTCTACCAAATCCCTGAAATCATCATCTGTTTACACACACACACAGCCCCACTAAGCGTTAGCATCTAGCATCCCTTTTTTCTGACCAGGAAAGATGAGATTCAACCATTCAAATGCCATGATCCTCTTGAGCTGTCAAGGTGCTAATAATAATTATGATGAATTGAATTCTTCCAAGGTTCCAAATTCCAACGCACGTTACTAAATAAAACATTCCCAATATAAAAAATTAAAAAAGAAAACTTTTTTGAGGAAAAATTTCACCCAAGAGACATTGCCATCAAGCATTGGAAAAACAGATCATATTGCCTCTACCATAAATTTCTTAGTGTTTCTTATCATGATGTTTTATTTGTAATGCACATATAGATTGAGAATCAAATAACAAAAAACCAGGGGTCACGGATCACGATCCACATCAGTCCTTAAATTCGAGAAATTCAAGAAAGATTTTTTGTTGTCTTTTTTCCAATGAAAATCTAAGCATCATTTAGGAATATACCCTAGGTCCATTTCTAGATCATGTTCAAGAATTCCACAATCAGACAAAGAGATCTGAAATCATAGTCATCACAATTATGAAAAAGAAAAAAGAAACCCAATAAAGTAAACAATCAAAAAGGAACTATAACAACACAAACAAAAAAGATTTAAAAAGATGAGAAAAAAAGAGATATTAACCGGTGATGAGATTCATATCACAGGGAACAATGCACTCATCATATCCAGTATCATCATTTTCACCAGTCTCCGCTGGCAGACGAGTCCCGTGGCCACTGTAATGCACAAACAACAAATCTCCAGGCTCAGCCGATCGCACCAGATCCTGCAAAGCCCTGCGGATGTTTTTCCCTGTTGGCTGAGTGTAAGACTCATCTGTGTCGATCAAAACAGTGATGTCTTCCTCTGAGTATCCATACTTGTCCACCAAGCACTGGTACATCCTCTTCACATCGTTGATACACCCTCTCAGCTCTGCCTTCGTATCCGGGTAGTTGCACCCTATCAGCACTGCCCTCTTTGTCATGATGATCACTCACTGTTTTCTCGAATTTTTTTTGCTTTTAACATTATTTTCGAAATATTTTAGTCAGTTATCATGTTTGTATAACTATATAACAAACTAGCATCTCTAGACTCTAAAACTCGAGTTAAGAGGTTCAACTCGAGTTTGTAAGACTCGAATTGCATGTGATGGCAGTCTGATATGGAAAAAAAATCCTTCCACGAACAAGTCTGTTTCTTGTTCTTCCTTCCAAATCTGAGTCTTCTTCTTCCTGTATGATCTGGTCCTCTGTTCTTCTTCCTCCCTCCTCTTCTTCTTCTTCTTCTTCTTCTTCTTCTTCCTTCCTGATCTTTTCCTCCGTTCTCTGTTCTTCTGTTCCTCTGTTCTCTGTTTCTTTGATCCTGCCCGATCTGATTTGTTTTGATTTATTTCACTATAGAAATCGAGTCTTGTGAACTCGGATTTACTTTTTACAAACTCGAGTCTATAAGACTCGAGATCTATGTGGCAAAAAAATCCTAGATCAGCAAGTGGAACTCGAGTATTTGAGACTCGATATTTAGATTGAAATCGAGCCTTTAAAATTCGAGATGCTAGTTTCTAGTATTGTTTCTAACACATGTCAACTTATCATATTCTTTCCCTCACTAATGCTATCCTGCAAATTACCTCGAAAGACAAGTCACAACTAATGGAAACAAAAGCTATCTGTAAAGGGTCTCAATGGGTCTATATGTATATCTATATTCTCTTGGGATCTTAAAATAATTTTTTTCTTTGTCTTTCTGACTTATTTTATTTTGGTGGAAAAGAAAAAAAAAAAGGGTTTCCAACCACTATTCAAAGTTTTTAATGGAATTATTGATAGTAATAAATAAATTAAAATTTTTATTTTTTTAACTTTTCTTTTCTATGAGTGGTGGGAGTCATTCTTTACTACTTGCTATTCATGGGCAATGTGTTGCCCAGAGAGTTTTAAGCAAAAAATACCATATGAGAGCATAATGGCTTTATTACTTTTTATCTTTTGCACAAAAAAGAGTAAAATTTTCCCCTAAAAAAGTAAAATATTCCCATAAAAAATGTGAAGTTTTGAATTGACTTTTATTAAAAGGAAAAATTCTAGAACCACAATTAATTCTATATCTATTTTCACAACTATATGATGTGGCTACAGTTTATAATTTATATCCTAATTATTTAATTTAATTTTTTTTGTGCCTTTTACACAAATATTAAATCAAAAATTAAAATTGAGTGTTCACTTTATAATTTATATTCTATCAGTCATAACTTACCATGTATTTCTTTTCTTTTCTTTTTTCTCTTCCTTATAAAATAATGAAAAAAATAGCAATTTATAATTTATATCGTTTTCCCTATTTCCTTGTGTTGTGAAGTTAACACCTTCAAGAGACTCCAATTGAGTACTTAATATAAGAGTTTGACTTATTTCCAATACTTTTTTAACTGGACATATTATTTTGTTTTAAATATATAATGACAAGTGGTGGTGGGTTTAATCTCCTCATTTTATTTAATTAGTGGATGATGTGGTAGTCTCTCATTAAAATAAAAGGAGATTCCAGTAAAAAAGTACTAGAGATAAGCCAAACCTTAATATAACATATGGATACCACTTGACCCGAAAGGCTTAACCCTATGGTTATAAGCTTAACTGTATTCAATTAACCACTTACTTTTCTTATTAGTATTCAATGTGGAACTTCACTCTTTAGCCAACCACACTATTCACACGTGAATATCACAACAAATTTCCCTCTTCATGTGTGAGTCTTCTAGCTATGGAGTCACTAGGGGTACTTCAATTTTAATCTCTCCCTTGAACAGAAGCTTTTTCTTAACAATCCTAGTGTCATACATCACCATCACCAATAGTATGCCCTTTACTCGACCATGGTTAGGGCGAACATTGTAGTCTACCTTGCACAACTATAGGAGTCATTAATAGGTACCTGGTAGAACTCTTTACTCAACCATGAGTGGAGGCATGGGAGTCTTCCCCATTCTACTTGGTGGAATTCACTAACAAACACTTGCCCCCAAACTGCACCGCATGGTGCAATGCTAAATATGACCCAAAACCGCACCAAACCACACTAAGTACACCCCTAATTGCATCCCCACTAATTAGCCTATTCACACTAAAGGTTTTCCCTTTTCTTGATAGATAACTACACCCTCGACTAGAGCTATACTTGTTCAGTCTCACTAGACAACTTTGTTGTGATTCCATCTCCTTCAAATCACCCACCTACTAAATATTCACTTTAAAACCTAAATTTGGATGTAAGCTAATCTTTCTTACCATTATATATATATATATATATATATATATATATATATATATATATATATATTCCTTCCTCTCTCTTCTAAATGTGGTTTGATATGACATTTGTTAATGCTCATTTTTTCTAAAGACTTTAAAAGCCCACAAGGCCCTCATTGGGTTTATTTGTATTATTTTATCTTGTGCATGGGCTAAGCCTATGTATTTTATAAGGAAAAATTGAATGAGTATGATATGGAGAATAAGGAGTGGACTTATTTTTGGTTACTATGGACCTACTTGTAAGTCAAGAGGCCCATAAGCAAGCCTATGTGCTGGTGAACAACACAAGAGAAGGCACTAAAATGATAGGTTGGATTATACTTCATTGGGCCACATGTATTCTCTTGGTAAAGAATGGATAATTAATATGCATAAATACAATTGAAATATCATATTCATTAAAAATTAAATGACACATCACAGTTTGACCTTTGTTCAATTTCAAAAATCTTAAATCTCTCCATTTTCTGGTTCTTTTAACGGTCTAAGTTTCAAAATCATGATTAAAACACTAAGGTTCAACAAAAGTAGATAATTCATGTTCGTGAAATTAGAGCCATTAGAAAAATGGAATCTATTGTCCATTAGGTTACCCGTTACCACAACATAATAATATTTTTTAAAGAAATTTATTCTTAACATGGCAAGAAGAATGTCAAAAGTTGAAATAAATGCCTCATAAAGATGTTAATCGAGCCCATCAATGGGCTTAGGGCCCATTGTATATGGCCCATATCACAATTGTATTCCCAGTCCACTTTTGTAGGCTTAGGCCTGACTTCTTTTTAGTTTGTCCTATAGACTGCTTTTTAATGAATGAATGTTGTTTATTTGGTATCAAAAAAATGGGCTTAGGGCAATCCTATCTTTTAATCCATGCAATTCAAAGGAGCATCCTACCAACCTATACACTAATACACAATATTTTTCCAAACCTCCATTTAGGTACAATGTAATGTACCCATTTATTTTTTACTATACGAAATGAATCATTTCCATCTCACAGCAAATAAAGAGGATCTTGATCTAATATTTTATATATAGGTTACAGTTTAAAACTTCTTGGGCATTGGGATTCCTGTAGAAGTGAAGAAGAAGAAAAAAATCATTGTACTTTTTTCCCTTCTCCCTTGCTACATAGAATACTGTAAAAATATCTCACTAAGGAAGTGATTAATAATTCTCATGAGATTATATGCTCAAGTAGTAATGAAAATCACTCTTTAATGATTTTTTGTAAGTGTAGCATTCTTATAAAAAAGAAAAAGAAAAAGAAAAAACTAAGTGTAGCATTAATAACTTTCGTAAAACTATATAAAATCTCTCTTTAATAGGAACCAATCAAATTCTCTAACATTTTGGGACAAACAAGCCAATTGCTTCAAGACTTCAATCCTTCAATTTATTAGAATGCAAAACTGGGAACATAAAATGCTTCAGCTGACCACACCCTTCAACGAAGATGGGGCGGGCTGGGAATTCTGTGTTTACATGTCTTGTCTAGTAATTTTCTTTTTGATGAACATCTTGTCTAGTAATAAGCATACTTCTTTTTGACCCTAATATTTTAGTTCATCATGTTAAAATGTAGAGCTATTAAGACTGTATTTTGGCTTGCTAGAAAGTAATAAATTTTGGCTTTGGTCCTTCAATTGTGAGGACTTTTTTTTTTGATAAGAAGACTTTCATTAAACCTAAAATTGAAATACAACAGAGCACAGAGAGCAGCCCAGTTACAAGCGATCCATGTGGATCAGGTTTCTCACTACTGGAGGAGACACACCTCTCCACACCTAGTTAATATCATTACATCTAGCAAAACGGGCAAGCTCATGTGCTACCCTATTATAATCCCTTTTCAAGTGCTGGACTTGCCAGCTGCTAAACCCTTCAAGGAAACTAAGAATACCATGGAAAATATGGCCGATTTCTCCTCTGAAATCCTTGGAAGAAATGCTTTGAACTATCGAGAGTGAATCAGATTCAACAATAATTTGGTGAAGGTCCATTTCCTTTGCAAGCAGGATCCCCGCCTCAACTACTAAAGCTTCAGTCTCCTCCACAGAAAAATTGCCTGGAAGTACTCTACAAAGTGTAGCAACAGCCTCTCCTTTAAAGTCCCTTATAACCACTCCTATACTTAAACGCCTTCCATCATCTGCAGTTGCCCCATCAGCATTTATCTTGTATACCCTAGCTGGAGGCTTTTTCCAACAAACCTCACAGGACAAAGGACCCAACAAACAAAACTTCGCAGCTTCTTTATAATCAGAGAGCATACTTACTGCATAATTCCAGACCTTATCAGTCCCCTGATTGACCACCTCAAACACTCTCAGGTTTCTATTATGCCAAATTGCCCAAGCTACCACGACCAAAAGCTCCAGGTCTCTAGGAGTTCCTGTATATAAAAGTTTTAAAGCCAAATCAGAGAAATCCAGATTTTCAGCCCCAATAGCAATTGGATACTCCTTCCACTGATCCCATATTTCCTTCACAACACCACATTTGAAGAGAGCATGGAGAATAGATTCAGCTTCCAGTCCACACACGGGGCACATTCCATTTGTGTTCACCCCTCTCTTTCTTAAATTTAACATCGTTGGCAAGGCATTAACACAAACTTTCCATGTGAAAATTCTTATTTTTAGGGGGATTTTTAACTGCCAAATCCGCTTCCAAAGGGGTGTTCTAGGATCACCATGAGAGCACTCTCCATTTCCTAATGAGTTTATCACAGTGAGGGCAATGGAATACGCACTTTTCATTGAAAATTCCCCCCTTTTGTTTCCCACCCAAATTATTTTGTCCTCTGGAAGATTATAGCTCAGCGGAATATTGAGGATTGTTTCTACCTCAAAAGGGAGGAATAAAGTCTTCAATGTATCAACCTTCCATCTTCTAATATCTTCATCAATTAAGGCAGAAACCATAGGGAAATCATCAAAAAGCCGAGGGGGAGATTACCTTAAAGGTTGTTGGGGGTGGGGAGCCACTTGTCCTCCCAAATATGAATTAGCCTTCCATTGCCTACTCTCCATCAAGTACCCTTCCGGATCACTTCCAAGCCTTTAAAAATACTCCTTCATGTGTATAAGAAGGACTGCAGCCCAGCTTTGAATTTAAAACATCCCCATTTGGGTAATACCTAGCTTTATAGACTTTGGCACAAAGGGAGTTGGGATTTGACAAGAGTCTACATCGTTGCTTAGCAAGCATTGCTAGGTTAAAGGCTTGGAAGTTACGAAAGCCCATTCCACCATTTGACTTCGCTTTACACATTTTCTCCCAACTCACCCACGCAATTTTTGACTCTTCTTGTCTTTGTCCCCTCCATAATTTTCTTATCATTCCTTCAATCTCCTCACACAACCCTTTCGGGATTAAGAAGTAGTTCATAGTATAAGTGGGAACTGCTTGCGCTACGGCCTTTATCAAGATCTTCTTTCCTCCAATGAACAATAATTTTCCCTTCCACCCTGCTAATATCCTCCCAACCTTTTCCTTCACTTCCGCAAACACTTTAGTTTTAGATCTTCCAATAATGGATAGAAGCCCTAGATATTTACCATGCCTAGTGTCTTGCATTGGGCCAAGGATGTTTAACACCTAACACCTTTTTTTCATGGGGAGTGTTGTGACTGAAGAAAATAGAAGACTTATCAGCATTTACTTTCTGACTAGAGGCAACTTCGTAAAACTCAAGGATCTCAATGAGTTTATGGCATTCTTGATCAGTAGCTTTGCAAAACAGTAAGCTGTCGTCCGCAAAAAATAAATGAGTAATCATAGGGCATCCCCTGTAAATAGAGATTCCACTCAACATCAGATTCCTTGCTGCATCCTTAATTAATGATGAGAAACCATTTGCACATAACAGGAACAAGTAAGGAGATAAGAGGTCTCCTTGTCGGAGACCTCTTGTAGGGAAAATACATCCATGGATCGCTCTATTGATAATCACAGAATAAGAAATAGTAGTAATGCATTGCATAATTAGTTGAATCCATTTTTTATGGAAGCTCATTTTTTCCATTACTTTCTCAATAAAACCCCACTCCACATGATCATAGGCCTTACTCATGTCGAGCTTAACTGCCATAAAATTTTCTTTCCCCTCCTTTTTATGTTCTAGATAGTGCATCAATTCAAAGGCGACTAAAATATTGTTGGTAATGAGCCTCTCCGAAAGAAAAGAACTTTGGTTTTTAGATATAATCTGAGGGAGGATGTTTTTTAGGCGGTTTGCAGTTACTTTAGATAATAGCTTATATACTACATTGCTTAAGCTTATCTGCCTAAAATCAGGCATTTTGGATGGACTATTGATTTTTGGGATCAAGGTAATGTTGGTTCTATTTATATTAGCAATTGACATATTGGAATTTAACACATTCAGAACCATACATGTAACATCATTCCCTATCACATCCCAATATTTTTGAAAAAAGATAGCAGACATACCATCAGGTCCTGGGGCTTTTGTGGGGTGCATTTGTTTCTAAACTGCTTCCACTTCTTCCCTTTTATATGTTGAAATCAATCTCTGATTCATCTCATCAGTTACTCTGGTAGGGATTGTATCAGTGACTTCTGAAATTCTGCTAGGGTGGGAGGTAGTAAACAGCGTCTCAAAGTAAGAAATAGCCGTTGCTGCAATGCTCTCATTTGTATCACACCAGTTTCCATGCTCATCCCAGATGCCACTAATTGTATTTTCTTTCTCCTCTGAGAAGCCTTTGAATGAAAAAACTTTGTGTTGCGATCCCCTTGACCATACCAAAGAACTCTTGACCTCTGATGCCATAATATCTCCTCGCAATCAAGAAGATCATTAATCTCCCTTTGTAAACTGTTTATCTCCTTCCCCATGATACCATGTCTATCTTGGAGAGTCCACTCATTAAGAGCTTTCCTTTGCTCTGGATTTGCTTGGGCACATAACCAAAAATCGACTTATTCCATCTCACCAAATCTACTGCATAGTTTTGAAGACATGTAGCTATGTCCTCAAGTGTGCCCTGGTGCAAGCACCCCTCCCAAGCATTTTTGATGATTTCCTTACACTCCTCTTTTTTTGTCCACAACTCCTCAAAATGGAACCTATGCTTTCGTGAGGGCTACACAGCAATGGAGTCGGCAGTCAACAGAGCACAATGGTCAGAGGTCGAATCTACCAAATGGAGGACTCTTGTTCCATTGAAATAGTTAATCCAATTGTTGGTGGTGAGAGCTCGATCTAACCTCAGATATACGCGGTTTTCCCCTTCTTGCATGTTACACCACGTGAAATCAAGACCGCTATACCCCAAATCTTTAAAACCACAGGCATTAACCACCTCCCTAAAGCCATCCATTTGCCTTTAGGATCTTGGAGAGCCCCTTCCCCCCCCTCCCTCTCCCCATCTTTTCCTCCCTAGATAGAATCTCATTGAAGTCACCATAGCACAAGGGAATTGAAATCATTGCTCTCAGCGATGCTGCCTAGCAGCCATCGCCATTTCCTCACAAATTCTCTTTTTTCTTACCTTCACCATCACAGCTTTTATTTTGGAATCGGCCTTCACTTTCTGCTAGATCCTTTGTATTCTCATGTCTCTTCGTACCCACTAATACCTCCTGGGTCTTCATGCTAGCTTCATGGGCCTTTCCAACCTCACTAGCAATCTTTTTTAAATTCCCTTTACCCGCCCCACATTTTCCTCTACTTGGGCCAACTAGCACATCTCCACTTTCATTGTTTTCCTTGCTTGTCATGGGCTTAAGTGGACTTGTTACTTCTTGCTCATCCTTATTAGGCTTCATGGACTGGCCCACTATTGATAACCCTTCCTTGTTAGTTTTGAACAACTCCTTGACTAGACAACTTTTAGTTACCTTTTGTGCAATACGTGGCCCCTTTTCCTTGCTTAATTCTTGCTTCTTAGATCCGAAGTTGTCCCATCCACTCTGGTTGCTTGCTGCACACCAACCTGACCTTCCATCATGTCTCTCTTTTTCTAAATTTTTCCTTTCTTCGAGGTTGTCTTTTCCGTCCAGGCTACCGCTCCCTTCATTTCCACTTTGAACGGAAACAACCAAGTCCCCCACTGTGGCCTGAGACTTTGTTCCTGGCTCACCTCCACTCTTTGGTTTGTGACTTCTACTTCTTGAGGCTCTAGATCCTTCATTTGTTCCTTTTGATGTTCCCCCTGCCCTCATCCACTCTCCATATTGACGCTCCAATGTTTGCTTCTCAATCACCATACCACAATGCTTTTCATCATGTCCAATCTTTCCACAGGTGAAATAGAACGTGGGCAAGCTCTCATATTTAAAAGATACCCAACATCTTTCTCCATCCATATTTGTAACATATCCACCATTCTTAGTGGTTTCTCAATGGTTAAGTCTACCCTTGCTCGCATAAACTTAGCTTGGTCTGCTTGCCATGACCGTTTGTCTACCTCAATGACTCTTCCTATTTTGCCACCAATATCACGTCTAGCTTCTTCTGTCATATGCTCGAATGGTAAGCCCCAAACTTGGACCCAAAATGGTGCATGAGTGAAGACCAAATTGGCTGATGATAAACCCCTTCTCCATCGGCATAAAAGCAGGAGATTATTTTCGAAATTCCAAGGCCCACTTCTCTCTACCCACTCTAGCTGATACATTGAACTAAATTTGAATTGCAAGATATTATTTCCAACCTCAACTATTCTAAGGTCAGAACCCATCTTCCATGCCGATCTCAAAGTATTCTTAAGGGCTCGCTGATTTTGATGGCTATCTACCAGCAATCTCCCAAACAAACTCAGCGCACATTCTTCCAGCAAGTTTGGTGTGCTGTTGGATGATATGAAAATATCTTCCTCTTCTTCTTTAGTAAGCTGTAGGTTTTTTAGGCTGTCAACGATGGTTTGCTCCATATCATGTGGTAAAACAGAGGTGAGGTAGTAAGAAAAGAAAACTAGAAAAGTGAGAAGGAAGCACCCGTAGGCTTTGAAGCTTAAGGGAGAAAAGACTCGCTCCATGTCGAGAGAGAAGGAACTCCTACAGGGGAGAGAAAAAAGAGATCATGTTTTCCCTGGGAATGATTCTTTTTCAATTCAATTGTGAGGACTAATGTATATTTTGTCTACTTAAATAATTACTTATCAATGAATACTGAAATGTTATGTAGGCCCGCCAAAGCCACAAGCAGTTGCGTGTGGTGCAAATAGAAACTACTACAGACAATTGCCAAATAGTTAGGTTTCTTGTTCCCAATGCAGAGAAATTATTGTGTACTCCCAGAATACCATAAATGCGTATTTCCTCCTCTCACATGAATGGTGGGTCCCACTAATTAAATTCATGGTGGGACCCACCATTTATGTGAGAGGGGAGAGTACGCATTTAAAGTACTCCGAGAGTACTTAATAATTTTCCTCCAATGCAGCGGTTGAATCAGTGTTTCAAGGTTGCTCTCTCTCTCTCTCTCTCTCTCTCTCCACAACACTATATTATTGATATCAGGGGGAAAGATCCAAAAATACATCTTTAGAGAGCTCATGAATGAAGCCTCCAACTACTTATCTTTTGTATCCTGATCGAATTTATTTCTTCTGTGGAATTCACACATGGGGGAAATCAATATAATTTTTATTTGCGCACATTGCAGATTTAGCATGGGTACAAGATATCGACGATTGATAGGAATAGCTTTTTGCTCAAAGTGATAGCTGTTTGTATCCGTTATCACTCCTGCCAAGATGCAACATTTTTGAAGCAGGGAACGTAAGATGTTTAAAGGAGCCCGTGCAAGGTTGTTACTGAAGAAGAGGAAAGAGGGGAAAGAAAAAGAAAAAGGCATACTCTGCACCATCCAGAGGCACTGCGCAGTCCCATTCATTGTGATTTTTTTGATTCTGGAATCTGGCTCCAGTTTTTTTGTGATATAATTTTGTATATTGTCAAAATTGTCACGAAAGGTGAAAAGACGATAGGTTACTAGGCTGTATTGATCATAGTTCTGCTTGAACTAATTTTGTATCAATAACCATACTGTTTTAATTTAAATATTAGATGAAACAGAAAATCCTTTTTGAATAGATTAATTTACCAAATCCAAAGCAAAGCAGTACAATTACATCAGACAGACACACCTCAACCAAAAGGGCCAAAACACGTTGTAATTTATTCCCACTATGAATACAACAAATAAACTTGTAGATCAGCACACAAAAGGAGCATCAACATGATGGTCACTGCAATAGAGGCCAGGTCGCTGGCTAAAACCCTGGCTCTTTAGCAGCTGTCTAGCCCTCAAAACAAGCTCCTGATTGGTGATTTCACCACCCGTCTCCTCAATGATGGTCTGAATTGCATTGCTAAGAGCTCCATAAGCTGCAGCAGCATTGCCTCCAGGAGTAGCATCAGCTGAGGTTTGGTCAGTCTGGCAGCCACTAATCAGAATTCCACTGTCGGGAAGTGCTCGCTGCATTGATCCAGCATAAGCCTCTTTCTTGCTACCTACTTGTGTCTCCAGGGCTGGCTTTGAATACCCCTCATTGTTCTCCTCCAGGCTTTGTTTGAGGAAATCTTGAGCCAGACTTCCAACCATTCCCAACAACCCACCCCCCTCTCCACTTTCACCTTCATCTTGCCTATGCTGAAGTTTGTCAAAGATTACCTTCATGAACTTCTTCACCTTTGGGGTTGCATCATCCCCAAAGATGTTGTAAAGTGCTGGCCGCAGCTTCCCAACATCAATGTCATCTTTACCGGTTTTCTGCTTGAGTATTTCAATGAGAGTCGAGAGAGGCAGAGACCTACTCTTCACATAGCCGTGCTCCCCATAAGCAATATCTCTGTCAACATCTTCTTCCTCCTCCTCATGATGACGACGATGTGGGATGCGGATTCCACGGGACTCGAATGCACCTTCCACACTCTGTTTCAGAAAATTTTTAAATCCAAATCCAGAGCCTGAGCCTGAGTCATTTCCTTCACGCTTTGTACTCTCCCCAATCTGCTCCTTAGCCTCATCAATGAGGCCACCGCTGTGGCATGAATCAGAGACAATGGTCAACCGGCAACCTTCTGGGATCTGGTCTACCAAATCCCTGAAATCATCATCTGTTTACACACACACACCCCCACTGAGCGTTAGCATCTAGCATCCATTTTTTCTGATCAGGAAAGATGAGATTCAACCATTCAAATGCCATGATCCTTTTGAGCTGTCAAGGAGCTAATAACAATTATGATGAATTGAATTCTTCCAAGGTTCCAAATTCCAACGCACGTTACTAAATAAAACACTCCCAATATAAAAATAAAAATAAAAAAATAAAAAAGAAAACTTTTTTGAGGAAAAATTTCACCCAAGAGGCATTGCCTTCAAGCATTGGAAAAACAGATCATATTGCCTCTTCCATAAATTTCTCTTAATGTTTTTTATCATGATGTTTTATTTGTAATGCACATATAGATTGAGAATCAAATGACAAAAAACCAGGGGTCACGGATCATGATCCACATCTCATTCCTTAAATTCGAGAAATTCAAGAAAGATTTTTTGTTTTATTTTTTTTTCTAATGAAAACCTAAGCATCACTTAGGACCATTTCTAAATCATGTTCAAGAATTCCACAATCAGACAAAGAGATCTGAAATCAAATTCATCAGAATTATGAAAAAGAAAAGAGAAAAAAGAAAAAAGAAAAAAGAAACCCAATAAAGTAAACAATCAAAAAGGAACCATAACACAAACAAAAAAGA
The DNA here is from genome assembly GCA_028535165.1 of Quercus tomentella. NCBI lineage: Eukaryota > Viridiplantae > Streptophyta > Magnoliopsida > Fagales > Fagaceae > Quercus > Quercus tomentella. Next base: position 83,004,575 of record JAPQVY010000156.1, read on the forward strand.
AGATTAAAAAAGATGAGAAAGAAAGAGATATTAACCAGTGATGAGATTCATATCACAGGGAACAATGCACTCATCATATCCAGTATCATCATCTTCACCAGTCTCCGCTGGCAGACGAGTCCCGTGGCCACTGTAGTGCACAAACAACGAATCTCCAGGCTCAGCCGATCGCACCAGATCTTTCAAAGCCCTGCGGATGTTTTTCCCTGTTGGCTGAGTGTAAGACTCATCTGTGTCGATCAAAACATTGATGTCTTCCTCTGAGTATCCATACTTGTCCACCAAACACTGGTGCATCCTCTTCACATCGTTGATACAACCTCTCAGCTCTGCCTTCGTATCTGGGTAGTTGCACCCTATCAGCACCGCCCTCTTTGTCATGATGATCACTCACTGTTTTTTTTCTCTCTGTTTTGCTGATGATGTATAAAGTGAAAGACAAGTCACAAGATGATGGAAACAAAAGCTATCTCAAAAGGGTCTCAATGGGTCTTTATGTATATCTATATTCTCTTGGGATCTTAAAATATTTTTTTTTTCTGTCTTTCTGACTTATTTTATTTTGGTGGAAAAGAAAAAAAAAGGGGTTTCCAACCACTATTCAAAGTTTTTAATGGAATTATTGATAGTTATAAATAAATTAAAAAGTTCTTTATATACCTTGTCTTTTCTTTGAGTGGTGGGAGTCATTCTTTACTATTTTGCTATTCGTGGGCAGTGTGTTGGCCACAGAGTTTTAAGCAAAAAATACCATATGAGAGCAAAATGGCTTTATTACTTTTTATCTTTTACACAAAAAAAAAAAAAGAGTAAAATTTTCCCATAAAAAATGTCAAGTTTTGGATTGACTTTTATTAAAGGGAAAAAATTCTAGAACAACAACCAATTCTATATCAAAAATTAAAATTGAGTGTTCACTTTATAATTTATATTTTATTAATCATAACTTTCCATAATTCTTTTTTTCATTTCCTTATAAAATAATGAAAGTTTAAATGAAAAAAAAAATAGAAATTTATAATTAATATCATTTTTCGTATCTCCTTGTGTTGTGAAGTTAACACCTTTGAGAGATTCTAATTGAATAGTTAATATAACATGTTAAAATACCACTTGACTCAAAAGGCTTAAGCCTATTGGTATGAGCCCAACTGTATTCAATTAACCTCTCACTCTTCTTATTAGAGTTCAATGTGTGATTTTTCTAGCTACTGAATCACTTGTGGTACTTCAGTTTTAATTTCTCCCTTGAATAGAAGTTTTTTCTTAACAATCCAAGTGTCATACATCACCATCACCAATAGTATGCCCTTTACTCGACCATGGTTAGGGCGAACATTGTAGTCTACCTTGCACGACTATAGTTGTCACTATTAGGTACCTGGTAGAACTCTTTACTCAACCATGGGTGGAGGCATAAGAGTCTTCCTCATTCTACTTGGTGGAATCCACTAATAAACACTTGCCCTTAAACTGCATCTCATGGTGCAATGCTAAATATGATCCAAAACCGCACCAAACCACACTAAGTACACCCCTAATTGCATCCCCACTGATTAGCCTATTCACGCTAAAAGTCTTCCCTTGACTAAAGTTATACTCATTCGGCCTCACTAGACAACTTTGCTGTGATTTCATCTCCTTCAAATCACCCACCCACTAAATATTCATTTTAAAACCTAAATTTGGATGTGACCTAATTTTTCATATGTATGTATGTATTTATATGTATGTATGTATTCTTTCTCTCTCTTCTAAATGTGGTTTGATATGACATTTGTTAATGCTCATTGTTTCTAAAGACTTTGTTTTTTGGCTAATATTTTTTTCTAAAGACTTTAAAAGCCCACAAGGCCCTACCTCATTGGGTTTATTTGTATTATTTTATCTTGTACATGGGCTGATGTATTTTGTAAGGAAAAATTGAATGAGTATGCTATGGAGAGTAAGGAGTTGGCCTATTTTTTGGTTACCTATGGACCTACTTGTAAATCAAGAGACCTATAAACAAGCCCATGTGCTGCCAATAACACAAGAGAAGGCACTAAAATGATAGTCTGAATTATACTTCATTGGGCCACATGTATTCTCTTGGTAAAGAATGAAAAATTAATATACATAAATACAATTGAAGTATCATATTCATTAAAGGATCGTGCTAACGAGTGCCCTTAGGGCATTGGTTAACAATCTATTTAAAAAAAAGTTTTGACACCACTTTTATGAAAAATGAAAAAAACTGTCAAAACATTAATTGTTTTTATTTTCTTTTCCTATAAAAACTTTCTTTAAATTAATTATTAATTAATGCTCTAAGGGCATTTGTTAGCATTTCCTTTCATTAAAAAAACTAAAATGACACATCACAGTTGGACCTTGGTTCAATCTCAAAATTCTTAAATCTCTTCTTTTTTTGGTTCTTTTAACGATTCGAGTTTCAATGTCATGATTAAAACACAAAGGTCCAACAAAGGTAGATAATTCATGTCCATGAAATTAGAGCCATTAGAAAAACAGAATCTCATTAACAATTCCTAGATTACCCGGTACCACAACATAATAATATTTTTTAAAGCAATTTATTCTTAACATGGCAAGAAGAATGTCAAAAGTTGAAATAGATGCCTAATAAAGATGTTAATAGAGCCCATCAATGGGCTGAGGGCAATCCTGTCTTTTAATCCATGCAATTCAAAGGGGCTTCCTACCAACCTATACACTAATACACATAATATTTTTCCAAACCTCCATTTAGGTACAGTGTAATTTACCCATTTATTTTTTACTATATGAATTGAATCATTTCCATCTCAAAGCAAATAAAGAGGATCTTGATCTAATATTTTATATATAGGTTACAGTTTAAAACTTCTTGAGCATTGAGATCCTCTAGAAGTGAAGAAGAAATAAAAATCATTGTACTTTTTTCCCTTCTCCCTTTCTACATAGAATACTGTAAAAATATCTCACTAAGGAAGTGATTAATAATTCTCATGAGATTATATGCTCAAATAATAATGAAAATCACTCTTTAATGATTGTTAGTAAGAGTAGCATTCTTATAAGAAAGAAAAAGAAAAAAGTAAAGAGTAGCATTGATAACTTTCATAAAACTACATGAAATCTCTCTTTAATAGGGAACCAATCAGATTCTCTAACATTTTGGGACAAACAAGCCAATTGCTTCAAGACTTCAATCCTTCAATTTATTTGAATGCAAAACTGGGAACATAAAATGCTCCACCACACCCTTCAACGACGATTAACATAGTTGCAATTCGCTCTAATTTCACCTTCATTCCCAGTAAGAACTTGTACGTTTCCAAGGTTTGTCATAGACACTATAAACTGGTTCTGAAATAGAAATGGCTGAGATGCCATTGCTTCTACAAAGGGTAAGGTTCTTTGATCTGAATAGAGTTCTTGATCTGTTGTTAACAACCCTACTTTCCTCTGAAGATTTGTGTAGAAAACAGTGTCAAAAGTCCTTGGAGTTATGACATCAAGGTAAACCAAATCTGTTGAACGCTTACATCTTTTCTTCAACAAGTTCAAGTAGCTGGTATTGAGTGAGGGATCAGGATTTTTGGTTCCATTGAAGTTATAAAGCCTATTTAGAATTGTACCACAGGTACATCTACCAATGGTATGTGCACCAGAGAGAGTGACTAAGTCGAGTATATTCAAACCTTTGGTTTGGAAGAACTCAATCAAAGCGGTTACGTTTTCATGGCCTTGAGGGACAACTTCTGCTTCTTTGGCTAAAGAAATTCTACCATCTTTACGTCCAAATGGGACTTCCCAGAAGGGTCCTCCGGCGAAAACAGTGGCGTCTCTAGCAGCAGCAGTGAGAATGTCAGCGCAAGAGACAGTTCTGGGACATCTCTTCTCAAGTTCTGCCTTAATGTCATCAATCACTTGGAAGCCTCTCAAAGTGCTGCTCACATAAGATGACCTCTCGCTCCCTTTGTAGTTCAGCAATATGGATGCGTCACATCCCTGCAAAGCACATCCTTTCTTTTATAAGAATTACTTGCACCACATAATGAACTTATTATGAGGATACATGACTAGTTTGATTAGAAGATTTGATTAGCTTTGTAGTAAATTAATATCATATATCTGCAAAATTATTATACCTTGCTAAGAAACTTAATTTTCTGTGTTCACAAAAATATGTAAATTAAGTTTAAGCCAAACAAGCATGATGTCATAGATTCATAGATGTGACATGCATTATAATATTATAAGTTAATGTATTAATAATATTGGAGATTATTGTTTTGGTTTGCATGTTAGGTTGATTTTCAACTTATAACCTCCAAAAGGAATGTCTAAGGAAAAGTTTTACCAATGAAAAATGAGTTCATTGATGTAATCTATAGAAATTTTATCTATAAACTATGTGGGTTTAAGTTTGCAACTTAATTAATTATATATTATTTCTAATCGGTAATATTTTCTAATACTCATTTTACATATTCTTTTATACAATATCTACAAGTGTATGTGCTAAATTGCTGATATACACATTTTAAAATGTATAACAATGATGTCTACATTTAAAACATGAAAATAAATTATGTGAGAAAATCATTACAGTAGTTTTCTATAAAACCATACATTTTCTAGCATGGTACAATGGTATTTTTCAATCAAATTTCAACAAATAAATAAATAAGACTATAACAAAAGGCCAATCAATGAACATGCCATAACTCCATATATATACACCTACCCGAACAGCACAATCGTGGAAGTGTAAACGAATGAGACTAGCAGCCAAGGTGAAATCCCTCTGAATCCAAGCTCCCACCTTTTGCTGAATGATGCCCTCAGCATCTGGACATTTGTTAAGGTAGTAAGTCAAAGACAGATAATCTGCAGGAGTTTGAGGAACGACCACCCTTTTAGCTGTCGCATTTACAGGTTGAATGGCCAATAACTCCAAATGAACAAGGAGGACAAAGACAGTCAAATAGCAACACTTCTTCATCATGTTTTCTTTGAGTTTCTATCACTAGCCCAAGACTTGTAAGAAAGATGTGCGAGTTTGTGCTTCACGTCCTACTCTCATTTTATAGCTCTTCATTATATAATTGATGCTTTTGAGTTTGTGTATAAAAACGTGAGAAGCACCACTCTCCACACAAAAGGTTGATATGCAAACATGTAGATTTTGGGAAATAATTCTCAAGTCAAAGGATAATACCATTTTTAATTTCTCTTCGTGTTTGAGGTATCTCTCACCTAATAGAGAATTTTTTGAGTTTTATTTTAGTGGTGAATTAGAACCCACAAGAGGCTGAGGCCCGCCATCTCGACCAACTGTCAAGTGATCAACAGTATTAAATTAATATTTCCCATTAATTTTGTAATTGCAAACTTATCATCTACAACTCTTTATACACAATTTTCAGTCTTTGTCATTATTTATCATTGTTTGCCCCTAAAATGATGCCATGTGGTAACTTCGCAAAGAATATATTAAATAAGTGACACATAGCTTAATATTATAGGCGAAATAAATAATATGCAATTCTTAGTACGTGGTCAACTTAGACCAATAATAGAATGACAAATAATAATAAAAATCACATCACTGCCTCACATAAATACTTATATTTTTTTGGGTTAACACCACATAAATACTTACATTGATATATATTTTTTCATTACATGTCACTTTGTTATTGGTCTCAGTTGACCACAATGCTCCCATCAACAGGAGGTTCAAGATTGGGCAATTTACAAAGAATAGAACAAGTGACACATGGCTTATTATTATAGGCCAAATAAATTATATAACATATATTTTTGAGAATTGTATGTATAATGGTTAATGATATACGAAAATTAATAGATGGTGGGAGAAAGCTTCACAACTTTAATTAGAGGCAAGACGTACTAAAAGAGTAATTGTTCCAAATTTTTGGGAGAAACGCTATATTCAAGAAGAAGGATCTCAAAGTCTTCACAAAATTATCTACAGTATATATATATATATATATAACATTGGCAGTATGATTTAGGGGGTTTGGATAATTGGCTTGCATCCAATACTCTAATGCATTAGATGTGACACAAAAAACATTTGTCTTATAATGACCACATGTTGGCCTCGTATCTCACTTAGTGTACTTGAAGTCTTGAACATAGGACCGAAGCATTACATACTCTTACTTAGGACTTAGGAGGCTTAATGGTGATTAGGAACAATTAATGACAGTGTTTGGAGTTTGCATGAGTTTACTCATAAATTCCTATTATATGGATCAAACAAAGTTTAATGCAAATAAATTTCTCATTCATTCTTGCTTAAAAGTTGTACTTGTTTTTATTAGTATTGAAGTTCTCTTAATTGAGGCCATTCCAAACCCACTCTTAGCCAGTTTTAAAAACCCAAAAACATGTCCGACAAGAGAGATGTGATTCGGTGCATTTGAAGAATGCATTTGAAGGGCTGGATGGAGAAGAAGCCGATACAAATCTTTGTGATTATCCATGTTGAATATCCTTGCTTTACATATATTGGCCCTGCATGGTTCTGCAAATCCTCAGCAAGATTGGAACATGACTAAAGTCCAATAATTGGTGGTTAGACCATTCTATATTTCGCACCAGATAGTACAAATGTGACAAAAAAAAGTGTTCTTTATTTTCCTATTCAGCGTTCATGCCAAACTTCAGAGGTTGAGAATTTTGACTCAAACATAATAAGAATTTTTTTCTGCTTTCACATAATATATCCTCAAAACTTTCAATCAAAGACTAATCACCGTTCGCGACGAGTGAGCCCATAATAGAGTAAATCGTTGACCCAGAGAATTTTTTCAAAATACAGGTAGTCAAACTCGAACTAATGAGCACGCCCAATCAAATTCGGTACAAGTACCTTGAGACTGAGTGCCCAACCAACTCAGCCAACCCCTGGGCTAACATAATAAGAATTAAGAAATACTAAAGTCAATACATTAGGAAATACATGAGGTATCAAATTTTGATGAGCTTGGCGAAATACTTGCCCCAAAAAACAAAGACCGAATGGATCTATAGTACTTTAAAAAAAAAAAAAAAAAAAAAAAAAAAGTGTTTAGGACGATAGGAAAATGAGGAGAGAACATACATACTTCGTCTCATGCATGTTCTCTAAGTTAGATAAACGAAAATGACATACTATCATCTCAGTTTTGAAATGGAAAGGATCTATTTCCCTCTTGCTTCAAAGGACCAAACAAAAAGACCCTAGGGAGGAGATGTGAAAATACTTCTCACAAACTTACAAGAAAGAATCCTCTAGCAACATTGGGGATAACAAAATTTGCTTAATTAAAGACATGACAAAAAGAGTAATAAGATTGTAGGGGAATTAGTGCAAAAAAAGATGAGGATAGTTGCACTGAGTGGGGGAAATAGTTCTTTGTTTGCATCTTTAATCTGGATTCTAGCTTTCTTGGTTTCTTGGAGTTTTGCGAGGGTTGAATGGGGCCAGTTTCAGAGAGATTTTGGTGTTGTGAAGCTTGTGCCTGGTTGTTGGTGTGTTGAATTTTTTTTTTTCTTTTTTGGAAAACATTAATTGCCCATTGTCCTATTAGAAATTTTCTTTTGGTGGGGTCAATTTATGCGTTGTCCTATTAATTTCCCATTGTATTTTGTTTAACGGTGTCTTAACTCTTAATGGCATTGCTTTTTTTTTTTAAATGTTTTTTTTAATCCTTTTTAAATTTCATTTTCTTTATTTCGTTTAATAATATATCTTGCTACTAAAATATTTAAAAAAAAAAAAAAAAATCCTGTTTCCCCTTTTTCTAGGGGAGAAAAATGTTTTCATTTCACTTAAGAGGGGGAGAGAGCTTTTGTGCCATTGCTTACATGTATACTTCAATGTTCAAATATTGAGGACAGACACAACAGTAAAACAATCACAGTCCAATTAATGAAAACTCAAACCAAAAAAAAAAAAAAAAGGGAACAAAACAACACCTATATTTACAATGCAAGCATAAAAAATTCACTCCAACTTTTCACAAAATAAAATTACATTCAGCTTCTATTTTTCTATAAAAAAGAAAAGAAAATTACACTCACCAATCCACAAAGACTATATAGAAATAAGTGTTACAAATAACTGAATAAGTTTCATGCTTATTTAAGCTTTGCAGCACACAAAACGACCAAGTCCTTTTGGAGCATGTCGTTTACCTTCTTCATCCCCAGAAATTTCAACCTCCTTATGTTGTTTATGCTTCTTTTTGGTCTCATCTTTAGGCACAGTCACAACTAGTACCCCATCATGCATTGAAGCCTTAATCTCATCAACTTTTGCATTATCAGGCAACCGAAACTGCCTCATAAAGCTACCTCTACTTCTCTCTTTGCAGTGCCACTTCTCTGTCTTCTCATTGTCTAGCTCTTCTTTCCTCTCTGCACTTATATGAAGCACTCTCCCTTCATGAACTTCAAGCTTCACATCCTCTTTTGTTAGACCCGGAAGATCAATTTCGAAGATGTGGGCATGTGGGGTTTCTTTCCAGTCCATGTTGGTGTTCTCAGAGCCTAGGATATCTGAGTTTTCTGAGAGAAACCCTTTGAAAGGATCAAAAAAGTTTCTCTGATCAAAGAGGGTTTGAAAGAGGGACATGTTTTTAGCTGTTTGGCTGATATCTGCTAACAGTTTGGATAAATGTTGTCTTGTTTGTTACTGATGGTTTGGTGAGTTGATTGGTGTTGGTTTATATATTGGATGGAATAGAAGGGGAAAGTGGGTTCCAGAAATTTCTGGACACTATTAGGTCACAGAAGAATGTTGGACAAAGTTCTATACTCAATCCATTTTCATTGTGGACTTCGAAGTCAATGTTATAGAAGTCTCTGGGAGTTCCTGGAAATATTTAAAAGGAAAAAATTATTGAAGTTTATCCATCATCCATAATCCATCATTACTTTCATTTTTATGTCTAAAGTCTAAGCCACTGTTTATTTATTTATTTTTTTTCTCAGCCAAAAAAAAAAAAAACCATTTTTTAAAAATACTATTTTGATTCCTAAACTTTATCATAAATTTGCTTTTCATCTCTAAACTTTAAAAAGTTCATTTTTCGGCCCTAAACTATTGAAAAGTTCATATTTTATTCCTAAACTATTGAAAATGTTTTATTTATGTCCTTAAGTTTTACTAAAAGTTTGTTTTTCATTCTTAAATTATTGAAAAAGTTCTTTTTTCATCCTTATTTTTGTCTACATACTATTCAAAAAACTCTTTACAAAGTTTAGGAATTAAAAAAGAACTTTTTAAAGTTAAGGGACGAAAAACAAACTTTTAGTAAAGTTTAGGGATCAAAATAGTATTTTACATTTTTTTTTTTTTTTTTTACCTGAAGAAATAGGGGCATTTTAGTTTGTATTTTTTTTTTTTTTTTTTTTTGTGGAGATATTAGTTGGTATAAATTAGTATAATCACATGTGTGTAATTTTTTAAAACTTTATTTTCTTTGAGATACTAACATACTTTTATTAACTTTAAACAAATCAACAAATTCAAACCATAGTAAAACCTCAGATCACCACTTATGAATAGGACATTCCATTCAATTTAAAATTTTTGTTTAAAAACTAATTATTATTAGGACTTTTATAAATTTGTAAACTTAAATTGAAGACACATAAAATATGTACAATGTTTAACACATTTTGTGTGCCTACAATATAAATTTACATTGCTAATACAATGTAAACTAAAAACTTTTTTTGTTATTATTACCAATAATATCAGGTCGATATAGATAGTAATAGACTAATAAAGGAATTAAAAACTATTTAGAGTTTCATAAAAAAATTTAAAAAAATATTTAGAGTTCTTAAGATCATTTAGGGTTGATAAGAGCATTGTAGCTCAATTGAAATTTCTTAATATTTTCAAGAGAAATATCAATGGTTCATATTCCTTCATCCCCCGTTGTAACTATAAATTGTAAAAAATAAAGGGGTCACTTAGAATTCTTAAAATAACTCCGCCACAAAATTACTAAGATCCCATCCGTACATTTGAAAGTTAGTGTGGATTAATTAGATTTTGCTACATCGACATTTTTTTTTTCTATGACAATTACTATTTTGAAATTTATTTAAAATACAATTCAATTAGTTCAAAGTTGACGGATAGATTTTGGAATTCCATAGAATTAAGATCATTTAGGGTAACTCTATCATGGAGTTCTTAAACTTCTATTAATTAATTTTAAAATAAGTGGATTAGATTTTACCAAACTATCAACATTGAAGAAAATATCTATTATCACCATTTTAATATCTGTTAAATTGTAGATAATGTGACAAATTTAATACACTCCTTTAAAATTGATGGAATAAAATTTTAAAAACTTTGGGATGAAGTCACCCTAGAGATTCCTGATCCCAACTCCATGTTGAATTGCCCTAAGAAGTATAGATGTTGTAATGGATAAGGGAAAAGGAAAAAAAATTATCAAGATTGTTTAGAAGGTTGTCAAGTGCCAACTATCAAAACCACCATGGGCCGTTTAAGCAATGTCTAACCCAATATGGGATGTAAAGGTTATGCTATTCAATACTACAGTTAAGGCTTAAACTGAAGATGGTGGTGTATGTTGGGCCTTAAGCTTATAAAGACCCCATCTCAGGCCCTTCAAATTCAGCAGTTGTTTGAGTTTTTTGGTCAAATCCTAGGATTTATTTAACTCAAAGCAAGAATAAATAAATAAAAAGATTAATTCAAGGCAGCTACAAAATGAGATGCAAGTTGTCAGTGGCACCAGCACCATATCCTCTTCTTGCATTTTATATTAATTAACATTATTGGATTTGATTCCAGTCAAAAATTAAATTAAAAATAAAATGAACTAATTTTATCTACTCACTCTAGGTGGAAAAAGTATCTTATAACTAATTAGACAGTTTTATAAGATCTTTTACACAAGGTGTGAGAGGCAGGTCTTATGACTTATATGATCATCTCATGGGATACTCTCTCGGTCTCTCCTCCAAGTGATATATCATGCATCCATTACGTGAGTCATTGTCTAATAGTTAGTGGGTCTCATGCATCTAAAAAGCCCATAAGTTGTGAGAAACCCACTCCATATAGTTAAAATATTGCAACAATTAATATCCGAAAAAAGAAAAATAACTACAATATCAAATATGAAGGAGCAAAATTTGAATGTGGAGGACCCATTAAAACTGCACACTAATCATATTGTTTCCTTCAGGCAAAGGTTGTTCCTTTTCACACTGATAGCCATTAAAACTAAATTTGTTTTAGCTGCCAAAGGAGTGTATTAATCGTAAAACCAATTGAAAATCACCCAGAATCTATGTCACACTGTCAATAATAATAATTTCAAGGCAGCTGTCCAATTTACTTTATAATTAATGAATTGAAATTGAAATAGAAATACATGGCAGTAAATTCTAAAAGCAATAGGTTTTAATTTTACTATTATTTGGAATTAGCTGGAGTACCTGTATTTGGGCTTTTCATTTTGCTGCGGGCCACAAACATTGGGCTGTCAATAACCAATTCGGCGGCTCATAAAGAAAAGGCTTACGGTTGGCTGCTATTGAATTCTTCATTCCCACTTCAAATTAATATTTCGTCAATCTTTTTATTTTTATTTTTTATAATTCGATAATTGGGATGGAAGGATTTGAATCACACAAATCAGTTGAATTACAAAGCTCTTGGCTCCTATATCTCATTTTATTTATCTATTATTATTATTAATTTATTTTTGGATTTTCTAATTTTAGGATGACTCAAAATATAATTCACCTTAGACTCAATTGTCACACTTTTTATTTATTTATTTAAAGGTTAATATTCTTTTTATTATTTAAATTTATACGGATAATTTTAGAAAATAGTAATTTTTTTTTTTCAAAATCATACATGAAATCATTCTTGCAATAAACTTGAAGATTATGTTACAAAGTTATTGCAATAAACATTTTTAAGGAAACATGATTTCATATTTTAATAAGCTTACTTTTCTTGCAGTGAGTTTACAATACTATTTTTTAAAAATTAGAATACTTACACAAACCGTATTAAACTATGTATTATATTACTTATAAAAAATAAAAAATCAATGCAAGAAGAGTACTTATAAAAAAAAGCTTAATTTTAGAAAAAATATTTATTAGCAAGTAAAAAAGTGATGGTAGTGATAGACGCAAATAAGAAACCATTCTTGCAATAAACTTGAAGATTCAAATTTGACATTAGAGGAAGATAAAAGAAGAGATATTTAAGACAGTGACAAAGAGAGTAATTGATAAGCAGTTAAGTTACAAGGTTCTTCGCTTTTTTTTTTTATGAGTACTATAATAATATAACATATTGAATTAAAAAAAGATTACCTTATGTACATAGTAAATATATGAATTAAGCTGAAAAATTACAAGGAAACATGTGCTAAAGTATACTTATTTAGCTTATTTAGCTTTTTGTTGAAAATGTGCTAAAGTATACTTGTATTTTGAAAAAATGAGAAAAATTAAGATTATAAAAAGATGTACATAAAAGCTAGAAGCTAAAAGCTAAACTTATAAGCTCTTTAGCCAAACAAACACTAACTGCCCGTTTGTGATGCACTTATAAGCTAGCTTATTGTTCTAATATTTTTGAGTACCACGTAAGTCACCTACTTATTTTATTTAACTTTTGTTTATTTTTTTCAACTATTTGCAGGTCCCTTGTGAGCCACCTACTTATTTTATTTAACTTTTACCTTTAATCTATAGTAGTAAAGTCCCACATTGGATACTAATGAGAAGAATGAGTAGTAAATATATCATAATAGAGGATCTAATATTAAAAATGTTCCTCATATAATTGATTTCATAAAAAAATTTAGATAGTGAAATTGTAAAAAAGATTCATATCTTTTTATGTTTTATATATACCTTAACAATAAATAAGTGGGTAATTGCATCCACTCAAGTGTTTGTGGCTCCATTCTCAAAAAAAAAAAAAAATGTTTGTGGCTCCACAAATAGATGAGCATGTATTTTCTCCATTAATTACCTTCTCTCTTAATTGTATTCTTTAATTAATGTCATATTTGTAAACCCCATGATCTTTTAAATCATGGGCACCAAAAATGCAATGAGTTGAATGATGTTACTTGTGCAAGTTTCAAGTTTGCATATCCCTAATTAATTGCACATCCGCACACAACTAACAATTCATAATGATTTGTAACCTATCAGAAATAAAAATTAATAGTGAATTGTAATTAATTAGGGAAATAAATAAAAGTGTAAGTTTAATTTGTAAATAGAAAGCAGTGGCCCATTTGCCTAATAAATGTGCTTTGAGCTTGAACAGTCTAATCATATATAGACACTAGACAGTGACACGACGAATGTCTTGCATGTGCACCTCACTTGCAAAGCAACATGATTTTATCCCAATACTACAAATGGGTCATGACAAAAAGTGTCCATTTCACTACAATTCTATTTGCCAAATAAACCTGAAATTGCATTTATAATCCCAACCGCAATTAACTAAATCAGAGATAAATGCGTCTTTACTAAGTTCCTAAACAATATTGATTGAAGGAAGTGGTCCATATTTCACCTGAAAACTTTTAAGACAGTCATGTTAGCAATCAAATTTGTAGGTGTTCCTGATTGGATTATATAAAGTTTAGGGAAATCATTACAATTTTGCATTACAACCTTTTCGTTCATCATTTTGTTCCATGTTTGATTTGACAACATGTCTTAGGATTTTATTTTATTTTATTTATTTTGGGTTAGGTGGACAAAATTGCCAAATGCCCTTTTTGGGCAAACTAATTAGCATTTTGCCCTTCTTCCCAAACTAAATAGGGAAATGCCCCTCTTTTGAAACTCGACTTTTTCAAAATCAAGTTAAGCCCTATAGTGACGTTTTTAAGGACCTATAGTGACGTTTTAAGAATCTATAGTGACGTTTTATAACTTGATATTCATGAAATCGAGTTATAGGCAATAAAACGTCACTATAGATTCTTAAAACGTCACTATAGGTTTTGGAAAACGTCACTATAGGGTTCCAGAATTTTTTTTTTTTTTTTTTAACTTGATTTTGAGAAAATCGAGTTTCAAAAGAGAGGCATCTCCCTAATTAGTTTGGGAAGAAGGGCAAAATGCTAATTAGTTTGCCCGAAAAGGGCAGAAGCCCATTTTGTCCTGGGTTAGGTATGAAAGTTTTGCATTTAGACCTTAATTAGTACGGCTTTCTATTGATTTTAACCGATTTTTCCTTAACCAAGTGTTTAATTAGTCAAGATTTAATTTAAAAGTATCGCAGATAAATATAGCTGTAAATAAATCACTACACACGTACATGGAGACGTGTTATGAAAGAGAAACTAAAAAGGGAAAAACTCTCTGAGACCAAAAGTTTAACTTAAACTACTCAATCGATGGAATCTACTATGAAAATGGTTGCAGTACATAATAACTTTCAAATCTTTTAAGTTATGAAATGAACATATACCCAAGCTTCCAACTCTTACTAGCAATAAAATGCACAAGTCATTTCTATTCATAATCTCCAAAACGCAAGTTGACATCTCTGCCAATCTATAACAGTAGCAATTTTATCACATACATAACATTTCTATTCATAAATCTTAAGCATGAATTGAATCTATTAAAAAGAAAAAGAAAGGAATTTAGATCTATCTAATGCAAGGAAACTAGAGATCCGTCTATTTTGTATGGACAATAATGCTATGATGAGTGGCCTCCAATTTTGGTCGCATGTGTGAGGTGTCTTTCTCTTTCCAACAAATTTTAATAATCATCTCTCTGCCGGTATGAATGAATGACTTTGTTGCAGAAGTGAATGTGTCAGAAAATGCATACTTTTCTCTTAGATTCCTGAAGTCCAAGAAGCAGCTCCATGATGGTGACGGTCCAAGAAGTCTCCAGGAAGTGATCAGTATCGTGCTTGTTTCTTAAGAGAACAAAAAACATTTTTTTATAAAATTGTGAAGAATACATTGGGTGCCGACGTCAATATATGACAACTTTTAGTACCATGGATTTTTCTTGTTTTGTTAAATGGCACTAGTTATTCGTTGATGGATATTGTCATTGTCGGCTACACCTAATTAGACACAAAGGTGTGTTCTACTCGTTTCAATTGGCAAAATCTCTGATAATTAAATAAGATATTTAAAATTCAATTTCTGTCTACACCAAAAATCGATTAGTGTTTAGATTTGATAATAAAGAGTTATCATCATGAACGGACTTCATAGATTGAAACTCTCTAAAAAAAATGGAAGACGTAAAGAATACCAATCATCATACTTGTTTTCATATCATATATGCTAATATAATTTACCATTGCATGTGTAAGGTTTTAGCTTATTTTCCTCAATTCATCTTGCTTAAAAGTTGATTAAAGGTGCGTATATATGTTAAGTTTACAAATAAAAAATAACCATCGCGCACTCTTAGCGCGATAGTCACTCTATAAGTATAAGTGCTTGTAGGATGTGGGGGTCAAAGGTCGGAGTTCAAGTTTCCAGAAGGAAGTTTCACATTCATATACACTTAAATTAAGTTAGAGTGGAATTTCTATTTTGTATAAAAAAAAATAAAAAATAAAAAATAAAAACAACATCAACTTAAAAACCTAATCCAAACACAAGGCGGTACCTTAATATGATTGCAAGATTGCTTGAACTTTTCTTTCTTTCTTTTTTTTTTTTTTTTGAGAAAATGATTGCTTGAACTTCATTTCATATATTTCAATTTTGCATCTATAGGGAAGAAGTAAAAGTATATGAGCAAATGCGTTCATTAAATTAGTCTTCCATTGCACCTATCTTGTTAGTTAAGCCTGTGAAAAGACTATGAAGTTGTTCGTACGTGGGTGCTTACATGTGAAAATAATAAATAAAAGTGCTATAAATACAATAAATTTCATTGTTATTGAGAAGACAGATTAGAATAGAAGTTAATTTCAGAAAGTTAATTAAATCCCCTTGGATTTTTTAAAATAATTCTGAAATTATTAAAAAATATTTTCATTTTTTTTTCCAATCTAATTGCAGACAGTTTATCATCCGAGTGTTTGGGGTTGGATAAATATGTTCATTTTCTTCTTCTAGTTTTATTTCATATCTAATTTCAGAAAATTTTAATAATAAAATATATATATAGAATTTCAGACATATTGTTAAATTTAGACTGCATTTTTTAGAAAGTGTTCCTTCAATAAAAAAAGTGCCTTTAGTGGACTAGATTTGATTGAGACCAAGTATGTGTAAACGATGCGTGTTGCTTTTAAAATGTTTCTGAAATGCCTTTTTTTAATATTATGAAATGGCCATTTTATAGAAAGATATGATGAAATGGACATTTGAACAAGCTATTTAGACTTAATTTTAATAATAGAATCCAATTTCAGACCTTGTGGCCTCAAAAGAATCATGGTATACTCAAACCAAAAGTTGTCAACATGATGAAGCTAGGAAATTTCCAATGGCCCAATTAGGCCAGTTGACATCCCAATCCTAGGGTGTTACATGCATAGTATCTTCATTATTACATGCATAGGGATATGCAACATTGTTGTTTGCTCTAAGCCTATTCTTCCAAGCTCTATAGAAAAAGAGAATAGCAATTCCGAAGAGAACTATAGCTGTAAGAACTTTGATCCAAACATAAATCTCTACCTTGGTACACAAGAGGAAAAATGGTATCCATTAATATCACAAAGTTATAAATAAATAAAAGCTACAAACCCCTTCTAAGGAGGAGGAAGAGAAAGAGAAAGGGGAGGTAGAGATTGCAGAAATTTTTCCATAAAGGGATGATTGAACACTTAGGGTTTTACTAGTTTTCTAGCTACTTGACAAACACTATTTCCCTAACAACTTATTTATACTGGTGGAGTAGGGTCCATAGCCTCCTAGATTGAATATTGGAACAATTTTATTGGCTATCAGACCTAAGATTGTCAAACTCAAAATTTACGAGACTCTCGTAAGTTTTGAATTAACAAATTAAAGTGTGGTAGGGTATGTCATAATCCAAATTTGTGATTCAGGAAATCAATGAAAAGAGGTAGATAAATCAATTTAATGTAGTTTATTTATGATCACACATCAGTTACTATATTCGAGTAACAAAAATAAATAAGCAACCTAATCCTACCTTTACGTAAAACTCCTACTTGAACAACCTTCTATTTCCCTCATAAATATACAAGTTCATTTAATTTCCAGTAATATACTTTGCAGTTCAATTAATTGTTATTGCCTTCTTTGTCTCCACTTAACACAACCTGTCCATAATCATAGTTTTCAAATTGTAGTTAATTCTTTAATTGGTTAATAATTATAAAGGCTACCCAAATTTTTTTGTGATTTTTTCTAGATTTTTTGTTACTTAACGTACGTATATAATAAATACTTAATCTAATCTCATTACATACAACATATCCTATGCATGGTTTCAGTCTTTCTACCTCTAAAGAAATAATTCCCAAAAAAAAAAAATTCATAAAATTAGAAAAAGAATATAACATTATCCAAAAATACATGTACTTTGGCTGGCCCTTTTCATTGAAAATAAGAAGAAAACAATCAAAATGTGTTCTTATATATATGTCTACATCTATAAACACACACATAGAGAATGAAAAGAATTGGACACTGCTTCCTTCGGATCTTCAACATGATGCAATCTTTTTTTGTTCAATGCAAGACAACTAAATATATTCCCCTCCAATCTGTACGTACAATAATACAATCAGGGTCCTCCAATTTGGCCGTGTGTGAATCCTCACTCTCTGAAAAAAGAGAAAAAAAAGAAATATGAACAAAGTCATATCTGGCATATATGAATGATTTTCTTGGGAGTGAATGTGTCAGAAAATGCTTCATATTGTTTCCAATTGCCTATGTGCTTATTGAAACTCCTCCATGATAACGACGGTGATTAGAATAAAGCCGTACACACACAAGGTTCTTAAACTCAATTTAGGAGTATATAGGAATCATTAATTAGGTGCTTGTGCACCATTTTCTGAACCCAAAACAATTGATTACTATCAATTTATATATTATATAATTAGGGAATGTTGTTATTTGTCATTTTTCACTTCTCTTTTTTTATCTCCTTTGATTATATATAATCACGTGTCTCTATATGTATATTTCACATGTTTGGCATTTGAGATAGGAAAGTATGGTAATAATAATTAGATATGCGGATGAAAAAAAGGTCATTTTATCATTGTTGAAACTAGAAATTTATAATTGAATATATTACTTAATCACTGATATGAGTATAAATGTCAGTTAACCTAGTAATAAAGAACAAATATAATGGTTTTTTTTAGAAGAAAGACATCCAAACTTTATTAATGAAGAAAATTAGCCATAATCGGTTACAAGAATATTTTAAAGGTGAGAAAGAACATTCTCCATCTACATCGATAAAGTTCTAGTAATAACAATTCAGGAAATACAAGAATTGACTTAGGCTTCATAATCTAACAATCGTTATTATATAATCCACGTACAATTTCTTAAATTTCTCTGATCTTTACGTTTTATGGCTGAAGTATTATTTCTAGTATATAGTAGGTCACTAAGAAACTTGACAGTTGACATGTTAGGATAGTTGACGTACACCAAATTTTTTTAAAATTTTTTTTATTAATTAGTTTTAGGTAATGAAAGGCATATGTAACTTTCATCCTCCAAATCACACAAAAAATATTCATGAAAGAGAGAGAGAGTTTAATGTGAATAATTCAAAAGGAAAGCCTCTAGGAAACAAGAATTTAGTGGGTCTTCACTTCACTCAAAAAAGACAATAAGCTAAAAACAAAAGAATAAGTATATTGAATAATACAAATTTCACTTGCATGATATTTGCCTTGTTTTTGTCTATAGTTTGCTACAAATTATTGGTTTAGAATTATGAAAGTGTCCCTTAGAATCACATGGGGGTGTCCCATTACTCTCGTACCAAGTTTGATACATGGTAGCTAGGGTGAGTGTGACATTATTCCAAAATAGAAATTTTAAACCTTATATTAAGCAAGAGATTAAAAATATATATACTGCCTCATATATATATATATATATATATATATATCCTAGTCGTTTCCTTCATCCATTAATTTCCTAGTTATCACACGGAAACTCTCATGTGGTGGCCGGTGGTCATCATTAGTGGAATAATCCATCAATTAAGCCTCAACAAATTAAATATATATGGAATTAATATATATATATATACATACACACTTAGGCAATTTTTTAAAAGAAAGATGCTTTAATTTGTATCTTCTAGGTATTGCACTTGATGCAATAGTAATACACGGTTGAGATTGAAAGTTTCTTTTTAAACTTTCAATCTCAACCATTGAATAAAAAAAAGTTAAAAAGAAGTTGTAAAGGTTAAAAAGTTAAAGTTGAAAAATGAAAATGGTAAAAATTAATATGAGTAGATGTAGTGTAATTGCACCCGATGCAATACCCTAGATATTGCACCGGATCCAAATCCCTTCTATTATTATCTATTTGTTTTTAGGGTAGGTGTTATTTGTTTACACGACTATGTTTTTCCTATTTACAAATTGTTGACAAGCTTTGTACACGTGTGGGTTTGAGAGTTGAGAACAGAGAATATCTTTTTTTTCTTTCCAACTATAATTATATAATTTGGGCCGTTTAATTTATTTATAGAACTTGTTTGGGTTGAATAATGGAAAAACAGTTTCTTAACCATCCTCGGGTAAATGATGAATATTTAAACCCTAATTAAGCTAGTTGTAGTTGGTTTTTTCTTTAACACTTTGTTCTTTTAAAGTTCTTTTGATTGCACTTTAATTTATCAACACTACACAACAATTTGGAATCAAGTGTTAGGTTAAAACTTAGCAATGATATCTTATAAGCCATAGCCAAGAACCAATAAGAGAATAAATAATAGGGAACCATATCTATCTCATGCAGTCATGCATGCACTTAACGCTTTGTTATTTTAGGTAATAGGTTTCCTTTTTTGACCAAAGATAATACGTTCCTTGTGAATGCAAATTATGCACTTACTTGGTATAGTATTCAATCGGTAGGTAAATCCTAGCTATAATTTCACATGCAATTGCCTAATGCATGCACTTAACACTTTGTTCTTTTGGGGTAATTCGAATTGATCTTTTTGTCACTTTATTCTTTTAATTATAGGCGCCTATTTCATTTACTTATTAAAAACTGTGTAACAATAGTGACAATATTGGTACATGGAACCTTGCTATGATAGAACATATAGGTCAATAAGAGAATAATAGGGAACAGTACCTAATGCCTGCACAAAACAGTAGAGCAACAATATTCTTAAATCAATTGGTAAATAGAAATCTCGGCCAAAAAAATGTATTAAAAAAAAAGTAGAATGATCAAATTCAGATGAGACATCATGTACTCATGCCAGCAGGCTTGACACTCAATTCTTACTTTGAGCTCACTTGAAAGCAAGGTTTCATATGAGTTGTTCTGAGCAAAAAAGAAAAAGGTTTCCTAAATACACTAACTAGGCCCTATGACATGGTAATAGTCTCTGCAATTGGAGCTCAGCAGAGGGTCCACAAAGTAACATTATTAAAAATTTAAGTCATCTACTCATCAGCTACCAATGAGGAAGAGCCAGTTGCCCATTGATCTCTGTTAGATAATCAATGAGTTCCATTTTCAATAACTAATATACTTCACCTGCTCTAGGTGTTAAAAACTTGAAATGTTATGCAAGAATATTATGTGAAATAGGATAAAACTTAGTTACAATAATTTGAAATTGGGTAAAACTTAGTTACAATATAGTTTTTTAATTAGATGTTATATCTTAATTTCTTTAATTAAATTTGACCCTATGGCAAGGGATTTAATGAAATCAGATGAAATAATATGTAATTGAAACATCCAATTAGGGTTTTGTATCACTAATTGGCCGAAAACTTAACATATTTGGGATTTATAAAAGAAGTAAAGCCGTTAAGATTTATGACCTCGTCTAAATTTAGTGTTTTTGATTTTCTTAATTCTTTTATGCAAAATTAAAGGTGTACTTATCAAATTAAGATACCAAAGCTCTGATTGTGACCCTAAGGGGGCAATACAAAAGACATGGCATATTGTGTTTGCAACATTGTGCATATTCCTTTTATTCTAAATTGAGCAAACATGCATTTACGTACATACAACTATCAAAGTTCTCCTTATTTCTTTCTCCAAAAAAAAAAAAAAAAAAAAAAGTTCTCCCTATTTGGTCTAAATATTTACATTGAGATTCATTGAATTTATGGACCTTTTTTTTTTTTTTAGCCGCCCTTGTCAATCATATATTGGCTTCTGTTTTTTACGCGCACCTAGTACATTTTGTTGTTCCCCAATGTGGTGCACGAAGTAGTAAAGAATCACTTATTGGTCTTTTAGCCTAGGAAGCATAATCACTTCATTTATGGTGTTGTACTCATGTCGCATTTATGTCATACATGTGTCATACCAGTGGTGTATCGGCCATTTTATAATGTTATAATTTTTCAAAAATTGCTAGTGTCACCATGTCGTATGCATGTCTGTACCCGTATTTGTGTTTATGTCCGTGCTTCCTAGCTTTTAGCTCATTCCCATTGCTCCTATATATCCCTCTCTTTTTTTTAGCTGCCCAGGTTTGTAGTTACAAGTGGGTGCTAGAAGCCTAGAACGTGATCACTTTGTTACAGGTGGACAAGTTCTGGAAGAAGTTTCATATATGTGTTAGGATTTTACATTTTAATTTAAAAAGATTGCTTTTGTGAGAAGTTGTCTAAGATTTTTGTTTATGTTCAAATCTTGTCGAGTTTATATCATTTCGTTATTTTAGAGATTAGAAATGAATTAATACGTGCTTTTATTTTGAGACTGTATTTATTTGATTTGGAGGTTTCCTTGCTATTTTGGATTAACTATAGTTTTTAAATTAATTGTAATTTTTGGGCATTACATTTTGCATAGGGTCTTTGAATTGTAATTTTCCAAAGTCTTGCCCTCTGAAATCCACTCTTGTCAAGTGGTTAAAACCAAGCCTATGGTGTGTTATGTTGAGCACATATGGATATGGTTTCTCCCTTGGTAATCCAAGGTAAGCTAGTGGCGGTGGGTCATTTGAGATCACTATGGTCTATGGGGTTCTCAAATGTTATTATTGAATTGTGCATTCTTTTTTCACCGCTTCTTCTAGAGTTCATCCTAGTTTAGTTCTCTTATGGATGATCGTAAGACTTTGTTTTGTTTAAGAATTTCCATGCTTCTATCTTCGATTTGGTTGTGTTGTGTTGTGTTTTTTTTTTTTTTTTTTTTTTTTTTTTTTTTTAAGGATAAATTCTCTTATACACACCCTGTTGTGTGTAAAAATTTCAGTTTAAAAAAATTTTACACACAAGATTGTGTGTAACGAACATTACCCTTTTTGTAGTTTGGATGACGTGTATCTCTTGATTTGTTCCTATTGTTTAGGCTTACTTACGAAATACAAATTCTCTGTACCACTTTTTGTGTTTCACTTTATATTCCACTTATTACAATTTGTCATGTGTTTATTTTTTTCCATTTTAAACTTTAACTATTTTATTAGGAAAGTTAAATAAATACATGACAAATTGTGATTGGTGAAACATAAAGTGGAACACAAAAAATAGTAAAGATGATTTGTATTCTTATTTATGAACTCCTTAACTAATCCCCAAATCCTAAAATAGTGAAATAGACAACCAAGTGTAAGTTAAATGGGCTGTGGTCGGTTTGGAATTTACTAAGCACAAAAAAGAAGATAATGATGATGACGGTTGCTTTATATAGTTATAATCACGGTTGGTTTATATATTTATGAGGATTGAGCAAATGACTGATTGAGGGTAACAACCTAGGCCTGTGATGGTATAGCCCTCAAGGGTCTCTCCACCTACTCATTTTCGTCCTTATGTTTATGGAGCTCTCAAGCTTAAGGTTGTCTCCGTCCTTTAATTTGACAAATAACGGAAGAAGAAAACGAATTGAACAGTAAAATATTCAGTCATTTTCACATTGCACACATATACATATGGTATTTTGCCTACTCCTTTATCCTCCTCCAGTCATTTTCACATTGCTATTGAGCTGCAGTACCCTCAATTGAAGTATGACAATTGTTGAAGCTCACAAGTGAAAAGCCATATAATTTGCATGCGTAATGGGTATTATAAAACAGTGTAGGATTTGGAAATACAACTTTTCTAGTGCTGCACAAGGACCATCCCTAACTTTAGCCCCAGCAGGCTGGTTTTATGGTCCCTCACTCATCATTCTTTAGAGCCATTCCTAAGGATCTATTCTAACAATTATATGATGCATACGAATTTTTAGAACCATTCCTAAAGATTTATTCAAATAAGTATAAAGACAATTTTTTACAATTTTTCTTTTACCACACTTGACATGGCATATTGGACACATAATAAAAGTAACGTAAGTGGTGAACTCATGTAAAAGTTATTTACTTCAGTCATGATTTACTATATTAACAAGTTGTAAAAAATGTTGAAAATTTTGCATCTTTTAGGACTTTAACATTGCAGTTGTGTATATAGAACAGATGCGTATTCCTGAGAATTAGTCGTGGACCATCCATCTTAAGTTAAAGCCTACTTTTGATGCGAAATTTGTCTAAAATGGACCCTGAATTATTAGATTATATTATGAATATAAAAAAGTCCTTAATCTCAAGGAATCTCATTCAGTTATAAACTGATAAAGGGTCCTAATGGTATGCATATGCAGGAGCCCCCAGTTTACCTGGAGAGTACATCTGAAAAAGCTACATAAATTAGGAATTGACAAAAAGACACAATAAATTAGCATTATACTTAACAAAAGATCATGAATGGATTTTTGATCACTGTTATTTTGATTAGTTGCAACACTAAAATCAAGACTGACATATTTCAACCTCATAAGGTTGTTAATTTGTTTTTGCTTACCTCAAAAGTGTTTTTTCAGCTTGTTAATGGTTATTAAAAAAAAAATCTTCCATGTTATATTCCTCTCATCAAAACAACTGTCTTCGAGAAAGAGAGAGAGATTCCTCCAGCTAAAAAGAGTAGACCAATGATTGGTCTTCTTCCACTATTACCTTCCTTATCCACCACTCCAGCTTATATCCTTGGGAAGAGAAGCATTTGTCTAGGTATATACATGATGTATCATCCAGCAATAAAGTGGAAATAAGGGAAGTTCCAAGTAAAAAACACACCATGCAATCTAGCATAGTATCCCACCCAAAGAATCCCCCTATTAAACCGACTTCCTTGATTCTCTCCTTACCCAATAATCATCATAACAATCTCTTATACAATAAGCCTTAAGTCTACCACAACAATTTTCACAAATTTTTTTTTAAAACTACAGATATGACATGTTATGATTGATGCATGATAAAAATATTATTAAAGATAGGCTTAGTGAAAGTAATGTCGTTCCAATCACAATATGATATGTCAACAGTTGTGAAAATAGTCCTAAAAAATATTGTGTCGCTAACATTACTCGATTCGATGCTAATTATAATAATAATAACCTAACAATGCCAAATCATAGTCCCCCTCGTGGCCTAGTTAAACAAAAAGTAATGCCCCTCACAAGAGGTTGTATGGTAAACCCCAACCTCCCCATGTTACAAGTTCAGCTTCATCTGTCCCTACCTTTTTCCTCTTTATAAAACCCCACAACCCTCCCCTTTCCTCTCCTCCACTTTCTCATCACTTCCCATCCATCTTTGTGCCAATTATTCCTTACTTCCTAACCCATTAAAGTCCTTTCCAACTTAAGCTCTCAACACATAACATTACATTACCATACAACACAGTACCATACCAAAAACAAAAAAAACAATGTGCAGCTCTAAGGCCAAAGTGACTATGGGCATCGATGTCATCCCAACCCCCACAGTGGCTCGTATCAATGGTAGACCTGTCCTTCAGCCTACTTGTAATCGTGTTCCTAGCCTCGATAGGCGTAACTCACTAAAGAAAATATCTCCACCACCACCAACACCTCCTACCTCTGCTACTAGTCCTAGAACCAAAACTTCATTGACACCACCCATCTCTCCAAAGTTCTCAAAATCACCACGACCACCTGCAATAAAGCGAGGAAATGACACTAATGGCTTGAATTTGAGTGCAGAGAAGATTGTCATTCCAAGAAGTACCACAAAGACTCCAACTTTAGAGAGAAAGAAGTCTAAAAGTTTCAAGGGTACTTGTGGTGATCATCATGGAGCTGCTGTTGTGAATAATACTACTTGTGGGGTTTCTCCTTCTTTTGAAGCAACCTTGAGTTACTCTTCATCTTTGATCACCGAGGCACCAGGAAGCATAGCTGCAGTCAGGAGGGAACACATGGCACAGCAACAGGCCCAAAGAAAGATGAGAATTGCCCATTATGGAAGATCAAAGTCTGCCAATTTTGACAAGGTTGTTCCCTTTGACTCTTCAACAAAGACTACTGAGGAAGAGAAGAGATGCAGCTTTATCACACTCAATTCAGGTATCTAAATTTCCCAAATAATTCAAAGACATGTGGTTAAGTTCTATATATAAAGACTATTTCTGATGTCCAGAGTTTTGGCACCAAAGCTTGGTGCATGGTTGTTGTTGAAATTAGTTGTGCTAAACAATATGTTCTTTTTTCTATGCTTAGATCCTGTCTATGTTACTTACCATGATGAAGAATGGGGAGTTCCTGTCCATGATGACAAGTAAGCCTATCTATTACACACACATAGACATAGACACATCCACACAAATAAATATATGACTCATTTATCTAATTCCTATGTATCTTCTTGCAGGATGTTGTTTGAATTGCTAGTCCTAAGTGGTGCTCAGGTTGGTTCAGACTGGACCACAATCTTGAAGAAACGCCAAGATTTCAGGTTGGGTTTCGCTTTCCTTTGCTAACGAACACACTTAATTGCTGTACCCTATATATGGTCTCATGGGATTAATTTATTTTAAAATTTATCTTTTATGCAGGAGTGCTTTTTCAGGATTTGATGCAGAAACTGTTGCCAACTTCACTGATAAACAAATGACTTCAATTGGTTTAGGGTATAGCATTGATATAAGCCGAGTTAGGGGTGTTGTGGACAACTCAAACCGAATTCTGCAGGTAATTAAGCTTCATACTAACCTCATTCTAGCAAAAATAAAAAGAGAGAGATATAGTGGATGTCTTAGATTTCTCTTTCTCATGTTAATTAATTAATTGATTGAGAATTAGTGGATGAAAGGGTTCATAAGAGTGAGTTCGAAGTCTATCCAAAAGGAGTAGTTTGTGCTATATCACACTTTAATATTCTTTGAACCCTTTTGGTTATGACCTTTGTTAGGCCCAAAAAATGCAATTTTTTTCTGTTTAGATGAACTTTCTAGTTGGAATGGAAAGGACAATATAACTACGTCATTAAATAAAGATGCAACTATGTAGGACTTGATTGTCAACATCTAGTTAGTCTTTTCGTTTTTTCTCATTGAGAAAAAAAAAAAGTACTAGTTGACAAGCAAGTTCCAACCTGTTCTGGTTTTAACACCAAGCCCCACATGGGCTCTTTCTTTATGGATTTCTGCTAAGCACTCCACATGGGCTGTTAATCATTATACCTAAATTTAACTAATGTTTATATGTTAGAATAATGGTTAAATGATGTGTCATTGATGGACCTAGGTGACAATATTAACACTTGGGTCCACCATTAATGTGTGTCTTAGAATAAGTTACCATATATTATTTTAGAATCTACACGTTTTGAACACTAATTTCTGATTTTGATAGTATATTAGATTAATACACTTTTGTTAGAGTCTAAATGTTTGTTGTTGTCTTGCAAATTCTGGTATTACAGATTCAGAGGGAGTTTGGATCATTTGACAAATATATTTGGGGATTTGTCAATCACAAGCCAATCTCCACCCAATACAAAATGGGGCACAAGATACCAGTAAAGACATCAAAATCAGAGAGCATTAGCAAAGACATGGTGAGGAGGGGTTTCAGGTTCGTTGGTCCAACAGTGGTTCATTCCTTCATGCAAGCTGCAGGACTCACCAATGACCACTTGATCACTTGTCATAGGCATCTCCAATGTGCTTTAATGGCTGCAGCCCGTCGTCCAACAACAGAAGAACCAGCTCTATAGACTCAAAAATGACATCAAAGAATAATGAGAGAAAGAAGAAAAGAAAAAAAAAATGACCCAAAAGTGCTCAAAGTATATGTATGCAAAGTGCATATATAGTTTGCTAACTACAATTTACTGTTAATTAATGGTTTGTGTACAATATTATATAGATAGAAGGAGGTTGTGACTTTGTGACTCTGAAATTTTTAATGACAGCAGTGTGTGTGTTTTGAAGTAGATAGAGATAAGTTAGGATTGATTATTAGGGAGAAGAAAAAGTAGGATGGTGTTGTGCAATGGTAGGAGGCCAAGGAGAGACAATTAGCATGTGCATGTCCATGTGCAATTGGGAGGCAGTGGCATGTGTAGGTGTCAGATTGCTTTTTTATTTCCATGTGACCCATCACAACACTTTTGCATTATTTGTTTTCCTTTAACAGCCTGGTGTGGGATACTTGTAGTTGTAGAGGGAAAAAAGGTAGGACCACCCTTCCCTCCTCATCTTTCTTTGCTTTGTTTATTGAGGTGTACTCTACATTTTCTAACCTTCTGGCTTTGGGGGGAATATTTATACCCTAATGTAATCTTGGATTTGGTGTGGCTTTCTGAGTGCTATTTCATACATAATTTGTCATGTGCTTTCTGTATTGTTTGCTTACTGATATTAATATACCTTTCAGAGTGTTAACCAGATAATGATATGTATCTTCTTCTCCATGTGTGATGTGTCCACTTTCTTTTTCACATATCCCATCCATTCTGTTAAAACTAAGAATTCTCTCTCTCTCTCTAGAACTCAATTCTTTTATTGATGAAAAATGAATACAAGCAATTGAGAATAAATAGAAAATATCTAGTCCCTTATATACAAGATCTTTAAGAACAAAAGAGAAAAACTAACTAACTAACTTCACGGAATAAGTGGGAAAATCTGTTTTAGACTAACTACCAATTACAAGCTGACACGCGGAGTTAGTTACGACCGAAATGGGAACTAAACTATCTAAGTGATACGGTAGCGTTTCATTAAAACAATTAAACACAATTACTAAAGAAACTACAAAATGGTGTAGTGTCAATAAGTGTTATCAGCTCCTCATTTACACAAAACGATCCCGTCTCTTCAATCTTCTTTCTTCATTTTCAACACATTCCTCCCTCTCCCTCATTTTCTCTGTTTGAGTAATGCTGGGACTGGGACTGGGACACAATATATTTTACAATTTTTTTTCCACGTAATAAAAGTGGTGTTAATAATAAATCCAGTTAAAAATAATGTTGTCCTGATTGCAACAGGCCAATTTTACAATTTTAAAAATATTGTGTCCTTAACGTTACTTTTTCTCTCCTTGTGATGCTTCTATGTCTTATATATACATACAAAAGTCTACGGAAAGAAATATGGTTCTATGAAACTCATGGCAAATTGGCAATCGCATTACATAAGTGATAGAAGGCACTTTGTGTGGTATTTAATGGTCTGCACAGGGTTCACATGTAACAAGTGGTATAAGAATTAAAAAAAAAAAAAATCCAAGAATAATTGATCAGAAACTAAAGCTACCGTCTGTGCAAAGAGCACTTAGTAAGCAATGTATATAATCTGCCAACATGATGCTTGTGAATGTTCAATTTTCTGAGTCTGGCTTTGCTTTATGTGCAGGCATGTTACATGCAAAATGTGTTCAACGTGTACAGAGTCTTAAAGCCCAAGCACAGCCAAGAACTGCTTTCATACTAGGCATTGCAATTGCACGGCTCAAAGTTAATTGCTAATAAGCAACTTTAAAGGAATGATCTCACATTCTCACCCCCAACCCAACTTATTGCTTAATCAGAAAGCTAGGAATGTCTACAGAGCCAAAAACAATACTTTGATCAAGTTCACTTTTTTTTTTTTTTACTTGGATCACGTGGTACAAATTTATTGGAAATTCATGTCACAGCAGCATTAATTTATAAAATTAAGAGTAATGTTAGGATCACTATAAATCTTCTACGTAAGTATTACAAATCGATGTATCACTAATAATTAAAAATAAAATTAAATAAAAAAAAATTATCAATGTTTCTATGTAATATGTATTAAAGTGACACCAATCACATTTATTGTCATATCAATTTGTGTGTGTGTATATATATATATATATATATTTTTTTTGCCTTTAACATTTTTCTAAAGTTAAAGGAATGGGTCCTAGGCCAAGCTCATTTAAGTTCCAAAAGTACATAATTGATAATTCTATCCAACCATAGTTGATAGACTTTTTGCCCAAAATTCCTCATGCTTTTCAAGAAGCTCGTGACACACAATTCTCTTCGCTTCACGTAATGGGCCCATGGCCCATGTTCTTCAACATCATATAATGGGCTCATAGCCCGCATTATTGATTCACTTCATGACTTTTGGCTTATGATAATAGCTTAGGTTTGCTATCTCTATCGTTACTAGTTGCTAACCTATGCGATGCACGGAAAAGCTATTGTGTATAAAAATATAAATTATTCTTTTCTTTTCTTCTTTGATTGTACATTAGGACTCCAGTCTTATAGTTTCAAGTAGCTATAAATATTCAATTCTAACAATGAAAGAGTATCACAAACCAAGGAAAAAATATCATATTCTTTTTAAAATTGTTTGTTTAGAAATCCAATGTGATAGGGGCATTGTAGATTTTGATGGGATAACCGTGTTATTTTGATTTAAAATTAAACGAAGAATTAATGGCCACATCTTTTTGTACAAAATCTGAACATTTTTTTTTTAGCCTCACTTTGTTTGTTTGGAGAATGTTGACAATAATCATCCAAAATTTTGATAAGCTTAGCTTAAAGACTTGCCTGAAAATATGCTGGAACTTCTTGCTATGAAGACACTGAAACTGAGAGTCCACAAACTTCAAATCAGTAGCCCTTATAGCAAAGGCTTCCACTTCTGTTTGAGCTATCACTCTTTCATCCCAAAATTTCAAATAAAGTCAGAGTTATCATAAATGACACATGTCAAGCCATTTCATTAATGTGTTTTTTCAACTAGTTTTTATAGAGAGTCCAAATCTTCTGTCTTACTTTTGTAGAATTATATTACAATAAAATGGTAGAAAATTATAAGTACTTTGTTTCTTTCTATTACTTAGAAAAAAAAACATTAAATAGCAAGCCAAATATACATTTAGATTTTAGAGTATCAATAACTCTAAATTGCGGTGTGCAAATTTGAAATCAACTAAACTTCACATAAAAAACAGAGTTAAATAACAAGCTTGCACCCATATATGATTTATACAAAAAGCTTGCCAAGCTCTACATTATTAGACATTAAAAATAATTTGACCTATACGGTCCAAAAAAGGAGGATAGGGTTCTTAACTCTGTGTTTAGTGTCATTCCATTCCAGTGATGCTGATAAACTGGTAACATTGTCCAATGGTGGCCCCTTTATCACAACCATGAAAGATTTTTTCTCGTTCAAGTGACTAAAAGCTAGTTGGTTCGGAACAACAGTGACATCGAGAACTGCTGGCGCCTTGACAATTGCCTTGTATATAGAATTTCTAGAGCCCACATTTGTAACTGTCCTATGAAAGATGGCTGATATGCTAGAGTTAGTGTTACTAAGTTCCAAATACATGGATGGGTAATTTAGGGCATCATGTCCTCCAATGTTAGGGACACTTGAGCAATTTGTTTTCCCTTCAGTGAACAATCGTAGAGCTGTCCCGCCGTAACCCTCATTACATAGGAAGCGGATGTAGTCGGATATTGACATGTCATAGACCAAACCGGGATCCAATGCTCTAACTGGGTCGATTTGGCCAGCCCCATAGGCTAACTCAGCTTGGACATTTTTGATTTTCAATTCAGATGCTGATCATCAATTAAGAAGAAGCAAAATTATAAGTAAAACACTTAGAAAGCCTAATATTGTCACATTAGTTTGTAAGGGTAGTGCAATAAAATTTGTAGCATCTCTAACATCACTTATAAATAAATATTATTAATTTCTTATTAGAAAATAATCCTCTCCATTAATCGCAGAGAAATTCCATTTCACAATTAAGATTTGAATTAAATAGTCACAACATCTATATAAATATATATATATATATATATATATATATATATATATATATTAACATGTGTAATATTTACTCTAAACCAATTGGCATATTAAGTATTAACAACATGGCTGGTAAACAACGAGCAATGTGATTGCATTGGAGAATTTCATTTAAACACTAATAACTTCTAATTGACACCATTTAAGTAGCGGTTCTTGTAAAGTGGCACTAATCTTTAACACATCATAAGTTAAAATGTGAGAATTAAAAGGGACTAACCAGTTGTCATTAAGGCCGATTTGATTGCAGTGGGAGACCAATTAGGGTGGAATGATTTAACATAGGCAGCGGCAGCTACCACATGAGGGCAAGACATTGATGTTCCAGAAATTATATTATACACACCAAATCGGTTGTCTTCAGGATCCCCAGTCACTGATGCAAGTTTAGAGTAAGCAGCTAGAATATCTATTCCAGGTGCCACAATATCCGGCTACAAATCAAACACAATTTAAAACCCTCATTCTAGTATATATGCTAAAAAAAATAAAAATACACAAATTTATGCCTATAATGGTAATCATTGCAAGGGTTACCTTAAGTATGGTGGAAGAGAGTCTGTTCGGACCTCGGGATGAAAAGGAAGCCACAAAGGGTGTCGCGGCATTGCGTACTGTTGTAGACTTGTATATGACAGCCCGAGGGGCTCTGAAAGTTTTACCAATGAAAAAAAAAATCCGTAAAGAAAGTTAAAATATCAATTCGAAAATAAAAATGTGTAGAATGAAAAAAAAAAAAAAAAAAAATTGGTTCCCCATACTTACCTGGTTGAGTTAACATATTTCTCAATTTGATTACTAACATTAGTGTCAATCAAGGCAACAGGGATGACAAATGTATATTCCACATCTAACTGTTGTCGGAGAGATATAATCGCCCCCAACCCACCTATGTCCTTAACGTAATCTTGAGTTAGATCTCCTTGGCATAGCACAATCTTTCCCTTGACCTTGTTCGCGTCCAAACTCCCTTCACCACACAACCTGCCCAATTCTTTAATTGATTAGCGCTACTAATTTTAGCAGTTTGACTTTGAATATATATTAGTTTAGGTGATCTTCAATTAAATCTGAAATAATAATCCTACTCTAATATAATATAAGTGTATGTGTGTGAAACTCTTTTCTAAATATTTGAACTCTAGTCCTTGCCCTTCTTCCCTTTACCCCACAAGAACTTATACTTGTAAAATGATGATCATCGTGTCAAGGGTACGTGTCAATTAAAATTCCTTTTAATTACCAGGGATTTCGATTTCGTGGTAAACTTCCATTGACTGCTATTACTGCAGTGGTTAGAGGGTACATCCGTTTATTTGGTGAAAATGTGTTGATGGAAAATCCCTGTTATAAAAAGCACCAGTAAATGTATATGTTAAAATCATATATATTGGGATATATTTAGAAAACCAATACACAAATCAATGAAGAAATATTAGACTCATTATTAAATATTATAGAACTCAAAGACTCATCAAATATTAGAAAGAAGTAACTTACATCAATCTTCTCAAAAAAAAAAAGAGAAAAAAAAGGAACTTACAGAAGTTTTTATTCCATTTCCAACTTCAATCGGAGTCCTAAACTGCCTATCCATGCCAGAAGCACCAACAGTCAATATCCAAGGAGCTATGTTCACCGCAGTATAGAAACTTGGGCCGTCATTCCCAGCTGAACATGCTGTCAAAATCCCCTTCTTCATTGCATGAAAGGCACCGACCGCAAGGGGATTTTCAAAATAGTTTCTCGAATCCCCTCCGATGGAAATTGATATCAAGTCAACTCCATCACTAATGGCATCATCCAATGCAGCCAACATGTCTATATCACTGCAACCATCTTCCCAACACACCTTGTACATTGCAATGTGTGCTGATGGAACCCCACCTCGAGCTGTGCCTTTGGCTAAGCCGTATAAGCTTGCCCCTGCTATCGAGGCACCTGCTATGATGGACGAAGTGTGACTGCCATGACCCTCCTCATCTAATGGGGATGGACTTGGGCTGGGAATGATGGAACCGTGGTGGTAGAACCTTGCACCTATTACCTTGCTGCATAAAATGGTGAATGGCTTGGATATTAAATGAGACACCCATGCATGCACAGAAGTAATATTAAAAAATACAACATTTTTTTTTTCAAAATGGTTGATATGATATTTTATGATTGGAGTAAAATTACTTTCATTTAGATTCATTTAACATAATTTTTATTGTGCATCTCCATATTAACTATTGTGAAAAAAAAATTAATTAATCAAATATTGTGTTACTAGACATATTGTTTTGTGGTAGGTCACAATCTAGGAGAGAGATTGAGATTGTTTACTTGTTACAGCCAGTGAAGTTGCCTTTAACTTGGCATGTACCCTTCCATTTTGATGGAGGCGGTCCTAGTCCTTTGTCGTCAAAACTTGGAGCATCGATATAAATTCCTTAAAAATAAGGGGAGGAGAAACGAAAGATTAGAAAAGTGATTAAAATTCCTCTACAATGACAGGTAACATGGAAAAGTCAAAACTCTATGAGAAGTAATCTTAACTTAGTACCTGTATCTAATACACCAACAATAATATTACTTTCAATTTGATGATTTCTCTTCAATGATTGAGGCACTCCTAAGAAATCCCATGATCTTGTGGTATGAAGTTTTTGCATTTTGCTAGGAAACACCGACACCACATTTTCATTCTCTGTAATGGATGCATATATGTAAATAAATTACATAAGACAATCACCCCCCCCCCCCCCCCCCAAAAAAAAAAGAAAAGAAATGATGTGTAGCATGAAGTTTTTAATATGCACCTTGTAGTCTTTGAACTTCTTGTGGCAATAGGTTTGCTGCAAATGCATTAAAACTCTTTGTGTAGCTATATATTCTGGACTGTTGGGCAATATGGTCACTAAAAAACGGCAATACTCAATCGTTTAATTGTCAACCCAAATGTTACAATTTATTGCATGCTAGATGTGATATCATATCATATATGGATTACACCCTTAAAACTAATTTTATATGCATAGAAAAGCCTGATGCTATACATATTGATAAGCTCCTAAGTCTTAAGTCCTAGCCATTATGGAACCCTCCCCACCACCAAATCTTTGACCCATGTATGAATTATACTCTACCCAATTTGTTATATATATAAAGTTGAACGGTTGGAATGTATAATTTACTTTCCATGAAAGTGAAGACCAAATCAAAATTAATTGGTAGAGAAAAGTTTGGGATTAGTGAACAAATTAAGGGATTGATTGCAGTGGTGGTTTCAAGAATTTATTTCAAAAGGGTCATTAAGAAACTTAAAGTAAATAAAATTTAATAAAAAAAGAACTTAAATATATCAAGTTATTAATAAGAAATAAAAAATATATACAAATACATGAAGTTTTACAATTTCCTTCTACAAGTCTTTGTATTTTGAAATTGTTACGTGATAGTTCATTATCAATTGTTATTATCTATTTTCAATATGGGTAGATGTGACTATTTTATTTTGTTAAATTTGTACAACATTTTTATTTTTATGCATTTGTCTTTGTTTTTATAAAAATGTTTTGAACTAATTGACAAAACTCAACTCACTGTATTAACGCACTCATTCATGCAAAAATAATACACTAAGTATCTACTTAACCAATAAAAAGCTTGAACATTCCTAACTTTAGTATTTTTTTTCCTTGAACCACTAACTTTATAACTAAAAGTTTTGGGATGCACTGATGTGTGTTTCTGTTTGGTTTTAGACTGGACTAATCTATGATCAAAGTATGCAATAATATTTTTAAAGATATTTTGAACTAATAAAAAATATTTTATATATATATATATATATATATATATATTTTTTTTTTTTACAAGTCAGGGGGTTGATTTGAACCCCCTAAGGCCTATATGCCACCACCCCTGATTGATTGCTAGAGAAAATTATGGGATTGAGACAATTAATATTTAATATGCAATTCAAATTAAGATTATTTTTTACTTTTGTATGTAATTCTATTATAAATATGGATTCTATTGTAATTTACTATCATGAAAGGTGTATGAGAAAATATAGTCTTTTGGGCTCGTCTTGTAGATGTTGGTCATTAGGTTGAATCATGTAAACTCTAAATGTTTTCTCTCTTTTCTTATCTCTTTTCTTTATATCTCATTTACAAATTTCTACATGAACTATTCTAGGAACAAATTACCACCCAAAAAAAAAAAAAAACTATTCCATGTAAGAAACAAATGGAAAACTAGTATTGTTTGAATTAAACATGAGTAGATGTAAGCATGCAATGTTTAGATATTTTGTCATCCCACTTACTCTCTAATAACTGAAGAAAGCATGTTGTGATGAAGCTCAGTAGCTGAGGCTTTTGACTGCAATGCCTCTCCCAAATACACGATGTACGCCTATGTGGTAATGAAAAACAAATTTCTGATTATATGAAGGAAATTATAATATTAAATAATATACATAATTACTGTTCATACAAATTATCAAAATATATTCACCTTTCTAACTGTGTCACTAAAGCCATGAGTGAATGACCAATGAAGCTGCGTAGCCAGAAGGAAAAGGGTGATCGTACAAATTCGAACCATTTTTTATTCCTTTGTATGCACTACCACTCTTCCTTCCTTTCTATCTTGCTTTCTCTCTTGCTCTTATATTTATAATCAAAGATTTTCTCTTTTGTGTTTTACTAGTCTGGTGGAGATTTTCGGGCTAAAATGTATGTTCCTGTTTGGAAACAGTTTATTTAGCTGAAACTGAGAACTTCTTGCTGAAAGTACTGTAAATAAAGATAAAAGTTAGCTGAAATAGTATAGTAGGACCTATAAATAATATCAGAAAGTGCAGTAGAACCCATGAATAGTAGAAAAATAAGCTAAATAGTAAAATAAGCTGACTTTTTAAGCTAACGCCAAATGCAACAATCTTTGAATTTTTCCAAAATTTAAGATTCTTGCATAGACTAATTAATTAACTAAAGGTAAGGAATGGGGAGATTTGATGTAGTTTGCTAAATAAATGATACTCCAACAAGGTTTGATTGTGCAATATTAAAAAAAGAAAAGTAATGTTGTCTTTTTTCTATATTTTGCTAGGTAGGAAAATTAGAATTGGAAGCAGAGGTGTTTAGGTGTAACTTTTTTTTTTTTTTTTTTTTTGAGAAAACAGGTGTAACTTCAATATAATTAGTTTCCCACTGTTTCTTTTTTAGCTTGTAGTCCATTTTAAGAAGAGACACTGAAAAATTTTCGGCATTTAAATTTTTTTTTTTTTTTTGTATTGAATTAAGTAAACAATGTACTATTCCTCAAAATTAAACAATGTAGAAAGAGTTTTTTATTTATATAACTAAAACAAGTGTTAAAACTAACTTCTAAACTCATCGTTGAAGGCTGAAATAGAATTATAACAACTTTATTTACACCTTAACAATTTCATAATGCCACACCATTGTTGTAGCATTAAAAAAAAACTTTTTCATAATTAAAAATTGTTTAAAATTATTTTATGGTACAAAAATTGCGTTTCATCATTTTATTGAACAAATTAAATGCTTCAGGCAAGATTATGTGACACTTAACGGAAAATTTGGACAAATGTTATGCTAATGCAAACAAAGAATAATTTTATGGATTAAAATTTAAATTATGAAACTTTAGAGTGAAAATTCCAAAGAACTCAAACTTTAGGGGTGTAGCTTGTACTTTTGCCTTTTTTTTAGTTATGGAATCTTTGAGGGGTTATAGATTGACTCTATTTAATTAATCAAAATTTTCAAGTTGATTAATTAGTCAAATTACATGCAAATCATATTAAGGCACAATCAAATCACCAAACTAAATTAAGTGTAGTGAAAATAAGTTTGACACGGATAATTTGATCACGATGAGGTTTCCTTACAGGCAAAACCTTATCGGGTGAATTTCAAGTCACCACTCTCAAAGAATCCACTAATAAGAAAAAGCGGTTACAAGTACAAGAAATCTTACATTACAAGCCTTTCCTAAAGTACCTTCATACAGTAGAACCTACTTAGCTATACTTGTCTTAGCTCTAATCCCCAATTGGACTTGATCTTGTAGAAGATTTATCCTTCGCATGAATCTCCCTATCCATGACTAAGTCTACAACAGCCTTTTTGATTGTTGTAGCTTTGCAAAGTTCTTTATTCCACGCTTGGATGAATTGAAAGTAGCTTGGCACACAACCCTAGGCTCACAAACGTCTCAGCAACTCCTATTATGTGTGTGTCTTTCTGTCTCTTTGATGATGGCTGTAAAATATATCTTTTATATGCTCAGGAACCCTAGTGCACGAATTCCTAGAAAGCCAAGTCATAACCGAAAATAGAACTGAACATTTAGGTATCGAGCCATGTATCAAAACCTACAAATACAATTTTCCTTAAGCAGTCTTGTGTTTTCAATCATACCACTTGTTTATTAAACTTGTTTATCCCAATAATGTCTTCTTGAGGACACTAGAAACTAAGACTCAAATACACATAAAGTGTGTTTTGTTAAAAGATATGCCAATACAAAAAATTATGACCCTTAAAATCTTAATCATTTTCTCTCAGATATCATACCAATATTACCATGATTGATGTAGCATGTGCTTGTACCTAGTGCACAAAAGTTTTATTGTTATAGAATTTGTGTTAATTGATTAATTAGGTCTTACCCTCTTTTTTTTAAAGATTTTGGTTGTAGTTTTTCGTGTGTGTGTGTATATATGCATGAGAATAGCTACTGGATGAGTTCCAGGAAAAAAAAAACCAATATTTTTGAGTTGGAGTAGTAAGCAAAAATGCATGAAATTAAAAAAAAAAATGATATTGAAAAAAATAGCACAAAGTTTTATTAGTTAGACAGAAGAAAACATAGTTTTTTTATTTATTAGTTTTTTGTGGGAAGGAATAAGAGACAGAATGTTGCATCTCTAGTTTAGTTAGTGTTATATATATAAGTATATACAAGATAGATTGTAATATATATACCAAAATGTGCTTATTGAAAGGTCACAACCCTTCAAATTGGATATACCAAAAGGTGTATATTGAAAGGTCATAATCTTTCATACTATATATATTAAGGGTTCCTATTAAATGAAAATATGCCTATTGAATGAAAATGTGC
The DNA here is from genome assembly GCA_028535165.1 of Quercus tomentella. Taxonomy (NCBI): domain Eukaryota; kingdom Viridiplantae; phylum Streptophyta; class Magnoliopsida; order Fagales; family Fagaceae; genus Quercus; species Quercus tomentella. The sequence goes on from JAPQVY010000156.1 coordinate 83,043,099, forward strand.
CTATAGACCTAAAAGATGCATATTTAATGAAAATATGTCTATTGACCAAATATCTGTATAGTCTAATTCTTTATTACTTCTTGGAAAGTTGACTAGATAACATCATTGAGTGGTGACGTAATCTCATAAAAGCCCATGAAATTCACCTTCATAAGGACCTCGAGCCACAAATCGCACCCTACAAGACATTTTGTGTTCTAGCCAATAAACTCAAGTTGGTCTCTCATCCTCCTTGGGCTTGAGGGAAGTTGCTAGTTGTACAAATTTATTGAGCTCCAGGCCCACTTTAGGTTAGCTGTCTATCACTCATATTACATGTACTGCAAACAAATTTATACATAAGCCTTCCTATATAAAAGCTATTTCCTTGTATGGTTTTGATCATCGAATATAATGGAGTTGCTTTCACAATTCTAATATTGACATTATAAAAAATACAGAATGTAAGAAATTAAGAATAGATGGAGATCTAAAATTAGGTGATATAATGGAAATTAAGGTTGAGAAAGAGTTTTTTTTTTTTTTTAAGGGAAAGGTTGAGAAAGAGTTAATCCAAAAGAAAAGTTAAGGTTGAGAAAGGGAGTACTCTAAGATGTAATAATCTAAAAGGAAAATATCAAAAGGAAAACAAAAAATTAGAAGCTATTAAAGTTAATTAAAAAAAGAAATAATAAGGCAACTCATGTCACAACAACAATATTATAATAATTTTTTTTTCTTTTATGTTATGGGTAAAAGTTGGCACCTTATTTTTTAAAGACGTGCTATATTTACAAACACTTTACAACAAATTATAAGTGATAAGTTGTTACCAATTCTAATTTGAACCCATCACTTAACTTACTTTTTTGCCCATCAATAGCAACCAATGATAACCTACCCACTTAGAATTTTGTGTGAACATAACATTTCTCTATTTTTGAAGGTTAATATAGTAAAACTTCTAACATAGAGAGAGACAGAGAGAGATGAGTGAACAAAAGGAAGAGAGAAAGAAGATCAGAGGATTATATTATTAGAGTTTCTAATGTAACAAATAATATTATTACTAATAAAAAGATCAACTATCTAAGTCAATGATAGTAGTTTTTATTTTTTATTTTTTTATAAAGAAGAAAAAAAAAGTTAATTTATAGTTAGTTCCATAATAGTAGTAAAAAGACCTAATACCTATGTCAATTATAGGGTTTTTTTTTTTTTTTTTGGACAAGTAGACAAAGTCAATGATAGTAAAAGTTCGGTAGGCAAAATGTGGTAAAATATTAATAATTTTGGCAAAATGTGGTATTTGACCATTTTTGCCTGTCTCAAATTGTATTGCTCTTACTTGTAGAAATGGAGAGCCAAGATTCATTTATTAGTAATATGGTAGAATAGATGAAAGGTAAATTTGACAAATATTGGGATTGTTATAGTGTGGTGCTAGATTGTGCCATTGTTCTTGATCCAAGGTATAAGTTAGATTTTGTGGACTATACTTTCAAGAAAATAGAGCCAATTGAACACATTGCTGAAATGAAGGTGGAGAGCATTCAAACACAATTTTATAAGCTTTTTTTAGAATATGAATGCCCCAAGCCTATGGCCACTACAAATGTTTCATCTTGTGTTGGGAGTTCTAGTTATACTAGCGTTGATATGGATGATCCTAATGAAGATATGGAAGATGACGTAAGTAAATTGCATTTTGTTTGATATATGTTGTGCTATGTTTTTTAATAATAAAGATTGTGATATTGTGTCGTATTATTTTTAATTGCAATATTTTTTAACGATTAGGAATTTGAGCTTTATGAAAGTGGTTGTGGTGCAAAAAAAAATAAATCTCAATTGGACTTTTATTTAGAAGAGTCTAGACTTATGAAAAAGAAAAATCCAAAGCTGGAAGTTCTATCTTGGTGGAAAGAGAATTACAATCAATTTCCAGAGCTCTCTTTAATGGCATAGGTTCTCATAAGCATTACCATAACCATTGTTGCTTCTAAATCAAGTTTTAGCACTTAAAAAAAAAAAATAAATAAATAAAAAACTCTTACTCTGTATCGAATACGTTTTTTGCCTAAAAATGTAGATGCTACGTTGTATACTAAAAGTTGGTTATATGGATTTGAAGGCAATTTAATTTACTTATGTTAGGTTCTAAATATTTAGATTACTATTTTTATGTACGTTGGCAAATCAAGATCAAAACATGTCTAGATTAAGTATTGGACATTGCTCATGAAGGTTCAAGTCAAGATTTAAGAACATTCAAGTTGCAAAAAGAAAGGTTTAGAATCTGTGAAGCTCAACCGGTCGAAAGAAATGCTTGACAGATCGAAAGTCGTATTATGCAGATTTTGAATCAAGCCCAAAGCTCTCGAAAACGTTTAGGGTTTGAGTTAAACACTATTAGGTATAAAAGGAAGACCCTAACTACGTTTTAGAAGTCCTTGGAAGACTTATGAGTTACTTCTATGAGATCTGAGAGGTTTCTGTAACATTTTAACTCAACAAGCATCTATCGGAACAAGATCTACAATCAAGAACTGGTGGAAACAAGTTGCTGCATAAAGATCAACTACTAACAGTGATCCAAAACCTTTGAGTGGGATCTCAAAGTCACAAACGTGGGTGTTTGTGTTGTAGATTCAAGATAGAAGAGTCCATAGATTCGGAGCTACACGTGATCGTGTGAGTAAGTTCTACAGGAGGTAGCTTTAGATTTTAGGGAGAAAATCTATTGTAAACTTCCATTCTATCATAGTGAATTTGTTTAGCTTAAGGATAGTTAGGTCAAATCCTCCCCAATTTTTTTATCTTGAAATTAGACGATTTCATTGGTTTTCCTGGGTAATCATATCCCTTGTTTTCTTTACTTTTCCGCATTTAGTGATATGATTGTATGTGTTTAACCTAGATTTGAATAATCAACCTAAATAACTACTTGGTTAAATAATTAGGTTAAACAATATGCTTTAAGGGGTCTAAACATAAACAAACAATTTATAGTCATAATTATACAATTTTAATTCTTTATTGATTTGCTTTCATGGTACACTTAAGTAATATTAAAATATCGTATTGTAGATGAAGATATTGGCTAAGTTGGCCAACTTGAGCTATAATTCGCAAGTATGAATATTTGCAGTGCTAAATTTGCTACCAACATTGAGTAGATTGAGATTAAGGTGTAATTCTTATAAAATTCTTCCTTGTTCTTTTTTACTTAATATTTTATTTTTATTTTTAAACAATGTTTATTTAATTTATCTTTCTAAATAATCTAAATTTATTATTATTTTAAATGCAACAGGAACATGTGCACTTAAAGAGCCTGATAACTTGACATGGTCCATGACATTTAGTTCTTTTTTTTTTTCTTTTGTGGGAATGATATTATTAGTATAAAACTAAAATATATACCTTTTGGTGCTCCTTAAAGATCTCTCTATCTTTGAAGTTGTAAATTTGTAATTACAAGCAATTTGGTAGTGAGTTATTAACATTGAATACTTTTTCATCATGAATTCATGACTATAAAAAATTTTAGTTATGCTCAAAACTGTCAGAATTGGAGGGATATTAACAAGTGGCATTAGGTGCAATTCATTTCCTTGATTGATTTTATTCATTCTCTCTAAAAAGGTTGCCATTGATTTGTTTTTATAATTAAAAAAAAAAAAAGTTCATTAGAAAATACAGGTCAACTTGACCTGACTTGTAAACCCGATTAACCTAAAAAAAAAAGTTCATTAGAAAATACAGGTTAACTTGACCTGACTTGTAAACCCAATTAACCTAAGTCAAACTCGACCCGACCCGCACGTTTGCCACGTCTACCAAAAGGCAACCCATCTATTATAATCATTTCAGCAAGTGCATTTTTAGAAGCCTTAACAGTAAAGGTTGTTGGCACAAGTTGAAATCCTTTTTCTCCATCCATTTTGGGTTCAAACGCAAAGATTTGTTTTCCTTTAAATGCATCTCTATTAGGGTTCTTGAGACAAAGTGGCATACAAGCCAATAAATTAGTAGTACTATGTCCCATAGGGTGTGTTTGGTAGAATGGATTTTAGGGAAGATGGAAAAAAAAAAAGAAAAAAAATGAGGAGGAAAAACTTTTTGGAGAGTGTTTGGTTAAGCGGAGGAGAGGAAAAAAAAGGGTGGGGTTCAGGTGTTTTCTACTTAGACCCACCAGAAAGTTTTCTCCCCAAAATAGGGAGAAACTTATTGGGGGAGTTTGATTTATTAATTTGACCAAATTGCCCATGTGTTTTGTTACATTGGCCTTTTTTTTCGTCCTCCTGGACGATGCTCTCTCTCTCTCTCTCTCTTGATTTCTTAGAGCATTGCATAACAGTGCTTTGTATTGTTTTTTTTTTTTTTTTTCTTTTGTTTAACTAGAAGTGATTTTTTTTACTAGATGTGATTTTTTTTATAATAAATTTGGATGATTGCTTTTTTTTTTTTTGGTTGTTTGTAACTTTTTTGTTTTATTTGGGCATCATTTTTTAACAAGAGTATATGAGTAAATTTATACAAACTCACTTTTTCCATCATTCCACTTTTCCACTCCCAACTAAACAAAAATGAGGGAAATTAAAATATTTTATATCCTCCCACTTTTCTATCCTCTCACCATTTTCTATCTTCTCACTTTTCCACCCTTACAACCAAACAGACCCTTACTATCAACAAGATAGATTTTTTGGCAATAATTACAAATAACCCTAATATGACCCGCTCAAAACTCTTTTTTTTTTTTTTTTTCTTCTATATTATCTCAAGTAGCTGACTTTCTCCTATTGTTACCACAACCAATAGTTTTCTTACTCACCTAACCTTTATCTTTAGGTGGAAGTTGGGGAACCTTAGAAATAGTTGGAATGTTTGTAGGTTTAGTTTGGGCAGCATGTGCTGTTACTTGGAAATGTGGTGCATCACTAGAGAGTTCTATAATCTAAAAACATCAAATTTAAGCATTAGCAAATCACAATTATCATTTTACTACTTCTAATAATAATAATAATACAAAACCGAAGCCTTTAACTTTTTGTTGACTTTTTAAAATTTTGACACATAAGCCTCATAAATTTACACCTCATTATAATTTATTATATTTTTAAATTAGACTGCAATATTAGAGAGACTTACGTTAGATTTAGGATTAAAAAAATAATTTTTTTAATTAGACCTCACGTTAGATTTTTTTTTTTTTTTTTAAAAAGGACTCACTTTAGGTTTCAAAAAAAAGAAGAAGAAAGACTCATGTAAAAAAAAAAAAAAAACACTTTAGGATTAAGAAAAAGAGAGAGAGAGAGAGAGAGAGAGAGAGAGAGAGAGAGAGAGAGAGAGACTCTTTTTAAAACTTTCTCTTCCCTCCTCAAAATCCTAGCAATTACCACCTCAAAACTCTAAGCTTAACTTCACTTTAGGATTCAAAAAAAGAAGAAGAGAGACACACGTAAAAAAAAAGAAAAAGAAAAAAGAAGAAGAAGTTAGGAATAAGAAAAAAAGAGAGAGAGACTCCTATTAGGACTCTCTTTCCTCCTCAAAACCGAAGCAATTACCACCTTGAAACCCTAAACTTAACTTGGCAAGGCAACATTCTTTCTTGTTTATTTGTTTTCAAATGTGTCTGGGATTTTTATTTTTTATTTTTTTATTCTTTTGTTATGTTTAGAATTGATTTTTTTTTGAATATTTGGGTTAATCTCCATATTTATATTGACATTGTTTTTGTGGGTTTGGTTTTTGGGTTGAAATTTCTAATAATTTTTATATTGTATATGGCAGATGAAGCATCTGTATTTTTAGAGAAAAATCAAAGCTGAAACCTATGTCTTCTAGCCTAAGGAATGATAAATTTTTATTTGGTATATTATATATAAATTTTTTGAATTTGAAGGGTTTTGTTTGGTTTTGAAGTAGAATTTGGGGATTCTATAAAATTTGGAAGTTTTAAGTTTTGGGGTTTTTGGTATTTGCGTCTTGGTAGGTTGATCTTAATTCTTCACCTTATATGCTTTTGCTTTATTGAGAATTTTTATTTCGGTTTATGTGATTTTTTGTTTTCTTAATTAAAGTTAGGATTTTTGGTCGATTAATTATTTTTTTGGATTCAACATAAAAAGATAATGGAATTAGGTGTTATAATTTTGATATTGTTCCATATTTTGAATTGTCTAAATTGTTATTACTACGATTAAGTAAGATTGAGAAAGTCATATTGTTGCTTAAATTTAAAACTTGGTGTGTCTTCCACATATCATGGTCTTTGTTTATATCTTTGCAGTTTATATTAGTTTTGAGTGTGTGTATATATATATATATATATATATATATATATATATATATAAAACTTTTGGGAGTTTTGCTTTATTAATTTAAGAATTGTAAATTACTTTATAGGTTTCGATAACTATGCACCTGCAGTGAGATGTTGACAACATAAGCATATATGTATGGTATTAACATTTTACAAAAATCTCTCTTACAACCCAATAACGTTCTATGTTATACGACACTTCTAAACTATAGAAAAACATTAAAGTTAAATCTTTCTTCCCATTGTATTTTATTTAATTATGACTGTTCATTTTTAAAATGCTAACTAGCACAATGTCTATAATACGCATATTATTGACCTAATTTTCTATTTCTAAATTTCTTAGATTTTAATATTGTAGAGAGGGAAAATTCCCGACCTATCACAAGCTGACACGTTACACTACCAAGTCCACAAAATATAGCCAATTACAAAGCGCCATGTGTTGCTGCTAGGTTTTGCCATCACTACTCAGAAACCAACAGAAATTTGCCAAGTGTCATGCAAGAACCAATCACGCATCAACGCGTGTAAGCAATGACATAAGCAGTCTAGCACGTGTAAGCGATGACATAAGCAATCTAGGAGTCTGTTTGTGACATGTGTCACCAACAGACTCCGCCACGTGTCGCTCACTCACCTCTAAACTCCTATAAATAGAAGCCTTAAAAGGACCAAGCCATCTGAAGCACAAGCAGCATCAGAAAAGATTCAGAAGCACTCAGAAGTACAGAAGCTCTGCAGGAATCAAGTCTCAAAGCCTTCAAGAACTTCAAACTCAAAATCAAAGAACATTCAAAGTAGAATCATCCAAACTATCTGCCTAGATCTTAAAGTTCATTGGAATCCAGCTCAAAAGCCTCCAAAAACCTCAACAAATTACAAATCAGCGAAGTTCTATGGATTCAAGCCTCCAAAGCTCCGAAGAACTTCCACCACAAACCTTCAAATACGAAGAACATTCGAAGATGAATCATCCAAATCATATTCCCAAATCTCAAAGTTCACTGGAATCAAGCTCAAAAGCCTCCAGAAACCTCCAGAAACCTCAAACAACCACAAATCAGTGAAGCTCCACGGATTCAAGCCTTTAAAGCCTTGAAGAACTTCCACCACAAACCTTCGAAGACAAAGCACACATGAAGAACACAAAGAACGTGAAGAACAAAGGATTTCTAACAAGCTCATAGCCAGAGATTCATTATAATTCTGTTCCAAAGATCTTCAATCCATTCTTCAGCCAAATTGAAGTATATTGGGTGTTCAAATCAAAATTACATTACTACAAATCCAATCAACAAGTCTTTTAAGGAGATCGAATCAGAGGATAACTCTTTTGTAATCACAGAGAATTGTACCACACATTCATCAATACAAATTTACATTTGTAAAACTATTTTACTTGTTTGATTCATTTCGAACTGAGAAATTTTGTCATCCACAAATATATAAATAACTTTTTCATGTATCGCACGGGTTAGCGATTAGTAGTAGTAATAATAATAATAATAATAATAATAATAATAATCATTCAAACAAAACATAATAAACAAAGATTAAGATTTAGTGCACATAAAAATATGCTAAGAGAATATGAGGAAAATAACAAGCAACAGAAATACAAAGCATTCCATATACATTTGTGACTTGTCTTATCTCCTATCATAAATTAGGGAAAAATAAAGAAAATGAAATAAAGTGAATTTCATGTCGTTTAGCAGAACACATTCACCTATGAATCCTTCGCATTTTAACAGGGTATTCAAGTAATAACTAAAACAACCCTCAAATCTAGCTATTACGATATGAAACAAAGAGATCTACAAGCGATAAGTAAATCCTAGAAACAAATAAGTAAACAACAGAAAACCAGCAAAATGAATTGCTACAAGAGCCACAGGTTTTACATCAGATGAAAAATCCAAAATCATACAAACATCTAATATAACTACCCTAACAATAGATTAGTCCTCATATCACACCCTAATGGCACTCAATATTAATTAAAACCAAAAACCACTACAACTATTTACAACTTGCCTAGAGACTAATGAGAGATGGAAAAAAAATTAATTTATGAAGATAATGGGGGGATTTTCTACCAATGAGAGGAAGATGCGTGGGGAAGAAACTGTAACCTTATCACTTTGCTTTAAAACTGGTAAGAGATGAATACTAATAAAAACATTTCTCAAAAATTTTGTAAACTTTGGTCGGGTTGGGTTATACGGGTTTCAAATTCCTAACTCGCCACCCAAACAGAAGTTTTGGTTTTTTATAGCATAAGACTCGGATTCGACCGACCATACTATTCGGACTTGCCTATTGGCTTTGAGTCGGTAAATCCGGTCGGTTTGGTCGGGTCACCCAATTCACTAACAACCTTACCTAAATTATTGAAAAAAATTCTTTCTTTATCTCTAAATTATTGAAAAGAACTCTTGAAGTTTAGGAATGAATTATTTATTTATTTATTTTTAATTTAGAGATGAAAAATAGGCTTTAATAAAATTCAAGAACCAAAATAATATTTGAGCCTAAATTAGCTCTATGGTAAAGCATGTTTGGGAGGGATTCAAGCCCAGGCCCAAAGAACCCCGATTCAAAAAAAGTTGAAAAGACTGACTCATGTTATATAGGGCTCGTTTCTCTCTCTGGAGGCTTCAAATTCCCTTCACCTTCTTTCCCTCTTTCCTTTCAATTTTTTCCCTAGCTATTATATATATATGGTACTCACACTCCACACACTGATCACACTAGTAAAGATAATACTGCGATCGCTGTTGTTGCGATTTAGGTATTGAAACCAAAAAAAATAAAAAAATATGCCTCTGTTTATGACGGAGGAGGAGTTCCGGCGGTGCGTTCAGGCGAACGACGCCGGTTCGGTGGCGGAGAAGGCGGACGCCTACATACGAGAGCTGTTCAAGCAGGTGGAGACGGTTAGGGCCGAGGCCGACGCCGGCTCCATCACCGCCGAGCAGACCTGCTCTCTCCTCGAGCAGAAGTACATCTCCCTCTCCTCCGAATTCGCCAAGCTCGACTCCCAAAACGCGCAGCTTCAGTCCTCCCTCGATCGCCACCTCGCCGACCTCGCCCTTCTCCAATCCAACAAGCACCAGCAGAATCTCCACTCCGTACGAACGCTCGCTACTTCTTTCTTCATATGTGAATTCAAGAAATGATTTCTTTGTTCTTTTCCACTAATTTGATCGAATTTTAGTCATTGGTGTAGTTTGTAGAGTTTTGATTGAATTGTTGTTTTTGAACTTTGGTAGTAGAGTTTATCTCAATGCTAATTAATTTTAAAGGGCATGGTATGGGACAACACGGTGACACGAGCAATTTTTGAAAACATGGTATGGGCGTGGTGTTTCTTAGCTTCTAGCTAGTTGGTTAGGCACAGAACTAAGGTGATTTGGAGTATGATTCCTCATTGCCTAATGTGGGGTATTTGGAGGGAAAGGAAAGCTTGTACTTTTAATAATTTACAGGACTAAGGTGTTTTTTTCCACTAATATGATCGAATTTCAATCATTGTCTAGTTTATAGAGTTTTAATTGGTGTCTTGTTTTGAACTTATTAGAACTTTGGTAATAGAGTTTATCTCAATGCTAATTATTTAGCTAATTTTAAGGGCATTACTTAGGTAATAGCAAGACATGAGCAATTTTTGAAAAATTATAACATGACATGGCGGGTGACACTGTACGACACCCTGAATGAAATGAAGTGTCCATGCTTCCTAGCTTATGTACTGTTGCCTGTGACAATTAAATTCGATGAAACCATATGTTTGAATTTGCATCATTATGTGGGGTTCATTGGGTCATGCTGTGTGGTGTTGTGGAGCTTCTGGCTAGTTGTTTAGGCACAGAACTAAGGTGATTTGGAGTATGATCCCTCATTGCCAAATGTGGGGTATTTGGAGGGAAAGGAAAGCTTGTGCTTTTGAAGGGAATGGAAGATTGATTTTAAAGCTTTCTTTCTTTCAAACTCTGTTTGAGTGGGAAAATGCTTCGGGTGTTTCTACCTTTAATTCTCTGCATGATTTAATTGGTTTTTGTACTTTCACTGCTAGTTTGTTTAGATTTTTTGCTGTTGCTATGGCACATTGTCTGTGTGCCTTGATTTTTCTTTGTATTTTCTCATCCATCTTTCAATGACGTTATTTACTTGTCAAATTTTTTTTTAAAAAGTTCCATTGTTAATTTCTTGAAATTTTTTGGTTTGTAGAGTTTTAATTGGGTTACTATTTTAAAATTCTTATAACGTTGGTAATAGTGTTTATCTCAATGCATATTATCTATATGATTTTTAGGGCAAGACTTAAATACAGTTCTTTAGTTGCTATATCATTGGTTCTCCTTTAAAAACATGGTTGCATTGACAAATGCAACAGAAGGGGTAAGGCTGCCCATCAATCATCTCTTCCAAATCTCAAAAATAGTGGGAGCTTTGTTAATTGGGTACAATCATGTGATCGAATATATTTGGGGTGCCTAAGGATTTTTTTTTTGTTTTTTTAGGTAGATAAGTAAAAATATAATTCCAGAAATGCCCCTACACAGGATTGAACTATGAACCTTCAGTTTACAAGACTGCCACTCTACCACTAAAGCTATTTGGAATTATTTTTGGGGTACCTAAGGAATTGTAGCTAAGTTTTTTCCCTACATATCAAAGGAATTATATTTAGTGATTCATATGGCAAAAACAGAGTGAATATGACCTAATTTCTACATAATTTGTTGCTGTTTGTTGTTTGTTGCCTTTTCTTGTGTTCACCATCATGAACACCTTGTATTTGCTTTCTTCAGTTTTACATTGTGATTAATAATACTCTTATTACTTATCAAAAAAAAAAAAAAAAAAAAACTTCTACATAATTTAATTACAATTAGTGCGTCACATGGCAAAAGCACAGTGGAGGACTTAATTTTTATTATTTTACATTCGGTATGATGTGATATGGTATCTGTGTTTGCATACAAATTTGTACATGTGTTTAGATAAAATTTGTCTTAGGGTATTTTTGGAATTTTGTAGATTGGAAAGGATGGAGAGATAGAGAGGTTAGCAACAGAGGTATCGGAGTTGCATAAGTCAAAAAGGCAGTTGATAGAGTTGGTGGAGCAGAAGGATTTGGAGATCAGTGAGAAGAATGCCACTATCAAGAGCTATCTTGATAAGATTGTGAGTGCACGTGTTACCTTTGCTATTTATGTTGGTGGGATTTTTTAAAAGCTAATGTGGTGTCACTAATTTATATTGTTTTCCTTTGGGTTGGTGATTGTGAAGGTCAATTCGTCCAACAGTGCCTCACAAAGGGAGGTCCGTGTCAGTGAACTTGAGTCAGAGTTGGCACGTACTCAGGCTGCATGTACTCGTCTCAAAGAGGTATCTACAATGCTTTAGTTATTCATTGGTAGACTGATTTCTTTCTGTTTTTTTTGTGTATGAAAATCTGGTCTACATTTAAGGCATTTGATTTGTAGCTGAAATAGGTTTGACTGTAGTTTGTTATGCCATAGTCCTGTATGGGCCTATATTCTCTTTGGGCTGGCTTTGAAATTTTTTTTCCTGGTTCTAGTTACTTTTTTTTTCTTAATGGATGTCCCTTTCTCTTGTGAAAGTTTTGCACCAACCTAAATTTAGAACGTTTTATTCAAATACTTAACTATGATAGAAATGTAAAATTGAAGATCGGAATTGGGGGTAGAATTTGATGTGGGATGCTCTCCTATTCTGTTGCTTGGGTTCTATAAGGATCAAAATTTAATTCCTTGATTTTACAAGTAGCCTATGACACAACTGATGTGAATCTAATTTTAATTAGAATTGTAAAGAGCTAGAACTCTATGGCACAGTTGTTAAGAGCACTCACATTAGCCTCCTCAAATATTTAGATAAACTAACCCAAAAAGCTCTACTTTTTTCTGTTTAGATATCTATTTTTCTCATACACATACATTAGACTTAATACACTATTTCTTACTTCATATAAATATTTATTTTCTCTCTCTCTCTCCTCTCTCTTCTCAGCGTATACCAGTATACCACAACCACCACAACAACACCACCATATACACCAAAACCTCAACACCACCATATACAACACCACCACGACACCAACATCAAAAACCCAAAAAAACCCATGTCAAAAACCCCATCACAATCACAAAACCCACATTAAAAGCTTTGTAAGAAAAATGAGCAAATCCAAATCTAAATCCAACCACCACAACACCACCACCATGGCACCACCATCAGGAACCCAACAAACCCAAAGCCAACAAAATCCACATCAGAAACCCCATCACAGCCACAAAACCCACATTAGAAACTCAATAAGAAAACCAAACAAACCAAAACCCAACCACCACCACTGCACCACCATCAAAACTCTAACAAAACCCACATCAAAAACCCCCATCACAACCACAAAACCCACATCATATAACCCATATAAGTTGAAAGCCCCAACACCGCTGCTATCCATCTCTAGACCACCACTGACAGCTGTAACCCAGTGCATCTGCTCTGATTTGCTCCGATCCGTGGGTTGATATGAGAGGGAGAGGACAGTTGAGAGAGAGAGAGAGAGAGAGAGAGGAATAAAATATGTTATTTTTTAACTTTGGCAATGAATAGTACCACGCTACTTGTGGCGTGGTACTGTTCATTGTTAAGGTTTTTAGACTAGGAACAAGATTGATGCGTGGGCTTTTGTGGGTCTTTAGCTATAAATTTTCTGAAATGTTAAAATAGCCACATTGATACACGTGCTCATAAAATCTGTGATTAGGGTGCTCTGTTACTCGTTTTGCTGCCTCTCTCTCTCATGCGTGTGGGCCATCAGGGTTCTTATCTGAGCTTCTGGGCAAATCCACTGTTTTAATACCAAACATCTTTGTTCATAATCTAACCATTCCTAATCTAGTGCTGAATTTCTAAAGATCCTGCATCATTGTACTTGACATATTAGCAAATGGCGCCCATTAGTTGGACATAACACTACTAAGAATAGTGTATCTAGCAATTTGGCAAAGGGGTATTCAGTATTCTTTGTCACATACAATTAAATCACCTGAAATTATTTGGTGGCTGACAGATAAACGAGATTCTTCAGCAATTTTTATGGTTTTCACTTTATTTATTTATTTGGGCATGTCCATACTGGCTTGTCTTTGAGTACTTGCTGTTTGGCACTGAGTATCTACCACTACAAATGTCTTCTATCTTTTATTACTTTCTTTTGTGCTTCATTCTAAGTGAAGTTGTGTTTGGATTTGAGCAGGAGAAGGAACTTGTCGAGAGGCATAATGCGTGGCTTAATGATGAGTTGACAGCCAAAGTTGACAGTGTTATTGAGCTGCGTAGAAAAAGTAATGATCTTGAGGATGATATGTCCGCTAAGCTTGCAGATGTAAGAATGCCTTTACAATTTATTTTTTTTTCTGACTATGGGTAAAGCATCTCTCTCTGTTTTTGAATTATAATATAATTGCTTTGCCTGTTTTGAATCTTCTGTTAATGCTCTTAGGTTGAGAGGCAATTCAATGAATGTTCTAGCTCGTTACAATGGCACAAGGAAAGAGTTAGGGAGTTAGAAATGAAGCTAACATCCTTGCAGGAGGTTGTGATATGTTCTATTTGGCCTTCAAAATTGTTTTTTAATGTCACTCATTTTGTAGCAGATGCCTCAATGATATTTCTTGTTCACTTATGTAGGAATTATGTTCATCTAAAGCTGCTGCTGCAGCCAATGAAGAGCGATTATCTGCTGAACTCTCAACAGTGAGTTCTATCAGAAGACTTTGCTTATTAAAACAATCAGTGGATTTATTTATTTATTTTTAAAATTTAGATTTAGATTTTCACATTCATATTTCTTTGGGCTTTGCAAGAATTTGCTAATATTAATGAATAAACATTCTTATTTGTTAAAGATTTATAGCATTAAATACTTACCAAAAAAAGGTTTATAGCATTTAAATAAATATTTTGATCTGTCTGTTTGGAGAGCCTCACTTAATCCTGTCGTTCTTTGATAAGAATTAAAAGTCAACCGATGTATCTGGCTTTAAAGAAAATTTGTCTGGCTTTTGGGTTTTGATATGGATGAACAGTATCGTTAACTACATGACAAAAGAAGATTCTGAATGCGGTTAGGTTTAGCAGTTGGTTGAACAATGCTTTTGTTCCTTGTGATCATATTATGACACTGGTTACTGTTCATGTTCCTTCGACCCATATTTAAACTGTTTTGCACTTTGGGGTCTGGGAGCCTATAGTGGACACTAGCAGTGACATTTTTATTTATTATTTATGATTGCTCTAATAATTGATCATGCCTAATATGCTCAATTTGTTTGTGCATGTATATATATACACACACACACATGAAGTAACCTGTTTTCCATGGAAAAAACAAGATTTAATAGTTTTTGTTTTTATTTTAATAATATTGTGTATGTTCACTAGATGATCATTTACAGCAATTTAACTCTCCTGGAATTATTGACGAGGTAAGGTGAGGTGCTCAAAAGTTGTGAACAAAGTGCACTTCTGTATTCTCTGATCTTAATTGTTTAATCTTATTCTTTTGAAAAACAGTTTGCTTATCATATACCTTAGGTCTCCAGGTTCTGTGATTGATCTACTATTTTGGTGGTCTTCAAGACATGTTTTTACTTTTGCTAGTTGCGCATGTACCTTATTGTATGGCTGATCTTCAGGTGGCATAATTTATGATACCATCTCTCAAAGCATGAGGACTGCCATTTGACTTTTCTTTACCAGTAACTTTTCTTTCTTTTTAATTTTTTACAACTTTCTAGGTTAATAAGCTTGTTGAACTATACAAAGACAGTTCTGAGGAATGGTCCCGAAAGGCGGGAGATCTTGAGGGCGTTATCAAAGCTCTAGAGGTGAAATGTTCTTTGTGAGATTGTTGTTTTCTAAAAACTTGCTTGTGGTATGTTTTTTCTTTTGTATTGATTTTGAGTCTTTTTTTCTTTTTGCTAACCTAATCAGACGCATTTAAGTCAAGTTGAAAATGATTATAAAGAGAGGCTGGAAAAGGAAGTGGGTGCAAGAAACCAATTTGAAAAGGTATGCTCCTTGAATTAGCTATGTAGAACAATAATATTTTAAATGATCAGGAAATTACTGTCACGATTCCAACTCCCTCCCTTTATTTTTGAAATAATTATCGTGATTGTATATCAATTTTTTCAGACTTTGTTTTTGCTTGTGTATTATTTTCCAAAAGATAGATGTTACTGAAGCATCTATTTTGGATGATGTTATAATGTCTTCTTTTATAATATTGTTATTTTAATCTTGAAGCAATTGGTTCAGTTGGGTGAAAATTGTTTTAGATTTGAAAGTTTGATTAATTTTTAAGAATTCTTGTTCTCTCTTTGAAGTCATTGAAATTTAATCAAATATCTTATTATTCGCTTTCCTATTATTTGCTCTCCCTGATACTTATTTTAGAATGCTTCTATTTTGTTCTGCTGCTATGCTCTATCATGTTATTTATATTTGGATTCTAGTCCTAGTTTCTTATGCACCTATGTCATTTTAAATGGTTTTTGCTACTCATAGTTATATTCTGTTTTATTTCTTATAGGAGGCAGCAGAGCTGAAAGAAAAACTTGAGAAGTGTGAAGCTGATATTGAAAGCAGTAGAAAATCAAATGAACTGAATCTTGTTCCACTCAGCAATTTCAGTTCAGAAACGTATGCTATCTATTTAATAGTATTTTTGCTAGTTGTCTTGTTATTTTTCTTGAAAGATGGGATGTCTTAACTCTTTACATGTTGATGCTGTTTAATAATTCAATGTTGTGGGATATGTGAATGTGCTTTTAGCATTATTCCATATGCTGCCATACGCAGTGGTAAATCCTCATCTCTTCTGGTCATGATCTTTGCTAGCTTAATTTGGTGTATTGGTAATTTTCAATGTTGTTCTGAGTATATTGGTACAAAAAACATGCAACTTTTGTTTGGACCTGATTAAATGGGAGAAGAGGAGAGGGGGGGGGGGGTGGTGTGTGTTAATGCAGCATCCTAATTAAAAAGCTTATTTAGAAACAACTCTCTTTGGAGCTGTTTTTTAAAAGGCAAATGCCTATGGCTTGTATGGATCTTTTGGATAATAGAATTTAGATCTGGGTGCCTTCGATATGATGTGGATGTGGGTGATGGTACTAGTGTGAAGTTTTGGGATGATGTGTGGTGTAGGGATCGTCCTCTTAAGGAGGAGTTTCCAAATTTGTATAATATTAGTAGGACAAGGGAGGCTTCGGTCTCTGAGGTTATGTGCTACGCAAATGAGAGAGTTTCTTGGGACATTCAGTTTCGTCGCTTAGTGAACGACCAAGAGTCACTTTCTTTGGATTCGTTTTTGGTCTTGATCTATTCCTCAAAGGTCCGGGGTGTTGGTGCTGACAAACTTTGTTGGAAGTCAGCCTGCAGTCGAGGTTTCAAGGTGAGTGGGTATTATCATTCTCTTTCCCCATCTACTGTCATTCCTTTCCTTTGGAAAATGGTGTGGCAATCGAAGGTTCCTCCTCGGGTTGCTTTTTTCTCTTGGACTGCGGTTTTAGGCAAGATTTTAACTATTGATAATCTTCGGAAGAGGCACTTTGTTGTTCTTGAGTGGTGTTTTATGTGCAAAGGGTGTGGGGAATCTGTAGATCCTCTCCTCCTTCACTATCCTATTGCATCTGAGATATGCAGTATGATCTTCTGCTTGTTTGGTATTTGTTGGGTGATGCCGCAAAGGGTAGCGGATTTGTTGGATTGCTGGTCTTGCAATTTCAGGCAACATCGTAATATAGTTGTTTGGAGGATTGTGCCGCATTGTTTGATGTGGTGTATCTGGCGGGAACGGAATTCGAGAAGCTTTGAGGATCGTGAACGGTGCATTCTTGAGTTTAAGTCTTTTTTCTTTTCTACTCTTCTCGAATGGTGTTTGGTTTTACCTTCTTTTTCTTGTATTTCCCTTTTTGGGTTGCTTGATCATTGTACTTTGATTTCTTGATGTTTTTGCCTCTTTAGTACATTTCCTATGTACGGGGCTGTGTTCTTTCAATATACTTTTAAGTTACTTATCAAAAAAAAAAAAAAGAATTTAGATCTGGTCATTATCTTTAACATAATTGAGTTTGGTGAACAGTGTTAATAACTATACAATTTTGTCCTCATCTTTACATTTTGGAGGTTTGGTGAGCAGTATATTTGAATAATTTAGTTCATATTGTTTTCTTGATGTGGTGAGGAGAACATAGGATTAGTGTTGAAGAAGGATTTAAGAAGAAATTCTGCAACAAACAAGATTAAAGAAAATAAAAAGATAATAGGATTGAAGTGGGAACAATCAAACATCAATTTCTAGGCTCAAAGAGTTTGTGAAATATTCTAATATGAAATTTCATAAATTAGATAATAAAAGGTTGCCTACAACGACTCAAAAAGGCTATTTATAATAGCCTATAGTAATCCTAAAATTATAGCCCTTCATCTTATATATAACAATTAAGGGTCTATTTGGGATTTGCTTATTTTGCTGAAACTAAAATCTTTTTGCTGAAAGTACCGTAGATAAAAGTAAAAGTTAGTTCAAATAGTACAGTGAAACCCATGAATAGTATCAAAAATAAGCTGAATAGTAAAATAAACTGGCTTTTTAATTTGTAGCCAAACACACACTAAATCTTAAGCATCTAATTTCATTAAAAGTCACATGAACTTTTAAAATACTAAAGACATAATAATAAATAAAACATGACATTGAGAAATAAAAGACAATGGACTAGTGGGCTTTTTTCTTCCTTAGGCGTTAATGCTACATTAGATGGTTTGTTTTACAAAGTCACTTTGATTAAATCTTTAGCTGTTGATGTTTATTTAATTTATGCTGATACACTTTTTGTAATTGAGTGTATTGTTTTGTTGTAGATGGATGACTTCATTTGAAACGAATGACATGGTTGAGGATAATCGCATGATTGTCCCCAAGATTCCTGCAGGTGTTTCAGGAACAGCCTTGGCAGCTTCGCTTCTGCGTGATGGTTGGAGTGTGAGTTTTTAACTTTACTTTACTTTTCACTTGTTTCAATTGTAAAGTAAAATTTGTTTTATTTTGCTTGCTTTTTTTTTTTAGCTGGCCAAAATGTATGCAAAATATCAAGAGGCTGTTGATGCTCTGAGACATGAGCAGTTGGGAAGGAAGCAATCTGAGGCCATTTTGCAGCGGGTATTCTCTTGTGCATATATTTAAGCATAATCTACAAGCTAGGATGATTCTTAATTATTTGCCTAGATTTTAAATGTTAATTTGGATCATAGTTTTAAACGTAATGCCCGCATTTTTGAAGATAAGTCGAGAACTTTGGAACATCTAAAATGTTTAATTTTTCGTACTCTATTTCTTTGGGCTCGTGTTTCGGGGTGGACAAATTGTACTGCTGTATCTGAATTTTTAGTTTCTATTTCCTGTAGCTCTTGATCTTCTTGTATTTGTTTCATTGTTCAAAGTGTTCACCATTGTGAACATGATGTTCAATTTTTTTCAATAAAAGTTTTATTACCTATCAAAAAAAAAAAAAAAAAATCATAGTTATAATTCATGATTAGAGTTGTTTTTTTCCTTTTTATTTTTGATCTTATAGTGTTATATATTAGAGTTTTCCTTTTTGAGGACTGTTAGTTTTAATAGTTTGTGGTATATTCAAGTGCAACCTAACAATACAATACCTATTCTAGAGGAATGGTGATGCAGGACAACCAGAACGAAATGAAACAACAGGAAAATAAAGGGATACGACCTAAGAGTCAGCACCAAGTGGGAAAACTACTAAGAGTCAGCACCTAGGGTGGGACTAGAGTTAGCACCATACCACAAGTGACCAAACTGCCATTTTTTTTTTTTCATTCATCAAAATATCAACTGTCTCCTCAAGGAGTACAATATGTTGCTTATAAGGATTGCTAAACCCTAGTTCTAATTGGCGCTGGAAACCTTAATTGCCTTATTACAAAAATAACCTTGCTTCCAAATATCAAAATATTAATAGCCTAAGAAACTACTAGGACCTAAAACATAAAAATACAATTGACTTGCAAACATAAATAATACTAAATAAAAATCTTCTTGCATCTCCCACATCAAATGGTTATTCCATTATAGGGAACTATTTCGTATACCAAATGTACCTATTCTAGGTCCTACTTGAATTTTGTAATATTGCTCTTATTGTTAGTTTAACCTGGCTTTTCTAGAGTCATATACTACCTTATTGTCAACTGTTGACGTCATTTTTTATTTGAATTTGTTGTTGAATAATGCCATTTTCTATCTGTACTACTTAAGGCTTAGTGTGGCTAATATGTTCTTTGGCAGGTCTTATATGAATTAGAGGAGAAAGCGGAAGTCATTTTGGAAGAAAGAGGTATTTGCTAACATTGAATTCATTATTGAGAAGCTTACCTTCCCCCCACCCACCCTCACCCCACCTTAACAATGTAGGTTGAATTTAGTCTATTGTTGATTATGTTCACTGCCTGTGAATTGCATAATGTAGAAATTCTTTTCATTTTTCTTTTATAAAATCACTCCACGATTAACATGGTAATACTTGGAGTTTATATTTGGTCTGGTGAAAGGTATACCACATGGTAATACTTGGAAGAGTGTTTGGAAGGCCAAGGCTTCTACAAGAGTGGTTTTTATTTTTTAAATCGGCATAATTGTTGGGAAAAATTCTAATGATAGACAACCTGAAGAAGCATTGGGCTGAATGAAAAAGATAAGAGATTGAGGGCTCAAAATTCTGTTATAATTTGGAGATGTGATGTGTGTCTTTGAGAGATGAAAATGGAACTCATTGACAGAGCTGTAGTAAGGAGTCTTTGGGGGTGCCTGTTTGTGGATTGGGATTTTTTGGAAGCAGATGGGGCTTTGAGTGGCATAGCGGTACTGTGGGATAGGAGAGTTGTGGAGAAAATGGCTGTTGCCAAAGGTGAGTACTCTCTTTCTTGCAGGTTTAGATGCGTGGAAGCCTGGAAGGAAACTTTGAGTGGGTTTTTTCCAAGGTTTACAACACCAACCAGCGGGCTGTCATAAAACTGTTGTGGCTGTGAACAATTGGTGGGATTTACCTTGGTGCTTTGGTGGGGATTTTAATCTCACTAGATTCCCAAGTGAGGGTGATGGAGAGGAGGTTTACTCTGGCTATGGGGAGTTTTGTAATTTCATTGCCGAACAGCGGTTGGTGGATTTACCATTATTGGGAGGAAGGTTCACTTTGTCTATTAATCAGGAAACTCCTTCCATGTTCAGATTTGATCTGTTCTTGATTACACCATATTCATATATACATTTCCCAGCTTAGTCCAGCATTTGATTTCTCGTATGTTCTTGGACCATTCTCCTATGGAATTAACTGTGGTAAGTCTCATCTTAAGTTTTAAAATATGTGGTGGAAGTTGAGTAGTTTTGTGGATGCAGAAAAGTAGCGGTGGGAAGCCTATCATTTTCAACCGAGTTTTATTTTATCCCAGAAGTTACGAGCTATAAAGCAGGATTTAAAGCAGTGGAACAAAGAAGATTTAGAGATATAGGGGTTAGGAAGACTAAGTTACTTAAAGTGTTTTTTAGTAACAAAACTGGATGTGTGTGAAGAGTTGCAAGCATTATTTTGAGGAGCTTGTGATGAGAAAAATTTTAGGCCTATTAACTTAATTGGTAGCATGTATAACATTTTAGCCAAGTTTTTGGCCAACAGGTTGAGGGGAGTATTATGAAGGATTTTGTCTCAATCACAAAATTCTTTTATTTAAGGTAGATAGATCTTGGATTCAGTTTTGATTGCAAATGAATGTGTGGATAGAGTACCAGGCATCGTGTGTAAACTAGATCTAGAGAAGGCGTATGATCACGTGACAATTTCTGTCACATATGCTGTGGAGTTGTGGTTCTCTAGAGTGGTGAAGGAGATGGATTTATTTTTGTATCTCTATAGTTTGATTTCCATTCTAGTGAATGAGTGTCCTAGTGGTTTCTTTCATAGTTCAAGGGGGTTATGTCAAGGTGAACTCCTGTCGTCACCATTATTTGTAATTATGATGGAGGCGTTGAGTAGAATGCTTTCAAAGGTAGTTGAAGGACATTATATTCAACGGTTAACAGTGGGTGAAGGGTAGGTGAGCCGACGATTTCCCATGTATCGTTTGTAGATGACACCTTGATTTTGTGTGGGGATGATCTAGAACAAATTGACTATCTGAAATGCTTCTTGTTGTGTTTTAAAACTGTGTTTGGATTGAAGATTAATTTAAACAAGTTAGAAATGGTCCCAATTGAAGAGGCTCCAGCCTTGCCCGCTTTGGCTAAGATCTTTGGTTTCAAGATTTGTTCATTGCCCCTTTTTCTTCGGTTGGTATAGGTTATATGTTGGGAAAAACTTCAATAAAATATTTGGGTTTACCGTTAGGGGCCAGATATAAGTCCAAAGCCATTCGGGATCAGATCTTGAAGAAGATGGAATAGAGGTTAGCAGGCTGGAAGAAGTTATATTGGTCAAAGAGTGGCTGAGTAACTCTGGTTAAGAGTGTGCTCTTTACTGTTCACACATATTTCCTTTCCCTGCATCCTGTACTACTTAGTATTGCTTATTGTTTTGAGAAGTTGCAACAGGATTTTTTGTGGGGTGGTCTCGGTGAGGAAAGTTAGATTCATTTAGTCAATTGGAAGACGGTTAGTGAGCTGATTTGTGTTGGTGGTTTGGGTATCAGAGCCTTTAGTCCTTTCAAGCCATGCATTTTTGGGGAGTGGTTATGGCGTTATGTGATGGAGACTTATACTTTATGGAGGAAAAAAAATTACAATGAAATATGGGTATGAGGTGGGTAATTGGGTTACAGGGGTGCTTAAAGAACTGTAAGGTGTGTCTCTTTGGAAGCATATTTGTAATGGGTGGGGGAGCTTCATTAGTTTTGTTATGTTTGAGGTGGGCACCGGTAATCATGTTCATTTTTTTGGAGGGATTTATAGTGTGGGTAGGTGGTACTTTTGGAAGCCTTTCCACCTGTATTTTGTATAGCCTGCAACAAAGAGGCTTTTGGTGGCGGACTATCTAAGTTGGCATAATGGTGTCCACCATTGGGATGTTTTGTTCACTAGAGATCTAAATGATGGGGCTCTTAACAGTATTTTTTTGTTCTTATCTATTCCATCAAAATTAATAGGGATGGTGAAGATCATATGCAATGGATCCCTAATTGGGGTGGCAGTTTTGAGGTTTAGTCCTATCAGGTTCTCCCTATGAGTTGAGCACTTTTCTTCCATGGAGTACGTGGAAGGTTAAGGTTCCAACTAAGGTTGCCTTTTTCACATGGGCAGTAGCTGAAGAGAAAATCCTCACCATGGACAATCTTCAAAAATGCAATTTTTTGTTGTTTACCGGTGTTGTTTGTGTAAGATCAATGGGGAGTCTTCAGACCATCTACTACTTCACTGTGTGTGTGCCTATGATATATGATCTATGGTATTCTGTTTGTTTGGGATTTAGTGGGTCATTCCAGATAGAGTGGTGGATTTGTTGGCACGCTGATATGGAGTTTTGGGAGACATCTCTGTATTGATGTATGGAGGGCAGCTCCCCCCTCTATTATGTGGACCATCTGGAGGGAGTGGAACAAACACACTTTTGAAGGGGTTGAAACCTCGTCTTTGGTTTTGAAATTATTCTTTCTTTGTTATCTTCACAACTGGATGGATTCTTTCATTAGTCACTCTTTTTTCCACACTGGAGGAGTTCCTTGACTTCTGTACATTTTGATTTTTTTTTTTGGGTAGCTTCCCCTGTATACTGCTTGTGTGTATCTTATTACTGCTATTCCTTCTTAAAATTTGTTCTTGTGGTCCTCATACGATTAGGTGGCTGCCAATGCTTGCTATTCCTTAAAATTTGTTCTTCTATTTATCTTTTTTAGTTTTAGATGATAGCTTTTCATGTATCTCTTGTGTGCATCCTGTGTTGTGTATCTTTCAATGAAATTACTTATCAAAAGACTTAAAGTAATTGACATTTATGCAGTGGAACACGAGAGAATGGCAGAGGCATACTCTATGATCAACCAAAGACTACAAAATTCCCTGTCTGAAGAGGCCAACTTAGAGAAAACCATCCAAGAATTGAAGGTTTGTGAGATGTTTAGCAAAATTATTGGTCCTAATTATATCTTTCATTGGTTGTTCTGACCCTTAGAATTTTTAGGCTGACTTGAGGAGGCATGAACGTGACTATAATCTTGCTCAGAAAGAGATTTTTGACCTCCAGAAACAGGTAAAAGTAGCATTCTCGGTTCTGATGATTGATTATTTACTTAATATGGTTTCATTGTTCTGTCTTATCTCCATTGTTGATTATACTTGCTATAAATGTTAGCATTTAGTTGATGTTAATGATATATATATATTTTTTGCATTAAGTTAATGAAAATTATACAGTTATATCCTTCTCTATTGCTTTGTTGTCTTCTTTCTATTTCCTTCCTTCAATTGCCTTATTAATTACCCTATGTTTGTGCTTTAATAAAGTGAACCTGGTTTTGATATGTTTATCTTCATTATACTATAGGTATCATAACTACAACCCCCCCCCCTCACTTCTTTAACTACAACTGAACAGCCTGTCTTTAACTTGTTGGGATATAGTGAAAATTTTTTCAAACATGCATCCAGGCATACTGGAGTTTTTGACTTGTCTTGCACTAACAGAGTCTCTTTAGAAGTTCCTGTTACAGTGTATTGCAGTTGGATGAGCTCTAGCTCTTATAATATGTTCTATATTTACTAACAATATGACATAATTTTCTGTAAATTTTTTTGGGTAAGTTACACTCATACTCAGTGGGTCTTGAACACATGACCTCAACCTCCATCCCATTATAATGGGAGAATGAAGTGCCAATTGAACTATATTTCATTGTCATTTTCTGTTTGTCTGTTGACAGTGCATTTAATAGTAGTATTCTGTGCAAGTGTACAATTCTAATGTTGTTGGATGATAATTTTTTAGGTGACTGTTCTTCTTAAGGAATGTCGAGATATACAACTTCGTTGTGGATCTACAGGGCTTGATGGTCTTGATGATGGTACAACTGCTGTTGGTGGGACAAATTTGGAGTCTGATACTGAAAAAGTCATTTCAGAACGCCTTGTGAGTTTGTTGCTTGTTCTTTCTTCAGCATGACTTCTTACACTTGTGTGCTTTTCCTTGGTGTAGAAGTAATTGACATATGTTTACTGTGCTTTTGAATAAAAACGTAAACAGTTGACATTTAAGGACATAAATGGATTAGTTGAGCAGAATGTCCAACTAAGGAGTCTCGTTCGCAGTCTTTCTGATCAGGCTCAACATAGAGAGATGGAGTTCAAGGTTGGTTGGAAAAACTTCTTGTCTGTCTATGTAATGCTTTGCTTGTTTGGCAAAATTGTACTTTTGCACTTGAAAATCTATTTCATACTTTTCTGTGTGCTAATTGCAGGAAACATTTGAAATGGAGCTCAAAAAGCATACTGATGAAGCCGCATCTAAGGTTGCTGCTGTGTTACAAAGAGCTGAAGACCAAGGGCGCATGATTGAATCCCTTCACACCTCTGTATGCTTTTATTACAGCCCGACTTTTATTTTGCTGCTTGCCTGCTATTTATTAATGCTACTCTATTGCTGCTTGCCTGCTATTTATTAATGCTACTCTATTGCTGCTACTGCTATTACTCCTACTGTTGTGACAAGATGCTAGTGATACAACTTTTTTAATTTATATCTTACATCCCATTTTCTTCTTAGGTTGCAATGTACAAAAGGTTATATGAAGAGGAGCATAAACTTCAATCATCTCTGCCCCATTCTGCAGAGCTTGGTCCAGGTCTCTGCTTTTGTTCTCCCTCTCTCCCACCCCCTCTTTCTCTCTCTCTCTCTCTCTCTCTCTCTCTCTCTCATGACTGTTAATCATTTTGTCTCTTAAACTTCCAAACAAAGTTTCTAGGCCTACATTTATGCATTACTAATCACAAAGGTGTTCCAATTTTGTTTTGAAGTGAAACCTGGTGGAGGTTATTGATATAAACTGTTTTGTTGTTCTTTCCCCTTTAAGTTTTTATTTGGCATCTTATTTATGGGTTTTGGAAGCCATTTCTATGGTGCATTAATCCTGGTTATTAAAAGAACAAAAGAAAAAGAAGAGGAATAGTTACTCATGGTTGAATGTGGGTGTTAGCTTGGTGCTAGCTATTACCAAACAGGGGGATTTCTTGGAGTGCAAACAGCCTGGGGTTCTTTCCTTCTTCAGGTGTCTAGGGGAATGGGCACGACTCGTTTGAGTTTGATTATTCTATAATTACATGTTGAGATATGCCAGATCTTGGAGATAAAAAATTTTCATCTAAGAGGCTTTTTGTGCTAGTAGTTTCATTAATGGAATTTGGATTGTACTAAGTGTGCCTTTGGTTCCAAATTAAAAAGCCAGTTTATTTTATTATTTAGCTTATTTTTGCTACTATTCATGAGCCCCATTGCGCTTTTTGATACTATTCATTGGTCTTACTGTACTATTTCAGCTAACTTTTACATTTATCTACAGTACTTTTAACAAAAAGTTTTTAATTTCAGCAAAATAAGCAAATCCCAAACAGACCTTAAATAGATTCTTGTGTTTGGTAATGAGGTGGTGGATTTTTTTAGCTAAAGGGGTTTACTAATACATTGTGTGGCGTCTTCTACCTTCCATGAAAGAGGATTTTTCCCCCTGGATAATTGGCTCGTTCCTCCCATTTTGTTTTGTTATTTGTCGCAATGTTTAGTGCTACCGAAATATGGGAAAATACAGAAACTTTGCTGGTAAAAATATTATACTGAAACAAATTGACCATTAATTGATCTTTTCTGTTGATTCTTTTACCAAAATATCGCTTCCAACATGATAACAACTCTATCGTAGAGTAAGACATTATCCAAAGAAACAGCAAAAAATCTTAAAACCAAAGACCACATGGAAGAAATTGAAAAATAAGTTTAAGTTCATCTCGAGTTATCTCAAAAATAAAACCTTCAGCCTGGGCAGGGAGATTTTGTAAGCATTTAAATTTGTCATTTGTCAGTTAAGTGTGAGATCCATAAAAGTAGGAACCTTTCTGGAAGAGTTGCAAATATTGATGGCAAGAAATTGTCTTGTTTGGCTATTGTGTAATTGTCAGATCAAGTGGGAATATAGAAAATGACTCCATGGTTAGTATTTCCAGTAATTTTTCACACGCTAGTTCCAATGCCAGTTGAGATTGGATGGGTCTGCTGCCATATCTTTCTTTAGTTCCACTCAAAAAGTATCACTGTTGCATTCAAACTTTGTAAAAGCTCTAGCACGACTGTTATGCTAAATCTATCAACTTCTATAGAAGAACTTACGAAAAGAAAGGAATTGTCTGTAAGTACAGTACCATGAAAGAATCGTTAATGATTTTTGTTGATAATATCATATGTTATCTTTGATTTCTCTCTTTCTGTTTTTTGTCCTTTGTTTTTGGTTTTTGGATATCTTGTTATTCCTTTAATGACGGTGTAGCAATCTGAGCCTCTGATTGTAAATTCTGTCATCTAGTTGGAAGCTGCAATGCAACTAGCATATAGGAAGGTCATCTATGATTGTATCATTATTAGTTGGCCTGACTTCTGCTGTGATTAAGTTCGTAGTGCTGTGCATCCTTTATGTATTGTTATTATTTTTCTGTATTGGGTATATAATTCAATCTATTATATATATTTTTTAATGTGTGTGCTTACATAATTAAATTGGTTGTTGCAGACAATAGGAGGACCGATTTAAAGCTTCTTCTCGAAAGATCTCAGGTATGGTTACCAAGGATGTTATCTGAGAAATGGACCTATGAGATATGATTATTACTCCATACTTTCTAACATTATCATCAAAATATACAAATTATATAGGAAGCTTCTAAAAAGGCCCATGAGCAGGCTGTGGAACGGGTGAAATGTCTTGAAGAGGAATTGTCAAAATCTAGGTACAGTTGCTATCTTCTGACTTCGGCATATACTTTTGTATCACAAACTTTGATTTGTTTGTGTGAAACTTCATATTTATTTTGCTTTGTGGAGAAAAAGGAGTGTAACTTAATTCTTTCTAAAAGGCATTTTCTTAGCATCAGCCTTTTCTTTTATCATTAGTTTCAGCTTGTATTTCATATTAGAAGTCTTAAATTAAATTTTTTATAAATACTAGTTGTAGGTGCACTGTGCATGCAAAAATAGAATAAATAATTTTTGAAAAAAAAAAAAAAAGAAGCCTTAATGGGTTTTTATTAATTGCAAGAAAAGTCAGATAGATATTGGCAATTTCTAGGAAGAAAGAGAGAGGAGTGTTGAAAGAGATCAATTGGTTATAAAAAATTTTATTTGCTTTTATCGCGGTCACCAAATTCTTATGATGATATGAAATGTTGTAAATGTTTTATTTTGGGAAGTAGTTGTGATTACAGTACCTTTTGGAGTTTCTTTTGACAAATTATAAAAAAAAAGAACTACACAAGCTTTCTCTTGTTGGTAGTAGAGATTTATTTATTTATTTAATTTTAAAAATTTAACAGACAATATTGCTTTGGCATTGTTTGTATTAGGGTTAATTGCACTTTAACCACCTATGGTTTGGTCTATTTTAAAGTTGAGTATTCGTGGTTTAAAAAGTGTCACTTTACTCACCTGAGGTTAGCTACGTTAGACATCCATTACCCACCTCATTACTTCCATTGTTAAAATTTAAAAAAAAAAAAAAAAAAAGAATTTAAAAAAATAAGAGAAATTAAGATTAAAAAGTTAGGTTTTTGTAAAAAAACAAAGTACAAACACGTTTTCATCAATCTCCTAATCCCATTTGATACTTGTGATCTGCTATAGATTCTGGATCCTTTATATCCCTATGTACCCATCCAGTTGTTTTTGTTGTCTATTTCATATTCAAAACACTTTAATTAATACCAAACCTTTCAAACAAGGAGACAACAGTAAGTGCGGAAGCAAGTTGAGCCCTTCTATTTTTTTTAATGAGCTCTACATAGATTGGCTTTGATGAACCTATAGAAGCTTTACATTACTGTTATGTTTCTTTTTGCAATCATCAATTCTTCAATAGAACTTGAAGAAATTTGTAAAAGCATAAAAAGAGAACTTTTAGATCTGCCTATTTAGATCTAGATTGGAGACAGAAACTAGATGTCAGCCATTATCGAGGTGGAAGACACTTAGAGATTAATAATCTAAATAATTACATAGGTACTGTCAAGGACTTTTTTTTTGATAAACAGATTCCATCCAAGATTCCGTACTAGATTTCTATAGAGATTTCATTGAAGACCAAAGTTATTTTATAAGTGGATCTGACCATCCACATGTAAAAGATTTGCTTGTCATGCTAAGCATAAAAGGAAATTCAGAAACACAGTAATGGTCGGCTACTGCTAACCATTTTTTCGCTTTAGGGGAAAAAAAAAAAAAAATATATATATATATATATATATATATATATATATATATATATATTCCTGATTTCCTTTTTGAGTTTAATTACGAATTCCTCGCTATATTTATTCTTCCCTCATCAATCTCCCAAATTAAGAATAAACACGTTTTCATCAAAAAGTTGGGGTTCTTGATTTTTTTCAAAACCCCAACTTTTGATCTTGAATTTATTTATCTATTTAATGGCGATAGTGAAGGTGGGTAACGGATGTCTAATGGAGCTGAACTTAAGTGAGTAAAGTGACACTTTTTAAACCATGGATAGACAACTTTAAAACGGGCCAAACCACAGATGGGAAAGTGCAATTAATCCTTTGTAGCACTATAAGGTCCTTTTCCGCTTAGTTTCGCTAATTGAATATATTTTGAATTTCAGCTTTTTTATTTTTTGTGCTCTTTTTTCCTCTTTGGCATGGTTCAAAGGTAATTTAATATGTACTCTACAACTAATTCTAAATCAGATAGCAAAATTTAACATTTTGTGCTTTGTTATTTTTGTTTTATTGTCTATTTCCAAAAAAGAATTTTGCTCTTGATGTAGTACCTTCTCTTTCTGCTCTTGATTACATTAATATTCTTATTGGTTATCTTGATTGAATTGCTGTTTTCTTGCTTAATGGTGGTGTTTTTGAATTTTGAGTTTGGTCACAAGCATTATCAAATGGTCTTCTTTTCCCTTTGAAATACAATTTCTCAAAAAAAAGAAAAAGAAAAAAAAAGAATCTAATAAGATAATATGAGTTGATCATTATAGTTTTAGTCTGTCTTTGCCCCCAATCCCTATACTCATGTTTCATGACTTAAGGGAAGAAAGGATGTAAAGTTTTGGATCTCCAAAATCACTGTATACTGTCAGTATAACATGTTTCATACTGGGCAAAATAGGAATAGAGGTGCTCAGGGGTAGTCCAGGCTTGGTTGGGATTCAAACCAGCACTCTATCTGATCCCTTAGGGTGGGGAACTTTGCCAACTGTTGCCAATTGATGGATCAAGTGAAACAGTCTGCACCCCACTTTTGTACGGACAGTTGGCCCTTGGATGAATCATTGGGTATGGATCTTTTGTGTGTTGCAGCACTGGAAACTCTCTCATGTCGGCCCAGCCTAACATATGGAGAAGAGAGAACTCCCAAGTGCCAACACTGCCTCTATGTAATTAGTAAACCAGTCAAACAGGAAATTCCAGACTAATTTTTTATTAGACTTGCCAATCCTATTAACTTCAAACTATTATATTTAAGGCTAAAATGCAAATTGGAGTCTCTAATTTGGCTGAAATTCATTTCAGTCCTTGAACTTTACTTTCGTTCAATTGAGTCCTTTAATTTCAATTTTATTCAATTCAAGCCTTTTGTCCAATTTTGTTAAAAAATTGCAAAGAGGGTGAGCGAAATAAAACACAAAAGAATGAAAAACAGCAAATCTGTAGATGACTGAGCGAAAAACAGCAATTCAAGCCTTTTTTTTTTTGGTGATTGATGATTGATGTTTAATTTTTTATTGGGTAAATTTAGTTGATCATCCTCTTCATAATCATGAGCACAATCATCTCTTAATTATATTAGATTGTAGCTTTCCGTCTGTTTTTTACCTGCTGTCTACCTTGTATAAGTTGTTGCTCATTCAAGATGTTTGGTATTTGATTCTTAGGAGTGAGATTATATCATTACGATTGGACCGTGACAAGTTGGCCCTGGAATCTAATTTTGCTAGAGAGAGACTTGAAAGCTTTATGAAGGAATTTGAGCATCAGGTGATCATATTTTTTGAAAAAATTTCCCTTCTCTATGTGTATGTGTGTGTGGGTTTCTCCAACCTCCCTCCCCATGATTTTGTCCCATTTATTATATTTCATACATGGCGTTGCATATCATGCCTGATTTGTGGTGTTACATGTGATGTATAATATACCAGAGAAATGAATCGAATGGCATTTTAGCTAGAAATGTGGAGTTTTCGCAATTAGTTGTTGACTACCAACGAAAGCTGCGTGAAAGTTCTGAATCTTTGCATGCTGCTGAGGAACGTTCTCGGAAGCTGACTATGGAGGTAAAAATTTCTTCAACTTCTCTTTTGATATCTCCTTTGATAATACTCATATCATATCTTGAAATTCAATAGGTATCCATTTTAAAGCAAGAAAAGGAAATGTTATCAAATGCTGAGAAGAGAGCTTGCACTGAAGTTTGTAGTTTGTCAGAGAGGGTGCATCGTCTGCAGGTTAAGGTTATGGCAATTTGACTTTTTATACTTTAGTGTAGTGCTTGTTCTTATATAACTGTATGCAGGCTAGCTTGGACACTATTCAAAGTGCTGAGGAAGTTCGTGAGGTAGCACATCTTGTTTATCTTTTGCGTATTCTTTTTTCCCCTTCCATAAATGGCGGAACATGGACTTGGCATTTGGTTATATGGTTTTATTTCTTCTTGTGTCCTGCAGGAGGCAAGAGTTGCTGAGAGGAGAAAACAAGAGGAGTATGTTAAGCACGTTGAGGTTTGTTTCCATTACTATGGAGTTACATTGTCAATTGTTCTATGTTGACTAGCTAGAGTTTCTCATTCAGTTGCTCTTTTTGTTTAAGCGCTGTCCTCTGGATTTTCTTTTAGTGATGTTTCATGGTTGTTGCTTAAAATTATTATTCTCTTGATGATGATGGCAAATGTTAATTCTGTTGCATTCCCATGCCTTAATTTCATGTGAATTTATTTTGATTTAAAGTTCGTGATGATAAAGAATAAGACTTAACTATATACCATTATCTGAAATGGCATTTTTAGAGGGAATGGGCTGAGGCTAAGAGAGAGCTGCAAGAAGAGCGGGATAATGTTCGAAACCTCACAGTAGATCGTGAGCAGACCCTAAAAAATGCAATGAGACAAGTTGAAGAAATGGGAAAAGAGTTGGCTGATGCTTTGCGTGCTGTCGTGGCTGCTGAATCCAGAGCTGCTGTTGCTGAGGTCTTTACTTCCTACTAGTTTTTTGTTTTTGTTTTGAATCCTCACTTATTATAGTAGTGCGTTATTACACCCTAAACTCTATTGTTATTTAAAAATTTGAGCTGGATCATGCTTTCAAGCCCACCGTTTTATTTGTGCTTACTCATTGGTATGATCACTCAGGCAAAACTGTTGGATCTAGAGAGAAAAAGCAAATCTTCAGATGCTATGGTATATCTTCTTATTCTCTTGAGGTTTTCTTAAAGTTGAAGAACTACCTTATCATCGGAATTTTGCATCTTGAAGCATTCTTTTCCCTGTGCTCGTAGGTTTTTTTTTTTTTTTTTTTTTTTTTTTGGGGGGGGTCTTCAACATTGCTATCTGTGTGAAGATATTATGTGATATTCTTATTAAAGAAAAAGTGTTGAAAAGCTGTGGATAATAGATCTATATGCATTTGAAATGGCAATGTTGTGGTTCTTAAAGAGATTTAGGGGTGTTTCATTCCATAGATTTTCATTACCATTTGTCTCCTTTTGAGATGAATTGTTCATGTGCAGAATCAGCTTTTGGTGTTGTTTTAATGGGTTGAAGTAGAGGAAAAAGAAGGGGGGGGTGGGGGGGGGGGGGGGTTTACTATTGTAACATTCTAATTGATGTAATTGGTGTCTGAACCAATACATTACTGGCAATTTTTATGGCCAATGGACGTAATCTAAATCCGGTCCTTGATGGATAGTGTCAGGACATTTGTAACATGGTTCAGTTCATTCATGCAGACTCAAGTGAGGGCTGGCAGGTTAAAAATTGACTTAGTTGAAGTATCCTATAAGGGATAGGCGTTGCCATGGAAAAATATAATTCAGTAACTATGTTTTGTTATTTAATTTTGTTCTGTCTTTTGTGTGGATGCAGGATGTTCAGGTGGATGGTGGAAATGAACCCTCGTCTTTCTCGAGCAATGAGGTCAGTTTTTTTTGTTATCTATCTAATTGATCTTTGAATAGTACTTTTAGGATGTGCAGCTAGTGTTTGTCTGACCTGTTAACTTTGACTTATATGTTTTCTGTGCCTTTTTTATTGGGGGGTTATTTTGTCTTATAATTTAGAGAATTGAACCCTATCATCCGTTCTCCAGTATATCTCATTGGAGGCACCTGTTTCTCATTTTTTTCTTTTATGTTTTCTACATTGCTTAGCTACTACTGCTCCCTGTTTGGTTTTTGGTTTTCTATGTGTTTTGATAGTTCTCTGGTCTTCCTAGCAATGGCAATGTTTGTAAAGATGCATAAAAGTCATGAAAATTGTTAATGGAGGTGTTGGAGCCCTCAGCAAATAGAATAGAATAATGAATAAGTGAGGATTCAAAACAAAAACAAAAAACTAACTACTATAATAAGTGAGGATTTTTGTTTTATGCATCTTATTATAGTAGGTCTTTACTTCCTACAAGAGTTGAAGGGGGAATGTGCTTATAAAGACACAAAGTTGTGGAAGTGTTGAAAGTCTTCCGTTTATGAAAAATAACGGAGGGGCATTTTTGGCAATGTTTAGATGACATCTGATGCCAGTTATTTACTATTTCTGTTAAGACCGTTGTGGAGACAACAATGGGCTACATGCTATGGGTAAATCTCCAGATTCCTGTGGCCACTTTCTCTAAATTCTGAGGACTTGTGGATAGAGTCTGTGCATTATTTAGGTGCTACATAGTGTAGGAGCCTGGACCTTTTGCTGGATAGTTGTAACTTTAATGCCCTTAAAGCTTTTTTCTTTGTCATTTCCTTAGTACACTGCCTGTGTGCTTTGGTTCCTTGAATAGTTTATCTTTTTTGCAATTAAGCTGATTTACTTATTAAATAAATGATACTAATGCATGTATCCTTATTTAGTATATTTGTTTCTTTTTAAGAAGCCAACATAGCAATGCCATATTCAATATTAGACTGTATGCAACATGTACCAACTCTAGTTAGACATGAATTTAATTGCTAGATAGATGTACTTGGGAAAAAAGGAGGGAGGAGAGTTGTGGTAGTTTGATGGCTAATGTAAATTGTAGTCACTTTATTATGTTTTAGTTGCTGATATAGTTTTATTGGATGAAACTAGACATGGAGTTTGTGTCAAGATTGAAATTTGGAGAGATGCTTTAAAGTCTATAAGGCTTTTGGCAAATTAGGACAAAAACATAGTACATTGAATGTAAGTTTAGTAAAAGTAAAACAAACATGAAGAGGCTGTCAAAATTGAAATTTGGAGGGATACTTGTCTAAAAGGCTTTTGAAAAGGTAGGACTAAAATAGAGTACATGGAATGTAAGTTTAGTAAAAGTAGAAAGAAACATGAAGGGGTTGTAAGAGTAAGACTTGAAGGCCAAGGATGCCAAAAAGTGGGAGCTCTTGATATTTTGGGTCAATAATTCATAAGGATGGAGAGATTGAAGAACATATGAATCATAGGATAAGATTAGAGTGGATGTGGTATTAAATGTTAGGCTGTTAAGGAGCCATGTTCATTGGAGTGTAGCTGAAATGAGAATGTTAAGATGGTTAAGTTGGAGGAAAAAATTAGGAAGTGTCACTTGAGATGGTTTGGTCATATAGGGGAGAGTGATTAATGCACCAATGAGTAAAAAATGAGTTGATTCAAGTCAAATGAACAAAAAAGGTCGAGGAATACCGAAAGATACATTAGTAGATTCGTCAAAAGAAAAAGGACATGTCAATTAAAGACATAACAGTGTATGACTTCAAATAGAATAGAATGATGAAAAAGAATACTTGTGGTCATTCCTTATTAGTCTTTTGTCATAGATGTACTTCGAAATATTTTGGATTTGTTGAAGCTTTTGGTAATAAATATTTATTCATCAATTCTTTCTAACATTCGTTGAGGTGTTATATCTGGAATGTCCTGCTGTAATTTTTCTAAATTGACATGTAGTTACTGGATTATGGCCATGTTCTTGTCATTCTCGAGATTCCTGCCATGTCAAGACATCTTTATTGTGTTGAACGTATACCTTTTTTTTTTTCTAACATTTTGGTTGAATTTTCTGTAGGTGGTTGTAGAATTGCGTATGGCAAAGGAAGAGATTGAAAAGTTGAAAGTGGAAGCACAGGCTAACAAGGATCACATGCAACAGGTTCTTATTTTATTCCTTGAAGTTCTTAATTTTTTGAATGCCTAGTGAACTAATAGGTAAGTACATTTTGCAGTATAAGAGCATTGCTCAGGTGAATGAAGATGCGTTAAGACAGATGGAATGTGCCCACGAAACCTTCAAGATTGAGGTATTGTGCTGTTATGTGAGAGTTGAAAAATACCAAGGGTTAAAATTTTGTATTAACGTGTCTACAATTTGTTCTGCCCTTTCCAAATTTTGTACAGGCTGACAAACTAAAGAAATCACTAGAAGCTGAACTTCTTTCCCTTAGAGAGAGGGTTTCTGAACTTGAATATGAGTCTGGTTTGAAGTCAGAAGAAGTAGCTTCTGTGGCTGCAGGGAATGAGGAGACTCTTGCTTCTTCTTTGGCTGAAATTAATATATTAAAGGAAGAAATATCAGTTAAAACGTGAGTCTTTTTGCTTTGTATAATCTTGATTGACTATCACATTTGGTGTCTCATGCTTTGTCTTTGCATGTAGTTCCCAAGTTTTACAAATGGAAATTCAGATTTCTGCTGTGAAAGAGGACTTGGAGAAAGAACATCAGCGATGGCGTGCTGCTCAAGCCAATTATGAAAGACAGGTTACTTTTTGCGTGTTCAACTGTGGCATACATATAGGGTCTGCTGCAAGTAAAACTTGGTGGTACTCTTTGTTAGCTACACTGCTTGACTCAATTTTTATTGGATCAATAGCTCGGGAATTTTACTGTCAGATGACAAGTTTTCTTTGTCTTAATACAAACTCCAAATTTCTCGTTAATTCAATGTTAATTGCTATCCGATTCATAAATTTATGTTTTATATATAATTTAGAGTAGAAAAAGATTGAGATTTAAATATTATATACATGAGATAATTATTGATCTCTGAAGATCTTGATATTTTGGAAGCATGGAGGGGTATAAGGAGACTATGTAATCTAATGGGGGAACTCAAAATGAGGTTCTTTTCATACGAATAAACGAGAAATGTCACTGAGTTACATGGCTTTTGGCCATTTCCCAAGATCAACATTTGGAGGTTTTCATCACCTATCCCATGGCCCTCGCATATTTCTAATAGAGATACTAGTCTGTTCCCATGATTAATTTTTAATTTAGCTATATGTTATCAGAAGATGTATTTTAGTGGCCATTCTATCAAGGACAGTATACTAGCTGTTAGAATAGTCATATTGCATGTGCTCATTATTATTCATAGGATTGACGTCAGTTCTTAGTTGTTGCTAAGGTTTTCTATTTTTTGCAGGTTATCCTCCAGTCTGAGACTATTCAGGAGTTGACAAAAACATCACAAACCTTGGCATCACTCCAACAGGAAGCATCTGAGTTGCGTAAATTGGCAGATGCACACAGAAGTGAAAATGTATATTTCCTTTTCTGTACTGATTTTGTTTTGCATTTTTTTATTTTGGTTTTAAGGGCATCTTTGTTGGGTTTTATTATTATTATTATTTTTTAATTTGTGAAATTGCTTATAAGCTGAAACTAGTTAGTCTTGTGGAAATAGATCTGGAAGTATCTTTGGATCCTAATGTTCGCCTTCCACACTCTTCCCCCCTGGTTTCTTCTGTTTTGGAAGACTAGGAAAAGAGCTTTTGTTGGCCATCGTGCTCCTTGTAATACTGACTATTCTCAATTATGCATTGATGAATTCATCTTTATTTTTACTCCTTATTTTTAGCATTGACAAACCAATGCTACTGTTATTCTTAGGAAATTACAAGGTTTATAACGTGGTGAAGCACAATGAATTGTAATGCTGACCCTAAAAACATTCATGGCTTCACAATTAATGTCAACAGCATGAGCTCATGGCTTGTTCTAAAGTCATTGTGCAACCAGTACAGAAATAATTTGCCTTTGGTATGTATTTTATAACAATAGCAACGAACAAAGCCTTGTGGTCCATTTGGTTGGGGAGATTTTAGGGGGGTAATGGAGAGTATTTTTTGTGGGTGTTTGGTTGGAGAGAACAAAGAAGGGAAAATTGGTGGAGCCTGGGTGTTTTCTCTTTGGGCCCACCAAAATGTTTTCTTCCCAAATCAAGGAGAAAACTGGAGAGAAAACCAGGGGCTGTGTTTTGGACAAAATTGCCCATCCCAACATTCAGATTTTTTGAACTTTTCTGACTTCTTTGCTTTTTTTTTTTTTTTTTTTCTATGTTATCATTCCATTTTTTTTTTCCTTTTGCGCTGATCATTTCTTTGGTTTTTTATTTTATTTTCTTCTGTTCTTATTCTTTCTTTTCTCAACAGTTTTGGGTTTTCTTTTTTTGAGAAAAAAGTTTTGGGTTCTTGAACTTTTTTTTAAAATTTTTGTTAAATGAAGTACCATCTATACATAATTTTTTAATAAAAATAATGTGTTATTTTTTGTTTTATTCTCTCATTTATAGGGACATGATAGTAAATTTATACAAACTCTATTTTTTATTCTCATTTTTTTTTTCTCAATCAAACGAAAGAGTTTTCCATCTCACTTTTCCCATCCCCCCAACTAAACACCATGAGAGAAAACTAAAATCTCATCTATCCTCCCACTTTTTCATGCCTCCCTATTTTCTATCCTCCCACTTTTCCATTCCCCAAACCAAATGGACTCTTAGTACCAAAATTTTGTGGTGTCAGCTCTTTGGTACATATTTTGGGCAACTGAAATTCATGAAGCTGGGTGAGACAGAAATTTGGAGAATTAATGCTGGATTAATGTGCTACATAAGTTTGATAGGTTGCTGTTGCTGAACTTAAAAAAGAAATTTTTGGGATAGAATTGCAGGTGCTACCATAAACAATTTCTTTCTGTAGAAAGGATTAGCAATATGTTTTGCTGCTAAATTTTTTATCTTGGTAATTCAACCAAAATGTTTTGTTATTAGGCAGTATCCATTGTTACTTGTGTCCAACGTTTTGTTTCACTCAAATTATTTAGCTTTGTTGTTTAACTCAAATGTTGATATGAGTATCCCTTTTGTGCTTTAAAGAATGAATTGAAAGCTAAGTGGGAAGTGGAGAAGGCAATGCTTGAGGGATCAAAGAATGATGCTGAGAAAAAGTACAATGAAATAAATGAACAGGTCAGTTCTTTATGATGTAATATGCTGATATGGTCAACTCTCTTCAAGTTAATTACTTAAATATATTTCTTACCTTTTTGGTGTCATATTCAAGTACTTTCAGTATCATTATAAAGCGGAATTAGTGGGTTTGAATTGACTATTATTGTTTTTTCCTTTTAATGTTTAGAGTAAATTTCTATTTGTACCTTTAAATTAGTGTGTTAAAGATGTCTAAGACCTTGAGAGTGGTCTGTAACTATAAATTGTGTTTTTGTGAAACCAATTTGGTTCCGTTGTGGATAACCTGCAGCCAAGTAAATATATATATTAGCTGATTGTCTTTAGAAGCAACATCATCTTTGACTCCCATAGATATGTGTCGGAGGGAAAGGTCATGGGTTCAACCCTGTTTTTTTTTCTTGTGAAATCAATTTGGTTCTATTGTGGATAATCCATAGTCAAAATAATATAAATTTGCTGATGGTCTATAGACCTAATTTCATTTTTGGCTCCCATAAGTGGTGGAGGGTAAGGTCATGGGTTCGATCTTGTAGGGTGTGTGAATATACACACGTGCCCATGCTTGTGTACACGCACACACACACACCCCCCTATTTAGGTATATAATTTCCAATCTTTTTTTTTTTTTTTTTTTTGGTGATTTGCCCTTGTTGAATAAAAAATGTCTTTCTGATCTCCCTCTCTATTGTTTTGTTGTTTGTTTTATTTGTTTCTTGTTGTTCATCATCATGAACAACTTGTACTTGTCTTTTTTTTCACATTAATAATAGTTCTCGTATTACCTATCAAAAAAAAAAAAAAAAAGAATAAAAATATGTTAAAAAAGGCTGTAACTCTATTATGTGGGATGCATAGGAGACATCAACAGAAAAAATAATAACTGATGTCTAATAGAACAATGATCCTGGAACTCCACTAAAGACAGTGAAGAGCAATTAAATACTTTGTCTATCAATGATTTCCCACATTAAATACTTCATCTATCAATGATTTTCCTGTGTCAAATCATGAGCTATCCAGATGCTATTAGGTGATCTCTATGAGCGTGTGTTGATAAACAGTGTAACAAGTCATTTCTGCTTCATGTTGTATCTGGGGAACATAGGCTGTAATATGTAAGGGACAGTACCTAAGTTTTGCCCTCTGTGAACTTTTTGTATGTTTTGTTTTGTTTTGGTTTTGTTTTTGTTTTTTTTTTTCTTGTCATGCATTTTGTTGTTAGTTTTATCTGGGGCTTCATCTATGTTCTTCAGAACAAAATACTACACAGTCGACTTGAGGCTTTGCATATTCAATTGGCCGAGAGGGATCGTCATTCTGCGGGAATGCCTTCAGGAAGCACTGGCACAGATACACTTGGTGATTCTGGCTTACAGAACGTTATCAATTATCTTCGGCGATCAAAAGAAATTGTAAGTCTCCTTTTCCTTTCTACTTTTCTCTGTCTCTCTCTCTCTCACACACACACACTGACACACGCATGAACCTTAGTGTAAAAATTTTAATTTTTGGCTTAAAATTTAACAGGCAGAAACAGAGATTTCTTTGTTAAAACAGGAAAAGCTGCGACTACAATCACAAGTAAGTTTATCTTGGGTCATCTTACAACTTATGTTTATCTTGAAACTTTTATGCATGAGTGTTTTTTTTATTTATTTATTTTTTTTCCCTTTTTTGTGATATCATGCTTTATCATATGTA
This sequence comes from Quercus tomentella, assembly GCA_028535165.1. Classification (NCBI taxonomy): domain Eukaryota; kingdom Viridiplantae; phylum Streptophyta; class Magnoliopsida; order Fagales; family Fagaceae; genus Quercus; species Quercus tomentella. The sequence continues at coordinate 83,082,911 of JAPQVY010000156.1, forward strand.
TTGCTGAGAAGGCAATATTCTTTATCTGTTGAACCTTGTCAATATAAAGTTTCATTTAGTGGATTCTGTTTCAGATTTGGACTACCTCTCTTGAAGAAGGCAGGCTACAATTTTCTTTTCCATAAATTATATCTGCATCTAGATTTAATACAATTGTGTACCTCTTAACTGTGATCATATAATACTCTAGGTGTACCTCCCCACTTCATCTGCCCACCCTAATTCTATTAGAAAAATCCCCTCAAATCTCCCTGTTTTTATGGATAATTTAACTAAGATATTGAAAATGGTAAGTGGTAACTCTCTGTTATCTGATAACCATCTAGATTCTAGCCCCTGCTCTAGTTTCATTGTTTAATACAATATTGACTGTATACATCATGCACCAAGTGAACTCATCTTGAATGGCTTAGTAAGCTCATCCACGACCAAAGTATATAAAGGGACTTAAAATTGATCTTTCTTGTAATCCTATTGTAATTGGAAATTTACTTGACATTTCTTTTTTGGATAGGTAAGTAAGATTATATTTAGGGGTAATTGCAGTTAACCTACCTATGGTTTGGCTGGTTTTAACTAAGCCTACCTATGGTTTAAAAAGTATCACTTAATCCACTTGAGGTGCCCTCCGTTAGACATCCATAACCCACCTCACCATTTTCACGGTTAAAAAAAAAAAAAAAAAAAAAATCAAGATCTAAAGTTAGGGTGTTATAAAAATTAATATTCTAATTCCAACCTCGAAGCTCTCAACTAAACCAAAGTTGCCTTTCTCTTCTCTCCTCACTCCCAGATCTCGAACTGCCATGACCAACCACAGGCTTGGTTGCTCCACCATTTATCATTGCCAGTAATCTTTGTTGGTGGTGCCGTTGGAACTGATCTCATCTTTCAATCTTTTTCATCACAAGAAACCCACAATTTTGAAGTTCTCTCTGACCGATCTGCCATGGCTGTTCTCCAAGTGGCTGTGTGTTCTTTTATTTCGTCTCGATCTCTTCACAGTGATGATTTGGAAGTCTTGGGGTTCTGTGTTGGTTGGTTTTTGGAAAGGGTGGTGGTAGTTATTTCTTTGTATTTGGATTTGGATTTGGATTTTTGGGGTGTAATTGATGGGATGTGTTTGTTTATTTGGGTTTGTGGGTCGTAGTGCTTTGCTAGTGGTGTGGATGGAGGTTAGTGGTGGAGATTGGGGGTTTGTGGGTCAAGCTCTTTACAAAGGTGCTCTTGCTGGTATTAAGAAAGCATCTTGGTAGACAAACAACACTTAAAAATGTATGGTGGAGTTGTTTTAGTTTTCGGTTATGCTCTGTTAGATTGAAAGCCTCAAAGAATCTATTTGGTGTTTTTTGTTCCTAATTTTTTTTTTTCTCTCCTAAACAATCACAATTGAGAACACCCAAATCCACACCACTGCCGTGACTATCCACCCAACTTGAATCAAACTAATAACACCCATGTTATAGTTTCTCTTGATTCATATGTAGCCGACGCCAAATTTGTTATAGAGCCTTGTGTTTTTGATAGAGTTGTGCGTAAATTTCTGCCCTTTGTTCAAACATTTGTAAATTTTTTTCAGTCTTAGTAGCATCATTTGCAGAAGTTTCTTTATCTTTGCCCTTTGTTCATACATTTGAATTCAAAAATGGAAACCCAGAAGCTCGAAACGTTAAAATTAACTTGTGCTAGGGGATTATTCATAGTAATGGATGGATTTGTGAAGTTTTGATCTTGAGATTTTTAGTATCAATGATTTTTTTTGGAGTTCGGGATTCAGAGGGGAGGGAGGAGAGAGACAAGGCGAGAAAAACAAACTTCTCATCCAGCAAACAAACTTCCAATCCTATGGTAATAGGAAATTTACTTGACGTTCTTCCAATAGTATTTACATTAGTTAGCCAAAGTATATAGATAGGGACTTAAAGCCAATCCTTGATGTAACCCTATTGTAATTGGAAATTTACACGGCATTCTTCCAGCAGTTTTGACGTTAGTGATGGTTCCTTTCGCATCTCTCATACCTCTCTTTGATGATTTTAATATATTTAACCGGAACCCCCTTGTTTCTAAGAACAACCAGAATATCTTCCTGGAAACCTATCATTTTTTTTTTCTGTCGAGGAAAAACATGTGAATGTCTTTTCTCTTTATTTTTTTACTAGCCTTACTAAGAAAATATTTTCTTATTAGATTGTCCTGGCATAGACCCAATTTGTTTATATTTTAAGAAAGGCATACACCTAAATTTATAATTGTTACATTTCTTAGCATGTGCTCAATCTCTTTCTTCCAAAGTGTCATTGTAAGTCGTTTTTTTTTTTTTTTTTGCTGGGTTTATAATTGGTATGATTTGATATATCCCCTTATCATTTTAAATGGATACCAAAATACTTTCTCAACTCATCAGGCATCTTATTAGTTGTTGTATTCTTATTACGTTTATTACGTTTATTACATACCTTCATGCCTATTTGTGCGTGGTATGTAGCTATGTATGCATTAATGTTTGTGCTTTCACATATATGTTTGAGTCTTCTTGAGCTTGCAGTCTGGTTTTATGATAAGTTTTTAATGCTTTTTTTTCCCCCCATCATCATTATTACTTATCTGGCAAAACTCGAACTTATATATGATATTGAGATAATTCTGGTCTGTTTCAAGTTTGGCTCTCATTGGATGAATTGATTTACTCAAATCTCTTTTGCTGGCTGTGTAGCTTGAGAGTGCTCTTAAAGCAGCAGAGACTTCCCAAGCCTCACTTCAAGCTAATCGTGCAAATTCAAGAGCATTGTTGTTCACTGAGGAAGAAATCAAATCTTTGCAGCTTCAGGTTAAGTTACATTCATTCTGGAACTTCCATCTGTAGAATAGTAGGGGAATTGTCTATCTGCTTTCCGTTATTCATATAATTTCTTCTTTTTTATAACATGGCAATGTTATTTTTGTTGGGAACTCAAATTGGTATGCCATTTTTTCCCAAACTCTGCTTAGCATGCTGTTGTAGTGCTTAAGATATTCCCCTGTAAAATTTGATTTTTAGTGGAGTACTAGAAAGCCATCATCATAAAATTTGTGCATTCAAGGTCTTGGTGGTGTTGCCTTGAATGCCTGCCGAGCTTGAATGCTGTACCTACCAGCATAAGCAGAAACAGCAAGTTCTCCTAACAGTATGCTGTATACTTTGAATTGCAGGTCAGAGAAATGAATTTACTTCGTGAAAGCAACATGCAGCTCAGAGAAGAAAACAAGCACAATTTTGACGAATGCCAGGTGTGGCGCTTGAATTAACTCCTGTGTTTGAGTGTCCTCTTAAGGTTCTGTCATATGCTCATTGATGGTTTTAACTAACTAAAAGCCAATTATTTTGTTTTGATCTTAGAAATTGCGTGAAATCACTCAAAAAGCAAGGACTGAGACTGAGAATCTAGAGTGTCTACTGAGAGAGAGAGAAATTGAGGTGGAAGCTTGTAAGAAAGAAATTGAAATGCAAAAGGTTGAGAGAGATAACCTGGAAACAAGGTTTGGTGAGGTAATACATATATGTTAATAGGAACTGCATTTTATGTTTTGACGCACATGTTATATCAGTATTCTAACACTTGCTCTTTTCTGAAGTTACTTGAAAGGTGTAAAAATATAGATGTGGACGATTATAACTGTATGAAGGATGATGTTCAACAGATGCAGGTAGGTTAAATTTTTTATCGTAATAGCACTTGAAAAAGGTTTGGGTATATTACTGGATTATTAGAGCTGGTTACATACAATGTGCTTAGTTGTTCGCTATTGACATCACATCTAGCTTCCTATCCTTGGTTCTCTGTTTTTTAATTGTCAATTAACTGATTTGTCTCCAACATTTCTGTTTCATGTTATTTTAGCATACGATATTTAGAAGACATAAAATTTCATCTATAGTTTTACTTTGATTACTGGCCATCCCTTGAAATCAGCAAGAGCCACAAGCTGGTTTCAGGCATGCCACTGGAAATAATCTTGATAGAATTAGCTTTAGATTGAGCTTTCAATCTGGCAATTATGTTTAATGATTACTACTTTTGATTATGGACCTAATTTGTAGTAGAGCTCAGACTAGAAAAGTGATGCTGTCCAAAACCAGTTAAACTTGCCAGGTAAAGTTTAGGATATTTCATGGTATTAGTTTATGTATTTCAGAGAAATGTTGTAAGGGTTTATAGAAGGGATAGCGTCATAATAGGCTTGGGCATGCTAATGTTAAGTTTACTGGAGTTGGAAATTTGTTGGGTAGGATTAAAACCATTAGGATTCCTATTAACTAGTGTGGGAAATCTGTTAGGAAAATAGGGTCTAGGCAACAATATAAGGGGAATAAAATAAAACAATTATATTGTCTGCAGTGCACACAGCTGAAGGAAAGAAACTATACAACCTATCGATTGATAGGGGCATCAGACTTGGCTGGAGTTTGCTTGTTCCTTTGACTTATCTAGAGTCAACTCTGTGGTCATCTTTTAAGTCTTGGGTTGTTTAGAATTCTATCACAGAAAGGCATCAGATGTGGTTCGAGTCAATTGTCAAGCTTTATTAAGTTTGCTGAGCATTCAATCTTGGCATGATATGCAGCATGGAGATTCTACATTGCCAGAGCAATTTGAGTTTGCTGAAAGGCAGTAGATGTGGTTCAAATCAATTTTCAAGCTTTATTAAGTTTGTTGAGAATTTGATTTTGACTTGATGTGTGGTATGGAGATTCTATTGCTTTGGTTGTGTAGGTCAGAAGAGTGGGTAGAGCGTTGTAGTCTGGTACAACCCTACTTGTATAGGATTCTAATTTGTACTTAAGCTTTCCCTATGGGAACTACAATCTTGTAAACTTGGTTTTAGTTTATTCTATGAAGCTTTCAGTGAAAATTAGTGTTCTGGATTCCCTTGGAAATATATGTTGGAGGGTAAGAATGGTGCCAATGAATGTATTCTTTGGTTTGACAGCTGCATGGGGTATAATTTGACATCGAAAACGTTTTGAAAATAAGAGTATACTTTTAGGGGATTGGTGTTGTATTTGCAAGGAAAGTAGGAAAGTTCATATTTTACTTCACTATTTGGTGGCAAGACTACTTTGGTCACCAGTTTATTCTCTGTTATAGATTAGTTGGGTGATGCCAAAGGAGGTGGTTGATTTGTTCGCTTGCTGGTGATGCAATTATGGTCATTGTAAGAGTAGTGAAATTTGGAAGTCCATTCTATTGTCTTATGTGCATGATTTGGAGAAAAAGAATAGTTATATTTTTGAAAGAGTTGAGTTTCCATTGATGTTGTTTAATCTCAAGGGAACTTAGTATGATTGCAAGTGCATGTTAGGCATTTTTCATTCTTCTTTTGCAGAAATTGTTGTTCTGACATGACTAACTATGGAACATGATGTGAGCAACAGTGCATGTCATTCTAATTTATAAAGTGAGTTAATTAAGGAGCATAGAGCTAAAATTTTAATTGTATAAAACATTCTGAAGGAATTGCATAGATTTTTTAATGTATAAATGTGAATCAAGAGGCTTTTTTTTTTTTTTTCATCATCCCCAGGGATCTAGTAAACTATGATATTGGGTATTATGTCAGAAGGACTTATAAAATTACTGATATGATAAAAATGTTTCATGATTTGACTTATTGCAGTATTTTCTAAAAAAAAAAAATGTTGAGTTCTTCTTTATTCCATTTTTTATTTGTTTTAGTCTTATAATTTGCTTGGTTTCTCCCATTGATTGTCTTGAATATTATGGGCCATAAATAACATCATGCCTACTTTATTCTGTTCAATCCAAAATTTCAATTCAGTATGTATTTGATATTCAAAAATGCTATTGGGTTTAAGCATGATACATGTATAGGGTCTTGAAGGAAACTACATATCAAAATAAAGTGCAGAAAGTACTTAAATATTAAGTTTGTTTTTGGATTTCCAGTTTATTTATTAACTTTGTGATCCATGCTTATTTTATCAGCTGTGGTTTTTGATTGACTACTCCAATTTGTAAGAATCAGTTGCTTTTTGGATTTTCTTTTATCAATTCTCTCACAATCCTTGCCCTTACAGCATGTTATTCTTACTATCTTTTTTGGCCTTTTGCTTTGATTCCACCAGGAGAAACTAAAAGATAAGGATGCTCAGATAGTTGAGATCAGAAAGCTTCTTTCTGAAAGGCAGGATATAATATCAAAATTGGAGCAAGATCTCTCTAAATGCAAATTGGATCTGAATGAGAGAGAGAAGAGGATAAATGATATTTTGCTAGTTGAGGTACACTTCTCATTAGTCATTAGTCATTAGTCTTGTTGTTAGTTGAAAGTTGCAGACATGAGACCTCCTTTGTCCTCCATTTAGCTCCTTATTGTTGTTGAAATGTGCAGGCTAATTCAAAGCAAGATGTGGAGAGGCAAAGGAAGATTGTGATTCAATTTAAGGTTCTAAAATTTTCATATTGTCCTTGAGATGGTCAAATTTGTCACCTAATATTAGGAATTATAGATTTCTTTATTAATCTAACAAATTTGATTGAGGCTCTGCGGCATACCTATATTACACGTTGCTTGTAAATTGTGTGGTTCTGTTAGTTCATTACCATTCTTATCTATTTCATCCTGCAGAGGAAGTATGAGATTGCGCTAAAGGAAAAGGAAGAACTGAGCAAAGAGAACCAAACTCTTTCTAAGCAGTTGGAGGAGTCCAAACATGGTAGCCAACTAGTTCTCTCTTTTTAAATATGAATTTGTAGCACTATTTGACCATCAAGTTTTTTAATTTGTTCCCTAATGCATTATAGGGAAAAGGTCAATTGTTGATACAACTGGTGAACAGGCTATGAAGGAGGAGAAAGACACCAAGATACAGGTTCATCCAACAATCAAATTTTCCCCCCTCCTGTTTGATTGCTGTTTTTATCATATGTTAATTTTTTGTATCTACAATGTTTGCCCAGACTCTAGAGAAACATTTGGAAAGGCTGAGAGAGGAATTAAGGAAGGAGAAGGACAGGCGTTTAAAGATTGAGAAGGCAATAAGGGATTCTTATAATAACGTTGACCAGGTTTTCATTGTGTTTGAAATTCATGAATGTGTTTCCTGCCTTGACATTTAGCCTAAGCATTAAATATGATATAGAGCATTTGATGTATATGTTTTGTGTTGCGAAATCATTATTATGTCGATCATTGGTTTTTCCTTTTTTGAGACTGTAAAATTGGTATTTCTCCATGCTGATCACAATTAATCACAAGTCTTATACACCTGTTGTCAACCTCTTTGATCAACATAGAAAATTAGGTGCATCTGATGAAAATAGTTGAGTTTCGTATATTTTCTTATCTACTAATCTAAACCAAATGCACATTTAAATCAAGCTGAAATTGCTAAACAGAGAAAGAAATTGTTAATATATTTTTTTTAGTAAGATTATTTTTTATTTATTTTTATTACAAAGAGACCACTTCATATTCAAGGAATATGGAGAAGTCTAAAGATTTACAAAAGAAGAATTTCATACATAAGTACAGCAACTATGAATTCCAGTAGGGAGGTTTTACCAGTGGAGTCCCTTGTGTGAGAGAAAGTAATTGAAATTGTTAATATATGTTTTAAAATAATATTGCTAAGTATGTTCCTGGAGGCCCTTATATCCAATATGGTCGTCAATGTGCTTTATTTTTAAGATCAGCAAAAATTGCTTTATTTTTAGGGTCATGGTTGATTGTTTCTCTACAAATTAAATTTCTGATATATTGTGTTGTACTGTATTTGATATCTCCTTTATTTTTCAACATTAGGATAAAACAAAGTTTGTAAATGAACTAGAGATGCATAAGCAGGCGCTGAAGCGGATTTCAGACGAACTTCAAAAGCTTAAGCATGCAAAAGACAATTTGCCAGAGGTACGTATGTTACTTATTTATTAATCTATTACTTGCAATTTCCTTTTTCTCATTCACTGCTGGGGAAGAGGTGGAATGGGTAGGGTTTGCAGAATCTATAGGATATATCATTATGCTATGATACACAAATATTTATGTTAATTGGTCTTTATCTAAATTTTCCCCCACCTGGCTCCAAAACTAGTCCTCTCTCTTTTTTATTTGATGTTTTATACCTTCCATGTTTAATTGCTCTGAAAATTGGAAATAACAGCTTTTTTTTTCCCAAAGTACTCATGATGCAAGTAGGTGAAACATATGTAAAAAGACTTGCATAATGTGTTTTCACCTGAACTTCAAGCTCTGTTTTCATTAATTCTTTTTCAGGGTACCTCAGTAGTTCAACTTCTTTCTGGAACTGTCCTTGATGATCTTGCTGCTGCTTATGTGTCAGCTGTGGAAAATTTTCAAAAGACAGCTCATTTAGTTTTCAGTGAACTTGGAGGCCGTGGTTCTCTTGTTGAACCATCTTCAATTGCGGACACTGCATTAACAGCTACTGCAGGTCTGCTGCTTTCTTTTCACTTCTCTCTCTCTCATCTGAAACTATTTAGGTAGAAGTCTTGATTTTGTATTTCATTAAAGCTTTAACCCCTTTTTTTAGCTGAATATTAAAAAGCTTTATCCCCTTTGCAGGTCCTGCAGTGTCTGTTCAAGCCCCTAGTATTTCAGTCTCAGTGGGACCTGCAACAAGTGGCTTGCCTGCTAAAGCAACTGAAGAGAGTGAGAAGAGATTTACTTTGCCCAAAGCTATTGTTGAAACTCGAAAAACAGGTAGGAAGTTGAACCGGCCACGCCTTGTAAGACCTGAAGAGCCACAGGGTGATATAGAGATGTCTGAGGTGGATGGAGCTCGCAATGTGGGCAAAGCTGCACCTTCTAGTGACATTGAAGCTCAGGGAAATCTTACTTTAATATCTCAACCATTGGTCCGCAAACGTATAGCATCAGCATCTGCTTCTGATTTGCATGATGAGTCAGTCATCCAAGGAGAGACTGGCTCTGATGTAGCAGCACCCTTGCTGAAGAAGTCCAAGGGTTTGGAACCCCCACATGAGAGTTCTGAAGGACAATTTGCTGTTCCTGTGGAAAATCTTGGAACTCTACAAGCCCCTGAAGAAACTCTTAATATTGGTGAGTTGGCACAAGCTTCAAATGAGGAAGCAATGGAAGCTGATAAGGAAGAGATTGAGACGACTGGGGAGAGAGCTGAGGATGGAAGAGAACAACCAGATGGCGTGAGTCAAGATGAATTGCTGAGTGAGAAGAACAATGTTCTAGAAGAGAATTTGGATAGGCCTGGTGGATCAGAGATGGTATCTGATGAAGGGCCAAAGGATCAAGCTGAGCCAGATAACCAGCAGTTAATGACAGAATCCGGAAGTGAGAGAGAGGAGGGAGAGCTTGAGCCTGATGTTACAGAGCTTGAGGGTTGTGGTGATATTTCCAACATTATTGGGAGCCCGGAACCAGGGGAAGGTCAACCTGAGCCTGTTGCAAGCCCTCTGGCTTCACCCGCTAGGGCTGATGATGAATCTCTAGCTGCTGTCACACTGGAGGTTGGTGAGATAAATTCTCTGGAGGTTCTAAACGATGAAAAGAATGATGAAGGTGATGTAAATGAAGAGACTGCTGAGGGTTCTGATAAGTCAAATGATGGAAATGATCAAATTCCAGCGGACACTGATCAGGTCATGGAAGCTCTCTCTGTTCCACTTGAGAGCGCTTCAGCTAGCGCTTCTTCAGAAATTGATGTCTCAAAACAAGGTAGTCCTGTGTCAAAACAAGGCAGTTCAACTGTCACCACAGAAGCAGAAGTGGTAAGACAAGCTTCACCTGTGAGTAGTACTTCGACTACTATAAACCTTTCAGAGCGAGCTAGGCAGAATGCTGCAAAAAGATTAGGTGTGGCTTCTTCTCCAGTGGTTAGAGGAGGACGTGGAAGAGCTGCCCCACGTGCCCGAGGTGCACGTGGGCGCGGTCGTCTTGGACGTGGACAATCATCCGGAGAACAAGGTTAAGATTGGTAATCTTGCCTGTTCAATTTTATTTATATCCTCCCTTTTCATTGTATGTGAATTAACGTGGTATCTAATTATTTATTGTTTATGGTCCAATCCCATTACTTGAGGATTTTGACTCTGCATTCTGTTTATAGAACTTCCAATAGATACATGCGGAGTTCATCGGTGGATGATAGTAATATGTAACATCAATTTTGGTTTCTTAATAGTAGTTATTTTCCTCCTCTATGGATACGATGAAGTCTTTTTTATTTTTTTCACAAGTCTTTCATGCTATTCTGTCAACTCGAGGCAGCAACTATATTTTTTCCAAAAATTTGTTCAAAATAAGCAGAAACTCCCGAGGATGTTACGTGATGTGTTTCCCAAAAGCACTTTATGAGCAAGGTGTCCTTGAGCGCAACTTTTAGCAGTTATACTTAGAGAGCAATAAAATACCTCTTTTTTTTTTTTTTGGTTGAGGAAATACGACGTCTAATTAAGATGATTAAAATTGATTGTAACTTAAGTTACAAGTTTACTTAGGTTGCGTTTGGGAAAAACTGAAAAAAAAGGCTGTTTTTTTTAATTATGTAGCTTATTTTTGCTACTATTCAGTTTATTTTTGTTATTGTACGTAGATCTTATTACACTTTTTGGTGTTATTTATGAGTCCTACTGAATTATTTCAACTACCTTTTAACTTTATTTACAATATTTTCAGCAAATAAATTTTCAGTTTTAAGAAAATAAGCGGTTCTTAAACAGACTCTTAATATCTTTTATTGGATTTAAATTTTGAAAAACTTATTATTAGATTATATTTTCTTTTTTTATATCTTCTATACTTGCAAAATTTTCAAAAGGTATAAGATAACTAGTTATGTCATCAATCAATTGTTTAAATTATAAGCTTTTGTAGTCTAAAATTTTGTATATAAAATCTTATTGATACAAAATTTGATATGTATATTAAGAGAGCTAAGGAATATATAATCTAACAGTTAAATTTTTAAATATGTAGCAAAGTTAATTTTTTTTAAAAGGAAATTGTAACTGTACGTGCCCAAATTTCCACACTGAACTAGACCTAGTGTTTGAGCTCACAATTTATTTATATAGTGGGTAATGGGTTTCCTACAATGGATAGCTCCCAGGTGAGCTTCAAGAAGGAATTACCCCTTAGCCTAACCTCACTTATTTTTTCCTTAAGCTTTCCTAGTTACTAATTTGCTCTCTCCCTCTTTTCTCTCTCCAAAATGTCCAACCCCATTTCGTCTTTCTTCCTCCTATTTATAGCATAAGGATAATGGAGGAGTTATGATTACCCCTTGGTTCCACTCATGTGGGTGGGATCCAAATTGATTATTCCTAACAAGGAATATACTCCATTGAAAATGGAGTTGAGGACGTTGGAATTGGTGCTAGCCTCCAAAAATTGCTCGCCAGCATGATTCCCCAAGGCACTCTCAGGCTGTTGAGATATTGCCACCCATCATAGGGATACCTACCGACCATTCTATATGTGGGTTGTGTTTGCATGTCGAGCTTATGAATAATGGGCCGGTCATGACGTTGGGCTTGTGCTTGGTAATATTCATAGACCTATATTTCCTGGGCTTGAGATAAGTGGGCTTATAGCAGCACACCGTACAGTTACCTTAACCTGCAAAGAGGTTTATTGTCAAATTTTGTCCTCCCCCTAATTATATAGGATTAGGATACATTAAAGCATACATGAAAAAATTAATGACATGTTTCATAAACTAAACCAAAATTGACTTGAAATATTAACATGTATTATTCAGAATAAGTGCTATTAGACATTATATGTGTATTATTCAGAATAACTGCTAATAGATATATTATAATTATTCAACAGGTTAATAAATAATTAGGATAAAATATTTTTCAATAATATTTCCACATCTTCTATGTCTTGTACTATTGACTAGTATGCAATATACCTCATTGTACAATCTTAGCCGAAATCTCAAGACTATCCTATCTTACCCAATATTGGTTTTTCGAATATGTGACTTTTGAATTGTTGGTATTTATATTTCGATTGATGCAACTATTCACTTCTCTCTCTCTCTCTCTCTCAATTTTGTAAAAAAGAATTTTAATTTTGGAAATTGCAACAAAATTTAATCAAGGTATCCAACCAAGGTATTCTAGTTAACTTAATTGTAAAATTTCTTATGGTCGAATAAGAGCTATGTAGTGATCCCCGCTTACATCAAAAATCAATTAAATGTCTTGGTTAGATGATAAAGAGCGCTAATCAGATGCAGACGTTATAAATTGAAATTCTCTCTCTCTCAAAAAAAAAAAAAAAAAAAAAAAAAAAAAAGCTTACTAAATATTAAGAACTTTGATTGAAACTCCACTCCATCATATTATTATGTTATACCAAACTTTGGAATACAATTCAAGTTCTATTCATGTGTTGTCAACAAACTAATGAATAAAGGAAAACTTATTATATTATAACTTCATGTATTGTGATACTAACTTTTATTCCTATGCAATCACCATTACAGTGTACCTCATTGTACAATCTTAGCCAAAATCTCAAGACTATCCTATCTTACCCAATATTGGTTTTTCGGATATGTGACTTCTGAATTGTTGGTATTTATATTTCGATTGATGCAACTATTCACTTCTCTCTCTCTCTCTCTCTCTCTCTCGTAATTTTGTAAAAAAGAATTTTAATTTTGGAAATTGCAACAAAATTTAATCAAGGTATCCAACCAAGGTATTCTACTTAACTTAACTGTAAAATTTCTTATGGTCGAATAAAAGATATGTAGCGATCCCCGCTTACATAAAAAATCAATTAAATGTCTTGGTTAGATAATAAAGAGCGCTAATTAGGAGCAGAGGTTATAAATTGAAATTCTCTCCAAAAAAAAAAAAAAAAAAAAAAAAAAGCTTACCAAATATTAAGAACTTTGATTGAAACTCCACTCCATCATATTATTATGTTATACCAAACTTTGGAATACAATTCAAGTTCTATTCATGTGTTGTCAACAAACTAATGAATAAAGGAAAAATTATTATATTATAACTTCATGTATTGATTGTGATACTAGTTTTTATTCTTATGCAATCACCATTATAGTGTACCAATTGTGCCCTTAGAGTAGAGGATCTTATAATTCATTTCCGAAACAGCTATAAGGATTCAAATTAGCATTTCAAGCTTTAATGTCCATTGATAATCCCCTTGCCCCTAGTGGCCAATAGTCTTTCTATGAATTGGTTAAACTCCTCTTCCCTGCACATCAAGTTAATTCTTGCAAACTTTTGATGGGCACCGCAAATCTTCCCACTTTTTCCAATGATCTTTAATCCTCTTAAAAATTCGTTACAATCCTCTGTGTCATCTTTACTCTCCAACCATGCATAGGCTGTTGGAGAAACAAAAAAACAATTATGTTAGAACATATGCCTTTTCTCTATGTTTTCTTATAAAAAGGGGGGAAAAAAAGAAGGAAAACGCTAAAAAATACTATCTATTTTATTATAAAATACCTATAAATGATAATGAATATAATTGTTGTTACTTCATCAATATAATAAATTAGTTTGAACGAATGATGCCATAGCTACATTTTACATGTCTTTATAAACTGATTCATCAATTTTTAAAATACAAAAAAAAAAAAGATTAATTAAAAATTAATTTGTTGTGTTGTAGATATGGAACCAACACATTCTTGTTACATCAATTTATAAGGATTTTGCAATAAAATTCATAGTAGCTTAGCTTTAATCTTTTCCTAATTTGTTTTTATTTTGATATTATTTTTTAATGTTTATTTTGTAAAAATTAGGCTAAAATACAAATTGCACCCTCCAAAGTTGACTGAAATTCATTTCAATCCTATAACTTCACTTTTGCTCGATTGTGTTCTATAAGTTTCAAATTTATTCGATTTAGGTCTTTTGTCCAATTCCATTAAAAAAAATTCTCTACAGTATGCAATTAAATAATGAAAAAAAAAATTAAAAAAAAATTCTCAAATAAAAAATTCACAAAATGTTTTTATTAATTTTATACTTTTTTTTATAAAAATAATACTTTTTATGGCATTTTTTTTAACAAAATTGGAAAGAATGCTTGAATTGAATATATGCTGCATTTTTGTATAAACTGAACATAACATACGTACCGGACAAGGTTTCAGTGAGCTTGCCACTGAAGAGGCAGTGCTGTTGTGGATACTTGGACAAAATCAGATGTTCACTATTTTGAATAGTTTCCCTTAATTTCTGCCATCTTTTCGATAGGATATTTCGTGCATATTCAAAGAAGTTCTCTGATTTGACTGGCCCAACATTTTGGATGCCATTACAAACTACTTCTATGATTTTTGCGGCCCTGAACTGTGATTCTTTTGATACACCGATTGAGCTGATAGTTATGTATTCAGTCATCTTCTTAGCAATATCTTTATCCTTAACAAGAGCCCAACTTTAATACAAAGAAATGGCAAAGCATCAATTAGTTAACAATTGAGATAGTACTACCGAAATATAATACAACTATCTCTATTTAGTCTAAATTATAGGTCTGGTTTCTAAAATTGGGAATAAGTTGGATTTTGATCATATAAATTAAATGTTGAAGTATTGTTTCTATCCTTATAGTTTGCACTAATTATAGTTTTTTGTCCTTAAACTTTAAAAAGTTTATTTTTTGTCTCTAAAATTTTTAATCAAAGACTTCAATTTCATTAGTTTAGAGGAAAATATAATGACTAATTAAAAAAGAAATTTTCTCAAAAGTTTGATGAAAAAAGATTTTTTTTTTCCAATTTTTAAGAATAGAAAATAAATATAACATTTGTAATAGGGATAAAAAACAAAATCCATTCAAACTTTAGGAGCGAAAACAATATTTTATCCAAAATTTATAAAGTTCCATTTTGGTCCCAAAGCATAGGGTTGGTTCAATTTCATTACCTAGCTTATATATGAGGCGTCTTAATATCCCAATAGTCACATAGAAAGAAAAATAAATGATGGGACTAAATTCTTCCATTTTGAAATTTTAAATTTAAAGGTCCAAAATCAAACCCATCAAATTTCAGAGAAAAATTATAATTTACCATTTTTTAAGTAAAAAATATATATATATATATATATATATATATATATATATATATATATATATATATATATATATATATATCAAAAGTCAAAATTAAAGCACTCAAGTATAATTCTTAAATAGATTTAAAAAAAAAAAAAAATTCTATGTACTATTTTCAAATTCCAACCAAATTTGAAGTGTGGGTTTGGATACCGTTTATTTTGCTGAAGACTGAAAATAATAAAAAAACAATTTTCAGATTACTATTCTCACCTAAAACATTGTTCATTTGCCTATTTGTACTGTTCATGGGATTGGTTTTAAAAAAAAAAGGGGCAAAAACGCGTTTGTGTGAAAACACAAACGCAATCCAAACACTCTCCAAATGTCCTAGGGGGGAAAGTTCAAGATGATTTTTTTTGGGAAAACAATTGTAAACATCAATAAAGACCTATATAAAAATCTATCAGAAAAATAACAATAATAAAAACCTATGAATTTGTAGTGAATACTTTTAAACTGACTTATACACTAGCTAGCTAGCAATAGCATAGAACATCCATAAGATTAAGATGCTCACCCAATGCGGGAACCGGCATGTCCTGTGCATTTGGAAATTGTAAAGAGCATGTTATCATAATCAGCTGCACCAGTAATAGCTGTGAATTGTGGCCAGTAGTAAGCAAAGTCATAGATGAGTTTTCCATTTCCATTGCCAGTACGGTTCTTCACCACTGCTTCTCTAAGAGTTCCATCTGGGTTGTTTGGTGAATTCACCACCTCTATGTATGCTCCTTTCTTGTTAAACTTAAATGCGTCACCCTCCCATTTGTACAGCTCTGACCTTAGGAAACTTACCACTTCAGCATATGCCTACAACCAATAATTAGTTACCATTTCAATTATTTGACTATGTATATATATATGCATGCAAGTTTCATACTAAGTTCAGTTACAATTAACAATGCCAGGAAATCATATTGGTAACTGCCAAGGTATTAACACTATTTTCCCAAAAAGGTTAGAGACACACTTTGTCTCAAAATATTGAAGCAGCAACATATAAGATCTATCATTAAACCCCTTTCATATTAATGTTTTTCCTTTTTCAATGTAAGTAATATATCAGTTAATTATAGTCTAGCAACAATAACACATAAATAATTGCATCAAATTAAGATGTTAAGCAATGGGGGTCTAACCGAGTAGTAAGGGGCAGAAGACACAACACTAACTGGCTCAGGCCCACCAGGAGTCGTGAAAGCGTAAAGCAAAGCTTGGAAGAGCTGTGATGATCCTGTCCCTACCACGATGTACCGATCATCCGTCACTGCATTTCCCACCACACCATGCAATCTCCTTATTGCTGCGCCTAGTTCAGGCTCCAAAAACCAGCATACATTGTTACCATCACTGAAATAGCTCATTAAGTCACCCCCATCAATTGTCACATTATACTTATCACTCATCTTTTTCCAGAATGGCTCAAACATCATTGGATCGCCCCTTTTACATTAAGGAGAAAAAATCAATATAAGTAATAATTCAATACCGTGCACTTCTAAGAGAGAATCAAAATATTTCAGTTACATGATAGTTTTACTCATTGGCATTTGGTACAATAAGTCAATAACTAGAAAAGAGTATAAAACTAGTACTTGTAAGGAGACTAACCCTAATTGTAGTGGCAAATAATAGTTTGGGACAATATGAGTGTTAATTTCTGTGTGATTATTGAATGATAAGCGAAAGCATGAAAGAGGGAGTGAACATGAAGATTTATGTGGTTCATCTTGACGGCCTTTGTCCACAAATTGAAAGCTCACACCGTGGACGGCAACATATTTTATTAAGAACTTATGTCTCTATGAACTCAATGTATGTAGAGTTTGTATATTAGAGAGAATTTGACTAATCCTTGACTAATCATATGCTAACCCAAATTTAAATTGTTTGTCCAAATTTAAGTTGCTTGTTCTTTAAGTACATGGAAATACAACTGTTATAGGCCACTTTAGTCATAATATATCTAATGATAAGTAATATTTATAGACATTTTCTTTTACAACTTAGTCGACATTGCCAAAAAAAAAGTCTTCCACACCATTGTTGAGAGAGAGAGAGAGAGAGAGAGAGAGAGAGAGAGAGAGAGAGAGAGAGAGAGAGAGAGAGAGAGAGAGAGTTTGTGTGGTGAGAAATAAAGAATTGTTTGTACTCGGCCCCACATGTTTGCAGCAAAAAAGAATATGATTTTCTAAATGACAGTTGACTTTGTACACTAAAGAAGAATTTACTATCAATTGTGCATAAACATTCATGATTCAACGGTTATTTGAGGATTTATAAAACGTCAAATTCCATTTTTTATAAGCAATTGATTTAAAATGTATTAAGAAGAAATATTTTGTATCTTTTGTTTTATTTATATTTTGTTAATGTTGAATGAATACCAAGTTTTATTTTTCATATTATATTTACTCTTAATCATAATATTTTTATTATCATTCTTGAATTATGAAAAATTTTAAGTTTATGCTAGGTCCACTAAATTCCTAGTTTTATCTCTACCACGAGGGTATTACTAATGAATAATGCTAGAGATACAAACTATTTTACAAAAAAATTTACAAACTGCTAATGTAGTGAGTAATTATTGATAAATAAAAAAGTGATATTAATGATGGGTTTAGATGAAAACCAATAAGAGGTTGGCCACATCAATATTTTGTAAAAATATTGTAAAATAGTTTGTGGCTGTAACATTACTCATTACTAATTATGAGATTCAACCCTAGCATGCAACTCCACCCTCCAAACCCACTTGCAAGTACACCCATTGACGACACTGCACTCCAATAATTTTCTTGAAATCGAAGGTTTCATTGTAATAGAACGAACTGGATTGAAGCAGAAAATTTTCTGGATTGAAGCAGAAAATTAAGGGTGATAATTAAGACTTACAAACTAAGATTGAGAACTGAGTCTGAAGAGCTAAGACTTGAAGTCCTTGTGCCATTAGCTGTGGCTGCTACTAGAGACTTTGTAGATACCATTTTGTTTCTGTGGGAAAGGAATCTGAATAAAAGATATATGTAGTCTAGCTTTTAATTAATGTTCAGAGCTTGTGTTGGGATGATGGGATACAAGGATGTGTTAATCAGCTTCTAATCTATATATTTATCGATGATGATGGGTTGGTGCACCAACCCTATAGCAAATTACTGATCCGGCTTACTATCCTTAAAATTAGTTTTGCATTAAAGTTTATAATCCCATTAGATTTTTTTACAAACTATTGATGTAGCAAATTTTTACGGGTTCTTATCTGCACCTACCACTAAAATCACTTTTCAACTTACTAATATTCATTCGTTACATTTGGAATTTGTAATGGAATATGGAAAGAAACAATTGGTACACTTTAGCTTGCCAATAAATTTGAAACTTTTCGGTGTATAGCATTAAATTAGGAAATTTCATGCTTTTCTTGAAGGTTTGGAGAAAGTTGTTATATTTGACAAGTTGTGATTGGTGGAGCATGTATTGGAAACTTAAACACAAAAAGTAAGATATAAGATTTGTATTCACAATTATGAATTATCCATTTTCATTAGCTCACTAGATTATGTGTTTATTATTTTTTGTTTTGTAAGATGTAAATAGACATCCTTCCAAAAAGAAGTTTAGAGGACTTAAAGTTCTTTTTTTTTTTTTTTTGATGGACTGAACACATATGGAGGTCAGATGCATTAACTTTAATTGGACATTTTTATATTTAAATATTACTTAAAATAATATTTAGCTAGTATTTTATATATTATTATTTTTTGATGAAAATAACATAATTTTAATCTCTATATTTTTTGGATCATAGTTAATTTAGTCCGTACATTTTGGTACGAGTCTATTTTATTTTTAACTTGTAGATAATTTGGTTCTAACCATCTACTCAATAACGAAAAATGCCTACATTGCACACATCGTGCACAGTTGGCACAACTGACGTTGACATGACTAATAAAACAATAATAAAATAAATTATAAAAATCGCACATCATCATTTTTAAATTTAAAAAAAAATTAAAAAAAAAATTTATTTCTCAAATTTTAAAAGTAGAAAAGAAAAATTCAGGAATATTGCCAAATTTTCTTGCATTTTTTTGGCAACCAAACACCCACAAAGAAAATCTATTTCTATATAGGAATAAAGAGAAAGTCAAGTAATATATAGTTCCTTAGGTGTAATACATTAGACTGCCTAATTAAATTCAAACACATATATGCATTGATCAATGAAACATAGGAAATATTATTTATTTCTGTTAGGACATATGTGATTCACTTGTTATGAACATATGTTACTATTTTATGTAATTGACTAATCCTTTGACAAAACGTACTTTACTTGTATTTGGGTAGATCTAGGATGTGTTTAATACTTCAAGAAACCTTGTTTCAAGATCAAATGTTAAAGCTATGCAAGTCTGTCCAAGATTCAAGCTGAAAAGTGCCTGTCATTAAAGCTCGACAGCTAACATCTATCGAGACCTGTAGAGTTGTTCCAGCCCATGGCTCGACAACAGCTCGACAGATAGGTATCTGTCGAGGTTAATGAAGTTTAGTTTTTCAGGACTGTTTTTCATTCAATTCGTGATTGTATGTTTGGGCTTTCTTTTCTTACAACCCTAGATATATAAAAGGATTATTTTAAGGGCCGTCAAAGGTGGAACAAGTTGCACAAGTGTTGAGTAAAGTTTGTTCAAGCAAATTGTGATCGGAGACAGAATTTGCCCTAGTTCATCTTTCTTATGAAGAAGCTGCTGTGTTTGTGCACTATAGGATTTTGTAACCAAGGAACTTCTCGATCTTTATCGTGATGAACTGAAGAACTTTGCAGCCAACAACCTTCTTTAGTTGGTGATTAAAGTCGCGTACTAGGATCGGCGCAATTGGTTAGTCATGTACTGGGAGCCATGCATTACAAGGAGAGATTGTCACTACAGAATAAGTCCAATTGGGTATTGGGGTAAGGGTTCAACTGTAGGTTGGTATAAGGTACTGAGATTCCTTTACTTGTAACCGGTTGTTGTGATAATAGTGGATTCTAGGGAATGGTAACCTTAAAATCACCCGATGGGGTTTTTGCAGTGTTGGTTTTCCCTATTCGTAAACAAATCACTGTGTCAATTTATTTTCCGCTGCATACTTAGTTTATTGGTGATTTGTTTGTGCGACCACGTATTTGCATGTTAATTTGATTAATTAATAAACTTGGCTAATTAATCAATTAATTTATCGTAAGGGGTCAATTTGTTTTTGGCCTATCAAGTGGTATCAGAGCATGCACACTCTGATTAGGTTTAATCTTTGTTGTGTGATCCGTTGACCCCTGTTTGTCATGGATAAAGGACAGTCTCTTATTATACTCCCTTTATTTGATGGCACTAACTATGCATACTGGAAAATACGTATGAGAGCTTTCTTGCAGTCATTAGATGAGAAGGTGTGGCAAGCTGTTGAGATAGGCTGGACCAAGCCGAAGAAAGCGCCGGCTGATTGGGATGATGCCAAGATCAAGGTGGCAAACTTCAACAGCAGGACATTGAATGCCTTATTCAGTGCGGTCACTAATGAGGAGTTCAAGAATATATCCTTCACTGAAACTACTAAGGAAGCATGGACCATTTTCCAGACAACTTATGAGGGAACCAAGGCTGTCAAGGATTCAAAGCTTCAAAGGCTCACTACAAGCTTTGAAGAGATCAAGATGGAGAAGGATGAGTCTTTTGATGAGTTCTATGCCAAGCTCAAGGACATAGTGAACTCAGCCTTCAATCTTGGGGAAACCATTCCTGAACCCAAGATTGTGAGAAAGGTGCTCAGATCTCTACCCGAGAGATTTCATGCCAAGATTACTGCAATAGAAGAATCAAAGGACATTGACAAGATTCCTTTGACAGGGCTGGTTGGTAATCTGCAGACCTATGAGTTAGGTTTAACAAGAATTGGTAAATCGGGTAAGAGCAAAAGCATGGCACTGAAG
The DNA here is from genome assembly GCA_028535165.1 of Quercus tomentella. Taxonomy (NCBI): domain Eukaryota; kingdom Viridiplantae; phylum Streptophyta; class Magnoliopsida; order Fagales; family Fagaceae; genus Quercus; species Quercus tomentella. Next base: position 83,104,017 of record JAPQVY010000156.1, read on the forward strand.
GTCAAAAGCAGTGACACAGATGAGTCTTCAGACGATGAAGATTCTAAAATGAAGTCCTACATCACCAGGCAATTCAAGAAGTTTATGAAGAATGCAAATGGAAAGGGCTTCGACAAGGACCATAGGCAATCCAGTTCTTCTTAGTTCAAGAGCCAAGACAAAGGGAAGAAGGATGCTAGGGATGGCGGTCAGTACACTGTTCCTCAGGACCAAAGTGTTTTGGGTGTCAAGGCTTTGGACATATGAAACAAGAGTGTCCCACATATCTCAAGACCATTGGGAAGAGCAAGGCACTTGCTGCTACATTGAGTGACATCGAGCCTGAGGATGATTCTGACAATGAGGATGACGGAATCCTGAATGCCTTCACTGCCACTGTCAATCCTACTGAGGGGATTGTTGAAGACGTGGATGAAGAAAAGGAATTGGTGGAGTCTAAGTTTGAGAAGATGAATGAACAAGATGACATCCACACAGCCTATGCAAAATTATATAAGGTCTCAGAGAAGCATGAGAAGATGTATAGGTTGACCACTAAGAAGCTTAGTGATGTAGAGATGGAATGAGAAGAGCTTTCCACAAAGTTTGATAAAGCCAATCAGACTATTGGAGTACTGATGTTTAAAAATAATTTCTTGGCTGAGAAGACCAAGAAGCTTGAAGTGGAGCTGTTTCAAGTTAGAGCTCAATTGGAGAGGACTTCAAGTGCAAAACTTGATGAGATACTCAGCATTCAGAAATCTGCTTTTGATCAAATCGGTTTAGGGTATGATTTCTCTTCCTCTAGTATTGCTTCTGCTAGTACTACTATTTTTGTTTCGCCTGTTAATAATGTTAAAACTGAGAACAATGATGTTAAAACTGAATTAGCTAGTGAGAACTTAGACAATGGTAAATCTATCTTAGGAGCACCCCCTAAGCTTGATAAGAAAGAAGTTAAAAATCCTAGGGTTAAGAAGGCTAACTCTTAAAAGCCTAAACAAAAGTAGCAGCATCTCTGTCATCACTGTAGAGCAGCCGGTCATACTCGACCTAATTGCTATAAGTGATTAGCCACTCAACAGAGCAACGACATGATAGCATCGGGAAACCAGAATCAGTTTCCATCCTCTTTTGCTCCTCTTGGAGATCTTCTCAAAGCCCTCATGTTCCTTTTGAACTTGAACTGTTTCAATTCTTCCCCTTCACCGCCGATTCAAGGGTTTGTTCAAAGGAAAGGTTCTTCCAAGGTGTGGAAGGAAAAGGGCTCCAAGTGATTATGTCACTTTTTCTCTCTCCTCTTCTTGTTTTTTTGTTTTTTTGGTTTGCAGTACTTCAGTGTTTTGCTTTACTGTTTTGAGTCAGTCTAGTTTTATGCTTTGCTTAATATGTTTTTGTTTATTGTTTTCAGTTTTGTTTATTTTGTTTTTCATATAAAAAAAAAAGGTGAAAAATTGAAAAATACAAAACAATGTGTTTTGTGTACATTGGTACTTGTGTACCTTGGATGGCCATTGAAACAAAGTTTTCTAAACTTTGTATTGTTTATAGCTTAGATGAGCATCTCTATACACAACTAAACAAGTGAGTTTTGTGGCTCGTATTTGTGATGAGTAAGATTAAGTAATCTCTTGTACTTAACACTCGTATAACTCTTTTTGACAGGAATGACTAGAAAACCTAAGAGAAAGGCATAAATAACCATCTCACCACTATTGCCCGCCAATCATAAAATGACATCTGTATGCTTCGGCGTAGCAAAAGTGCAATGTCAATAACATCTGTATGCTTCGGCATAGCAAAAGTGGAAGTCAAAATGCTTAACATAATTGGGTATTTCTTTTCTCTCTCTTATATGCCCATGCATGATTTGCTCAAAAAGAAAAATATGCAAAGAAAATAAAATGCAAAAAGAATAAAATGCTTTAAATATAGTTGCAAGCGTATATTCTAGGAGATGTGGGAGTTATAGGATGTACCGCAAATGCGATAGTCCTCATCAAACAGTTATGATTGTGTGTGAGTTAAAGTGATTTTCTCATATCTTAAATCGTCATAACATGTAGACACTTATGCAATCTTGCGATGCTTTTCACACACAACACGTAATATTCTTTGCTACTCTTGATACATATGCAGGTACAATGTGATTTGGCCATCACAAGTGTAACACCCCAAACCCAAACCAAGGATTTAGATGCATAACCTGTCTTATAAATAATCAGCACTAATATAATGGAACAGAGTGTAATTAAATATCCACAAATAAACTTCAACCCGTCAAAATCTTTCCTAAGAAATCCATAAAGCAAAAATTTTAACAATAAAGTCTCCAAAAGAAGTCTTCAATCTATTGCTCCAATGATCTACCACCAAAAGATATTCCATTGCTCTAATCTGAAAGGGTGGAAAAGGGGGTGAGCTAGAAGCTCAATAAGAGACTACATAACATGAGGTTGTCTTTCAAAACAAAACATTAGTAACATTGACAAAATATAGTCTTTACAAAACAATTACAAATAGTTTTAACAGTAATATAATATATTCTATAAAACTAACAAGAATAAAACATTTAACTATAATGCTGTAATCATTAAATAAAATAATAACCACTTTAGTTAGCCAAAATACATTAAATGGGTAGAAACAATATATTATGACAATAAACAATTTTCCACTTATAAGATCAATAACAATAAAACCATAGTTCAATATGGAAAACATTAGATATTAGCTAGACAAAGACATAAACTGCTAAACACTTGGTGGGTGATTCCCATTGGGAACAATAACACTAACCTCAAGGAGGCAACACTGGCTCCAAAGAGCAAACGATAACACTGCACCACACCATAATAACACTACATCGGCCGAAGACCAACACTTAACCCTGTGTTGGCAAAGGTTGCAGACTGTCTAGCTAACCATTTAAATACATTCTTACCTTATTAGAATATTGCGAATCATATATCATATAACAAATACTTTCTCAAAAATATAATTTCGAGTCATTCTTAACTTATACAATTTCAAAGTAATATACAAGAAATAATTAAATTCAAGTATGTATAAAGCATTGACAATGGTATAAGTTTTTGGAAACTTCACCTTTGCAATCATGTATATATAAATATAGTTTTACCAAATGTATATATATATATATATATATATATAAATATACACGTCTTGAGAGACGTCATGTTCTGAAGTCCACTTACCTCTAGTTGCTTAACCAAGCTTCACTTCAATTGTCTGAAACGATGTCAACTAGAACCTAAATAAGGATTAAATAACTTAATAAGGGCAGATTTTGAATAACCCGAAATTCCTCTGATAAAACAATTCCTTAGCCACTATGAAGATTTGGCAATATAAAATTTAACATATCTTTCTAAAATACATCATACCTATTCTAGATTTTATATAAACGCAATGTAATCCCAAAACTAAAACCTGTTATACCTATATATACGTGCACATAGACCATCTAAACACCACCCTAGGACATCTACAAGTGTTTAACCTATATAGGATGTGATGCTACTCCACGTACATAAATGAGGATCAGTTTCAAAATCAAATAAAATAATATTGCCAGTCTAAAATATACTTCCATGATAACTTCTATTCCAAAGCAACTATTATTATAATTCTAATATTTTTAAGCAGCTTAGAGACGAAGGTTCTTTAATCAACTATGTGTCCAACGATATCAATAAGGCTTGCATAAATAGATGTTTACCTCAATACAACAAATTTGCTATCTGCCCCTAGTAGTGCCACGGTCTTCTATCCTTTCAATTTTGAGAACCCTAATTCTCTACTCTTAATCTTTTATACGCTAACCATTGATTTTTATTTATTTATTTTTTATTTATTTTTTTTTCAGCAGGGAACCCTAACTTACTTACACGTTAAAACTGATTCCACTTGGGCTGACATTTAAAGCCCACTAAAAAAAAACTTGAATAAGCTAAACCACAAAATAACTATTTAAGTTATCCTTTTTCTTTTTTTTTTTTTAAAATCATAATGTAAAAATAATATCACTTCCAAAATAATTTAAATAATTCATCAACTCCACCCTAGAAGCAATTAAATTAAATATAAGTGAGACGGGTGTTACAAGGTTTACATGTGTTAATGTATGCTCACTAAACTGTGTTGACTTGTTTTTGAAATATAAAATTGGTTAGACTTGTTTAGTGTGCGTGTGTATGTTTTGGAATCAAAATGCTTATATTTTTGTTGAGAGATGATTTTGAGAGTTTACAATGTTGTTTGGATCCTTGGTTGAGTTACATGCTTGGTTGCATTCATATCTATGGCTTTCCCTTCTTGAAAAACTGTTTTAAAAGCAACCTCGACAGATCCTCGACACCTCTCGATACCTGGCTTATCTGTTGAGCTCTTCAGTTGCTTTTTATCGCAATCTTGACACCTCTCGATAGCTAGGTGGATCGATCGAGAAAGTTTCTGTTCCCTCGATAGCTCCTCGACAGATCCTCTATCCATCGAGCTTCCTTTTGCCTTGGACACATGCTCGACAGATGCTTCTGTCGAACTCTTTAAAGCTCGACAGATCCTCGATACCTCTCGATCTGTCGAGATTTACTGATGGGCTATATAAAGGGCGCTTGCGATTTCTGATCTCATTTCTCTCGATCTCTCTTGATCTATCTAGCCTCTTCATCTTCCAAACCTCTCTCACTCACCTTCAACCTCTTCCTCAAGGATTCTTCAAGCTATTTCATTTCAAATCCCTCATTTTCATGCATTTCATGCTTCATAACCTAAGTTTTTGGGATTTTTACAAATTTTGGAGTTTTTTCAAAATCAAAGAGGTTTTCGTGAAATTTTTGGGATGGGTTTTGAAGACTTGATCTTAAAAATTTCATGCATTGCATCTCATGAGCATTATAACAATATTGTCATGCATTTAGATGTGTGCAACTGATTGTGTGCTGGTAGGTTTGGATTGGGCTGAGCCCATGATGCTTTTTATATTGCATGTCACATGTTCATGCATTCCCATGCATACGTTCTTTCCTTTCAATATATTCTTTGATATATTTTGAACTGTTTTAGGACTTTTCTGATTGTCTTCTCTCTCTCTCCCTCTCTTCGTTGACGTTAGTTTGCTTCTATGGCACCCAAACGTAAATCTGCTTCGTCCCAGAACCCTCTTCGTTCCGAGGCATCCTCTTCTGTTGACACTACTCCTTTCTCTGTCCGATTCCGTGATGAGAAGGCCAAATCGGACTTTGAGAACTTTTCTCGACGAGGCATTCATTCTGAATGCCAAGTCATCTTGTCGGACTTCTCTGACACTGACCTACCCATTGTCATCTACAGTAGGGGATGGGGGCCACTGTGTGACACCCCGGTCACTTGTCCATCCGTGCTGATCCAGGAGTTTTACTCCAACATGCATGGATTCGATTATTCAGTACCTCATTTCATTACTAGCGTTCGAGGTACGCGCATAGTTGTCACACTGCAGATTGTTACGGATGTGCTCCGTGTCCCCAGGGTTGAGTTTCCTGACTACCCTGGTTGTGATCGTCTGAAGATTGTGTCTAAAGATGAGCTCATTTCTGCTTTCTGTGAGCGTCCATCCAACTGGGGTGAGCGCCAGTTCACTTACTGTTCTGTCTTTGTAAAAGGCCTTCGGTTTTTGAACATGGTCATGACTTTTGTTTTACACCCTTTTTCTCACTATAACTCTATCACAGAGCCTCGTGCTTGGTTTTTTCTTTCCCTTATTGAGGGTCTTACCATAGATTTTCCTTCTCACTTCATTCTTTCTATCATTGATGTCTATAGGGATACGGTGACCCGTGATAAGCTCATCTTCCTTTCAGCTATCACGAGGCTTTTATGCAATTTTGAAGTTCGTTTTCCCTCTTCCGGTCCCTTTCCTATCATGGGTGCTATAGATGCTGGTACCGTTAAACGCAGCGAGGCGCAGTTTCGTTCGAGGCGTTCCGGTGCAACAGCTCCTCCCACTCCTTCTGCTCTATCCACATTCACTCCCTCCTCTTCTACGAGCGGTGTAACACTCGAGGACATCATGGCGCAGTTTCAGCGCATGGATGCTCACCTCGACACTCTCAGTGATGAGTTGTGTCAGGTGAACACCCATGTTGGACGTATTGCTCGACGCCAGGCTGAGATGGGCGGTTACACTGTGCATTCCACTCTTGTGGCCTCTAAGGATGAGAGTGATGGCTCCGGCAGTGTTGATGATGTTGAGGATGATGATGATGCTACTTCTTCCGATGATGAGGATGATGGAGATGCTAGCTCTTTCAGTGCTGACGAGATGTCTACTTGACACTATTACCCTTCGTCACTCGTGACAAAAAGGGGGAGTAGTTTTGGGTTATGCGAGTAGTCATAGTTAGGGGGAGAGTTAGTATAGAAGATTTTTGTTAGGGGGAGAGTGCACATTGAGGGATGTTGTGAGGACTTGATGTATTTCTTTTCTTTTCTTTCTATTAGAGATACATTATATCTTGTACATCGGTCTTGTGACCATTATTGACATACATTGTACTTATATTCTTTATACATCGATGTATGTTTTTTTTTCACCTATCCTTACATATGTTGTTTCTTTTCTATCTTTATACACATGTTTCTTATACTTGTATGCAATCTATTATTTCTGTTTCACACAAAGATATCTTGATGAGTTTTGTTTAAAGTGTTTCAGAAATATAGGTTGTCAAAGTTTTTCTTGCCATAGACTCTCTTCTTGCAAAGTTTTTCAAGAGTTTGTGTTAAGATAGATTTTATTATATTCAACAAGTGAATATGAATTAAGTGATTTATGACTTCTCTCATACGTTCATTTGTTTGTTGTGGTTTTGTCACGAATTGCCAAAGGGGGAGATTGTTAGGACATATGTGATTCACTTGTTAGGAACATATGTCACTATTTTATGTAATTGACTAATCCTTTGACAAAACGTACTTTACTTGTATTTGGGTAGATCTAGGATGTGTTTAATACTTCAAGAAACCTTGTTTCAAGATCAAGTGTTAAAGTCATGTAAGTTTGTCCAAGATTCAAGCTGAAAAGTGCCTGTCATTAAAACTCGACAGCTAGCATCTATCGAGACCTGTAGAGCTGTTCCAGCCCATGGCTCAATAGTAGCTCGATAGATAGGTATCTATTGAGGTTTATAAAGTTCAGTTTTTCAGGACTGTTGCACAAGTGTTGAGCAAAGTTTGTTCAAGTAAATTGTGATTGGAGACAGAATTTGCCCTAGTTCATCTTTATTGTGAAGAAGTTGTTGTATTTGTGCATCGTAGGGTTTTGTAACCAAGAAGCTTCTCATCTTCATCGTGTGATGAATTGAAAAACTTTGCAGCCAACAACCTTTTCTAGTTGGTGATTGAAGTCGCGTATTGGGATCTGCGCAATTGGTTAGTCACGTATTAGGAGCCATGCATTACAAGAAGAGATTGTCACTACAGAACAAGTCCAATTGGGTATTGGGGTAAAGGTTCAACTGTAGGTTGGTATAAGGTACTGGGATTCCTTTACTTGTAACCGCTTGTTGTGATAATAGTGGATTCTCGAGAGTGGTGACCTTAAAATCACTCGGTGGGGTTTTTGCCGTGTTGGTTTTCCCTATTCGTAAACAAATCACCATGTCAATTTATTTTCCGCTGCATACTTAGTTTATTGCTGATTTGTTTATGCTACCACGCGTTTGCATGTTAATTTGATTAATTAATAAACTTGGCTAATTAATCAATTAATTTATCACAATGGGTTAATTCGTTTTTGGCCTATCACTTTCTAAGGACAATTTACCAATACAACTATATCTTTGAATTTAATTGGAAAATTTAAAGTGAACTATACTTTATAATAAACCTCTTGAGTTCCAATGGTGATGAATGGAATAAAAAGGAAAATAAATGACAGTGAGTGAAAAATTGACTTAATTTGAGGTAGTTTTCCTCCCAAAAAATGAAAAAAGAAAGAAGAAGAGAACTTTAGAGAAGAAGTCCAGAAACTTGCATCATTGATGATATATCAACTCTTATAAAATCAATATGTAACAAATTATTTTGGTAACTAATTATCTATGCAAGTCTTGCTTGTCTACTTTGATCATATCCTTGAATTGACATGCATGCACGCATATGTGATGCTAGTAGGTTGGATTACCTAGGCTTGGCTTGGGTTCCTTACATACCTAAGTTGTACACACTAGAAATGAAGTTATTAAAATTTCCATGTGACATAATCTTATAAGTTGACACTTGGGTTCATTTGGCTAACTCATTGCTGCATGAGTACAAGAGAAATATAAGAGATAAGATACCGGTTTAAGATGTTACAAAAAAGAACCCAATAATTTAGAAGTTAAAACTTTCAAAAGGCCATAAAAATTAGCCAATCAGAAGATTCAAAGCCTAAAAATTATCGAAACAAAACAAAATATATAAGACCGCTACAAATAAATATAAGGGAGAGATAAGGTAGACTTGAGAGAATAATCCATGACTATAGCTATTGAAATCAAAAGATTCAGAGCCTAATGAGGGTGTTCTTGCAAAAGATTTAATGTATGAAACACAAGGAGGCCGACGGTTCCTACAAACCCGTGAGCTTCATGTGCATATACGGAAGGACAAAAGCAGCGACACCATAAGCCGACGACCCCACCATGATACTCGACAGGCACTTCCATAAGCCGATGGAGAACCTTCAAACGAAGCAGGTGGCCGATGGGGGTGAAGAGGCCGACGGGTCCAGCATGGCTTAGCTTGGTCTCCACGAATGTCTATACATGGAAATATCTTGTATTCAACGCCCAACCCTAATCAAAGGAATCTCTACAAAGAAAGGATCTCGTAAAATACGAGTATTAATGAGAATCTTCTCTACAAGGAAATACCTTCTCCACCAAGAAACGAAGGTCAGCTCTACATTACTATAAAAACCTCAAAACCCTCACAAATCAAGGTATGCGTAATTCTCCCAACTCTGGCACTCCGGAGTTGTAGAAATTCTCTCTAACTTAACCTTCAGAGGGTATTTGGCCGGTACCACACCGATACTTTCTACAAGGTTTTTTTTGTTTCTGTTTCGCAAGTTCTATCTAGAGCACGCGAGGACTGTGCCGCTCACTAACGATTTTTGGCATCATTAGAGCCTAAAGAAATATATGACTACACAATAGAGAAATATAAGTGAAAGATTGGTTACCCTCCAAAGAAGAATCCATGGTAGTGTTGGTGAAGATAGCTATAGCAAATAGTGGAGCCGTATCAATCACATTTAATTTCAAGCATTGCTTCGAATATAAAATAAATAAATAAATAAATAAAAAAATTCTCAATCATACATCAATGCATGCAATTGCTCAAAGGGTATCAAAAATACCGTATTTGATTATACAAGCAACATAAGGAGAATTCTTATCAATTTATGCATCATCTTCCAATGTAACTCTACTTTTCCTGCAATATACACTAGTTATTTTAACAATAATTTGAAGTTTCAAAAACACAATATGAAACATATTATGTGTTTAGAATATAAAGGTACAAAATTGTGCTACAAAAACTAACCTTTTTGAAACCAAAAAAATAAAAAATAAAAACTGAATTGTTAGTGTACCAAAGACAAAGGAAAAGAAGGAATACGTTGAGTAAAAGATTGTTCCTATTTCCATCTTAAGCTGTTTGTCGATGGAGAAATCACTTGAAGAGGGCGATGTCAACAAACATAATTAAGATAATCACAACTGAAAGGTAGATTTTCTAACCATGTCCTTTCCCTAAACGGAGGAGTCTGAGACAATATAATGCCAAAAGAATGCACTAAATTAACAACAGCATGATGATCCTAGAAGTCAATAAATTAACAATAATATTTCTAGTGAGAACCATCTAACTTTCAAAGTTCCCACCACTCCATGACACATAATACGAATGATCAAATTCAAGACTCTTATTGCACAATACTGAAAAAATGTGAGAAAATAATAGCATAGAGATACTGACCATAATCTTACTTAATAAAATTTCTAGCCCTTTCAATTAAAAAGATAACTTACCTTGAGGTTGGCACACCAAACATCAAATACCAAAAGCTTTAATGAAACTGGACAGAAGAAATTAAGAGAGATCTTGATACTGCAGGGAAGAGAGGCATGGGTGAGAAGAGAGTGAATGGAATAAGTCGATTATATTGTTCTAGGTCTCGGGTTTTTTTTTTTAGTAGTAGCATGTTCTAATTTTTTTTTTTAGTGTGTTTTAATTTAAAATAGAAAAATAATGAATAAAATGATTGATGATGTGGAAATTTGTGAGGCTTCCAAACCTTATAAGTCAACATATAATGAAGTCAACAAAAAGTCCTACGCTTCAGTTTTATAGTATATATAGATAAAGAACTCTACAAAGACCCATTCTATAGAATGGAATAAAGTCAAATTTCTCCTCTTTGGATACGATGTAGTCCCTTTTTTTTCATGAGCCATTCATCCTATTCCGTCAACTCGAGGCAGCAACTATATTCTTTTCAATAATTTGTTCAAAATGAAGCAGAAATGTTACGTTACGTAACATGAGGACAAAGTTTAGTTACAAACTTAGTTGTAACATAAGGTTACAACTCTCAATATTGTTTTATTGAATGTGAATTTTGTCAATTCTACCATTGGATCACATTTTTTTTCTTATCTTCTCTATGCTTGTAAAATTTTCAAAATATCAAAGATCAATAGTTTTGTCATCAATCAATTTTTTAATTTGCAAGATTTTGCAGTCTAAAATTATGCGTGAAAAATATGTTTACGGATCACATCGTAAATAATGTCCAATTAACACAAAATTTGACACTTATGTTAAAAGCGTAAAGAATATGCAATCTAACAGTTAGATTTTCAAAATATGTAGTAGTGTTAGGTTTTTTAAAGAAAGTTATAACTTAAGTTACAACCAAGTTTGTATCTAAATTTTATCCATTAAGTGATGTGTCTCCCAAAAGCGCTTTATGAGTACAACTATTAGCAGTTACAGAGCAATAAAAGACGTTGTCATTTTTTTTTTTTTTTTTTTTGAGGAAATACATTGTCTAATTATGATGATCAAAATTGCATTTTTTTTCCCTAACTAGTTAGGGTGGCACATGCTACCTCTTGAGTGAGAAAATTAAGATAAAAATTTTATTTTAAGAAGTTTGAAACTATATACATAAAAAATGTATGTCATACAAAGTTAATCTCATTCATATAAGAATTTTGATCACACACAAAGTTATGGTAGCTATTTAACATAAATGGTAACTATTTGACATATAAATATTTATTTTACTATAATAGTTTTTTCATAACTTATTTGCTAAAGGTAATATCCACTCACTAAAAGCTTTTAAGAATGATAATGAATATCATCATCTTCCAACAATAAGCAACTGGTTTTTGCTAAGACATTGTCACAATATTTAAATTTTCGTAATGAATAATGTCATATAATACAATTGAAACTCTTCTTCAAATACCTTCAACCATACACAATGAAAATTTTGTCATTCATACTTTCTTCTTTATCATTCTACATGAGTCGAGGTGCAATGTTTAACTTAGTTTTTTAATGAATACTCATTTTAGGCCTGAAAAAAATATCAATGTTCTCTAGGTAATTATAATGCTTTTCCATTAGATAAAGTAATTTGTAACCCCATGCATATGCATGGATACAGTTAAAGATTTATAATAAGATGCATAATATAATTCCTATATATATAATTTAAATACTATTGATAGTCATTTTTATATTTTGTTAACTCTTTAAAAAATTTTGTAAGGATATTATTAGGTATAAAATGTAAATTGTCCATTTTTTTAAAAAAAAATTATTGCGAAGCACTTATTTTTTATTTTTTATTTTTTACGATTTATTTATTCTAGACTTTTTGGTTTTTGTACTTAATAACTCACTTGGATGAATATTTATGATGTGGTCCTACATTTGATTCTAAAATTAAGAAATAAAACTTTTTAAGAATAACTAATTTAGGACACATGGCGTAAAATTGGAACTCTAATTTGGAACTCTAATTTATGTTTCTCTCAGCTTCACCTATTATATTATATTATATTATATATATATATATATATATATATATATATAGATTATAAGTTTCAAAGATTTAAACCTAGAAAATCAATGTTCTCTAGGTAATAAATAAAACACCTCATATCACCATTCCAACTTTCTAAGAATTACTACCATCTAAAACTCAAAATACGTGAAATTTTTTTTTGGGATGTTAAAATTTAGTGGTAGTATTTTAGACATTACACAATGAAATATTTTAAGAATGTAAGCTTTCATTAGGGTTTAATTGAGAGAATAACAAAATGACATATTTGCTGATTATCAAAATATTAAGGGAAAAATTACTTGATTTTAAAATTTAATAAGGAATTGTGAACTACCCCAAACATTAAGGATGAAAAGTGTTTTTATCCTAAGTTTTTTTTTTTGGTGTGTAAAACTATGTGTTTTTACTTAAAATGGTGTATGAAAATAAAAATACAACAAAAAATACAAAAAATCAACCTAAGAAAACTGTATGTGAAACAATGAACTTTTGCTCAACAAAGTTGACTAATTAAACCAAAAAAATTTCTAGAAACACAACAGAATGGTACAAAATTTTCATAACATCTTTATATTTTTGTTATAGTTTATTTTGACCTATAAAGAATTGACAATTTAGCAGTTGTAAAAATATTATGACGACAACAAGATGTCTCAACATTTTCTCAAGAAAAATACTATGTTTACAATATTTTCACAATAAATCATAAGTAGTAGGTTGTTACAAGTTGTTATTGGTAGGTAAAAAAGTAATTTCATTGGTAAATTTAAATTAGAACCAATAACAATTTATTACCATTTATGATTTGTTATGAAAGTGTTGTAAAAAATATTATGGATGTAGTACTTCTTTTTTCACAATACCTTTATATTTAGTTGTGGTTGGTTTCAGTATGATATTTTACTTTGACCTATAAGGAATTAACATCTCAATAATTGCGAATATATAATGATAATTTGTTGTGTTAATATATATATAAACAGGGTAACTAACAACTCATATATATATATATATATATATATATATATATATATTAAACAACAAAAAAGAGTTGAATGGGGATATTAACGAAAAAAACTGTAGCTACCGCTATAGCTTTATGCACTTTTTATATATAGATAATACAGGATTAGGATTCATTAAAGTAAAAATGAAAAAATTAATGATATCTTTCATAAACTAAACCAAAATAGACCTGAAAAATTAAAATGTTTTGGTTTTTATTTTTTAAAAATGTAATATTCCAGAATAAGTGTTACTGGACATAATATAGTTATTCAACAGGTTGATAAATAATTAGGATTAAATATTTTTCAATAACATTTCACATTAGCTATGTCTCGTTCTGTGAGCCAGAATGCAATATACTTCATTCATTGTACAATCTTGACCAAAATCTCAAAACTATCATATCTTATCCAATACTGGTTTTCTGAATATGTGACTTTTGAATTGTTGGTATTTATATCCCGACTATTGCACCTATTCACTGCTCTCTTCTTCTTCTTCTTCTTCTTCTTCTTCTCTCTCTCTCTCTTAATTCTGTAAAAAAGAATTTTGAATTTCAAAATTGTAACAAAAGCAAAACAATATATCCTGCTAAATTTTAAGTACTATATCAGCCTTAATACTCTATAACTATTTTATTTAATTATTAATTTTTTTCTCTCTACTACTTTTTAAGGAGAGAGCTATGCAAGAATGAAAGAAAGAGTCTTTGAGAGGGAGTGACATTAATATAAAAAAATTTGCAGATGAATAGTGGCTCAATATTTGTATTGAGACTACAATGCATAAATTAGACCCAAAGAAGAACTTGGTATCTAATTAATGGTGTTGTTTATGGTAGTATAATTCCCACTAGGGGTCTCCGCCAAGGAGACCCAATTTCACCTTATATCTTTCTATTGTGTGCAGATGGTTTTTCTTCCCTTATTAATGATGCAGCCAGGAATCAAAGAATTAGTGGAGTATCAATATGTAAAGGCAGTCTCAAGATCACACATTTGTTCTTCGCAGATGACAGCCTATTGTTTTGTAAAGCAAACCTCCAAGAATGCCAAAATCTTATTGATATTCTCCAGCTATACGAAGCTGCCTTGGGTCAGAAAATCAATGCGGATAAGTCTTCAGTCTTTTTCAGTAACAATACCTCAGATGATAGAAGATGTGAAGTGCTGGATATGTTGGGTCCAATGCAAGATACCCGACATAAAAAATACCTAGGCCTACCCTCAATCATTGGCAAGTCAAAAGTTGAAATATTTGCAGAAATTAAAGAGAGGGTGGGGAAAAAACTATCGGGGTGGAAGGAGAAAATTCTATCAGTGGGTGGCCGAGAGATCCTTATTAAAGTGGTCGCCCAAGCAATTCCAACATACACTATGAGTTGTTTCCAGATCCCAAAAAGTCTTTGTGATGAGATTGAAGGTATAATAAGAATATTCTGGTGGGGTCAAAGGGGTCAAGAATCAAAAATTTCTTGGGTTAGCTGGAAGAAAATGTGTAAGTCAAAGCTGAATGGAGGAATGGGTTTTTGAAATTTATAGGCTTTCAACCTTGCTGTGCTAGCTAAGCAAGGTTGGAGGTTAATCTCGAATCCTAACTCTTTGATGGCCCAAATCTACAAAGCTAGATATTATCCACATGGTAATATTTTTAGAGCAAAACTTGGATCCAGCCCTTCCTATGCTTGGAGAAGCATCTTGAATGGGTTGGAAGTTGTGAAGAGAGGTACCCGATGGCAAGTTGTCAATGGCAATAGGATACATATTTGGGAGGATAAGTGGCTGCCTATTCCAACAACGTACAAAATAATCTCCCCCCCAAAACCCTTTGATGATTATCCTAGGGTCTCGGCGCTGATAGACAGAGATACGAGGAGGTGGAAAGTTGATGTAGTAAGATCTTTGTTTTTGCCTTTTGAAGTAAGGACTATTCTGAATATTCCTCTCAGCCACAACCTTCCAGAAGACCAAATCATATGGGTGGGTAATAAAAAGGGAGAATTCACTGTGAAGAGTGCCTATTATATAGCTGTTGGGGTACTAGATACAATGGAGGAAGGTGAAAGTTCTTTGGGTGATCCAAGGAGTCCTCTATGGAAGAAGCTATGGCACTTAAACATTCCATCCAAGATGCGAATATTTGCTTGGAAAATGTGTATGAGTGCTCTTCCAACACTTGTGAACTTGCAAAGAAGAGGAATTAATCTATGAGAAATCTGTCCGGATTGTGGGAAGGATCCAAAATCAATTCTCCATGCTCTAGCTAGGTGTGAAGTGGCTAAGAAAGTGTGGAGATATTGGGTGGATGGTCCCGTTGACTTACTGAATGTAAACATGGATGTTATAGACATTGCAATGCAAATATATGAGTTTGGTACGTCATGAGACCTGGAGATTTTCTTTGGAGTTGCATAGGCAATCTGGTATAACAGGATCAAAATAGTGCACGAGTCCTCAAGTCAGCTTCCTGAACATATTTGGAGCTTTGCTAAGAGATATATACAAGAATTCAAGAGTGCCTCAATAGCTTGCTCTCAACACTTGACTTTGATAGAAGAGAAGTGGACAACGCCTCCTTCGGGGTGTTCAAGATCAATGTTGATGGTGCAACGTCTGAAAATGAAAGGAACTCAAGTGTGGGAGTTGTTATAAGAGATGCAACCGGTATAGTTCATGTTTCTTGTTGTAAATATCTTCAGGGACAGTACTCGGTGAAGGAAGTCGAAGCGCTAGCTATAGAGTGCAGTCTAATTCTTGCCAAAGAGCAAAAGCTACCTCAAATCATTTTGGAATCTGATGCCTTAATAGCTGTTAATAGCGTCACAGCAGCTGAAACAAATGGCAGTCTTGGTCATGTGTATCAGGGAATTCTTAATTTGCTTTCTTCTTTTAGCAGCTGGAGAATCAAACATGTGAAAAGAGAATACAACAGAGCAGCTCATGAGCTTGCGCAGTATGCAAGGCAGAATGAAGTTTCTCATGTCTGGAAGGGGGTCTGTCCTCCTATGGTGTCTCACGTTATCCAGGCAAATTGTACTTAGATTGTACTGTGTTGTACTCCCTTTTCTTTTTGACAATGATATTCCAGTTTGTGTTCAAAAAAAAAAAAAAAAAAATTATTTATTGTTTATGGTCCAATCCCATTACTCGAGGATTTTGACTCTACATTCTGTTTATAGAACTTCCAATAAATACGTGCAGAGGAGTTCATCGATGGATGATAGATAGTAATATGTAACATCAATTTTGGTTTTTTAGTAGTAGTTATTTTCCTCTTCTTAATGGATACGATGCAGTCTTTTTTTATTTTTTTTCACGAGTCTTTCATGCCATTCTATCAACTCGAGGCTGCAACTATATTCTGTTCAAAATAAGCAAAATCTCCCGAGGGATATTACGTGATGTGTTTCCCAAAAGCACTTTATGAGCAAGGTCTCTTAAGCGCAACTATTAGCAGTTACACTTACAGAGCACTAAAATACGTTGTCTTTTTTTTTTTTTTTTCAAACAAAGTTTGGTTACAAATTTGATTGTAGCCTAAGGTTATAACTTCACTTACTATCTTTTTATTAGATTTAAATTTTGAAAAATCTAACATTGGATTATATTTTCTTTTTATATTCTACATGTTTGCAAAATTTTCAAAAAGTATAAGATCAATAGTTATGTCATCAATTAATTGTTTAAATTGCAAACTTTTGTAGTCTAAAATCTTGTATATAAAATTCGATTGACAGAAAATTTGACGTGTGTTAAGTAAGAGTTTAAAGAATATACAATCTAATAGTTAATTTTTTAAAATCTATAGCAATGTTTTTTTTTTTTCTTTTCTTTTCGTTTTTTTCTTTTCTTTTTTTTAAAGGAAGTTGTAGCATTAGCTTACAACGAAGTTTGTTGCCAAATTTTGTCATTTTTTTCCTTATTTATATAGGATTAGGATTCATTAAAGTAGACATGAAAAAATTAATGACATGTTTAATAAACTAAACCAAAATTTACCTGAAATATTAACAAGTACTATTCAAAATAAGTGTGGCTAGACATAACATAATTATTCAATAGGTTGATAAATAATTAGGATAAAATATTTTTCAATAATATTTCACATCTTCTATGTCTGGTACTGTTGACCGGTATGCAAAATACCTTTTTCTTTTAGAAACAACACTTTAATTTTATTGAAAGTGAGCTGAATCGACTTGAATTACAAATAATAGATGTGGAGGGACATCCTTCATCTACACCGAATACTTGCTAACATGTCTTGTATGTCTAGCAATGTTATGAGTTGCATTATTACCTTGTCTCAACACATGACTGAACTCAATATACGTAAACTCCTTAGCTAACTCCTTTGCTTTGTCAATCAAGTGTCCATAGTCTGTCAAGGAAGGGCTTTCGCACAAAAGGGCATCAATAGTAGTCTTGGAGTCTCCTTCTAGCACAATGGATGACAAGCCCAGGTCGCGTGCGAGTCTGAGCACTTTAGAAGCTGCTATGACTTCCACTGCTGTGACCGAGAAAGGTAATGGGAATACTTCTGCCATGAAAGCAACCACCTTGCCATTCCAATCTCGGATAATGACTCCCACCCCTGCTTGTTTTCCATCTAGAAAGATAGAGCCATTGAAGTTAAGTTTGAGGTTCGGCCAAGGTGGTAGTTTCCATCTGATGTTTCGACGGTCGCTGGTGGTCCTATCTGGTGGTTTTGGAGGGGTGGCTCGGAGATGGGCCGTTCTAGTAAACCGAGCTTCTTGCATAATCTGCTGGACAGGGAACAATCGAGAGCTTGTCCGAATGGTATTCCTGTGGGACCAAACAGTCCAAATAATGATATGCTCCACAACCTCCCTGAAACTAACGACATGCAAAGTTGATCGAAAGCTCCACTCTGAATCTTGGTTCCACATCGGTGACAACAACGGACAAGACCACAGGGCATGCACCACGTCTTCAGGCTCAATTTGGCAGTGCTCACAAATGTCATTCGTGATAATCTACCTATGCCTGAGATTGACCTTGGTTGGTATCGAATTTCTTATGGCTCGCCGTAAAAAATTTCTAATTTTTGGCTGAACCTCCAATCCCCATACCTTTTTCCACATTTTGTTGTTCTCTGGATGGTATTCATTAGTGTCAAAACTCTGGGACTTGTACAGAAAGCTATACCCAAATTTTACTGAATAAGAACTCGATGGAGTAAAGGGCCAAATCAATTTGTCTTCTGTTGGAATGGTAATCAAAGGAATTGATTCAATCATCTCAACATCTCTTGGAAGAAAAATGTTCTACAGAATTTTGGAGTTTCACCTGTTTGAAGCTGTGTCAATTAGTGAGGACACTAGAGTATCTTCCATCCCTTGGACTATTGGTGTAGAGATAAACGGGAGGAAATTGGAGGGCAGCCACGGGTTTGACCATACCCGAATGGCTGTCCCATCTCCCATTCTCCATCTCATCCCTTCCTTAAGCACTTCTCTTCCCATTAAAATGCTTTTCCAAGTATAAGACCCACTTGGTGACTTTGCTGCCTCCATAAGTGAACAATGGGGAAAAAATTTAGACTTGAAAACTCTATAGAAAAGAGAGTTCTTGTTTTGGAGTAACCTCCATGCCTGTTTTGCCAAAAGAGCATTGTTGAATAAAGCTAGGTCTTTGAAGCCCATTCCTCCTTCACCTTTGGGTTTACAAAGCTCCCCCCATCTTACCCAATGGATTTTCCTCCTCTCACCTCTTTGTCCCCACCAAAATCTTCGAATTAGACCTTCAATGTCATTGCATAAACCCAAAGGAAGCTTGAAACAATTCATGGTATAGGTAGGGATTGCTTGTGCAACTGCTTTGATAAGAATTTCTCTACCCGCTTGAGATAGTAACTTTTCCTCCCACCCTTGCAACTTCCCCCACAATCTCTCCTCTATATAATTGAAGCTAGCTTTTTTATTTTTTTCCAACTAGTGATGGCAACCCCAAGTATTTTTCATAGCTTTGGATTTCCTCTACCCCCAAGATATTTTTAATCTTTTGTCTCTTCTCCTCCGTAGTGGATTTGCTAAAGAACACTATGGTCTTTGCCTTATTTATTTGCTGGCCTGAACTCTTTTCATATATTTACCTTTTCACATTCCTTGGCATTAGACCTGCAAAACAACAAGCTATCATCTACATAAATAGGAGATGAGTTAGTGTGGGACTTCTCTTGCTGATAGAGAAACCATGAATGTCTCCTCTCAAGGCTGATTGTGTGAGTAAGCCATGGAGTCCTTTGGAGCATAGAAGGAACAAAAATGGGGAAAGGGGGTCGCCTTGTCTTATGCCTTTTGTTGGTCGAATAAAACCATTTGGTGCACCATTTATGAGGATTGAATAGGAGACTATTGACACACAAAGCATCATGAGGGTAATCCATTTTTCATTGAACCCCAGTTTCCTCATAATTTTTTCGAGGAAAACCCATTCCACACCATTGTAAGCCTTACTCATATCAAGTTTGAAAGCCATGAAACCCTCCTTAGAGGACTTGTGGTGGTGCAAATAGTGAAGCGACTCAAAAGCTATAAGGATATTGTCAGAAATTAGACGGTCCTTTGTAAAAGCACTTTGGTGCTCAGTTATGATATGTGGGAGGATTTTCTTCAACTTGTTAGCTAGCACTTTAGAGAAGATTTTATACAATACATTGCATAAACTGATGGGGCAAAATTTAGAAACCAATATAGGATTTTTTGCTTTTGGTATCAAAGTGATGAATGTGTGATTTAAATTTTCAGGAAGTGAAGCTGAATTTAAAAAGGATAGACCAAAAGTTGTGATATCCTTACCCACCAAATCCCAATAGTATTGGAAAAAAAAGTGGCGGCATCCCATCTGGACCCGGAGATTTTAGAGGTACCATTTGATTTAGAGCCACCTTTACCTCATCCTTAGTGAAGTCTGCAATCAGTTGTCTGTTCATGTCTTCCGTCACTAAGCTTTGGATTGAGTCCAACGCCAACTTGGGTTGACAATCATCTAAAGTGGAGAACAAACTGGTGCAAAATCTTAGGAACTCTTTAGCTATTCCTTTCGGGTCCAACTTCCACTGCCCCTCACTACCCCTTATTCCTTCAATTTTGTTTCTCCGATAACGTTGAGTGGCTCTACTATGGAAGTATTTGGAATTTTTGTCTCCAAACATGGCCCATAGAGAGCGAGATCGTTGAAACCAAATCCTTGTCTCCTTATCTAGGAGGTCATTCACATCACTTCTGAGCATTCTTGCATGGAAATTAACCCCTGTCAGTAGAAGTTTCTATTTTTGTTGTAACTCTCTTCGGATGCTACCAAAATTTCTAATACTCCATCTGTTTAGGGCCGAACCACAGCTCTCAATTTTAGGAACAATACTTGCTGCATTGTTGTGAATTTTGTGCTTATCCCATTTGGTTTTAACAGTATCTATACATCCCTTCTCGGCAAGCCACATCTCTTCAAACCAGAACGGTTTTTCTTGAATTGTTGGGTCTAGGATTTCGGGTAAAATCCATAGAGGGGAGTGGTCAGAGGTGCATCGAGGATCCTCCAAACTTGATTAACCACTCATTATTTGCTAGATTTCTATCTACTAGTCTCTCCCATATTGAATCCCCATTCTTGAAAAAAAATTTCGAAGTGACTTTTGAATTGTTGGTATTTATATCCCAACTGATGCAACTATTCACCTCTCTCTCTCTCTCTCTCTCTCTCTTAATTTTGTCAAAAAGAATTTTAATTTTCGAAATTGCAACAATAGTAAAGCAACGTATCCAACCAAGTATTGGCTGCTTTCTTTCAATTTTCTAATTAAAAGATATAACTCTTGTTAAGGTATATTAATACTTTATAATTGTAATAATATTTTGTTGAACTTCAATTTTATTAGATATCTTTTTTGTTATGAAACAACAATCAATATTTAATCCCAAACACCTTTATTATTATGCTTAACAAATAGTAGATTCCAGTTAATTAGCTTAACTGTAAAATTCTCATAGTCAAATAAGAGATTTGAGGCGATTCCCGTTTACACCAAAAATCAATTAAATGTCTTAGTTAGATGATAAAGAGCTCTCATCAAGAGTAGACGTTATAGATTGAAATTCTCTTCAAAAAAAAAAAAAATTATGCTTACCAGTATTAAGAACTTTGATTGAAATTCCACTCCATCATATTATTATGTTAAACCAAACTCTGGAATACAATTCAAGTTCTATTTATGTGTTGTCACCAAACTAATGAATAAAGGAAAAATTATTATATTATAACTTTTTGCATTTATTGTGATACTAATTTCTATTCTTATGCAATCACTATTACAGTATACCAAATGTGCCCTTAGAGTAGAGGGCCTTATAATTTATTTCCGTAACAGCTATAAGGATTCAAATTAGCATTTTAAGCTCTAATGTCCATTGATAACCCCCTTGCCCCCTAGTGGCCGATAGTCTTTCTATGAATTGGTTAAACTCCTCTTCCCTGCACATCAAGTTAACCCTTGCAAACTTTTGATGGGCACCGCAAATCTTCCCACTTTTTCCAACGATCTTTAATCCTCTTAAAAATTCGTTACAATCCTTTGTGTCATCTTTACTCTCCAAACATGCATAGGCTGTTGGAGAAACAAGAAAACAATTATGTTAGAACATATGCCTTTTCTCTATGTTTTCTCATAAAAAGGGAAAAAAAGGAAAATGCTAAAAATTACTATCTATTTTATTATAAAATACCTATAAATGACAATGAATATGATTGTTGTCACTTCAACAATATAATAAATTAGTTTGAACAAATGATGCCATAGCTACATTTTACATGTCTTTATAAACTGATTCATCAATTTTTAAAATATAAAAAAAATTAATTAAAAATTAATTTATTGTGTTGTAGATATGGAACCAGTCGCATTATTGTTACATCAATTTATAAGTATTTTGCAATAAAATTCATTGTAGCTTAGCTTTAATGTTTTTTTTTTTTTTTTTGATATTTTTTAATGTTTATTTTGTAAAAATTAGGCTAAAATGCAAATTGCACCCTCTAAGGTTGACTAAAATTCATTTCAATCCTATAACTTCACTTTCATTCAATTTTGTTCTATTAGTTTCAAATTTATTCAATTATGCAATTAAATAATGAAAAAAAATATTTTTTGAAAAAATAAATTCTCAAATAAAAAATTCACAAAATATTTTTATTAATTTTATACAATTTTTTATATGAAAATAATACTTTTTATGACATTTTTATAACAAAATTGGAAAGAATGCTTGAATTGAATATATTATATGCTGCATTTTCATATAAATTGAACATAACATACGTACCGGACAATGTTTCTGCAGCAAGCTTGCCACTGAAGAGGCAGTGCTCTTGTGGATACTCGGACAAAATCAGATATTCACTATTTTGAATAGTTTCCCTTAATTTTTGCCATCTTTCAGATAGTATTTTTCGCCCATATTCAAAGAAGTTCTCTGATTTGACAGACCCAACATTTTGGCTGCCATTACAAACTACTTCTATGATTTTTGCAGCCCTGAACTGTGATTCTTTTGATACGCCGATTGAGCTGATCGTTATGTATTCAGTCATCTTCTTAGCAATATCTTTATCCTTAACAAGAGCCCAACTTTAATACAAAGAAATGGTGAAGCATTAATTAGTTAACAATTGAGGTGCCTCTCAAAAAAAAAAGTTAACAATTGAGGTAGTACCACCGAAATATATATAATACAACTATCTCTATTTAATTAGTCTAAATTATGGGTTTGGTTTCTAAAATTGGGAATAAGCTGGATTTTGATCATATAAATTAAATGTTAAAGTATTGTTTCTATCCTTATAGTTTGCATGAATTACGGTTTTTTGTCCCTAAATTTTAAAAAGTTTGTTTTTTTGTCTCTAAACTTTTTAATTAAAAACTTCTATTTCATTAGTTTAGAGGCAAAAATAGGGACTAAGTAAAAACTAAATTTTCTCAAAAGTTTGATGAAAAAAGAATTCTATTTTTTAATTTTAAGGATAGAAAATATAACATTTTTAATAGGGATAAAAAGCAAAATCAATTTAAACTTTTGGGCAAAAAAAAATATTTTAGCCTAAATTTATAAAGTTCAATTTTGGTCCCAAAGCATAGGGTTGGTTCAATTTAGTTACCTAGCTTATATATGTGGTCATTCGATTTGGTTCCTCAATAAGACGTCTTAATATCCCAATAGTCACATAGAAAGAAAAAATAAATGATGTGACAAAATTCTTCCATTTTGAAATTTTACACATTAGAATCAAACTTTTAAAATTTGGACCAAAATCAAACCCACCAAATTTCGGAGAAAAATTATAATTTGTCATTTTTTATATTAAAAAAATTCTCAAAAGTCTCAAAAAAATTCTTAAATAGAATGTTTTTTTTTTATTCAACTTATTAGTTTCAAATTCCAACCAAATTTGAAATGTCCTGGGGGGGAAAAATTCAAGATTATTTTGTGGAAAAACATTTGTAAACATCAATAAAGACATATAAAAATCTATCAAAAATAAATAAATAATAAAGACCTATAAATTTGTAGTGAATACTTTTCTCTTTGTTAAAAAAATTAATTTTAAAACTGACTTATACACTAAGATTAAGATGCTCACCCAATGCGGGAACCGGCATGTCCTGTGCATTTGGAAATCGTAAAGAGCATGTTATCATAATCAGCTGCGCCAGTAATAGCTGTGAATTGTGGCCAATAGTAAGCAAAGTCATAGATGAGTTTTCCATTTCCATTGCCAGTACGGTTCTTCACCACTGCTTCTCTAAGAGTTCCATCTGGGTTGTTTGGTGAATTCACCACCTCTATGTATGCTCCTTTCTTGTTAAACTTAAATGCATCACCCTCCCATTTGTACAGCTCTGACCTTAGGAAACTTACCACTTCAGCATATGCCTACAGCCAATAATTAGTTACCATTTCAATTATTTGACTATGTATATATGCATGCAAGTTTCATACTAAGTTCAGTTACAATTAACAATGCCAAGAAATCATATTGGTAACTGCCAAGGTATTGACACTATTTTCCCAAAAAGGTTAGAGACACACTTTGTCTCAAAATATTGAAGCAGCAACATATAAGATCTATCATTAAACCCCTTTAATATTAATGTTTTTCCTTTTTCAATGTAAGTAATATATCAGTTAATTATAGTCTAGCAACAATAACACATAAATAATTGCAGCAAATTAAGATGTTAAGCAATGGGGATCTAACCGAGTAGTAAGGGGCAGAAGACACAACACTAACTGGCTCAGGGCCACCAGGAGTCGTGAAAGCGTAAAGCAAAGCTTGGAAGAGCTGTGATGATCCTGTCCCTACCACGATGTACCGATCATCAGTCACTGCATTTCCCACCACACCATGCAATCTCCTTATTGCTGCGCCCAGTTCAGGCTCCAAAAACCAGCATACATTGTTACCATCACTGAAATAGCTCATTAAGTCACCCCCACCAATTGTCACATTATACTTATCACTCATCTTTTTCCAGAATGGCTCAAACATCATTGGATCACCCCTTTCATATTAGAGAGAAAAAAAATCAATATAAGTAATAACTCAATACCGTGCACTGCTAAGAGAAAATCAAAATATTTCAGTTACATGATAGTTTTAAAACTAGTACTTGTAAGGAGACTAACCCTGCTAATTGTAGTGGCAAAGAATAGTTTGGGACAATATGAGTGTTAAGATTTTGTGTGATTATTGAATGATGAGCGAAAGTATGAAAAAGGGAGTGAACATGAAAATTTATGTGGTTTAACTTGACGGCTTACGTCTACAAATAAAAAGTTCACACCATAAACAACTATATATTCTATTAAGAACTTGTGTCACAATGAACCCAATCTATGCAGGGTTTGTATATTAGAGAGAGCTTGACTAATCCTAGACTAATTATATGCTAACCCAAATGTAAGTTGCTTGTTCTATAAGTACATGGACATACAATTGGTACAAGCCACTTTAGCCATAATACATCTAACAATAAGAAATGTTAGAGACATTTTCTTTTACAACTTAATCGGCTTAGCCCAAAAAAACAGAGGCGCCGACACCATTGTTGAGAGAGAGAGAGAGAGAGAGAGAGAATTGTTGGTACTTGGCCCCACTTGAGTTGAGTTTTTTACAAAAATTCCACTGAACTAATTTTTGCTAAATCAAACACAAAAACTTGTTTTCATTTTTTGTTCTCAAACCCACATGCTTGCAGCAAAAAAGAATATGATTTTCTAAATGACAGTTGATTTTGTACACTAAAGAAGAATTTACTATCAATTTGTGCATATTCAATGATTATTTGAGGATTTATAAAACGTCGAATTCCGTTTTTTTATAAACAATTGATTTAAAATGTATTAAGAAGAAATTATTTTGTATCTTTTGTTTTATTTATATTTTGTTAATGTTGAATGAATACCAGTTTTATTTTTCATATTATATTTATTCTTAATCATACTATTTTTTTTTCATTCTTGAATTATGAAAAATTTTAAGTTTATGCTAGGTCCACTGAATTCCTAGTTTTATCTCTACCACGAGGGTATTACCAATTAATTTTATCTCAACCCTAGCATGTACCTCCACCCACCAAACCACTTGGGAGTATGCTCATTGACGACACTGCACTCCAATAATTTTCATGAAATCAAAGGCTTAATTGTAATAGAACGAACTGGACTGAAGCAAATTAAGGGTGATAATTAAGACTTACAAACTAAGATTGAGAACCGAGTCTGAAGAGCTAAGACTGGAAGTCCTTGTGCCATTAGCTGAGGCCAACGAGCATTTATCATCAGAATTGCACTTGATGGATATGGCTGCTACTAGAGACTTTGTAGATACCATTTTGTCTTTGTGGGAAAGGATTCTGAATAAAAGATATATGTAGTCTAATCTTTGGGATGATGGGATACAAGGATGTGTTAATCAGCTTCTAATCTATATATTTATAGATGAAGATGGGATAGGTGCACCAACCCTATAGCTTATTACTGATCTGGCTTACTATCCTTAAAATTAGTTTTGCATTGAAGTTTATAATCCTGTTGGATTTTTTTTTACAAACTATTGTTGTGGAAAATTTTTATGGGTTCTTATTTGCACCTACCACTAAAATCATTTTTCTACTTACCAATAACTATTCGCCACATTAGGAACTTGTAATGGAATATAGAAAGAAACAATTGGTGTACTTTAGTTTGCCAATAAATATGAAACTCTTCAGTGTATAACATTTAATTAGGAAATTTCATGCTTTTCTTGAAGGTTTGGAGAAAGTTGTTATATTTGACAAGTTGTGATTGGTGGAGCATGTATTGGAAGCTTAAACACAAAAAGTAGGATATAAGATTTGTATATTCACAATTATGAATTATCCATTTTCATTAGCTCACTAGATTATGTGTTTATTATTTTTTGTTTTGTAAGTTGTAAACAGACATCCTTCCAAAAAGAAGTTTAGAGGACTTAAAAGTTCTTTTTTATGATAACTCGAAATACTACAATCACTATAGCAGGCCGGCTAAACACATTTGGAGGCCAGATGCGTTAACTTTAAATGAACATTTTTATATTTAACTATTACTTAAAATAATATTTAGCTAGTGTTTTATATATTATGATTTTTTTGATAAAAATAACATAATTTTGGTCCCTACATTTTGAGATCATGGTTAATTTAGTCCTTACATTTTGGTAGGAGTCAATTTGGCCTATTTTATTTTTAACTTAAGTTAATTTGGTTCTAACCATCTACTCAGTAATGAAAAATGCCTACGTTGCACAAATCGTGCACAGTTTTAGATTGATTAAATAAAATTAATTGGTTAATTTATTAACCAATTAATTGTAAAGTTGAATATTTATTCAACTATGTGTTGGCTTTATTCCGTATCAAATTTGCTTATAATTTAGTATTTAGAAATCCTGTATTTAGGTGGAAATAATGTAAGGGTTGTGTGTGAGAGAGTGTGAAGATTTGATCAAAAGTGTGCAACAAGAAGTGACTCACGACTAACTCGTGAGTGGTGACTTGCCAAATGTAGCACACGTGTGAAGCATGCAGAAAGTTGAAGGGTCAGGACAACTGGATCATTACAGAACAAAAAGTACAGTCTGGCCAGTTTGGTAATTGGCGATTGGAACTTGCGATTCATCCCAATCGCGAAGTGAGTCGCTAGTGCACCTTATTTTGCTGAAAACTAGCTTTTCACATTCCATCTCATACCCTACTATAAACACTCTTATACCCACGAAATGTAGAGAGCTTCCAGAGAGAATTTTGAGAGAAAAAATCCTAGAGAACAACAAGATTAATTCATCCACAATCTTATACATTTGATTCTCCAAATTCCTCTACTCTCACCCTTTCCATTGTCATACCCATCAGAGGATCTTAAGCCAAATCCTAACCTCACCAAATTCAGAGTAGTGAGAAGGTTCTTGGTGTTTGGGAAGCAATTCAAGAGAGAAACCAATTCATATTGGTTGATACAATGGGCTAATTGTAGGATCCGATAAGTTAGAGAAGACACGGTTAGGCGTAACCTTGTTGGAGCAAGAAGCTTGGAGGTCTTAGGTGCATCGGGTAGATTAGGCTTAGAGGGTCTTTTGTTATTCATGTATCCCAACTAATTTTCTAGTGGATCATTTTACTGCTTGGAGGGCGGCAAAAAGGTTTTTCACCGAGTTCTTCGATTTCCTCTTCGATAACACATGCCGGTGTTACCTTGTGTTTGCTTCTTTCTATCCCTTACTCTTTGCTTTTAATTACTGTTGAGTTGTGATTAAAATATGGCTTAGAGTAGTTTGCATATTTGAGTATAAGCTTATATTGGATATAAGCTTGTATTTACCGCACATACATTGTTTGAATATAAGCTTGTATTGGATAATTTGTATTTGGGGGTCTAAACATTCACAAGTGTTTTTCGCACTAAGTGAGTTTTCAAACCAATTAATTGAAAATTGATTAATTAAATAATTAATTAATTGGTTAGACATTTTTGTTATTAATTTGCTAACCTTGATGACCAAGAAAATTAGAAATAGAAGTCAAAATTTGGAGGAAATCGGGTATGAATTGAAAACAGAAACAGTTGAAAAGAAAAAGTGAAGAATTTGGAGGACCTAGAACGAAGTTCTGATCAACACTTGGATAAGCACCTTCCAAAATTCCTTCCTCTTCAAGTTCGGCTTGCTCCTTTCTCAGTTTAACTTTGACCCCTATGTTTTTCCTTCATAAAACAATGTTCTATAGAGTCCAACATTCCCTAGAGAGCTAATCCTACCTCCCCTACTCCTAGTCCTAGTATAAATATCCCCCCTTCCTTCACCCTCAGTTCAAAACAACCCCAAAAACTCAAAATTTCCTAGCAAATTGATAATTCTCTCTCTCCCTCTTGTGGTGTTGTTCAACACAGAGTACTGTGCATGTAGGTAAGGTTTCTAACCTTCTCATTTTTTATTATGCCCTAGTTTTAGATTCAAGCATGTTTTATTTTTATGCTCTTTGTTCTTGTTTGTTCATTATACTAGATATAGGTTTTTCTTAATTTTTCATATTTTCTATGGCTTTAGGGTTTTTAATTCAAATATTATGTTCACATGTTTAGGATTAGGGTTTCTCTTAATTGCAAATATGTTTCCACGATTTTGATTTATAATACTAGAATCACATGTTCTTGCGTCCTAGATTTGGTATTATTTTGTTGCTTAAGGTTTGGTTCATAGATCCAATTTGCTAAAAAGATCTGAGAATATCTTTTTTTGATCTAAAATTCTCGAAATTGTTTTCAAGAATGAAATATGTTTCAAAACCAAATCTTCTTTTCTAAAATGAATCTCTTCTCAAATCTCAAGATTCTTTTCAAATTAAAGTTTGTTTTCAAAATCAATTTGGATCTATGGATTAATCTTAGGGTCTGTTTGGATACCGCTTATTGTTGAAAACTAAAAACACCGTAGCAAAATAATTTTTAAATGTGTGAATAGTTCCGTGAGAACCATTTTTAATGAAAATTTTGCTGAAAAAAGAGGTTTGTGGGTCTCGTGAACAGTGCACGGGACCCACTAACAAACGCAAACGCGGAACGCAAGCGTTGAAAACGCTATCCAAACTCCAGTCTCTATTTTAATTCTAGGTGTAAGAACTCAATAGCATGTTCACTTGTTCTAGATTAGGGTGTGTCATGCATCACACACATATTCACCATGTCTTTCAATATCAATTAATAGCATGCCTAGACTAGGATTTCATCATGCTTATCAATGTTTATTTCACCCTTCAATTACTTGTTCTTGGATGCTATAACTGTTTGAATGATGTGATATGATTATTGGCCACCAAAGTCTAGAAGGCCAATTTCACCGGGTAGGTTGGGTGTCTAACACCTTCTCAATCTTGTAACTTAGCCTCCTAACTTGGATCAAGGGTTAGTAAATTAGGCTCAACCTTGTAATTTTCTCTTTTTTAGATTGTAACTAAGAATAAGCAATGTAGCTTTATTTTAGATTGTATCTAGGACCAAAACCATGTAATTTTCTAGTTATTATCAAAGAGGTGTATCTTTTTCAATTCATCAATAAGAATGATACTGTTGACGAAAATTGTTAACCAATATTTTAACAATAATTGTTAACGAACGTTGTCATCTTATGTTTTGACAAACGTCGTCAAATATTTTTATCAAATACTGTCAAATTAGTCAAATTCGTCAAACATAATTTCACCCATAGGCCTTTTGGCGTATGGGTTTTATTGATGTGAGTTGTACCCATTCAAGATAATGTATCTCTTAATTACAATCCCTTGTTTCAAGGGAAGACCTTTTGATTCCAATCATGTCATCTTTATTTATTTGTGTGTTCAAGAGGACATATGTATTTATTTATTTGTGGCTGCACCTAATAATTTATTTAGGTTGCCTACGTACCCTTGGCGAGGATCAAGCCACTTCGTAGTTCTTAATTTGAGGTTTTAGTTTCAAAGTTTCAAATATGGTTTTGTTCCCATTTTAAATGATGGATCTTTAAGTCAATACTTTGGCTTTTAATTAAGTATTGGCATAATTTTGTATTTGGGTGGGATAATTGGTTTTAATCTCAAGGATAAGTCAATGACCATGTTTTTATGGAAATTGAATTAAGGATTCTCTTTTTGAGAAGTTAAAGTTCCAAGTAATTTTCCCTTTCTTTCATAATATTTTGATTGAAGTTTCCAAATTTAATTAGTGGAAAGAAAATTCCTTTGAAGCAATTATTATTTTTTTATGAACATTGAGAATTAGAAAATTCCCTTAAATCAATTTTTTATGGTCATTTCATTTTAAGAATTATTAACCTTGATTTTGTTTAAAGATTTAATAATCCCAAAGAATTAGTCAAAATTAATTTGGTAGAGTTAATGCCTCCATTAATTTGATGGAGTCAAGAACTTCATTAAAATGGTAGAGTCAAGGACTCCAATTTTAAGGGTAGAGTCAAGGACTCCTATTTTGGGGTAGAGTCAAGGACTCCAATAATGGGGTAGAGTCAAGGACTCCAATAATGAGGTAGAGTCAAGGACTCCAATTTGGGGTAGAGTCAAGGACTCCAATTTTAGGGTAGAGTCAAGGACTCCAATTAAGAGGTAGAGTCAAGGACTCCAATAACGGGGTAGAGTCAAGGACTCCAATTTGGGGTAGAGTCAAGGACTCCAATCTTAGGGTAGAGTCAAGGACTCCAATTTTAAGAGGTAGAGTCAAGGACTCCAATAATGGGGTAGAGTCAAGGACTCCAATTAAGAGAAAAGACATTATACCACAACTTGAGAGAATTTTTATTTGGTAATTTTCAAATAGGATTTAAGAGTCAGGGACTCTTGTATAAAACTTGATGTATGGAGTTAGGAACTCCTCATGAAACCCAACCCTATTTGTTTTCCCAAACAAAAATTATTTGAAGAAGGTTGAGAGAGAGATTTTGGTAGTGAAAGAATTTTTATTTGGTAATGTACAAACAGGAGTTATGAGTCAAGGACTCATATTTAAGGCTTCATGTATAGAGTTAGGAACTCCCCATGAAACCCGATCCTGTCTGCATTACCAAGCAAAAATTCAAGTTTGAGAATGAGGGAGAAAGAGATTTAGAGAAGAAAGGGACTGATGTAAAATCCCATATACGAACCTATGCTGCGTATTTCTCCTCTGCTTGATGTTGCTCTCTCTGTCTGTGTCCCTTTTTTTTTGTCTTCTTTCTATGTCTTTGCCGTGTGTGTGCACTTGCTCTCTTTTTGTGTCTCTGCTTTCTTTTCTTTCTTTCCTCCTCCTCTTTTTTTTTTTTTTTTTGCTTGCTGAAGGCTCTTTATTTATAGAGAAGTTTGAGAAACTGTTCCCTCCTTTTTTGTTCCTCAACTGACCGGTTAATGGGCAATTTCATGGACCACTATCTTTTTTACGTGCTCATGCCATCACTCACTTTTCAGCCTTTTGGTTTGTTTTGTTTCTAGAATTTTCTTTTCATAGGTACTAGGCAGTTCACGTGATCTCTTTTTTTTTGTTTAATTCAATCTTTGTTCCTGCCGTGGCCCCCTTTTCAGCCCTTACCCCCTTTTTTTTGGATAATGGCAGACTAGCTTTCCTTTAGCTCCTTATTTTTCTCTTTTCAATCCTTTCTTATCGGTAATGGCAGGTTAGGTGGCTTTTTAGCCTCACGTGGACTCCTTTTTTTTTTTTATACATACATATATATATATATATATATATATATATATATATATATATATATAATACTTTTTGGTCTCATCATATTATTTAGTCCACATTGTGTAGGTGTATGTACCTATAACACTTTTTATGGTACACATTTTTTTTAGTTTCAACAGATACACTTTTCAATTTGGTTTTCTTATTTTCCAATTAAATACGTGGCGATTCTATTGTAAAATCTTTTACCTAGGAGGGAGAATAACAGTTGTAGGATTCTCTTTGCTGTCTCTTGAGAGACAATAACACAGCTCCACCTATTCACATGAAACATAGCCAAAACCTACAAATTTTTAGATTAGGGCTGGGGGCGCGGTTCCTCACACCTGGTATGATATTTTATTATTTTATTTTGATCTATGTGCGATTGACACCTTAGCAATTGTAAAAATATTGTGATAACACTAAAATGTCATAACATTTTCCCAAAAGTTTCAGTTGTATTTGGTCTCACTCTGATAGTTTATTACTTTATTATCCTCTCTATCCCAAAATGAATAGAATTCTTTTCTACCCTTTAATTTATTTAAAAAATCAATACAATTATTTCTCTATAGTTTAAATTAATGATGGTAGTTTTGGAAATTTATTACATTTTTACCTAACAAACGATGCATTAAATGATATTCCCTTAAAAAGCTAGACTTTCTAAACATGACCAACAATTTGGGATGGATGAAGTATATTTTATTTTGACCTATAAAGAACTGGCATCTCAATAATTATGAAAATATTATGACAATTTGTTGTGTTAGTATAACACCACCTACACCAAAACGCTATATATATCACTACATATAAATGTTTAAAAAAAAAATAAGCTCAAAGCAAACTGGTATGAATGGTGATTTTTAGCACAAATACATGTGGATTTTTAAAAAAAATTTAAATTAAAAAAAAATGCAAAAATGCAAAACTGACACTCTAAGTTTCATCAAAATTCATTTCAATACTCTAACTTTGCTTTCGTTCATTTCAATCCTTTAAGTTTCAAGTTTATTCAATTAAGACCTCTACGTCAACTTCCATTAAAATTTATAAAAAAAAAAAATTATGGAAATATTTTTCGATCATAAATTGGATTTTTTTTTCAATTTAAAAAATTTAGACAATTAACCGCAACATTTAACAAAAGTTGATGGGGAGACCTTAATTGAATAAGCTTGAAACTTAGAGGACTGAAATGAAAGAAAGTAAAGTTAAAGACTTGAAAATAATTTTGATGAAACTTATAGGGTGATTTTTGCATTTTAGTCAAAAACAAAGAAAAAGAAAATGGAGCTCGCGTGAAAGAGTGAATTTTTGCTCACCAAATTAACTAAACCAAAAGCACTGTAGAAATGCCTCCATATCTTTGTTTTGGTCTCTCACTCTTGACACTTTTTTATCTAATTAGTAGATATCACTTAAAATATTATTTAGATAGTGTTTTATATTATAATTTTTGACGAAAATACTATTTTGGTCCACATATTTTGGGGTCACAATCAATTTGATCACTACTGGCGGCCCAGCATGCCACCCCGTCCCTTTTTGGACCTATCACCTCGATCCAGACACCTTGGGGCCCAATTCAGGCCCAATAGCTGAAATGAGATTGTACTGTCCCGGGTAACTTGGTCGGGAGTATCATAGCTCAGACACGCCTTGTACTCGGCTGCTCGGAAGTGCCTTAGGGAATATCACTGCCGAGTGGTCTTTTGAAGGTGGGAATCAATTCCAATGCCATTACCACCTTTCCTGATGGAACATCCACTTAGAAACGATAAGATTAGACCCCTCTTTCACACAAGTAAGGAAGTAATCATGACACCTCCACTTGCCTCAAGCTATAAATAGGAGAATGGATTGAGAAGAGGGGGTTGGTAACTCCAGAGAGAAAATAGAGAGAATAAGAGTGACTATATCAGGAGAAAAAGAGGGTTTACGAAAACGAGTGCGCAACTAGGTCTCCGAGCAAAGGATTACCCATAGTAGGAAACACGAAACCCACTATATAATTAGATTGTGAGCCCAAATACAGGTTGAGCCTGTTAGCCATACTTTAGGTGCACACAATTGGCGCCGTCTGTGGGAAATCTCCTACGTAGCTGTGATTTTGTCGAGACACGTACGAGGGAAATGTCCGGACGTCAAGTAGGGAGTTATGTAGAAAGTGGTTCCAGAAGATCTTCTCGGGGGTCTACTTGGTGGGTGAGGAGACAAAAGAGGTGCGAAGATAGGGAGTATGAGCAGGAGGAAGGTCAATCCGGCCTTAGAGAAGGGTCATTTCAAACATATCGAACGATGTCTGGCGCTTCGGAGTACAGTCGTTCTGATAGAAGGGACAAGGAACGTGAAAGGAGGGACGAGGAACTTGAGCATTTGCGTAGGTTGGTAAGGGATTTGGAGTTGGAAGCAAGAGGTAGGCGTCGGAGAAGAGACCACGGAGAATGTGAAGAAGGGTCGACAAGTGTGAGAGGTCGCTATGGAGCAAGGTCCCATCAGTCAAAATCTCATCGACACCAGGATCGCTCACGAGAATATGCAGACCGAGACTCGATTTCCCCAGAGGAGCGACAACCCCGGAATGTTGCCATGGTCGTTATGAGCCACGCATTGCGCAAAGCTACCCGATCACCATTCTCGAGGGACATTGAACAAGCCCCAATGCCGAACAAATTTACACGCTTGCCATTCAATTCTTATGATGGAAAGACGGACCTGGTAGAGCACGTAAGCCATTATATTCAAATGATGTCTTTGCACACTCATAACGATGCACTAATGTGTAAGATATTCCCTTCGAGTTTCAAGCCCACCGCTTTGAGGTGGTTCAATGGATTAAGGAAAAGCTCAATTCACAATTTCTCCAAGCTGATTCAAGAGTTTGGAGTTCAATTTATGACCTGCAGCTGAGTTTCTCAACCCGTGGATGCCCTGCTATCAATGAAAATGGGGGCCGGGGAAACCCCCCGCAACTACGCTAACCGGTATTGGGAACTATACAACGAGATTGGCGGAGGTAACAAAAAAATCGTGGCAAGCACCTTTCGACTGGGATTATTCGAGGATTCCGAATTGCGAGAGTCCTTGACAAGGAGGCCTCCCGAGGATATGAGGCGTATTGAAGAATATAAACGGTTAGAGGATGACCGGTTGCAGAGCAATGGTAAGGCCCCGATCATAAATTATCGTCGGCAAAGTAGTTTCCAATCAAGGCTCGGAAGGACTTGAGGATTCAAGAGCCAAGGCCACAGATGGGGGAGGTGAATGTAACGTTCAAGGAGCCGGTGTACAGGATTGTGGATCGAATCAAGAATAAGCCGTACTTTCGGTGGCCGAAGAAGATGGGGGGTGACCCTTCAAGGAGGAATCAGAACCTGTATTGTACTTATCATAGGGATAAGAGGCATACCACCGAACAGTGCAGAGTGTTAAAAGACCATCTAGAGAAGTTGGTGAAGGCGGGGTATTTGAAAGAGTTCGTAGTGGACCCAAGGAATCAGGAGGCTGGGTAGGGTACTCGGCCTCGGGGGAATCCTCTTCCACCCCCTTTGGGAGTAATAGAAGTCATCCACGCAGCTCCAAGGGGCACTCAGGTGTCCAAGAGGAGGGGGGTGGTGGCTGTGGTACTGGAGGAAAGTTGCGCGGGTGAGCAACCCTCTGAGAAGAAGTTGAAGTACACTTGGGAGCCCATTGCCTTCAATGACAATGACCTAGAAGGCACGATTCAACCACAAGACGATGCCAGTTCACATGATGATGCCAGTTCTTTAATCCTTTTCCATTTTAGCAACGTCTTTTAAAAAACGTCGTTGTAACTCAAAACAATAGCTTTACCATAATTAGACAACGTATTTCCTCAAAAAAATAACAATAATAACTTTATCAAAAATAAATAAATAAAATAAAATTTTAATTTATTTTTAAAAAAAGTTTCCATATATACCAACTTTAAAATTGGTATTTTAAAATGAGAAAAATGGATTTTCTTTTTTTTCCTCTTGAATGAAAAGTAACATTAAAATCTAAACAAAATAACAATTATGTATCCACCATCAACAAAAAATATCTCATAAGTCATTTACATGTAGTGGGTCCCTCAGACTCTCACATATTTATGAGCTCCATGCTACTGTAAACTTGCTAAAGGCCTGCTCTCTGAAGTGGGCACGAGAGATACCTTATTCTCAGAGAGACCTTATAGATACAAGGAGAGAGAGACTCCAAGTTTACAAACATATATCCCAACAACATTTTTTAGTGCTCACTTGCATAGCTTATGGGTAGCTCTATTAGCTCCTCTGTAAAGTATAAACCAAAACCAAAGGAGCAATTAACAAAATTCTAAGACATTAATTTGAATTGTACCAAAATATGATACATTTGGTGATTCTTGGCTAGATAAAACGTACATACACAATTCTTTGAATCACTTGTGATAGCAATCGGCCTATATTCTTCCTACTTTTCCGAGTAACTGCCCATCTGATTGCTTTTACAGTTCTACCTCAGCCGCTCCCACCAAATTTCCTTGGAAATCCCTCAAAACTAGAGCTTAATTAAAACGTGTTATAGTCTTCACAACTGTTGCATCACAGTTCTTCTCCAATATTCCTTCAAACTGTGATAACCACTTTTTGATATCTATTAATTATAATTTATGGGCACACAGAGAGAGCATAATTAACGTGGTATGGATTTAGAAGCTTACATCCATAGCAAAAGGTCTCTTTTTTTTTTTTTTTTTTTTTTTTTTGAGAATGAGCAAAGGTCTCTTGATGTTACATATTTACTATTTGCGATATGTATTATATATACAACGAGACAAAGGGGGGTATACATATATAGACTAACCTTGGGCTATTACATTCTATCCAAAAAAAAAGGCTATTATAAACTAACTCTAAAGTTTAGAATTTTTTTTTTTTTTGGTGAGAAACAGAATAAATTAAATTTGTATAGTACAACTAAAATGAATCTAGACAATAAGTCATGTGGTGCATGAGATGTGATCTATACTTCTGTAGTGTTAGGCTGTTAGCAATAAACACAAACTCTACACCAACTGACAAAAGAGACAAACTCTACAATACGATCGTGTTCCCATTTCATAGTTTGCCAAGTTAAGACCATATGTTATATATTCAATAATATTTGATATAACCAATGAGGCAATTAGTGCACGACTGGTGAAACCACTTTATTAGACAATAACAAACACTTCTAGGAATGGAAATGGAATAGCCACACTGGAAGAGACACAAAGGTTCAACTTCAAGCGCATAATATTCCCAAATACAGACAACAAAACCCAAAAACCAAACAAAACACAGCACACTAACGTTGTTACACAGAGACAGAGTTGATTCCCACATGTCTACACTATTATTAAATAAAATTACGATTCTAGAATCCAGTTCTTGGGCTTCATTTACTGTAAAGAAGTATCTAAGTGTAATTACTAATTACAGATTTCTTGTATAGACTACATGTGATTTAAACCATAGACAAGGGTCATTTACGTAGTAAAAGAACTCGCGCTTAAAGTTATAATTAAGCATGGAGAATGGTGCACTAGAGTAGTGAGTTTTATTGTAGAACAACAAAGCTCCCTTTCTCTCCTCCGTGAAGCAAAAATGCTTGAAGATGAAGCTCCAGTCAACATCGTGAATGTACATGCCATAGATGTCAAGCTATACTTCTGTCAAATTTCATTTTTCTGACCATGAATAACCAAATATGAAACATTGTAACCAGGGGCGTAGCCAGGATTTTTTACATGGGGGGCCGATTTTCGACGACGATGATTATCATTGTTGTATGGACAGTCTATATTTTTAGGTTGATATGGACCTTCTTTGAGATAAGCTCGTCGGATTCATCTTGTTTGTTGATAGGAAATTCACATATTTGTTTACGTGATCTTGGATCACGATTTATCTTTTCAGATTGAATTCTTGAACATTTGGAAGGGTGTTCATTAGGCATTGAAGTATCAACATTTATTTCTACAGTCACATTTGTTTCTACAACCATAGGTGTCCTAAATTCTGAATTGCTAACATCTTTTTTCTTAAAGAATGCATCAATTGTTTTTCGTTTGCTCATAATTCTTTTAAGCTTTAAGAATATGACTCAAAAATTAACCTAAAAAGAACTTAAAAAATAAAATCTTAATTAGAAATTTTTACTTAATTATATGGATGTTATTCGTACTTAAGAAAAAAAACAAAATTTCCACTGTAATTTAAACAGTCAACCTATCATCATTAATATTATTAATTATATGGATGTTATTCA
This sequence comes from Quercus tomentella, assembly GCA_028535165.1. NCBI lineage: Eukaryota > Viridiplantae > Streptophyta > Magnoliopsida > Fagales > Fagaceae > Quercus > Quercus tomentella. Next base: position 83,142,233 of record JAPQVY010000156.1, read on the forward strand.
TACCTCCCCATGCCTTCAATCATATATTTCTTCAAAAATTTATGAAAAATTAAAGTGCATGTAAATATTTAAGTAAGCGTATATAGTTGAGAAGAAGAAGAAAAAAAAAAAAAAACACTAAAAAAAGAGACGAAGGTGTAGTGCTGAAGAAAGAAAAGAAAACTGAAAACTCACCCTCTGAATGATTTATTTTAAGAAAGCAAGAAGAAAAAAAAATAATGGTCAGTTTTTTTTTTTTTTTTGGGATCATGAGGATTGAGCTGAGGTTTTGTTTTGTTTGGGGGCTGCTGGTACCAGTGGAGTGGGTGGTGGCGTGTACACAGAAGACAAGAAGAGAATAAAAAGAAGAGAAATGATATGTCTACAATATTTTCACAACAAATCCTAAGTGGCAGGTTGTTATTGGTTGTTATTGTTGGAGTAAAAAAGTAATCTTAGTGTTAGGTTTAAATTTGAACCAATAACAACTAACCACTTATGATTTGTAAAAATGCTGTAAAAATTTTGTGGACGTAACACCTCTCTAAAAAGAATAGCAAAAGAAAGGGTTCTAATTTTGAGATTGAGAATGGGTGATAAAATGTTATTTTGGTGGGTAGTGCCTTTGGGTATTTAAATATAAGGGGGCCATGTTTTGTTTTATTAGAAGATAAAAGAGGCCTTTAACTGAAACTAAAGTATGCTAGGGCCTGGGAGTGAATTGAACAGAAATGGGAGGGGGGGCCGAATGTACATCATTAGGGGGCCCAATTAAAATTTCTATATAGGCTGGTGGACTTTTTTTTTTTTTTTTGCAGGGGCCACGCCCCCCCCCCCCCCCCCCCCCCCCAAGGGGCAACGTGGCTCCGCCCCTGATTGTAACTGAAAGACGCACTGGAGTCTTAATAATCTTGAATCAGCCAGTTTGTTAAAGGTCAAATCAAAAAGGTGGCTTTAGAAGCAGGTTGTTTATATATATTTATGTTGTTCACATATGTTGCGCTTTTGTGTGGACCTGTAAATGTAATCAAATGATCAAAAAGCCTAAATGGCTAGCTAGTGCAGCTAAAATTCAAGTGCCATTTGTTTGATTTGTAATTTTGATAATCCTTTTGACTTTTGAGGAGTTCGTACTGATGAGATTTGCATTGTGGAGCATGTGAAGTATTGTATTGTAAATTTCATTAGAGGTCGTCTTGAGCATGATCAAAGCTCTTGAAACCAAATTTCATTAGAAGATTTTTTTTTTTTTTTTTTTTGAGTTGGGCCCCCTTGTTTCAAAAAGCTTGCCCCCCTTCAACACTAAAATCTTAACCCAGCCCAAATAACAACATTAAACCCAAACAAGGTCATAATCCAGTCAAAACAACAATAATTATCAGTCCCAAAAAAAAACCCAGCCCAAACAACAATCTTCAGCCATTTTTATAAATTACAACCCAGCCTAACAAACCACTATTTTAGCCCAAATTCACCTCTTTCATTCAAGTAAAAAAAGGGGGGGCATCAGATTGATAGTGCTGGCAGAGGATAATAAATTGATAGTGGTGTTAGTGGGGCAACAATGTGTATAAGTTGAAAATTTAATATGCTATTGATACTATTTTTGAGACAAAAAAATAGTAATAAATTAAAAGACAAATCACAAAAACCCAGATAAAGAGATAAACAAATACATCATAAAATAAAAATGTCGCACATCATAATGCTTTAACTATTATTTTGAACTAAGATAAATTTATGAATAAATCTATAAATTGAGAAGTTTAAATTTATAATTGATGCATCATGCATATCACCCACATTCTTGTATTCGCTTTTACTCAATAATAACAATTGCTCCTTTTGTAAGATAATAAACATAATTCTTATTTTTTTATTTATTTTTTTAGTCTTTGATGTTATACATTGAAAGGGACAACAATTTCAACATTTAGTTTGGATTCAATTATAAATACTTTCAAGGATTTAAAAGACGTTAAATTCCCTTTTTATAGGTGACTATATTGTAATGTATTAAGAAACGATGGTGTTTTGAGTCATGTATATACAGATTTAGGGCAAATAGAGAGTTAATTTGTCATTAATAATAAAATAATGGGAGGAAACTTGTAACGTCCCAAAATGTGAAAAAAAAAAAAGGTTATTTGTTTCAAATGTTACTTTGCTGGTCATAAGTGAATACAAGCGAGAGGAGATTTTAACGTAGTCTTGCTTTATGTGTGAACTATGGCCAATTACTTGCACTTCTTACATTGCAATATCATGGAAATTTACTAGTGAAACCAAAATTATCTGAGTCTTTCCAAGCAAAATTCCTCACGCGTAAACTGGACCCTTACAAAATAGTTACAAAATATGTATAAGGGACACAGTTAAAATCATGTTTTAGAAAATGCGAAAAATACTATTTGGTTATAATTGAAGATTGTTGGTTGGTGTTTAGAAAAATAGCATTTTTTAATAGGGATCCTAGGCAATGTGAGCAACTAGAAGGCCTTAGTAGGCAAATAGTAGAAAAGTGCAAAGGCTTGCCACTTGCTGCAAAGACTCTAGGGAGTCTAATGCAGTTCAAGAGAAGTATAGAAGAATGGAGGAGAGTTTTGGATAGCAATTTGTGGGAATTAGAAGTTGGGGAAATAGAAAGTCTTTATGCACCATTGTTACTGAGTTATTATGATTTATCCCCGCCATTGAGGCGGTGCTTCTCATTTTATGCTGTTTTTCCAAAAGATTATGTCTTTTCTAGCAATGAGTTGGTATTTATGTGGATGGCACAAGGATATATCAACTCGAAGACAAATATGGAGATGGAAATCATTGCTCGAGTACTTCGAAAATTTAGCTATACGATCTTTCTTCCAAGATTTTGAGAAAGATGAAGATGATGACCAAATAATAAGGTGCAAAATGCATGACATAGTGCATGACTTTGCACAATTAATATCAAAAAATGAATGCTTCACAATCAATAGTGACATAGACTTGGGAGTAGATTATAAAAATTCCTGCCATTTGCATTTAAAAATTCTGGAAAATGCCAAATTTCCTGAGTCCATTTTTAGTGCAAAAAATTCACGCACCCTCATTTTTGCATGTCAAGGTGGTTACAATTTATCTACTTTATTTTAGATGTTTACGGGTGTTAACTTTGTTTTGTGGATATCATAGTATGTTCACGGAACTTCCAGATGCAGTGGGAAATTTCATACATTTGAGGTATCTCTATTTAGTCCATTATTGTGGAGTTGCATTGCCTGAAACCATTTATAATCTTTGCAATTTACAAATTTTGCATATTGAAATAGCTGGTGGGTTCCGAAAATTGCCACAGGGGATGGATAAATTAATTAACCTAAGACATTTTAAGTTGGATTACGAAACCCTTGGGTGTCCAAATATAAATTTTCCAAGAGGGTTTGGGAGATTGACTTCTCTTAGAACATTAAAGTATTTCAGAGTAAATGGAGAGGATGATAGCGAAATATGTAAATTGGGAGAATTAAGAAATTTGGACCACCTTCAAGGGATTCTTGAAATAGATGGGTTGGGGAACGAGGTAGATCAAAGTGAGGCCACGAATGCACAACTAAAGAAGAAGATAAACCTTCGTACTTTGAAGCTATTGTTTGACCCATACAAATGGGATCCTAAGGAAATAACAAGGGGGATGGATGCATTAGTTCTGAATGCCTTAGAGCCACCTCCTAACTTGGAAGATTTAAGCATTCTTTACTACAAGGGACCAATAATATCTCCTTGGATGGTTTCCTTGACCAACTTGAAAAACTTTTTTTTGACTATTTATTTATAGAGCATTTGCCTCCTCTGGGAAAACTTCCGATCCTCGAATCATTGAAAATATGGGAGATTTATAGATTGAAAAGATTAGGGGTTGAATTTATGGGAATAGAAGAATCCGAAAAGAAGGAGAAAGACGATATATCAATAACGCTATTCCCAAATTTGATATCTCTCGAATTTTATGGATTAATAGAGTGGGAAGAATGGAATGGGATTGGAGGAGAAGAAGAAGAAGAAGACTATACTAAAAAATTCGCTATAATGCCACGTCTTCAACGTTTGAGTATCCGGTATTGCCCAAGGTTAAAGTTGCTGCCGAACTTCTTTCGTACAACTCCATTACAAAATTTGAAGATGGAATGGTGTCCAATTCTCAACGAACGCTGCAAAAGAGGGACAGGAGAGGAATGGCCCAAGATTTCCCACATCCCTAACATCGACTTTGATCCATTTGGCACGGTAACTTCTTCTGACGCTTCTTCTTCTTCTTCTCCTTGATCTTCTTCTTTTATTTTTTAATATATCAATATTAAGTTAATAAAAATGTTACCTTTCTGCCAAAATTTCCCACTAAAAAAAAAAAAAAAAAAAAAAAACACTGGTTGATGAATTTATCTGGTTCTCAGTCATTTGAATTAAGTGATTTATTGTTTAGATTGGGTTATTTTGTGATGTATCTAAAATTGCGTAATAAATATCCAAATGATTATCTTTAAAAATCTCATTCATTTGCATATGTATTGATAGAAAACAGCTCCAATGTCTACCTCTTTCTATTTCATTTACGGGTTTCCTCATTTTCTTGAATTAAAATGGTTCCCGTGATCTCCGTCTTGTGCATCTTCTTTTATTTTGCTAAATATATCTATTGATATTCGAATTGACTGCCAACCAGTCCTATAGATTAAAATTTTAATAACAACTTTAGTTAGATTCTGAGCAATTTGAATTAGGCGATTTGTATTTTGTTGTATTCTCATAACTAGCAAAGCATGTGGTTCTTTCTCAAAAAAAAAAAAAAAAGCATGTGGTTGCTTATATTCAGTCATTTTGTGATATATCTAAAATTGTTTAGACTAATACGGCAACAAATCTTGCTCATTTGCATATAGATAAAACAACTCCAATTGCTCTCACTAATTTCCTTCTGTTTGGGCATGTAGACTAATTTGAAATAATTCATGGTTTACTGAGAGAAGGCTCAAAAAATAAGATGAAGAAAAATTCCTATCAAAGAATTTTTGGATGAAAGATGATTTGTTAGTGTGGGCAAAGTACTTTCTTGGCTTGATTCAGAGATGCAAGTCTAATCCAGTCATGGGCAACTTCTTCAAAATCTTCTTCTTCTTCTTCTTCTTCTTTTATTAGAACTAAATATCAATTAATTATCCTACTTATCTGTCAAAAATCCCCTAAAATAAGATTTTGGCCAAAATCTCAAAGACACTGACATCAACAGTTCAATCATATGTTCTCTTTTGTGTGTGCTTTTGATATATGTATTAAATAATAACTTCTTATCACAATTCATTTATAATATTTTAACGTTTGTCCTATCAATTATAAGATCAATGACCTTTTATATGGAAATAACTCAGACAGGTCTTGTTGAGTAAAATTTTAAATTCGTTAATGCTTTAAAATCTCCATAAATTTGTTGAGTGACTCTATAAGCTGATTGAGGTTCTGTCCACATTGATCGGACTTCAACAAAGATAAACCTAATGTTTTGAAACTGTAATTGTTAATTCTCAGCTCATATAAATTTTGAAGCAGTACTGTCTTGTGTACTACTGAATACCAATTTATGTTTTCCACTGGTAAGCTTCAAGCTCTAGTTTTTGGCCCACTGCCCATGGATTTGAGTCTAGAACAGTTCAAAATATTTGTTATAGTTTGAATAGAATTGATAATCAAGATAGTGGCATGATCATTTTCATGATGTTAGTTAATTTCCTCTGGTTTTTTTTTTTTTGGATGTGGGGGCCAATTAATCAGGAAATACTATCAAGGCCACGCCAGCTGAGCCTAAAGCCCAATCCGAGGACGTTAGACCATCCGAGGAGGCTCAGATAGGACTGTGAAATGAGCAAGGCTAAGAGAGGAATAAAGACAAACATGAGATGAGTCCAATAAGTGTCCGAGGATAAAAGCGTTCTCGACAGCCTGTAGCCGAGGTGAATTTGAGTGTCATACCATCACCAACTTACTTCAGAGTTGCACCACAGCAAAGGAAGGGATATTGGACCAAGGAAAAGACGAGGGAGGCGAACAAATATCTGTAAAGCTGTTACCTCCACATTAAATGCCTTCCAACCAACTCCCTGGCCGCATTAATGTGGAGGTGATTCCTGAACAGTGATAAAGCAGCCTTACAGCTACTGGTTGAGGTTTCCAGGAAGTGTTGGATGGGATAGGAAGGGATACCCAAAATTCAACCTACACGTGTGTGGCGAAGATGAGACCAAGATGGCAGTATATAACATGGAAGAATGCATTGAGAAGGAAGATCAGAACTTCTAAACAAATAGGACTAAGAAGAAAACCTTGTAAAACTAAGAACGGAAAACTTATTTTTAAGGAGAAATTGATCGTTATATTAGTGCGAATACATCTATAAGTGTTGAATTTGATCATTTTTCCTTTGAGGTTAATCTAGTTCTTTGACATCCACGCTCTACAAATTTATTGCTTGGGCCTTTAACGTCCGAACCCATTTACGGATTTGGGGTCGTTACAAATCGAGTCCTTACAATTGGCGCCGTCTGTGGGAAGAGCTTGATCTAGGCCAAAGGAAATTCGGTTGCAACGTTTACAATGGAGGAAGCAAGTCCACACCAGATAGCAGCTGGGCCGCACTAGATAGATGCTAACCCGCGCCAAGCAGAGTCAAGGGGCTCCCAGCATGGCAATCCACACCGGAGCCTCGAAAGGAGAGAGGGTCGTGAGGGAAGTGTACGCACGACTCACACCAGCAAGAGTTAGTCTCGAGGGAAGAGTCATGTCTCCCATGCAAAGAACGATAGAGACATGCAACGTGAAATTGACGAATTGAGAAGAGAGTTGCGTCATGCTCGACGAAGATGCTCGCCGCCCAGCTCCGGGTCTTCCTCCGAGGAGACGGATGGTGCTAGTTATAGACGAAGATCCAGAACCCTGCCCAGTGAAACTTTTACCTATGAAGAGGAGTACCATCGCCAACGTAAGCACAAAAGTCCGCCGAGTAGGGACTTGGGGAATAATGCCATGAACAAAGCTCTAAACCAAGTTTCCAAGTCACCCTTCACAAGGAATATTGAGGATGCGAATCTTCCTCGATGATTTCATCAGCCTACATTTACCCCATATAATGGCCGGACAAACCCAGTAGAACACGTTAGCCATTTAGCCAAAAGATGGCTATCTACTCCAGAGATGAAGCTCTGATGTGTAAGGTCTTTCCATCAAGCTTGGGCCCGGTTGCGATGAGGTAGTTTAATGGTTTAAGGGCTAACTCTATAGACTCCTTCAAGAAACTTACCCGGGCTTTTGGCGCTCGCTTTATTACCTGCAACAGGGTTCCTCGGCCTTTGGGGTCTTTGCTGTCTATGTCCATGCGAGAGGGTGAGACTCTTAAAGCTTATTCGGACAGATACTGGGAAATGTTTAATGAGATAGAGGAAGAGCATGACGATGTGGCTATAAGTACTTTCAAGGCTAGTCTTCCAGCCGAGCATGATTTGAGGAAATCTTTAACTGGTAAACCTGTCACCAGTGTGCATCAACTGATGGATAGGATTGACAAGTACAGAAGAGTTGAAAAAGACCAATTGCAGGGAAAAGGAAAGGCTAAGATAATCCCTCAGGAGAGGAGGGATTTCAGATTGGACCGGTACAACAATAACCGGCCTCGAAAGGATTTTGTTGGGCAGTCAAATTCTGCCAACATCTAGGAGGTTCATGCTGTGTTTCGGGAGCCTGCGAAGCAGGTATTGGAGAAGATCAGGAATGAACCATTTTTTAAGTGGCCCAATAAGATGGCAGGAGATCCAGCGAGGCGTAGCCTGAATCTCTATTGCCACTACCACCAAGACCACGGACACACAACTGAGGACTGTAGGAACCTATGAGACCATTTGGAGCAATTAGTCCAAGAAGGAAAGTTGAAGCATCTGCTGCACAACTCCGGTGGCCGAGTTGGCCTAGCAGATTCGGAGATGCGGGGCAATGCTTCCTCGAGGCTCCCCCTTAGAACGATCAATGTTATTTTTACTGCCCCGGGGAGGACTGGGTCATGCCCTTCCAAAGTACTATCAGTATCACGATCTCCAGCCGAGAAGTGTAGTTCAGCGTCTAAAAGAGCCAGGACGGACACTCCATTGGTGTTGGGCTTTTCAGACGAGGACAAGGTGGGAACCATCCAGCCACATGACGATGCTCTGGTGGTTACGCTGAGAATAGGCGGGTACGATGTGAGAAGAGTAATGGTTAACCAGGGCAGTGCTGCTGATGTAATGTACCCTGACTTATACAACAGGCTAGGTTTGAAACCTGAACACTTGACGACTTACAGTTCGCCTCTAATGAGCTTTAAGGGAAGAATGGTCATCCCGAAGGGTCAGATAAGGCTACCTATGCAGGCCGGGACGGATGTGGTGGAGGTGGATTTTATCGTTGTAGACGTCTTCTCGCCATACACGACTATTTTGGGCCGACCTTGGCTCCATAACCTGGATGCGGTCTCCTCTACCCTGCACCAGTACCCATCCGGAGGTCGAGTTTTAGAGATAGTGGGAAGCCAGGTTGCAGCTCGGCAATGCCTAGTAACGGTTATCCAGCATCGACCGGAGGCAGAGACCTCGACTGCTGCCGATAATGGTTTATAGCAATTAAAAGCCCCAGCATTACCCTCAAATGGACTGGCCGACAAGGCAAAGTGCGAAGATTTCGAGAGGGTAATTATTTCTGATGATCCGGATAAATTTTTCCAGCTTGGGGCTAAATTGCCTTCACAAGAGAAGGAGTAGCTGGTCAAGTTCCTCAGAGAGAACATCGACGTGTTTGCTTGGAGTCCATATGAAGCACCGGGTATAGATCCGAGCTTCATCTGTCATCACCTCAACGTGAATCCTTCCATTGTTCCGAAGAGACAGCCTCCTCGGTGACCATCAAAGGAGCACGCTGAAGCCGTTAGAAGTGAAGTGGCCAAGCTAAAGCAGGCCGGTGCTATAAAAGAAGTGTTTTACCCTCAATGGCTAGCTAATACAGTGGTGGTGAAAAAGAAAACTGGGAGCGTGGACTTCACGGACCTCAATAAGGCTTGTCCTAATGATCCTTTTCCTATGCCAAAGATAGACCAGTTGGTAGATGCGACAGTCAGTCATCTTCGGATGAGTTTTTTGGACGCATTCCAAGGATACCATCAGATACCGTTAGCAGTGGACGACCAAGAAAAGACAGCTTTCGTCACACCCATCGGAAACTATCATTATAAAGTGATGCCCTTTGGATTGAAAAATGCGGGGTCTACTTACTAACGGATGATGACTAAAATGTTCGAACCATAGCTAGGCAGGATCATTGACGCGGTTTGGAACTCCACATACTCTTATCTCGGATAATGGTCTTCAATTTGATAGTAAAGCCTTCAGGCAATACTGTTCAGACTTAGGTATTAAGAATAGATATTCCACTCCGGCTTATCCTCAAGGGAACGGGCAAGCTGAAGCCGTCAATAAGGTTATAGTTAATGGACTTAAAAAGAGGCTGGATGATGCGAAAGGAAAGTGGGTGGAGGAATTGCCGCACGTCCTTTGGACCTATCGAACAACGCCCCGAAAGTCAACAGGAGAGACTCCTTTTTCAATGACATATGGAGTCAAGGCCGTCATCCCTCTGGAAACCGGTTTCCCAACGTTAAAGACTAGTACATTCACCTCGGATGGCAATGACGGGCTGTTAGAAAAAAGTTTAGACTTGATCGAAGAGCGAAGGGAGAATGCAATGGTCCAATTGGCTTATTACCAGCATAAACTCAAGTAAGGTTATGATACTAATGTAAAGTTGAGCCCGTTAGCTGTAGGAGACCTGGTGTTGAGGAAAGTTCTGGGAAACACTAAGAATCCAGCTTGGGGAAAATTGGGGCCAAATTGGGAAGGACCTTATCGGATTACTTCAGTAGCCGGGATAGGAGCCTATTACCTGGAAGACCTAGATGAAAGAGCTGTACTCCACCTTTGGAATGTAAACAATCTCCGGAGGTATTATTATTAATGAAAGTAATCTAGTTTGAATTCCCTTTAATTTATGTCAACCATATACGATGTGTTTCCATATCTATGAAGTATTAAACAGAAACTAAGTTACGTCAGGTCCTTGTACCACAAACTTAGTGGAAATTAATACCCTATGATATATATGTAGTATTAAACAGAAACTAAGTTATGTCAGGTCCTCGGACCACAAACTTAGTGGAAATTAATACCCTACGACATCTATGAAGTATTAAACAGAAACTAAGTTATGTCTGGTCCTCAGACCACAAACTTAGTGGAAATTAATACCCTACGACATCTATGAAGTATTAAGCACAAACCAAGTTATGTCAGGTCCTCGGACCACAAACTTAGTAAAATTAATACCCTACGACATCTATGAAGTATTAAACAGAAACTAAGTTATGTCAGGTCCTCGGACCACAAACTTAGTGGAAATTAATACCCTATGACATCTATGAAGTATTAAACAGAAACTAAGTTATGTCAGGTCCTCGGACCACAAACTTAGTGGAAATTAATATCCTATGACATCTATGAAGTATTAAACAGAAACTAAGTTATGTCAGGCCCTCGGATCACAAACTTAGTGGAAATTAATACTCATTGCCCTATGATATTCACTGAAGTATTAAGCAAAAGCCTTTAAACACCATCTAATGTGCATTTGAAGTACTGTGGATCCAACTTTATCCAACTCTTAAACATTCTCTAAGGTTTTAATTGATTAGAAAGAATACGTATGTATCCAAAACGACTCACTAAGACCTGATAGTATTAATGTTTATCACCCATTTTTAATCGCCAATTGTCAATATTTATAAGTTATTTTCTCTCTTACAAACAAAAGATAGTCAAAATGAGCCCATTCAAATTAAGATAACATAGTAAACAAGTACAAAAATAAGATAAAATCGCAACAACAATAAGCAAGTAAACATAAATAGTCTCACAAAAGCCCTAACCAAATTACAAAGTAAGTCCTATTTTTTCAACTTAATTTGGAGCTTTGGAGCTTGGTTGGCAGATTTGTCTTCCTCCGAGGTGGTGATTCCCTCTTTATCCTTAGTAACTCCACCAGCAGGCATGACTGTGGAAGCCAAATCCTGTTGAAAGCCCTGAGAGGCCGTCTCTACCTCAGAAGCAGCTGTAGTCTTGTCCAAGGAGGCTTCTGGAGGGTCATTACTCTCTTTAGCCGTTTCTGGTTGGCCAGGAGGAGGAAGATTTGGAGGCAAAACATCCTCAGTAGGATTGATGGTTGAGGGAATGTCTTCAACTTGACTGGATGGAGGAGATGAAGCGCGGATTGCTTCAGGGTAAAACACGTTCTCTGGCCTCCTTAACTCGGATGAAGCCTCAACCCCAGCTCGGTTAAGGGCTTCATCCCAAGTTTGGGCACAGTAGATACGGCACACCATTGGCACCTCTGCCCTTAGTGTCTCCTCCGTCTCAGCCACACCGAGGTCATAACCTATCTGCTCGGCTTCATTCGTTGCCTGTTCGGCCTCGGCTTTAGCTACCTCAGCTTCCTCCCTGGACTTTTCAGCTCGCTCCCTCCGCTTTTGGGTTTCCTCCAAATGCTTCTTAAGGACTGCAACTTGCTCCCGAGCAGCTTTCAGTTCTGCATTTGTTTCGCGCAAGTGCTTTCCCTGGTCCTCGGCTTGCTTTTGATAGCCCTCCAAGGCCGAGTCAGCGCTCATGCGAGCTTGCTCCTCAGCAAGTAGTTTCTTCTTTGCAGCCGCCAAGTCTTGCTCAGAAGCTTTCATAGTCTGTACAGCCGACGCCCGTTTCTTCTTTTCATCGTCTAGCTGACTGTAGCAGATATTGAGCATCTCATCCAGCTTAAACGTATTTTGGATAACCTAAAAAGAAAGAGAATAACACTATAGTCAGTAAAAAAGTATATATCAGTAAGGAATGATCACAAAAAGAAAAAGAAAGAAGTTTGCACTATACCATGGCCAAATATCTTTTATTATTGAGGATGAGCTCATTCTTCCTCGCGTTCTTTATTTCGGCCATATCTTTTGGGAGCAACAAAGCCTCCTCTATAGCCGAGGCTATGTGACACCCAATACCACCGTTGAAATCCCTAATAGATGCATCATCTCGTAGGGGCTCCCCACCGTGCATAGGTGCTGGCAACCATGCTTGTGGCTCAGGAAGTTGAATGTCAGACCTCTCCTGGTCTCGCTGAGTCGGGTGGCTAGTTTTTTGCTGCTTTGCAGCTCGCTGGGCATCCTCTTCGTGGGTCGGACGGGACTTGCCTGCATCCACCACATCCTTCCCCTTCTGCTCCCTGCGCCTTTTTAACTCGGCAGCATCAACTTTGACTGGCGGGGGAGGTTGGTGAGAAGGTTAGTGAGGAGCAGAAGGAGGAGACTTGGTGGGAAGAGAAGGAATCTGGGATTGCGTTGATTTTGTCGGCGCATTCTTCCCAGGCTGATTCTCAATCAACTCTTGCAAACTTCTTTGGGGCTTTCTTTGTACTCCCATCTCGTCAAGATCTTCCTCGGAGTGTATAGGTTGATCAAAAATCCCAAAATCTTCCGAAGAGTCTGAGAGTTCTACAACTTCTTCCTCTTCTTCCTCTTCTTCTTCGTCTCCCTTTTTCTCTTCTACTTCCTTTTCTTTGAGGGCAGGCTGGGATGAAGAGGCTCCTGTTGAGATGGCGGCCAGAAAAAGAGGCTCGGTGCGGGATGTATCCTTGGGAAGTGGAATACATTTTGGAATGAGGAACCCCTTGTAGGCAACGCTAATACGTTGAAGTCGACGATCTCGGGTTCTGATCACGCACTTCGGCGCTTGGAAAGCAAACAAGAGGGGGGTGTAGCCGAGGATTAAATGGGCTGCCCAGAGTTGGCCGTTAGCTTCGTTCACATCTATCTCGGCCTTCAGTACCCTATCCAAGCTCGCTTGGTTTACTAATTTGAGGTTGGGCTTGGTGAAACGTCTATCTGCAAAACCATTGAGTTGAAATGAAGCGTCATTAGGGATAAGAATACTAAGACTAAAAAATAAAAAAAAAATAAAAAAATACGTATGAACTGAACATTATAAATCTAAGACTGCATTCCCACCTGGTGTTCCTTCCTCCATGGGGCATGGCAGAGCATCATGCCATTCCCCGGAGAAGATAAGGAAATCCTCCTTTAGGTTCTTGTTTGAGGTGGGTAGGCACTGAATTAACCTCACCTCGGGATATCTCGACTTGAGATAATACCTCTGCCCCTTCAAATTGTGGATGTTGTACACCCAATTCACATCGTGATGGGTCAGGTTTAGGTCCATTCTCTCGTTTAAAGCCTCTATACTTCCCAAGACCCTAAACATGTTTGGGGCACACTGAGTTGGGGATAACCTAAGGAACCTAAGATAGTTCCTAGTAATCTTACCCATGGGGATAGTCATCCCGCCTTCTATGAAGGCAATCATGGGAATAACTACTTCCCCAGTTTTTCTAGCATCAAATCATTCCCCTTGGGCTACATACCTCATACCCACTGTTAAGGGAATCTTATACTTAGAGCGGAAATTTCTCATACCTTCCTCGGACTCAACTAGACTACGAAACTTACCCTCCTTTTTCCTCATTTTCTTAAAGGATTTTAATAGAGAAATTTGCGAGTTTAGGATGAAAGTGGTAAAGGTTTTGAGAAAACTTACAGGTTTGGAAGAGGGTCCTCGGACAAATTTCTAGTATTTGTAGATGCACGGAGAGAGGAAAGATAAAGAGTCAGGTTCGATGTACGAGCTCTAGGATTATGAGATTGCGAAAAGTAAGCAAGAGAGAGATGATTTGAAAAGCTATTTATAGTGACCCATAAATTGCAGGCGGGAAAACTCCCGCTCGTGAAACGAGGAAAACCCTCCACCGTTGGATTCACATCGTACCGTTGAACGTGGGGGACAAGGGCGTTACCAAAATTTAATACTGGCACGCTCAGGACATCTAAGCGTCAGGAACGTGCCTTGGGCAGGTGAAGAGACATATGAAAAGTCAAAAATACAGGATAGGGTCCCAAGCAAAATTAGCCGAGGATATCAAAATCATTCTTCCTCCCGAGGAGTCGAAAGGCAAGATTTTGAGGGGCTATTGTGGGGGCCAATTAATCAGGAAATACTATCAAGGCCACGCCAGCTGAGCCTAAAGCCCAATCCGAGGACGTTAGACCATCCGAGGAGGCTCAGATAGAACTGTGAAACGATCAAGGCTAAGAGAGGAATAAAGACAAACATGAGATGAGTCCAATAAGTGTCCGAGGATAAAAGCGTTCTCGGTAGCCTGTAGCCGAGGTGAATTTGAGTGTCATACCATCACCAACTTATTTCAAAGTTGCACCACAGCAAAGGAAGGGATATTGGACCAAGGGAAAGACGGGGGAGACGAACAAATATCTGTAAAGCTATTACCTCCACGTTAAATGCCTTCCAACCAACTCCCTGGCCGCATTAATGTGGAGGTGATGCCTGAACAGTGATAAAGCAGCCTTACAGCTACTAGTTGAGGTTTCCAGGAAGTGTTGGATGGGACAGGAAGGGATACCCAAAATTCAACCTACACGTGTGTGGCGAAGATGAGACCAAGATGACAGTATATAACATGGAAGAATGCATTGAGAAGGAAGATCGGAACTTCTAAACAAATAGGACTAAGAAGAAAACCTTGTAAAACTAAGAACGGAAAACTTATTTTTAAGGAGAAATTGATCGTTATATTAGTGCGAATACATCTATAAGTGTTGAATTTGGTCGTTTTTCCTTTGAGGTTAATCTAGTTCTTTGACATCCACGCTCTACAAATTTATTGTTTGGGCCTTTAACGTCCGAACCCATTTACGGATTTGGGGTCGTTACAAATCGAGTCTTTACAATTAATATATCCACAATATTTTCATAATAAATCATAAGTGATATATTATTGGTTCTAATTTGAACATTCTATTAAAATCACGTTTTTTGCAAGCTTATAATAATAACCTTATGATTTTTTGTGAAAGTATGATGGATATATCAATATGAAAAATGTATTAAAAATACAATTAAGTTTGCATTGGCTACCCCCTCGAAAAAAAAAGTTTGCATTGACTAAACTAACCCCTTACCCATCAGCACTATCGCAGCTTAAAGGAGGGGTAATGATGGAAGATGGCCAAAAAGAGAGGCCAGTGGGCAAACATAAATAAGGTCCAAAAAACAACCCAAGGTCCTCGATGAGGTTCTGCTCTCAGAGGAAGGGAGAAAGGGGTGGAGATCTCTCTGAAAAGGAAGAACTAGAAACCCCTTTTTGAGGCTTTGCAGAAAGTTAAAGAAGGTCTTTCTCTTTCTTTCTATTTTATATATATTCGATTTCATTCTACGTTTGTTTGTTTTCTTAATAAATTTGAAGTCTGAATTCTTTGGCAGAGTTGATGCTTTTGGGGTTCATATCGTGGCTTCCGACGGTGTTCCAGAATGTGATAAATAAAATCTGTGTCCCCGCCGACTTGACACGTCACATGCTTCCTTGTACACTCAAGGAAGGACATGAATTTGAGAAATCAACCACGTGTGGCGAGGTTCGATCCAACACTGTCTCTTTTACTCTCTTAAATCTAAATTTCGTCCGGTTAAAATAAGGACCCTTTTTTTCTTTTGGGGTGTTTTTTTAGTTTTGTTGATCTGGACTGGGTGTGGGAAATTTTTGTTCTTCACAACAACCTCAGGCCTAACCCCCATTTCAAACAACAGTATATATATATACATACACTTTTTCATCTGCTCTCTGAATCTCCACAAAACCCACCAACAATAATGGGCCCCCTTCGTTGTTAAAATTGGGCTTGGGCCACTCTAAAAAATGTCATAACCTTTCACCAGAGACAGAGACGAAACACTTGCTTTGATTTTTCCCATTTCCCAAAACCCAAAAACCTCAGCGATCAGCCACTCTCACTCTCACACTGAAAAGAGAGAAATGTTGCGGTCAATTCTGAGAGCCGCAACTGCTACAAGCTCAAAACCAAAACCAAAACCCCATTCATGGACTCTCCAATCCTCACCAATCCCAACCCCACCTCCTCCTCCTCAGTACTCCTTTTCCTCAGCTCGAAATTACTCGGTCAAGTCCACCACTGCCACCAAGGGCAAGAAGGGCAAGTTCAATAAATCCGGGGAAGACGCCGCACCGGCCGAGGTCGACGCGGCGGTCTCAGAAGCACAAGCTCGGGCTCGGCGCCTCGCCATGGACGAAAAAGACCCCACCCTCGATGTGGGCCCCAATGGCCTTCCCCTCTTCACTTCCACGCCTTCCCTCTCCCTTCTCTCCCGCAAAGACACTTGCTCCTACTTCAAATTCAGGTACCCAAATCAAAATTTCAACAATAACCCACTTGTATTTATAGCTTAATAATTGATAATTTGGTCATTTTTGTGTGGATTTGGATTAGTATGGAGTCTTTGAAATCGGCGTTGCCGGAGGGGTTACCAACTGGGATGGTGAAGGAATTCGAGGACTCGCTTCGACCAGCTCTTCTTGTTCGCCAGAGCTTTTTGGATCTTCGTGATAATTTTCGCCGAATTGTTGATCCCCCATTGACACTCTCTCATAGTAAAGGTGAGCATTTTCACAAAAATTTCAAACATTGGGTTCTAAATGATGTAGATTATGACAAATGATTTATTGTAAGATGACATGTTAGAATTTGAAAAGATATATGTAGCTTAAATTCTTTTTAGGTGTCACAGTTACAGACTCGGAAGACAGTGCTTATGGTGGTAATTAATGTTTGTTAGGTCCCAAACTTAGGAAGCAGGTAGTGTTGGATGGTCCTGTGAGCTGTGGAAAGAGTATTGCACTTGCAATGCTTGTTCATTGGGCTCGTGACGAAGGTTGGCTAGTTTTTTATGTTCCCAGGGGGCGAGATTGGACTCATGGAGGATTTTTCTATAAGAACCCAAATACGGGTCTTTGGGACACACCTCTTCAGGCTGAAAATGTTCTCAAGGCAAGATCATTAACCTCCTTTTTTTTTTTTTTGGCTAGTTGTTCAGTCACACATTGGGAGCTGTCAATCTTTGAAACTTATTCTTTTTAAAGCAGGTTTAAGATAAACAAAAAAGATTTCCATTTCGTCTTTTCAAATTTTCAATGTCAGGGATTGGTTCTGGATTTTGGTGGTATAATTCATTGAAGATGCACAATGTGATGCAGCATGTGAAATTGGTCATTAGCTCATTGAATTTCATGCTCACTTATTGTAACTATGTTAGCGTGACATTGATTTTTGGATTAGACACTCTTTGATACATATCATTTAGATTACATTTGAAAAAAATAAAAATAAAAAATGTCCATGTTCTTGCTTCTTCTGCAGTGTTTACTTGGGATATATTAGCAATTATTATGACTTGTTTGGTAGTTTGTTTTCAACTGTATCATGCAGTGGGTCTATATATTCCTTATGAGTTGTTTGTCTCCAGGATTTTCTGAAATGGAATGAATCCCACTTAAAACAACTACCATGCCAAATCAGTGATCCGATTCCATTGGGAGAGGGTGCTGGTGTTGGGCAGTTGAAAGATGTTGATAACATGGCAATGCCTGAAGGTTCAACGCTTTATGACCTGGTTAACACAGGAATCAAGCACACACATGCGGCTGTTGGAGTGGTAGTTCGTTTGAGGAAAGAGTTATCACTTGTGAAAAATATCCCCGTGCTTATAGCAATTGATCAAGTGAGACCCAATTTCTTGCATCAACTTCACACATTCTCCTGTTCTTTGGGTTAATCATTTGTTCCGAGCCCTATGATATGATCTTTTATAACTGCTAGCCTATGTTTTAATCATTTTTGCTCATACTTCTCTCCAGTATAACAGCTGGTTTACATTCAGTGAGTATGAGGAAGCAGTAAAGGTTCATTCTCGACGACCAGTACATGCTAGAGAGCTCACAATGGTTAGCACCAATCGTTCAGTTCAAATATATGTTGTCTTAACTGCAATTATTAATATGTATAAAACTTCCCCCTCCCATTTTGGCTTTGTATGTAGGGTAAAACTTAGGTGTAGTACGTTGGGTTCCCCAACCATGTGTTTGAATTCAGTTGGGGAACCTAATGTACCATACCTAAGTTTTACCCTTATGGTTATTCTAACAATTCTAGTGAACCCACTCTTTTACTCCTTACATGTTGGTCATAGCCCTTATTGCAAATGAAAGTTACGTAGACAAAGGTGTTAATCTTATTCTTGGAAATGAAATAGTTGGTATTTGATCTTCAAAGAGTTAATTCCTCTAGCTTGACTGTCTATATACATATCAGTATCAGAGATATGTGCATTATATGAAATTCTTTTGTGTGATTTGCAGGTGAACGCTTTTAGGTCTATGATGCATGATGACATGATGGTGGGTGCTTTCTCTCATTCAACTGCTGTAGGAAAGTTACGCAAAGACTTGCCAGATGTTCCTGAAGATGCTCGTGTTAATTGTCCTCGTTACACCTTAGATGAAGCAGCATCTGTTTGCCATTATTACCTTAGGTATGCTAATGAAATTTATATGCTTGCTAGTATTTGTAATGTTGAACGGTGTTGAGGTACCGATCTTCGAACATTAGACAGTGGTGTCATCTGGGTGGACGATTTGTTACTATAATTCAACTTGTTTAGTATCATCTGCTTAAAGTTTAACTTGCCTATGTTCATGAAATTTGAATGATTTTCTGATTATAAAATATAATTAATGGATGAATGCATAACTCTTGGTTTAATCTAAATTGAAGTAGTACAATAACAAGAACAAAACCTCAGTCCCAAAACTTGTATTACAATCTAATTCAGAATTTCATTCTGTCAGACGTTTTGTCCATGACCTCCTATCAGTTGATAGCAGGTCAATGACTGTGATAGGTGATTGTCTCTTATATTCAAACAGGAACTTGATAGTAAGAGAGCACTTGGCACATCTCTATAAATATATTGCATTTTCTCTCAACATCCTGACATATCATATCTCAAACTATTTGGATTGATTATGTTTTACTCATTATGTGAGAATATGATACTCTCTAAAAATTTTGAGAATGAACGTTTTTTTTTTGGCCTTGCTATACTCCCTAAATAGTAAAATGCTTCTAAAGCACTTTCCCCTGTGAATCTTGTTTCAGATTCTAAACTTTGTTTGTTGTTATCTCTGGCAGGCAAAGATTAGTACAACATGAAGTATTCTCGGAGGAAAACTGGAAGAAAGTATATTACTTGGCCAACGGAAATGGATCAGAGATGAGGGGGTTGGTTCCTTTCATGCGACAATCGACATAATATACTCTCCTTTTGACCTTTGTTATAGACGTGCATCCACAGAGGCGCATGTTTTGCTCTCATTGCTTCTGGTTTTGATCTCCTTAATGAAAATTAATGAAATTCTGCCCTCATTGGATTCTTACCCTAATGCTACCACTGAAGTAGCAAGTTCCATTACACCAGGTACTTTTTGGCTAAGATCATCTTTGCTAATGGAATTAGCGTCCAAAGACAATGTACCATATATAGCATTTTGTAGTTTTGACCTTCGAAATTCCTTTATCTTTTTTTGTAAGAAATTTCTTTTTTGCTAAGCCAGGTTTCTGTGTTTGCCTATTTATTTATTTTTGGTAAGTTTTGGCCCTAGGGTTTAGTTATTTGAGTGTTGCCTTCAGTTTTTTCATTTAGCTTTTAGCTTTTAATTTTTATGTATAATTTCTTAAAACTTTCTTTTTTTAAAGTTAATTGTGAAATTTAAATTGTCAAAATATAGAGTTATCAAAGGCTTATCTACTCTAACCCTCTGGCAATTTATTTGTTCTCTTCTAGCGTTTTAACAAAACATACAACATTTTTTTCATATCAAACTATTCTTTCTCTTAACTTTTTTTAAATTTTTTTTAATTTACCCCAAAAAAAAACATTTAAACTGTGTGCATTGATCCCAATTACAATATATAAAGCTAATTAAGGTTAAAGAAGGAAAAAAAATTATTTTTTGTAACCATGCAAGCAGAAGAGTAAAAAAGAAAAAGGTTACTTTAACGTGTTAGAATATTAAAATAGAAGATGTAATGTAAAGTGTATTGTAAAATAATGTGGTAAAATAAATAAAATAGGTTTTGATGTGTTAAAATGACATTTGGCATAGTACAGCTAATGCCAATGCTCTCACTATATGACAACTCAAAAGATTTTCAATATGTACTTGTAATAGTAATATACAACTTAATTGCCACATACTACTTGTTTAAATGGCTTAATGAATTATATGTTTTAAAATAAGCGAATATTTTTTTGAATTAGCACAAAGTAGATTAGTTCTAAAGCATCACATAATAGATTAGATAATAGATTAGAGGAGATTCCTCCATTTAGAGCCTTGATAACCGTTAATTATCAATCTGCAAAACATAACAGCTAAGAATAGAACTAACCAAACATATGATGTATCAAATTAGTGGCAGCCATCCAGCAAACATACAAGAAGGGAAACCTGACGTTCCAATCAGATTTGCTTAAGCACGCATGAAATTTTACGTTCCGTTTGTTTCGAAATAAAATATTTTCAAATGTAAAATATTTTACTATAAAATATTTTCATTTTCAAGTGTTTGGCAAGAGTTTGATGTAACCTAAACATTTGAAAATGCAAACATAAACTAGCCACCACTAACCATTGCAAAGCCAGCCATCACAAACCCAACCACCACATACATAGCCACCATTAACCATTGCAATGCCAGCCACCCCAAACCCAACCAACACAATTATTGTCATCCACCAACAATTCCATATCCAGCCACCACCAACCATTGCAAAGCTAGCAGCCGCCAACCATCACAAATCCAGCCACCACACTCACCGTCATCTATGATCTACCTACACACCATAATCCCATCCAATCGGCTACCATCATCCAGTTACCCACTATTATCCCATCCAATCGGCCATCATCATCAACAACCCAAACACCCAAGACCAACGAAACAAACCCAAATACTAGTTATTGCCGGTGATGGGTGGCGTCGGTAGAAACTGAAGCTAGCCGGTGGTGCCTCAGACCTTAGAGCCTGGGATTGGTGGGAGAGGGGACCGAAGGTGGCTAGGTTTTTTCTGGAGAGAGCTGATTTGGCAGAGTTTGAGCATAAAGTAACTATGGGAGTAAAAAAGAGTGATAAGTATCGGGGTACGAAAGAGTGAGCAAATGTAAAATGTTTTACCAAAATTTTAAGTGTAAAATATTTTACATAAATTTGCTTATGTTGATTTGGTTGACTGAAAATATTTTACTTTTGACCAAATATTTTACTGCAAAATAAATACCGTAAAATTGGAAAATATTTTCCTGAAAATAGTTTACATCGAAACTAACACTACGAAGTGTTAGTCTGTGGGAAAAATTCCTACATTAACCTCCTCCCTCTTTTCCCCATTTTTAGAATCCGTTGTTTTCCCTTTTTCTTTATTGGAGAATGGGGAAGAAGGGCTTATCCAGACTAATCAGTATAATGATGTTTGGGGCTTTGGGCACATGAAGGGTACCAGCAAGCCAATGGTCAGTCCTGATTGCACGCTATTCTGAAGGGTTTTATGAGCATTAGCAACGTTAACATTCAAATAAACTTTTAGCTGCAGAAAATAATTATAAAACAAACAAGATTGCATATCACTATGTTTCAACCCTTTCAACATTACTGAGATTCAAAAAGGGAAACAAAATTGGGACTTCATAAACTTGATCTATTTACATATATAATGTACCCAATATTCTGGGTATATTTCTCTGCATATGTGCATGAGCTAAGAACTAACATTCAAAACCTAAATAGAAGTATGTAGTTACTTGGAGACAACGTCCGACTTCATTAGAACTCATTGAGGGTTGAGAACATTTTCAAAAAGATTTTACGATTTTGATTTGGCCAGAGTGTAATGCATCTCATCTATGATCTCAAAGGAAGCTTTAGCTACCAGCACTGAACAAAAAAAAGGCATGATCATTAATTCTTGGATCACAAGAATATTGGACTTAGATAGAGAGAGAGACAGAGAGAGAGAGGAGCTTACAAATTTTTCCTCTACACCTATGCTGTCCCTTTCATCCACTAAACGAGTCTGGGGTTTGTAAAGAGCGAAGGACTATAGAAAACACTGCCTGGAATAGGAGTATTGGCTTATGCATTTGAGTTATTTTGCAGAAGAAATTAACAGCTATGTTCTCTGGATGTAAGCTTCTACTCTTCAATTATACCATCAACCACTTCTTTTGGCTAAATGATATACGGTGCAATCAGACAAGCAAAATTCATTGAGACTGTGACTCTAGGTTGATCACTAGGTCAGAATGGAGACTGGCACAGGGGGCAAGATGATTTGTGAGAAGTTGAGAACCACTTATAGAGACAGGCTGAATGGAACTTGTGCTTGCAAGTCTTGCAAGCAAGGTGAGGAAGGCTGTGGTTGGCAGTGTGGATGACACTGTAACAGATAGGACACTCCTCGACACCTTCAAATTCTGATAGCTTCTGCTAAAGCTCCATTCTGCATCATAGAAACAAAGTACATTATCTTCATTGTCAATGTACTAATCCTAATCATTACATGATTAGCCTCACAGCCATCCAATTGAATGGAACTCTAGTTTATCTATCTGTGGGCTGCCCACCCACCACCAAAATCTCCCCCCCCCCATGGTTTAAAAGCCCTGAACATTAAGCTGAACAACAAAGAAGAAGTCATGTGGGCTAACTAAACAGTTTGTTGAGCAAAGAGGAAGAGCAATGCTATTAAATTTATACCAAGTGCATATTGCTTTTGTCCCATCATCATATGTACGCTGTTGTTACAAATCTTCAATAATTTCTAGTCTGTACACAAATCATACACACCTAAAATATCCTTAAACCTCATTGGCAGGGCATGACCTCTAGCAATAACACATTATGGGGCCGCAAGGTGATGATCAAAGCTTAAAACAATTTAATCTTTGTTGCATCTTTAAATAAATTCCACAGAACACACAGCAAAATCTGATACATTGAGGCTTCAGTTTTCATTTCTAGCAACACTTATCAATTATTTGTACCTGAGCCACAATATCATTTCCTCTGTAGATAGTGCAGGACTTCTGGAAAGAACAACCTTTCACCTTTAACGTAAAGGCTGAGTCTTCCCCATTCTCACCAACGAGAAATACCTCTAACTCTGTTCTGGTGAGCTTGTTCACCGTCCTCTACACTCTGAATAAACACTACTTTTGATTGTCTTCACCGGCCTTGAAGCCTTGCCACGACCCATTCTACAACAATCCCCATTATACCAGTCAAAACCCTTATCCAAAATTAGAACTTCAATCACATACACAGCACCTTAATTATACAAGTTATTTTTTGCAAAGTGCATTCTAAACTACAAAATTTTTCAATCAATAACCAAATTCAAGATTAACATGCAAGTTGCAACATATAGAAGTTTCATCTTCAAATTTAATAATTTAGAGTACACATTATAAATGCTTTCATAGTTTTAGAATGGCTACCTGTGTAACTTACCAAAAAAAAAAAAAAAACAAAGAGAGATAGAGATAGAGATAGAGATAGAGAGACTCACATGGTAACAGTAGATGGAAATTAGGGGATTTCTGTTGGAATCAAAGAATGGCCTCTTATCATTATGTGAGGATTGATGGTTGACTTTGAAAATAACATCACCAGAGGTGTCCTCGAACCTGAGATCACCACCTGTAAGGTCTGGATGTTTTTTCAACACAAAGAGAACCACCGGGATAGGCGAATGAGCCAAACTGGTCATGGATGAATTGTATGGAAAATTGGAACCCGATATTACTTTGTTAGTTAGAAGCTACTGTCTTAGGTAGGCAATCAAAACTAAGTTCATGACTCATGAATATGAAGTATGGGAGAATAAATAAAAGATAGGAGAATAGAATCAGACACGTCAGCCGACTTTTTGTTTTGAAAAATGAAAACCCCACTGGGTAGGAACCTTTCAGTGAGGTATATTAGTGAAAGTAAAATTCATGAACTGAAATGATCGACAACTTCCATGGGCTTGCACTCTGTTTGGGAGCTGAGAAAATTGTTCTAGTTTTTGTAGTACCAGTAATAAGCAAAAAAATTCTTGTTTTTTGTTTTGTTTCTTTGTTTCTTTTTTTTTTTTTTTTTTTTGCTATTTATTTTATTTTCAAAAGTGGGACAGGCAGCTTCTCCTATAAATAAGTAGAGGAGCCTTTGGGGGGATAATTTTAATTAAGTTATTGAAGACAATTTCTATAGTTTACACGCATGAGAAAGATTCATTCAATTATATTGTTCACATGAACTATCATTCATGGCAAAGATCCTCCCATACCTCTACCAATGATCTCCACAAGAGCATGATCCATTATTGAAATGATGAAATCGGCTAGAATCTCTCGCAACAATCTCCCTTCCTTCAATCTTTGAAACCAATGCAGTAAATAAATGGCAGTCTGCACATACTCTAAGATTCTTAACTATCATGATACGTGTTCCCGGGGGCGTGATAATCAGGCCAAGAGTAATGGCCAGTTTCTCACTATGACTGAGAACCATCTCTTCCTTTGTGTGATCATCCACATTTTGCATAACCATGCTTGTGTTAGGCACATATCCAATATTCTTCATCTTCTTAACAAGATTTTTCAAGTAATTGTATATTTCTTTGTTAAGGGAATGAGACCCATCTCCTGATTCAAAGCTATGGACTTTTCTATCTATCTCAATCCATGTACATGCCTTTGTTTTTCTTATTCCCCTTTTTGACATCAATTTTCTCACATTTGCTACACCTTCCAAGTCCCCAATAATTCCATAGAAGTTGGACAACAACATATAGGCTCCAGCTTCTTCAGGTTCCAATTCAATTAATCTCTGTCCAACAGTCTTTGCTAGCTCTACATTCATGTGAGAACAACATGAACTAAAAAGTGCTGTTAGAAGCCTTGCCTCCGGCTTTATTGGCATCCTCTCCACAAAATTATAAGCCTCCGTAAGATGCCCAGCTCGTGCAAGTAAATCCACCATGCATGTGTAATGCTCCATCATGGGTGTGATGGAATATTTATGTACCATGGTGTTGAAATTCATCCACCCTTTGTGAACTAATCCTGCATGACTACATGCATATAAGGTTCCCAAGAATGTGATCTTGTTTGGCACAATGCCTTCCCTTTCCATATTGTCAAATGCCTCAAGAGCTTCCATTCCCAAGCCATGTTTTCCATAACCCACGATCAAAGACGTCCATGAAACTACATTCTTGATTGGCATGTTCATGAAAAATTGGCAGGCATCTTCCATGCATCCACATTTAGCATACATGTCAATGATGGCATTTCCAACAGGTAAATATAGCTCAAACCCATATTTAATCACTAGCCCATAAACTTGTTTACCGTTAACCAAAGCAGCTAGATCAGCACAAACTGAAAGAACACCAGACATGGTCATAACATCAACTTCAGCTCCCTCCACTCTCATTTTCTTGAACAAAAACAATGCGTTCCTTCCTTCTGAGTTTTGAGCAAGCCCTGAAATCAGTGAATTCCAAGATCCCACGTCGCGTTCAGACATATTATCAAACAAAGTCATTGCATCCAACGTCAAGTGACACCGGCATAACCCAAAAATCATGCTATTGTTTACAACAACATCTCTTTGGGGCATTTCATCATAAACATGGCGTGCCTCTTTGATATCAATGCATTTACAGTACATGTCGAGAAGGGAAGTCATCAAAATCATATCTCTATCCAACCCATGTTTGAATACTATGCA
Source organism: Quercus tomentella (assembly GCA_028535165.1). NCBI lineage: Eukaryota > Viridiplantae > Streptophyta > Magnoliopsida > Fagales > Fagaceae > Quercus > Quercus tomentella. The sequence continues at coordinate 83,168,100 of JAPQVY010000156.1, forward strand.
ATGAACTTGCTTGCCCTCTTCTATCGTACCAAGTCTCCCACAGCCCCTTACAATTGCTGACAGAAGAAACTCCGTGATTTTAAACCCAGCTCTTTGAAATTGATTGAATGTAAATAAGGCCTGACGAATCTGCCCTTGTGTTATAAAAGAAGTGATCCTTTTAGAATATGATAAATTTTTCCAGAGCATGTCTCCCACTACTTGGCGTTTCTCAGTTCTGAAATTTGTATTAAGCTGAGCAAAAGAAAATTCTTTTTTTCTTTATTCTATTATCTTCAATCTAGAAATATTACAACCAATGCCGCAACCAAAGCATGATCATCAGATCCAGGAAATATGGTTAGTCGAAATTTATTCCTTTTAGCATAAAGTTGCCGCAGCTTGTACATGAGGCTAGTCTGCATCAAAACATAAGAGTGAGACCTTATGTTAAAAACTAACGTGAATAAAATTGTAATTATAAAATTAAGCGGAAAAAAAATATAACCAATCTACAACTTTTACATTGCAGCAGCTAGTGGCTCTTGACAAATCTATGAGACATAATTTTAAGGAATGACAAGATGAAGAAGCATGAGATAATCCATGACAAATATGAAAAGAAAAAAATTCATCCATGAGAAATTAGATAAATCTATTGCGAGATGAATAAGACCCGATAATCATGTCATTCTGTTACCTATACATATAACTTCCCCAGCAAGAGTAATGTAGTTCAACTGTTCAAGTTGAGAGCTCAACAAGATACACAAGGCCACAAAAGAAAAGCATGGTTTAAAAGCTCAGAACATAAAGCAAAAATCATGTATCCTATCGGAGAGTAGCTAATTAAGCAGTTTGTTGAGCAATGCTATTAAATGTGCACCAAGCACATATTGCTTTGTCCAGTTATCCAATGTATGTCGTTGTTAAAAATCTTCAATAATTTCTAGTCTATACACAAATCACACACACCAAACATGTACTTAAACTTCCGGTAAATAACAAATTATGGGGCCGCAAAGTTACTGATCAGGCTTAAAACAATATGTCTTTGTTGCAATTTTCAGTAAATTCCACAGAATGCAAAGCAAATCTGATTTATTAAGGCTTCAGTTTTCAATGCTAGCAACATTTATCAATTATTTGTACCTGAGCCACAATGTCATTGCCTCTGTAGATAGTGCAGGACTTCTGGAAAGGACAACCTTTCACTTTTAACTTAGAGGCTGAGTCTTCCCCATTCTCACCAACAAGAAATACCTCTAACTCTGTTCTGGTGAGCTTGTTCACCGTCCTCTGCACTCTGAATATACACTGCTTTTGATCGGCTTCACCCGTGAAGCCTTGCCACGACCCATTCTACAACAACAGCCATTAAACCAATCAAAACCCATATCCAAAATTAGAAATTCAACCACATATAAGCCTCCTTAATTATAGAGTTATTTGAGAATTTTCTAATTCAAACATTTGCAATGTGCATTCTAAACTACATAATTTTTCAATCAATAACCAAAATTCATATTGGGCAAGTGTTTGACCTTCAAATTTCAATAATATTATCAATGCTTTCATAGTTTTAGCTTATCAACAAAAATGGAAAATAAAAACATGTTGGTTTAGACATTGTTTCAAACAATTGGTGGGCATTGCAAATTAAACGCAGAACCAAAAAGAGAGAGAGAGAGAGAGAGACTCACGCGGTAACGGTAGATGGAGATTAGGGGATTTCCCGTGGAATGGAGGAATAGCCTCTTATTTTTAGGTGAGGATTGAGGGTTGACTCTGAAAGTAACATTACCAGAGGCATCGGCGAACCCGAGATCGCCAGCTGTAAGGCCTGGATGTTTTTTCGACACAAAGAGATCCACCGGGATGGGCGAACTGGTCATGGATGAATTGTACGGAAAATTTGGAACCCAAAATTGTTTCGTTTTAATTGCCGGCATATAAGATACTCTCTCATTCTTTCTCTGAATCTGATTCTCTGCTCAGACTGCTCTCCGCCTCTCTCAACGTCTGCAGCTTTCTCTTCCTTTTAATTGTTTTTTTTTTTTTGAGGGGCTTCTTTTAGTTGTTAAGATAATAAGATTGGGCCCTGTTTTTTTTTTTAATTAGTTTATGGCTGCCTGGACTGGCTTCACGTTTGTTTGGGCTTCAAGGTTTTTTTTTTTTTTTTGAGGGGGAGGGGGGCTGTTTATAAATAGGATTTGTTTTGTGTTTTTTTTTGGTGGGTCTTATTAATAAGCCTTATGTTATGGTTGTGTTTAAATTTTTGTTATGCTTGTACTTATTTTTTTTTTTTTTTAATTTTAATCTTGTGTTTATATATATATATATATATATATATATATATATATATATTTTTTAGTTAGTGGTAATATATTGAATAAGTCTTTATTTATGCAAGTTGAGATTGCTAAAAATTTGTTATTGTTCGGTGAAACTACAACAATATTTTTTATATAAATCTGGTTCTATTTTTCATTTGCTCAACACTTGAAAGTTATTTTTTATTTTAGTCTTTATAAATATATTGTTTGATTAGAAATGTCTACTAAAAAATATGCATCTAGATATGAAAAACTTAAAAAAAGAAAAAAAAAATTAATTGAGTCTAAAAAAGGATCAATGGATAAATTTGTTATTAGTAATAAACAAAATATAACACAAAATTTAGATGAAAATATCACAAATGAGCAAGAAATTCACCAAAAAGTGTTAGAAGATAATGAAATTTAATTAGTCAATTTACATCTCAAAAGGTAAGAAAAATATATTTTAAATGAAATATATTATAATGGCCAATTTCTCACTATGGCTAAGAACCATCTCTTCCTTTGTGTGATCATCCACATTTTGTAGTTAACCATGCTTGTGTTAGGCACATATACACTATTCTTCATCTTCTTAACAAGATTTTTCAAGTAATTGTATATCTCTTTGTTAAGGGGATGAGACCCATCTCCTGATTCAGAGCTATGGACTTTTCTATCTATCTCAATCCATGTACATGCCTTTGTTTTTCTTATTTCCCTCTTTGACATCAATTTTCTCACATTTGCTACATCTTCCAAGTCCCCAATAATTCCATAGAAGTTGGACAACAACATATAGGCTCCTGCTTCTTCAGGTTCCAATTCAATTAATCTCTGTCCAACAGTCTTTGCTAGCACTACATTCATGTGAGAACTACATGAACTAAAAAGTGCTGTTAGAAGCTTTGCCTCCAGCTTAATTGGCATCCTCTCCACAAAATTATAAGCCTCCGTAAGATGCCCAGCTCGTGCAAGTAAATCCACCATGCATGTGTAATGCTCCATCATGGGTGTGATGGAATATTTATGTACCATGGTGTTCAAATTCACCCACCCTTTTTGAACTAATCCAGCATGACTACATGCATATAAGGTTCCCAAGAATGTAATCTTGTTTGGGACAATGCCCTTCCTTTCCATTTCGTCAAATGCCTCAAGCGCTTCCCATCCCAAGCCATGTTTTCCATAACCCACAATCAAAGAAGTCCATGAAACTACATTCTTGATTGGCATGTTCCTGAGAAATTAGCACGCATCTTCCATGCGTCCACATTTAGCATACATGTCAAAGAAAGCATTTCTAACAGGTAAATATAGTTCAAACCCGTATTTAATCACTAGCCCATAAACTTGTTTACCATTAACCAAAGCAGCAAGATCAGCACAAACTGAAAGAACATTAGACATGGTCATAACATCAACTTCAGCTCCCTCCATTCTCATTTTCTTGAACAAAAACAACTCGTTCCTTCCTTCTGAGTTTTGAGCAAGCCCTGAAATCAGTGAATTCCAAGATCCCAAATCGCGTTGAGACATATTATCAAAGTCATTGCATCCAATGTCAAGTGACACCGGCATAACCCAAAAATCATGCTATTGTTTACAACATCTCTTTGAGGCATTTCATCATAAACACGGCGTCCTCTTTGATGTCAATGCATTTACTTTGATATCAAAATCATATCTTTGTCAAACCCATGTTTGAATACTATGCAATGAACTTGCTTGCCATCTTCTATGGTACCATGTCTCCCACAGCCCATTATAATTGCTGACAGAAGAATCTCCATGATTTTAAACCCAGCTCTTTGAAATTGATGGAATTGATCCTTTTAGAATATTATAAATTTTTCCAGAGCATATCTCCCACTAATCCGCGTTTCTCAGTTTTTGCATAAGTAATGGTGGCTCTAAAATTTGTATTACGCTGAGAAAAGGAGGGGAGAATGGAATCTTTGAACAAAGTTTCTCTCAAATTCCGTATATTTTTATATTGAGCATCTGTTTAGGAATAACTTATTTAGTTTTTTGCTAAAAAATTTTTGTTAAAATTGTATTAAAGTATACTTGTACCTTGGAAATTTTTGAAAAACTAAAAAAAAAGAAAAAAAAAAATGAGGTTTTAAAAGTTGTACATAAAAACTAAAAGCTGATACCAAACACGCTTCGAGTGTGAATTTTGAAAATCTAACCGTTGAAATGCATGTTCTTATTATATCTTTTATGCTTGCAAAATTTCAAGAAGATCAAAGATCAATTACTATGTTATCAAATAAATGTTAAAATTTCAAGTTCTTATGATCTAAAATTGTATATAAAAAATAAGTTCATTGATTGAATAATAAATAACATCCGATTTGAATGAAATTTGATATACATGTTAAGAATATGAAATTCAATGGTTAGATCTTTTGGTTAAATATTGTTTAAATGCGAGTTTATTTGTGATATATGTACTGTTCAAAGTTATTTAGCTGAGTAAAGAGAGAGATAAATTTTGGCAATATCGTTACCAAAATTGTAAGAAAAAGCAAGAGAGGAAAGAAAAATGATGTCATTGAAGAGAGGAGAGAGAAAAAGTAATTTCGACAACATCATTGCCAAAAAATATTTGTTACCCAAATTTTGGCCCGTGTTTGATTGCCTAGTTGACCGACACTAACCAAAATATAAGCAGAGAGGAGTGAGAAAAAAAGTTGAATTGTGGCAATCTCATTGCCGAAATAGGAAGAGGGAAGAGAGAGAAAAAATTAAATTGTGGCAATTAAAGTTCCAAAATAGGAGGAGAGGAGAGAGGAAAAAGTTGAATTGTGATAATCTCAATGCCAAAATAGGAAGAGAGAGGAGAGAAAAAAAAATTGAATTGTGGCAATCTCATTGCCGAAATAGTAAAAGAGAGAGAAAAACAAATTGATTTGAAGCAAACTCATTGTTGAAATAGAAGGAGAGTTTGGCTTGTGCTTGAATCGGATGATACAATTATACAAAGATTTTTTAGCTACAGGATTTAGGCATGTTATTAGTTTTTCTTATCCCATTCTCGTATGACATGGTGGCTTGGGCTTTTTAGCCCATTTTGAAATCTTGCACTGAAATGTGGTTTAGTTTTGTAAATTGAGGAGGGACCTAAATCTTGCACTCAAATTTGAGGAGGGACCTAAATTTTTAGTTTTGTAAATTGATAAGCGTGGTCATTAATAGTTGTGCTACTGATAAATTCATTAATAGTTAAAACTGGATTTTTTTTGCTGAAAATATAGAAAAATTTTGAAAAATAAGCTAAATAGTACAATGAGACTAATGAATAATATCAAAAAGTGCAGTGAGATTCATAAATAGTAGCAAAAATAAGCTAAAATTACAAATAAGTTGAAAATTTCAGTTCGTCCCAAATGATCTCTAATCTAACAAAATAATGATTGATGAATGTGGGAGGAACGAATCTTTCCCCAATCAGGTATTGTCCGTTTTGGGATGGGCAAGGTCGACCCTTGCTCCTACCCGCACGGATTTGCTCAATCCCACATCGGGGAGAGACGCCTCCCACCCTTGCCTTATAAGCACTTGACCTAAGGAATGGTGTACCATAGTGTGTGTGATCACAGAGCAAGTCTCAAAAACTGCTGGGCATCGCATGCACTATGCACTCCTGAGCAAGTCTAATAAACTAGCAGGGGGAAGGTGGGGGTTTCCCCTTAAACCCCAAAAGGCGCCTTTTTGTGGGCGGAACGAATCTTTCCCCAATCAGGTATTGTTCACTTTGGGATGGGCAGGGTCGACCCTTGCTCCCACCCGCACAGATTTGCTCAATCCCACATCGGGGAGAGACGCCTCCCACCCTTGCTTTATAAGCACTTGGCCTAAGAAAGGATGTATCATACCTGATTGGGGAAAGATTCGTTCCTCCCACAATGAGAAAAAAAAAATCCTGAAAGGTACTACCAACTTACCAAGGGTATTTCCTAAAAAAAAAAAAAAACCTACCGAGGGTCAGTAATATTTTTTTTTTTTGTTTTTTTTGGGTCAATCTTTGGCATAATGAAGTAGGCCCAATTGGGATAAGAATTGGTTTTTCAAGAAACAATGATTGATTATTGAATTTTCTTTTAAATTTCAATCTTTGGTACAATGAAGTAGGTCAAATTAGGTAAGAACTCGGTTTTTATCCTTTATATTGTAGACTAAACAAATGTGTACAATTTTGTACACTTTACAAGAATAGTGAATATAAATATATAATTGTCCATTACCAATAATGATTAATTTTTTTATCATCTTTAGAAATTAAATCGTATTAGATATTTGCAAATAATATTATAAGTGAATGATTACAGCCAATTTGATTGAAACATTTCAAATTTGCAAATTGCTTATCATGGATAGCAAGAAAAAAAGAAATGTAATTGAAATTTGGAAGATTCATTTTGCACAATAAAAAAGAAATGTAATTGTAATTGAAATTGCTTATCATGGATAGCAAGTATATTCATTTTGCACGAGGATTCTTCATACATTTGAATTTTTTTTTTTTTTTTTTTTTTTTATTTTATAAACTCTTCATACATTTGATTTGGAAGATATTCAAGCACCAAAAGTTGAATAAAAAGTAGGTTCCAATTAACTTAATTGGTAAAGTCTCTGATGGTTGTATAAGAGATCTGGGGTTCAATCATCACCTATATCAAAAACTGATTAGTGTCTTGGTCTGATAATAAAAAGCTATCATCAGGAGCAAACACCATAGGTTGAAGCTTTCTCAAAAAAAAAAAAAAAAAGTACGAAGAACCTCTTGCTAAAAGATAATTCTAGTGAAGTTTGAACCCTTTTCTTCAGCTTATTGTAAAAAAAAAAAAAAAAAAAAAAAAAAACCTTCATATAGATATTCAAGCATTACTTTAATTTTCACAACAATACAATACTTAAGCACGAATCTAATTCATGATGTCCAACCATGGAGCCTGTTAGCATTGTTCTTGCTGCCACTTCAAATATTTATGTCTTCGTTGTGTGCACAGCAATGTCCAAATTTTTTTTTTTGGGGAGCAGACAACATCATTTACAAGAGCTTGAGAGCGTCCATTTCTTCTTTAAATTTGGCCATGGAAGCGCTGGGAAGGGAAAGAAATAACCTAACCCCACCTTTCATTGAAGCATCCACCTTGGAGGTGGGAGGCAAGAGCACACACATATCTACATACCCTATCATGTTCCATGGCAGGGTTATCATGTTCATTGATTCCATTCTCCCAAAATCTACATTTTCTAGGAAACCCACTTGCCTCCAATCTATTAAAACCATGACTGCAACATCATCTTTAAACTTTATATCAAGCTATCTAAATCTTTCTAACATGTGTAGTGAGGTCATGATGTAATCAGCGGTGGAAGCACCTTTTTTGCTCTCTTTTATAAGCTTCGCCACCTTAGAGAGTGGTAGTTCATTAAGCTCACCACCGATTAGCTCCAACACTTGAGACACAAAAGCATTCCCATAATAACCATCTAGCAAAGGTGGATTCAATAGTTTCCTTGTCCCTATAACCAACCAGAAATTGGTTCTCCCATCTGAGTTCAATTTTAAAGCTCTAAACCTTGATCTCCAAACATAGGCACCCAGGACCTCAATAGTGGTGAAACTTTCATACAAATTTTTTGTTCCAAATTCCTCTGTCAAACTCATCTTGATTCTTTTTATACTTTCACTACTTACATGAAAGCATTCGTGCAAGAGGTCTATTGTTGGCATATATGGTGAAGTCACTAAAGAAGGCCCATCCGGAAACATTAATTGGAAAGGCTCCTTAGTAGGTGTTGCCACCAGTCTTTCCTTCTCCCACACAGGTTTCACCGAGAGCTCACTCTTTCCACTTGCAAGCTCAACCAGAGCTCGAAAGAACTAGGCTGCACCGAATCCGTCACATACGGAGTGTGACAAGCCCATCCCAATTGTGCAACCCCCACATGAAAATTTGGTCACCTGCAAGACAAAAGGGTGGTAAATTGAGTCACCTTTAGAAGGTAAATTAAGGACAAGCTGTTTGGATACTTCAACATCAACCCCATCTAGATAATTAAGGGAAAAGAGATGATAATTGGCAACTGCCACTAAGAATGGCACTCCATCTTCATTGCAATTGATATGAAGTTTTCCATCATTATGCTTTTCTAGCTTGCCTGCCAGAGGATGATAAAAAACCAGAGCCTTGGAGAGGGCTTCTTTGATGACATAAGCTATGTCTGCTTGCCCATCAAAACTTGAGGTGCAATTATGATTATCATAATAAGAGGAATCAACATTTGATCGATACACATGAACAGTTTGGCAAAAAATCTCAAGGTGGGGATCGTTGTCAATGCTAGAAAGAGAAAAGAGTCCTGAAGATGTGGGTTTCAAGGGTTTTACTAGCACAACATTTTCCCTATCAAGTAAAAAGGGTGTGCGATGTATATGGTTGTTTGCCATGGAAGATTAATGTAGGTGTAGGACTCTTAGATGAGACTAAAATGTGGGAATGCTTCTCATTTATATATACAGTGTAAGGACTTGGGCCCAGCTAACCAAGAAAGGCTGGTCTAGACCACTGAGGCTACCCCAGGTTACTGAAACTAGCCTAACACTTTAAGGATAGACCCAGCCCAACGACAAAAATGCAAGGGTGTAAGGTTGGGGGACGGTTAAATCCCGGGTTAGTCAGGTCCAATACTGACTAACAAGCTAGGAGGAACCAATGAAAGGACAGTCATATTCAAGTCGGTTCCCCCGAGCACTATAGTGCCTTTAGGAAGTTTGCTGCTGAATGCTATTTGACGTCAGGAACAAGTTTCAAGAGAATCCTCAGAAGGAATCACTTTTCTTGGGATTCCAAGCAAAAGTGGAATTGTATAGGGATTAGTGCAAAAGTAATAATTTGGAACCCCACTAATAGGAGACTATAAAAGGAAAGATAGGATGATGGGAAGGGGGTTGGTCGAAAAACACAGGGAAAGGAATTCAGAAAGGGAAGTGAGGAAGAGTGAGAGTTAAAGGAGAGGTCAAAGAGGGTTAGAGTTGGGTTGGTGGCAAGGAAGGGGAGGAGTTTGGGCTATCAAGGCAGTGTTGGAGGTAACATTTAGTAGGAGTGCTAGGATACCTACCAATAAATAAATTGGGAGCCCAAATTCATCATCCCACAGGGAATTACCAGGGAGATTGGGTACCACATATAGTATAGCCATCATTCTCTATTGGAAAGTATATTTTACTTTTGATGTTAATGAAGACCAAAAATCAAGAGATTGATTTGTAAAAGAAAATTATGAGATTGATTGTTAGAGAAAATCATGGAATTCAGACAATTAATATGCAATTCAAATTATGTTTGACTATTATGTGTAGTCTCATTATAAACATGGGGCTCTTGTAATGTGTTTTCAAGTTATGTAATTTAAGATGTGTAGTCTTTTGGCCTTTGTTAGTGTGGTGGTAGGCCGTTAGGCCAAATCACATTTGTTCTTTCCTTTCTTTTCTCCTTACTTTCACTTCCACATCTTCTACCATTTTCCATTGTTCTCTTTAATTTTCACATTCTCCTTGTCCATTCATTATGAAAATATGATTAAGGTCCCTAAACTTCAAATATGAAGACGTGATCATTAGAGCATTTGCACCAAACAATGTAAAATAACACAAGGGCTCAATTTACACATCCAAGCTCCAAAATCATCCACATCAATCAAGTTAAAGTTGTGTAAAATAGCATTGTTGCTACAATAATCATGTACATATATATAGTTACTATTGCTTTGTATTTCAATAGTTTCTTCTCTCTCTTTCTCTCTCTCAAAAAGCCTCCATGACTAGACCTTGTAAGTCATTGCTTGCCTTTTCCACATTTAGTACTAGTTTTCCTTCATTTCTCTTAGTAATCCCTCTCTGATCTCACCCTCACTCTCATTCAATCTCACTTTCTTTATTCTTTTTGCACCAAGCTCAGCGATAGCCAAGCCCAAGTGACCATAACCACCGGCGATAGCGGTGGTTCATGACCATCATTCAATCTCGCTATTTTTACACTCTCTTTATTCTCATTCTTCTATTTTCTCTTTGTTTGGTTTGTGGGTTTGGGGATTTAGATTTGCCTTGATTATTAAGATATGATGTTGCTTACATGTGCTTGGTTTGGATTTTGATTTCAAATGTATTTGGGATGTTCTATGAATCTCAAGGGAGGAAGTTGAAGGAGAGAGGATGTAAAGAGTGAAATGAAAAACTTGGAGGAACTATTTATAGAGCCAGAACATTTAATGAACCAGAAGGCGGGAAAGTCATTTTAGCTTCACTTCGCAACCCTCCACACGCACGGGCACGAATCACGAACTGTCAGGTTATGATGACGGTTAAATGTGATAGCCTAGCGTTACGCTCTTTTTGAGAAAGTATTGATGGCTGTCTCGTCCACTCAGTAGCCGACGGTTGGGCTTCTTGAGGAACCACTAACGCCAATCACTGTCCTTGATTCACTCCCGATAGCTAGGCACGAATCAAGGGGGGGCTATTGTATGGGCCTGGGGACCTGGCCTAGTGGCCCAGTACGCCACCCCGTCCCTTTTTGGACCTATCACCTCGATCCGGACACCTTAGGGCCCAATCCGGGCCCAATAGCTGAAATGAGATTGCGTTGTCCCGAGTACCTAAAGCAAGCCCCTCGCAAACGTCTTTAACCTGGTCAGGAGTATCATAGCTCGGAGATGCCCTGTACTCGACTGCTCGGAAGTGCCTTAGGGAATATCACTGCCGAGCAGTCTTTTGAAGGTGGGAATCAATTCCAATGCCATTACCACCTTTCTCGATGGAACATCCACTTAGAAACGATAAGATTGGACCCCCCTTCGCACGAGTAAGGAAGTAATCATGACACCTCCACTCGCCTCAAGTTATAAATAGATGAATGGATTGAGAAGAGGGGGTTAGAAACTCCAGAGAGAAAATAGAGAGAATAAGAGTGACTATATCAGGAGAAAAAGAGGGTTTACATAAACGAGTGCTCAACTGGGTCTCCGAGCAAAATATTACCCATAGTAGGAAACACGAAACCCACGATATAAATAGATTGTGAGCCCAAATACAGGTTGAATCCGTTAGCCATACTTTGGGTGCGCACAACTACATTTTGGTAGCAGTCAATTTGATCCAAACTATTTTCAATTTGCAATCAATTTAGTTCCTACTATTAATTCAATATCAAAAAATGCTTATGTGGCACACATCGTGCACAATTGGCATAATTGACACTGACGTGACTAGTAAAATAATAATAATAAATTTAAAAATGTCATGTTATCATTTTTAAATTGAAAAAAAAAAAAATTACTTTCTCAAATTTTAAAGGTAGAAAAGAAAATTTTAGGAACATTGTCAAATTTTCTTGTACATTTTTGGCAACCAAACATAAACACAAAAAAATCTCATTATATATAGGAAGAGAAAGTCGAGTTATATTTGTATAGTTCCTGGAGTGTAATAGATTTGATTGCCTAATTAAATTCAAACACATCTATGCATTGATCAATGAAAAATAAACAATATTATTTATTTCCAAGGAAAATTTACCAATAACTATGTCTTTTGAATTTAATTGAAAATTTTAAAGTGAACTACAACTTATAATGAACTTCTTGAGTTCTAATGTAGGTGAATGAAATGAACTGAAAAATGGATGATAATGTGAGAAAAATTAACTTAATTTGAAATAGTTACCCTCTAAAAATAAATCAAAAAAAGAAAGGAGAACTTTAGAGAAGACGTTGAGAAACTTGCATCATTGATGATATATCAAACTCTTGTAAAAACAATATGTAACTAACTATTTTGTAACTAATTATCTATGCAAATCTTGCTCTTCTACTTTGATCATATCCATGAATTCACATGCATTCATGTCATGTGTGATGTTAGTAGGTTGGACTAGCTAGGCTTGGCTTGGGTTCATCACATACCAAAGTTGTACCCACTAGAAATGAAGTTATTAAAATTTCCATGTGAAACAATCTTATAAGCTGACACATGGAGATAAATTTAACTTACGGCTTCTCCAATCAAAGCACAGAGATGTTTATGAATGTGTTACTTGTGGGTATGTCCTATGGCCAGAAATGTATTGGCATTGGTTAGGAGTAAATTTCAGAAGTGGAGATATGGAGCCTGGTTATGACTTGTGTGGACTGCTATGAATTTCGAACATGCACGTTTGGCTGCAGACTCGTTGCTGCATGACTACAACAGAGCAGCTTCGCATTCACTGCTAGTATTTCAATGGTGGACACTACAGAAATAGGCAGACACTGGAACCACAAAGCTAGCAAAATGCTCAGCAAGTGTGAAAGAGTATAACTGATATGAGCTAATTTGCCTTCTGTATCTGGTCTGCTAAAGAAATTTTTGGCTATGTACATGGTGGTTATGGGTTGTAAATCTTTTTTTTATTATCGTCAATAAAGGTTCGGAAAAGAACTTTCTCCCATTGAATTCTCCGATTCCTTCAATTTGTTTTTTTAGTTAAAAGTGAGTGATTAAAAACAAATAAATAAACCCATGCTACGTGCTACACTGCAAACCCATTATGACTTGGAATTACAACTTTTAGAAAAATTTATCTCATGCCTTGTGCAAATTTCAACTTCATCCACATGAGAGACCAAACACCACCACCACCACCCACGTCTCTTTCTAAGATATTCCTACATATATAGCACGTGTGTCGCACTAGCTGTTCCAAAAGAGGAAATTCGAATACGGGAAAAATTATAACAAGGAAAAGGAAAAAGAAAAAGAAACCCAGATACACACTTTATACAAAGAGAAAACTTTTAAAAGGAAAAAAATGGGAAAAACTTGTATTGCATGACACCCCATAACCATATAATATCAATGGGATCATCCAAGTTTCTTTTATACTATATGGTACACAATTAACAGCAACTCCTTGGCAACCAGCCAAGCCACCAACTCAATTCTGAAAGGATCAACCTTTCCATTCCTTTCCTAGTAAAGGATCACTGAAAATCTTCAATAAATTAATTTAATCCTTTTTTTTTTTCACTGAGAACTCTTATTTCCATCCAAGTGCATTGGTATCAGCAGCAATTGGACCCAAGTAAAAGCCTCCCAAAATGCAGCTTCATTTCCTCGGGAAAACTGTCCGGCCCTATTACCTTCATTTCTTCACTTTGTCTCCGACCTCAGGCTGCTCAATGCTCTTCACTGCCGACAGATCTATTGATTTAAAACTGGTGTTTAATTCATCTATCTTCTGCTGCCAAATAATGAATGATAAGACACAACATTCAAAATCAAATATCAATATTGAAAAGACATGTAATCTCCAGTATAACTAAAATAAAGAACTCCACAAAGGCCCATTCTATAGAATGGAATAAAGTCAAATTTCATTGGCACACCACTCTCCACCATGCTATTTGTATGCGGAACCCTTCTTTATTCTTTAATCATTTTGTAATCAAGGAGAATCATTTTAAGAATTTTTAAAATAAAAAACTCCACCAATTAGTTATTGGTCCAGACCAGACATATGATTCCTAATCCTCCACCTCTAATTATGCTTATATGGCCCCACATTACATGCACTCATTGAAAAGTTTGAAAAGTGAGAAACTTATTAGAAAGGATTAAGCATAAGGGGGGAGGAAGACAAAACCTGCAGGTTAAAAAGGGGTACTGATTGCCTCGTCCTCTTCTCTTGCATCACTCTCTCACGGCTTTCATAAAAATCAAAGTCATCTAATATTGATGTCTTTGAAACATGGTTCTTAAAAATATTCAACATTTCAAGACCTTGGGGAAATCTCACCTGAAAATGGAAGATGACAAAAATAAGCATGGCAGAAATGGCTTACAAGTTTGCTACCAAATTTAAAAGAAATAATAGTAAAATAAAACAACAATTTTTTTTTTTTTTTGTTTATTATAAAAATACAGAAAAATAAAATAAAACAGTACTTGTCTACTAGTTAGTTTTGCACACCTCTTGCGTGTCTCGACTGTTGGTAACAGGCTTGTTGTCATTATTCTCAAGTATTATATGTCGTAAATGAGGGTTTGGAACATCTTTTATTATATGCCACTTGACAGGGAAATAACCATTCCACTTATCTTGCTGCCAGAAATCCATGCTTTTATTAAAATCAACTCGGCCAATCATCTCTGCTACTCCACAAAACTGACCACTTGCATTAACCTGAACCAAGCGAACAAACAAAAAGAGACATTAGTCCTTTTATTGGGGATCAATGGGTGTGCAGAGTGGAAACACCAATATCAGAACCATAATGAACTCTAGAGCATACCGAAAAGAAAAGAAACACAGGACACTTGCTGCCTTTCTCCGCCATCTTCTCTTGGGCATCTTGATATACACCATCCAGCCTCTTATTCCCATTAGGAGTACTAGCCCACACATTGTATTTGATGCTCTTATGAATATCATCTTCACTGTAAGATTTGATAACAAAGAAAAAAGCATGATCATATTTGGTCGGAAAGTCAGGAAGGTTATATTGATCCGTCCTGATTAGAGAGGTTATGCTGTTACTATTTCCATTCCCATCAGTTGCCAAGGATCCATCAGCATTACCTCCAGACAACAATGCACCTTTTGCATTGGCTGTTCTAGGACCCTGGTTCTGCTCATTAAGGGAACCGATAGTGGTAACACCATTAATCTTGCTTCTTGATTTCATCTTCTCAGTGCTGCCCCAACCCGTCACATTTGCTTTTAAATTAACCAGGTTGTTTGAATAAAGCAAAGCACCCTTCCCTTGATTTTGGGCTGAAAACTTTGAAACCAGAAAGAAAACTTTAGTGAGTACATCTGACAGGAAAGATGTGCCATGAGGAAAGGCCAAAAAATCATTAGAAAATTCACTAAAATTGCCTGAGAAGAGGACATAACAACACACAGCTTAAAGAGCTAGAATACCTTGTTCACTGGTTTTAGTTGCTTGCGCATGCCATGGCCTGATGAGATATCCAATGATGGTAGGGAGCTATTGATACCCAACGGACTGCTAAACTCAGAATAGCCTTTAGAAAGAGGAGCACGGGTATGACTTGGGGAAGATAAATTGGATTTAGGGTCTGAAAATTCCGGAAAGCCAGCATAGCTATTTCCAAAAGCTCCATCCCCAACACGAAGGGATGGATCCCACATATAGGGTGACGGTAACAACTCCCCGTAAGGGAAAGTAGGGGCATAATAACCAGGGGAGGCGACAGGTGGTTGAAACATGGGGCTTGATAGATATGCCTGCTGATCAACATACTGTCCATCAACACCAATTGTGGTTACAGGCAAGTATGGAGCGTAACTAGGCTGAAACCCTGGCATGAAGTAGGCAAAAGATCCATTATCTGCTTGCATGACCTAAATGAAGCAAAAGCCAATGTAAGTTCGACTTGTTATGAAATGTCAAATCGCATATACACGCTGATCATATGGTAAAACTCGCAAAACAAAAATGGGAATTCCAATGAAACATCTTAATATTCCAATGTAAGATCTTAAAGACCAACACATCAAATTACAAAGATATTTGGCAGTTAATCACTATTAATTTGTCGTAACAACTACATCCAGAGGAGCTAGTGCATCTTGCATATAGGTATATTTGCATCGTGCAATCTATATCACAAGAAAGTGACAAAATTTCTTCAATAGAAAATTAATCCCATGCAGAAAATTCAAATTTCACGGGATACATGAGCAAACAAGGCCCATCATCACAGAGAGATTCTAAAAACTATAGTATCACAAATTACAATACCTCTGTTGCAGGGAACAAGCCAAAAGAATGGGGTTATAATAACTAGTGTTTAAAAGCATATAAATTTCAATCAGGTAACAGATTGAGATACTTACAGGATATTGAAATTCCGATCCATCCCCACCAACATAGTACCCTTGGTTGTCCAACTCTCCATAGGAACCATCGTAACCTGTGAACACGCTATTGTAAGATGTGAAAACATAAATACACAATCAATAAAAAGACAAGACTAGAATAGTCTGAACTGTATTTGATTAGCATGAGCCAACCTGGATAATAGTATCCATAATAGCTGCTGGTTGAATAAGAACCGCCTTGATCTGTAGTAAAGGAATCATGGTCAACTTCGCTTCCTTTGATACTACTTGTCGCATCTCCAGCAGATGATATACACGACATTGCATCAGATTGATGGCCTGTGTCCTTTGATGGAGCCTGAAATTATTAACCCAGGTTGACAAATCAGTAAAATGCAGAGGAAAAGACTCCATGTTTGATAAAAACATAAGGGAAAAGCTCCAATTTTGATCAAAATATTGATGGAAAATTTGAAATGGATGCAATAATAAAGGCCGTACTCGTACCCAGTACACAAAGCTCCCAATTTTGCAGATGGAGAAGTGATGGGTAAGCAATAATATTCAAATTTAATACAGGCATCAATCATGAATAAAAGCTTATAGAGACTGATTTCTTGGTTTCCAATTCCACCCGAAAACATAATTATTCAAAAATACTTTTTCTAAAGGGAAAAAACAAAAACTTGAAGAACATATTGTTTTAATTCCTACCACTTTTTCCAGGGAAAAAAAAAGGCCTAGAACTGAGAAAATCATTTAGAAAAAAAGCCTCAGAAAACATGTTTTAAGCGTCTCTCTTATATGCTAATTTCATGTAGTATAAAAGAGGCTGGGAAAAAAATTAGAGACAATTATTAAGCTGGTAGTATCTAAGATTGAAAAAGTTTAGAATGAAATTGAGATTACCAGATTGGAATCGGCGGCGAGCACCACAGATGGGTTAGCTTTTTTGAGATTCTTCACCATTTTTCTTTCTTTCTTTCTGCTACTGTTACTATTATATCTGAATCTGAAATAGTGAAACAAAAATTAAACAAAAACAAATAATTAGTCAACGTTCACACAGCAATTCAAAAAACTATAAAAATAATATTAACAATAAAGGTAGTTGGAATTTTATTGCATGAAAAAAAGAATCAGAATTATTATGAAACAAAACACAAATCCATTCTACTGTATTAGAAAACAAAAACAGCAAAAAATAAATACTTTTTGGTTAAGAAATTTAACAAAAAGTGAGTGAAGTTTGTGTTTATGAAAATTCAGAAAATAAAATATATGAGAGAGAGAGAGAGATACTGTGTGTTTGGCAATGAATTGAGGTGGAGATGGTGGCAGAGATAAGAATTTTTTCCCAGGAATTCAGGAGGCTAAAAATAAATCCAGAAAGCAAGGATTTAGAAAAGAACACAAAAATCTAAGGACAGAGAGAGAGAGAGAGAGTTGCGGGATTAGCGGAAGTTGGTCGTTTGGTTTGTCTGAAAACGCCGAGAGAGTTTGGTTGCTTTCTTCAGACAGTAGTGTCTCAGATTTAGCTTTTTTTTTTTTCTTTCTTGTTTTAGTGGTTTTTTGTTTTTAGGATATTGGAAGAGAAAGACAAAGACAAAGAGACAGAGAGACAGAGAGAGAGTTACCGCTTATTATAAGATGGATGGAAATGGTGGGTGACGAATGACGATGATTCCATTCCATGAAACAATATTTGGGAAAGAAATAACAAAACAACCAAAGTGAACAGTCTTTTTTTCTTTTTCTTTTTTTTTTAGTATATTATGTGGTCTATACAATAAACTCGATTAGTAAAGATTTTTGTTTGTTTGATAATAAAAAAAACAATGATCATAAAATAGAAGATTGTTATTTTATCATAACTTAAATATATGGGTTATGTATGTCTTTAAGGAATACATTAATCATCTTTTTTAAAAATATTTTATGAAAAATTGAAAAAATTGTCAAAAAAATTGGTAACTTTTTTATTTTTTCATAAAAAAATTTCTAAATTGGTTTATTATTGTATCCCTAAATATATATCTTGTGACCTTGTAATTAAATCAGATATTCAAGATTTGAATTCAGTTTACATCATCATTCATCAAAAACTAATTAGTGTCATTGTGTTTGTGCGAGAGTATATACATTATGTGGTAGGAGGATTAAGAGAGGGTGGTAAGGCTTCCACGTATTCTTTTTGTTTTATTGCTTGATTTGCACATCCCTTCGATTACTCCTAAGAAAACCTCTCTCTCTCTCTCTCGATTGCTCTATTTAGTTGGTGTGGAATCTTCTTGTTTTTGTTTCTTCTTATTGAAAAGTAGTACACGATACAGTAAGTTTGATAAAGAATGACTACTAGTCAATTATAGTCAATACTAATGGATATAATTTTTGACATTTCAAATTGGTTAGAAATAATTTTGTCCTTACATTTCATATAATTATCATTATATTTTATTCATATAATTTATTAAGTTATTAAAAAAGTACTAATTTTTAGAAGGCAAAACGGCAATATAATGCGTTAGATGTGATGCATTTTTTAATAAAATCCAAACACATAATTATATTGAAATTAATTGTGCTTGAAAATGAAAATATCAATAAAAATCAATTCAATTGTTTGAAAACATATATGAATGATTGTTTTAATTATCATCATTCATCTATGTTCTCATAATGCTTTTGTCTAATTGTAAGTGCATTACTAAAGAAGGTATTTCATGAATATATGCATATTCCCTGTTATAAGTAATAATGCGTGGTTTCTAAGGTGTGATTTCATAAGATTATACGAATTTGAAAAATTATACAATACTCTAGAAATATATATATACATACATATATATATATATATATCTCAAATGCATAATATATACACTTTTTAGTGCTCAACGGCCAAAGATGTAAATGTGTAACTTATACATGTGTTTTTGGAACTAGAAGAAAATTTTCAGTTCTACGCTATCCTATGGGGTAACTAGCAACTACATTTTATTTCCAACAATCATAACTCTACTACTTTACTAGCCACTAGTGATCCATGTATATATGATGAGGCCAATAACAATTGTAATTCAATTCACTTTTATATCTGTTGCTCATTTCTTTTCTTTTTTTTTTTTCTTTTTTGATAATTTAATATAGTTGAGTTGGGGGATTTGAAGCCTCGAAGCACTGACATCCTCGCATTTCTATCCATGTTGCCTAGCAAAGATGGCCAAACACGAATTTTTTATGGGCCTCAAGTCTTCAAAGAGAGATATCTTCTCACACATAAATCCATAAATCCATCTCAAAATCTTAGAAATCCCTTATTTAGAGTAAAGAGTAACTTGTATTGTGTTTAAGTTGGTTTATTGGTGTTAAGAGTTTTGTAACTCAACTAACACATCTTTAGGGTTTGTTTGATCGAAGAGATGGAAAGAAAAATAAATAAATAAAAGAAAATAAGAAGAGCAAAACAAAAGATAGCACTCATAATCTGTATCACGCCCAAGAAAGAAAAGAAGAAAAAGAAAAAGAAAAAATCAATCAACAGGTCCAACACATAAGAGGAGGTGGGTAGTTTAGTCGTTAATTACAACTATTCCTCTCCCCTCAATTTTCTCCCCAAATTAGAAAGATAGAATTTTGGTGGGTTAGGAACAAAAACACATAGGCCCCACTAATTTTTCATCCTCCAACTCTCTCCAACCAAGCACTCCTAAAATTAGTTTCCTCTTCTTTATTTTACATCCTCCTTGTTTCACCCCAACTCAACAAACCCTTAGTGTCGGCTCCAAGAATTTTTTTTTTTAAGGTAGTCATTAATAAACTTAAATTAAACAAAATTTAATAAAAAATAAATTTTGAATATATTGACATCACAAAAAAAAAAAAAAAAAAAAAAAGACTTGCAAATATATAAAGTTTTAAAACTTCATTCTACGAGTTTTTATATTTTGAAATCTTTGTATGATAGTTTTGTTATCAATGTTATCAGCTACATCTTTTTTAATGTACATAACCAAGTAATCATTATACTACTGAACTCTCATTTAATTACCAACATCTTGCCTAAATAAGTAAAAAAAAAAAAAATGTATCATCCTTTTTTATGATCTATTCCAACCAGATTTTGTATTCTTTAAACTAATCAAGATTAAATTGATGCAATGCTCCAGTAATTTTTTTTTTTTTTAGGAAAATCATGGCCAAGAATTTGACCTGAACCTCTTTGTAAATATGCTTTTTTTTTTTTTTTTCCATCCTAATTAATAGGAGGAAAAGATGAGACATTTTCTCATAGCCTAGGATCTTAAAGAAGATTATTCAAGTCAATACGAATTTGCTTCAAAAATGAATCTTGCAATACAATTTATTTTCTTATAAGAAATTTGTACATAGTGCTAGCAAAATAATAAATGGTAAACTATAGATTTGTTCAACATATTCAACTTAGGCATTGAACCGTTACATTAATCATGTTAGCTAAAAACTAAAGCAAACACTAATAGACTAGCTATTTGATTTTTTTTTTTTTTAAATAGCAATTTTAAAATATACCTTTTGAAAACACAATTTAAAATATTACTATTAAACATTTGATTTGGGATTTTAGGCTAATTTATTTGTTTGGGAAATTTTTAAGAAGTGCTACGCCTACAAAATTTCTTCAACAAATCTTAGTGACAATTTGTTACTAGTTCTAATTTGAACATATCATTGAAATTACTTTTTTCTCCACCAGTAACAACCTACCACTTAGGATGTGTTATAAAAATGTTGTTAACATAGTATTTCTTGCTATTTTTTGGTTCAACCTTTAATGTACCAAAATTTTGGAGAGGTCAAATATTATTTTTAATGGATTCAAATTTTTTATTTAGGATGTTCAAGTTTTTTCCCCTAGGGTGGTCAACAACCCATATTAATTTAAAATTCTTTTTTCTAAGTTATAAATTTTTTTTTCTCGCTCTCCATTATTGTAACTATCATGTTATGAAAGAAGAAGTAAATTGTATATTTTTAATGGAACACTAATCTCTATCTTTTGATAGAGTTCTGGCTACCAATAGGTCTCATTCAAACTTTCCTTATTGGACCACCTTTGAATGAAGAATTGTCTCTTACCTTGGCAGATAGGATGATACCTTTTTTTTTTTCATGGAACAACTCATTTATTTTAAAGTTGTCAGGCCTCATACTCAATCTAATTCTTATCTCCCTGCTTCCATATTTCAACCAAGTTCTTGATACTCTTGTACGAAAATTCGAATTCTAGTAGATGGATAATGTCTTCACCTTATAATTTTCTTTAATTCTACTCATACTAGATCCCAAAATTTCGAAATTGGATTTTGTTGAGGGGCCAAAAATTGGGTTGAGTGCATAGAAACACTGAACCCAAACCAAGTCTTTTTGAAGTCACAAGTACCACCTCTTTCAGTGTCGTTTTTATTTTATTTTTTTGGGATTGCCCTCACAATCGTATAGCTACAAGATTTGTCAATTCTTATCATTCTCGATACCTCTCTCTCTCAAGACTGCTCTTGATGTAACACTCTAAAGTCACCCTTCCATTTGTTATGAAATTGACAATGAGCTAAATTAGTTTTGCACCAAATACAACCTGCTGTGCATGCCTCACATAAAATTTATTAAGAAATGGTGTCGAATTAACATGTTTATCACTACTGTCCTTCATGGCTCTCCTTAGTCATTAGTGTTCATCTTTTCTCTCTGGCAAACTCGTATATATATATAGAAATAAAATTTATCTTCCACTACTAATCTCGCAAATTGTTCATACTATATATTATCTAACATTCATGCAACAAAATTTATTTTTGTGCTTATGGGTTAGATAATTTTCATATCTAAAATCCTCATTGGATCTCTTGGATTCCCCCTGATGGCAATGTTAAGCTTTATACCGATGACATTTCTAAAGTTAATTCAGGTCCCTTCACTTCTATGTGATTACTATTGCAATTGGATTGTAGGCTTTTGATTGTGATAGGAACTTAGGTTCCGTTTCGTTGGAGATGGAATAGGAGGATAGAAAATAAAGGAGAGAAAATAAGTTTATGTGTTGTTTGGTAAGGAGAGAAATGATTTAAATTTTTTGGTGGGGCCCAAGCATTTTCTCTCCTGGCCCACCAAAAATCCATCTCTCTAAATTGGAGAGAAAACAGGCGTGAAAACTCCTGTTCTAACTCAATGATGTAATTGTCCCCAAATTTTAATGCTTCTCGCAAATCTCACCCAATAGACCCTTGCTGTTTTGGATGGTATCTGATTACGGGATCTTACTTGTTAAGCAATGGTAGGTTTATATATATATAAAAAGAAGCTAGTAAACAAGTTGATTCTCACCCAAAAAAAAAAAAAAAAGGTTTGTAATGTAACTTCTTGTTATTAACTTTGTCTAATATCCTTATCTTCACTAGGAAGGGAAACAAAATTCGAAGAATTGTTATCTAATTTATTATTTGAGATGTTCAAAAATAAAATACCAACTTGCTTTGTTGTTTTTTTTTTATTGGTAATTAAAAAAATGAAATAAAAGAAACTTCGTAGGTAGACAATAATGTTAAGAAATTTGATGTCAACTGTTGGAGTAGTCACATACACCCAGTAATGCTTGTGTTTGGTGAGAAAGTGAAGCAAAACTCAGAAGGATCTAGAAGCAAGAAAGAGATGGAATTTTTGTATTTAAAATGACATAATTAATTGGAGAAAAAGTCATCTCTAGGAAAATGCATTAAGATTTAAGAAAGTATTTAAAATGAAGGGTTGAGAAGATGAATAAATTAACGGGACATAGAAGGAACCTGGCCGACATGAATATGATTTTATGTTTTCCATTAAATTCTCAAGTATTGGGTTGAAATTCAATGATGCAGACAATAATATCATTTTCTTTTTTCTTTTTTTCTATTTTCTTTTTTGGAAGTTTCAATGAAGCCAATAAAACTAAGGGAGAGAACCAGAAGAAAAGAGAATTCAGAGAAGAAGAGGCAGTTCAATTTCATTGTCAAATGTCAATGTTTGCTTAGGGACCAAGTATTCCCATCCATCCATCTAAACTACTAATAGTCATGGCCAAACAAATTTATTTGTTTTATTTATTTTTATTTAAATTAACTAATTATTATAGCTGATTCTCAAAAAAACAAAAAAAAATTATCGATAGCATGAACTGCCACGTTGACATATAACATTCCGTGTACGTGTAATGCTTTAATGACACTGAGGTGCAGAATTTGGACAATTAAAAATTAATTTTTTTTTCCCAAATGATTTGGAATTTTGGATGACATTAAAGATGTTTGGATGTAGTGGACTGGGCTCCAGGAAAAATCATTCTGTAACTAAAATGATTAGATATTAGGACATCACTTGCATAATCTTCAAATTTTTGTATTATTTGAAGAAAGAACAGTAACTTTTACCTTTTAATTATTTACTTTTTTAAATACACTTCCAACAGATTCTCTATCATATTCTCTATCTCATTTAAATATTATTTCTTTATTCATTATTTATTTATTTTTAACAACTACACATCTTCCAACATTTTTTTATTCAACACCTAATTATTATAATAGGAAAAAAGTATTTGAAGAGTAAACAGTAGTTCATCAGACTTGATGAGCTATTGTTCATGAGCCAAAAAAAAAAATCTAGGAATAGAGAGTCCATTAGAGAGCTTTTTTTTGGGTTTCACTCTCTATTATAGAGAAAATTTTGGGTTTACATAGACTATTGGAGATACTCTAATGCTGCTAAACCGAGTGATAGGCACTTTAATTTTTTTTTATAATTCTATTGTTACAATAATTAGAGGTGGATTTTTTTTTTTTTTTTTTTTTTTTTCTTGAGGAAAGGTTGGATTCAAATACTGGTTCTCTTTATAAAGAAAGAAAAAAAAAACCATTATTAAACTACAAATCATGATTTAATCTTTACGTATATATTTTATCCAAAAAAAAAAAAAATATTTACATATATATATAATTCATTTGCTACAATTCGAAAGATTATGTTATTTCTATATATTATCATAAACTTATATGATGCATAAGTCCTTTTTTTTTTTTCTTTTTTTTTTCTTTTTAGAAGCTAGATGGTGCATAAGTTAATTTAATTAAAAATAGTATAAAATGAGGTTTGAGTGATAGCCTATGATTAGTATCTTTTGTGGTGCCTTATTTATATACACATACATATACTTTCTTAACAAATATGGTTGGAATAGCGTACAACATCCGAAGTAAATACAAAAAAATCTGTTTAAAAATTTTGGACCACATGTTATTTTAAGTAAAAAAGTTGATTGTTTAGAATTCTATGGGAAGAATATGTAGAAAAGCTGGATATTAGTCACAAGGTTCATGCTACTTACAAAGCTGGTGATTATAAAACAAGAAAAATAAGAAAGATTAAATTGGGTCAAGCTTCTATCACATTTGAATACTCCCTTGATGAGGTAGTTCACGAACATTCACAACCACCACCTACAAGTAAAGTGGAATTGCGAAGCAATAATGGTTGTTATACTTTGATTTCTCAATTAAACTTGGCTAATTGCCTTGGCCAATGAACATATTGTTGAATATATTGTCCTATTGAAAAAGAATTACGTTATGTTCGATTCATTGATCAATAAAAAGCATATGGTGAATTTATGGTGTTTTGGTTAGAAATATTAGAAAATATTAGTTAAATTACAAGATTTTAGACACGTGAAGAATTTAAATTACATCACCTAAAAAACTGTATTCAAATTTACTTAAAATAAAAACTAAGATTTTAGTTCGTAACTCGTAAGAGTTGTTACTTTTAAATTTATGCTGTCTGAGTTGATTAAAACACCAGTTAAAGTCACTAACTACATTTGTATATTTAAACATATACAAAAAGATGGTAAGCCCAACGTGGGTGCTTCCGTCATGAAAATGCTCAAAGCCATTGAAAGGAATAGTGATGTTATGCGAATCCTCATCACTAGCTACTAAGGTGGACACAAAAATGCTGCTGGGTTTTTTTGTGTTGGTGTGGACAGTGACATTAACATATATACTTTGATTTGATATCGTAAAAAATAAAAATCTGACATATATGTTAGGTCGATCTGCAGCACTATCTTCTGCAAATAAAAGATTCACATGAATGTATCTCAGCAACTGAGCTTTGAGGCATGAATTACCTCATCCTATATCTGAGGCAACGCCATTTCCAGGTACAATGTTAAATGAGCAATTGCATTCATGACTAATTTGATTAATTAGCAACTTGAACTCTATCTTAAGGGATAATTAGGATAGATTTGAAGTTTAAGTCTTATATGTGTTACTTAAGAGTTAAGAGTATCAACTCGATCCAAGTCCATTCTTGGACCCATTATACATGATATCATGTGTATTGTATTATAGTTATACAATTGTACTGTGTTATAAAATTAACTGATTAGGTGTGCGTATTCAACTTACCAACCTAAAGAATCTGACCCAAGTATCCAACCCAACTTGACAACTTGGGTTGAATTTTGCGGATTGAAGGGTTGTAGATTTTTTTTTGTGAAGTTTGGGTTGGGCTGGGTTCAAGTTGGCACAAATTGCAACTCACGTAGTCCAACCCAACCCACAATTTCAATAATTTTTGAGTAGTTAGGTCCGTTTGGTAACGAATAACGTTGTTTGTATTTTTTAGAAATACATGTAGGTGAAAAAGTGTGAAAATATATGTAATATTGTTTAAAAATTGAAAACTATTGTTTAAAATACCATACCAAACAGTCCTTAGATTTGTTAGTTGATTTATTTTGAATTTTGATATTTTTGTTAAAATTTCTTACTTTGGTATTCTCAGAATTAGTTCCGATAAAATTAAAATATTAGGTTCAATTGTGCAAATTGTAAAGTGAACTTAGACAACTGAACAAAAACTCAAAATTTTCATTACGCTAGACAAAATGGTCTTAACCCGACGGCCAACACAACCTGACACCAACATATCAGGTTTGTTTGGTTTTTATAGCTATCAATCATATGTTGTGTTAGGTTGAAGATTTCTCAAATCGACGAGATTGTGTTGGATTGAAAAATATCCCAAACACAAACACAAACACAACTTGACGCGACTCATAGTCATGCACGCCTCAAAAGTTATAGGTCCCTAGCTCTATACAGTGCTTTCATTCGATCATTTAGTAATATATTTACTATTTAGCAATGCCTTTCACTGTTGTTGAAGCAAGCACCTCTTCATAGATCTCTCTACCTTTTACTATCATTTCAAGACATTGCTCAAAAGATCTCTCTCTGCGGTCTAAAAATGTCCAAGAAGTCAAACCCAAATAGACCACAAGGTTTGTCATATGTATGTACTCGATTCTATTCATGTCGGCCTTAGGCACCATGTCAATTGTGACATCTCAACATAGACACTTCATATGTACTATAACTATAGTGCTGTGTTTTTACAATCAAGTACAATATAGTGTTTTAGCTATAAAGTTTTTTTTTTTTTTTTGAGTGTTTAGCAATTATAATCATGACTAGTGTTTTTTTTTTTGAAAAGCATGACTAGTGTTTTATAGCTGCGAATTATGAAGCATGAATAGTATATTGAATTTTTCTTTTTTAAGTTCTAGATTTCAGCCTCTTTTTTTTTTTTTTTATTTATTTATTAATATTCAAGGGGTTTAAAGCTCATTTTGGTGGGTCAGCAGACACTTGGAGTTGGAGATGTAAAAAAAAATTAATTAAAAAAAAAGAAAAAGGAAACACATGTTAGATGTAGCAAAAATTTATTGGTATCTTAATCTGATGATAAAAACTATTATCAGAACCAGATATCATAGGTTGAAATTCTTTCAAAATTTTTTTTACTATATTCCACAAATCCTCTTGTATTTACCTCCAATTTTTTCTGATTAAAAAGCCTTATTCTGTTCAATATTTTATCTCTATCTAAATCTTTAGATATTCAGATAAAATATTGAGAAATGAAGCTAAAAAAGTTTGATATCCTTAGTTCTCCTTATGTTCAGGAAATGATTTAAAGCATCTACTGTTGAGAACATTGTGTCTTATGAGTGGGCTTGGATCAGGTCCAATTTAATTAAAACTCAATGGGCTAATCGAGGTGTCATTACTTTATGAGAGCTATTGTCTTAAAATCCAGTCCAATCCAAACTTGAGATGTGAGAGTCATCTCAGCATTAGGGAGAAGATATCAACTCTCAAGTTGGGACCCAAAAAAAGGACTAAGTAACATAGTAGTCGGACTTCTTTATCCCAATTGTCAACTTACACGCTCAGCTAAAGGCCGGCCCATTTTTATTACAAAACTTTCCCCTTGCCTTCCTTGCTTTCTTCATTTGAATCATTTCCCTACCCACTACCAAAAAAAAACTGCATTTTGTTTAGGTTAATTTCACTATGTCAGCCAAATTTAGAAGAGAATTTCAAAGTTAAGTGTGCGTTTGTATACCGTTTATTTTGCTGAAAATTGAAAACTTATTGCTAAAAACACTATAGCAAAATATTTTTTATTGTTGCAAATTACTTTTCATGCGTTTTTATCATTTGGCTGGTCCATGAACAGTGTCATGGACCAGCCCAAAAAAAATGCAATCTCAAAAAACGCAGCCGCAGCTGCTGCACAAACAGACCCTAAATTTCAATTATTGAGAGCAAATACACTTGAGAAGTAAATTTAAACTTTGAAAATTTCTGTAAGTGTTACACCTTAAATTTTCCAACTGAAATCAATCACATAGTTGTATTGACCCATGTAACAAAAGAAATGTTATCTTTTTCAATTATATTAAATTCAACCATGTGGTTCATTGGTTAGTACAATCATATGATTAAATTCAATTGAAAATTTTTTAAGGCATGACCCTAAAGAGAACTTGAGTTTTACACTTTTAAATTTATTACATACACAACAAATATCAATTGGATTGCGGGTAAAGCCATTTTTTCCTTGAGGGAAGGTAGAGGCAGTGTGGCTGTAATGTCCAAAATTTCAATTGTGGAGTAGAAAAAAAAAAATACAATCATATTCTAGGTGTCAGAACGAGAAAGAAAGGTTGATGCTCATAATAGAAAGAAAAAGAAAAATGTGTGAATTACAGTTGTAATGGCAAAATTAAAAAAGTATTATTTCTTGATAAAAGCTGTGCTGAATGTGAACAACTCTAAATATATACTCCAGGTCCCATGGCCTTCTCTCTAAATTACAATAATAATAATAATAATAAACAAATATTTTCTTTTCTTTTTTTTTCTTTTCTTAAAGTTTCACCCTTAATATCAAATCTTATTTAGCTATGCTTCTTCTTCTTCTTTTCTGGGTCACAATAAATAACTTACTGAATATTAATGATGTCTACCGGAAGAAGGCGCATAATTTGTTACTCTAGTTAGTGTGCATTTGTGTCGCGGCAAGTGTGCGTTTGCGTTTTACTTGGCTAGTCCCATGGTACTATTTATGAACCAGTAAAGTGAGCAAAAATGCGTGAACAATATTTTCAGAAATAAAAAATATTTTGCTACAGTATTTTTAGTAATAAGTTTTTTGTTTACAGCAAAATAAGTGATACCCAAACAGACCCTTAATGAAAGAATCTTATATTGATGTAACATTATTAGACTCAAATCTTACTAGTTTATTTTTTTTTTGGGTAAAGACATTAGGTTCAAAATGGATAACTTTTATATTTTAAGTAGGGAGGGACTACTCAAATCCTGAGTGTCCATTTCAATTGAAATTACCAAGAAATGTCACTTTATCTCAAGGTCATTACCAATAAGTTTGTTTGTCTTATAGCAGTATAATGGTTAACTTTGATGCTAGATTTGACCATTGAAGCTTCTTCATATAACCACTACACTCCTAACACACGACCCTGCCAAATCTTGGTAGAGACTAGAGAGTAAGACAATGATATAGGTCATTATCTGAGAGATATAATCCAAAAAAAAAAAAAACAGAAGGGAAATAAAATTAATGTTAGACCAAAATGCACATGGGATGAATGACTTAACTGTCTGAAATGGTATATATATAATTATGGGTTCTGCTAACGAGTGCCCTTAGGGCACTCGTTAACAATCCATTTTAGGAAAGTTTTGACATCACTTTTATGAGAAATGAAAAAAGCTATCAAAACATTAATTGTTTTTTTTTCTTTTCCCATAAAAACTTTCTTTAACTGGATTCTTAACCAGTATCTTAAGGGTACTCGTTAGCATTTTCCTATAATTATATATGTTGGTTTTATTTAAAGTGATAGCCTGATACATGAAGAATAGCTAATATAAGTGAGAGTTGGTAGCAAAGGTAGCGAGAAAGGCGCCGTAATTCATGAAATTCACATGATTGTCCAAACCTCATCCTCTCATTTATATTATATCTCATTTCCTAGATGACAATATTTCCTTCTCTTTTATATTCAGCAGCCAATCTGTTTTTTTTATTCAATTCATCTATGATCTATTTTTATTGCTGCATTTAATTTGTTCTTCTCAATTGCTACTCATTTATTTCATGCAATTATAAGTCATTCATTTTGAAACCCAAGTGATCATTTTGTAGGCCTGGTACTCAAAAAATTATACAGTCCTCATAATGGACCATTTCATTTGTCCATCATTCTACTAAAAAACTCCCACCTGTTTAAAATTGTTGAATCAGTAATTAGTTATTTGTTTTAAAAAAAAATTTCTAACTCAGCAATTTTAAACAAGTAGGAGTCTTTTAGTGGAATAGTGGATAAATAACGTGGTCCACTATGAAGATATTATAATTTTTCCTGTTACTCAATCTTCAATAAGCGTACATACACAGTTTTCCTCCTAATATTGAGGTGAATATTATGAATAATAAGTAATAAAATGTTGTAAATGATGGTTTTATGACTTTATCACATCAAAACCAATATTAAACTTATCAACTTAGCAAGTTGTGAAATTGAATAAAAATATTACTACATAAATACTCCGTCCCTCCCTCTGGACTTGAATTGAGGCCCCATGTTCCTCCATGTCCGTAAAGCATAGAGAGGTACCATTCGGCTCAACTTACCCATTGGTGAGATAGCATTGCTTACTCAACCTTATGTGGCATGGCTCAATTAATGAGCTGAAAAGATAGGAATCATAATCTGATAGTCATCTTTATTGTATCATTGAGAGTTGCTTAACATAAAGTGTGGTCAGACAGTGGAAAAATAGGGGTCCCTACTAGGATATTTCTTCTCCAGTGGGGAAGAATAATTACTGTACACATTTCAATCTAATTCGAATGTCATTGGACTGAGTTGTTGGATTTTCCAAAAAGCGAAATATACACAAAATCAACAAAATGTTGGTTTGATTGTTTATTTGTTCACACAAAATAGGACAATTGGGCATTGATAATGCTGGCCTGGCCAGCGGAATTATTGTCTTCTTCCTTGTATGAGTCGTGCACGTCAGAAATGGTATCACATTCATATATTATTGTAGTAATAATTAATAATAATCATTACTCCTTTCTAGTTCTATATGTCTTATATGTTCTTTTTGTAGTCTTGAATTGATGCATAATAATCAAGTTTGTGTTAATGCAAATCAGTCACGGGTATAGTTGTCATATATTTAAATTAACATAAAATAATTGTGAAGATGTTTATCACATTTCACATTACATTGGATCACATGCTTAGTACTATTTGATTACAATATTTTATGTAATTTTTATGTTTGGTCACACCTCATAGCACATGGGGGTGGGGGTACATACATCCACAACTTGCCTATCTCTACCAAAGGTCCCTTTCCCACAATAATTTTTCATCAATCCATATCACATGTCTTTAGCGGGAACATATAATTTCATCCCCAAAGCCTAACACGACAATTTACAATTTCCTCTAATCAAAAAAAAAAAAAAAAAAAAAAAAAAATTACAATTTCCTTTAATGTTATGATTTCAGATTAAATATTATAAATCTAAAGCTCCGTCTAATGTTGAATTATATAAAATTTTAAATAACATGAAAGCATATGTGTGGTTAGATATAAGAAATAAAATCTTAACCGTGCAATAGACTCCTAATTTTTCAATAGCCAACAATAAGTGTTGGGTATAAAATGAAATTGCTTATTTGGCTAGCATGTAAATTGTAAAGCTTTTCTATCAAAAATTATTTTGTAAAATTTTCCTTTTGAGTACACAACTCATACATCTCGACTAACAAGGAAAACCTTTATCCATCTATTCCTTTTTCTTTTCTTTTTTTCCTTTAAACTTTTAGGTGAATTATTTGAGTAGATTAGACGTTGCTAAATGATAGGATCTTATAATTGATGAAGATGATTGATGAAGAGGTCTTTTAGATTGCACGCACAAGGAACCAGGTTTTGTTGTTTTATTATTGAATATTGATTGCTTTCACACTAACCCGGTGTGTGTGTTAGCCTTGGAGTGCACTAGATTACTTCCAAATACATTCATGTACCCGCAATGAACACTACAACCCCACGGAAATTTCATGAACTTGGATTCTCTAAATCTAAAAAAGTAGTTCGGATAGTGATTTTTTTTTTTTTTTTCCTTTGAGTTCACTCACTCGTGTTTAATTATCTTAGTCTCATCTCCTTATCAAGTACTTATACTCTCAAAAAAAAAAAATGACAAGATTGAAGTATCAAATAGTTGAGCGGATGGTTAGAAGCCTTGTAACTCGTTTGGATCTCTCCAATAAAAAAGGGTTCAAATCAAGGGGGACCCAAGGCCTAGGCTACTTAAGCCTTGGCCTAAGGCCTCAATAAAAAAAAAGTTCCCAAATTGTGGATGTATGATAGATTTTTTTTAATGAAAATAAAATTAAAAATTAAAAATGAACTAGCTAATAGAAATTTAACGCAATCAGAAGAAGTTGTTTAGATAAAAAAATTCCTAACAGTTTGACGCTTCAATTTGTGGGTATCACACATGATAATTCTTAATATTTACTCAATCACTCTCTCTCTCTCTCTCTCTCTCTCTCTCCACCAACATATAAAATGAAAACTCTCTCCACCAACATTAAAAATGAAAATTATATTCCATTTTTCATTCACCATGGATCACCTTGTCCAAAGTAAAGTGGAACACTTTTTAACAAAAATAATAGATTTCATCTCTTTTTGTTCAATTATATGTCAAAAACATGATATTTAATTCTAGTGTTGGTTTTGGTTAGTATTAATTTATCAAGTTATGCATTAAATTCGTCTTTGTTTGGATATGCTGAGGATAATGAGTGATTTTATTGTTAAGTAAAGTCGTAATGGTACATTTGATAAATTAGATTTTATTGTTCTACGCTTTAAAATTTATCTTATTCTTGTCATAATATAATTTTATATTGTAGATAGTGTTTATTTTATATATAAATATTTTTTTGACTTGTAATAAAAAAAATATTTTTTTTTTTGACTTTGGATGTCTATTAGAAAATATTAATTTTAATATGAAAACTTAATAAAGAATAATATAAAAATTAAGGGGAATTACAGATTACCCACTTATGGTTTGCCTCAAATTTAACTTACCCACTCGTGGTTTCATTTTTGACATTTTACCCATCTCTGCTTCACTCCATTACTACTCTGTAACCCAGCTCTATTTTAAACGTTACTCTAACATATTTTTTTATCAAAAACAAAATCCAAAACAGATCAAACACTCCTCTCTCTGGCCGTATCAAAAATAAAAATTCAGTCTTGTTTTGGAGTACAACGCAATCAAAAACCCAGAAAAAATATTTTTTTAAAAAAACAATAGAATTAATAAACCCGACCTCGAACCAACAACCAATATTCAAACATCTTAAGCTTCAAACCCATCACTAGAATCTGCATAAGAACCTAGCAATCAATCCCCATACAACCTGATTTTACATAGACACCAACACTAACACACCCACACCATCGAAGTAAAAACCACAGATCTATCAAAATACAACCCCAAAACCCAAGTCAAAATACAAACATCAACACACCCACACACATCCAAACCCACAGATCCATCAATAACCATCCCTCAAATCCCATTTTTCAAATCCCAACAACCAAAAGAAACCCAATCCCTAAATCATATAAACGGAGCAAAGCAACTGTGATGTCCATCTCCTCTACCCTCATCATTCAAATCCACAATGAGCCAGATTTGAGTTCCTGATAATACCTGAAATCCTTGAGGAGTTTGAGCTTTTCAAGCTCTTCATTGCTTATAAACCGACTTGTTCGAAATGGGTCTTTGAGAAAAGAAGAGCTTGTTGTTGCTATTGTTGAAGGAGTGGAGTGGGAGGAAGAAGAAGAGGATTTGAAAGCGTAGCGGTTGTGTTTGTGAGCAATAGTAAGAAGTGGGTATTTGGGGAAAAGAGGTAAGGAAGTGAAAGGAAGAGTTTGGTGGGGTTTAAAGTGGGAAAAGTAGTGGTGTTGTGGTTGTGGATCTAAGGAAAAAGAGAGTGAAACTGTTGCAGCCATTAGAATGGAGGTGAGAGAGTGAGAGCCTGATTGGTCTTTCCTAGTTGATGAGACAAACAACATCATCGTCTAAACTCTAAACTGCTTTGGCTCATCCAAACTCCAAATTCTCATGTCTAGTTTTAGCCACATAAGCCTGAAACTATTTAACTTTGGGAGAAAGAGGAGTGTTTGATCTGTTTTGGGTTTTGTTTTTGATAAAAAAAAATGTGTTAGAGTAACATCTGAAAAAGAGGTGGGTTATGGAGTAGTAACGGAGGGAAGCACAGGTGAGTAAAATGCCAAAAATGAAACCACGAGTTGGTAAGTTAAATTTGATGAGACAAACAGCATCCTCGTCTAAACTCTAAACTGCTTTGGCTCATCCAAACTCCAAATTCTCATGTCTAGTTTTAGCCACATAAGCCTGAAACTATTTAACTTTGGGAGAAAGAGGAGTGTTTGATCTATTTTGGGTTTTATTTTTGATAAAAAAAATGTGTTAGAGTAACGTCTGAAAGAGAGTTGGGTTACGAAGTAGTAACAAAGGAAAGCACAAGTGAGTAAAATGCCAAAAATGAAACCACGAGTAGGTAAGTTAAATTTGGGCTAAACCCCAGGTGTGTAATTTGTAATTCCTCCTAAAAATTAATTGAGTCTCAATAGTATCTCTTGATAAATTTACTAGCAATGCAAAAATATATATAGAATAAAAAATTTAGAATAAAATCGCATAAATGAAGTAAAGATTCATCGAAAAAGAGTTAAAAGATAAATGAAAGAATATAGCAGATTTTAAAAATGAAAATAATTGTAATAATATTCAAATATGTAATATAATAATTCTTGATGGCATAAATGAAGTAAAGATTCATCGAAAAAGAGTTAAAAGATAAATGAAAGAATATAGCAGATTTTAAAAATGAAAATAATTGTAATAATATTCAAATATGTAATATAATAATTCTTGATGGTATACATATATCGCTCATAGAGCTTTATTGGCCTTACTTGTTATAATTGTTTTTGCATAAAGATTTTTTTTTTTAAAATTAAAATTAAAATTGATAAAATCCTACTTTAGATCAATTAAACAAGCCATATTATCATTTGAAAGGAGATGTTAGAAAAACTACAATACAAAAACTTAATTAGTAATTTTGTATCTTCAAAAGCGAGAAGCTAGTATATAAATATCGTATTGAGACACACAATTACTAATTAAATATTAAAAATACCCTATTTAAAGATTGTCTTATGCTTCAAATTTAATTGAGTTAATCCTAGTTCAAATCCCCTTTCCTATTTGTTGTAAGGGAAAAAAAAAAGTAATTGAGGTGATGCAAGGTTTTGGTAATGTCTTTCATTGCTCAAGCTAAAGAAATTAGAACCAGTATTGCTTTGAATTCAAGTTACACAATCATACACAAGAATGGAGGAAAAGAGAACTAGGTGCAACTAGAGGGTGCAAAACCCACTACACTACGCACCAAGTCAAATTCCCATAAATGGTTTTGTTGCATGATATTGCCAATAATAGAAGTACCAGGCCATCTCACTGACAGAAATCCAAGACACTTTGTTTGAGGAGCTACATCAATAATGTAGCTCTTCACTAGTGGCTCAAATCGAGCTCCATCTGCAAAATGGAACACTAATCTTGGCACTAATGACTGATCAAATCCTGTTGAATTGAAGCAATACTCGAATGGTTTTATGTCCGAGAACAATCTTTTGTACTTTGAAAGTGATATCCCCAATGCATTCATGACAGGCTTGTAAGCTGGCTCTGCTAGAATTGTAAGGCTTGTGCCTGAATCAAGGATTGTTCCACCACCAACTTTTGCATCCCACACTTCAACTGGTATTCTCAACATCACATCCCCAATGGAAATGCCCATTACATTTATAGCATAGAATGAAGGCATCACATTGAGGAGGAGCTTGGTGTATCTCACATTACCCAACAATGAATGCTCATTTCTAGTGCAACCAAAAATGAGATAGTTTGAGATATTCATGGGGCTTAAGTGATCAACTAGGCAATACGAAAACTTGCCACCAAACTTTTCGGCAGCTTTTGTTGCAATACTGAACTTGCTGTAGCCTAACCCCAATACACCATCAGCTCCCTTGAATGCATTACCTTGAGTAGACTCTGTGCACCCAACTAGCACATTATCTAGCATCATCTTTCTACCATTTGTTAGGCCTACTGTTATGGTGTCATTGGCAAAGATGCCCAACGCAGCCGATCCGTCAATGTAACTAATAAGGATGCATATATAAGATTAGTATACAAATTAAACATTGGTAAAATAAGGATGTGAAAAAGAAAGAGGTTATGAACTTATAAAATGCAACTTGTTAGACAGGGAAAGTCAGCCACGTTCTTGTTCAAGCCTACTATAGTCTTGGACTAGTAGTAAGAGTGGCAACAAAGATGTCGGGCTCATTTGAAGCTTACCTACTGCAATAACTGCCATTTAAATCTTGTGTAAAAAGTCGGTAAGAGAAGTGCTAACTTCACCAGTAGGTCAAATTAGCCCAGTCGACAGTGTATGTGATTGTGCATTAATTATATCATACAACAAAATATATGTATCTTATTCAAGGAGAAATTATAAAGTATTCTGGTGGACCACGTCACTTATTCACTATTCCACTAAAAAATTTTCATTTGTTTAAAATTACTGAGTCAGTAATTAATTTCTGTTTAAAAAAATTTTCTAACTAACAATTTTAAACATATGGAAGTTTTTTAGTGAAATGGTAGACCACATTACTTGTCCGTCATGTGGATCTTATAATTTTTCCTATTCAAGAGTGCATACTGAATGGGACATATATCTAATGAATGAAATACTTTAGGGGTGGTTAATGCACTCTTCGGAAATGGATCAGACAAACATATATTTGTGAATAGTGTTCGTTTAGACATAACAAAAGGGTCCGTGATCACGATAGTGACAATGATTTCTAACAATGACCATGACTAGAAAAACCATCACTCTGCCAAACCAGCTAAACCGATATCGGTCTATATTAATGGAACACAACTAAAACTCAACTCACATCAATAAAGACAAGTTCCAACTATTTTAGGCTGGCCTTTACCACTGAATTTGACCTGTGTTCCTTAAAAAGGACATATTTATTCCAACCACTTTTGGTTGGGTTTTTGCTTCATCGCTGGAATCCCAATCACCCCCATACTCTGTCCACTGAATTTGTTTTCTTTAAAATTTAAAAAAAAAAAAAAAAAAACATCTTTTCCAATTTGAAAACAAAACAAGTCAACATTTGCTGCAAATTGTTAATAATTACATATGGGTGATTACCCTTCAGTATAAGCTGATTATATGAACCATGTAAACAAAAAATTAATTGTTACACAAATAAAAGTTTATCCAATTTAGGGTCATTTAAAATTTTAAATAATATGACACTTTGTACACAGTTATGGGTCCAGGAAATAAATCTAAACCGTATAATGAATGCTAATGACTGAGTCAACAACAGGCAATTAAGCAGAAAAAGAATAAGAATGCAGTTATAGGAAAGAGTAAGAGAACCAACCTGAAATCATAGGCACAGGGGGTGATTGGTGTGGGGCAGGTAGTGAGAGAAAAGAGATGTGCAAGCTGAACCTTACACATATTAGACAAGCAAGGTATAGTTTCAAAGGAAGAAGAGCGATCTGCATGAAACACCCTGCGATGATTTCTGTGTCTGCGTTTGTGGGTGTTTCTGGTACTACAATACACCCAAGTCAATTCACTCCCAGTATCTGCAATCAACATAAACTTCTGTGCTGGCTTTCCAACTCTGACTTGCACAAAGTACTCACCAGCTCCATAATCAGCACCTGAATGCATTGGCATTTCAATGGAGGTATTGAATTCCCAGTTTTTTCTCCTCGAGTTTGGGCCATATTGACCACGTTTGTGGGAGATCATGCGGTGACGAGTTGTGTCACGGAGCACAAGTTCCAAAATGCGTTGTTGCTGACTTTTAGGCATGCTGTTGTTGCTTGCTTCATGCACTAGTTTCCCAATGAGTTGAGGACTGTGCCTGTGTATCAACTCCAGCCTCATCTTATTTGAATGCTGATGATCATGCTCCTCGGGAATTGTGTGAGACAAAACCAAACCATGGAAACCAGTACTAAAGGAAACCAAGAAGATGAAGAGGAGGGGTGAGAGTAGCACTGGCCTCCACTTCATCATATTATAGAGTGTGAACTAAAACAAAGAGCTGGCTGGAAATAGAGAGAGGAACAAGAACACAAGTACTTAGAGAAAAAGAGAGAGAGAGAGAGAGAGATAGGAGTTGATGAAGAAAATAATGCTACAAGTTAAAGGGTGTATTGGGTTTGGATTTGTTTGCAGTTGGGGACAAGTAATTATCAAGTTGTAAGGTAAAGTTTGTGAGCGTTGGGGGTTGGAAAAAGAGGTTCTAGGTGTGAGTAAGTGAGGAAGCAAAGCCAAGCAACAAAAAAATATTGAAAGGTATAGAATTAGCAAAAGGGAGGCGCCTTTAATTTCGAGTTGGGGCTATATATTGTGTTTGTTGTGCAATGCACTGTGCACCCCACAGCAGAGCTGACTTCATATTCGTCTACTTTCTGTGTTTTTTTATTTAATGTATAGCTATTCTTCTGGATGCTTGTTTTCTGGCCCTATAGTCTATAGATAGTATTTTCTTGGTTTCCTTTTAGACCTTTTAAATATTGTCTATGATATTGATAGGGATCTCTCTCTCTCTCTCTCTCATCCATGATGAATAGAGTTTGAAATTCAACCCTTTTAGTTTTATTTTATCATATATTATAGGTACAAAATCAGGTTATAATATATAGTATATGCAAAATTTATTGAGATGTTTTGTGCTGGCTATAGTCTGATGCAGCTCATAATATATTTGATAAAGAATTGTATTGGATGCGGCATATCTTGCTAGCCGACATATTAAAATAAGGAAGGGTGCTATATATTACTTTCAACATTTAGATTACAAACAGTGACACAAATCTAGACCTTTTTTTCCTATGGTAACTTGCTGATCTAGATATTGTCTTAGAAAACACTATGCGGAGCTAGCCAATCAAACCACTGTAGTGCTATAGGCTCAAGGTTAGAAAGGAATATTTGGAATATCAAGAACTCCAATTATGTATGGATTGAGTAAGTGTGCCATGTACAAGACATATGCTGAGTCTCACATTAAATGTTTATTAGGTTGAACTGACAAAATATTAGTGATCATAAAAAACTGTCAACTGTCATTGGTAAGGTTATATCACAAACGGTAATGACAGAGCTAGGTGTTGAGAGGGGGGGGGGGGGGGGGAATTTCCCTGACCCCACCAAAAATCTCCACCCCATATTTTATAATTTTTGTCATATTTATGTATGTATTTTTTATGTGTGTATATATTTTTTCTTTCATTTGGAAAACTTCATTAAATAAAGAGAAATAAAATTTTCTAAAAATTCAAAATACTACATTTCAAAAAGTCAAGGGCTCAAATTGTTTATTTAATAAGTTATTATTTTTCATAAATGAATAAATAATAAAATCTAGAAGTAGTTGAATAATAAACTTCATTATTTGATACTGTTTTCAAGTTATTAAACACTAGCGTTTTAGATACAAAAATGGTTATTATATGTTTAAAATTGATTGATATAGTTTATTTATTTTACCGATTTAACAATAAACAGTTTTTTTAGGTTTATTTAGTATATTAAAGATCATTACACTAGAGAATTACAATTTACAGGTGAAAACTTGACTATAAAAAATTGCAGCATGACTTGTTCATATTTTAAAAACCTGACGAGTATGCTATTTTTTTGTATATTGATTCATTGAACATTTTGTAAGCAAATTGGACTTTACCATGAAAGTGCACCACCTTTATATATATAATAATATAACAGCTGTCCATGTGGTGAAGTGAAACATCTCTCGTTCAGAGTTTCAGAGAAAGACTAATAAAGCGCGTCTATGATTGCAAGCTTTATCCAAATACAATCATGTCAGGACCCCAATCCCAATTGAGCACATTTGGTGCCTAACTCTAGATGGTAATTTCATGCTTCCAATCATGAGTTTGGGATGAGCTTATTTTGCTTCAGTTTATTTAGGGTTCGTTTGAGTAATGTAGTTTTTATTTTTTGAAAATACGTGTAAGTGAAAAAGTGCGTGAAAATTCGTGTAATGTTCTTTTTGGTATTATTTATGCGTTTCATTGTACTATTCAGCTAATTTTTAACTTTTTTTCCTACACTTTTAGCAAAAAGTTTTCAGTTTTAATTAAATAAGTTATTCTCAAACGAACTCCAAAATTCAACAATTCTATTGGATATTTTTACACTTTCAACGCGTTCTATCAATCTACTTTAGTCTTATTTCAAATCATTGTGTCTTACATTTGTAATTTGTAGGTCCAAGAATGCATAAACCATTGTTAGGGTACTTTTTTTTTACACTTAATTTTATTTGAGTACCACCTATTTATACCACTAATAAGTTATTGGGTTTTCCCAAATATTTCATATCTTATTATCTAAATTGGGTCATGATATAAAATATCACAAAAAGTCCAAAAACTCATATTTTGTCTAATTTTATTGTCATTATTTAGCTAAGTTCAAAACTGGCGCTATGAACCCAATACACACATCTTATTCTATTTAAAACCCAAGAATACTTATGCTTGGCAATATCTGAAAAGCCCATGACTCAAATTCATGGCAAAACAATTTTATCAATGGAATTCAAATCTATAATCAAAGCCCATGGTTTGAAACCATGACGATTTATTTATCTAAAGCCCAATTCATATTGGCAATATCAAAGGCCCAATCCTCATTGGCAATATTTGAAACCCAATTTTCATTGGCAACATCAAAACTCAATTTTCGTTGGCAACATTAAAGCCCAATTATAATTAGCAATATCAAAAGCCCAGTTCCCGCTGGCAATATCAAAAGCCCAAATTTCATTGGCAATATCCAAAGCCCATTTTTTCATTAGCACTATTTTATCAAAAAACCCGAGATTATTAACGCTTGGCAAAGAGAAAAGTATCATGGCATAATTATTGCTTATGTATTACTATGGCGAAAAACCATGGCAATTGTTTTATAAAAACTCATAGGGAGTTATCTTGAAGAATATGTTCTCGCATTATAACCCATGAAACACATGGTCATCACTTATATCACAACATCCATAAAATATATCTTCAACGCTCATGGAAAATACTCAATTCCACAAGCTTATCATTTAAATTATGATGCGACTATTAGAAGCCATGAACGTTATGGAATCCATCATAGTAAAGGTTATTTTCAAAGGCACTTTGAAAACTTGTCATATTGTTTCAAACATTACAATTAAATTGCCCAAAAGACCCATTGCAAGTATCTATAAAAACCCAAAGAATATTTACTAATAAAAGTCCATGAGGAAGGAAAGCCCATGGCAACATGTGTTGTTGATTGTGTAAGGTGCACACAACGCGACCCAAAGGAACCAGCCCAAGTGAACAAGCCCAATCTAAGAGATCCCAGCAAGAGGCAGAGGATTGAAAGTAGGCAAAACAGCCCTTCTTCATCCCTGACCAAAGTACAATAAAGAGAACCAAGTCCTTAAAGATGAACTAGACGTTGTCCCATCAACTTTTGGTCACTCTTTACCTGACGTGAACAGTATCCGAGGCTTGTAACATCAGCTGAAGTCTAAAGGGTGATTGAACTCCATCATCTTTTTCAAGACTGCACCTCCA
This sequence comes from Quercus tomentella, assembly GCA_028535165.1. NCBI lineage: Eukaryota > Viridiplantae > Streptophyta > Magnoliopsida > Fagales > Fagaceae > Quercus > Quercus tomentella. The sequence goes on from JAPQVY010000156.1 coordinate 83,209,591, forward strand.
GCGGAAGGGGAGCTGAAACCAAATTATTTAAACTCTAGCAAATTGATGCTATAAATGTTAAAAACGTTCAAACCGTGATTCATGTGCCAAGCCCATGAATCCTAAAGGGGAAAAAATTGGGAACATGTGGTTTGGAGGGCATAAAGAGACCTCCAGCAGAACCCCCTAAAGTAGGCTTAGAACTTGACACCTGGCTTGGGGTGTTGAATCTTACTTCTTGGGGGTCTAAATCTCAGTTGCAGCTTTAGGATTTTGCTCTTGATACATGCCCCAATCACATTGATTAAGCTCAGCCCCAGAAATCCTGGCATTTAATGCAAAATCCCATCATTACCCAAAGAAGCAAAGCAGCCCATAAAGCAATCCTTCTACTTCTGACCAAAAATCCCAGGAAGATTAACCGTGGTTCTCCACCTTTGATTAACCCTACGTTTTTTGGACTCATGTTAACTAATGCTTCCCTAAAGCTCCATTATAAATACATAAGCATCTCAGCCCATAGAGACTCAACAACTCCCTCTAAAACCCCTGGTCTATTTGCCATTTTACTAGTAGTTTAGCTCTCTTTAAGCTCACTACTCATCCTTTTCAGCCCACGTTCATATAATCTCAGATATTCTTTCCTCACTTTTACACAAACACGGCTCATGAATGTCTCCCACTACTCACAAAAAGCCTTAATCTTAGAGTTAATCTCATCTCACTCACTAAAACAGCCCATATTGTCTCATTCATGCCTTATGAACACACACCCACCAAAGTCTTAGTTTAATACTTGCTGCACTGAGTTGGGATCCCTCTCTCCCTTCACACCATGCCAATTAATCATTTTCCTCTTCCCATGGAACCTTTAATTTTTACTTTTTATTTTACGGTTGAAGGATATAATGTATATGTAACAATCTAACTTTTCCCTCACATTGATGTAATGATGGCTGAAAGTACAATGAACTCCCCTGACCAAGACATGCAAGGACCCCCAGGAGTTAATACATTCCTAAATTTATTTAATCATTGACCATTGGACTACTTAAAAATTTGTTTTTTTCTGGACTAAGTGTAATTTTACTCTTACTGCTGGAGATTTATTTCACTCGAACTATCAGACCAGGACCACCAATGTACTAATTAAATATTGTAAGATATCTTTCATTGGGCTTTTTGTTGTTGTTTTGTCAAGTGCAGCCTTAATTTCTTGCTTGGATAGGCTTTGTCATCACACCAAAAGCCTTTGGGTACCATCTCAAGAGCCCATAGTCGAGTTTCGGCTTGGCTTCCCAACATCTTAGACAGAGGCATCAATTTCCCCCTCAACAACCATTTATCAAAAAGTTTCTTGCACTTGATAGAGTTTTTTCTTGGAACCCAAGTGTGCATGGACTTCATTGAAAGAGTTGGAGAATTACCATTTGGAAAATTATTACATTTTGATGGCTTAAAGATTAACCCTGGTTAATTAATTCAATTACCCAAGATAATTAATTATTCAAATTATATTCAATGGATGCACAAACAAATCACCAATCTAAACTAGAGTGCAGCGGAAATTAAATTGACACAGTGATTTGTTGACTAATGGAGAAAACCTTTACAGGGCAAAAACTCCACCGGGTGAATTTTAGGTCACCACTCCCAATAATCCACTAATCAAGACAAAACAATTACAAGTATAAGGAATCTTACCACTACTCGGCCTATTCCAAAATACCAACCTACAGTTGAACCCTTACGCTAATCTCCAATTAGACTTGGTTTTGTAGGGACTTCTTCTTTGCACGAATCTCCAATTCATGTCTAATTGCACAACAACTTGATTGTTGTTGTTGAATTCAAAGTTTTTCAATCCACGCTTGTAAATTTGAAAGCAACTTGATAACAAAACCCTATGGTACACAAAATCGTAGTAACTTCACAAAAAACATGTATCTCAATATGAGATTCTCTACGAGTGTCTTTATGTGTAATAACGGTTATAAACATATTGTTTTTACATCCTTTAGAACCCTAGATTGCGAAACCCTAGAAAATCCTTGTCATTATGGGTTGAAAATAGATTTGCATGTTCAGAATCTACATACCTCGATAGATCGAGAGGTATCAAGGATTCATTAAAGCTCAATAGATTGGAGGTATCGAGCTAGGTACCAAGACAACCTGTTGTAGACACCTCATTTTGTATCCCTTACAACCCTAGCCCCCGTTCTCCAATGACGACATCACTCGGAGGCCCAAAGTTGATTTAGGGCCCAATCTTGTAAAACTTTGACTTGAAGGATGATTTGGTAAAAAAAAAAAAAAAAAGATCACAGAAAACCCTAAGCATGCATACACATACACGCATAAGCACACGCATGCTTAAAGTATGCGTACGCATACACAGAGCATGCCCCGAGTATGCGCATGCATCTAGGGTTCTAGAATATCTACAATGAAAGTTTTTGGACATGAATTTGTGTAGGATGAATCCTACATCGTTTAAGAGCCACCCTACACCCCTCTATGATCACTATAAAAAGCCTCCAAAGGCTCTTTTACAAAATATGGAGAATATACACCTAATTCACTAGAAAATAGTGAATCAAAGAGGGAATGTTTACACTAAAACATCCTCAAGTTAAAGTTTACTTGGTTAGGACCTATTTTGGTTTTGGCCTTTGAGTTTTAAACTTACTAACCTTCTTGGTTTTGTTCTTGATTAGATTGACTAAAGGGAACGGTCAAATTAAAGCTCTAAAGAGTTCTAGGCTTAAGGTAAAGGTCTAACTTTGTCTCTTTCATTTCTATTTTTTTGTTTGTTTGTTCTTATGTTTTGATGCTTTGATATACCTATTGTTAGTCTAGGTTTATTTCGCGTTCATATAAGAAGCATGATAGGTTGCTAGATTTCCTATTCTAATGCATCTGTTTGTGTTTCTGGATGTGTATGCGTGCGTATGCTTTAAGCATGCGTACACATACACATGGGATGCGCATGTACTCCCTATGTATACACACACATACTCATGCCTAGAAATCCAGATTCAAGTTTCTTCGAATTTTGTTTGTTTTCTTTCATATTTTAGTTTTTGTTTGGTTTAGTTTCACATGTTTAGGTCATTAGGTCAGTATGATAACATGTTCACTTGCTTGAATTATTAGATGAATGATTAGGGCTTGTGCCTTGGATGAATAACATGAACATGCATATGAACATGGATATGCATTTATGCATAGATGTGTGATGCAGTGAGGTAAGTGAGGTGAGTCATGCATAATCACATGAACATGCATTTGATTTGGTTAATGAATATGATAGGGTTGATAAAGATGCTTGGTTGATTCCATGATGCGTTGATGTCTTATTTTGTTTGGATATGCATTCAATGATGTTTGATGTTACTGTCTTGTGATATATTTGCTGCCTTTAGATATATGCGAAAGATGAATGTCAGGGTTTTAGGATGCTATGCCATGTTGATTAGCATATTAGAAAACCTTTTAATGGAATTAGGATTTGGAACACAATGAGTGGAGGCCGACTTACAGTTTAGGTGGGGTTGGATGCCTAACACCTTCCCATCCCCATACCTAAACTCCGAACACATGCTTTAGTAAAGATCAGTCATTCCACAAGGGCGTTATACATATGGTTCATAGACCTAATCTAGGCAGTGATTTCATTTATATCCTCCGCCCGGTCCACCCTAGGTCGAGGCGTACTTCCCATGAGGAAACCACTTGTCGCAGGTGCTTGAACCCACACCTGTTTCAACTTTTCTTATATTGTTTCTTGAGTAATTTGCATGTTTTCAAAAAAAAAAAAAAAAAAAAAAAAAAAAAAAAAAAAAAAAAACCCACTTGAAATGATCATTTTAAACCCACTTAGATATACTCAAATACAAGTAAAGTGTGTTTTGTCACAGAATATGTCAATTACATAAAAATATGACTTTAACACATTCCACTGCTTCGGGTAATATTTAAATTATAAACTAAACTAATGTATATAATATTGTACACTATTCATGCAAATATATACAATTTACATGAACAGTAAATGTAAACCAATAATTGTCCTTAGCATTTTATCCGACATTCATGTATATACTAGTAACTTAAAATCACTAGCAAAGCTAGGGGGTAAGGATTCATCTAAACAAATCTTTCTACCCGAAAATATTATATTGATATTCTATCTATGAATAGCACTCAAAGAGAGTTGGGATTTCATTCATACCTATAGTTGCTTTTGAAACAAAAAATGATACTACTAGTTTATTTGAAAATTCTTTGATCTCTTACAATATTAAAAAATTGATTGTTTTGCTCCTATATCTATATAATCTATTCCATCCCTTTATTCCATAGAAGAACAACTCCATTACTCTACTATTAACTAAAATTAGCTTGTAACTCTATGCATATGCATGAATACACTTAAAAATATACAATAAGATGCATAATATAATTTATATATATATATATATATATATATATTTGAAATATTATTGATAGTCATTTTTATATTTTGTGAATTATTTAAAAAAGTTTTAAGGATATTATTAAGTATAAAATGTAAATTGTCCATGTCTTTATTTATTTATTTATTGTGAAACATTTTTTTTTTACGATTCATTTATTCTAGACTCTTTGGTTTTTGTATTTAATAATTCACTTGAATGAATATTTATGATGTGGTCTCACATTTGAAATTAAGAAATAAAACTCTTTGAGAATAAATAATTTACGACACATAGCGCAAAATTAGAATTTTAATTTAGAATCCTAATTTGAATTTCTCTCAGCTTCACCTATTATTATTATTATTATTATTATTATTATTATTATAATATATAGATATTTAGCATCCATGGTGTGATATATAACTACGTACGTACACTAACATTAATTAGTAAAAAATAGAGATGAATCTTTTTTTCTTTTCTTTTTTTGGTACAGGAAAGAAATTTGTGAAATTGACTCCCTTGTTTCGTGCAAAGTGCAATATAGAAAAAAGAAATGGTAATATTATTTGTCTAATCACCACTGTTTAAAAGTTGAATATGAGAAAGATTAGATATGAAATTAGAAAGTTTGACTTTAAACCCAAGAGAGGTTGACATTATTAGGTATACAACGTAACGAATTGGAAACAGCTAATATACATGCATGAGATGAGAATGAGATATTAGAAACATCCTGGCTTCTCACATGCATATATTATTTATTTGACCTCTTCCAAGTTCCAACCCCATTACTACGCCTCAAAACTCACAACTCACAATATATATATATATATATATATATATATATATATATATATATATATAAATATATATATATATATATATATATATATGATTATATTGCTTTCCATGTACTTAAAAATAAAATCCTTTTTACAATATTAATTCCTAAGAATTTGATGGGTTTGCAATTTTTATTTTTTAATTTTATCATTCAATAAATGGGGAGGGGGTTTGAACCGTGGACTCCAAAATCTGGTAATGTGTTAGTAGACAAAAAAAAATAAATAATAATAATAATAATCGTTTGATTCAGTTTCTAATAATGTGAGCTAATACCTAAATTAATTGGCACTATTGCCATGTGTGGGTGGTAGCTTTACAAAATTGACTATGATACAGCAGCTATGGACTAATTAGTTTAACTAATTAGTCTTGAGGGTTAATTAGTCTTAAGAGTTTGGGAGGTGGAGGTCTCAGGTTTGAATCCCGCAATGAAAAGTGCCTGAGAAATAATTTCATGCTCTTGGCTCATGCTCATTAGCATTCTTGACGGGATTGGGTGTACAAGTATGGCTCATCTGGATTCCCTGCTTTTGGAGGCTCGGGCCCAACGGATAAAGTGTCACTATGGTCACGCTCAAATGTTAGACGCTAACTCAAATCGCCCCCTATTCCCATTTTCGTTCATGAAAAATAAAAATAAAAAGCTAAACTTTCAATGATATAGGAAATTACATATATAATTTCTTTAAAACTTCACTAAGCCTGTGCGTGCAGGTTTGCAGTTTTGTAAATATATATATGTTAGGGTGCAAGTGCTTCGTAAATTCGAGGTTTTATCTCCGTCACAAATAAAGTTAACAATATTATTATTAATTTATTGTTACTAAAGTCAATTTCTTACTAGTATCAGTTTTTTAAACACAAATTAAATAGCGGTGGTGTGGTTGTGGAGAGTGACTCACGTATTATAATTTTTGCTTTGATAGGGTCTAGTGAACCTCCATTTTGTTATTGCCACCATCATGGAAGAAATTCACCGGAAGCTGAATGAATTTAGAAGGGTTCAATTTTTTTTATGTAAAGAGACAGGACAATCACTCAGCTCATATTTTAGCACTGTATATCAAAAATATTGATTCATATGTGACTTGAATGAAGGAATATTCATACATAATTAAATCTGTTTTGATTCATGATATATCGTTTTTATCTACGTTTCAATAAACTTATGATTTTCTTATATTAAAAAAATAGCGGTGGTTACTATCAATATGTGTGCAAGTAAAACGCGGTTAACTTGATTTGACAATGATAAAAAAAGAAAAGAAAAGCTTGATTTGACAATGATTTTGTAGTATGATAATATATACAACTGTTGGATTTCGACATATATATGCAACAGCCTATATGATGATATTAACAAACTATGTATACCAGGCCAAAATGGCCCATTAGCATTAATTTTTGAAATATTTAGCAACAGAGCACTGTTTCGGAAATAATTAGAGAAATACCACTTTTTCCGGTACTCGAGCATGGTGAGCTCGAGTACCATCTTTTCATTGGTCAAACATGTTTTCAAAAAAAAAAAACGCCGCTATAGGGCCCGAAAACGTCACTATAGGGCTTAAAAAACGCCACTATAGGGCCCCTTGAACCTGTTATGGGGACTTATAAAAAAATTTTGCAGGAAAACGCCGCTATAGGGCCCAAAAACGTCACTATAGGGCTTAAAAACGCCACTATAGGGCCCCTTGAACCTGTTATGGGACTTATAAAAAAAATTTTGCAGGAAAACGCCGCTATAGGGCCCAAAAACGTCACTATAGGGTTTAAAAACGCCACTATAGGGCCCTTGAACCTGTTATGGGACTTATAAAAAAATTTTGCAGGAAAACGCCGCTATAGGGCCCAAAAACGTCACTATAGGGCCCCTTAACCTGGTATGGGGGCTTAAAAACGCCGCTATAGGGCCCGAAAACGTCACTATAGGTCTTAAAAACGCCACTATAGGGCTCCTTGAATATGGGGCGATGGTGGATTAAAAAAACATGGTACTCAAGCTCACCAAGCTCGAGTACCAGTGAGCTCGAGTACCAGAAAAAGTAGTATTTCCCTAATTATTTCCGAAACAGTGCTCTGTTGCTAAATATTTCAAAAATTAATGCTAATGGGCCATTTTGGCCATGTATACCATGCATTATTAACCAAATCCCACAAAAAGAAGATACCACTAACAAACTTATGATCACTAGTCTAATAATAATTTGTACCTAGCCATAGACTTACTGAATAGAATTAAATTTAGCCTTGGCCTAGGACTAGGACATTGACCCCAAATTACCAACATGGCAAATGGCATGTCGTTGGAAATTTCTTGGAAGTTGTACATGGATAAATTGTCCCTATGAGATAATACATCATGTTTCGCTTGTGTATTTCCTCACACTCACAGTTAGTGGGTCTCACTAGCTTTGGAATCTACTTAGATGTGTGGGAGAAAACATACACCTGAAACAGGATATACTTCTTGATCTTCCTGTATTGATAGTAAGGTCTTCATTTTATGATGATAATCCAATTATCAATTTTGAGCTCCACCAAATTTCTTGAGTTATTAATTAGCTCTCTATTAAAAAGTTTTATAATTTAGTGGTATTTTATGTTGTTCTATATTAAAAGAATCATTATTTCAGGTTTTTTTTTTTTTTTTTTTTTTTGTAGGAATGATTCAAAACCTTAGTCCCTTATTGTGGTAATTATCAATTATTATTAAAAAAAATTATAAAAAACCATTTTTTAATAGTATATAAAAACATTCAAATAATTAAGAATGATTCTTTAAAAATGGTCCCCGCTTAAAAGAAGGAGAACTCAAGTCAAGAAGAGCACCGAATTCCGCGTACAGACATTCTTATTGTTCTACTTCTTCAACGGGCCGGCAGAGCAGAATATTAATGGAACACAACTAAGATCGATCGATGTGAATGGAAAAGCAAATTACACATTGGCAGTCAACGCATGCATGTTCTAAGCAAATTTCTATGCATCATCCATGACAATCTTACCAATGAGCTGTCAATAAAAAATTTAGTACTTAATTATATACTAACATAAAGAGATAGAAGATGAACTTTTTTTTGATGCAGCAAAATCTTATTCATTCATTCAACACATTGAACACAAAAGAAAAGTATGGCATGTAATATTTTTGTATAATCACCGGTCGTTTGGTTCAACTTAATTAAGATGGGAAGCACCGAAATAGCATAGCTATAGCTTATAGAGGTGGTGGAATATATAGCAGCAATAGTCATCAATAGCCCTACAATGTCAGAGCATTCGCAGCTCACTCAAAAGTCAAAGACCAAATTTGGCTAAATTCACATCAAGGCTGATGCAAATGTTCTTACATGAGAATTTACTCTTTACGTGATTCAGCTTTGTTTTAAGGGTTACATCTTTATTATGTAAAAGTGTAGTACAAAATCTGTGTTATATACAATGAACCATAACCAGAGGCGGAGGGAGGGGGGGGGGGAGGGTGGGCAATTGCCCCCCTAAACTTCCAAAAATTTCTCTAATAATAGTATAATATTACTATATTGTACAAAAATATCTTACTTGCTCCCCTACACCACAAAAGGACAAATAACTTTTCTCCTTTTTTTTTTCAATTCTTACCGAAGCTTCTCTTAGAGTATCAGCATTGGTGGTGCCAAAAATTTTACAATTTGGCACCATAAAAAACTGCTTTATCTATTTTACCACCTCACTTTACAAAACAATCAACATCAGTGATTTTATTTTAGCATTCAACATAATAAAATAATATATCTACAACAATAAACAACAACCACCACCACCAATACAATAAAATAATATAACTTTTAATAATTTTTTTTTTTTTTTTTACCATCTTAGCTACGGTGCACAGACATCTTTGGCTATGCACTGTAGCTCAACAACCAAATTTTTTAGCTTTTCCTCCACCATTGCAACAGGCTTTTTAGTATTGATGGTGCTAAAAATAGTAATATGGTTTTTTTAGCACCACCAATGCTAATGCTCTCACATAAATAGACCTACACTCTAACAACTTTTATATTAAAATAATGGTAGAAATGAAAAATGATGTTTTTATCGATTGTTTTACATGTTAGTGACCTCAACATTGATCTTACAACTTGCAGCATCTATTGTTGAAAGAAAGTTTTCAGCAATGAAGATAATTAAAAATTGATTACACAATCAAATGGGAGATCAATGGATAAATGATTGCTTAGTCACATATATTGATAAAGATATATTCAAGACTATTGAGTGTGAAGAAATCATGCAATGGTTTGAAAATATGAAAAATCGTCGAGAGCAATTGAGTAAATTAAACTAGGTATGAAAAAATAAATTAAAGTTTACATTTTATGTTACATTGTGTATGAGAATTTCATTAGCATATAGTTGGTTATTTACTTTGTTATTAATATTAATTCATATTTTTTAGATAAATTTTTTACTTTCAATTTTGTCTTTTAATCTTGCCCCCCCTAACCTAAATTCCTAACTCCGCCACTGACCATAACATAAGTATTTATAGGAAACTAAACCCTAAGCTACTAGTACAAATGGGAGACTTGTCTTGCACATATAATAGGTGGGTTTGAGCCTATTATGTTGGGCTAATATATCTAATATATCTCTATCACTCTGGTCTGTCTCGAAGAGAAAAAAAAAATTTACTTGCCATCATGCAAATACATTAGGCCATTTCCTAGAACCCATATATTATTTAATGTCACATATTTATTTTATTTTGATAATTAATAGTTATAATTGGGGTAAAAGAATTTAAACCACAAACGTCTTCATTGAAAATGTCAATAGATGCAAATTAAGTTACAAAACTCTTGATCCTACCACATATTTCAAAATTCTTAATCTAATGGATGCTCTAATTTGGTAAACTATGAACTGTTTTATGTGATTCAGTATTCTAAATTTCGAACACAATTTTATGTATGTCCTGAAAGAAAGACCATTTACTATAAAAAAAAAAAAAAAAAAAAGTGGGGGAGAGGAAGATCTAAACTGTTTTAAGTTGTAACCATTGCGGGCCGTTTTAAAATCAAGCGCTTTCGTAATAGGCTTTAATTGGAAAGCAAACTAATCATTGGTCATTGGAAATGCTGGCCTAGTGACCAATGAGTCCATCTTGAATGCTAAAACTTTTGGGCCAACCCATCAATAGTAAAAGTCTTAGATTGGGCATGTGATCCTGGGCAATTCAGATTCAACAGAATTGGACGCCAAGGAATATCTATTAAAAAATAAATAAAATCCATATTGTTGCTTAAAAGCTCAATTCAAGCCATTTGGGCTTATTCTTATTCTCTTTTTTTCTTTTTTCTTTTTTTTAAGTGGGAGGAGGGACTCAAACTTTACTTCTCATTGAAGAATTAAGTGATACCATTGAATTCCAAGATTTTCAACATTTTTCTTGATCTTCTTATTGAGTGTATGCATGTCAAAATCTCATGATAAAAAAATTCCTAAATCTTCCTTGCATTAGCTAAGTGCAGACAATCCTTTGCATTCAGTAATACATCAGACATGTATTTTATTTGAATTAGGTCCTTTATGTGAGTTTCTCAAAAAGGTCCTTTATGTGATATACTAAAATTTTACTCTAGGCATTAACTAACTGCAATCCTTCTCATTTCTTTAAGCTTGAAACTAATAACAAACTAAATACATGAAACTATGCACTGGCTATGCTCTATGGCACTTAATGTTGATTGTTAAGTAACAACATATTTAAAAAATGAGTGTAAGTAAATGAAACTATTAAGATAGATATAGACAAACACACAAGAAAATATAAGATTTGAAATGAAAACATTGGCTTAAAAATGAGGATGATCCCTATTGAATTATTTGAGTTTCTTAAGGCATTTTAATGCGCTAAAAAATATCAAAGTATATTTTATATGAGTTTTTATTACTCTTTACTGGTTATTAGAGATGATAATGTATGGTTGTCAAAATCCCGATCTAGATCATACGATCCTACAATCTTATGATTTCACCTGTCCAAAATTATCCAAATCTTTCAAGAATCTTTGATAGGATCACTATGATCATTCAGGATTGGACAATCCTGATTTCTTATAATCTTTTTGAACCTGATAGAAGGCTCAGTTGGACCCAAATGAAAAAACAAAACATCCCAATAGACCGAGTTTTGCTATTCTAAGGTTTATGAGAAAAAAGAGAGATAGAGATTTTACAAAATTTAACCAAAACAAACCCACAACAATGATACCTACATGTTTGCAAGAGCGAGATAGGTACATATCAAAAGTAAAAAATTTTGAAGTATATCTTTTTCTTCCTATCAATTGATGATTCATAGTTCATAGCTAGAAAGTTTGAGTTGAAATGAAGGAGAAAGTAAATAGTATAAGATGGAGATAAAGGAAAGTAAAGTAACATAGGAGAAAAAGGAGAATAAACGGTGAAGTAGGTGAGAATAGGAATATGGGTAGAGAGTAAAGTGCCACGTTTTGGGAATATGGGTGGGGGTAGATGCCAATTGAACTATAAAACTCTTGGTTCTACCACACATTTTGAAATTCTTAATCTAATGAGTGCTCTAATTTGGTAAACTATGAATTGATGTATGTGATTCTGTAATCTAATTTCAAACACAATCTTATGTAGGTCCTAAAAGAAAGATCATTTACTGTTAATTTAAAAAAATATAAAAAATAAAAAATAAATAAAAAAAAAAAGAAGAAGAAGAAAAAAGAGAGTCCTAAGATCATTTACACAAAAGGAAAATAGTTTGCTCTAAACTGTTATAACCATTGTGGGCCGTTTTAAAATCAAGCGCGTTCGTAATATGCTTATTTGGAAAGCGAACTAATCAGTGGTCATTGGAAATGCTGGCCTAGGGGCCAATGAGCCCATCTTGAGTGGTAAAACTTTTGGGCAATCCCATTAGTAGTAAAAGTCTTAGAATGAGCAAAAACATATAGATTCAGCTGATTGGCCAATTTAGATTCAACAGGACTGGATGCCAAGAAATATATATTAATAAATAAATAAATCCATATATTGCTTAAAAGCTCGATTCAAGCCATTTGGTTTTATTCTTTTTCTTTTTCTTTTTAAAGTGGGAGGAGAGACTTGAACTTTCCTTCTCGAGTGACTCTAGTACCACATTCTATTTCACAATTTTTTGCCATATTTTTTATGTGACAGACTTTGAGTGGTTGTCTATCACTTATACATGAACCTCATATTTTTTTTCTCCACGACTCACACTACCACATCACAATTGTGGTAGATATTGTCCACTTTGGAACCCATACTCCTCATGGTTTTGTTCTCTTCAAAGCACACGACATTAGGAGAAAAGGTCTTTACACATTAAAGGAATGTCACTCCTTATAAGCACATCCCCATGTGATTCTATAGGCGACATGAGATTTCATGAATTACAAGATCCTCTTTTAGTTCTCTATAATTAGTAGAGGGTCTTGTAATTCATGGAATCCCAAGGCGGACAATATACACAATTGGGGCGGGATTGTTAAAAATCCTTAATGTTTCTTGCATTAGCCAAATTGTGTGTATGCATGTCAAAATCTCTTTAAGCTTGAAACTAGTAACAAACTAAATACATGATACTATGCATACATTGGCTATGCTTTATGGTATTAAATATTGATTGTTAAATAACAACATATTCAAAAAACAAGTGTAATCAAATAAAAATGTTAAGATAGATAAACAAAACACACAGGAAAATATAGGTTTTGAAATGAAAACTATAGGGATGTTAGGCCAGGAGTTCTTTATCTGATTGTATCTTGGGCTCATGGCCCAAGCCGAGGACGGGAGGTTGTCCGAGGAGGATAAATCTTTAGCAGAGGAGATTGTGTTACTAAATAAAGAAGTTTGTTTTGGTCATAATAGCTTGAGAGGATGGGCCAAGGATAAATGTATCCTTGGCTATCCAAAGCCAAGGTCCGAATACGTGGGTTGCTGTCTAGGGGAATGTTCCAGGGAGTTCTGCTGGCACGGATAAACATTACAGAAATAAGATACAAAGAAAAATCCTAAAATATCTAAGGGAAAAGCTGCCACCACCATATTAATTACTCCCCAGCTAACTCTCTAACCGCATTAATGTGGAGGTGATACCTGAACAGTAGTTATCAGCCTTACAGCTACTATATGGAGACTTAGGGAAGGAGCTGATGAGACAAGTATCAACACCAACCATCTGGCATGCACGTGGAGGGTGAAGGTGAAGGGAAATAATAGTATAAAAGAAAAAGAAGGCAAGGAGAGTAGGGGGTGAGAAATCAAGTGGAAAATACCGTAGCAATCAGGAACCAATCTTGTAATCAAACCTAAAAGCAATATATAAGAGTTGTGCTCCTTGGATCTTGCCGAGGACCTTTTTTCTTCAACATAAACTCGTCTGTTTTCATTCTTTTGTCATTCCAATCTACCTTAGTATTTGTTTGAATCATTAAAGTTCAGTTTTTCCAACCTACTCTCTATAAATTCATTGTTTTGGGTTTTTTGGGCCTAAGTCCATCAACCTTTGGGCTAGGGAACTTAAATCTGGTCCTTACAAAAACAATCGCTTAAAAATGAGGATGACCCCTATTGAATCATTAAAGTTTCTTAAGGCATTTTAAATGTGTTGAAAAATATCAAAGTATATTTTATATATGAGTTTCTATTACTCTTTACTTTTTATTAAAGATGATAATGTATTCATATTAATATATATATATATATATATATATATTTTTTTTTTTTTTTTGGGAAACCATATTACAATAATTCTAGAACCATATAACAGGTTTTGATAAATATATAGTATATTTTTTTTTTTTGGGTTAGCGTGGGTTCAAATTTTCAACACAACTGAATTTCGAAATATTTTCAAGAAGGGGAAAAGAAAAGGAAAGAAAAAAGAAAGAAAAAAAATGATAAAGTGATCCGATCCGTTGGACTCGGTTTAGCCCGGCCCAAATACAAAAGAAATGGTGGCTAGGGTTTAGTAACAGTGACTGACTGACCCAAAAACCCTTAATAGAGATAAGCTTCGAATCTTCTTCTTCTTTCTTTGGAAATTGGAATCGAATCAGCTGAACAACAACAACATGGCCGAAGAAGATTCAGAGCTAAAGCGCACAACAATGGTCGCCGACGAGACCAAGAAGAAGAAGAAGAAGCGCAAGAGAAATAGACCCAACAAGAATTCAGCGGAGGAGGAGGAGCCTCAAAACCCTCAAAATGAAGAAGAAGAAGTTGAAAAGGTTGAGGAGGAGGAGAATAAGATGAAGAAGAAGAAGAAGAAGAATAAGAAAGAGAAGAAGATGAAGATTGAAGAGGAGAAGAAAGAGGAGGAGGAAGAGGAAGAGGAAGAGGAAGAGAGAGAGAATGGTGAGGAATCGACGGAAGAGAAGAAGAAGAAGGTGAAGAAGAGTGGTGGTGGGATTATGAGCACTGAGTCCTTTGAATCTTTGGGTCTCTCTGAACCCACTTCCAATGCTATTAAGGATATTGGATTTCAATATATGACTCAGGTTAGCTTTTCCCCAAATTCTCTCTCTCTCACTCACTAAATTTATAATTCAATTTCAAAAGCCTTGCCTTGCCTTTGCTTGTTTCATTTCAATTCAACCTTAATTGTTATTATTCTTATTGGGTTAGTTTGATTTCATGAGCAAAGAAATTTCATTTCCTCAAATATGAGTTTGCTTTGGAATATATATATATTTTTTGATAAGTAGTTTACTTTGGAATATATATATACTGCTGTTCTTTGATACATGAGTAAGGGTGCATTTGTATAAGCTGCTGCAAAACCATGTTTTGGGTTTAAAATGAGTGCTTGTAAGAAAGCTACGAGGAGTTGCTATTGCAAAACACGCACTTTTAGGCTCCCAAAACACCTAACCAAATGGACCCTAATGCTACTACGACAATTAAGTTAGCAAATTTTTATTGATTTTCAGCTACTATTAATAACTTGACACCTTGGCAGCTGTCATATATTTTGTGAAAATTTTTGGGTCTTTATGTAAATAGTCTTTAGCAAGGGAAATTCTCTCACTTTGTATTTTATGGGATCATGTATTTGATCAAAGATAGTATTTTTATTCTACTCCATGTTATGTTGTAGGCTTAAGATAAGTTTGTAGAAGAAGACTTACTAATTATTATGCTTAGTCAATTTTTTTTTACCTCGCTTTTTAAAAAAATGCAATGCAGATTCAAGCCAGAGCAATTCCACCACTATTGCTTGGCAAAGACATTCTTGGAGCTGCAAGGACAGGTTCTGGGAAAACTCTTGCTTTTCTAATACCAGCTGTCGAGTTGTTACATCACAGCCATTTTTCTTCACGTAATGGAACCGGAGTCATCGTTATTTGCCCAACAAGGGAGCTAGCAATACAGACTCATGCTGTCGCGAAAGACCTTCTCAAGTACCATTCCCAGACTCTTGGTTTGGTTATTGGTGGTTCAGCTAGAAGATCGGAAGCAGAGCGTATTGTCAAAGGAGTGAATTTATTAGTTGCAACCCCTGGTCGACTGCTTGATCATCTTCAAAACACCAAGGGATTCATGTTTAAAACCTTGAAGGTAATGCACACACAATTTCTTAACATTATTTTTGTTGTTATTATTAATATTTTTTCTACATATTATACTTTTTTAGCTGTTTAGGCGAATGTTGCTATATGTGACTTTCTCATCAAAACTCATTTGTAACTTCAAACTGTTAACAGTATTGCTGTTGTAAAAACTATCCCATCAAATTCTTATATTTTTCTCAAATCATACCATGATATCCTCCTTGGTAACTGGCTTACTTCAAATTTTTACTGCACTTCTATAAGAATATTTACCAAAATTCATCAAAGCTATTTGAATATCTACAGATGCTTATGCAAATCATCTATCAAAAAATATTATAGCAAAAATCCCACAGCTGCTTTATACAGAATTTCTTTCAGGCAGCTTTCACAAATCTACAACTTTATGAAACTTGTCCTTATTGGATTGCATAATGTGGCTACAACCTACCAACAAAGAAGAGATGATATATATAGATACTGTTTATGAATTTGATAATTTCTAATTAAATGCATACTATATGCTAGTTCTCATGTCTCAGTATTGTGAATGAGTGATGGCAATGGGCTACCTATATAAAAAAAAAGAGTGATGGCAATGGGCCATTTTCGATTGGATTTCGAGTTGAATTTTGACTAGTTTCTTGCTTACGTTTGAGTTCAATCTTGTGTTTGATTACATTTGCCTCAGAAAATCTAGGTTATAGTGTATTTATTAGAGTAATTACTTTATGTTTGATGTGGACCTATATGGAGGAAATGAAATCGGCATATTTTTGAAGATGTGGAGTGCATGTCTTCTTAGTTCTCTTTATGAGGGGTATTTTGTTTGGGTCTTACTGATAGTAATTCTTCTATTCACTCCTTCATAGAGTCAACTCATATGTAGATATTATCCCATTGTAGTTCTTTAGGCTACCTCTTGTTTATTTTCATGACGTAGTCTCTTTTCAATAATATTGTTTTTACCTATCAAAAAATAATAATAATAACAACAAAGCCTTAGTCCCGAAATGTTAGGGTTGGTTATGGATCCTCAACAGATTAGCTAGGGTTAGCCACACGTATTATTTTCCTCCATTCTATTCTATCTGCAGTATACTCTCCATTACTTGTTTACCTTGTAATATAATTTTAATTCATTTCTTTGTAATGAGGTACATTTATTATTTGATCAATTATGAGCATCAATGTATTTGATGTCCATGTTGTTTCCTTTGGCAAAGTTTTCCTTGGGTCTGGGGATGGGAATTAGGGAGAATTTCAGTTCACAAAAAAATATAATATCATTTTTAACCCCAAGTTAGCACAATCTGCTAGGGACCATGCCACATGAAGCAGATATCACTGGTTTGAACCTCTCCTCCTCCCCCCCACCCTTTTCACCTTCATGGGCTATGGATCCTCAACTGATTAGTTAGGTCGGTCACACGTATTATTTTCCTCCACAGGGCCAAAACTTATTTATCAAAGAAACAATATTTTATTCTCATCAATAATATTGCATTCTTACCCTGGAAAATATATATATATATATATATATATATATATATATATATATATTTATATATATATGCTGTGTTCTCTTGTCCTTCATTGAGTCATCATACTGTTTAAGTCCCTAAAATGTACTGACTTGATTGTAAGTTCCACGAAGGTGACATTAATTATAGACAGTATATTGCTTGTTTGCTCGTCTTTATCAAAGTTAAAAAAAGACACTGGTTTGTTCATCCTTCGTCTCTAGAGTTATATGGATAGTCCAATGCATGATCCCTATCTTAAGGTGCCTACAAAGTTTAGTTTTTTTATTTGAACAGCAGCATTAAGGAAGATTTTCACCATTGATAATTTAAGGAGGTGAAAATTGGTGGTGGTGGATTGGTGTTGCATGTGTAAGAGGAACGGGGAGACTATTGATCACTTACTTCTACATTGCCTAGTAGCTCAAGAGTTATGGAATATGGTGTGTTCAGCAAGGTGGCCTCATAAGTTTAACAGACTCAAAACTAAGGTGCTTTGGAGTATGATCCCTCATTTTCTTATGTGGGCCATATGGAGGGAAAGGAATGCACCTACTTTTGAAGGGGATGAAAGGTCGATTCATGAGTTGAAGCACTTCTTCTTTCAGACTTTGTTGAATGGGCAAATGCTTTGGGTGTTGTTACTTTCATTTCTCTTCCTAATATGTTTGACTTTTGTACCTTCATTCCTAATTAGTTTCTCTTCTTTGTTGCCTTTTAGCGCACTGCCTGTGTGCCTTGTTTTATTTTTATTTTTCCTTATATCAATTTTCAATGAAGTTTATTACTTATCAAAAAAAAAAAAAAAAGCTTGACTTTGAATGTGATTCTCTCCCATAAACAGCGTGACCACAAGTCATGCCATATTGTCTTGGGCAATCATACTTTAACTACAAGCATCAAGCAGCTGGCAGTGATTGGCCTGTTGTGCTATAATCGTGTGTTTTTGTTACTTACCTAGAAACGAGGCCTAACATGCATCACTTGTACGGGTAAAACTTGTTATGTTGTATATTGTTGGTTGTCGAGCATTTGATCTTTCTCCCAGCTCGTTGTTGTTGTTGTTGCTGCTGTTGCTGCTGCTGTTGGTTTTTTTTTTTTTTTTTTTTTTTTTTAAAGCATTCACATCATTTGTGCCTTGTTGATTCTAGTAAACACTAAAAAAAAGTCGTCTCGAACCCAAAAATAAAAAGTAAAAAATTTGCAAGGGGCCTCAGTTTTAGGCTGTTCTATGAAGATATCTTAAATAATGTTCTTTTTTTTTCCCCTCAAGTTAAAGCTAGTTATTCCATGCAATTTATCTGTATATGTTCTAATTACTCTTCTTATTTTTTTTTTTTCTTATAAACTTGAACTGGCAGTGCCTAATAATTGATGAAGCTGACAGGATACTAGAATCAAACTTTGAGGATGAAATGAGGCAGATTATTAAGCTCCTACCAAAGGTAAAAACATGTTGTAATCTATGTTTTTTTAAAAATATTATATATATATATTTATTTATTTATTTATCATTGAGTGAATTAAGGCAGTTATCATATGGAAGTAAACACCATGTGCAAGTTTAATGCTGTATCATCTATAAAAAAAAAGGTTTAATGCTGTGTCAAGCTTTCACCAAATCTAACAATAGAGCCAGGTCATGTTTAGTTATTAGGAAGAAAGACAAGGAAAAAAGAAAAAGGAAGGGGTAATGGTGAGAAACTGGCTTTGTTTCCTTAGCATTTTCCAAACTAATCTAGGTTGTTTTTCTCCATTTGGTACTTCCCAAGATCCCAATGGAGGGAAAGTAAAGTTGTACATATATCTGTTCTGAAGAAGGTTATTGATGCAAGGAACACCAAAATCATTTAAAATTTCATTTTTGAATTTGAAATTAATTTTGTTTTTGAATTTGAATTTGGAATTTGGAATTTGGTTTTTAATGTTTAGGGTTTTATGGAATTTAATTAGGTATTTTCCATATTGGTGTAATCCTTGAACCCTATTAAACTAGTGCTCTTGTAATTGTGAAAGGCAGTGTGATTTGGAATAACAATTTTATGAGTTTAGAATGTGCTCCTCTTTTGTTTGGTAGTGATGCCAAACACCCTTAGGTGGTGATGCCTAAGCTTTTCAGCTAGATTCTAGGTGGTGGAGCCTAGGGTTTGTCATGTTTATCCTGTTGTTCCTCTTTTATCTTTATTTTCTTACACTGTTCTACATCAGTTATATTACTTGGCTGAGCAGACATGCATTTTTAATGCAATGTTAACTTTACTGACAAATCAAGTTGATAAAATGCCTTACTTCTTGTAGTTGCATTCACTTTGCTTCCTTGGAATGGATGTACTAATTGAAAGAATTGTCTCAACTATTGGTTTCAATTATTGTAGTTGCATCCACGGGATGCTTCCTCCAGTGTTCCAATCTGTTAAAGAGTTTCTTGACTGCTGTAATTTGTCTTGATTTTGTTATCTGGGCACACAGTTTGTGTACTCAGTGGTGTTATCTATTTTCAATAAAATTTTCACACACGCATGCACTACCCTTTGTTTCGCTGTAATTTCAGCATTTTATCGTGTTTGTTTCATGGTAAAATTTGGTCAAACCTAATAATGTTTTCCATTGACCATAAAACTCTTTGTAAAAATCTGTAAGACGTTTAACCAACAAAAAACATGGTAAAACATTTTACAAAAACACAGTGGCTGTCCCCTCTCCATCTGGTGGTCTAGCCATCGGTCATGGTGGTCTGGCTGCCGATCTGGTGGCTAGGAGGCACCATGGTGTTTTTTTCAATTGAAAATTTTATGTCACACCAAACACTTGAAAATGTTTTGCTATAAAAACATATTACATGTGAAAACCTTTTACAACAAAACAAACAAAGTGATACATGTCAGCTAATTCATAGATTCCAATATTCCACCACTAGAAATTAGGATTGTGGGTCTGATGCTAGGAAATTGCTGCTAAGGACAGATGTTATTTATTAGTCAATTTCTACATCTAGCATGCAATTTATTTTTCTGAAAAGATTCAACTTTGTTTAGCAATGTAATGATTAAAAATGTAAATATTCTCAGTTCCATTTACTTATCAGTTAGTAATTGAAATCATATGCTATATCATTTGTGGTAATATCCAAGGTTCTTTAACTGATTGTGAGTCGCTACTCAATGTGCAGAATAGGCAAACAGCTTTATTTTCAGCTACCCAGACTAAAAAGGTTAGTCATTTTGAAGCCGCATGGTAGTTAATCTTCTCTTTTCCACGTTACAAATATTTTATGCTATTTATTTCTTTTTCTTTCTTTTGTGGAGAAAATTTGGTATCAACATACTTTCACTTTTCTTGTGTGTGTTATATAAATATCAAATAGTTTGGTTTTGATTTGGATTCTAATGTTTTTCCTGTAAATTTGTAGGTTGAGGATCTTGCACGCTTATCATTTCAGACAACTCCTATCTATATTGATGTGGATGCTGGGAGAAAAAAGGTAGATAAGTTTAATTTAATATACTACTACTTGACATGCATTGCACATAAATAGCTTATTGTGACAGTGAGCGATCTTCTATCAAATAATTGCTATTGATAACTTTACTGATGTCACGTCTATTAACATGATATTTTTATTGTACCTTTTAACACTGATGTTATTGGATGCCTTTGAGTATGAGATTATGAGACTGTGTAGGCTTTAATTTATGGCCTGATAATATTGTCTTTTAAAGAGTGAGAGCACAGACACACTCGCTGGGGACTACATGCGTGTCCTCAGTGTGTTGGGAGAAAAAAAAGATATTTAAATAAATTCCTTTGATTTTAGATATGTTTTTATTTATTTTGAAAACTTAAAATAGCCATAAATTTTGCCTAAAAGTATGTATTAATTGATTAATTAATTAATTATCATATCTCCACCATGAGGTGTCCTAATTTTTCAGGAATTGCTATGTTGCCATGTCCCGTGTCAATGACCTTGTTCATTTAACCACTTAGTATTGATGTCCTGAATTTATATCATGTTGCTTCTTCTTCAGCCCCTTGCCTTTGAAATCTGACAAGATCCTGGATGTTATAGGTCACCAATGAAGGGCTGCAGCAAGGCTATTGTGTTGTGCCCAGCGCCAAGAGATTTATTCTTTTGTATTCCTTCTTGAAAAGGAATCTGTCAAAGAAAGTGATGGTCTTCTTCTCTTCATGCAATTCGGTCAAATTTCATTCTGAACTACTGAGATACATTCAGGTGGACTGCCTTGATATCCATGGAAAGCAAAAGCAGCAGAAAAGGACATCAACCTTTTTTGACTTCTGCAAAGCAGAGAAGGGGATCTTATTATGTACTGATGTTGCTGCTCGTGGGCTTGATTTTCCTGATGTGGTATGTTTCTTTTGTTTACTATGTGACATAATTATTAATTTCTGTTATTGTTATTCCTGATATGGTTTTAAATTCTGTTATTTTCCCCTTGTCTTCGTTTGTAGGACTGGATTGTGCAGTATGATCCTCCAGATGAGCCCAAGGTGATTACTTCCCCATCCTGCCCTCCTATAACAAATTTAATATAATCTCTGTTTTCTATTCTATTCTTCTATGTTTAGTATAATGTTGAAATTTAGCTTGGGTTTACTCCTTTCAGGATTACGTTCATAGGGTTGGTCGAACAGCTCGTGGGGAAGGTGCAATAGGAAATGCTCTGATTTTTCTGATACCTGAAGAGTTGCAACTTCTTCGCCTTCTAAAGGTATAGTTTATTCACTGAATAAGAAAAAGGAAAAGCAATCCAACAAAACAAACTAGAGGCCACTGATTTAGACAATCCTTATGTTAAAATCGACACGTCCATATTTAGTATGATGTGAAGAGGCTAGGTTTTTTTTTTTTTTTTTTTTTTTTTGCGGGGGGGTGAGGGGGAGGGGGGTGTTATTGTATAACTTAAAGTTTAGATTAAAATGAAGAATGGGAATGCGGAGTTGGGTTCAAGGTCCATTAAGTGCATGTGTAACTTACCTATTTTTTAAAAAATAAATACATTAAAAGAGCTTATAAAAAAAATGAAAAAGAAGAAAAAGACTATTGCTTTGTGGAGGATCCTGTGAAGAAAAATGAGTAGGAATCAAATTAGTGGCCAATAGGTTTTTCCTTTATTTTCCATTATAAATTGTTGCTGTATAGTTGCTTGTTTTGCATCCTAAGATGACGTCTACTTTCAGGCAGAAAAAGTCCATGTTAAAGAGTATGAATTTGATCAAAAGAAGTTGGCTAATGTGCAGTCTCACCTGGTACTTTACTGCTTCTACATTTTATGGTCAATATCTCTTCTATTTTAAACTGCTGGATTTAGTTTGGAGTATTTGGATTATTGCAGGAGAAGTTGGTGGGCAGTAACTATTACTTGAATAAGTCAGCTAAAGATGCATACAGATCCTACTTATTAGCATATAACTCTCACTCTATGAAAGACATCTTTGATGTTCACCGCCTTGATCTGCAGGTAAAAGCCTTTTATATTTATAAGTGATCTGCTGGTAAAAGCCTTTCTCCTTGGTAAACAGGAACTTCTATCATTTTAAATATATATTGTTGACAACAATTGTAGGGGTGACAAGAAAGTTCTAGAAATAAAAAATTTAAGGACCTTTTCTTGAATTTAGGTGTCTCGAGCAATTTGGTTCCAAATAAGTATCACCTAGTTGGCTAAATTGGTGTTTTGGGTGAGCTTTATATCCACTAATTCTGGGAAAGGATCCTCTCAATTTAGGTTCAAATGGAGAGTGTCTATTTGGAAATCTGTATTGCTTTGACCCTAGGGGGACGGCCCTAAGCACATTGTGAAAAGATGTGTCATATTTTTTATTAAAATTTTTAACACATGTTTTTATAGTATGTTTGTATTGAACAGCAATGGATTTCTTGATGGAGTCTCCATTTTAATCCAAACGGAGGGATTTTAATCCCGCAATTGTGGGAGTCCCTCTCCATATTTGTGAACCTAAAATTTTGGGTAAAAGAGAAAACCCAACCAAACATACGCATGGGAAAATATCTAATCATATTAAAAGAAAAAGGAAGTGCCTACATCAACATAGTGCTTGAATGCCTCATCTAAGGGTTACAATAACATCTCATCAACTATGAGCCTTGGGTGTCTGTTAGGCTGTAAGCTCTAGGCATTTGTGGTATGTTCCGCTAGGGAATGACAAATAAAGAAACCAGCCAGACCAGTTTCTATTTTTGGAGAGGCTTTTGCTTCTCATTAGGCTAGAGCTCAGGGCATTTAGCAGCTTTTGGAAGAAGAAAACTGATTTCTTTTGGTACAACCAGCTATGCCTTAGCCTTTTTTTGGTTAAAAAATGTCAAGAAAATTGTGCTGATTACTTACGGTGACATCAATAGACAGAAACTTGATTTGTTTAGGCTAGAGGTGTAGCCTGTGTAACCAATTTGACATGCTTGTTGACCTGAGTTCAAATGATTCTGATTTTTTTAAAAAGAAAAATTGATTGATTTCTGTTTGTTGTGCCGTAATATACAACATATAATACAATGCTCATGTTCTGGGTATTTTGTTTGTTCAGGCTGTTGCAGCTTCTTTCTGCTTTTCAAACCCACCAAAGGTGAATCTGAACATAGATAGTGGTGCTTCGAAGTTCAGAAGGAAAATGCGAAAAGTTGAAGGAACTAAACATGGTTTTAGTGAGAGCAACCCTTATGGAAGACAGGGAGGTGGAGATGATAAACGACAATTTTCAAGGTATTAGATAGGCGGGGTCTGTAGAGTGTTGCGCCTCTGCAATAGAGGGTTTTTCTTTTTTCTTTTTCATCACCATGTACTGGTGGTCATGATATCTTGTGTATTGAATCTTGTATGTGATGCATATACAAGAAGCTTAACAAAAGTCAAACTCATGGAAATGTAGGCATAAATGCGCAAAAAATTTTGATTTTTTTAATGTTTAATTTTAATTAGTCCTAATTGGTTTCCTCTCTATGTTACACTATGCAAGTTATTGTTCAGTTTTATATGCCTAAGCAATTGTGTGCATCATCAGTCACATCCTCACAACAATAATAATAGGCTTATGTTGAGAGCCTTGTAGCTCAACTGGCATCTTCTGATGTTTCTAATGATGACTTCCAGAATTCAAATCTCTAATCTCTGTTGTAACTATCAAATTTATCACACGCAAAAAAAGGCTTATTAGAAGTCTATAAATTTGGATGCACTTCATAATATCAATTCAATTACATGATCGTTTAGGCTTGATATTGGGTGTGGGTATTTGGTGGCATGGGTCATGAAATATTTACAGACACGCTCATATATATATATATATATATATAGAGAGAGAGAGAGAGAGAGAGAGAGAGAGAGAGAGGGGACTGAAGATGGATTCACAGCAATTGGTGAGACAGAAACAATTGGTGGCTCAGTCAAAGGATTGGCTTGTAAGAAGAGAGAGAGAGAGTAGACAGGTTGTGTCCCTTACCCCAACCCCCTCCCCTCTCAATTTGGCTAAAAAACTGTTAACTCATGTAAGAGGCATGTGATCCCTCCATTAATAAATGGGCAGAGTATTGACAGCAAATTCAACAGATTGATATTGTCTTCATCATTGAATTTCAACAAGTGACACAATCACCTTTCAGAGAGAGAGAGAGAGAGAGAGAGGAGAACAACAATATTCATAGTTATATGGCATTACTCTTGGACTGGAAAGTGGAAATAAGCAACAAATCAGAAATTATTGATGTAAATATACTTTGTGAAGAACTAAATTGTATTCAAATAAAAACTCAATTGTAAATGTCTACCCCCAAATTCCTACCAAGCTGGATATCACTATCCTTTGAACAAACGGGAAGCTATACCTTTCCATCAGCGTCAGTTTCATATAGGAGTTTATTTTGATGCTCATCAGCGTCACAATTTCTTGAGTGAGGCTTTGAGATGTGGTTGAAGACTAGTAGCATTTGTAGCCATCTGAACCACATAAGATAGATCTCCTCCAATTAACTGAAAAACCCGGGTTATCTTTTCCACCTATAGCAGAAAAGGAAAGGAACATAGATTACTTAACAGTCAAAACATTTTATTTAGAGAGGGTGATGCAGCACAAAATTCCAAGTTACATCAATGAAAGAAAAAAAATCTAACATTGGCACCCAAGGAAATGAAATAATTTTTTGAACCCAGTATGAAAGGAAATAACTCAAAATTCAATTATATTAATTCCAGGAATAAATCAAATTCCAAAAATCAAATCAAATCCCATAGAGTCAATCAGGTTCAATGGGCCTCCATCATCCAACCATAAGATTGGGGGGCTGCATGGCTGCATCTGGTGTCCACAACAGAGAAAAAAGGAATTTTCTTACCACAGCATCAAAATTGCCTAAAGAATATGAATGAACAACCAATAGATTGTCAGAAATAAATTCATTTATAATATTAGCGTGTAGATTAGTCCAACGAGATGCTTGCATAGACACATAAATATATCATTTTTAGAATTTAAATGATGCCTAATCTCACAAATCTTCATTTCCAAAAGTGCAACAAATTTTCTCAATTAATAAATTACAAAATTATGATTGCTTGCTTTATTAGTGTCCTTTAGAATGACCTTTAATATCGCTTAGAATGTCACCTGGTATACCTTCCTCATGTCCCCATGATACTTCCATGTATCAAGCAAGATTGGCCCTCCCCAGTCCCCAGTGATCTCTTGGTCTGTTTTGTTCATATCCTCTTACCCAAGAGAAAGGGACTTCATATCATATTTATGAAACTGTAAATATGCTCAGATTTGCTTGCCCCGCCTTTCATCTCATAGAAGGACACTTCTTTTACCAGTTCCATCAGAAGTTTTCTTTGCACACTTTTAAATCATCCTCTTAAAATCATCATCTTAGTGATAGTTATCAACTTCTCATCAACATTGCATATATGTACACTTCAACAACGCTAAACCAAAACTAACCAGATAATCATGGAATCAGAAATCATCTGATAACTTTAGATGCTGGTCTAAACATAAAATGTAATAGAAATGCTTAATTTATCATGCAATATATGTAAGTAATAAGTTATAACAGTCTAATTGCTTGTGCTTAGAGAAAGGAAGTGGGAGGCAGAATATAAGTAGAAAAGAATGGAAGTGGGTGGCTAATATCAGTATGAAAAGGTGATTACATAAAAAAAGAAACACAATGTCCAAGTCCTAAAATTTTGATTGGGAAGTTCTTGCAAAGGCAAGGTCACATCATTTAGAGGAAAAAGTAGAGAGATTAGTGCAATATATTTGACTCTAGTAATATGCAAAACAAATTTTACAGATTAAAAACAGGATGACAGTGAACAAAACTCAGCAGTACCAAAAACAACCAATTTTAAACGTCAACTCTACTTTTTCACTGACAAAAGAATGCCTTTAAACTATTAAATAATTAGATTTGTACACTCTGCTTCAGGTTAAATGCCATTGGTGATCATTCTATATCCCTATTTTTTAATTTTTATGAATCTATTGAAGCAATAATAATTATAACTGCCAAATACCAGGCATTAAGTGTCAGATGGGCAGTTGAATAGTAAGCACAAAGGGGAAGTAAAGTACGTAAAACATACCCATTAAACAGAAAAAGACCATCAAGAATGAATTGTCAATGACTCTACCTTGATTTTTAGTTGAGATCACAGATCCCTACAGATTTTCCAGAGGTATTATCACAATCAATTTAAGTCAAAAGTCAAGTGATGAGCACCTCTCCCAAGGACAAACCTCAAATGTAACTGAAGCTCCACATCAAAGATGTTGGATGCAAGCAATCTTTAACATTGCTATTGAAAGCTCAACTCAAATGCACATTTTAGAGGTATCTTCTATCTCAAGGTCAAGTTGAAGAACTTAAATTTCCCTGCATTAGAGCACCATCTTGACAGTTTTTGCAATGCATAATATTAGATTAGACATATACGGATCATGTTAATATTCCTTCTCATATAAAGTGTCTAGGCCAAAAAGAGAGGGAAAAAGATGAAAACGATAATGGAGCCTGTTATCTTCATTGGGGTATAAAACAACCGCTTAACAAGAAAGTATTCACCTACTAATGCTCTCTACACATCATTAGAAGAATTCCATAGCCATTTCCCAGATAACAATCTCGTATATATAGCAATTATCGAATGCATCTACGAAACTTTCACTTTTCAACAACAATAGGAAAAAGAAAATACTGGTCTACCTCCACTTAAAAAAAGAAAAAAAAGAACAGAGACTGCTAAGAAAGCTTATTTATCACCATTTTTACACAACCTCTAAAATAACCATGAATTTATCAGCACAACCAATCCATACTGAAGAGGGCAAAACTGAGTTGTCATAGGAGAGTTAAGTAGTTCTAAAGAAAACTCATTCATTTAGTAGGAAAATTAAATAGTAGGATATTTTTCTATGTGAACCCATCATATCTTAAACCTGTTTTGCATCATGATACCACAATCAATAATCAGTATAAATTACCTTAGAAGCATTGCCCACAAGCTCACTTTGAAGCCTTATGACTTTTTCTTCTGCATCATATTCCCCTTTCTGGAATGGATATAAATATAACATCAACACCACATTCATCCCCAAACAGAGACCAATGATATATGTGAACTGCTTATGATTTCATATTACATAAATTAAAGAAAAGATAGCTTCTTGATTCACAGAATTTTACATCAAATCAAAGAATCAACTTTGACCCATTTCTTCATTGTTTGAAACAATAACCCAGGTGAAGTCAGAAAAGAAAAAAGAAAGATAATTACTATTAATTTTAGAATTGATGGGTAGGCACAAAAAACATAGATAAGTAGTGCTATACTACAGTACCTACCAGGACTTCAACAAGGCCAGTGCTTTGAGCAATGACAACTTCAATGGTTCCATCAGGTCTGGGTCTCCAATAGCCACTCTCAGAGTGCATAGGCTCCCCAGAATGGAGTTTCCAAGTCTTCTGGGAGTAAGCAATGACGGGCTTGGAAGAGTTGTGAGAGAAATGAAGCTCTTCGATGTAAGAGAAGGAATTGATGGTGGGAAAACCACCTTCTCCTTGGCCTCTCCATGTTCCCAGCAGATATGATATTGGTGCTATTCCTGGGTGTACGGCCGATGCTGATGAAGATGGTGCTGGTGTTGGGCTCTCCATTTTCCTTCAATTTGACTTACCACTCCTGTTCCTTGGATATCGCTTTGGGATTTACATTTGCTTTTCCACCTTTGTCTTTTTTTAGTTTTTTTTTTTTTTTTTTTTTTTTTTTTTTAACCATTAATTTAGAAGTTTCAAGGGACATATAGGCAAAATTGCATTAAGGTTGAATGAGTGCAAAAATACTTAAAAATAAAAACTTAAATTTTTTTTTGTTTTTGTTTTACCTTCACTTAAACAGTCATCTATAGGTTCTATACTCTCTCTAATAGTAAATTTGGATTTTTTTTTTTCTAATCTTTTTCTTTTTTGGGAAAATTTTAAAATATTTTTTCAACTATTTAGTGGAAAGCAGTATCAATAGTTTAAATTTTAGGGTAGGTGTGTATTATTTTAAATTAAAAGAGAGGTGAGTGTAATAATAGAAAACCTCAGTATATTATTATAAGCTACTGAAAACTATGAGTTTCTCGAGCATACACTAGTATTCAAGTTGTGCTGAAGAGGACCGAATGGTAGTGCTCAGTTTTGGTTTGTTTACTATTGTAATCAATGAGTGGCAATTTAATCAATGAGTTGTTTTTCAACATCATTTCCTCTGAAATGAACCCGTAATTTAGTCAGAATAGTGAAGTGGATATTATTACAATTCTCTCAAATTAGAATGTTTGTAATTTAGTAATTTGAAATTGGGGGTGGGGGGAGGGGATTGTAAAAAGCTCTGTGAAAGATTATGATAGGGAAAATGTAATTTGCCCTTAAAAAAATGGTGACATGGTAATGTAGTGATATTGCTCTAGTGACATGCAATTTGTGCAATGTGTCTTACTTGATCCAAAAACAAAAAATGAAATAAATAAATAATTTACGTCATGAAACAAGTTACCCGCAATGAAATTACTGCCCAATTCTGTTAGTTTTAGTTTAGGCTAAATTTGGTAAGTTATAGAGTTTGAATTGAAGGATAGAGAGAACTACGTGCCTATCCATCCGTCTTCACTCATGACCTTTTCTTTCTTTTCTCTTTCCTTCCTGTTACAAGTTTGAAACACTCTCTCTTTTCCTCCTTGACACACACAAATTGATTGATTTATTTATTTTTTTGCTTTATTATTATTATTTTTTATATACAAAATATAAAATTGAGATTTTCTAATTGTAGTTCTGTTATTAGTCTCTCAATTTTGTTCCACAAATTTCTCTTAAAAATTGTCACTCCTGATGGTGGGTGGTGCATGGTGATTCAATCAAGAACAAGTTCCAACTCATTCACTCTCAACACCCAGTTTCCTTTTCCTTTCTCTTTCCCTCCCTCCCTTTACTCCCTCTCCTCTTTTTTCTCTCCCAAATTCCAACAAAAAGTTGTTCCCTTTCATTCATATTATTCAACACAAATGCAATGACTTGTCAGGAACACAAACAAAAAAAATTACAACTTGGTTCTTCTTGCTGCTATCATTGTTCAATTTCTGGTTTGTCCTGCATTCCCTTCCATATTTGATCATATTGGTCTCTGCTAGTTTTGCATTTGCATTGATCTTTTCCTTGTTTTTGTGTGTGCGTGCGCTTGTTGTTGTATTGTTTTTTGCCTGTCTGCATTTTTTTTAAATCCAACTATGACTTTTTGTTTTGTGTGTTGTGTCATACCATAACGTGCATGCCACTCATGTTGATTTGGTATGCATAATACATGTTTCAAAAGTTGGTAGCTTTTGCTATGGACTTATTTGTTTGACATGTTCTTATTCATTGCAAAATTTCATACACGTAAAGGAGTTTAGGCTCATAAATGATTATTGCATTGTCCACAAGGTTTATAGATTATGATTCATTTGAATGGAGGATCTAGTTGCTGATTAATCTGAGAATATTGTATTGATACACAAGATCTCGAATGTCCAACCTTTCAATACACACAAGATCACATCATGTCATCTGTTACAAATTTGTTATGCATTTTATTTTGGGAGAAATAATTCATATTTATACAAATCTTGTCAGAGCTCCTGCTGAGTGGTGGTGTTTCGTAGCCATAAAAATGTCATCAAAGCCTGTCAAGAGGCCAGACTCATCTGAGGTAAATATGCTCTATATCTAGACTCATTCATGCACTTTCATTCTTTTTAGAAACAAATCTAACAATAGACATGGTATTATTGTTTGAAATGGATTACTCTTCAATGAAATTATTGAGAAGAGGAAATAAAACTGTAAATTAGTCTAGACTAATTATTTAAACATATGTGAAGAATTACATATTGTGATAAAAATAAAATTTTCATTTGTTAATGCAGATGAGCCACATTTCATCTGAAAAAGCACCATGGGGACCCAAAAAGATGGTTGATGTTGCAAATAGTGCTGCTGGTTCAGACAATGACTTACTGTATGAGCCCAAAAAACTCGATAAAGTGGCAAAAGCTTATGTTGATTCATCTCAAGATCCAACAAGTAAACCTGGACAGAAGGATCCAAAGTCCAGAAGGAAACCAAATTTGACAATTGACCCTCCATCTGACCTCAGAAACTTGGAGCAGCCAGTTGGCAAGTTTATTTCTAATTCCAACAGTGCCTATAATGGAATTCCTAGCCCAAGCTATAATGGAATTCCTAGCCCAAGCTATAATGGAATTCCAAGCCCAAGGACACCTAGAAAATCTGGATTCCCAATAACTCCAACAGCAGGGATAGCTGGAGTAACACCAGCAAGCACAAAGACAAATGGTGGAAAGAGTACCAGTTCCTTCACCAACCCTAGCCAAGGGATTGTGAATGGTTCTCGTAGCAATAGCTTAGAGGGCTCCAACACACCCCTCAGGCCACATACCGGTGGAGATGTACGGTGGGATGCCATTAACATAGTTTCCAAAGGTTCCCCTCTAAATCTTAGCCATTTTCGGCTTCTCAAGCGTATTGGTTATGGAGATATTGGGAGTGTTTATCTTGTCGAGCTTAGAGGAACAAAGACCTATTTTGCCATGAAAGTCATGGACAAGGGCTCTCTTGCGAGTAGAAACAAGCTTTTGCGAGCACAGACAGAAAGGGAGATACTTGGACTTCTTGACCACCCATTCTTGCCTACTCTATATTCGTACTTTGAGACTGATAAATTCTATTGTTTGGTCATGGAATTCTGTAATGGTGGTAATCTTCATTCTCTTCGCCAGAAACAACCCAACAAACACTTCACTGAGGAGGCTGCACGGTTAGTACTTACCTCCTATTTACATTTTCACTGTATTCTTTGATTATCAGTCAAGTTTATCTTTCTACAAATTGTTGAAATTGGTTTATTTTTCTGATGATGAATTTTATTTTATGATGGTATTTAAGGCATATGCATCATACTATTTGAACAACTAGAATAAAGGAGGCCTAAGATTTTTAAAGAATTATTAGTACTTATCTAAATTTGCTTATTGAATTGAATTTCTTGTGTTGATTTGATTTTAGACATTGAGAGCAAACATATTTCTTAAGTTCTTACATCTTTTAACAGGTTTATTTTTTTCATCAGAGGTGTTGTTAGCACTTGAGTACCTACACATCCTAGGCATTGTATACGGGGATTTGATATAGCATTACCTTGTACTGTTAGACCAACCAGAATAAAGGAGGCCTAAAATTTTTAAAGAATTATTAACACTTACCGAAATTTGCTTAGTGAACTGAATTTCTTATGTTGATTTGATTTTAGACATTCAGAGCAAATAGATTTCTTAAGTTCTTACATATTTTAACAGGTTTTATGCATCAGAGGTGTTGTTAGCACTTGAGTACCTGCACATGCTAGGCATCGTATACAGGGATTTGAAGCCTGAAAATGTACTAGTGAGAGAGGAGGGTCATATCATGCTCTCGGATTTTGACCTATCCCTACGTTGCTCCGTGAGTCCTACACTTGTGAAGTCTTCAGCTACCAATGTAAACAACATTGGTGTTGCTGGGGGAATCTTAGATAATGAGTTGGTAATTCATGGTTGTATGCAGCCATCAAATTTTCTTCCACGCATTTTACCAAGTAAAAAGAATCGAAAATCAAAATCAGATTCTGGTTTGTGTGCTGGAGGCTCCCTTCCTGAATTGATGGCAGAGCCAACAAATGTGCGCTCAATGTCCTTTGTTGGTACACATGAATATCTAGCACCGGAGATCATCCGCGGAGAGGGTCATGGCAGTGCAGTGGATTGGTGGACATTTGGCATCTTCTTGTATGAGCTATTGCATGGGACAACTCCCTTCAAAGGTTCAGGCAATCGTGCCACACTCTTCAATGTTGTAGGCCAGCCACTTAGATTTCCTGAAACTCCACAAGTAAGCACTGTGGCTCGTGATCTCATACGAGGACTTTTGGTAAAAGAACCAAATAAGCGGATTGCATATAAAAGGGGTGCTACAGAAATAAAACAACACCCATTTTTTGAGGGAGTGAACTGGGCCTTGGTGAGATGTGCAACACCTCCCCACGTTCCTGATCCTGTAGACTTCTCACAATATGCTAGCAAAGAGGCAATCCCTGCAGAGAAGAAAATGACAGAAATTGGAGGAGGTGACAAAAACAGCAATAGTCCTAAGGATCCTCCTTATATAGATTTTGAGTACTTTTAGAAATAAGAGACCCGCCTTCTAATTTGGCGATTTTATACATTTCTGGAGGGAATTTACCTTGTATGAAGAGCAGAAACAAACAAATGAATCCTAATTAGACATATTTGTTGATGGTGTACTAAAGAAGACCTCTCTGGAGCATAACATTATTTCATTGATTCACATTTCAGATGAAGAGGAATAAATATATTATATATGTAGAGATGGAAATCTTCATTCAAAGGTTTTGTGTTCACTTTTTTTTTTCTTTCCTTCTGGGGGGCGGGTGTTAATATTCAAGACTTTATCAATATACTGAATTGGTTTACTTGGGTCTCTTGTAATGATGTCACTATATTTAAGATGATTTGAAGTAGAAGTATTCAGCTTTCGGGCACTCTAATATCAACAATAATAATTTTAATTGTTATTACTCTAGGTTGAATCGAAAAACTTATTCTGGCTATATGAAACTTCGTACTAAAGAGATTGAGAAAAAAATCTAATATATAATACTAATTTGAAGAGATGGAAAGGAAAAATGGTAAGGCAATTGGTTCTAAATTTACAATCATGATTAGTAAGTGCCTGTTTGACAAAAATAATTTTTGTCAACTTATTTTATTATTTAGCTTATTTTTGCTATTATTCATGGGTTCTACTGCACTTTTTGGCATTATTCATAGGTTCTATTATATTATTTCAGTTAAATTTTACTTTTATTTACAGTACTTTCAGCAAAAAGTTTTCAGTTTTAGCAAAATAAACGGATCCTAAACGGACCCTAAATTTCTTAAAAAGATATAAGCTTCTTAAATTACAAATAACTAGTCACAGACCCGTGCGTTGCGCGTGATAATTTTTTAGGTAAAATACTATTTTAGTCCCTAGACTTTATAAAGAGTTTTTTTTTTTTTTTTAAGTTTTATCATATTTTTCATAATCTTGTCTATAACGTTTTTTACCATTATTATATATTTATTGGTTGATAATTTGCATAACATAGAAATTAAATAAGAGGAAGAACTATTCATTAGATCTTTTTAAGTCATGGTGTATGAAGATTATGATTATATATATATATAAAGGTTAAATGAAATGTCAAAAAATGAGATTATAAAATTTTCCAACTTTATTTCTAATATAATTTCTAAATTACTGAAGAACATCTCATTTTTAGTTATGATAGGAAATATAATTTCTCTAGTCAGAATTTGATTAGTTTTAATTTAAATTTTGTATTATATTATTTTGTATTGTTGATTATTGATTTAATTAAGTGAATGTAATGGTTGATTTTATTGCACTACAATGTTTTCAATGTCCATTGTATAACCATCTCTATTTTATTTCTTACTCCTCTTGACCACCTTTTTATAATTGTGACTGACAAAAACTATAAAGATGTTCACCTACAAATATCATAATGATCAAAATAAATAAAACCCATTATACAAAATTTAACATTTAAATAAATAAATAAATAAGCAGTACCTAGTTTTGCATTCAAGTCTTAAAGGTGTAATTTTTGATGTGGGTACCTGAAGTTCATCATCAAATATTCAGTTTTTTGATTCTTTGAAACCGTAAAAGATAGGAAGAACAAAAGGAGGAGACAGGAAATTAACTTTGGGGGGGAGGGGTGGAACATAAAATTAGTCGACTAACAATTTTCACTATAAAATCTAAAATAGTAATGTACATACAAGTTTATAGTTTCTCAAAAAAAAAAAAGAAAAAAAGTTAAGTAGTTTATAATTCAATATATGCTACAAAATGTGTATCTAATTAAAATTAAACAATAATGAGACAAAATTGACAAAAAAAATTTAATATCTTTAATCAACTATGAAATGGGCAAAGTATAATGACTAAGATAAAAAAAAAAAAAAAATACTAATAATTTAAAAATAATCATTCAAACTTCAATGAATAAAAATCATCTAATAAAATACAAGTACAACAAAATACATGTTATATTATTTTTATCTATAAATTAAATTTTTTTTGGAAGTTTATCTATAAATTAATTAAATGATAAATAGAAGCAAATTTTAATCAGGTACATTTATAAATTATAATGTTATATGATATTTTTTTTTTTTTTTTGAGAAACAATTATATGATATATTGATTAATATAAAAACAAACAAATATATGATAATAAAAGAATGAAAAAAAGAAGAAGTAGAAGAAGAAAGGAAAAGAAGAATACCTCTGTACGGCTGTACCTAGGAAAGTGGAAATGCTTGAATATGCTTCACAATCAAAGGGCCCACATGGCTACAGCAAACACAATTGCTTTTGTAGAAAAAATTTTAACCATACACGTGGGTGGTTGTCTCTAGTTTGCTGCAATATTTATTCACTGTTCACATAGAATAGATGCTTTGCTACGCTTTACATTGTAAATGACGAAACATGGAAAGTAAAACAGGAAAAGAAAGAAAAAGAAGAAGGCAGAGTTGAGCTGTTGAGAGAATGAGAGCTGAGGCGCCATGCCAGAGATAGAAGCAGTCAGACGAGAGAGAGAGAGAGAGAGAGAGAGAGAGAGAGAGAGAGGGAGAGAGAGAGTTACCTGTGTAGAAAAATGTCTGCAACTGTTGGGTGGTTGTCTCTAGTTTGCTGCAATATTTATTCACTATTCACACAAAGCAGAAGCTTTGTTACACTTTACATTGAGCATATCAGCTCTTAGATAATTGTGTATAAATATGTAAATTACACATTTTGACCATTTTTACACATTTTGAAGCCAAAATTACATCACATCAGTCCATTTAAAATCGTGTATAATCGTTTAAAATTTTCAACGAGCTATAGTACTCGTGTAAATTTACACGGGCACTGTAGCATGTGTATTTAGTTTTTAATTAATTTCCGTTCGTACCAATTTTTCTCTCTCTTCTCCATGCACAACGACCTCAACTCCTCATGTTCTTTTCCTCAGATGCACACAAACACATCCTCACAGAAAAATCAACATAGAGATATACTTGCTAAATTTTTTTCCTCAGATGCACACAAACACATCCTCACAGAAAAATCAACATAGAGATATATTTGCTAAAAAAAAAAAAAAAAAAAAAAAAGAGATACACAAACACACCCACACACAAACAAACCCAAACAGAAAAACAAAAAAGAGACAGATCGGTGCTTATCGGAATGATCGGAGCTCGTGGGTCTCACTTGATCGGAGCTCGTGGGTATGGGTCTTGCCTGATCGGAGTTAGGGAGATCGGTGCTTGTGGATCGGAGCTAGGGAGAACTGAGCTGTGGATCGGTGCTTGTAATCGGAGCTATGGATCGGTGCAGCTGTGGATCGGTGCTGCTGTGGATCGATGCTTGTGATCGGAGCTGTGGATCGATGCTTGTGATTGGAGCTGTGATCAGAGCTGTGGATCGGTGATCGGAGCTGTGGATCGGTGATCGGAGCTGTGATGATGTGGATTGGTTTGTGACCGAGAGGGAGAGAGATGAGATAGAAAGATAGATCGAGAGGGAGAAACTGGGTATGGAGAGATAGAAGAGAGAGAGAAAGAAATCAGAAAATATGATAGAGGGAGAGAGAGAGCGCGTATAAAAACGGTTTAGGTGAGAAATAATAAAATAATTAAGAAAATATATTATTTAAATAAGAGAGGTGATAGAATAGATGAACTGATGTGGGTGTTTTGTAAAAGTGATAGTGTAAAATAGAAAAAGTAGGTTTTTAGTGTAAAATAGACAGAATCTTTTAGATGAGTTGATGTGAATGCTCTAAATGATGAAACATAGAGGAAAGTAAAACAGGAAAAGAAAGAAAAAGAAGAAGGCAAGTTGAGTTGTTGAGAGAATGAGAGCTGAGGCGCCATGCCAGAAATAGAAGCAATCAGACAAGAGAGAGAGAGAGAGAGAGAGAGAGAGAGAGAGAGAGAGAGAGAGAGAGAGAGAGAGAGAGAGAGAGAAGTTACCTGTGTAGAAAAATGCCTGCATCTGTGTGGTGATGCGGTGCCTCCAGCCTTCAATTTTACTAATGCTGTGGGGCAATTAAGCCCTAGAAGTGTTAAAATAGCTGTGCATCTCAAAATTCTGAATGTCTAATTATTTATCTATTTATCATTAATTAGATTAGAAAGCTCTGAATGTCTAATTATTTATCTATTTATCATTAATTAGATTATAAAGCTCTGAATGTCTAATTATTTATCTATTTATCATTAATTAGATTAGAAAGCCAAAGGTCTGAAGTTTTGAAACTGTCTTTGGAAGAATTGGCGTTAGCAAGCTGAAGGGCTAAAGTTTTGAAACTATGAAACACATGTAGAGTAAAAGGAGGGGAGACAAAAAGGATTGCCGTTAAAGAGTAAAGACCATTCAGATTGGGTTTGGGCTTTATGGATTGGTGACATACAGCATTAACGTGAGGATTTTCTTTTTAGCAGTATTTTAAAATTATAGGAAAAATTAAGAAAAAAGAATGGTAAGGAAGGGACTGTTGATGTGGCTCAATGTGAGCATAACAATATTAAATGCTACGCCTCAACTTTTAGTAATATATAGATATAGATTCCAATGACATGAAAAATTTTCACAAATATTTTATAGTTATCAAGCTAACAATTTATTAATGGTGGAAGCATATTACCTGCAATTTGGTAACATGCAATATGTGCAATGTGTCTATTAGGTTCGACCAATTATAGTCACCTCAATTAAAAATCCATGTCGAGTCCACTCCAATATACTCTTGTT
The DNA here is from genome assembly GCA_028535165.1 of Quercus tomentella. Classification (NCBI taxonomy): domain Eukaryota; kingdom Viridiplantae; phylum Streptophyta; class Magnoliopsida; order Fagales; family Fagaceae; genus Quercus; species Quercus tomentella. The sequence continues at coordinate 83,247,524 of JAPQVY010000156.1, forward strand.
AGAAGTGAATAATAAAGTGATGTTAATAGTAGATTCATATATGAATTAATAAATATGTACCAACTAACCTGTGGTATAATCTTTTATCAATAAACCCGCGTATTGTGTGTGATAATTTTTTTATGGTGATCTTCTACTTCTTCTTTCTCTCTCTCTTACTTTTTTTTTTTTTTTTTTTTGCAATTTGGACTAAATTTTTTTTAAAAGAAAAAAAAAAGTATATGTAAGGTTCTTATTAACTTAAAGACAATGAAAAATTAATTGACTACTCCATAAATCAAACACTACACGCATTTAATATCCTAAACAACTTATAAATTACAACCAAAATTCATCATACAACTATATAATTAAAAAATGAACTACAACATGAATTACCTTTTGAATTACTACTTGAAATTTTCACAACAAACAAACTTTCTCAAACCCAATTTTTTCTACCCTACAATCCAAAGGTGGCATATGATAATTGTAACTCTTTTTATATTTTATACAAAAATTATATTTTGTATTTATTGTATTCGCCAATTTATATTGTTCCTGCAATATTATCTAATGTAAAACAATTTAAAATAATAAGATTATATGATTGACTAACTTGTTAACAGTTGTTAACCTTTGTTATTACTCACATAGTATTTTAACAATTGTTTACATTATATGAATTTTTGTATAATCATATAATTTTCTTATTCTCAATAATAGTTAACTCCTTGAGATAATTAGATTGTATTTTCAAATTAAAATTTTTTTTTCATTATTTAATTGTAACATTTATTTTTGCTAAACTCCAGTTAAGCCATATCAATGATCATGTTATTATCCTTTTTCTTTCTAATTTTTCCTATAGTATTTTTTATTTATTTACATTTACTCATTTAAGATGAATTAAAAACTCCATTATTTAACAATCAAAATAACATCTCTCTCTTATTTTTAACTCTTCTCATTATTAATTTCTCAACTTATTGTTACACTTCCTCAAACATTTCTTCCTCGCTTTTACATTTTCATCTCCCCACTACTATTTACCTTAGTTCATATATGGTATAATATATAATTTATTCTTTAAAATTTATTGAAGATAATTTGTTCTCCTTAAAAATTTAACTATTTCTAAAAATATTTTTCATAGCTTTATCTCTACAAATATATCATTCTATTATTTTAGATTTCTTTTTTTTGGTTGAGAAACTTGGGTGTGTTTAATTGATATTATTATTTTTATAAGTGGTCTATATTCTTCAATTTTTTTTTTTTTTTGGTAGAACTAAAATTTTTTAAGTTTCAAATTAATGATTCAAAATTCCCATTCTCTTAAAGAGATTATTATCATAATTATCAAACCTCATCGCAAATTTACCATTGGTATTACTCAAAATATTGATATATACAATCTACATGGGTATTACTCAAATAATTGATAGACACATTCAAATACATAGCCATATCGATTTTATTTTGATATGAACTCAAATTCTCAGTTTCAAAATATTTAAGAATTAGCTCAAACTAAAACTATAAGAGGGAGATAGAGTACATAAGAAGGAGAGAGAGTACATGCGATGGGGAACTCAAAAAACACACCACTAAAATGTACCTAAGTAGAGATACAAAAAAAATTCATCTATCTAAAATAGAGTTGCAAGAGAGAGAGAGAATAGTCACATTTTTTTTGTGAGAGAATGTGAGAAAAATAGTAAATATATATATATATATATATATATTAATAGGAAAAACTGAGAGAAAATCCAATTAGATTTCAAATTAGGATTTAATTAAAGTCTAATTTTGTATCACGTGTCCCATCTAATTTAAGTTTTTAAATTTTTGTGCCAAATGAGTTAATTCAATGTGAAAATTGGATTTCAATTAGGGTTTAATTTTAGGTCAAGTGTCCCATCTAATCTAAGTTTTTCAATTTTTGTGCCAAATGAGTTAATTTAGTGTAGAAAACGAGGAATCTAATATACATAAACCATTAAAAACCTAATAATATATTTAACTCTATATATAAAATTAGAGGAAGAGAGAGTTTGAATGATTTTATATTTATGAAGCCTTTTTTTTTAATGTATAAATAAAAACAATTCAAATTTATAAGTCATTTATGTAATATACCATGACTATATACGGTCTATTACTAACTAGGTAATATATTTTTTTAAAACCAAAGTTTAGAGAAAATTCCATTAAATTCAAAATTAAATTTTGCTTTTGTTAGCTTTACATACAAATTAAATTGTTTAGATTTTTGCAATTATTTTTTCTCTAACTAATGAGCATATTTTTTATACTATTTATATTTAAATTTTTTGTATGCGAAGATATTGAACGTAACAAACTGTAATTAAGCGGAACGATCCCATGCACCTATTCCTATTCAATTTAGGAGATACTATTTGATCAATTTATTATTTTCTTTTGTGTTATATTTAGTAGAATTCCACAAACAATAATTGTGAATTGATATTGTATATGTAGTATCTAATAGTAATTTTCAGAATTATATATGTAATAGCAATGTAATGAGAAATTTGGCGTAACCAATATTATAAAAATTGCAAGGAGAAACTATTTTAGTACCTCCAAATGTCGTAATCGAACTACAATCAATAGTACTACTACAATTCATCATTCTCGTGCATAAGCACGGTTTGCATACTAGTTTATATAAAAGAAGATAAGTAAAGTAATACTCAAAAGGAAAGGTATGGTTGTAAAAAAAAATTATCCAAAATATGCTACGTAATAGAATAACATTATATCATTATATACTATATACTATCATAGGATGACATCTATCAATCAAGGAAAAGAAAGGAAAAAAAAGATAACAAATTAAACTTAGTCCAAAATGAAACTTATAATTTATAATTTTTGTCCAAAATTTTGGGATCATCCAAGCCACAAAGAAACGTATTGTTTGTTTTTAGACCCCTTAAAAACACAATCGGATTAACCTAGTGAATTAACCAAGTGATTACTTAGTCCAAATTTCAGATCTAGGTTAACACAATCATATAATCATATCAATGTAAAATGCGGAATATAAAGAACACAAAGATATGATGATCCAAGAAACCACACCGGTAAAAACTTGGGGAAGATTTATCCTAGCTATCATCAAGGTAAACCTGAATCCATTATGAAAGAATCAAAGTTTTACAATAGCGACTTAGACCACTAACATTCTATTGCTATCCACCAGTAGAAACTTATTGACATGACCACGTGTAAGCTCCGAGACCATGGACTCCTTCTTTCTTAGATTTTCCAGCAAGTACAAGCACTCCTACTTGTATATCTTTAAACTTTTAATGTAGCAACTGAAACGATCACCAAGTTCTTGATATAATCTTGAATCTTGGAAACCCTAAGTATGTGTGAAGGCCACCACCTCTTGATCTCACAAAAGATTCACACACACAGCATAAGGAGCAACCAAAACGTGGCTAGGGTTTTCTCTTTTATACTTAAGACAAAACATAAAACCCTACATGTCAAACGAGCTTGGGCTGAGTTGGAAAATTTTGCAGAAAAACATTCTGCCCGAGTTTCGATTGATCGAGCCAGACAGAATTGCACAATAAATTCTGCAGTAATTCGATTCCAACTTTACATAAAACGCATACACTTTGAGCAAGTCTAAACAAGACTAAAACTTGTTTTGATCATGGTTTGCCAACAATACAAATTAGAGTTCTAATACATTAGTTCCTAATCCTTAGAACCTAACAAACTCCCCTTTTGGCAATTTGTAACAAAACACAAAACTAAACAAAATTGCTCAAAGTTTACATAAAAACAGCCCAATATAAAAACATAGCCCAACACAACAAATTCAACCTAATTACTATCTATCAGTTGCAAGTGTAGACAGCAGCACGACTGAATCAACCTGTATATTTCCTGAAACACTCAACAAACACATAAACGCAAGTGGTGTAGACACCCCATTTTACAACTTGCATTTAACCAACCAGTAGATCTTCAGATTTGTGATACAAAACAAATCTTGATGCTCTAACGATCATAATGGTATGTCATAGGTTTTGATCGGATCACCTGATCAAAAGTTATCATACAAACAATTTTCAATGATCATGACTTGCCTACACAATGGACTTGATCACATCCTGTTTTAAACACTTAATTTTGATTGGTTCTCACAAGAACTAATTTTAAATTAATTAAGTGTGATTTTTGATTGGATTTCATTTTATTTCATTTTTTAAAGAAATGATAAAAAAAAAAAAATTTCTTTATGGCATCTTATTTGCTCTTTTAAAATTTTTTGGAGACATGATCCATGAAAAATTCAAAAAAACAGAAAAACGCTCAAAAAACGTCATTATCTTCAGCAGCTACTTGAATCGCATTTTTGGTCAGAAAAACGTTGAAATTTGGATTTCTCTATTTCTATTAAAGTTGTAGAGAATTAAATTTCCTTTCAAAAAACATCAATCCCGAATCAATTGGAATTTTGAGCAGCAAGTTATGGCCAAAAAACCAAACAGGTGCAGAAGATAACACAAATTCAGCATTATCTTCAATTTTCTCTCAAAATTTCAAATGGGCTCAACATCAAATCTGTTCCAGCCTATCTAATAGACTTATCCTTTCCCTTTGCTTCAGAAGAAAGATTTTTGAAAAATAAATTGGGTAAAGAAACAGATACAGCATATGAAAAAATTCAAAAATGCTCAAAAGAGGTTACTATTTTCAGCAGCAATTTGAAACACATTTTTGGCATGGATAACTTTGAAATTTGGCTCTCTCTATTTCTGAAAAAGTTGTAGATAATTTAATTTCCTTTCAAAGAAAACCCATCTTGAATCAATTGGAATTTTGAGCGGAAAATTAGAGCCAAAATACGAAGCAGGTGCAGCATCATTTCAAAATTTGAATGGGGATCAACACCAAATCCGTCCCCAGCTCATTTAAACAGTTATCTCCTCCCTTAGCTCCAGAAGAAAGCTAATAACTTAGCTTTAAAGCTAAGCCATCCCTTCCCCTATAAATAGAGAAGACCTCTTCCATTTTCTGGACCAGGAATTCCCTCTAGAGAGCTAGTGAGAAAGCAGAAAAGAAAAGCTATTAAACAACAATTGTTCTTACTTTGGTTGTAGTTTAGTACTTCCTTGTTTTCTCCCTATCCCTTTAAGTGATCACTTCCCCTTTTAATTTATGCTGGTTAGTAGTTAATTTTTTTTTTTTAAATTCTTTATACATGCTAGAATAAATGCTTACAAATCATTATTCACTTCTTTTATGCTATGCTTGGATGAACATGCCTATATGTCTTATTGGTTTTCTCTTACATGCTTAGATGAACACTTCTAGGCTAATACACAATTTTCTTTTGAATGCTTAGATGAGCACTTCTAGGCTAAAACACAACTTTCTCTTTAATATTTAGATGAACATGTCTAGGTTGTTGTTTTACTTTTTTTTAAATGCTTGAACAAAACATGTCAAAGTATTTTGATTTTGTCTAGATAAACATGTCTAGGGTTTTTCCTTTACTTCTCTTCAAAATTGCTTGGATGATCAAACATGCTTAAAGGTTTTATTTTTTATTTGTTTCTCTTTTCAATTATGTTGATGACAAATAACATGACAATCTTGTTTTTCCTTCACATGCTTAGATGAACATGTCTAGGCTAGGAATTCTTTACTTATATTGATCTTTTGGATGAACATGCCATTACCTTCATTTTTTTTTTTTACATTAAAATTATTATCTAATAAGTTTTATTTTTATTTTTATTTTATTTTTTGTTTCTCTTTACGTCAAATTCCCCTAACACATATTTATTTACAATTCCTGCAAATCACATGTTTATATTACATATTCTTTGTATTTGTTTGACATGACATGACATTGGCCACCTTAACCTAGGAGACCGGTTTTACCGGGTGAGATGGGTGCTTAATCCCTTCTCATCTCGTAAATTAGCCTCCGACCCAAGATCAAGGGTTCTAGACAATGCTCTTGTATATACAATTTTACCTTTTTTAGAATGTAATTAGGAAATAAAGCAATGTAATTTACTTTTCTTAGATTGTACCTAAGACAAAAAGCATTGTAAATTTTTGTTACAGAATTCGATGTAAATTGTCATATACATTAGTGCAACAGAAGTATTTTTCATTAAAGGTTTTCTTGTTTTTCCTTTTAAATTAAATAAGTGGTGACTCCATGTAAAACCCTCAATCTAGGGTGGAGTACATTTTTACAGTGGCAACTCCGCTGGGGATGTTGAAGGCTAGATTCTAGTTTAAGTTATGGTGGCCAACCATGTCATTTGTTTGTTTATTGCTTTTAATAATATGTCATATTTGCTTGCTATAACATCATTTGCATAATTGGAATTGGATATGAATTGTGTTTTTTGCCCGGAAACCACGATAATTGTAGCCATGGATCGCGGTCCTCCTGGATTCGTGTACCCAGTGGTGAACCTACCACCCCATCGCCTAAGACTCGCTTGATCTTTCTCCCATTTTGTAAAGGACAAACTCTACCGTTTGGACCAACGCGGCGTTCGTACGTCACAAGTTGGGAGGTACAACGTCCTAGCTTTTGGGGAACCTATTAGCCTACCTTTTACCTTCATGTAAGAAACCATAGAACTAATCTTTAGGTTAATCCCATAAAATACATTGCATCACATGAATGTGTTTGGCTGTTGTTTGATCCATGATGTGCCTTAGTCTAATGCTCAGGCCCATCATAATTGTTTAAGATTTCTTTAAAAAAAAAAAGTAACTTATGCATTTTGGTTGAGACCAAAGAATCTCAATCAGGGTTCAAGCCCACCAAGTTCAAAGCATATCTAGAAGCTCAAGATCATCATGCTTAAAGACATCAGGATTAAAGCCACCAATCTTAAAGTGCAAGGCCTTAGCAAACATCAAAACCAAGGCTTCCAATTGAGAAATGGCCAACAACCAAGAAGATTGACACATGAATGATCACAGGGAACAACCGCCTCTCACCACTCAAGATTTACTCAACACTTTGGTAGCAGGTCAAGCCCAACTCCAAAAGGACATCCAAGTATTGATCCAACAAATGGGGAACAAGAACTCTCATGAATCCTTGAGGGCCCAAAATGATAATGGACCCAGAAATTCTAAAGAAAGCCATGGCTTGGTGTTGATTGAAAATGAGAAGAAGATGGTTGAACGAATGGACCAAATGGAAAAGCTCCTAATGAGATCTAGAAGGGTTAAAGAAGCTATGGATCTGCATTCACTTTCGCTTTTTCCTCAAGCAAGGGCCCCACCAAAGTTTAAGATGCCAACATTGGACAAGTTTGATGGCATGAGCTACCCTAAAGCCCATCTGAAAATGTACATAAGAGCATTGCAACCCTTGGGAGCTGCCTTACGTTGGTTCCTAAATTTGGAGGATTCTCAAACTCGGACTTGGAAAGATATGTGCCATGAATTTTACAAGCAATACAAGTACAATACTGAGGTGGACATCACTTGGCGAGACCTTGAGACAACCAAGCAAGATTCCAGTGAATCTTTTCATGAGGTGAAGGACAAAAGCAGCCCAGATGATCATTAGGCCCAATGAGGAAGAACAATTGAACATGATTGTGAAGAATCTCCTCCCGACCTACAACAAGTATCTATTTGCTCAATACTTTCCTAACTTCAAGACCCTAATTGCTGTTGGAACCCAAATTGAAGATGCCATCAATAACGGTGGGATTATCCAAGATCTCATGGACCAACAAATCATTGCTGCCCCAGCATCTACCAATCAATCCAACTCTACTTCATGAGTTGCCTAGCCATAATGGGTTTTTCAAGAATTTTTTTTTTATTACAAGCTTTGTCTGTTCCTTACTTGTTTCCATTTTTTAATTTCATTTCTTGTTTGATGCATTTTGTTATTCATGTTGTGTTTGATGCAAAAATTAAAAAAAATAAATTCAAAAACTCAAAAAAATAAAAAAATAAAAATTAAAGAAAACTTTGGACTAGGGGCATTGGGATCTTTAGTGACATTTCTGACTCCTTTCAAAGCCCAATTGAAAATGGTTTCCTTGAGGCCTAAATTTCTGTCAAAATGGACTTGTTCGTGATAATCCTTCAAAAATTACAAAAATGCTTTTCTTCAAAAAGAAAAAAAAAATAGTAAAATAAAATCAAGGAAAACTTTCAAAAAAAAAAAAAAAAAAATCTTCCAACCAGGGGCATTGGGCCCTTTAGTGGATTTTCAAAAATGATGTAAGGCTTAACCTTCTCATCAAAGCCTAGTCCACCTAGAAAGAGTGTGAGAGGTCAAAATTTTCAAATGTTATTTTCCTCAAGTACTACATGAGAATTCCTTTGGCAAAGCTTTTGCAAATCATACTGCTTAATGGGCCAACCAATCAATGTGCACCAAGAGAGAATTAATTTCATCTGATTCAAAGTAAGGATCTTTGCTGAATCACTTAGAACATAAGAAGAGAAGGTCCTAAAAGGCAATCAAAGAAAATCCAGTTATTAGGAAATCTCAACAAAAAAAGATTCCACCGATTAGAAATTCTCAAACAATGTACACTCATTCCAAATCTTAGAACATTTTTTTGTGTCACAATATTGAAGCATTCATAATTTTTATTCCAAGAGGAAGTTACTAAAAGAGTTCGAGTTACCGTGCCTATTAACATGCCTTACTAGGGATAGGAGGCCATCTTTGGTTTAGCCACATTATTCCTTGACACCCATTACATATATTATCCATTGCTAGCCCATTTGAGCTATTAAACAGTTAGCCTTTTTTTCATGAACCCATAACAACCTAAACCTAGGGTGGGAAAATTCGAGTGTGCATACTCAAATTTTATGCTAAGGAGGACAATCTCATTGCTTCAATGAAGACATCAAGAAAAGCAGAATCCATCAAGATTAGAAGAAACAATGAAGATCACATTTGAGAATGTAGATGATAATACTCCATCAAGGTGAGAAGACAAGACTTCATCAAATGAAAGCTAAGAGATTCCATCATACAGAAAGAGATGAGAGCTCATCAAGTCAGAAAGCATGAAGCAACACAAAAAAAAAAAAAAAAAAAAAAAAAAAAAAAAAAAAATCCCGCTAGATTGAAAACCTGAAAGGACAGTTTAGGCAAAAATTAGGGATTAAAAAAAAAAAAAAAAACAATGCTAGATTGAAAACCCGAAAGGGCAGTCTAGGCAAAAATTAAGGCACAAAAAATTATTTTGAACTATGGATGATCTGATCCTTCTTTTAAAAGAGGTATATAGGCAGCTTTTTCAAACACGGTCATATCAAAAAAAAAAAAAAAAAAAAATCATTCATTCATTTGCTATCAAAGAAAGAGGAATACAAAAGAACAAAAGAAGTCCAATTGGTCGAAAATCGAAGAGACAGCCTAGTCACAATTGCCCAAAGAAGAGAAAAAGAAAAGGCAACATTGTCATAGGTTTCAAAAGAAGGGAAAAAAGAAGAACAAAAAAGGTCGAAAACTGAAAAGGCGGCCTAGTCACAAGTTACAAAAGAAGAGGAAAGATTTGTCAAGATGAAAGTCTAGAGGTTTGAAAAACAAGCATGAAAGCACATTCATATAATAGATCAATGAAGAGAAAGGTAGAAAAATTGAATCACAACAAAGACCTTAGCACAAATTCGAATCAAAGAAGAAAATTTGAAAGCTCAAAAAAGAGTTGCCTAAGAAGAATACAAGGCAAACAAGAATGATATAACTTTGATACAAATGATCCATGGTGACCAATGAGCGGATGACAAGAATGATGAGAATTTCAGCACAATGTCAAGAAAGGGAGAAACAAGAAAATCCTTCTAATGCCTAACTTTTGAGTATTGCACACTTGAGTGGAATATCTACAGAGGATTTTGAGCCTTTTTATATCATTTCTTTCATAACCTGAACCTAGCCTACATTACAACCCATGCATAAAGACCTCCTTGAAGTTCTGCTAGTCATAGGCACATCTTTAACTCTGGCAATATTTTCTCTTGGATTAAAAAGGAAAAATGCTTGAGGTTATCAAGCCCCATTGGCAAGTAATCTCCATGACACAGTTTCTTAAATTCTCAAATGACTTGAAAGAATTCTCTAATAGAGGGCACTCCCTTTTTGTTTGTTTCCAACAAATGTGACTCCCAAATTTGGGGCACTCCTCTTTGTTTCTATCCCAAAAAAAAAAGTGTCACCCAAACTTGAAGCACTCAAAAAAAAAAAAACACATGACTCTCAAACATCTCTACATTTCATTTCTTTGATTGTCCTTGAAGACATAATCCAACAATGTTTAAAAAGAAGAAGCAAATTTGATTACATGCATTCAATGACTGTGATCCTTTTTAGTCAAAAAGATTGACTTGACTCTTAAACAGTATGATATGCTAAAATAGTTGTTGAAAGGATTATCTCATGATCATTTGGGAAAGAAAAAGAATTTTCTCAAAAGGCACCACTATTCACCAAATGGTTTTTCAAGAAGAAAATCAATTTCTTTCAAAAACAAAATTTTTCATGATCAAGTCCATTTTGAAAATGCAATGCAAGGTTTGGTTGGAAGCCATGATCATCTTTTGGGTGGACTAGATGTCTTCCCTACAAACTTGAACTATGTCTAACCTAGTCCTCCTGAAGAAAGGTGCATAGGCAACCTGTTAAAGGCTCTGTAAACAATAGGTACCAAATCAAGACAATGACCCAAAGTTGTTTGCAAATAGCTTTAAACTAGGGGCATTAGCCCATTTGCTTTTTTATATGCATTAAGCATGCCTAAATTATGAGCATTGGTCCATTAGTTTTCATATGCAAGCTTTTCATCTATTTTTCTATGCAAGCATGTTTATACTAAGGGCATTGGTTCAAATTAACCTGTTTCTAACAAGTTTGATAAAGGAAAATTTTCATCTTTGTAGGAATTAAGCAAAAATCTCTCAGCATTCAATAACAACTTCAAGTCTAGATAACCAAATCAGCTAAGAAGTCTCACATCTCACATGGATCAACTAAGAAGTCTCCCACAACACACAAGGCTCAACTAAGGAGTCTCTTGCATTCATTGAAGTTGACTAGTATTGTCCAATATCTCAGGCTCTAGGGTTTGACAAAGTTTTTTTTTCTTGAAAGTCACAAAAAGTTTTCAGAAAAATCCAATAAGATTTTCAGAAAATTCATAAAATTTTTTCAAGGAAACCTGAAAGTTTTTCAAAATTCTTACAAATTTTCAACAAAACCCATTAAGGTTTTCATACTTTATTTAACAAATTTTCAAAAAATAAAATTCTCAAAACTCGACAAGGTTTGTGAACAAAATTTTCATAAAAAAAACCCAACAAGGTTTGTCAACAATTTTTCAAAACAAGGTTTTCATAACTTTCTTGAAAAATCAAACAAGATTTTTAGAAAGTTTTAGCATCTTTTTCAAAAGTTGAGGAAAATCCTACAAGATCTTCAAACATCTCTCAGAAAAAGAACGCTTGACAATGTTACACAATTTTCAGAAAAACCCAACAAGGTTTTTATCAAATTTCCAAAAGACATGACAAGATCATTCCAAGAATGCCCAACATGTTTTCACAAATACAAATTTTGATAAGAATATCAAAATTTTCAAGAGAAAATTCAACAAGATTTTCAACAAGTTTCAAGTTCAAAAATTTTCAAAAAACAGACAAGTTTTTAGAAAATTTGCCAAGATCTTCCAACAAGGTTTTTATCAAATTTCCAAAAGACATGACAAGATCATTCCAAGAATGCCCAACATTGTTTACAAATTTTGGTAAGAATATCAAAATTTTCAAAAGAAAATTCAACAAGTTTCTCAACAAATTTTGGGTTCAAAAATTTTTCAAAAAACAGACAAGTTTTTAGAAAATTTGCCAAGATCTTTACAAGAAAGCCCAACAGACTTTTCAAATAAAAAAGCCCGACAAGGTATTTTTAAGATAATTTACAGGTTCAAAATTTTTGAAAAAAATAATAACAAGTTTTTTTTTGAAAAAATTGCCAAAACATTTTGGATCAAAATTTTTCTGGAAACCAACAAGTTTCCACAACTTTAACAAATTTTCATCACACATCGGTTAAATTTCAAGTTGCAAAATTTGGTGTCTTCCTTTTACATTGACATTCGCTTTTCAAGCTCTGTCAATGAGAGACATTCTGTAGACACCCCATTTTACAACTTGCATTTAACCAACCAGTAGATCTTCAGATTTGTGATACAAAGCAAATCTTGATGCTCTAACGATCATAATGGTATGTCATAAGTTTTGATCGGATCACCTGATCAAAAGTTATCATACAAACAATTTTCAATGATCATGACTTGCCTACACAATGGACCTGATCACATCCTGTTTTAAACACTTAATTTTGATTGGTTCTCACAAGAACTAATTTTAAATTAATTAAGTGTGATTTTTGATTGGATTTCATTTTATTTCATTTTTTAAAGAAATGATAAAAAAAAAAAAATTTCTTTATGGCATCTTATTTGCTCTTTTAAAATTTTTTGGAGACATGATCCATGAAAAATTCAAAAAAACAGAAAAACGCTCAAAAAACGTCATTATCTTCAGCAGCTACTTGAATCGCATTTTTGGTCAGAAAAACGTTGAAATTTGGATTTCTCTATTTCTATTAAAGTTGTAGAGAATTAAATTTCCTTTCAAAAAACATCAATCCCGAATCAATTGGAATTTTGAGCAGCAAGTTATGGCCAAAAAACCAAACAGGTGCAGAAGATAACACAAATTCAGCATTATCTTCAATTTTCTCTCAAAATTTCAAATGGGCTCAACATCAAATCTGTTCCAGCCTATCTAATAGACTTATCCTTTCCCTTTGCTTCAGAAGAAAGATTTTTGAAAAATAAATTGGGTAAAGAAACAGATACAGCATATGAAAAAATTCAAAAATGCTCAAAAGAGGTTACTATTTTCAGCAGCAATTTGAAACACATTTTTGGCATGGATAACTTTGAAATTTGGCTCTCTCTATTTCTGAAAAAGTTGTAGATAATTTAATTTCCTTTCAAAAAACACCCATCTTGAATCAATTGGAATTTTGAACGGAAAATTAGAGCCAAAATACGAAGCAGGTGCAGCATCATTTCAAAATTTGAATGGGGATCAACACCAAATCCGTCCCCAGCTCATTTAAACAGTTATCTACTCCCTTAGCTTCAGAAGAAAGCTAATAACTTAGCTTTAAACCTAAGCCATCCCTTCCCCTATAAATAGAGAAGACCTCTTCCATTTTCTGGACCAAGAATTCCCTCTAGAGAGCTAGTGAGAAAGCATAAAAGAAAAGCTAATTAACAACCATTGTTCTTACTTTGGTTGTAGTTTAGAACTTCCTTGCTTTCTCCCTAGCCCTTTAAGTGATCACTTCCCCTTTTAATTTATGCTGGTAAGTAGTTAATTTTTTTTTTTTTTTTTTTAAATTCTTTATACATGCTAGAATAAATGCTTACAAATCATTATTCACTTCTTTTATGCTATGCTTGGATGAACATGCCTATATGTCTTATTGGTTTTCTCTTACATACTTAGATGAACACTTCTAGGCTAATACACAATTTTCTTTTGAATGCTTAGATGAGCACTTCTAGGCTAAAACACAACTTTCTCTTTAATACTTAGATAAACATGTCTAGGTTGTTGTTTTACTATTTTTTAAATGCTTGAACAAAACATGTCAAAGTATTTTGATTTTGTCTAGATAAACATGTCCAGGGTTTTTCCTTTACTTCTCTTCATAATTGCTTGGATGATCAAACATGCTTAAAGGTTTTATTTTTTATTTGTTTCTCTTTTCAATTATGTTGATGACAAATAACATGACAATCTTGTTTTTCCTTCACATGCTTAGATGAACATGTCTAGGCTAGGAATTCTTTACTTATATTGATCTTTTGGATGAACATGCCACTACCTTCATTTTTTTTTTTTTTTACATTAAAATTATTATCTAATAAGTTTTATTTTTATTTTTATTTTATTTTTTGTTTCTCTTTACGTCAAATTCCCCTAACACATATTTATTTACAATTCCTGCAAATCACATGTTTATATTACATATTCTTTGTATTTGTTTGACATGACATGACATTGTCCACCTTAACCTAGGAGACCGGTTTTACCAGGCGAGATGTGTGCTTAATCCCTTCCCATCTCGTAAATTAGCCTCCGAACCAAGATCAAGGGTTCTAGACAATGCTCTTGTATATACAATTTTACCTTTTTTAGAATGTAACTAGGAAATAAAGTAATGTAATTTACTTTTCTCAAATTGTACCTAAGACAAAAAGCATTGTAAATTTTTGTTACAAAATTCGATGTAAATTGTCAAATACATTAATGCAACAGAAGTATTTTTCATTAAAGGTTTTCTTGTTTTTCTTTTTAAATTAAATAAGTGGCGACTCCATGTAAAACCCTCAATCTAGGCGGGAGCGCATTTTTACAGTGGGAGTACATTTTTACAAGTGGAAAATACATGTAAAACAAAAATAACTTCTTGATTTCACATAACACACAATAAAGACATATATCATGAATGACTCATAAATATAAATCAATAAGCAATGTGAAACAAGAAACATATACCAATCAATGTATCTCCCCTTATCATGAAAAACCCAATCAAAAAAAAAAAAAAAAAAACATCATGAGCCAAAAAATAAATAAATACACAATGAAGCACCTAGATACAATCTAATAGCTCCACAAGCTCCACAAGTACAAAAATCTCCTCCTAACTACAAAAATCCTCTACAAGTGTACTCCCCCTTTTTGTGACAGAATGCCAAAGGGCAATCACACATCATCAAAAGAAGGTGGCGGAGGCAATCGTCTCAAATGCTCCAGATTCGCTCGCAAAGCATGAAGCTTATAAGCATGTCCACCAAAATCTGTCCATGAGCTGCCTGAATGGTCACGACAGTCTCCAACATACGTCGAATGTCTGAATCATTTGAGGTAGGAGGTGGAGGAACATCAGCAGCAGTAGCATCAGTAGCATGATCAACGGGCTCCTCAGCTGTAGTATCACCTGTAGAAGAGGGAGGAGGAGGTGCGACACCGGAAGGCTCTACCCTAGGGCGTTTAGAGCTAGCTCTCAACTAAGCAGCCCTTTGCCTAAGAAAGGTGGCACCTATGGGAGCAACTATGTGAACAGGCTCAGACGCGGGAAACTAAACCTAGATGCAAAAGAATCCGGTGAATAAAAACAGGGAAGAACAAAGTATGAGCAGTAGAACTACTCCTATGCACCTCAATTAAGGAACGAATAAAAAGATGAGGAAAGCTAATAGGAGCATCAGTAACCAGGGCATACAAAAATGCACAACGCTCCAAGGGAATGGTGTGCAGATGAGAGATAGGCCAAAAAGAATGACAAGTAATCCGAAAGAAGAGATAATGAATCTTAGTGAGCTCAGCAGTGGTGATTCGAGGATCAAAACCCCACTGGATAGAAGACCCAGTGATATAAGACATGATGTCATCCAAGGGAGGAGACTCATCATAAGGGTAGACAGGATGATGGACCACCAGAACCCCAAGGGCATCAGCCACTACCGAAGGGGTAATGGTGTACCTTACACTCTGTACCCAACTCCTCACAAGAGTGTTGGCATCATAGGAGTAGACAGAGAGGTTCGAATAGAACTCTCTGATCAAGGTAGCAGGAGGTGGATGTGAAATATCCAACAAAGGTAACCAGCCCCTACGCTCAAAGTTACGCCTAATCTCGGGATCTAGCTCATCTAAAAGAACCTTTCTCTCAGCCCAAATATTTCTCCTAAGGTTAAGCTTCTCAAACGCTTCTTGGTTTTTCTCACTCAGGAACCTATCACTATCAAAGGTGGGGGAAGGAGAAGAAGTGGAGGTCCTATTGACTCTAGTTTTCCTAGGCATGATGCTAATGAAGGGATAAGACACACAGAAAAAAACCAAAAAAGAAACAAGAAAAACCAAAGGCAGACTGCAAGTTAGCACAAAAAAAATAGAAATAACAATTCTATATAATGCATGAACATTATCAACACATGATGCATGCCCTAATGCAGTGAGAATAAGGGTTTGTTTGGATAGAACTTATTTTGCTGAAACTGAAAACTGAAAACTGAAAACACTGTAGCAAAATAATTTTTAAATGTGTGAATAGTATTGTGGGACCCATTTTTAATGAAAAAGTTGATGAAAAATGTAATTTGTGGGACCCATGAACAGTGCATAAGTGCACTGTTCACTGCTGACTTTAGTCAAAAGGTGCGGCTGAAGCAAAAAAAAAAAAAAAAAAAAGGAAAACGCACATGGCCAGAAAACGCAACGCAGAAACGTGGATCCAAACTGCCTCTAAGTTCAATTTAGCTTTAAAATCACAAAATTGGCTTGAGCATAGAGTTTACATAAAAAACCCCAAAATTTGAAAAACCCAATTTCACAAAACCAATAGATTGACCAAATTGATCATTATACATGATAGATAACAGTTCATAATGACCAAATCAATCAACCAAACAAGCCAATTTCATCAATTTAAACCAAATTGAACAAAAACCCCAAATCGGTTACTTTCAAGCCTTAGAAATTTCAATTTCACCAAATTCATCAAATTGATCAAATCAATTCACCAAGAATAGTTTTATAGTGTCCCACAGCAAAAACGCAATGATCAATTGTGAAAGAAAAAGCTTAAAACATCAAAATCCCCAAATTTTTCAATGTCCGAAATTTTCCCCAAAATGCATGATTTAATGCATGAAACACGAAAATAAATGCAAAAAGAAGGGTAAAAAGGTCTTACTGGCCTTAGAGGAGAAAAACCTTGCAAAATTTTTGGAGGAAAACGACAAAAAAAACTTGCTAGGATTCTTAGACCGATCGAATAGAGAGAGAACGTGTTTTGGAAAAGTTTGAATAGTGAAGAACATGTGAGGAACAAAGGTTTTTAAAAAAAACTCTCTATACGATTTTCGATTGATCGAAAAAAAGGTTTGATCGATCGAAACACACAGAACCAAGCCAAGAATTTTTAATTGCAATTTCGATTGATCGAAAAACAAATTTGATCGATCAAAATACACAGAGTCAAACCAAAACTTTTAATCACAATTTCGATTGGTTGAAAAACACTTTTGATTGGTTGAAATTCTGGAAAAAACATTTTTTTGAAAATCAAAGCAAAATATTGCAGAAACTCCTCAAAGCATTGAATTTTATGAATAAAATGCATGAGTATGAGATGAAATACTTTTCAAAAACACTTGTTTTGAACCCAGTTTTCCCAAAATTAAGATGTTCAAACAATTCTCTTTAAATTCTCAGGCTTCAAACACATTTTGTATAAAATACAAGGAATTTTCAAACTTGGTTGATCAAACCAAAATCACACACAATAACATGTACGAAGTTTAGCAAAGAATAACTTGTGTAGTGTGTGCAACTAGTAAAAACTTGAGATACTTGTGAGGTGAAATGTAAATAGAAATCAACCACAATTTCTACAAAATTCATCACATTGAATTTGAAAGAGACTATCACCTAAAGAGTTACATCATATAACTCTCACATCTCCTAAAAAACAAGCTTGCAATCATGTAAGTTTCTTGAATTTCCTCATATTGTACATACCAATTTTATTTGTGCAGAAACTTATTAATAATAGTCGGGGTAGTGTACACACCAATTTTATTTGATTGTGAAGTTATTAAAGCCGAGGCTACACCTTATGTTCTTTTTGTACATGTGCTACACTTTCCTGAGCACAAAATCTTACGATATGCACCAAAGTGTTCATGATTGGCTAGAAAATAGTGGTGAGATGGTTATTTATGCCTTTCTCAATAAGTTCAAGTCCGACAATCAAAAGCATGTGACTTCAAGATCAAGATCATGTGATCAAAAACTATAAACATCTTCCCACACAACATGCACTACAAAGTTTCAATTAGTAAAGTGCAATAAATAAACTCATCCAAGCTAAAAAAAGTACATAGACATGTTATGTAAATATTAAATTGGCCAACCTTGATTTCAAATCCAAGAAAAAAATGCAAAACACAATTTGCTTCCTTTTTCCTTTTCCTTTTTTTTTTTTTTTGAAAAGAAGAAACAAAAAACAATCCTAATTTGCAATGCATGAATGTTATGTAATGCAAGTCCTAGAAGCAAAATAAAACAAAAAAAATAACAATGGTCACAAAGAGTAAAGCGATGAAGCACAAAGACCATGTCAGAAAGACTCATTTAGACTGAGCCTTTTGCATCCAAAACTTTTTAGATGCTCCTCGAGCATTAGAGTTCTTATTCACATGAAAGTGATTACCAACTCCAGGATTGGAATAAAGGTTTAAAGCCTTTATCAATTCACCAATAAGTACCATAGGATCTTGTGTTTGAAGCACAAGTATTTTTGGTTTGTTTGCTCTCTTAACAGCTTACAGCTTGTAACAGTTTGGACAAAGGTGCCCAGACTTTCCACAAAAATGACAAACCTAAGCAGGCTTACCATGCAACTTGTTCTTAGTAAGGGTAGACTCCTTAGGTTTAGACTCTTTCAGATTAACCCTAATCTTCCTAGGTGGTGTAACTTCTACAGATTTAGCCTCACTCACAGAGGGTTTGACAATCTCACTCACAAGGGGTTCAGAAGAAGAAGAAGGAACAAAGTTTGTGGAATGGGTTGCAGACACAGAGATGCTTTCTACAAAACCTAAGCGAGTTTTGTCAGAGGGAGACTTTTGAACACTTAGCATGTGATCTAGTTTGGAGTTTGCAGACCTATCAGTTTGTTCTCTAGCAACAGATAGTTCGTGTTCCAATTTCTTGACTTTTTCAAGCAAAAGCATATTCTTAGTCTTCACATTATTCAAAAGTTCAATAGCATCAAATAAATTCACAAGCAAAATTTTCTTATCAAGCTCAAGAGATGCAATTTTCTTTAAACCTAATTCAACACTCATAGCATCCTTTACAGCAACTTTGCAAAGCTTATTATAGGCTTCTTGAAGATCTGCATCCTCAAAGAGTTCCCTATCAGAAGGGTTCTCTTCAACAGATAAGCTTTCATTGACTACAGCAGTAGCAGTGAAAGCTATGGAGTTTCCATCCTCGTCACAACCAGACTCATCATCAGAAACTTCATCATCACTAAGGCTTACCCTTAGACGTCAAGTATGTAGGACATTCAGATTTCATATGACCATACCCTTGACATCCAAAACATTAAGGACCCATTGAATTATTAGAAGGTTGACCTACTTTTTCTTTAGGTTTTTCAATGTTATTAACCTTAGTGGGATCATTCCTCCTAAAATTTCTAGGTTCAGCAATGTTATTACCTCTTGCCCTTCTGTTATTGTTCTTAAGAAGATTTTTAAAGTTCTTGGCAAGGTAAGCAATCTCAGTAGCAGAAAGATCATCATCAAATCCACTCGCCTCAACATCATCAACAGACTTGAGAGCCATTGATTTTGATTTGCTAGTCTTAGGTAGGTCTAACTCATAGGATTGATGAGATCCTACAAGTTCATCAACAGGGATGGAGTCCACATCCTTACTCTCAGTGATGATAGTCACTTTGGGTCTAAAATCTTCAGTTAAAGATCTAAGAATCTTCCTAACAATTTTAGGTTGATCATAGATTTCACCCAAATTATATGTAGAATTAACAATATCATTAAGCTTAGCATAGAATTCATCAAAAGATTCATCATCAATCATCTTAATGCTTTCAAATTTAGAAGTTAATTGCTGCAACTTATTAATTTTAATAGCTTTTGTGCCTTCATGCACAGTTTGGAGGATATTCCAAGCAGTATGAGCAATCTCAACATTAGAGATTCTCTTAAATTCCTCCATAGAAATAGTGTTAAAGATAGCATTCATAGCTTTGCTATTGAATGCGACTGCTTCTTTTTGAGAAGTTTGCCACTCACTAACAGGTGTAGCGGGCTTCTCTCATCCATATTCAACGGAGTTTCAGACTCTCTTATCAATTGATTTCAGGAAGGCTTTCATACTTACTTTCCAATAAGCATAATTATTTCCATCAAAGTGAGGTGGAATAACAAGAGTGTCCGTGTTCCATGACAACAGGGGTTAAGGATCAGCTTAGAGATCAAAAGATCTACAACAAGAGAGCAACCTGCTATGATACCACTTGTTTGTTTTTAGACCCCTTAAAAACACAATCTGATTAACCTAGTGAATTAACCAAGTGATTACTTAGTCTAAATTTCAGATCTAGGTTAATACAATCATATAATCATATCAATGTGAAATGCGGAATATAAAGAACACAAAGATATGATGACCTAGGAAACCACACCGATAAAAACCTAGGGAGGATTTAACCTAGCTATCCTCAAGGTAAACCTGAATCCACTATGAAAGAATCGAAGTTTTACAATAGCGACTTAGACCACTAACATCCTATTATTACCCACCATTAGAAACTTACTGATACGACCACGTGCAAGCTCCGAGATCACAGACTCCTTCTTTCTTGGATTCTCCAGCAAGTACAAGCACTCCCACTTATATATCTTTGAGCTCTTAATGCAGAAATTGAAACGATCACCAAGTTCTTGACATAATCTTGAATCTTGGAAATCCTAAGTATGTGTGAAGGCAACCACCTCTTGATCTCACAAAAGATTCACACACACAGCATAAGGAGCAACCAAAATGTGGCTAGGGTTTTCTTTTTTATACTTAAGACAAAACATAAAACCCTACACGTCAAACGGTAAAAACCTAGGGAGGATTTAACGTAGCTATCCTCAAGGTAAACCTGAATCCACTATGAAAGAATCGAAGTTTTACAATAGCGACTTAGACCACTAACATCCTATTATTACCCACCAGTAGAAACTTACTGATATGACCACGTGCAAGCTCCGAGATCACGGACTCCTTCTTTCTTGGATTCTCCAACAAGTACAAGCACTCCCACTTGTATATCTTTGAGCTCTTAATGCAGAAATTGAAACGATCACCAAGTTCTTGACATAATCTTGAATCTTGGAAACCCTAAGTATATGTGAAGGCAACCACCTCTTGATCTCACAAAAGATTCACACACAGCATAAGGAGCAACCAAAATATGGCTAGGGTTTTCTTTTTTATACTTAAGACAAAACATAAAACCCTACACGTCAAACGGTAAAAACCTAGGGAGGATTTAACCTAGCTATCCTCAAGGTAAACCTGAATCCACTATGAAAGAATCGAAGTTTTACAATAGCGACTTAGACCACTAACATCTTATTATTACCCACCAGTAGAAACTTACTGATACGACCATGTGCAAGCTCCGAGATCACGGACTCCTTCTTTCTTGGATTCTCCAGTAAGTACAAGCACTCCCACTTGTATATCTTTGAGCTCTTAATGCAGAAATTGAAACGATCACCAAGTTCTTGACATAATCTTGAATCTTGGAAACCCTAAGTATGTGTGAAGGCAACCACCTCTTGATCTCACAAAAGATTCACACACACAGCATAAGGAGCAACCAAAATGTGGCTAGGGTTTTCTTTTTTATACTTAAGACAAAACATAAAACCCTACACGTCAAACGAGCTTGGGCTGAGTTGGAAAATTTTGCAGAAAAACATTATGCCCAAGTTTCAATCGATTGAGTCTAATTCTCGATCAATCGAGTCAGACAGAATTGCACAATAAATTCTGCAGTAACTCAATTCCAACTTTACATAAAACGCATACACTTTGAGCAAGTATAAGTAAGACTAAAACTTGTTTTGATCATGGTTTGCAAACAATACAAATTAGAGTTCTAATACATTAGTTCCTAATCCTTAGAACCTAACACTTATGACAATGTTTCAGAAAAAGAAAAATCCATGATGTATTTCAAATTTTCAATAGAAAATTGTAGTATATTTTATAAAACAACAAACGTTTCAAGCTTGACTTTTGCTTGTGAACATTTATTCTGAGGGGAGTTTCACGATATTTATATAGGACCAAATTACTTCAATCAAAGATTCAAATGGACAGATTTCAGGTAAATCTCAGTTAAATTTGGTTAATCCAATCAAAATTGATTGAAATAAACAAAAAATTTGGGTGGATAAAATTTGGTTTATCTCATTATTCAAGACTTAAATTTCCATTAAAATTTAAAAGCCAATAAATATGGTATCAATAGCACTGATATTTTGGCAACAATAGGTAGAAATCAAAGCAGCAAAACTATTGATTTTTCCCAGTATCCTTTAGTTTTTCAATGCTATATTTAGGATGTAATATAATTGGGTTGAGTCAGAGAGTGCCAGTGCAGTAAATCTAAATGTCTATATCTTAAATAATTCCTTTCATTTATTATTAAAAAACATTAACATTAACAATAACAACAAAGGGCCAACCTCGGAAACAAGAAAAAGCAAGAAAAAAAAAAAAAAAAAACCTTTGAAAGAGAAAGACCAAATTGAGAGAGAGTCTAAAGACAAGCGAAGTAACAGAACCTAAGCTTAAGGAGAGTAGCAAGGTACATTAGCCTTTTGTTAAAAGGACTTCACTCACCAAATTTTTTAAGTTAATGGATGAGGAACCAAGTGGACCTGTGGCCTTTTTGGCCAATTTTTTCCACTCCTTGGCCTTTTTCTTCATTTTCTTTCCCTCACCTCCTACCAACAATTCTATTACCATATTCTCTACTTCCACTCTTTTGACATCAAAGTCAATTTCCATGCCAATAGCCCATTCATTGCAAGTATACTTGCAATTCGTTTGTTGATCTGAAAAGAATGGTAAGCAAAGCATTGGCACTCCTGCGCACACACTTTCAATGGTTGAATTCCAACCACTATGTGTCAAGAACCCTCCAATTGAGGGGTGGTTTAGCACTTCCTCTTGAGGGCACCAACTAGTTATTAGACCTCTTTCTTTAATTTCCTCCTGAAACTCAGGTGACAAAATCGTTGATCCGTCTTCAACTGATTCAGGCCTGATTATCCATAAAAATGGGTGCTTACTATTTGCAAGTCCCCAACCAATCTCAACCAATTGCGATGGTGTCATGACAACGATGCTACCAAAACTCACATATATCACTGAGTTGGGTGCCTTTGAATTAAGCCAATTGAGGCACTCGGTTTCTTCCTTCCATAAACCATACCCAATTGATTCCAAATGATCATTGGATAAGTGATTTAGTTGTGGTTCTAGAGGGCCAATAGCATATACATGAGGAAACATGGTAGATAGAGCATGCAAAACTTCTTGCTCTAACTCATCGAATGTGTGAACAATAATTCCTGAAGCACTAGGAACTCTCTCTGCTACATCAATCACACACCTAAAAACAATATCATTTGGATCAATGGTTCGTACAAAGCTTGGAAGATCCCTCAAACGTATGTCTTTCATACCAGGAATCCAGTCTATAATTGTGTCAAGATACCCATTTGTCAGATAGCTCTCATCTGCAAAGACAAAAAGTTTTCAGCATACAATGATTAATTACAATAAAATAATGCAAGATTTCAATTGGATTTTGCACTTTTTGTTACACCTTTAAGAGGTACGATGCCTTTGTCCTTGAGAGTAGGAAGCTGCAGAACACCCATTACGCTGCAAGCAGAGATAGGGAAGAACATCACAACAGGGATTTTGAATTCTTGAGCAGCAGTAATTGTAAACGCCATGGTAGCATCTGAAACAATACAAGTAACTGGAGGATTATATGAAGTTGCACTGTTGAGTTTTACAAGGAGGTCAAAAAATGGAGCCAAGCAGTTGTTCATAATGGATTCAGAAAGAGAAGGGATGTCTTGGGTGGCGTTGATATTTGATGGAGGAAGACCATCGAGGATGGTTTCGAATCGAAAGTCAGGCAAGCCATCTAAGGAGTTGGGACCTCTGGATTTCATAAAACGTTGGTGGTTGAACTCAGTGTTCACAAAGGTTATGTGAAACCCTTCATGGTGGAGAAGCTTTGAAAGCTTTAGCATTGCCTTCATGTGACTTTGAACTGGGCATGGAATACAAACTGCATGAGGCTTATTAGCTACTTGTGTCTTTGAATCCATTTCCTTTGTTCTGTAGTGTGTGTGAGCGCAAAATGCATATGCCTAGTCTTATAATATATACATTCTCCTCCTTGGACGCCAAACATACGAGAAATAACCTGCGGCTGCTCTGACTCTTTCAAATAATGGGCAACTTTTACCCTTTTTGCTTAATAAAAAATGAATGCCAGCAATAATTTGTCACATAATAAGCGTACATTTGCATGTGCCCATTCATTATATCTTATAATATACATTCTCTTCCTTTTGTGTGCTTGACAAGTAACAAGTCATTTAACAAAACAAAAAAAAGACGAATAAGTTTAATGCCACAACTTGTGAATAAGTTTAGTGCCACAACTTATGCCACAATTTGTGAATAAGTTTAGTGCCACAACTTGTGGCACTAAACTTATTCGTCTTTTTTTGTTTTGTTAAATGACTTGTTACTTGTCGAGCACACAAATGGAAGAGAATGTATATTATAAGATATAATGAGCACACAAATGGAAGAGAATGTATATTATAAGATATAATGAATGGGCACATGCAAATCGGCACATGGTAGAGAAAAGACAAGTAACAAGTCAAGAGAAATCCATGTAAACATCATTAAAAAATTCAAACTCTACCTTTTTTTTTTTTTTTAATACTTATTGATGTATTATAACTATTTAATATTTATTCGATTTGTGTGCTCTGCCCACACATCAGAACACTACAAGTACAATGACTAAGTGATGCAGATTAGTTAAGGAAGAATAAAATATGTTAATATTTTATGTTGTTTTCTTTTTTCTTGTTGAATTAGGATTTTAATTATTTTTCTTTTCCTAGCTAAATTGTTTTTTCCTTTCTCAAATAGAAGTAGGTTTATTATTTCTTTTCCTAAAAGGAGTAGGAAAAATTCTATTCCTAGAAATACTCTTTATAGAGAGGTTATTTATGTTATGTGTTGATTAATAAAAGCTTGTTAGAGAGGTTTTCTCTATTATTTTGCCTACTAGCCTAGTGTTCTTGTGGAACTTAGGTTTTGTGGAAGAATTGTAGTAATTGTGTGTTACAGATTCTGCTTCTACACGCCTACGCTGCATCACTAAGACTATTTATTTGAGACCTATTTTAGTATTATTATTTAATACATCAGTATAATTTATTTATTTAAAAGCATCAATATCAGAGTAGAAAAAGTTTTATCTGAGAGGGGTGCATGCGCCCATTGTCTTACAACATTTAAATCCCACGCTATTTATTTGAGGCCTATTTTAGTATTATTATTTAATACATCAATATCAATTTTTTATTTATTTATAAGCATCAATATCAGAGTAGAAAAAATTGTGCATGAGAGGGGCGCATGCGCCCATTGTCTCTCCGACATGTGGGTTCCATATGCATGGAACCTACATGTTGGTGAGACGATGGGCGCATGTGCCCGTCTCACATGATACCGTCTCATGAGAAATAACCATAATGGGCAACTTTTTTCTCTTTTTGCTTAATAAAGAATGACTACCAGCAATAGTCTGTCACATAATAAGATTTATTGCGCTAATACTGTGAACGTAGCGTTACTTATAAAAGACGAATCACTTGGCCTAAGAAAAAAAAACATCATATTATAACCGGCTGCTGCACTTTAATTTTGTGTCAACTTTAGCCAATGTATGCATACCACCAATATTATATGTAATATAGTGGGTTTTAAATAGCTCAATTAGAAAAGTTTCTAGACTAAAATAAGAGATCTACAGTATCTATCTCATCTACACTAAAAATCTATTAATATCTTGGTCTAATAATAAAAAACAATAATTATCGAATGGATGCCATAAAGTAGACGATAAAGAACCATTGTCAAATGTAATAAACTAATAATATAGTTAACTTTGTTATGACTTTAGTTAATGTATGCATAGTACCGAAAACATATGTAATATAGTTTAAGTTGTTCTAAATGTAAAGTGGCCGACACTTTTTTGGTATGTAGTGTAACCTCTAAAACTCAATCAAGATTGACAGCTTCTCTTGCCAATCAAGTTCGTCATCCTCTTATGCCAATTAAATAGTTTGGCACTATCAAAAATGCTTCAAATAACATATATAAATGTGTGTGTTTAATTATGATATGGAGAGATAGAGATATCCAAAAATCTATAATGTAACGTAGATGACCACTTGAATAAAGAAGTTTTATCTATATTATATTATCTCTAGATTTCTTTATTGTGTCTTGATATTTCTTTTACTAGTATATGGATATTTCGTGCGTAATACATTATAAGTTTATATAAAATTTGTAAAGTTGTGATTTTCAATTATGTTTTGTTGGTTTTAATTCTGTGTAAAATTTGATTATATTCTGTCAATCTTTTCTCAGTATGTTTGTGGGATTTAATGTAAAAGTTGAGTGTGAGAGTTTGGTGAAGAATTGTGAAGATAGTGAAGTTCACGACTTGCTTGCGACTAACTCACGAGTGGACAACTTGCAAAAGGTCATGTGAGAAACACATGCTAGAAACGGAATAGTCTCTTTCCAGGCTGTATTTTGCATGTCACTTCGTGACTTGGTCAACCTGCGAGTGACCTGCGAAACTCTCTACCTGGATGATTTTAAATAGTGCTTTCCTCTTTTCTTTACCCATACTATATAAGCCCACATTACTCACAAAATTATAAGGAGACTTTCAGAGCAAAAACCTTAGCAATACACTTGAGAGTTAGGGTATGTTTGGTATGCTGTAATAGCTCCTGTAATGGAATAGTTATTCATGTGTAATAACAATTCGGTCATTTGGTTACATCTTTATTACATGGATTAGTTATTACATTGGAATAACTATTCTTTAAACTGAAGAATAGCTATTCCTCTTTAAAATGGATGTAATAGCTATTCCTTAGTGCATATAATAGGTTTTAAAATTAATATATTTCCAAAAATACGAAATTTCTTTATACATCATCTTTTACAAGCTTTCCATATGTAGCAACCAAACTTATGAATAGTAATAGTTATTCCATTACAATGTCTTTTATTCCCAGTAATAAAGATTACTATTCCTAATGTAATTTACATTCAGTGTACCAAACGTACCCTTAGAGATTGTAAACTCATAATTATCTAAATAATTTCTCTTAGTTTTCCTCTACTCTTACTTCTCCAATTACAAATCCTTGAGAGGTTCTTAGCTCAAACACTTATCTTACCCAATCTAAGTGTTGAGAGAAGTTTTGGTGTGTGTGGAAAGCATTAGAAGAAGCCATTGATTGGTGGATGCAATTTGGAGCTAATTGCAAGATCCGGATAACTAGTGAAGAAATGACTTAAATCTTAATGAAGTTCGTTGGTAGCTGGAACTCGAAGAGTTCAAGTACGGTGGGTAAATTAGGTTTGGAGTCTTTTTGATATCTTTATACTCTAACTTTATTCACTAGTGGATCATTTTGGCTTAGAAGGCTGTGGAGAGGTTTTTTGCCAAGTACTTTGGTTTCCTCTTCGATAACATGTCTCGGTGTTATCTTTTTGTTTGCATCTCTCTTCCCAAACATAACCTAACATTTTTACAATAATTTTTCTTAGATTGTAAGTTATTATTAATGGGTAAAAAAGTAAAATCAATGGTGAGGTCAGATTAGAATTAATAATATCATGCCACCTAAAATTTGTTGTGAAAATATTGTTGACGTAACATTACTTGAATAAATTTTTTTAATATTTAAATAAAATATAATATATCATGATTTTAATGACTGTTTAAATATAAATGTAATTGTGATAAAATATTAAAATATCAACAAAAAAATCAAACGTTTTATAGATTATATATATATATATATATATATATATATATATATATATGACTCTTATATACAGAGGTGAGTTTAAGCGACATGAGTTTTTGATAAATTTGATTAGATCTAACGTTGATAAAGAAAAAAAAATGCCACTTAAATTTAATACATCAGCAAAAAAAAAAAAAAAGTAAAATTTTTTTGCCTTTTTTTTTTTCCCATAAAAATTTTTTCAAAATTTTTTCTAAATTAATACTCTTAAAACATCAGTTAACATTTTTTATAAATAAATAAATTTTAAAACATTAGCAATATACACACATTCTTTATTAAATTTTCTATTCTCAAAAATATTTCTCTCTTGCCAAAATTCTTGTAGCCCAATTCATTGCAAATCAATAATATCCAGAATTTTTTTTTTTGACAGTAATAATATCCAGAACTAAATTAAATTCCCTTAACTTTTGAATTATCCCAAAAAAATATATATATTACCTCTCCTTCTCTCATGTCTGCAAGTATAATCAACACGTACACTTTGATCTTTAGAAGATGGTAGATCTGGCTATGAAGTTTGTAAGGAGAGAGTCAACTGATGTATAAGATTAATCAAGAAGGCAGTGTGAAGAAATTTCTTTGGATTGTTCAGTCTTCGATTCCATATAATAATTTTTTAATATTTTTTTAAATTATTTTAAACCCACCAGGCTGCTTGCAGTCAACAGAATCACAGGAGAAGGTGGAGCAGTGGCAAATGACTAGGAAAGAAATAGAAATGACATCAATAAAAGCTTCTTTCTTTCTTTCTTTCTTTCTTTTTCTTCTTTTTCTTCTTCTTTCTTTCTTTCTTTTTTTTTTTTTTTTTTTTGAAAGTGAAAATAGAACTCAGAAGCCCAAATTTGCTGGACTTGTGGAAGCAAAGGGGACCCATGTAATAGAAAATAAAAGTATCTTGTTCATTTTGGCATTTATTTTATTTTATTTTATTTTTATTTTATTAACTAGCATTATATCTGTGCAATGCATGACTTAATCAAAATTCATATGTAAATAATTTTTTTATTAATTTACTTAAAATAAATAATAAAAATAAATTAATATTTTACTTTTAAGTTATATAATGAATTCAAGTTGTGTGAGACTAAAGTGGCTTATGATAATTGTAACTCTTTTTATATTTTATACAAAAATTAAATTTTGTATTGATTGTATTTGCCAATTTATATTGTTCCTGCAATATTTTCTTATGTAAAATAATTTAAAATAATAAGATTATATGATTGACTAATTTGTTAACAGTCGTTAACCTTTGTTGTTATTATTCATAGAGTGTTTTAACAATTGTAACATTATATGAATTTTTGTATAATCATATAATTTTCTTATTCTCAATCATAGTTAACTCCTTGAGATAATTAGATTGTATTTTCAAATTAAATTTTATTTTCACTTTTTAATTGTAGTATTTATTTTTGCTATACTCCAGTTAAGCCACATCAGCGGTCATGTCATTATCTTTTTTCTTTCTAATTTTTCCTATAGTATTTTTTTTTTTTTTTTTTTTTTTTACATTTACTCATTTAAGATGAATTAAAAAATCCATTATTTAACAATCAAAATAACATCTCTCTCTTATTTTTAACTCTTCTCATTATTATTTTCTCAACTTATTGTTACACTTCCTCAAACATTTCTTCCTCCCTTATACATTTTCATCTCACCACTGCTATTTACCTTAATTCATATATGGTATAATATATAATTTATTCTTTCAAATTTGTTGAAGATCATTTGTTCTCCTTAAAAATTTAACTATTTCTAAAAATATTTTCCATATCTTTATCTCTACAAATATATTCTTTTTTTTTTTTTTTTTTTTTTTTGGTTGAGAAACTTGGGTGTGTTTAATTGATATTTGTTGATGCCCACTTTGGCAAAAAAGCTCAATAACAAGAAGAAGCCCAACAATATAAAAAAGGGCAAGGGAAGAAAAGAAAAACCATTAAACCCGAATGACATGAATAATGGTCCACAGGCCTATAAAATAGTAAAAAGGCCACAAATAATGCAAACGGGCCCAGAGGAAGCCCATGGGTATCATAAGAAATGGAAAGCAAGCAAAAATGGGCCAAATGAGCCCAAGGGAAGGAATTAGTAAATGATGTGGTAATTGGGTCAGAGAAGCCTGAAAGATTTAGTAGAAATCCATGGGAATGTAGTAATGGAATGGGCCAAGGATGCCCAAAGAAATGAAGCTGGCCGAGGAAGCTCCAAATGGATGAAATGGGCCAAGGAAGCCCAAAATAGTATGAGAACAAACCTAGTAGAAGTACTGGGCAACGTGAACTAAGTAAAGGGAAAGTGTACGACAAGCCCAAAGGAGACCTAGTAAGCACAACTCAAATGACAACATGGCAGAAGCAATGGAGCGGCATGGTAGAAGTGTCAGCTGACCCATAAAAAAGGCAGGGGTCGAATTGAAGAAGGAAAGAACCCATACTCGATCAAAGCCCAGCCCAGGGAAGGAATGACATACAGAGAATAAAGACCCAGTGACTCCTCCATACCACAAAGGGTTAAAAAATTAGCAGTAGGATGCGTAGATGGATCAGATCAATCCATAGGCCACGACAAACGCATGAATGACAGACAAGCCCTAGGCTCACATGGAAGTGAAGCACACACAAGGCTCAGACACCACTCACTTGTACCAAACCACTACAAGGGAAAAGTCTATTCTAAGATTCCTTCTCGAAACTCTTTTGGAAAATGTCTTGCTGGGATGACATACCACCCAAAAGGGGGAAAGATGAGCTGGAATCACTAGGTGCATGCCATAGGAATTAGTAAGAGAGAATGTCCAATTCTTATCCAGAGGGGAATGCCACAGAAGGCAAGAAAGTAAGACAAAAACTCTTTTTGTCTAGAATCAAGACATGGTGTAGCCAGTGCAGGGTAGTGGTGCTAGCTGAGCAGCCAGCAAACCAATGGGTGGTTCAGGAAGGACACCCACACCAGGCCAAAAGTAGTTAAGGGGTAAAACATTAAAACTTATCACGGTAGGTAGTACAAAAAGGCCTTAGTTGTGCACGACAAAGGGGGGGGGGGGGGGAACAAGAACAAAAAAGTAGAGAGAAAAGGAAACAAGTGAGAAAATAGCAAGGAGAAAAACAACAGGGAAAATAAAGAGAGAAAAAGAAAAAAGGAAAGGGAGAATACAAAAAAGTGTGATAAGGCGTGCACTAATAGGCTGTTTCCTTCTCTCCCTCTCAATAGCCTACTCCCTAGCAAGTTAGAAGACTCGGGATCAAGCAATTTAGGTCCACTTCTTCAAAGTAAGCAATTTCTATGGTAGGATTTCCATGTGAGATTGCTCACATTGAAGGCTGGTTCCCTTCTTGGACTTAATCCACTGATGAACTAAATACAGCAGACTGATTCTCTTTTGCCTTCCTTCGTATAACTAACCATACTCCCGTCATATTCACACAGTCGTATTTTCTTGTTAAGAAAATGGTTTAAATGTTATCTTTTATTGTCAGTAGACTTACTCTTGTTGTATTATATGCCTCCTGCCATAACATTTTTTATAACAGTGTCCTCTGCCATAAGCGAGTGATCAAGATCTTGGTGAAAGGATTCTAGCTTGCGCACAAGCCGACTTGAGGTGGGTTTCAATCAAGCCGGTCTTGACTCTCCTACCCCAGAATCATTGGGCCACAGTGCGGTAGGAAGCAGTCCAGCCTAAAAAGGAAAAAACACAAAAAGGCCCACCACAATATTATTATTTTTATAAGTGCTCTATATTCTTCAAACTTTTTTTTTTTTTTGGTACAACTAAAATTTTTTAAGTTTCAAATTAATGATTCAAAATTCCCATTCTCTTAAAGAGATTATTATCATAATTATCAAACCTCATCACAAATTTACGATTGGTATTACTAAAAAAATTGACATATACAATCTCCATGGGTATTACTCAAATAATTGATAGACGCATTCAAATACATAACCATGTAGATTTTTTTTTTTTAATATGAACTTAAATTCTTAGTTTCAAAATATTTTAAGAATTAGCTCAAACTAAAACTATAAGAGGGAGAGAGAGTACATAAGAAGGAGAGAGAGTACATGCAATGGGGAACTCAAAAAACACACCACTAAAATGTACCAAAGTAGAGATACAAAAAAATTCATCTATCTAAAATAGAGAGAGAGAGAGAGAGAGAGAGAGAGAGAGAGAGAGAGAGATAATGTGAGAAAAATAGTAAATCTATATAAATATAAATATATATATATATATATATATTAATAGGAAAAACTGAGAGAAAATCCAATTAGATTTCAAATTGGAATTCAATTAAAGTCTAATTTTGCATCATGTGTCTCATCTAATTTAAGTTTTTAAATTTTTGTACCAAGTGAGTTAATTTAATGTGAAAATTGGATTTCAGTTAAAGTTTAATTTTAGGTTAAGTGTCCCATCGAATCTAAGTTTTTCAATTTTTGTGCCAAATAATTTAATTTAGTGTAAAAAACGAGGAGTCCAATATAAATAAACCATTAAAAATCTATAACTAAAAACAATTCAAATTTATAAGTTATTTATGTAATATACCATAACTATATATGGTCCATTACTAACTAGGTAATTTTTTTTAAAAACCAAAGTTTAGAGAAAATTCAATTAAAATCAAAATTAAAATTTGCTTTTGTTAGCTTTCCATACAAATTAAATTGTTTAGATTTTTGCAATTTTTTTTTCTGAACTAATAAGCATATTTTTATACTATTTAAATTTAAATTTTTTGTATGTGAAGATATTTAAAAGTTTTGTAACAAATTGTAATTAAGCTAAACGATTCCAAGCACCTATTCCCATTCAATTTAGGAAATACTATTTGACCAATTTATTATTTTGTTTTGTGTTGTATTTAGTAAATTTTCACAGACAATAATTATGAATTGATATTGTATATGTAGTATTTAATAGTAATTTTCAAAATTATATATGTAATAGCAATGTAATGAGAAACTTGGCATAACCAATATCATTAAAATTGCAAGGAGAAACTATTTTAGTACCTCCAAATGTCATAATCAAACTATGATCAATAGCACTACTACAATTCATTATTCCCATGCATACACACGGGTTACATACTAGTTTTTATAAAAGAATATGAGTAAAATAATATACTCAAAAGGAAAGGTATGGTTGTAAAAAAGAATTATCCAAAATATGCTACGTAATAAAATAACATTATATCATTATAAACTATATAATATCATAGGATGACATCTATCAATCAAGGAAAAGAAAGGAAAAAAAAGATAACAAATTAAACTATTACTAAATCGCATCATCCTAAAGTAATGTTCAACACAAAAATTCATTAACCTAAAATAGAGATGAATAAAGAATTGAAAATTCACAAAGAGAGAGAGAGAGAGAGAGAGAGAGAGAGAGAGAGTATTCATTTTTTGTGTGGGCAAAATATGGAAAGAGATAATAGAAAAATTATATAATAAATATAAAGAGAGAAGAAGAGTCAAAATAAAAGAAGATGAATGGATGCAAAAATTGTAATGTTTAGGTATAAAGTAGTAGAGAGATAAAAATGTAAAAATGAGGGGGAAATGTTAGAGGAAGAATAATTATAAGTTGAAAAATTAATAAAGAGGAAAATAGTTAAAAATGAGAGAGAAAGTGTTGGAAATAGGTGGATAATGTGGCTGTTAATGTGACTAAACTGAAGCGTAGTAATAATAAATATTACGTTTCATCTTCTATATATATATATATATATATATATATATATATATATATATATATTGTCTATAGCCTCCATTTATTTTGATGGAAAACTTTATGTGAAAAAATATATATATATATATTTTTTTGTGTTTTTCCGTGTTTGGTAAAATCAGGGGGGAAAAAAAGAGTCAATACTATCTATCATTAATGGAAACCCTATTAAAAGTATGACTTCTTTTTTGAGGTTATTTTTCGTTAAATTTTTTAGGAAAAAAAAATTAATATTGTGCCAAGCTAAATAAAGAAAACGAAGATATAGTATACACTTTTTTAAGGTTCTACTAAATATAGAAATATAAAATAATTTAAAAAATTACTCATTTTTCAGAAACGGACAATGTCAAAACAAAGTTTAGCCTCTCATGGATCACATTTTTTCGCACATCTAAGGACATGTTTGGTAGACTGTAATAGGCATTGTAATGTAACAGCTATTCCTATAATTTAACTATTCAATAGTTTGGTTATGTTTTTATTACAGGGAATAGTCATTCCTTATGAATAGCTATTCTTTAAAATAAGGAATAACTATTATTCTTTAAAAGGATTGTAATAGTTATTCCTTAGTAGATGTAATAATTTCTAATATTAATATATTTCCAAATAAATAAACTTTCTATATCCACCTAACAATTATGGAAATAAAAAAATCACCAAAAAATAACTCATCTCTTTAAAATTTAAAATATATTATTTTCTAAGAAATATAATTGTATGAATGAGATATTTCTAAAATAGATCATATGTTTTATTCTAATGTTACAACTTACAACCAAACTAATGAATAAGTTTAGTTATTCCATTACAACACATTTTATTCTCGGTAATAAAGATTACCATTCCTGTTGTAATCCACATTCAGTGTACCAAACGTATCCTAAATATTTCAATATCAAAAAATATTATCTAATATAGAATAATTTGGAATATTAGACATTTTTTATATATTAGACATTTTAAAAAAGTCCAAAATTCCAATATTAATTTAAAAAAAGAGAGTAATAAAGTTAACAAAAATAAGTTTAAAAATTAGACATTTTTTTAATATTAGAATATTAGACATTTTTAACGTAATTTGTAGTGAAAAAAAATGTAAAAAGAAGTATAGATTTTTTTTTTTTTTAATAAGATAGAGAAAAAGGGTATATTAGAAAAATAATGAAAATTGTGTTCATTGGTTTTATAAAACAAAGAATATTTTAGAGGAAATGACACTTTGCTTACTTGTGATTTGTTGGAGAAATTATTATTTACACCTAAAGGAGAGCCGATGTGGTCATTTTTGACTAATAAGATGATGCTATCTATATAAATGTATGTGTGAGCTTTCTAATTAGTACAAGGAATAAAAAATAAAAATTACCAGATGATGTCACATTTACATAAATAACAGCATTTTATTGGTTTGGAGGTCAGTGAGGACTGCGTCAGCAGTCCTCTTGGTAGACATAATAATTTCTCCACCATAAGGCTAAAGCGACATTATTGGTTGTTTGTCTGACATTATTGCCTATTTTAGAGTCTGGTTAGGATCTGCTTATTTTGTTGAAAACTTTTTGCTAAAAGTATGGTAGATAAAGGTAAAAATTAGATAAAATAGTAAAGTAAGACTCATAATTAGCACCAAAAAGGTTGTTTATATGATATTATTGGCTATTTTAGGATCTGGTTGGGATCCGCTTATTTTGTCGAAAACTTTTTACTAAAAGTACGGTAGATAAAGGTAAAAATTAGATGAAATAATACAGTAAGACTTATTATTAGTACCAAAAAATACAATGAGGCCATGAATAGTAGCAAAAATAAGTTGAATAATAAAATAAGTTGACAAAAACTAAGTTATCCAAACACAACCTTAATGTGTTAAAATAAAAGATCTAAAAGTTGATATATGAATTTTTTTTTTTTTTTTTTTTTTTTTTTTTTTGAGAATCATATATGAAAAGATGATGTAAAATTAGATTTTAATTTTTACAAAACTTAGCTTTTATATCTTCCCTTTTTCTTGACTTTTTTTTATTTTTTTTATTTTTTAGTTTTTTATGTTTTAAGAAGAGAGAGACATCAAATAATAACAAAAATACAAATTTACCCTAATTTTTTCTATACTACTATTTAAGAGGCTTCTTCTATTTGGATTGGATTTTTTTTCTTCTAAAATACCTCTACATCCCTATATTTAAGTAGAGACAAAATTAAATAACAATTTGGTAAAAATACAACTTAACTTTCACTAAAACATTACCTAAAAATATTGTTACTCTCCGATTGATTTTCAAATTTATTTATTCACTTATAAATTAGATTTTCAAAATAAAAATTATATATATAAAATAAAAAACATAATTATTTTTTTGCTACTACCACTAAAAATAGAAAAGAAAGCTCTGTTATATACGAAGTGCATGTGACGAGGCTAATTATAAATAAAAAAAATTAACCGCATAAATTAATTAAAAAAAAAAAAAAAGCCTTGCTGTACGGAGGAAGAGGAAGAGAACAGTCTGGTAAAAATACAAACGAACGGCTTGAGAAAGATACAATCACACATAGTTTTTTCGCCGCCATCCGTTCCCTCGCCAGGCTCAGAACACCAAAACCGCAGGCACACACAGGAATTGAGATTGAGGAAGAGAAATCTAAGTGCCATTAACTCCGTCGATTAGGCCATTTACCTGCCATCAAACTTTTGGACATCTCAAAGCCTAGCTTCCGAGGTTGTGTCGAGAGTTTGGAGTTTGAAGACAGTTTTCCAGACAAGGCTGAAGAACAACATCAACGCACAATAAACGACATCATCATCTATTACAATTTACAAATGGGATTCCAGAAGATTAAGGTGGCCAACCCCATCGTCGAAATGGATGGTAATTATTAATTCACACCGTTCATCATCTATTACAATCATGTTTTAATTATTATTACATATATAATCATTCAATTTTTACAAAACCCAGAAACAAAAACATGTTGCAAATCATGTTCTAATTGTTCATGTGTGTTGGTTTGATATCAAAATGAACCATGAAAAGCACCACTACATGAATTATGGTAACAAGACTACTTTTTGACTCATTGAGTGTGTAATTTTCATCAGCTATTTTTTTTTTTTTTTATTCAAAACATTGATTTACTGATGCAGGAGATGAAATGACTCGAATCTTTTGGAAATCAATCAAAGACAAGGTCTTTTTACATTCATAATTCATAATTCATTTCCCTTTTTTTTTTTCTTGGGTATTGTGTAAATTTTGTATTGATTCTCCACAGCTTATATTTCCCTTTGTGGAGTTGGATATCAAGTACTTTGATCTTGGTCTCACTAATCGTGAGACCACCAATGATAACGTTACAATTGAAAGTGCTCAAGCCACTCTCAGGTATATATATGTCTTTATCTTTTTTCTCTCATAGTTCATACCTTCTATTTCTTAACATCATTATCATCATCATCATTTTTTTTTTTTTTTTTTTTTTTTTTTTGAGATTGATAAATTATACACGCACCCAGTGAGTTTTGAAACCATGACCTCACCCCACCGTTCGTTTCCAGAGGAGGAACTTAAGTTTTATTTTAGTTAGTGCTTAATTAACATTATCAATTATCATCATTTTCTGCAAAATATGCCTCATTGACATTTCAATTAGTGCTGGGTTTCCTTTTGAAGAATGCATTGCTATTTAGCATTCTCTCAAAAGAAGAGATTGTGATTGCTTGTCTCTCTCTCTGTTTTTTTTTTTTTTTGGTTCGAATAGCTTGCTTGTATAGTTGTTAGAACTTAGAAGTGTTCTCAATTCCTGTGGAGGCTACTTACTTATATGTACTGTCTTTAACAAAATTTTGCTACCCTTTAGTGCCATTTATTTTTGTTGTTTAATTCATCCTATAATTTGGCCTTTCTAGGTACAATGTAGCAATAAAGTGTGCAACTATAACTCCAGGTACTCATTCCTAGCCTCAATTGGAATGACCCAAATTTAAAAGATGAAATTTTGACCCAGTAACTGGCTTATGTGTAAAATTGGTTTTGGTTTTTGATAGATGAAGCTCGTGTCAAGGAGTTCAACTTGAAACAAATGTGGAAGAGTCCAAATGGGACAATTCGGAATATTTTAAATGGTCAATGAACTTCCCTGATGATTTTTTTTGTGTCCTTTTATTTGCTCCAAATTTTATTTCTATTAAATTAAGGGGGACATTTTGTTTTCCATTTACCACAGGTACTGTTTTCAGAGAGCCTATTATCTGCAAAAACATCCCCCGTCTTGTCCCAGGTTTGTAATTTTTTTCTTTTTCAGTGCCAGTTTCCTTTTCATTATGAAGCCAAGCACCAGGTTGACTTGGTTTTCTCTTCAGGTTGGACAAAGCCAATATGCATTGGAAGGCATGCTTTTGGTGATCAGTACAGGGCAACTGATATTGTTATACAAGAATCTGGAAAACTTAAATTGGTATTTGGTAAAATCCTACTTTCAGTCATGAGCTTCTCAATACTCTTTTTAATTTCACTTTTTATGGAGACTTGTTAAAGTCTGCACAAAAGCTGAATTCAGCTTAGTTTTTCTGTCCTATATTTCCATCAATGCCTTCATACGTAATAATAATCATCTTATCAAGGGGAATTGGAATATCTGCAGTACCCAATGGACATAATGAGAAGAAAGAGTTTGAGGTTTTCAACTTTACGGGTGCTGGAGGTGTAGCCTTGTCCATGTACAACACTGATGAGGTTCAGATTTCCATAAATGCTTGTTCTTTTCCCTTGCTTCCTTTAATACTTGCACCTACCCTGAAATTGACTTGCCAGAAGAGTTTTCTGATGTTTTTATTTTTCATTTTTTTGCCTTGATAACAGTCTATTCGTGCTTTTGCTGAGGCTTCAATGAATACTGCTTACCAGAAAAAGTGGCCACTTTATCTTAGCACTAAAAATACCATTCTTAAGAAATATGATGGAAGGTATGCTGTTACTTGTTGGACTTTCTTTTCTCTTCTCATTCTGCTCAATTTTTGTTGCAAACTAAATTATCAAAGCCCCTCTTGTACCTTCGTGTGTGAAAGAGAAAGAGACAGAGAGAGAAATGGGGTGTTACCGTATGATTTTCTGTGATTTTTTTGGGGTCATTTTTTGTCAATGTGACTTGATTATCTGTCTTATGCTCTTACTGATTATGTATTGTCATTTTATTATTACGTGCTTTTCATGAAGATTCAAGGACATATTTCAGGAAGTTTATGAAACTCAATGGAAATCTAAGTTTGAAGCTGCAGGGATATGGTGAGATATCAAACTATCATGCTAATTAGTTTATACAGTTTGAGAAGCTTGTCATCAACTTACAGCTGAATTGGTAGGTATGAACACCGTCTCATAGATGATATGGTTGCTTATGCCATGAAAAGTGAAGGAGGTTATGTATGGGCTTGCAAAAACTATGATGGGGATGTGCAGAGTGATTTCTTAGCCCAAGGTTTGCATCAATATGGAAATAATCTGTGATTGACATATCATTCTTTGTAACTTTTGCTACTTTTTTTGTAAGTAAATGGAAAGGTGCTTGCTCTGTGAGTGTCCTAGCCAAGGTATTCAATTATTAATTTAGCTTATGATAAAAAAATTTATCATTGATACAGGATTTGGATCTCTTGGGATGATGACATCAGTGCTGGTATATCTTGCTGTTCTCCTTTTTGTCTTCCCCAATTATTTTTGCATCTCATTTTGGTCCATTTTTCACTTCTAAACCTAATCATAAGAAGTTGGAGTGGGATTGCAGGTGTGCCCAGATGGAAAGACTATTGAAGCTGAAGCAGCCCATGGGACAGTGACCCGCCACTACCGGGTCCATCAGAAAGGTGGTGAAACCAGCACAAACAGCATAGCATCCATTTTTGCTTGGACTCGAGGTCTTGCACACAGGTATCATATGTATTTATTCTTGTACAATTTTTGTTCTTGAAAGTTAAAAAATTTAGGAATGGGATTCTTTTCTCATTAAATCATCAAATAAAAATTGAGTAAATCAATGTTATCAGGGCAAAGTTGGACAGCAATGCCAGACTTTTGGATTTTACTGAGAAATTGGAAGCAGCCTGTGTTGGAACGGTGGAATCAGGAAAGATGACTAAGGATCTTGCACTTCTTATTCATGGGCCCAAGTAATTTCTGTTAAAAGGATATTTCTGTAGAAAGTTCTGCTGTTGTGCTTAATTTTTATGTATAATCAAAACTTTCATGTTTGGTATAGGGTTACTAGGTCTCAGTATCTAAATACCGAAGAGTTCATTGATGCTGTAGCTGAGGAGCTGAGAGCAAGACTGTCTACAAGGGCAAAGTTGTAAAGAAATGCCACCAACTTGGTTTTATGCTTGGAAATAAGGTTGCAGTATGCTTCTACTCATAAGCGGCATCAATCCTCTGATCTCTCACTGAATGTTGGAGGAGAAGACAAAGAGAGACATTAAAGACAATTTGGGAAATTCTAAAATAAAATGGTAGAATACTGAATGCTCTTTGTAATATTTTATGGTACTGTTTTTTCTAATTAGCCTGCTATATAGGCCACTGAAACTAATTTACAGAGGTAAATGATAAATCTGAAAGATGTTAATTGCTCCAACGGGTCCAACGGCTTTTATGCAGGAGATTTGTAGGTAAATGATATATTTCTGTTTTGATGTTGAGTCATTTGTGCCAAGCCTCGTAACTTAGGCTTGTTACCAAGTGGGGCATTAAAGTGGTTGGATCTACATGTGAATTGTCAAGATAGAATCACGCCCAGGGTCCATGGGTTTAGCGGGCCAAACCCTGCAATCTCAAATAATCGATTATTGAATATTAGATTGCTTTCCTCACAATCAGCATGTTGAGTCATTTGTAATGTATAGATTACTCTCTTTGTCATTGTCTCAAATATCTCTTCCATTCCTTCAACTAAAATGAACTTGGAATGGAATCATTGCAATAGTTTCTCACTGCATCTGCTGCCCATAGGGAAATGCTCCAGCTTGAATTGTTGCCAAAGGCACAAATAAGTTTTTGCACTATAAAATTATGCAAAAAAAAAAAAGAAAAAGGTTTATGAATTGAATAGTAAATAACATCCGATTAGTATGAAAATTAACATACGTGTTAAGAATAAAAAAAAAACATGCAATTCAATGGATAAATTTTCAAAATCATGTAAAAGTGTGTCCGGGAATTTTATGAATCTATAAAAATGTAAAATAAAAAATAAAAACAAATAACCATAGATTCTGTTTTTTTGTGCAAGGTCCATGGAGGTGATATATGGACATTGTTTCTTCATTGCCTATGGAATATGGCAATAAACACAAACAGCAGCTTGAGAGGCAACAGATAGAGTTCCCGAAAATTTGGATCCTAAGGCATAAGCAAATAGTAGACGTTGCTCTTGTGAGAAAACGAGTAGTTCATCCTACAACAGCAGTAGTGCTGAATGAAAAACGAGCAAAATATATGATAATGCTTCAAGAGGAAACTAAATTCCACAGAATATCACAAATTATGGCCATCACATATTAAGCAAAAATTGCAGAAATTTTCAAATTTTTCATTGAACAGAATTTACATTGATCCTACAATCAAACCTGGTACTTTTCATTAGAATGTTTGAGGTTACAATGTGGAATAAAGAATAGAATATGAAACATCAAAACAACTTTGAATTCATGATAAAAATGAATTTATGGTGCTCTCCCAAGTCAACAATGTTACATTTCACCAAAAATAGGTCCAACAAAGTTACAAAAGGTTCAAGTATGCATTACAAAAATTTCTAGATGCATAGGAATTTATCCATGCCATCCACTTCCTTAGTCGTATTAACATTTTTATTTCTCATACTAACTAGAACAAATCAATTCCACTCCCAAAGTACCTACTCCATGGGCTACAAGGCTGGCAAAAGAATCTCCGAAATGGGGTTGGTTATAAATATCAAATTGAGACTATTTTTTTTACAACAGCTGTCCTGATGAGGACAGAATGTTTAAGAATTGTTCCAAAAGGATCCATTATTGGCTGCAATTCGTCTGCCATTGCCAATAATCATCCAGGGGACGCATTCTCAATCTCCTGCATGTTCCATTGACCATATAGGAGGAATTTTGTAGATCGGTAAAGATAAGCATCCAAATCATATCCGAAAGACTTCATTTTACTTACAAGGTCCGGGGCATACTTGTTCCTTTCTTGGGAACGAAGTACATAATTAAGCAGCTGGTTGCAAGTTCGTGGCGTCAACATGAGACCTTTCTCTAAAGTATAAAGGAACACATTTATCGCCAACTCCAGCTTCTCTTCATGGCAGAGACAACGAATCAACTTCGCACAACTTGGGGGAGTGACAACAACCTCACACTCCTCAAGAACAGAAAATATCATCATAGCATCTTTTACTCTTCTTGCCTGACACAACCCAATGAGCACAATGGTATATGGCCCTAAGTCAAAATCTTTCCTTTTAAAATCCATTTCAAGTAAGCCCCGAATAGCCTTTTCCACTTCTCCTTTCTCAAAATGTTCCTCTACAGCTTTTATGGCCTCCTCTTCGCTGCCAGGAAGGTTCCTCAGATACTTTAACCAAAGACTAAATGCTAATGAAACCTTCTTTTTCCTGCATGAATAGGTCATAAGTGATTTATAAACTGCAAAGCTAGCTGTACAGCCATTCCTTTCCATTTGATCAAAGACCCCAAATGCATCCTCTTCTCTATCAAGCCTTTGAAGCCTGTCTATAAGTGTTCCATATGTAACAGAATCTGGAGAGAGCCCTTTGAGCTGCAGGTCCTTGAAGAGCTTGAAAGCACCATTTATGTTCTCAGCCTTGCAAAATCCATTGATCAGAATGTTGTATGTTGTGATGTCAGGTACAACCCCACTGTCAGCAAGCTGCATGAGAAGTTTGTAGGCCTTAAGAATCAATCCTGAATCGCACAGTTGCTCCACCATTGTTTGGAGGCTGGCACTATCAAGAACCCGATTGGCACCTTGAGAAAGCCGAAGAAATAAGGAAGGATTTCTCCCTATCTCCATTTTGTAGAATAGAAGATGAGCTTCCTCAAGCTCCCCTGCCTTACAAAGGCCATCAATAAGAGCATTGAAGGTTACAATAGAAGGAACACAACCAAGCTTCTCCATCTCCTCGAATATCTGTTGTGCATCACCAACCAGCCCATTCCTACACAAACCACAAATGAGAATGGTGTAAGTGCAGGCATCAGGGAAGCAACCATTCTTTGAAATCTCAAGTCGGAGAGACTGAGCCTTATCCAAAAGACCCATATCACAAAACCCTTTAATTAAAGCATTGTAACAATAAGTATCCGGAACCAAATCCCTCTCAGCCATGTCATCCAACAACTTCAACGCCTCCTTAACCCTGCCTGCATCCGACAAGCCCCGAATTATAATAGTGTACAAAACAACATCCGGCTCAAGATCTTCCTCCATTATTTTTCTAAACCACGACATTGCTTCATCATATCTCTTGGCTCTAAACAAACCATCAATCAAACTACTATACCCTTTGAGGCCAAGATCATATCCGTCCTTCTCAAAGGTTTCTAAAAGCCCATAAGCCTCATCGATCTTACCTAACTTACAGAACCCATTAAGCAAAGCATTGTAAGTAATAACATCAGGACACTGCCCACGCTCTTTCATCGTATTCAACAGTTTAAGTGCCTCATCAGGCTTCTTCCCCTGACACAACCCGACAAGAATAATAGTATAAGTTATTTCATTTGGCCAAATATCCCTGTGAGTCATTTCATCAAACAACTGGAGTGCATCCTTAGTCTTGCCAGATTTACAAAACCCATCAATTAAAATGCTATAAGTAGCCACATTGGGATTACAATTTAACTTCAACATCTGATTATAAACAGCTAAAGCTAACAAAAACACCTGCTCTTGAACCATAACATGTAAAACAGAGTTGTAAGTGAAAACATCAGGCTTACAGTCAAAATCGTTCACAGTAGAAAAGACTTCCACGGCCTTTTCAGCAAAACCCATCTGAGCATAGCCTGAAATCAAGACCCTAAAAGCATCAGAAGAGATTGGAAAGCCAGAGTTTTTGAGGTCTTGAAGAGTGTTCCAGTACAAGTCAAAGGAATGAGGATGGTCCTTAACGAGCATGTGAAGGACAAGAGAGTCAGAGAAAGTGCTACGGAGGCGTTTGGTTTGGGAAGCCCATATGAAGAAGTGGAAACCCAGTTGGGGATTTGGGTTTTGTTGAATGACAGAGGCGACTATGTGGGAAGAGAGATGGGGAAGTAAGCGTTCTAAGGCGGGTTGGTTAGGAGTGGCTTTGTAGAGGATGGAGAGGACTAGATTGGAAATAGCAGTAGTGGTGGCAGACTCGAACCATGGTGGTTTTTCCGTTCGGAGGAAGAGAGTAGGGAGTTTCGTGGCCATGGCCAAGGAGCTCTCCTCATCTCATTGTTTTATGGGTTTTTGGTTTTGGTTTTAGTTTTGCAACAATGGAGTGAAATACGAATACAAATGTTCCAAACTAAAACAGTGGCATAGTACTACCTAGGCTTGGGCCAACCCCAGATCAAGTATAAATACGAATGGAGAGTTGGCGAGGTTTTTCACTTCAAACTTCAAAGAGAACCTCAGATGAAAATGAAATTTCAGACGGTTGCTCTCAATATATATATATATATATATATATATATATATATTAATCGTGCCATTTTTTTATTAAAACTAAATATCTCAATTAAAAATATAAAAAAAAAAATGTTATTTAAGCTCCTAAGTTTTTGGCATTTGGTACGAGGCAATATTTTAAGATTATAAGAAATGTTAAAAAATATCCATGCTATGTTGCAAATTAGTAAGTTGCTTATGCGATACACGGATAAGATTGTAATGTTTTATGCAAGATAATTTTGGAGAATGCTATACATATATTATAGCATAATTGTTATAAAACTTTGTTAGTAATGAATTCATCTCAAAAAGCGACCAAAAAAAGAAAAAAAAAAAATTTACGTAGTAGGTTGGTGACTTGATGGTGGTGGGAGGCTAGCATGACGATGGTGGCTACCCCTTAGATTCCTTTCTTTCTATTTCTTACAAATGCTCTGTTAATATTAGGTCTTTGATTTTGGTAATACTAAAAAAATGTGTTATATTTAACAATCCACAACATTTCCGTGTCTCTCTATCTCTCTCTAAGGCCTTATCTGATTAGTTGTATTAGTTCTTAATTATTATTTTTTTAAAAAATAAAACAATGAGTATGTTAAAAGACACAATGAAGAG
Organism: Quercus tomentella; assembly: GCA_028535165.1. Taxonomy (NCBI): domain Eukaryota; kingdom Viridiplantae; phylum Streptophyta; class Magnoliopsida; order Fagales; family Fagaceae; genus Quercus; species Quercus tomentella. Next base: position 83,292,499 of record JAPQVY010000156.1, read on the forward strand.
AGAAAGGTGTGGTGAAATTTCAAGAAATTAATGAGATAATAGTTATAAGGACTCAGTTCGTAACGACCCCAAAGTGATATTGGGTTCGTATGTTAAGGGCCCAAACAATATAATTTGTAGCGCGTGGGTTTGAAAGGCTAGGCCTTGGTCACCGTACGGTGGATAGTCGAGGTGTTCATACAAAATTAAACCATGTTCGCTCGAGGAGTCTTTCTCCTTGAGACGGTCTGGGAGGCTCTGGTTCTTGGCCTTTTTTCCCAGCCCTCTCTCCGGACTGCTTGTTTCTCCTTTTATATTAGCTTATTCCCCTCATCCTACGTCCACGTGTAGGTTCGACTTTCCAGGACTGATACTTGTCCCATCAGCCCATACCCAAAGTGGTTGGGGGTGGTTGTAAAAGCTGAAGAGCATGGTTTTGTCAGGTGCAGAGTATTCAATGGCAGTAATGGCAGCTTTCCATTTGTCCTTTGTCGCCATACTGTCCAGGGGTCCTTTTTCTATCAACGCAGATATTTTAGGTTTTTCCCAAAACTGTTCCTATACCGTTCTTGCCCTTTCTTTCAGGAGGGCCTCGGGGATGCCGAGGACAGAGTCATCCTCGGCTATGTCTCAAGGTTACTTGGACTTTTATTATATGTCCTCGGCTATATCCCTCCTCGACTCGGGCCTTGGGTCCCAATGTAAAAGTGGGCCAGGACCACAAATTATTGGGCCCCACAATAGTAAAACTAAGTTAATGTGATATTTTGGATAACAGTAAAAAAAAAACTTAATGAAAAAAGGTTTTAAAAAATGCTAAATGCAAAAGCGTCAAATGGCATAACCTCATGCACTCATGCATAAAAGCATGTTGGTCTCAAGCTTTGTATAAAAAGTATAACTAAATTATGTTGGTGCATAAAAGTATGTTGGTCTCAAGTTTTGCATAAAAATTATAATTAAATTATGTTGGTCTCAAATTGAAACAATAAACTTGGTTTCTATAGGATTCCAATCTTTACTATTTACATCAATAGGAATTGAGTAAGCAAAGAAATTTTGAAGAGAATTCATAGAAATGAATATCTAAATAAACATAGATTTGCTATAATAAGTAAAATAAGTACATATTGTTAGCCACAATATTTTTTTTTCTAATATTAAAAACTATATAAATCAGGAACTAACAATAATTAAATGAAGGAACATTTACAGTAAAAAGATCACATATGGCATACCCTTGTTGCTCATGGATTTGATTGAATGAACATATCATTGATTTTGCCAATGAAATTCTATTTTAAGCCAAACCATGTCAATACTACAATAAGGCTTTAAAAAAAAAAAATAGTATGCATCTAACTAAAAGTTTTTGTAGTCCTCTCTAGTTGCTACCATATGGTATACCCAAATTATATTTGCATCATAGATTATATCCCAAATAGTTTTGGTTAAAATCCTATAAATTGTTTAGATTTTCAAAAGGGGCAAATGCCATAAGAATTTATGACTACAGTAATCTCAATTGTTTGTTAATATCTGAACTTATGATCATCTATATGCTTATGATGGACCTGCTACTTTCATGCATTTGCTTATAAAAAAAATAAAATAAAAACACCTACAATTCAAAGGCATCGCAAATAGTTTGGTCCAACTTGCTATGAATTTCTTAATTAATTGTAGGAGCATATCAAAAGTCATTACAACAAATTGGTTTTCATTCCTAGTAACATAGCATCACTGAAAACTCAAAATTTAGTATGAATATAGTTAAATGCTGAGACTGATGGCTTCAGCTAACTTGACCTCCGTCTCATTCTGCTTGGCCAAGAGCTCCGCACACCTCTTTTCGGCCAATGCCCTGTTCTTCTCCGCGGCAGCAGCCTTCTTCTCGGCGGACTCAGCTACCTTGAGCTTTTCCTTCGCCGTTTTGGCCGCTGACTCCCACGCTCCCTTTTCGTGCTCGACTTCCTCGGCGAGATCCCGTGTCCGGCTGGCTACTATGTGAGCCAGTTGGGCAGCCTAGCAAGCACAAAAGTTAATAAAGAAGCAAAAGTGAATATATGGGAAGAAACGAATAAACTAAGTAATTACCACGATGGCGTGCCATTCTAACCGGTGCCCCACAGACTCCTCAGATCCCTCCTCGAAGGCGTGTACGTCCTCGGTAAGAAGAAGACCTTCGGCCAAAGTTTGGGCAATACGGCCACCCTCGCCCTTCTCCCACATCCGAACACAGGCGGTTGAAGGCAGCGGCTTGCCGTCCAATAAGAACTTGGGCTTCCACGCTGGAGCCACTTGGGAGGAGGACGCAACTCCCGTACCAGCCTGGGTTGGCGGCTCACGGATAACGATTCCCCCTGTTGGCTGGGGAGGAGTCTGGACGGCGGCATCCCCCAGGCCCGTGGAAGGTTGATCGGTTACCTTCTGTTTCTTACGAGCCCGTCCAGCCTGAGAAGAGGGTTGAGGCTGAGGCCCCTGGCCCCGGCCCTGAGAAGGTGGGGGCTGGTTGGGTTGCCGTGCACCGGGCACGAAACGGTCAATTGTCATGACCTTCCTTGACACCATCCTTCCGCCGGGATGGATAGCTTCAACCAACAGGGCAGCTGCTTTAACCACTGGTTGCTGAGTCTCGGCCGGGGAATTCTCGGGCTGCGGCTGCTCTTGAACAAGGCCCACTTGTTGGATAGTTTCGTGGGCTAACTCCCTAAGGCGCCGAGACACCCGTTCCGCGGACTCGTCTCGCAATGGGGCTAGCTCATCTGAGTAGGTGAAGCACCGTCCAAAATCTCTTGCCTCCCCGGTTGTAAGCTTCGGCAGCAGGAAATTCGCGTACCGGACGTCTATGTACAACAACAGGGGATTGTCAACTAGAAGTGCCTGCTTAAAATTCTGCCATGTGGAGTAAACTGGCTCTATCCCGAGGATCAGGTGCGAAGTTCGGAGTTGTCCGTCCCAATGCACGTATATCTCGGAACGGAGGATGAAGTTCAAATCCTTGGCATGGACGGTTCTAATGTCCGGAACAAACACTTTGCCGTCTGCAAAAGAACAGGTGTCATATCAGTATTTGATTATAAAGATTTATTCCATTAAAAGAAAAGGAAAAGCAGAGGAAAACAGTTAGATCAAGGGATTGGTACAAACCCACTTCACGCCGTGAAAGGGGGCAAGGGACGTCCCCGGCAAACCAATTGCCGCGCACCCGAACGAACTCCCCGGCGGAGTTCCTGTTCGAATCAGGCAGGCATGATATCAGCCGTACCCGATTATCTCGTGTCTTTAGGTAATAGTTGGTAGCTTTGTTCCCACAGAGGCTATACATATGGTTAATGTCATGGTAATTTAACTATAAAATTGAAGGTATGGTTCAACCTACTGACGCAGCTAACTACCCGGTAAAAGTTGGGGGGAAGCTGGTTGGGACACAGCCCGTAGTACCTAAGTGTATCGGTCAAAAGGGGATTCACGGGGAACCTAACCCCGCCTTCTAAGATTGCCATCAGAGGAAAAAAGGCTGTACCAAATCCTTGGTGGAGAGCAATATCACTCTCGTGGCAGTAAGCCACATCCACGTCATCGGGAATACTAAATGTGCTCCTAAAGGTGGCCAAGGCATCTGGGGACTCTAGAAGGTAAGAGTAACCCATCTATAACACCTAATGCTATGAAAGGGAACTTGAAGAAATAAGCTGAAGGAATAGAAAAAGGAAGAAAAACTTACTTTGGGTTCTAAGGAGGAAGAGAACACTGGGCAGGAGAGTAAGCACACAGAGAGTTGGTCGGCAGAGAGTAAGCGCGAAATATCAGAGGTGGAGGAAAAATGAGAGAATGTTCTATGGGGAACTATTTATAGAGTCAGAAAGGAGGGGGGGGGGGGCAAAGAAGCATTTAATCAAGCAGTAAATGGGCACGATTTACGAACGACCCTGCGGATGCCAAACGTAACTAGTACGCGCGTCGCTCCGGTTCACGAAGCGTCAGGCAATAATGACAACTGTACCTGGCGCCGCGAAACGGCGCGTCTTTTGAGATGAGCATTAATTAGGAACCATAACCACGATTCCCAGGCCATAAAAATCTCCGATTATGGGTACCAGGAATGAGGATGTTGGGCCTTAACTCTCTTGGGCTCACAATTTATTTGTAGTGGGCTTGAGGATTTCCTACTCTGAGTTGTTCTCGGCAGAGAGACTCAAAGCAACACTCGGTTTCTTCTTCTCACTTGACTGTTTTCTCTCTATTTTTCTGAACCTCCTCTTCCTCCCAAACTTTTGCTATTTATAGCCAAGGTTAGTGATGAGATTACGATTTCAGCCTCTGTTAATGCTATTGAAAGTCCAGTATTATCTGATTTAAGTGGATTTTTAGGTGAGAGTGGGGTGCAACAATTATGGCCTTGGAACTTGGTTCCAGCTTAGTTGATAGTGCTCGGTAATGCAGTTTACCGAGCATATCATGATTTACCCGGACATGGTTAACGCGCTTGTTCGGGAAAACTTATGCCGAGCACATATCAGAATTCAAGGCCCCAAATTGGTTTTTACGCTAAGGCAGATCCAATAAGGGCTTAGGGCAATGGGGCTGTTCCCGTTGGGCCTGGGCCCAAGGGCCTATATGGGTCTTGGGATCTCGGTGCCGTACAAATGCAATATGACTATTAGTGACTATGTCATATCGCATACCATTTGACATTTTTTGTAACACATCAAGAGAAGTACTTGATATCTTAGAAGACAATCTTTCCAAAGTGTAGCTCATTGGTAAGTTTGAATACTATCTTCAATTTGGGGAATCCTAATATACCACTCAAAATGAGAGAGAGAGAGAGAGAGAGAGAGAGAGAGAGAGAGAGAGAGAGAGAGAGAGAGAGAGAGAGAAGTAGTGGGACTGTTGAGGTTAGATTGTACATTTCCTCTTTTCTTTTTATTTATTTATTTATTTTTTAAGAGTGATTGTATTTTTTCCTTAACTATACATCTCCATTAGATTACGCAAAAGGGCTAAATTAAGACTTGAAAAATGAGTAAGAATGTTGGTTTTGTCAGATGGGATCACTGAATCTTGACTGCAAACCATTGTTTTTAAAGAAGCTGAAGAGTGTGTGTAGTCTGAAGAGAAGTTTGTACAAAGGAAGAGAGCTTCTAAGTGAGTCAGGATCTTGGCTTTTAAGTTTCATCTACACGTGGGGAAGGAGAAATCAAGTTTGTAAGTGGGTTAGAGTCTTAGCTTTCATCTACACATGGGAAATGATAATGCTTGGGTCATGATATGTAAGAGAATAAGTGGGCTTGGGCTTTTCATAAGGTTTGGTCTAATTTGATCTAATTTTTAATAGTAGCCCACCTTTTAGATAACAGTAAAAAAAAAAAAAAAAAATGGTCATTTGTGTAACAATAAAAAAAATTAAAAAAAAAACTTAAAGAAAAGAGGTAAAAAAAAACTAAATGAAATATTAAAGTACCACATGGCAGGACCTCATGCACTCTCACATGAAATATAGGGAATGGAAGACATCATGGAAATAAATGCTGAAAGTAAGGCGGTATAACTTTAAAATAAAACACTTAAGATTTTAACAAAATATAGCTTTGATTATAGATTAAAACAAAAACACTTACAGGATAATAGCAGTTACAATGCTTGAAAGGGATAGTAGTCACAGGGTTGGAAGTATGAAAGGTGTTGAGGTCTAAAAGGATCACAGTGAGAGAAGCCCAAAAAAGTGAGCCAAGCCCAAAAGAAAAACAAGCCAAGTCCAAAGAAGCAAGTGCAAGGGGACCACGAAAGAAAAAAGGCCCAGGAGGCTTGAAGCCCAAACGAAGAAACATCAAGAAGGAAAAGAAACCCACGGCAAGAGATGAAGTAGCCAGGATCCTCAGCAACCATCAAGAGGCGCGGATCCTTCCAGGCGCATAGTCAAAAGAAGATTAAGACAGCTCGAAAGAAAAGGACAAGAAAAGAAAATAAGAAACAGAGTAAAAGCCACAAGCGCCAAAAGACCCAGCAAAAAAAGAAGAAATAACCAGCGACCTCTCATGGCACAAGCAGGAAGCGTCTCAGGGAATCAGAATAGAGAAATACGAAAAAGTGAATGGCAACAGGCGACTTTCAAGTCGGCAAAATGAGATTCCGCCCAGATGGGAAAAAAGGGCAAAAGGGGAACTGCCAAACGGTGAGACCGAGAAGGGCATACCTCAACACATCCTGAAGAAGGTAACCAACCAGGGACTTTCAAAGGAATCAAAGCTGAAAGAAGGAAAGAATGAGAAAAACAGGAAATAAAACCTGCCGAGTGATAGGCACGGAACAGGCTCTGTTAACCATAAGACGAAACAGGGGAACCAATGGTTCCCCTGAGATGCCAGAACTTCATTATAAAAGGAGAGGTAGGTTACGAAGACAAGGGAGAGATTTTCAGAGAAAAAAGAACTATCAGTGAAGTTTTGGTAAAAAGAAAGGAAAAACTAAGGGAAAAGTTAATATTGCTTCCCGGTATCCTGTAAAAGCCACTATTGCACATACTCGGATTCAAAGAGAATCAAACTTTGCAAGTTTTGAAGGCTGAAATAGCCATTCAAGACTGTAATTTTTGAGCTTGATTGAACCTTGTATCACGTCTTAGTGAGCATTCTGCAACTATAACAAAGAACATATTAATGAAATATGTCTCAGTAATTCAAGGATCCTTATAACATTATTTTGTGCCCCTTTGTTGATCCCGTTTTTCCGAATTTACCTTGTTGTTTTGATATGTCTTTTAATACGAATATCCTTGCTTGTCATTTTACTTGTATTGTAGGAAGCATCCCCTGTGCATCACTTGACTCTTAAACAGCCTGTTAGCTGCGGTGAGTCAAGGCCCGGTCCACCAAACCACTTATTAGGCCCGGGATCCTTGGGCCTGAGTGTCACAAAAAAAGGCACTCTCACAAAAGGAAAGATGGAAAAAGAGATATCTCTCTACGAAAGGGACATCCCCCCTTTATAGGCAAAATAAAACACTATTTAAGCAGTGAATGGTATTCTCCTCATGTGCTTTCTGGGTGGAATTTATTCTCCGTGGGGAGCAGGCAGAGTAGGAACCATCTCTTCAATAGGGAATCAAAGCAACTTTAACTTTAGCAGGGAATCTGAAGCTTTGGTGTAGTTTTAGCAGGAGCATTATTTTGGTAGTTTTGGCTACTTGTGCCGACAGTGCTAATTTTCCCCTAAATCTAGTGTGGAAGCTTCATCATGGCCAAATAACTCCGAATTGTAGGGGTAATACAAAATGTGGATAGGGATAGCAGAGAGTCCTTCTGTGATATACTTGGGTTCCACTCTACCCCATTGCTTGGAAAATACCTTGGTTTCCCAATTAGACACACGGGCTCTTCTTCTCAAGATTTCAATTACATTCTTGATAGGGTGAAGAACAAACTAGCGCAATGCAGACATTTGTTGAGCCAATTCCAACAGGTGCAGGTCAGACATTGTTTTCGGCAAGCGAATCGTTGTGTCGACGTTATGGCTAGATTGGGCTCTGTTCAACTCTTAGATTATTTTGTTTTTCATAGTCTACCTGTGGACGTTTTGGAAGCCTTTGAGGCTGATTTGAATGGCATGTATTTTGACAGGAGCTATCTTGATCGTGCTGTAGTCCCTTAGTTTTGTTTAATGAATCATCCTTTTTACCAAAAAAGAAAAGAAAAGTAACAAGTGACAGCTCTAGGAATATTTTTCAGTGTGGTCATTAAGAAACTTAAATTATATAAAATTTAATAAAAATAGAACTCCATATATTGACCATTAAAAAAAATAAAAAAAATACACATGCACACAAAGACATAAAGTCTTACAATTTTTTTTTTTTTTGAATTTTCTTATTTTGAAATCTTTGCATGAAAGTCTTATTATTGATGCTACAAATTACATCTTTTTCAAAATTTTAGTTCCACAAAAATTTTCTTAGGCTTTTTCTTTTTGTTTGTAAGGACCTAATATATTGTTAAAGGGATCAAAGTTTAAAGAAAAGTTTGACTACAAACAAAGCTGTAGCCTAAGGCTACAACTCTCACTAAACAAATTAACATAGTTACATATTTTAAAATTTTAAATGTTAAATTATATGTTTTTTATATTCTTAAAACACATGTCAAATTTCATACAATTATTTACTATTTAATTTAAAAACTTATTTTTTATATATAATTTTAGACAACAAAAATTCAAAATTTAAAAATTTGAGTGATAATATAGCTTTTGATATTTGATCTTTTTAAAATTTTGCAAGTATGGAAGATTTAAGAAAATAATATAATCTAATAGTGGATTTATCAAAATTCACATAAAAAATATATATATATATATATATATATATATATATATATATATATCAAGCGGAGTTGTAGTCTTAATCTACAACTAAGTTTGTTGCTAAATTTTGTCCAAAGTATAATTATGTTGAGCCTAAAAAAATTTAGGGTGGTCCCAAATATTTTTTTAGGATAAAAAATCATAAAATTTTTAAAATTTACATATAATAATTTTTTTTTTTTCCAAGTCAGGTAGTCCTGTGACCACCCTGAACTCTGTGAAGCCGCCAGTGAAAGTAACCAAATTTTACACTGGCCTTGAACCATTGCAACCCTCTCCTCTTTCCTCCAGGGTTGAACTGGCTGAGAACTATATTGAGATAATTTGACTTATACACACCACCACTGATCATTTTATATTTTTTATTCCATTGCTAAACAATTTCTGGATTTTTGTATAGGTAGAAATCACTAAATAGAAATTATTGACCAAGCCCATGAGGCTCGCCAAGCTTAGGTTGCTCAACAAAGAAACAGCGAGGAGTAAAAGAAACTCGAGAGGATAAAAAGTTACAAACATATTTCTTGTGTCATGTACGTTAGACCTTTCACATTACAAATATATATATATATAATCCACATCCACAAACAGAAATTAAGATTATTCAAATTTCAAATATACATATATTATGATATAAGGGAGATATTGGTATTATACTATTATTACACTATTACACCACTACTACTACAGTACAGTACATAAAAAGCTTAATATAAATTATAAGTGAGGTTCTCATTCGCAGGTGTCCCAGTAACACCAAGGTCCTGCTTGTTTTCATCTTTACCAGGACCAAATACAGGGCCACCTTTTCCAGCAGCATCTTGGACCTTGTCCTGAAACTTATCTATTTGAATCATACCCTGATCCTCTTCTGAACGTATCTCAATCTTGGTTTTGTTCTCTCCCCCAGATATTGACTCGTATGTTGTTGCAGTCTTTGACTCCGGTGGCTGTGCCCCTGACATCAGTTCTAATTTCTCTACTCGATCACTGTAATAATATATGCCAATATATCTTAATTTGCCTAAATTTGTCTATATATGCCACAAGTTCAATTTACTAGTATATATATATATATATATATATAACCTCATCACCCTACCTTATATATGAATTGTTTAGGCTGTACATAATATATTCATTCATCACGTATACTTTGGTAGCCAGTATTACATATATTCGTGTCTACTGTCTAGTATAATAGTAGGCCACGTTAATCATCAAAGTTAGTCAGCGTGGCATTGCATTGCATGCCATGACCAACGTGGTGGTGTGTGCTGTATTTGCACTTTGCATATTGCAACGTGTATATATGCATACTGACATGGAACCGCACCGCCACCGTTTGACATTGAGACTGTGACCCCACGCTCAATTAATTAAGACGACCTCTAAATTAGAAAGGTCATGAACATCTTCAATCGATTCCTAGGCTCCTAGCTAGCTTATACTACCTTTTCTAAACAAGTAATTATAGTATATATATATATACACACACACAAAAACAACAACATAATAATTTAATATGATTTGATCTCTCTTTTCAAGCATATTTTAATTAATATGACAAGAACAGAATAACAATTTAAAACCCAATAGAGATGCAAGTGTAACAACTGCTTTAAGGTGTGCTTGTGGTGACTAGGTAGACAATCGAGGGTCATTCTCATAACTACATAATATGCATACACATATACTCCTAGTGTTGAATATCTTAAAGGTACCCAGCCAAAACAAATAGATGTAATAACTGCTTTAAGGTGCTTGTGGTGGCTAGGTATTCGAGGGTAATCCTCGTAAGGGTAATACATGTTGCAAATAAAATAAAATAAAAATTATTGACGTAAGGGTAATACTTCTTGCAAATACACCCAAAAATTATTGAAACCATGGTTTAAAGTCATGATTTTCAACATGAAAAATGTGACTTTAAGTCACGATTTCAATTGTTTTTTGAGTTATATAAAACTGTAAATATGTTGTTATATAATAAGGGTAAATTTCAATAACATACCATAAAATTTGGGATAATACCAACAAGATTCAAAAACATTTCAAAACCAACCAATTTAGTCCCTAAATAACGCTAGGGATGTGAGTCATTTTGACCGTCTGTCTTCTCTCCCTCTCGTCCCTCTTTGTTCTTTTTTTGTGTGTATACCAAAGTCCAAACCCATACCAAATCAGCAAGACCACGGCCTCACCACCATTTTTATAAAGCCCACCACCACAGACAAATCTTACACACAATTAAACTCGAAATAAAAAAAACCCAAACCCATTTTGAAATCATCCAAAACATTTATATGTGTTGTACATCTAAACCCATTTTGAAATTAACCCCAAAATCCCATTTTCTAAACTCTAATAGCCAAGCTTGAAATCAAAAACACCCAGTACCCCATTTTACAAACCCAAATCTAAATCATTTAAATCATTTCAGCCAACAAAAAAACCAATCCCTAAATCAACCAAACCAAAAACCAATCACAAAACCAAACACAAAAGGGGGTTCGGCCATAAACAAAATGAAAAAATAAAAGAGAAAAACAAAGAGAATAAAGTGAAATAAAGAGGAGGAGGCAGCCAGCGGTTGTGGTGGTGCTGTTGAGCTAATCTACCATTAGTGCTAGTGGGGAGGCGTGGGCTTCATGAAGCTCGGCCATGGCTAAGCTTGAGGGAGAGAGAACCACCAGTAGCCATGAGGTTTTTGGAGATCAAAGTATAAATTAATTATAACTTTATTTTGCAATAATAGATTAATCAAATTTATAAGTCAAAGTAAAGAAGACGTAAGTAAATTTTGTGTCAAATTAATTGTTAAGATCTAAATGCGATTTTTCTTGAAGTTTAAAATCGACAAATTTCTACTTTGGATGTTAGGCTTACTATTTTTCACACTCGAGTTTAGATAAAGTAGTTTTTTTTTTTTTTTTTTTTATTTTTTTTTTTATTTTTTTTTAAACACAAATTTTAAAACCACAAATAAGCATTTGGTAAAACAGTGAAAAAAAAGTGTGTTTTCTATTTTTAAAGTTACAATAAGTGTTTGGATAACATTAATATAAAATACTAGTGGTTTTGGTTGTAAATTACCAAAAAGGACTTATCTATATTGTTAAGGATTTTTTTATGTAATCAAAATCTATTTTAAGGAAAATACGTAATGAATGTTAACAATTGCATTAATAATAACTAGCCTCTGAGCATGTGCTCACGCGCGTGCTCTGAGACTCTTCTATTTTTTGGGTAAAGATTAATAATTTGCATTTATTATAATTTAGGATTTCTACTTTTTCCAATTACCAAAAAAAAAAAAAAAAAAAAAAAAATACGTGAGGTGAGTTTTGTAGATTAGAGGAGTTTTAAAACTAACAAAAGAGTAATACTATTTTGTAGGAAGTTAAAGAGTAGAAGTAGGAATTTAAATTAATGTAAAAGTAGGAGCTTATTAGAAGAAGGAAGGCATTTCAACGTATAAATAAGAATTTATTATTTTTGTCAATTTACTATTTTGACCCCATTTTTAAGTTTTAGGTAGGAGTATTTTTGACAATAAAAAAAAATAACTAACTTTCTTTTGCCAATTTACTATTTTATCCTCATTTTTAAGTTGTTGATTAATTAATTTAGGGATATTTTTGACAGAAAAAAAAAGCAATAACTAACTTTCTGAATCCTCTTAATATATACAGAAGATAATAATAATAATAATAACAATAACAACTATTTTGTTATCTTCTAAGATATAAAATAATATTATTTTTATTTAATAGTGTAATGACAACAAGTTCCCTTTCACTTTTTCATTTTCTTTTTTTAATAAAAAGGTAGACATTTTACCATATGATGAAGTTAGAGGTGTAAATATATAAATGGGTATTTTGTAGAAAAAGTAGTATGTTGTCTATGTTCAATTCTAGTCTAGACATTCTCAAAAAAAAAAAAAAATTCTAGTCTAGACCATAGCAATACAGTTAAACAACCTTAAAGCTAACAAGGCCCTACACGTCTACCACGGGATTCTTTCTCCAAGTGTTGTTCTCGCCTTTTGCTCTGGGATTGTAACAGAAAGGGAAGCGAGCAGAGTAGTAGAGATGTGTACTGTCTATTCAATTGTAACTGATTCACATTCACATTCACTGGTGAAGTCATCGAGCATTCAACACTTGGCTGCGTTACTCCATGTAAATCTTGATGCCGGGGAAAGGTAGCTTCTGTTTCTTTAACTATGTCTATGTCTATGTGTGTGTTTGCTAATACAAATGCAACGCAATGCAAGTTGTGTTCCTTTTTCAATTTCAGATTTTTGTTTATTGCCCAATATGCAATGCAATGCAGCAAACACCATGGGTTTCATTCTGTTGACTAATTGAGTCTTACCTTTTCCTTAAAGCACTCTGGATGAGGGGGTAAAGTTGAACGGGTTATACGCTTGGTCAAGTATACTAGAAGCAAGGTGGGTTGTGTGTGTTAGGAATCAGAAAAACTTATGAAACGGATAATGAAATTTGGGAGAAATCTCTATTATTCATTGAAAAGCAAACCTGGCTATCTTATAGCCTTACAGAGCAACACTTGAAAAACAAGAAAAATAACAGCCCACGTTTCACAGCTCCTAATAACATGGTAAGACTAATTCAATTAAACAACTGACCCTTAACAATAGGGATTTATTGACAGATTGGCAACAGCCCACCAACAGCCCACTAAAGCAACCCAACGTCTAGCATAACAAAACATAACAGTGTGGTTGGGGTTGAAGTGGAGGATAGGAAATGGGAAATGTGTGAGGATCCGTGGGGATAAATGGCTGCCGGATTCACAAGCAAGTCGGGTGGTATCGCCCCAAAAAAACTTTCCCAACAACAAAAAGGTCTGTGCTCTCATCGATGAGAAAAGGGGCAGGTGGCTAGAAGACAGAGTGAGAGAGGAATTTCTCCATAAGCTCATCTGGTCTGCCACAAGCAATGGCTGTTACTCTACCAAATCAGCGTATCGCCTTCTCTCAATGGAGGCAGTAGTTTCAGAACCTGGTCCATCTAATCCGAATGCACACAATCAGTTTTGGAGGCAGTTGTGGTCGCTGAATGTGCCGAATAAAATACGGCATTTCCTGTGGCGGGCTTCCAACGATTCTTTACCTACAAAGAAAAACTTGTAAAAACGGAATATCTTGCCGGAGTAAAGTATCAATCCTCTAATTAATAACACACAAATATATATAATCGGCATCCACAAACAAAAATTAAGATTATTCAAATTTCAAACATACATATATTATGATATAAGGGAGATATTGGTAATTTGGTATTACACTATTACACCACTACTTCTACAGTAAAGTACATAAAAAGCTTAATATAAATACATATGATATAGAGCTAGCTAGGTGAGGTTCTCATTCGCAGGTGTCCCAGTAACACCAATGTCCTGCTTATTTTCATCTTTACCAGCACCAAATACAGGGCCACCTTTTCCAGCTGCATCTTCGACCTTGTCCTGCAACTTATCTATTTGAATCATACCCTGATCCTCTTTTGAATGTATCTCAATCTTGGTTTTGTTCTCTCCCCCAGATATTGACTCGTATGTTGTTGCAGTCTTTGACTCCGGTGGCTGTGCTCCCTGTGCGCCTGACATCACTTCTGATTTATCTACTCGATCACTGTAATATATAATGCCAATCTATCTTAATCTGTCTTTGCCTATATATACCACAAGTTCGATTTACTAGTGTATATATATAACCTCATCACCCACTACCTTAGCTTATATATGAATTGTTTAGGCTGTACATAATATATTCATTCCACACTTATACTTGGTAGCCGATACTGCATATATTCATGTCTAGTATAAGAGTAGGCCACGTTAATCATTAAAGTTAGTCAACGTGGCATTGCATGCCATGACCAACGTGGTGGCGTGTGCTGTATTTGCACTTTGCATATTGCAACGTGTATATATGCTTACTGATATGGATCCGCACCGCCACCGTGCGACATTGAGACTGTGACCCCACGCTTAATTAATTAAGACGACCTCTAAATTAAACAGGTCATGAACATCTTCAATCGCTTCCTAGCTAGCTTATACTAACTTTTCTAAACATGTAATTAGAGCATACAAGTATATATACAACAACATAATAATTTAATATGATTTGATCTCTTTTCAAGCATATTTTAATTAATATGACAATAACAGAATAACAATTTAAAACCCAACAAAGATGCAAGTCTAACAACTGCTTTAAGGTGCTTGTGATGACTAGGTAGACAATCGAGGGTCATTCTCATTACTACATAACTAGTCGCTAACCCGTGCAATGCACGGGAAAGCTATTGTGTACGAAGATTTAAACAATTCTTTATTTCTTTGTCTTTGATTTCACATTAGGATTCCTATCCTTGATATGAAACATTAAATTATGAAATGGAAAATATAAATCAAACTTAAATTAAAATTAAAATTAGGATTTCAATCCTTTACATCCTTAAATATCCAATAAATGCTAAAATATCAATTTCCAATAAATTGAAAGACAACTTTGAAGTAATTTTTTTATCTTCTTCCATTGTTGCTCTTACATTCATTTGAAGTACCACTAATATAAACTTGTCAATAAAATACGTTGAGAAATGTATTACGACATGCAGAAGTTAGATATCAAATTTGTAATTTTGCTATATTAAAAAAAATGCACTTCTCAAGCTAATTTTTTTTGTCAGTTTCTTTAACAAAGTCAAAAACTTTCTTAACTATGTAGAATTCCCATCGAAACTTGAGATTATATTCATTTAATTATATTTGGAAAACAAATGCTTTTCCATTCAAATTTTCTACTTGCAAAGGTAGGTCAATTTTAGATTGTTGTCATGATACCCATTAACAAAGCATAAAATAGAGCAAAAATAAAAACTCCCTTTCACAATCATCAATCAATAATATTTTAAACTAGTATAAATAATAATTCATAAAACATTCATTAAAAAAGACATTTTATATTATTTACAATCCATATAAAATAATAGAATTTGTTAATGCATCTGGACTTGAATATGATTCTTTTTTTTTAAGATCAAAGATAGAAAGAATCAATTTCTCAATATGCAGCTCTTGATCCTTTTTTTTTATTTTTTTTATTTTTTTTATTTATTTTTTTTTTAACTTGATAAGTGCATCTCTTGTTCTAACTTATTTTTTAATGGGCAAAGACAAAGCAAATAGTTAAAAAAAATGCCTTTAGAAATATCTTAGAAATGTGAATCCTTCTACAATCCATGCAAAGTCAATCACAATGCAGTGTTTTATTATTCAACCATCCTGCAAAAGACGAGAACATAAAAATATCACATATGACACTAAGCTATCCATCAAACCCATTTGTTCTATAGATTGACATGCACAACTCAAATTCCCTTCTCACTACTTTAAAGTAGCAGCACATCAAGAATAAATATGCATATGAGCAATCAAACTTAATGTGACATTTTTAATTTGGTACGTGCAAACATGTAAATATGACATTTCAAGTTTAATTTGCATTTAGTAGCATGTGATTGCAAAATCCTTGAAAGTGATGTGCACAACTTTTTTTTATAAGATTGCAGCATGTGATTGCATTCATTCAGATCCAACATGTTAATACTCCAACTTTCTTCATCTTCTTCAAATCATATGGCTTCTTATAAGGAGGTCTTTGACCATGGGGTAGTCCTAACTTTACCCACCAATCTTCATTTCCAATTGGCCACCAAGGTGGCGGAGCTCCCTTTTCTAGCAAGTTCTTCCTTTGAGGGGGGTCACAGTGTTGCATTTAAGAAGACAAAAGTGACCCAAGAGTAGCATCATGCAAGTCTTGGAGAATGCTTTTAGAGTTCCCATTCTAATTATTTTCTACCTCACTCATGGCAAGGCATTTCGCTTCATACTTGGCTATGGTTGCTGGCCCATTCTTATCAAACTTCACCTTTTCTTTCTACCAAGCTGTAATGTTGTCAGAACCACCACTCACTGGCTTACCCTTCTTAGTAATGATACCATAGACAATGCCGTGAGCTTTGCAAACTTCCATCAGCTTCAGCATATACTTGAGAACCCCATCTTGTGCTCTACTTCCTCCGAGCCTGATCTCAGTGGTCTGCTTGGGCTTCCGCTTCTCTGCAGCTTGTTGGGCTACAATCTTTGGTCTTTCCTGAAGCCTCTTGAGTTTGATATGATCCTTGCACATTCGCCTTATCCACTATGTTGTCACACTTTAATTAAGTCATCAACTTCTAAATCCAAACTGTTGCCCAATGTGTCATCAACCAGCATAAGGTGGTCCATTGAATCAAATTACAACAACCCTCTGGTTGATGAGAAAAGCGCTTGGAAAAAAAACAAAACAAAATTTTTAGTCTTACTACTTATTTTGCTTCAGTCCCCAAGCTATACAGCCACTCTAGGACTAAAACAAAAAGTTGTACCAGGCTCCCTAATAGCACAAGGTTCTGTTACCTTGAACATCAAAATCAATCCACAGTCAAAAACCCAAATTAATTTTCTATTCCTACCTTATCTCAAAAACCAAACAAAACATAATTATTGCTGAAAGCTAATGAATTCACAAATATTGTGCCAAATAGAAAGAAACTCCTAGTCTTAGCCCCCAACAACTTTTTAGTACTCTTAATATTATTCGGAGGCACATCAACCATCACTCTTTTAGTCTACATTTAGGGAGGATTTTGTTTGCTATGATGTTACATTACACTGTAATGTTACATTAATTTAATATCAATACAAGAATAAAATGTTACATTGTTTAGGAAGGTAATGAAATTAAGATGATATAATATATTTTTTTAATTTTAGATTATGATAATGTTAGAAAAAAAATAAAATAAACTAAAAAACTTTAATATCATATCAAGGACACATCACAAGGAACCAAACACTTTGCATGTTGATTAACCAATACTTCGTCACAAAATCATGTTGAGGGTAATGAGGGCTATAATGGGGGCATTGGAGGAGCCATATCATATTGAGAATAATGAGGACTATAATATAATGGGGCATTGGGGGAGACAAACGCGACGATTCTCAAGAAGGATCAGTGATGTTGCTGAGAATGCAAGTAATTCTCGCAACACAAGTAATTCTCGCAACACATTTGATCTGAGGGATTTGTGGAATCAAGTATAGAACTCTTTATGGCTATTGGCATCTAGAGATGTGGATCGAAAATAACTCTCTTCATGAATGCCAGAAGAAGTATTACATTAAATTTAGAGAGAGCAGCAGATTATGGCCATTGTATAAGACGTAGTTTTTCATTTCCCTCCTATGAATATATTTTTATGTATTGTCATATTTGAAATTAAAATGCATTTTATATGTATTTGAGTCTTAATTTCTACAAGTCAAAGCAATTACCATGCATACATGCACATATCTGGCTAATGCAAAATCATGGACCATCCACTTAGAGCCTTAGCCAATTGACAAAGTGGCCCAGTGGGAGAATCAGCCATGTTCGACATGAATAGTTCACAAAATATCACAAAGATTGGCAGGCTAATTAGGGATGATCAAGCAGCAGCAATTTGACATTTAAAGTTAGAAGGTAACTTTCTGAGGACATTTAGAATACAAGAGACTTTTTAAGTAAACCAAGAAAAAAATGCCATTTTGAAAAGAGACTGTACTTGGATAATCCATCCTTTTTTAAAAGAAAAAAAGCTAATTCATTAATTAATTCATAAGTCCTATTTTTCTTAATAGAAATTTCAACACCAACTAATATTATCATGATCACCGACAATATCATCTAGCTTGTTACAGTAACAGAAGCCTAAAGTAATGATTAATGAAGTATATATATTCATGTGAGCAAAAGCCCAAAGTAATGAGTAATATGAAGGATACATATTCATTTGAAAAGGGTTGGTCAAAACTAATTGCTTACAGTCACTTCTGATTCACTGCTATCCATATGTAGATGTGAAGAGTAACCGATTGCATTTGGATTCTCCAATGAGGACATGAACTTGTGAAGCCGATCATTTAGACCATCTTGGACTACCTGAGGCATAGCAGTTCTATCCTTTCGAGAGCTTTAACTGCAGAGCTCCCTACAAGACTAATTTGTGCGAAATTTTATAGGGACAGTGGCAATTGAATAGGTATGACCTGGTTGAGTTCAATGAGGAGAGGAAGAGGCAAGAAAGAGGGAAATAGAGAGTCTCAAGCAATTAAGAAATTATATGGGAAGTTGAAAACAATGGAGATAAAGAGTCATGGGTGTTATGGAAGCTGAAGTGGGAATTTATAAAACACTAATAGAAAAATAATGAAAATAAAATATTTTTTTATTAATGGAAATAATGATGTGGTTGTTTATGTGGTTCAATAGGAGCGTAGCAATATTAAATACTACGCTTCAGCTTTTAGATATATATAGATATAGATATGCATACACATATACTCCCACTATTGAATATCTTAAAGGTATCCAGTCAGAACAAATAGATGTAATAACTGCTTTAAGGTGCTTATGGTGGCTAGGTATTTGATGGTAAATCTCGTAAGGGTAATACATGTTGCAAATAAAATTAATATATATATATATATATATATATATATATTGACGTAAGGGTAATACTTCTTTCAAATACACCCAAAAATTATTGAAACCATGGTTTAAAGTCAAGATTTTCAACATGAAAAATGTGACTTTAAATCACGATTTCAATTATTTTTTTGAGTTGTGTAAAACTGTGTAAAATATGTTGTTTTATAATAAGGCCATAAGGGTAAATTTCATTAACATAACATGAGATTTGGGATAATGCCAACAAGATTCAAAAATATTTCAAAACCAACCAATTTAGTTCCTAAATAACGTTAGGGATGTTAGTCATTTTGACCGTTTGTCTTCTCTCTCTCGTCCCTCTCTGTTCTTTCTTTGTGTGTATACCAATGTCCAAACCCATACCAAATCAGCAAGACCATGGCCTCACCACCACAAACAAATCTTACACACAATTAAGCTTGAAAAAAAAAAAAAAAAAAAAAAACCCAAACCCATTTTGAAATCATCCAAACACATTTATATGTGTTGTACATCTAAACCCATTTTCACATCAACCCCAAAATCCCATTTTCTAAACTCTAATAGCCAAGCTCGAAATCAAAAATACCCAATAACCCATTTTACAAACCCAAATCTAAATTATTTAAATCACTTCAGCCAACAGAAAAACCAATCCCTAAATCAACTAAACCAGAAACAAATCACAAAACCAAACACAAAAGGGGGTTCGGCCATAAACAAAATGAGAAAATAAACGAGAAAAACAAAGAGAATAAAGTGAAATAAAGAGGAGGAGGCAGCCATTGGTTGTGGTGGTGCTGTTAAGCTAGTCTACCATTAGTGCTAGTGGTGGGGCGTGGGCTTCATGAAGCTTGACCATGGCTAAGCTTGAGAGAGAGAAAGCCACCAGTAGCCATGAGGTTTTTGGAGATCAAAGTATAAATTAATTATAACTTTATTTTGCAATAATAGATTAATCAAATTTATAAGTCCAAGTAAAGAAGACGTAAGTAAATTTTGTGTCAACCATTGGCCTCAGTAGCCTATTGGCACCCAGATACCCTTGTGTCCTGATGCTCGGGGGTTCTAGCCCCCGCAAAATCACCTAGCAAAAAAAAAAAAAAAAAGTAAATTTTGTGTCAAATTAATTGTTAAGATCTAAATGGGCCTTTTCTTGAAGTTTAAATCAACAAATTTCTACTTTGGATGTTGTACTTACTATTTTTCACACTCGAGTTTAGATAAAGTAGTTTTTTTTTTAAAAAAAAAAACCACAAATAAAGTATTTTTCATGTTTTTAGTATATTAAAAAATTATTAATTATTTATATAATTTAAATAAATATTAATTAAATTATTTATGACGTCATCGGTTCCACTATCGGGTCCGACCATAAAACTAGTAATTAGCTCATTTTTCGATTTTTTCACCGTATCGGTTTTTAAAACCATGGGCAAAATAGTTAAAAAAAAGTGTGTTTTCTATTTTTAAAGTTACAATAAGTGTTTGGATAACATTAATATAAAATACTAGTGGTTTTGGTTGTAAATTACCAAAAAGGACTTAACTATATTGTTAAGGATTTTTTTATGTAATCAAAATTTATTTTAAGGAAAATACGTAATGAATGTTAACAGTTACATTAATAATAATAATAATAACAATTTTGTTATCTTCTAAGATATATAATAATATGATTTTTATTTAATAGTGTAATGACAACAAGTACCCTTTCACTTTTTCTTTTTTTAATAAAAAGGTAGACATTTTACCATATGATGAAATTAGAGGTGTAAATATATAAATGGGTATTTTGTAGACAAAGTAGTATGTTGACTATGTTCAAGTCTAGTCTAGACCATGGCAATACAGTTATACAACCTTAAAGCTAACAAGGCCCTACACGTCTACCACGGGATTCTTTCTCCCAGCTGTTGTTTTCGCCTTTTGCTCTGGGATTGTAACAGAGAGGGAAGCGAGCAGAGTAGTGGAGATCTTTACTGTCTATTCCGTTGTGACCGATTCACATTCACATTCACTGGTGAAGTCGTCATCGAGCATTCAACACTTGACTGCGTTACTCCATGTAGATCTTGATGCCGGGGAAAGGTAGCTTCTATTTCTTTAACTATGTCTATGTCTATGTGTGTGTTTGCTAATACAAATGCAATGCAATGCAAGTTGTGTTTTTTCTTCAATTTCAAATTTTTGTTTATTGCCCAATACGCAATGCAATGCAGCAAACACCATGGGTTTCATTCAGTTGACTAATTGAGTTTTACCTTTTCCTTAAAGCACTATGCTTTTTGTTGTAGATACCAGCTAATTCAAAGTGTAATTATTACGTACCTACTATTCAATATTCATGCTATGCTGTTGTGTTTTTCTTCTTCTTCATTACTTCAACTATCCTTTCCTTTCCTTTCCTTTCTTTCTTTTAGCAGAGTTTGTTAAGTTGGTGTAACTACGAATCATTTCACATTCTCATATTCATTTCCTCTTCTTCTTCTCAGTGACTGACTCTCATTGTTCAATCATGTATATACTGCTGGATTGGATTAAAAGGCGCAAAGTGGAAGAGGAGGAGTTAGAAAACATAGAGGAATAACTTCAACCATCAACTTCACATTCATCCTATTAACCACAAACATAAAGAGGTGTAATATTTCTCCCTTTTTTTTTTGCTCATCACTCCATCTAATCTAAATATTTTACATGCCTGCTCTGCTACTTTGTATTTAAACATTAGATGGATACTCCAGATGCTAACCCAAACTATGTCTATGTGTGCGCTACTTTCTGTATTCTTATGAAACTCTTTTTGGAAGAAAAAAAATTCAAATTATTGGATGTGCGTTGAATTGAATTATATTTAACATGTTATTTGTTTGGCAGATGCATCCATAATGAAGGATGTATGTACACATCCATATGGTTCTTTTAAAGAAATGTGTACACTTTGTGGCCAAAGGTTGCAGGCCGAATCTGGTGTGGCATTGGGCTACATTCATGAGGTAAAGACTATTTGGCAGAGTTGTGAATTTGGTTATCCTTCACTGCATATTGGAATTTGGAAGACGATATCTATGATGCTTGTGAAATTTTCAATTTGTCAAGGTATCATCCACTTTCATTGAGCTGTCACTTCTTATTCACGTAGTAATGATCCCCTAATATGAAATTATTTTTTAAATTACAACTGGAGAGATGCAAAACATCTTTGAACTTATAAACCCATACCTATTCAATAATATAGTAACACAATTATAGTGATGATCTCTTTTTGTTTCAAATTGTAATTTGTCTAAGCTTGAACATTATTGCAGGGACTAAGGCTTCACAATGCTGAAATTGTCAATTTGAAAGAAGCAGACGAGAAGAATTTATTATGCCTTGAGAAGCTTTACTTGGTTCCTGCTAAATTCTACTCAGCTTACAGATATGGCATCAGAAGAAGAATATTTAAAGAAAAAAAACATATTCTTTGCAAGGTATTTATGTTACCTTTATATTTTATTATACTTTGGTAGTGTGCTTAGCATTTTTTTATATCATTGTTTTCAAATATCATGGTGACATTGCTTCTTTGTTAGTATAGTCTTCTCTAATAAGCTTGGCTAGATACTATTGTAACATCATCATGTTGTAGAAATTTTAGAAGTCAACATGAACGATTACCGTTTGGTTTCATCAGTTGATGAAAGCTTTATTTGAGTGCTTTCAATTTGTCAATGGAATGTTCAGATTTCTAACCAAAGGTAGGTAAAACTCCCAAAGAAATGAAAATGATATAGTTTATTGCTTATGCAGTCGTATGTTGTAAAATCACCATAATCATGAATCACCTGGAAGTTTTGAGGGATTTGCTGGTGGAACCTTTTGTTCCTGCAGAATGTTGTGGCCCTTGTGGGAAGTACTGCCTTCACTTGTTTGCACTTTTTTTGTCCCCCAACCACTCCCCACCCCCCCCCCCCCCCCCCCCCCAACACACACACACACACAAATCCCTTCTTTTAAAGAAAGATTGGCGGGGTTTATATTTTATGCTTAAGGCAAGCTTAAATACTGTCTTTATTTGTAATATCACCATGAGAGTTTTTGTTCCGTAAGGCATGCAGCGAACTACAGATAGGAAAGGTTTGGTAATTATAGGGAAAAATTCCTATCATGTTATTCATTTTGCATGAATATGTGTTGACAAAATATAGAGCATTAAGCACCCATCACTTAAAAAGCAAATTTATTTAAGAATAATGACTTCCTCACTGTTTGTGTCCTTATCACCTATAGGCCTTGGAAACTAAATAGAGGCTCTCTTATTAATTTATTTGATTATCAAATTGGCTTTTGGTTTCACTATATCTGCTCTTCTGCAGAAGATGTGTATTTATTCTTTTTTAAAATATTTATTATCTAATTCTTTTGGTTTTGATTGCACTGTCTTTTCTTTGACATTATCGGCATTTGAGTGACTTGATGTGCTTATGGCCTCAAAAATTATGAAATGGACAGATGTCACAAAAGCCAGCCTCTTATAGTGAACATTATGCAAATTGATATGAAGAAGAAGCTACCTATCATAAATATGTATATGACGAAGCTAAGACCCTTTGTTCGCACATTTTTAAAAGAAGCAAGTGAAATGTTTGAGATGTACATTTATACAATGGGTGATCAGCACTATGCATCGGAGATGGCTAAGCTGCTTGATCCTCAAGGAGAGTACTTCAGTGCTAAGGTGATTTCATGTAAGCATGGCACCCAAGAACATCAAAAGGGTCTTTGATATCCTGCTTGGGCAAGAAAGTGCTGTTCTGATTCTTGATGATACAGAAGATGTAGGTACATCCTTGATCAGCTGAATATCTCTGCTTACCCAATTTTTGTTACACATGATAATGCTTTTGATCTTACTGTTTTACCCACTAAAAGAAGAGGAAGTTCTTTCATAATAATGAGCCCTCTTATTTGTAGGGAAGAGAATCAGATTACGGAAATGGGCAATTTTATCATTATTTGAAGTATGTAGTAGTTTCTTGCTCCAAGCCCATTTTTGCCAATAAGTCGGCGCACCGATTAACTTGACGATAGCAGTGATTGATCTGCACCTGGTGGAGACGGGCTACAAGCTGCCTGCAGTCATCCAGCAAAGGGGAAACAACATTATTTACGTAGCTTGTGTTTTTTAAGACATCCACCACCACCTTAGCATCTACCTCAACAATGACACAAGGAATATTAAGATCACAGCAAAGAATGAGACCATCTCTCAATCCCCATAACTCCGCAACAAGGCTGTTAGTTACCCCAATATGTCTCGCAAAACCTGCTACCCAATCCCCATTTTCATCTCTTATAATACCTCCACATCCAGCCTTACCCGTTCCTCCTGCACAAGACCCATCTGTATTTAATTTTTTCCACCCAGTTAAAGGTTTCTCCCATCTGATACCCATGATCACATTCCGGGCTGGACTCCTTGGAGAGGCAACATAACAAAGAAACTCCATAGCTTGGTTCTCAATCTCCACAGACAGCTTCGGGTTCTGATTTTGTCCACTTCCATTGTCCGCCTGTGGACATTTTGGAGTCTCTGCTTTTTGATAAGAATGGCTTGTATGTTAACAGGGTATGCCCTGTTATAGCTGGTTCTGTTTAGTTTTGTTTTCTTGTTGTAATGCATCGTGTTTCTACCAAAAAAAGAAGAAGTATGTAGTAGTTTCATTCTCAACGGTTCTTTTCTTGTTTTCACATTTTTTGTCCTTATACACATGAAAGCCCAAATTTGGAAGACTTGCACCTTACATCATGGTGGCAAAGACTCTTTTTCCTATTAAAGCATTGTTTACTTTACTATGAAAATTTTCACCTCATTACTTATACTACCGAGCTAGACTAATTATTGTTGTTTATAGTCAATGATACATCACTATAGAAATCAGCTGCTAGAGGATTTCAGGGGATTGAATAGCAGTCCTTTTACATCAATGACGTAGTATGTTTTAGTTTTAGAGGTCCTTAGAGCAATGGCTTGAGAGTATGCTGAAGCTTGGAAAGCCAACCTCAATATGCAGAATTTTGGCACACTGGAGCACTCAAATTGGATCAGAAAGATTTTGTGGTCACAATTGTTTAGTGCATTTCTCTTTTTATTATGGTGGAAGGAAGCTACCATTTTTGTTATGATGTGAGTTACTGTATAGGTGCAGTCCCTTTATATTCAAATTCATTCTACTTATGGGTAACTGGGTGTAAAAGGTAATGGATACTGTTAGTCATGAACTCGTGAGAAATTAAGAGTAGAGCAAGGTGCAGGAGCATAGCTTTAGCTGATATGGGTCATTGAATCTATGCGTCCAGGTTTTGGCCTGCATTGAAACCTTGGTACCCAAAATGGATTAGATATTGAATTAGATGTATGAGTGTTGAGTCCTATATCAGGCATTTACTAGGTTGATTTGGATTGTGTAAGCAATTATGAGAAGCCCAATTGTAACTTGACTAGTTGTTTTTGGGGTACAGCACAGATGTGGCTAATTCTTCCTTAGGTTATGACAAATGGTAATAGATTCAACCCAGTAACATCACTGTAGCCCAATGTGGGCCTTGATGAGGATGCTAGGTATTTTTTTTTGATGGGAGAGGATGCTGGTTATTTAAGTGGGGACATTGTGGTACCCTAAATGGATCAGATATTGGATTAGATTGTGTGAGTGTTGAGTCTCAAATTAGTTGTGTGCTGGGTCAATCTGATCTATATAAGTGATCACAATAACTTGACTAGTCATTTTGACGTATAACATAGATGTGGCTAGGAGCTTACTTGGGTCGTGAAAAAAACACTACTAGCTCTATGCAGTTATGGTTTTCCAATCATGCTATCGTTTACTTTTGGTGTCTTTGGAAACATGTTTGTAGTTGTAATGTCAAACATATAGACAATGAAGTCCAAATAGAATGAGCTAGAACTCAAGTATGAATTTGAAAGAGCGAAGGTGCCATTGTAGTTTGCATCTTTGTTTGTTCATGCTGTCTTCCATAAAATGGCAGAGTTGACAGAGTTAAGGAATGTGATGTTCTACCCTGCTGATGTGAATAATGCTTATTTGAATTTTTTTTTTTTTTTTGATAAGTAAGAATGTTATATATATGAATGGCTACTCTATGCATAAAAAAAACATAGAGCAAACCCAGAAAGTACAAGGAGGAAACAAAGAAAAAACAAAAAAGAAAACCAAACCATAAATTAATTACAAAGAGAAAGAGAGCTAATGAAAGAAGGGAGATAATCACTAGTCGTGAGTCCTCAAGCCCGAGACCAATCAAAAAGAGTCCCACTAAAAGAAACAAGCATCTGATCACCGGAGCTAATCAAATCCTCAAAAGTCCGCCGATTTTGTTCCTTCCAAATACACCAAAAGATGCACAACGGAACTAAATTCCATATCTGAGATGAGTGTTTCCCTAACCAATTTCACCAGCCAAAAAGCAAATCTGGGATCGAACTAGGTACAATCCAAGACAGGCCAAAAGTTATAAAGACAAAACTCCATAACCAATAAGCCATCTCACAATGAAGAAGTAAATGATCTACCGACTCTCCACAATGTCTACACATAATGCACCATTCCACAAAATGCACCAGTCTCCTCAATCTTAGATTATCACCCGTTAGGATCTTATTCCAAGCTACACACCAAACAAAAAAGGAAACTCGCCTAGGGGCCTTTACTTTCCAAATAGCTTTCCAAGGAAAAACAATTGAAGGAGAATTCCTTAATTTGTTATAATATGACCGAATATCAAAATCCCCATTAACCTTCAACTTCCATCTCATCCGGTCTCCCACATCCATAGGAGGAGTATTAGCTCCCAACATACAAAGAAAATGCAGCCCTTCCTTCATCTCCCAATCATTAAATTCTTGAATAAAACGAACATCCCAAATTCGTCTATCCTCCTCCCCCTGCCTTGACAAGGAGGCTTCAATAGATATCTCCTTATCAATAGCAATACCATACAACCTTGGGAAGGCCAAGTGAAAAGGTTGACCCCCACACCACCCATCCTGCCAAAACCTCACTCTATTCCCCAACCCAACAACAAATTGACAATTTTTACTAAAATCCTCCCATCCCATGCGAATACCTCTCCACAAACCACACCCATGAACTCCCCTACCCAGTTTTGAGGTCCAACCCCCCCACTCTTCCCCATTTTTTGAAGCCACCACCCTCCTCCATAGCCGATCCTCTTCCTTCCCAAACCGCCACAACCATTTCCCGAATAAGGCCTTATTGAAAGTAGTTAGTTTGCTTATCCCCAAACCACCATTAGCTATAGGCGCACAAACTTTGTCCCATCCTACCAGATGAGTTCTGCTATCACCCCAAAGAAAATCCCTTTGTAGCTTTTCAATTCTATTAGCCACATGAGTAGGAATTGTGAATAGCGATAGAAAATAGGTAGAAAGACTAGATAGTGTACTCTTGAGTAACATCAATCGACCCCCCTTAGACAAATACAACTTCTTCCACCCGGCTAATCTCCGCTCAAATTTTTCCAAAATAGGATTCCAAATTGAAGGGGAATTATGTGAAGCCCCCTAAAGGCATGCCAAGATAAGACAGAGGCAACTTTCCAACTTTGCAACCCAAATTTCAGCCAGGGCATGCACATCATCAACCTCCCCTATTGGAACCATTTCACTTTTATGCACATTAACCTTCAAACCTGTTACCACCTGCAAACTAAGTAACAACAACCGAATATGAAGGATTTGCTCCACATCCGCATCACAAAATAGGATAGTATCGTCTGCAAACAGTAGATGTGTAACACATTCCCCACCACCCCTCCTACCTTCAACTTTAAAACCATGAATCAAGCCGGCTTCCTCCACTCTTCTCAACATCCTACTAAACACCTTCATCATAATCAAAAACAGCATAGGAGATAGCGGATCCCCTTGTCTTAAACCTCTTGAACTACCAAAAAAATCAGCTGGAAACTCATTAATCAAAATAGAGAACTGAACTGTGGATATACAAGTACGGATCCATTTACACCACTTCACTCTAAAGCCCATTCTATGCAACAAATTCAACAAAGCCTCCCAATTCACATGATCGTAGGCTTTCTCAATATCAAGTTTACAAATGACTCCAGGAACCCTACTCTTCCCTCGACTATCCACGCACTCATTCGCAATAAGAACCGAGTCAAGAATTTGCCTCCCACCCACAAAGCTATTCTGAGACTCAGAGATCAACTGATCTAAAACCACTCTCAATCGATTTGCCAAAACCTTAGACAAGATTTTATACACACTCCCCACCAAGCTAATAGGTCGGAAATATCTAATATTAGAGGCATCATTCTTTTTAGGAATTAATGCAATGAAGGTAGCATTAAGGGATTTTTCAAACTTACAATGTTGAAAAAACTCTTCAAAGACTGCTAAGACCTTTTTCTCCACTACTCTCCAACAATGATGATAAAAAGCCATAGTAAACCCATCCGGACCTGGAGCTTTGTCCCCTTCCAAATCACGTACAACTTGAAGTATCTCCTCCCTCTTAAGCTTCCTTTCAAGCCAAACCCTCTCCACATCCCCAATACGATCAGATTCCAAACCCTCCACAAAAGGCCTCCATCCCTCAGTCTCCTTGTACAAAGTTTTATAAAATTGTACTACCTGATTAGACACCTCGGATTCCTCCTCAAAAACCACCCCATCCACCTCCAAAGTCCTTAGATGATTAAACCTTTTATGAGAATTAGCCATTTTGTGAAAAACTTGGTGTTATTATCCCCTTCCTTGATACATAACATCCTAGATTTTTGTCTCCAGGAAATTTCTTCCAAGGAAAGACGATGTTCCACCTGGGACCTCAAAGCTACCCTATGGCCTTTCTCCCCATCATTTGAAAATTTGAAAATCTGTCTGAAGCCATTGAAGGGAAATTTGAAAGTATTTCCTAGTACCAGCGTGCATGTGGTTCATTCTTTTATGTGTAATTTTTTTTTTTTTTTTTTTTTGGTGGATAATATTTGTACTTATTCAGTTATTCTTATGATATAGGTGCATAGAGAAATGATATATATTATTTGTTCAAATTCATTTCCATGGCCTTTAAACTTGCAATTTATCTTATAGGTTTATGTATCTGCAATCATCCTGTTACCATAAGCTTGACGCAAATGGTTTGTGCTATTGTAGGTATGGCCAAAGAACAAGGAGAATTTGATAGCAATGGAAAAATACCTTTCCTTTGCTTCAAGTTGCCATGGCTGTAAATCTCTTGCTGAGTTGAAGAGGGACGAAAATGAGACTGCTGGAGCACTTGCAACTGTGCTTAAGTTCTTAAGCAAATCCATGATACGTTCTTTGATGTATGTCCCTCTTTGATTCTCTTATTGATATTAGCTGTTAAATTTGTTGTGTGATAAATTCTTATGTATGGGAACCTTCTTGCAGGAACTTAAGGACAATCTTGTTGACAGAGATGTGAGGCAGGTAATTTTTTTTCTTGACAGCTGAAACATGACCAATTTGTTATTCTAAGCTGCTTGCACTGGTCTGATCTTTTGTTGTCCATTCCTGGCCCCTGGTAGCAAGCACCTCTACGTAAGTGTAAATTTAACATTCCTGTCACAAGGATGATATTAATTTTGTCCCAATGGGACTAGAAAAACTGCACAATTAATGGTGTTTGTGTTAAGGTATTAAATCTGGCTCATTTAGTGTTATAGATGTATGTAAACTTCTTAATTACCACTACCATCTCTCTCTCCTGTTCTGCCTTGGTTCCACTTAGTCTGGCATGTGTTCTAGCATATTGAGTGTAACTTAGTCTAAATAATGCATCCTGCTTTTGTTTTGGATTAGTAGTGGAGATCCATTCTCAGTAAAACATTACTTAAGGCAGGCTGATGGTTATTATAAATATTGATTGGACACCATGCGTTCCTCGTTGTGATCATGAATTAGTTTTTAAAATATTTTGTGGTGACTTCAGTAATATTTATCTGATGATTCCCTCATTCCTTGTGATAAACTTTTGCTTGTTTTCCTAAAAACTTTAAAAAGGAGAATTATGGACTAGTTGGTTTTTCTTTATGAAGATTCGTATAAATAAAGATATTCTTTCTGCAGATGCTGTAAACAGTTAAGAAGTTCTGAAGGGGTGTAAAACTGTGTTTAGCCATGTGTTTCCCACCAGAGACCAGGCTGAAAATCAACCTCTGTGGAAGATGGCAGAATAGCTGGCAGCTGCTTGTGTGACAAAGCTTGATTCATCTGTGACACAACTGGTCTCAAAAGAAGTTGGAACTTGGAACAGAGAAGTCTCAATGGGCAGTGAAACAGAACAAATTTTTGGTCCTTCCACGGTGGATAGAAGAGTCAAATTATAGGTGGCAAAAGCAATCTGAAGAGAGCTATTCTGTCAACCCAATGAAGAGCCAATAACTCATTCTTTTGTAGCAATGCTCACCATTTTGTAGTAAAATAAGTTATAGAAAAGGCGGATGCAGCAGGTTTGATGGTTAAAAATCACCTAATAGGTTCAAAAAATGAAAATAGTGGTAATTAATTATCTGGGACAGTAAATGCTGGATCCTAATCTATTTTTGTTGTATATAAATTAAATATCTGGATTCTCTTTTAGTGAGATTCGAAGTAACTGGGAAACACTCGGCTAATGGTGTGAGACACCAGGACTAGCCTACTAGCAGTAAACTATCAAGAGCCTTGGGTGACCACTAATTTTTATCTTGCCATAAAATTTCATGCCAGTATCAAGTGGAGTTCTCTCCTATTTCATGGTCATTTCCTAGTTATGTTGTTAAGAGCTCTAAAGTTTGAAGTTTGTTTATGTAGACTCATATTATCCATTCTAGCAGAGTGGTGCCAATCCGCTTAATTGTAAATGCAAACAACACCTAAACCCATTTGGATGTTTGTTGCATACCATATTTTGTGTTCGTAGAAAATTTTAATAACCTTAAATTTAGAAGATGATTCAAAAGAGTAATATGGTGATAATGCAGAAGAACCGGAGCGAGTAGATATAGCTTTATGCGGTCAAGCCAGTTAGCCTTGGCTGACTAATAAAGATCCAAAAACAGTATCTAGAACAGCACAGCTCAACAGTTTTGAGGGATCTTTTATCAACCCCTTCAGTTTGTCAGAACCTAATAAGTAAAATTAAATTTTTTTTTTTGTAAAAGAACAGTTTTGTAACATGCGACTGTTTTTGGTCAGGAGTTTTGCGAGTGCTTCCATTTCTTAAATTATCATATTCAACCCACTACAATACTTGTAATATTTTATATCAGCTTGTTAACATAACACTATAGGGTAGCAAGTGATTTCAAGTCTAGAAATTACTAACTGGTGTGCATTAAGCTCACTCTTGCCCAACAGTAGAATTGACAGGGAAAGTGCATGGAAACTGGATGACCGCATGCTTTGATATGCCTGGAAAGTTCTGAAAATGAACAAGCAATTCTTAGATGACCAACTCACTAAAACTGCTGGCGTAAGTCAAGTAGCAGGAGATGACTTGGGTTAAGTCTGAACCCCAATTGTGTTCTGATGCAAACAATTGAAAGGTAAGGTAAGGTAATGATGTTGCAATGAGCTAATGATTTTGAACACTAGATGCCTAAGAAAAAGAATATAGGGAAAAATAATGAAGTATACAACATAATACTGTATCATATTATTGTATATAAAGCCAAGCTAACAAAGAAACCAAGCAAGGCACCAGCTATGACTTCAACCTCAGTATGGCCAATTGATTCTTTTAGAGAAATTAAATTCTCAATAGTTCTTTCTATTCATTCTTCAACATTGGCTGCTGAGCCAGAAGACAACACCGCCTGATTATTTTGCCACATTTTGTCATCTGATCTAAGTAATAGAGGAGAATTTGTTGATTTTGATGTAAAAGAACTTGCTTCCTCAGACACGAGGGGCCCAAGTCTCTCCAAACTTGGGGCAATGATGTTCCTGGTTGAGAATCAATCATATTTTCTCTATCCTTAGTGTGAACTGAATTAACGTGTATTTTGGCCAGCACTTTATTCAAGACTTTTGCATGATTTCCTACTTCTCTTCTCACACCCTGCAGAAGTAAAATCAACACTCAGATTGATGTTTCAGTTTGACTATAATTTAGGAAACATATGCAACTTCTGAAAATGTCATGTAAAAATCTCTCATTGTACAAAACTGAAGTACATCCTGAGACCGTTTTGAAAAATATCTAAACATTTAGATGTGAAGAAACTAGAGATATGATAGCATGACTTATGAGTTGTTTGTATGGGACAAAATTAGGTCTGGTTTGACCTATATCCATAAACGACTTCATAAAAATCTCATTTTTTGCTGAACCTTAAGCACGACACCAGGTTTATGGAGAATCCGGTGTTCTCTTTCTTATTCTCTTCACTATCATTTCCTTTATTTAGAAAACATGCTTACATACCTCAGAAAATACATTCTTACATATGACTTCTTTAGTGGCTAGGAACTATAGCAAAAGCAAACAATTTTAAAAAATTTATAGCTGACAAGAATGAAGTAATAGTCTCAATGGCGCAGCTCATTTTCCTGATGGAGTAGCTTTGTTTTGGTGAAGATTGTGACTGATAATGGAGCAGCAACTGAGGAATGAGATTTCATAAATTAGTTATTGCAGTAGTGTGGTTGTAGTTGGTGGAAAGTAAGGAGATAAACCAAGTTCAACCCTTCGTTGCAATCAGTGCATATGATGGGTATAAATGTATAATATTCCTTGAAAATTAATGGGATGTCAACCTTCCAAGTTGTAGTTTTAGATAAAAGTTATAAGCTACATGCAAATTAATTCTAAGTGGAAGATCAAGCTACACTGAATCCCTTTATATTTAATTATTCGCTCATACAATTTTTATGACTACAAGAACTACCAACTTATTTTTGAACTTCATCCTATGGGCTAAGTGGGATGCGTTCAATTTGCAAAACTTGGGAAAGGAGTGATATTACATCGATCTAGACACTATATCCATGATCCATTAGGTCTTTCTTCATTCAAATATATTCTTTCTGCCAAAGTTGCGATATTGAAATTTCACGGAAAGGTTTCACCAATGTTGCTTTGTGAGAAAGAAATTTCTGAGACACACTTTCCATGGTTGGTCGGGACTTTGGGTTGGAATGTAAGCATGCAAATGCTATTGTTGCAACAAGGGCAATATCTTGCACACCCCGTTTATCTGTTGGAGGTGAGAGGCGTGGATCCAAGACATCCTTTAGCATTACATCTTGATTGGATGAAGATAGTGATAATGACGAGAGGAACTCTCCTGGATGCATTCCCATTATTGTTTCTAATGCCACTACCCCAAAGCTATAGGCATCACATTTTTCTGTCACGACCATAGTATAGGCAAATTCTGCCAAAAAAAATAAATAAATAACGCCCTTAGTACATATTTGTTTTATATTTTCTTATTAGCATGTCATTCAAGTCTAAACAATAAAAGTGCCAGGAAGAAGTATGAAATATTAAAGTGATGAAGTGGTAGAAGAAGGCTTGAAGTGTTCACCTGGAGCAACATACCCATATGTGCCTGCAAGTATAGTTTCATGGGACGAATTGGGATTCAGAGGTCTTGCTGTACCAAAGTCAGAGACAAATGCCTCAAATTCCATATTCAATAGAATGTTGCTGCTTGATATATCCCGGTGAACAATTGGTGGGTTGAAATTGTGATGCAAGTAAGATAAAGCATGTGCCACACTCTTAACAATGTTCACTCTCTTTGTCCAGTTCAACTCAACAGCTTCAGCATCATTGCATAGGACACAATATAAGCTTCCCCTTTCCATGTATTCATAAACCAAAAACATACATTGCTTGTGTAAACAAAATCCATGAAGCTTCAAAATGTTTCGATGTCTTATTTCAGATAATACTTTTACCTCAGTTTCAAAACTCTTGATGAGAGCTGCCTCCTTTGCTTCTAGTTGATGAAGTTTCTTCAAGGCAAAAATATATCCATTGGGCAACTGTGCTTTGTAAACACTGCCATAACCTCCGGTTCCAATACAATATTTGATGTTGAAGTCCTCAGTTGCTTTAATGATATCTTCATATGCAATTCTTCCATCATAATTCCATATTGAGAGTAAATCTCCATTTCTGTTTACAGTTCTCTCGGATTCAACGTCATTATTCGCAGATAGAAATATATATAGATATCCAAAAATAGAAAGGTAGAATAATAGATACAGACTGACAGTGGAGAAGTGAAACCTATCCCTCTCTGGTTCTTCTTCCGAATCTGTGGTTGTAGATGTCAAGCAAGAAGGCATACCCTTGAATTCACCGCATAAACCCTTGTTGCCAATGATTGCTTGTGGTGGGTATCTATCTTTAAACTCACGTGGAATCTTACCCTCCAAATTATTATATGACAAGTCAATGGATGATATCTGGGTCATGGAGTTAAGGAAATCAGGTATGGTACCAGATAGATTATTATGGGAGAGATTCAAGAATTCTAGGCTTGTCAATTCTCCTAGATGGTGAGCTATCCTTCCACTAATGACATTATGACTAATGTCAATATAAAATAGTGAAAGGCTGCCAAACTGGGCTGGAATGCTTCCGTTCAGACTATTGTTGTTCAATGACAAATGCTTTAGATTGTTGCAATTCCCAATATGAGTTGGGATATTTCCAACAAGCCTGTTATGGGAGAGGTCTAAATGTAGAAGATTGGAAAGCAAGTCTATTCCAGGAGGTATGCGGCCAGAAAGTTGGTTAGAGGACAGATTTAAGTACTCCAATTGGGTTAATTTGGTAAGTTCAATTGGTATGACACCAGACATCTTGTTATTAGACAAGTCCAGCCAACTTAAATGTTCTACATTCCTAATTTCTTGGTCTATGAAACCTTCTATGAAATTTGAATGAAAGGACAAATAATTCAATCTGGTTAAATGATTAAGGGATGAGGGAATTGAACCATTAAGGTAATTAGAACTAAGATCCAGGTGAACTAGCTTTTTCAAATTTCCTACATCTGAAGGGATGGAACTGTTGATTTGGTTCAAACTGAGGCATAGAGATGTCAAGTTGGTCAAATGAACAAGGGATGAAGGGATTGGACCTATGAGCATGTTACCACTTAAGTTTATGGCAACCAGATTCTTCAAATTTCCCAGTTGCATGGGGATGGGACCCTTAAAATGGTTATTTGAAAGATCCAGCTCTACTAGTTGGGTGAGATTTGGTAGCCAAGTAGTTAGCTCACCTGTCATATTATTTGAGGACAGGTTGAAGTACATGAGCTTTGAGAGAACACCAAAATGAGCAGTGATGCTTCCTTGGAGTCCGTTCCCACTAAGATCAAGCCGAACAAGGTTTGGGAAGGAAGAGAAGTTGAGTTTCCCAAATTCGTCACCCACTGTGAAGTTACGAGGTGGTTTAATCTCTGTCACACTTCCAGCTTTGTTACAAGCTATACCAAGCCACTTACAATGACTTGAGGTATTGTTTCTATTGGAACTCCACCAGTGCCACCAACCACTCTCCAGCAGAGCCTCTGCTTCATGTTCAAGCGATGATGATGAGTCACTTGCTCTCACTAGCAATATTGCACTATCTATAGTAGAAGAAAAGGAAAGAACGAAAATAACACATACTACTATCGGTTTAGAGATCAATAGGAAGGGTGCCATGAATTAATCTGCAGCTGGTTAATTGCTAGGCTGATTTTGCCAGAGGACTTAAAAAGGAACCGAGTGAAAGTGATAGGCAGGGTACATTAGTTACTGGTCTTATGTTCTGTATAGAAAATATTTTGGTTTCTACTTTCTACTTTGTAATTCCATGTCCTATCTTGTATCTGTCAAGAAAAGTTGGTTATGCAAGACTTGTAAGCGGAACCATCCATGCAAATTCATTGAGGGGCAAAATTGTCTAGTCCCCAGTTTGGTGTTAAATATTAGCTATGATATATTCCATGTTGAAGGCTTATGTCCACGGAGGAAACCCTTAAGGGCTACATCTTTATTGTATAAGAATGTAGTACAAAACTTGTATTACAATGAACCATAACATGGGTATATATAGTAGACTTAACCTTAAACTAATAGACTTCTAATACAAGTAGAAGACTTGATTTGCATACAAAGTAGAATTAGGCTTAGGCCTATGCTAATGGGCTAATATATCTCTAATAGGTTTATTAACTCTTGACTAAGAAAAATTGTGACAATAGTCTTAACCATAAAACAAGTATTGCATGGTTGAAGGACCTATCATTGTCATAGTGGCACGACTAGTATAGCAAAGATTGAACCGTGTCAAAGAATGCATTAATACTCTTTATTTGTTAGTGTCACTGCTCAAGACTAACAAATGTAAAATATCTTTTTTGATTTTTGATTTTCAATTACAATATACTTATTCTAATGTCAGCAAGTCATTTTGTTAGGTTTAAACTTAAGACTTCATGCTTTTGATCTTGGCCCAAGAAGATATGCAGCAGAAAATTAGTTGCTTTGATCGGGATATAATGACAACGAAAAATCCAAAAAACTTCCAGACAGCAATATTTCTTTGATAGTAATAAGGATCTTGACTTGAAGTTTATAAGAGCTAACCCATGATTGGGGCTAGGTGAGTTTGGTCCTTATTGCATTTGCATTGATGTTTCCCCTTGACAAGTCTTCTGTGATAACTTGTCAGTCTTCACAGAAAAACCAAAGGACCTAATTGACTTCTAGACTTCTAATACAAGTAGAAGACTTGACTTGCACACAAAGTAGAATAAGACTTGGGGCTATGCTAATGGGCTAATATATCTCTAATAGGTTTATTAACTCTTGACTATGAAAAATTGTGTCAATAGTCTTAACCATAAAACAAGTATTGCATGGTTGAAGGACCTATCATTGTCATAGTGGCACGACTAGTATAGCAATGACTGAACCGTGTCAAAAAATGCATTAATACTCTTTATTTGTTAGTGTCACTGCTCAAGACTAACAAATGTAAAATATCTTTTTTGATTTTTGATTTTCAATTACAATATACTTGTTCTAATGTCAGCAAGTCATTTTGTTAGGTTTAAACTTAAGACTTCATGCTTTTGATCTTGGCCCAAGAAGATATGCAGCAGAAAATTAGTTGCTTTGATCGGGATATAATGACAACGAAAAATCCAAAAAACTTCCAGACAGCAATATTTCTTTGATAGTAATAAGGATCTTGACTTGAAGTTTATAAGAGCTAACCCATGATTGGGGCTAGGTGAGTTTGGTCCTTATTGCATTTGCATTGATGTTTCCCCTTGACAAGTCTTCCGTGATAACTTGTCAGTCTTCACAGAAAAACCAAAGGACATAATTGACTTCTAGCCTATATAAGACCACCAATAAATCTATTGGGTCCATATGCATGGACCATATCGGTATTTAAATTTTCAAGTCCTCTAGTACGTATGACAAGCCTAGCAATTTTTATTTTCTTTTTTCTTTTTGCTGAATAGAAAAGGATGTCTCCAGTGTGGAGTCATGGACCTCATGGCACGACAATTGTTTAATTATTAATGATATAATGAATAGCCCTCTTGACCTGTTGCCGTGAAGTAGCTTCCTCTGCTACCCTTTTTTTTTTAATTATCTTATTGGCAAAAATAAGTCAAACTTGCTTTTTTCCTCACATAATTAATTTGTAAAGGTGGGATGCCAATCAACCTTTGTTACCTCTATTTAGGTGGACTGGACTAAGTTAGAAATTAAAGGATAAATGTTAAGTATAAGTATGAGATGCGAGAATTGGTTAAAAATAACCTTAGATTGCTTATATTATGTTCCTCGGGGTTTGGTCCGAGATACAAATTACACTTGTTCTAAGATCACAATGATGATTCTCTTATTTCTCAGATGTTTACATCCCCTCTTCACAGTGGCCTCTCTGCCTTATATAGTCCCCTAGGTCATATCTTGGCCTTCCACTTGGAGGGTTAGGGTTCATTTTCCTTAATACGTGTTCCGTTAGGACCTCACTAAAAGGTTGTTACACCAGGCTATGAGCTGTGAGAACACTGTTCAATGGTCATTTTCTCATTAATACGGCCAACTAAGTGGGCTTAGTGCATTGAATGTGGAGGTGATGAGTGCTTTATCTGCATTCTTACCATTCTTGCTTGACGACAAATCTTTCTTCTCTTCCTAGGTTTATGCCTGATGGTCTTCAGAATTGGTCCTTAGTCTTTCCAAGGACACGTCAACATCCTCGGGCACTATAGTCTCCTTGGGCACTATAGTCTCCTTACGCTTGTGACGAGTTGCTTATACTTTCCCGAGGACTTGCTGCTGTTAGTGCTTTCTGAGGTCTGTTCACAAGTCTAAACACTCCACAAGTATAAGTGCTTGTGGGGTGTGATGGTTAATATGTCAATGGCTAATATTCTTGGCGTGACCAATGAGATTGCAACAATAAAGCCTTAATTAGTTGTAGAACATAAGCAGACTAATCATAATAATTTACATGTATTTTTCACCTACTCATGAAAAGTAACCAAATTATTTACATGTATTTTTCACCTACTTATGAAAAGTACACTGGCCTTGAGCCATTGCAACCCTCTCCTCTTCTCCAGGTTTGAACTGGCTGAGAACTATATTGAGATAATTAATTTGACTTATACATACCACTTGACTTCATTTTATATTTTTTATTCCATTGCTAAACAATTCCTGGATTTTTGTATAGGTAGAAATCATTATCTAGAAATTATTGACCAGTTTCTCAAAAAAAGAAAAGAAATTATTGACCAAGCCCATGAGGCTCGCCAAGCTTAGGTTGCTCAACAATAGAAACAGCGAGGAGTAAAAGAAACTCAAGAGCATACAAAGTTACAAATATATTTCTTGAGTGATATGTTAGACCTTTCACATTACAAATATCAATCCTCTAATTAATAACACACAAATATATATATAATCGGCATCCGCAAACAAAAATTAAGATTATTCAAATTTCAAACATACATATATTATGATATAAGGGAGATATTGGTAA
This sequence comes from Quercus tomentella, assembly GCA_028535165.1. NCBI lineage: Eukaryota > Viridiplantae > Streptophyta > Magnoliopsida > Fagales > Fagaceae > Quercus > Quercus tomentella. The sequence goes on from JAPQVY010000156.1 coordinate 83,331,520, forward strand.
TTTGGTATTACACTATTACACCAGTACTACTACAGTAAAGTACATAAAAAGCTTAATATAAATACATATGATATAGAGCTAGCTAGGTGAGGTTCTCATTCGCAGGTGTCCCAGTAACACCAAGGTCCTGCTTGTTTTCATCTTTACCAGCACCAAATACAGGGCCACCTTTTCCAGCTGCATCTTCGACCATGTCCTGCAACTTATCTATTTGAATCATACCCTGATCCTCTTTTGAATGTATCTCAATCTTGGTTTTGTTCTCCCCCCCAGATATTGACTCGTATGTTGTTGCAGTCTTTGACTCCGGTGGCTGTGCTCCCTGTGCCCCTGACATCACTTCTGATTTCTCTACTCGATCACTGTAATATATAATGCCAATCTATCTTAATCTGTCTTTGCCTATATATACCACAAGTTCGATTTACTAGTGTATGTATATAACCTCATCACCCGCTACCTTAGCTTATATATGAATTGTTTAGGCTGTACATAATATGTTCATTCCTCACGTATACTTTGTAGCCGATACTGCATATATTCGTGTCTAGTATAAGAGTAGGCCACGTTAATCATTAAAGTTAGTCAACGTGGCATTGCATGCCATGACCAACGTGGTGGCGTGTGCTGTATTTGCACTTTGCATATTGCAACGTGTATATATGCTTACTGATATGGAACCGCACCGCCACCGTGTGACATTGAGACTGTGACCCCACGCCCCACGCTTAATTAATTAAGACGCCCTCTAAATTAAACAGGTCATGAACATCTTCAATCGCTTCCTAGCTAGCTTATACTACCTTTTCTAAACAAGTAATTAGAGCATACAAGTATATATACAACACCATAATAATTTAATATGATTTGATCTCTTTTCAAGCATATTTTAATTAATATGACAAGAACAGAATAACAATATTTTAAAACCCAGCAGAGATGCAAGTCTAACAACTGCTTTAAGGTGTTTGTGGTGACTAGGTAGACAATTGAGGGTCATTCTCATTACTACATAACATGCATACACATATACTACAGTTGAATATCTTAAAGGTACCCAGCCAAAACAAATAGATGTAATAACTGCTTTAAGGTGCTTGTGGTGGCTAGGTATTCAAGGGTAAATCTCGTAAGGGTAATACATGTTGCAAATAAAATATATAAAAAAATTATTGCCGTAAGCGTAATACTTCTTGCAATTACATTAAAAAATTATTGAAACCATGGTTTAAAGTCATGATTTTCAACATGAAAAACGTGACTTTAAGTCACAATTTCAGTTGTTTTTTGAGTTGTGTAAAATATGTTATTTTATAATAAGGGTAAATTTCAATAATATACCATGAGATTTGGGATAATGCCAACAAGGTCCAAAAAAATTTCAAAACCAACCAATTTAGTCCCTAAATACCATTAGGGATGTTAGTAATTTTGACCGTCTATCTTCTCTCTCTCATCTCTCTCTGTTCTTTCTTTGTGTGTATACCAAAGTCCAAACCCATACCAAATCAGCAAGACCATGGCCTCACCACCATTTTCATAAAGCCCACCACCACAAACAAATCTTACACACAATTAAGCTCGAAATCAAAAAAAACCAAACCCATTTTGAAATCATCCAAACACATTTATATGTGTTGTACATCTAAACCCATTTTGAAATCAACCCCAAAATCCCATTTTCTAAACTCTAATAGCCAAGCTCAAAATCAAAAAACACCCAGTACCACATTTTACAAACCCAAATCTAAATCATTTAAATCACTTCAGCCAACAGAAAAACCAATCCCTAAATCAACCAAACCAAAAACCAATCACAAAAAGGGGTTCGGCCATAAACAAAATGAGAAAATAAACGAGAAAAATAAAGAGAATAAAGTGAAATAAAGAGGAGGAGGCAGCTAGCGGTTGTGGTGGTGCTGTTGAGCTAATCTACCATTAGTGCTAGTGGTGGGGTGTGGGCTTCGTGAAGCTCGGCCATGGCTAAGCTTGAGAGAGAGAGAGAGAGAGCTGCCAGTAGCCATGAGGTTTTTGGAGATCAAAGTATAAATTAATTATAACTTATTTTGCAATAATAGATTAATCAAATTTATAAGTCAAAGTAAAGAAGACGTATGTAAATTTTGTGTCAAATTAATTGTTAAGATCTAAATGCACTTTTTCTTGAAGTTTAAAATCAACAAATTTCTACTCTGGATGTTCGGCTTACTATTTTTCACACTCGAGTTTAGATAAAGTAGTTTTTTTTTTTTTTATTTTTTTTTTTTTTTTTTTTTATTTTTTTTTTAAACACAAATTTTAAAACCACAAATAAACATTTGGCAAAACAGTGAAAAAAAAAAGTGTATTTTCTATTTTTAAAGTTACAACAAGTGTTTGGATAACATTAATATAAAATACTAGTGGTTTGGTTGTAAATTAACAAAAAGGACTCATCTATATTGTTAAGGATTTTTTATGTAATCAAAATTTATTAAGGAAAATACGTAATGAATGTTAACAATTGCATTAATAATAATAATAATAATAATAATAATAATAACTATTTTGTTATCTTCTAAGATATATAATAATATTATTTTTATTTAATAGTGTAATGACAACAAGTTCCCTTTCACATTTTACCTTATGATGAAATTAGAGGTGTAAATATATAAATGGGTATTTTGTAGACAAAGTAGTATGTTGACTACGTTCAAGTCTAGTCTAGACCATAGCAATACAGTTATACAACCTTAAAGCTAACAAGGCCCTACACGTCTACCACGGGATTCTTTCTCCAAGTGTTGTTTTCACCTTTTGCTCTGGGATTGTAACAGAGAGGGAAGCGAGCATTCAACACTTGGCTGCGTTACTCCATGTAGATCTTGATGCCGGGGAAAGGTAGCTTCTGTTTCTTTAACTATGTCTATGTCTATGTGTGTGTTTGCTAATACAAATGCAATGCAATGCAAGTTGTGTTCTTTTTTCAATTTCAGATTTTTGTTTATTGCCCAATATGCAATGCAATGGAGCAAACACCATGGGTTTCATTCAGTTGACTAATTGAGTTTTACCTTTTCCTTAAAGCACTATAGCTAATTCAAAGTGTAATTATTACGTACCTACTATTCAATATTCATGCTATGCTGTTGTGTTTTTCTTCTTCTTCATTACTTCAACTATCCTTTCCTTTCCTTTCTTTCTTTTAGCAGAGTCTGTTAAGTTGGTGTAACTACAAATCATTTCACATTCTCATATTCATTTCCTCTTCTTCTTCTCAGTGACTGGCTCTAATTGCTCAACTATATATATACTGCAGGATTGGATTAAAAGGCGCAAAGTGGAAGAGGAAGAGTTAGAAAACATAGAGGAACAACTTCAACCATCAACTTCACATTCATCCTTACAACCACAAACATTAAGAGGTGTAATATTTCTCCCTTTTATTTTTCTCATCTCTCCATCTAATCTAAATATTTACATGCCTGCTCTGCTACTCTGTATTTAAACATTAGATGGATACTCCAGATGCTAACCCAAACTATGCCTATGTGTGCGCTACTTTCTGTATTCTTTTGAAACTCTTTGGAAAAAAAAAAATCAAAATTATTGGAGGTGCGTTGAATTGAATTATATTTAACATGTTATTTGTTTGGCAGATGCATCCATAATGAAGGATGTATGTACACATCGATATGGTTCTTTTAAAGAAATGTGTACACTTTGTGGCCAAAGGTTGCAGGCCGAATCTGGTGTGGCATTGGGCTACATTCATGAGGTAAAGACTATTTGGCAGAGTTGTGAATTTTGGTTATCCTTCACTGCATATTGGAATTTGGAAGACAATGTCTATGATGCTTGTGAAATTTTCAATTTGTCAAGGTATCATCCACTTTCAATGAGCTGTCACTTCTTATTCACGTAGTAATGATCCCCTAATATGAAATTATTTTTTAAATTACAACTGGAGAGATGCAAACCATCTTTGAACTTATAAATCCATACCTATTCAATAATATAGTAACACAATTATAGTGATGATCTCTTTTTGTTTCAAATTGTAATTCGTTTAAGCTTGAACATTATTGCAGGGACTAAGGCTTCACAATGCTGAAATTGTCAATTTGAAAGAAGCAGACGAGAATAATTTATTATGCCATGAGAAGCTTTACTTGGTTCCAGCAAAATTCTACTGAGCTTACAGATATGGCATCAGAAGAAGAATATTTAAAGAAAAAAACATATTCTTTGCAAGGTATTTCTGTTACCTTTATATTTTATTATATTTTGGTAGTGTGATTAGCATTTTTTTATATCACTGTTTTCAGGTATCATGGTGGCATTGCTTCTTTGTAAGTATAATCTTCTCTAATAAGCTTGGCTAGATACTATTGTAACATCATCATGTTGTAGATTTTTTAGAAGTCAACATGAATCATTACCATTTGGTTTTGAATCTGTTGTTGAAAGTTTTATTTGAGTGCTTTCAATTTGTCAATGAAATGTTCGGATTTCTAACCAAAGGTAGGTAAAACTCCCAAAGAAATGAAAAGGATCTAGTTTATTGCTTATGCAGTCTTATGTTGTAAAATCACCATAACCGTGAATCACCCGGAAGTTTTAAGGGATTTGCTGTTGGAATCTTTTGATTTTCCTTCGTTCACTTGTCTGCACTTTTTTTGTCCCCCCACCCCCATCCCTTCTTTTAAAGAAAGATTGGCAGGATTTATATTTTATGCTTGAGGCAAGCTTAAATACTGTCGTTACTTGTAATATCACCATGAGATTTTTTGTTCCGTAAGGCATGAGGCGAACTACAGATAGGAAAAGTTTGGTAGTTATAGGGAAAAATTACTATCATGGTATTCATTTTGCATGAATGTGTTAAAAAATATAGAGCATCAAGCACCCATCACTTAAAAAGCAAATTTATTTAAGAATAATGACTTCCTCACTGTTTGTGTCCTTGTCCCCTATAGGCCTTGGAAACTAAATAGAGGCTCTCTTATCAGTTTCATTGATTATCAAATTGGCTTGTGGTTTCACTATATCTGCTCTTCTGCAGAAGATGTGTATTTATTCTTTTTTTTTTAAAATATTTATTATCTAATTCTTTTGGTTTTGATTGCACTGTCTTTTCTTTGACATTATGGGCATTCGAGTGACTTGATGTGCTTGTGGCCTTATGGTATTCAAAAATTATGAAATGGACAGATGTCACAAAAGCCAGTCTCTCATGGTGAACTTTATGCAAATTGATATGAAGAAGAAGCTACCTATCAAAAATATATTTATATGATGAAGCTAAGGCCTTTTGTTCGCACATTTTTAAAAGAAGCAAGTGAAATGTTTGAGATGTACATTTATACAATGGGTGATCAGCACTATGCATCGGAAATGGCTAAGCTGCTTGATCCTCAAGGAGAGTACTTCAGTGCTAAGGTAATTTCATGTAAGCATGGCACCCAAGAACATCAAAAGGGTCTTTGATATCTTGCCTGTGCAAGAGAGTGCGGTTCTGATTCTTGATGATACAGAAGATGTAGCTACATCCGTGATCAGCTGAATATCTCTGCTTACCCAATTTTTGTTACACATGATAATGCTTTTGATCTTACTGTTTTACCCACTAAAAGAAGAGGAAGTTCTTTCAAAATTACAAGTCCTCTTATTTATAGGGAAGAGAATCAGATTACAGAAATGGGCAATTTTATCATTATTTGAAGTATGTAGTAGTAGTTTTGTTCTCAGCGGTTCTTTTCTAGTTTTCACATTTTTTGTCCTTGTACACATAAAAGCCCAAATTTGGAAGACTTGCGCTTTACATCATGGTGGCGAAGACTCTTTTTCCTATTAAAGCACCTCATTACTTATACTACCCGAGCTAGACTAGTTATTGTTGTTTATAGTCAATGATACATCACTATAGAAATCAGCTATTAGAGGATTTCAAGGGATTGAATAGCAGTCCTTTTACATCAATGAGGTAGTATGTTTTAGTTTTAGAGGTCGTTAGAGCAATGGCTTGAGAGTATGCTAAGTTCAGAAAGCCAACCTCAATATGCAGAATTTTGGCACACTGGAGCACTCAAATTGGATCAGACAGATTTTGTGGTCACAATTGTTTAGTGCATTTCTCTTTTTATTATGGTGGAAGGAAGCTACCATTTTTTGCTATGATGTGAGTTACTGTATGGGTGCAGTCCCTTTATATTCAAATTCATTGTACTTATGGGTAACTGGGTTTAAAAGGGTAATGGATACTGTTAGCCATGAACTCGTGAGAAATTTAGAGTAGAGCATGGTGCAGGAGCATAGCTTTAGCTGATATGGGTCATTGAATTTATGCGTCCAGGCCTGCATTGAAACTTTGGTACCCCAAATGGATTAGATATTGAATTAGATGTATGAGTGTTGAGTCCTATATCAAGCATGTACTAGGTTGATTTGGACTATGTAAGCAATTATGAGAAGTCCAATTATAACTTGACTAATCATTTTTGGGGTATTGCACAGATGTGGCTAATGCTTCCTTAGGTTGTGACAAATGACAATTGATTCAACCCAGTGACATCATTGTAGCCCAATGTGGGCCCTAATGAGGATGCTAGGTGTTTTTTTTTTATGGGAGAGGATGCTGGTTATTTAAGTGGGGACATTGTGGCACCCTAAATGGATCAGATATTGGTTTAGATTGTGTGAGTGTTGAGTCTCAAATCAGCTATGTGCTGGGTCAATCTGAGCTATATAAGTGATTACAATAACTTGACTAATCATTTTGAGATATAACATAGACGTGGCTAGGAGCTTACCTGGGTCGTGAAAAAAACACTACTAGCTCTATGCAGTTATGGTTTGCCAATCATGCTATCGTTTACTTTTGGTGTCTCTGGAAACATGTTTGAAGTTGTAACTTCAAACTATAGACAATGAAGTCCAAATAGAATGAGCTAGAACTCTAGTATGAATTTGAAAGAGCGAAGGTGCTATTGTAGTTTGCATCTTTGTTTGTTCATGTTGTCTTCCATAAAACAGCAGAGTTAAGGAATGTGGTGTTCTACCCTGCTGATGTGAGTAATGCTCATTTCTTCAGATAATTCAAAGTAGTACAAGAAAATTTGAAAATCTGTCTGAAGCCATTGAAGGGAAATTTGAAAGTATTTCCTAGTACCAGCTTGCATGTGGTTCATTCTTTTATGTGTAATTTTTTTTTTTTTTTTTTTTTTTTTTTTTGGGATAATATATGTGTACTTATTAGTTATTCTTATGATACAGGTGCATAGAGAAATGATATCTATTATTTGTTCAAATTCATTTCCATGGCCTTTGAACTTGCAATTTATCTTATAAGTTTATGTGTCTGCAATCATCCTGTTACCATAAGCTTGACGTAAATGTTTTGTACTATTGGGTTCTCTCCTATTTCATGGTCATTTCCTAGTTATGTTGTTAAGAGCTCTAAGTTTGAAGTTTGTTTATGTAGACTCATATTATCCATACTAGCCGAGTGGTGCCAATCCGCTTAATAGTTAATGCAAACAGCATCTAAACCCATTTGGATGTTTGTTGCATACCATATTTTGTGTTCGTAGAAAATGTTAATAGCCTTAAATTGAGAAGATGATTCAAAAGAGTAATATGGTGATAATGCAGAAGAACTGGAGCAAGCAGATATAGCTTTATGCGGTCAAGCCAGTTAGCCTTGGCTCACTAATAAAGAACCAAAAACAGTATTTAGAACAGCACAGCTCAACAGTTTTGAGGGATCTTTTATCAACCCCTTCAGTTTGTCCGAACCTAAGAAGTAAAATTAATTTTGTTCTTTTGCAGAAGAACAGTTGTGTAACATGTGATTGTTCTTGGTCAGGAGTTTTGCAACTGGTTCCATTTCTTAAATTCACATATTCAACCCACTAAAATACTTGTAATATTTTATATCAGCTTGTTAACATAACACTATAGGGTAGCAGGTGATTTGCATTTGGCATTGATTATTTTTGCTAACTTATTTTACTATTCAGTTTATTTTTACTACTATTTATTGATCCCGCTGCACTTTTTGGTACTATTTATGGGTCTTACTGTATATTTCAGTTAACTTTTACATTTATCTACAATACTTTTAGCAAAAAGTTTTTAGTTTCAGCAAAATAAACGGATCCTAAATAGACAAGTCTAGAAATTATCAACTGGTGTGCATTAAGCTCACACTTCCCAACAGTAGAATTGACAGGAAAGTGCATGGAAGCTCAATGACTGAATACTAATAAGTGCTTTTTGATATGCCTGGAAAGTTCTGAAATTGAACAAGCAATGCTTAGATGACCAACTCACAAAAACTGCAGGCATAAGTTTAGTAGGAGGTGACTTGGCTTAAATCTGAACCCCATGTGTTTTGATGCAAACAATTGAAAGGTAAGGTATTGATGTTGCATTGAGCTAATGATTTTTAACACTAAATGCCTAAGAAAAAGAATATAGGGAACATAATACAATAATGTGATACAACATAATTCTGTATCACATTATTGTAAATAAAGCCAAGCTAACAAAGAAACCAAGCAAGGCACCAGCTATGACTTCAACCTCAGTATGGCCAATTGATTCTTTTAGAGAAATTATATTCTCAATAGTTCTTTCTATTCCTTCTTCAACATTGGCTGCTGAGCCAGAAGACAGCACCACCTGCCTCAATTTGTCATCTGATCTAAGTAATAGAGGAGAATTTGTTGATTTTGATGTAAAAGAACTTGCTTCCTCAGATACAAGGGGCCCAATTCTCTCCAAACTTACAGGCAATGATTTTCCTGGTTGAGAATCAATCATATTTTCTCTATCCTTAGTGTGAACTGAATTAACATGTATTTTGGCCAGTAATTTATTCAGGACTTTTGCATGATTTCCTACTTCTCTTCTCACACCCTGCAGAAATAAAATCAACACTCAGATTGATGTTTCAGTTTGACTATAATTTAGGAAACATATGCAACTTCTGAAAATGTCATGTAAAAATCTCTCATCATACAAAACTGAAGTACATCCTGAGAACATATTGTAAAATATCTAAACATTTAGAAGTGAAGAAACTAGAGATATAATAGCATGACTTATAAGTTGTTTGTCACTCATGGGACAAAATTAGGTCTGGTTTGACCTATAATCATATATGACTTTATAGAAACCGCATTTTCTGCTGAACCTTAAGCACGACACCAGGTTTATGGAGAATCCAGTCTTCTCTCTCTTATTCTCTTCACTATCATTTCCTTTATTTAGAAAATATGCTTACGTACCTCAGAAAATACATTCTTACATACGACTTCTTTAGTGGCTAGGAACTATAGCAAAAGCAAACAATTTTAAAAAATTTATAGCTATATAGTTGACATAGCATGAAGTTAAGGACATTTGCAGGTGCTATGTCAAAGACAAAAATGATGGAAAAGGATCCAGTTAGGTACAAAAGAAAAAGGAAAGAGAAAAGGGAAATAGTATGAAGAACTAGAATTTGAAATAATTCAAAAAATCAATAAAACTGTCAAATAAGCAACTCAGAGAGAACGAGAGAGTGAGATTCACAAACAATGAATCCGCAGTTTGAGTCGATCTAAACTTGGAGTTGGGTTCCACTACCATAGATTATGACATGACATTGACAGACATCCCTAATCTAGAGAAGGTAAAAGAAGATATTCGAAAGGTTCAACAAATAGACAAACATCATAAATGAATGAAAGTGCCATCAACAATAAAAGGTTTGTGAGTCATTAGCAGATCAGGTTCCTTAAAACAAATTTACTTGGTAAGGCTTTGGTAGCAATCAAATGGGAAACCTATGAAAGAAGATCTCCCATCTATACTATATTTCTAATTGGAAATACTGTCTAATGATCGCATTACTTTCTGCAAGACCAGATAGGCTTTTGTCCACTCACAACCTATGTGGCACTCTACCAATGGCACTCTTCTCCTCTTTGGTGAATTAAATGCCACTGATGGAAGTCCATAGAGGCCCATCTTCCTGAACGTACCAACCCTCTATCATGCCACAGCAGCAATTAATTAGCCAAATTAAACAAACTAAAAACTAGATTACAAGCAAGACTGACCAATGGATTCAATCCATCATCTTATTACTGTTTTTACAAATTGGACAAGACCAAAACAGAGATCCAATTTGCGTTCTAGAAAGTAAAATGTGAAACCCATTGTCTAAGATCCAATTGGGACCAAATCACCAGTACTTTCTCAAGAGCAAACTGTCATAGACAAATTGTGAGATGTGAAAGCTGTTGCCTAAGATCCAAGTTCCAAGTTCCAAGTTCCAATGCATTAAGTTCTCACTAGCTTATATATAGAGCAAAGAAGAGTTGATAATTGTCAATATCTCAGAATAAGTCTCACAATCCTAAATCTCAGTCTATAATTTCCATAGCATTCTTCCTGGATTAAGTATGATTTAACCTGATTTAATTAAGAAAACAAATGGAAAACTAAGGCGATTACTAACACTCTTGATAGATTGAAGGCTACATTTGGAGCACCATTTGCATTGAATCATGAGGAAACTGAACTACTTGCTTAAAAGAGGAGATGTGAAAAATGACATGAAAAAATAGAAACACGAGGACAATATGAAGTAAAACAGAAAGAAAACATATACCTGTGCATCATACATAACAAGGCCAGCATAAACAACTGTAAGGCCAAAAATTGAATCTGAGAGACCCCTGTAATCAAAATCCACACATCAAGTCTGACACAAGAACAGAATGAATCAATACTTGATGTTTATAAAACAGAATACTAATTATGGTGGATCATGCATGGTTTTGTATGTTAGCATAGAACAAAGATGGAAAATTCAAAAGTTACTACAAAATCTTACAAACTAGAAATTGACAATGAATGTGATTGGTCCTTGTTAGACATATTATGGCCTAAGTGGCCAATACCAATTGTAAGTTCATGTACTTGTAGAACAAGCAACTTAACCATGGGTTAGTTAATGGTTAGTCTAGCATTAGTCAAGTATTCTCTAGTAAATAAACCCTACATTAGGTTCATTGTAACACAAGTGCTTAATAAAATATGTAGTTGTCAAAAACTTTATTACTATGGATGTAGGCCATTAGGCCAAACCACGTAAGCCTTTGTGTATTCCCTCTTTCATACTTCCGCTTATCATTCAATCATCACACACAATCACACAACAATTTTAACAGTCCCACTTCAATAAAATTATAGATATATATCTAAATTACTTTAATGTGATTGGTAATATATCGCATCGGTCTGTACAGGTTATGTAGTAAAATTAATGGTATCTCTAGCATTGAAAGATAGAAAGGAATGGTGAGTGGTGCTCACTACTGACTGCTTACCTTTCCAAGGCAATGATTGTTGCAGTAGCTACCACCGCCTATTAATGAAAAAAATGTGAAAAAAAAAAAATTGATGAGATTAAAATTAAACCAAATATCCAATGGTTATACTTATATATATATATATATATATATATATATATATATATATATAAATTAATTATGTACACAAAAATAAACAAAGTAGAGTAGAGGTCAGAGAGTACAGAGGAATGAGTAGAAGGGAAGCCTCCAGCTTGAAAGGCAGCCTTGAAATCCAAGTCTTTACTATAGAGTAAGACAGAAGTGAAGGGCTTAGAGAGCTGTCCAATTGCAGCAGAAATACCAGCTGCAACTAAAACCTGTGAAGGAATACGAATTAAGATAATGGGAAAGCAAATTGAAAGGAAATGAATAAATGGGGTAGCAACAATTTTGGACCTTGTTGTGGGCAAGTTGCGAAATTTGGTCGAATAATTCAGTTCCAGTTCCAGCTCCAGTTCCAAGACAAGTGAGCTTAAAAGGAGAGGATTTGGGTTTGGGTTGTCTTAGGCGAAGAAAAAGAAGAAAGGGTTGTTGTTGTTTTTTGTTTGTAGAATGGTTAAGGTTGTGGTGGTGGATGGATGAATAAGAACAAGTGGGAAAGCTCCAACAGAAACACTGCGATAACATGTTTACTCCGAAATTTAGGAATGCAGACAGTAGAAGTCAGTTGGTGGTATATATAATAATAATAATAATAATAATGATAATCTATATCTATATATCTATCTAAAACTTGAAGCGTAGTATTTATTGTTGCTATGTTTCAATTGAACCATATTAGTATTCATATAGTTATCTTTTTCTTTTCAATTTTCATATAATTGTTTGGGTAAAATGCAAAACTGACCCTCTAAGTTTCTTCAGATTTTATTTCAGTCCTCTAACTTTGCTTTTGTTTATTTCAGTCCTCTAACTTTCAAGTTTATTCAATTAAAACTTTTCCATCAACTTTTATTATATATTGTGGTTAATTTTTCAATTTTATAAAATTTTCTTCAAATTTTTTAAATTAAAAAAGCTCAATTAATGATTGAAAAATATTTTTCAGATTTTTTTTTTCCAAAAAATTTTAACAAAAGTTAACGAAAAGACCTTAATTGAATAGATCTGAAACTTAGAAGACTGAAATGAACGAAAATAAAGTTAGAGGACTGAAATGAAATCTAAAGAAAGTTAGAGGGTTAGTTTTGGATTTTAGCTTAATTGTTTTTAACATTTATTTTTTTAATATTTATACTTCTCCAACCTTTCTCCCTCTCTTACCTTTTCATCTCCTTACTACTTCTCCAACATTTATACATCTCTTACCTTTTCATCTCCTCACTACCCTCTACATTAATATCATTATTACTCTTCCCCTTCATTTTCCTTTATTCTTGTCTCTTCTTATTTACACATTCTTACTATAAATTTATCATTATCTCTTCCATTCTATGAATAGTTTTCCCTCACAAAACAAAGGCTCTCTCTCTCTCTCTAAATTTTTGGTGGATTTTTTTTTTTCTTGTATCTCTACTTTAGGCTATTTATTTTTTATATTATTTAAAACTCTACTTTAGATTAGTGTGATTTAGTTTTGTTTTTTATTTTTGTTCTCTTTGATTGTTAAATTTTATGCTGTTGCATTATAAAGAATTAAATATAGCATATAAAAATATAATATTATTCTATTATATAGCATGATTTGGATAATTTAGTATTTATTCTATGACACATCATGATTTTTTATAGTGCTCAATTTAGATGTTAAACTATGAGACTTTACTAATTTTTGTTTATTTTTAATCATTTGTGGTGAACAAAGTACTCTTAATAGTTGTATTAGAAATACTCTATAGTGTCATTTATTTAGAGTAAAGCAATGGTTAGCCAAACAAAAATAATCAGACGGGTGACAAATTTTAGCTTTTGCAATTTTACTTTAATTGTTATTATTATTTTATAACAATGCATATATAGAATTTTAATTCTTAGATTTTGCTAATAATTGTTTATTTGATAATATGTTTTGGGTGGATGAAATTACAATTTCTGCAAAGAAAATAATCTTAATAGATTATCAACAACAAATTGTTTTTCATAATTGGTCCATCATTGTTAAGTTTATTAAAATACTTAGTTATGTTTTTCGGTGTTTTGGATTATAGGCAGAAAAAATAAGGTTTGAGAAAGTTTGTTTAAAACTAAAATAATAATTCCCAAATTTTATATTCTTTTTAACGATTCACAAAATGTTAGCCTTTCGCCACGAGATGAGCCTTATATTTGTCAATTGATCCATCTACCTTGCGCTTTATTTTTAAAACCCAATTGTTTCCAATGGTCTTGCACCCAGGCGGAAGGTCAACCAACTCCCAAACTTGATTCTTTGCCATAGAATCCATCTCATCCCTCATAGCAACTATCCATTCATGTGAAGTAGGTGAAGCTAACGCTTCCTTATAGGAAGCAGGCTCATCAAGGTCTAGTGAGTCACATATAGAAGATTCCCCCTCAATCTCAAAATGACAACGGGGAATACTTCCACGTTCACTTCTAAGTACCTTGGATCCTTGTGTGTCACTATCTAGTGGTTTGCTCCCACTAAGAGCCAAATCACTCCCACTATCTTTGGCGATTTCAGGATGAAGTTGAGATTCTTCACCCTCGCCCAAAGATGGTATGACACCTTCAAGTTCTTGCAGCTCATAAAGTTAAAGATCTTCTTTTGCTTCACTGATGCTTGAAAAATCATCTTCAATGAAGTTGACATCACGAGACTCTATCTCAGTCATTCCACCATCAGAATGTTCACCATACATTACATACCCCTTTGAGCATTCTGAATATCTTATAAAGATTTTCTTACTTGCTCTAGGGCTCAATTTCTCATACTTTCAATGAAGTTGACATCACGAGACTCTATCTCAGTCATTCCACCATCAGAATGTTCACCATACATTACATACCCCTTTAAGCTTTTTGAATATCTTATAAAGATTTTCTTACTTGCTCTAAGGCTCAATTTCCCATACTTATGGGAAGTACTATGAACAAAAACTACGTAACCACAAGGCCGCAAGTTTTCCAAATTGGGTTTTGCACCAGTCCATAACTCATATGGTGTTGTGGGAACTGACTTAGAAGGCACACAGTTAAGGATGTAGGCAGCAATCAACAATGAATCCCCCCAAAACGAAATTGGAAGGTTATCTTGCACCATCATCGATCTAACCATCTTTAATAAAGTACAATTCCTTCTCTCTGCAACACCATTTTGTTGTGGAGTACCAGGAATCGTCAATTACCTGTGTATCCCTTTTTCCTCACGCAATTCCTACAACTATTTAGACAAATATTCGTGACCCCTATTAGTTCAAAAAACCTTTAGGTTCCTTTCTTTTTGATTCTCAACCTTTCCCACAAAGCACTTAAAGCAATCTAATGCTTCAAAGCGATTGGAGATCCAATAGACATAACTAAAACGTGAATAATCATCTATAAATGTGAGAAAATAAGAGGCGCCATGGCGTGCCTTAACATTCATAGGTCCACATATGTCCGAATGGACTAATTCCAAAGGATGAGTTGCCCTTGGAGCCTTACCAAAAGGCTTCCTACAGGCCTTTCCAACTAGACAAGGTTCACACATAGGTAGGCTTACATTAGTGATAAACCCCAATAGGCCTTCTCTAGCTAGTCTATCCAATCTATCTTTTCCTATGTGTCCAAGTCTAGCATGTCAGATTACAGAATCAGAAACATCATCATTATGAGCAATAAAGAAAGGCGTAAATGCTCTTTTCGTCCCTACATTTTGTGGTCATTTCTATTTTGGTCCCTACATTTTCATTTTACCACTTTTAGTCCCTAAACCAATTAACGTGTGACATTTAAGTCCTTACCGTCACTCAACTAACAGGAAAAGCTGACGTGACAAACGGAGTGCACTGTTAACACAGTAAATACTGACGTGGCGAATAAAATAATTAAAATAATTATTTATTATTCAATAAATGCCAAGTCAGCATAAAATAATAAAAAAAAAAGATTTTTTCATTTTTTTCTAAATTCTTTTAAAATAAAATAAGATGATTAAATTAAAAAAATTTATTTCTTTCATTATTTTTTTCTAAAGAACATGTTCATGTTCCTTGGGTTCATCCCCAGAAAATTTTCTTAAGAAACAAACACACAAAGAAACCCAAAAAATTCAGCTCAAAAAAGAAATTCAGTCCTCATTTTCAACCCCAGCAAAATCTAGAACCTAGAACCTAGAACCTAGCAACCACTTTAACAACTTCGTCCTCTCGCACACCATCTCCGCCACCGTAGGCTTCACCTCCACCAGATTCTCCACCATTGTGAGCGTGCTATACACCGCAGCCATCTCATCGGGATTGAGATGGTGGGTGCTGGGTTCGACTGGGTTTGTTGGGATCTGGCCTTTCTCTTCGGCTTTGATCGGTGATCGTTGGTGGGTTTGACTGAGTTTGATCGGATCTGGGTTTAGAGAAAGAGATGGCTTCTCCGCCTCTCTCACGCAAAGCAAAGCTGATACGATCGGTCAAAACCCCTCAGTCCTCGTCGTGTTTGAGGCTCGCCGTTGCAAGCTTCACACCACTCGATCTCCTCAGTTTCTCGGCCTTAGGAACCAGCGCGGTCTTTGGTCCGATTCCGATTATGGCTCCGATGTCATTATCGGTCTTCTCGATACCGAAATCTGGCCAGAGCAGCGTAACTTTTTCGATAGGAATCTCGGAGCTTGTTGGTGGGTGCTAGGTTCGACTGGGTTTGTTGGTTGGGATTGTAGGGTTTGTTGTTGTTGTTGGTCTGATCGGTGATCATTTCTAGACATTTAGGGTTTGGGGTTTGCTGCAGATTTGGTTTTAGCATTTGCTGGAAATTTCGCATTTTGAAATTTCTTTTTGTTTTTTAAGTTATTAACTTGTTATGGTATTCAAAATTTCTTTGATTATGGTTTGGTTTGGGAGTGGATGAGTTGGGTGCTTTGCTGGGCTTCTATTCTTTGGATGGTTTGGTTTGGGTGTGGTTTCGTGTGGGTTTTCCTGTGTTTGCTCTCGTTGATGCTCTTTGATTTGGTGATATTCATGTTTTTTTTTTTTTTGTCCAGTTGGTTTGATGTTCATGCTCTTTGACTCTGGGTTTACTCTTTGATTATGGGTTTGATGTCGTTGCTGGGTTTATTTCTTGATTTAAGAACATTGAAAAACAAGTTCTTATGTTCTTAGATCTGTAATTTTCTGTTTTTTATTTTTTTAAAATTAATTTAGATGCTGATGTGGCATTTTTTAATGTCAAAATAGATTTTTTTAATTATTATTTTAATGTGCCATTAGCCACGTCAGTTATTTCCGTCTGTTGGCTGACGGAAAGGACTAAAATAACAAGTGTTAATTGGATTAGGGACTAAAATTGGTAAAATAGAAATGTAGGGACCAAAATAGGAATGACCCCAAAATATAGGGATGAAAAGAGCATTTATGCCTTTTAATTTTAACGGCTACTACAAACTTCTTTTCATATTTTCTTCTTAAAAAAAGTTCTTTTCATATTGCTTTTTCACTGGGGCTGTATAGCTTTTTCTTTATAGTAAAAAAATAAAAAATTCAAGCACTACAATGAAGAAGACAGGTAGTAACTTCCCATTGACATGAGAAGTCTTGTCTACATTGCTTTTTTTTGCCAGCTATAAGGTTCTTTTTACATTTGCTTTTTGACCCAAGTTAAGAGCTTTTATATATATATATTGAAAACCATTATGTTTCAAATGATGAGGTTTCAAAAAAACATTTAAATGTGATAAAGAAATCAAATTTTGTTAAAATTGATAAAACCATTATTAGGTCTAGTCATCCTCCTCTTGACTCAATTTTGATAACTACTAAGAAAGATGAAGTGACAAAAGAGGAAGTGAAGGCCTCTCCTTTCAAAATTGTTGATGATCAAACTCTTATTGTTAGCCTTATTGAACAAAACAATTTTACTAATCAATCTTTGCATATTATCGGTCAACAGCTTGACCGTATTGAAGAAAAAATTGTTGAAAAATCTGTTTCTGTTTCTGAAAAATCTGTTCCTGTTAAAACTGAGAAACCTTTGATTGATTTACCCAGTCAAAGAGAAAAAGTTGTGTTTAAAACTTCTCAGTCCAAGACTCTTGAAATTGTTGAAAAAATGCTTTCTGATTTAAAGGTTAAAACTGAGGGTACTTCTATAAGTACTCCAACTGCTCGAACTATTTCCAAAAAAGAAATTGTTTCTGAAGAAAATAAAGATTCTGATACTGTTTCTTCTGTTTCTGCAAAAAGAATCTTTGATGATGATTTCCCAGAAATTAAAAGATTTGTTGGGAACTCCAAACCCATGTCTTTTACTAAAAACTGGTATTCAAAACCTACTCTTCCTGATATGCAGTTTGAAGAGAGATTTGAGGGTTTTTTGGAAAACATTATGGTGGTTTTTGGTAAAAGCAAACTGAAGGTTGTCAAGAATGAATTTAATAGAATCTGGTAATTCTGAATAGGTTCCATTGTGGAATTGTAGATTTTTTGACAAAACTTCCTGTAAAGCAATTAATATATCACCATTGGAGTATGTCACCTCTGCCGGGACATCTCCTTGAAGGGATGTTGATCCACTGGGTTTTACCCTAGAAGATGCGCCTTCATGCATTTTAAAAGGTCGTCCCGCTAGGAACCCTTTGTTTTGAG
The DNA here is from genome assembly GCA_028535165.1 of Quercus tomentella. Lineage (NCBI taxonomy): Eukaryota > Viridiplantae > Streptophyta > Magnoliopsida > Fagales > Fagaceae > Quercus > Quercus tomentella. The sequence goes on from JAPQVY010000156.1 coordinate 83,349,623, forward strand.
AATAGTCCTGTGCAGGAGCTTTTCCCTTGTTTTTCTTTTCCATAATAATCCACTTACTAGTGGTATAAATGTGAATATTATTATTATCCCACTTATTAGTGGTGTTTATCCACGCATCATTGTCCGATTCCTGCAGAGAATCATTGATAATGTTAGGATAATGGATAGTATTTAACATTTTGGTATTATGAAAATTACCTTTAAAATCATCAGTGAAATATTGGTAAGAATTCATCACTAGTTCTTGAACAAGTTCATTCATGGGAGAATCTTTCTTATAAGACAGATTATTAATATCAATTTCAAACTTTGAAGCAAATTTGAATTTTACTTTCTGTCCAAATGGATCAGTAATTCAAGGATTCTGAATAATTTTTCTTGCTCTTTATCATCAATATTTAGCATGTTAAATTTGTTTTTTAACTTACCAGGTTTTTCCTTACAGTCTTTGCTAAAGTGTCCAGGTTTACCACAGTTAAAACATTTACCTTTACTTGATCTCTGTTTAACATGTTTTTTAGAAACATTTTTCTTCTTATCATAGAAATCATTAGGTTTAACAAAGTTATTTCTGTATTTTTTATATTTTTTATGGCTTTTATCATGTTTTTTACCTTTTTGCCTAGAAGGAGCAATAGGAGGCAAACTCTATTGTTCACAGAAATTTCCCATTTCATATTTAGCTTTTCTTTTATTTTTTAATTGGTGTTTTAGTAATTTTTCATCATTACACATATTGATACCAAGTTTTTTAATAGTACTGAAAATATCACCATAGGTTAAATTATCATAATCAATAGAATCATTTTTACCCATTAATTCTTGTTTTACCTTATGAGCAAAGATAGGAGGTAGACCGTCAATAAACTTTTCTTTCCAATAAGGCTTATGACAATCTTTCCGGAGCATCACCCTAGAAGTAAAAACATCTTGATACCATCTGTAATCAGACATAGTTGGACAACTCAAATTATTCAAATAATCAGAAATACGAGATGAAATATTGGATGGAGTACCAACAAAGTGTTTGAGAATAGTATAGATCGAGGTATTGACACCGTCAGGAATACCACAACCAATACTTTCATCAAAAATAGGCAAACCTTCATCATTCTTTTTAACAGCATGTTTAATAGACTCTTTGGATTCTTCAGTGATATATGAATCCCACCATCCACGAAGAGTACCAGAAAAACCAGTAACAAGCAAATTAACAATTTCAGGTTGATCAAGATCATGGTTATTTTGATAAGCAATACCAACCATAGACATATGACTTATTTTTTTGATGATTTCTTGTTCAGACAAACCATCCACCTCGTTAACCTTGCTGCTCAAAATGAGGTTTATATGAGCCATTATGGTAACCTTATTCCAGAAAATGACCTTGCTTCACATATTGACTTTGTTTCAGAAAATAATCTTGTTTCAAAAAATGAGGCTCTTGTGAGCCGTCTTAAAGCCTACACTAGTCAACTCTTTGGCAAAGAGGAAATCCATTCAATGGATAAAGAGACTATAATGCACACTGATTATGCCAGATTGAGTCTTAAGACCCAATCCATGTTAAGAAGTGCTGTTGCCAACTTGCCTTCAGATTTACAATCTCGTATTCTGGATAGCAAGGCTATGTTTAGGTCTTTTGACCTATGGTCCAAGTATTTCAGGAAACTTGTTACTGCCACTATTCCTAACCCTAATGAATTAGACGAAGGTGATAATGTCTTTATTCAGCTTGAATGGGAAGATCACTTTGAGAGTAGTCTCAGAGTATATGAAAAGAAACATCCATTTCCTGGTCTCCTTATTGATTTTGATGATGGATCATATTTCACTGATGAAGATTCAGATGATAGTGATGATGATGATCCTAATCCTAGCTGGCTTTCCCAAATGTTTGAATATGGCTTTATTAAGATCATTATCAATTTTTAACATTATCAATTCTTGTTTGAGATTATTGTTATCACTTTTCATGCTTTTAAATTCTTATTTTAATTCATTTATCTCTTGTTTAACAATATGAATTTCATGTTGGAGATCATTAACAGTTAGTTCTTTAGATTTCTTTTTATTAAATCTTTCCAAAGTTTCTTCAAAACTTATGGTTGATTTTGGTTTTTTACCAATTTCATCTCTTATCAATTTTTTCTTAAATTTATCCAAATATTCTTTTTACAATTCAGGATTTTGAATTTGATTTATTAGTTGAATTATTAATTTTTCATCTTCTTAAGTCTTGGTGAGAGCATTAACAGTATTAACAACATTGCAACAAGAATCTCTACAACCAATTTTAATATTAGGAGATTCAGAAGAATTATCAGTAGATTGATAGCAAGAATCAGATGAAGAAGAAAAATCATCTTCCAAAGAATATACCATAAAGAGGGAAGGGGACGCACTGTTGATGGAAAGAGACGGAAGCACAGTAATATTGTAAAGAAAATAATGTATGTAACTTGAAAGTAAGAACAATAAATAGCTTGAAAGTAAGAACTATTATAAGGCAGTAGAACCAGTCAAGTATATATGAAAATAACTCAAAGTAAATGAGAACAATAGTTCAAAGTAAATGAAAGTAATTTAGAACCGTCCGGTATGGCGGTAATCCGTCCAAGGTGGTGGTAGCAACAAGTAGAATAATAAACATAAAACTGAAAATACTTGTTATTGAAAGTAGGGTAAACACTTACAGTAGTAGTAGTGAATACAAGATCTCAACAGTTACAGGTTAACAATTACAAAGCTTGAACTAGTCCTAGTTACAAGGTTTGTAGGATTACAAAGTTTGTAGTGAACAAGGATGAACAAGATAGTAGTAGAAGTAGGGTGGGTTCTCTCTCTAAGAAGGCTAGTTCTAAGGGAAGAGAAATCAGAACTAAAACTTGACTTGAAAAAACCCCAAGGGACATCCCCCCTTAAATAGGCAAAGTTTTGAGTAAACAGTACTTGTGAACAGTAAAAGATAATAGTAATAAATTGCTGAAAGCAATCTTGGTGTGACTAAAAGTCACGGGAAACATGGAGAATCATCTTTTCAGAACATTATGATCAGGAGTGGAAATTAACAGTGAAAGTTCACTAGTAAGTAAACAGTGTAGCATTTGGCCTTTATGCAGGCTAGACAAATAAGCTCAATCTTCTTGAAGATCTGGAGTGTTATCTTCATCATGTCCAAACAGCTCCTGATCATATGGGAAATAGGGGTTGTGAGCAATAGATTCTTCTGAGGAGGCTTTGGATTCTTCTTGATTAGCAACAGCTTCTTCTGCCCATTTGAGTAAAGCTAGAAGAGCATTAGGATTTTTTCTCAAATTGTCAATAGAGGAGCTTTTATTCTGTGCTGGAGATTGAACATTTTTGGGGAGCATCAGCAGGAGCAAGGGTTTGAACAAGGGAATGATCTTTTGCCATGGGCAGAGCAGCAGCAGATGAAGATTCTCTGGAAATAGAGGCAACAGCGGCAATAACACGTTGAGTGTGAGGGAATTTGCCCCACCATTTTACATACTAATGCCTAGAGAGAACATCACCGTCTTTCTCATATTGCCATTTCAATATCCAAGGTATTTTATATTTTTTAACAAAATGAAGCAAAGCAGGAAATTTGGCTCCATAAGCATCACACTTATAACATTTCTTGAAACATTCAAAAGCATCAAGCAATGGTGCAGGAAATAATTCAATAATAGGACCAAATTGGGCCCACCAGCGGTTGAACCAAAGAGGCAAATCACCAGTGAAATTTCTGTCAAAGTTAACAAACCAGGAATGAGACATGTTTTCATTCTGGTGCAGCATGAATCTTGACCAAGCCATGATATAATCATAATATGAATAGGGAATGGGGGAACTTGGCATTGTTCTGGTAGATGTAAGAGAAGAGCCCCATTTTTCTTCAGAAATAAAATCGACCAAGTAAACATTGTGGTAAATAATTTTGGAAGTATCTTTATTATCAGAAATGGTGTTAATAATAATAGATCTTTCATGGCGCAGAAGATCAGAATAATAATTTAAATTCTTTTCTCTATGCTCCGGAATCCAATGAAACTTCGGAGGGAAATAACTCCTAGCAAGTCTGAGAGGATCAGAAATAGAGTCTTTGTTGGGTTCAATATAAACAAGTGTTGGAAATATTGTTTTTTGAAGTATTGAGGGGAATTTTTTGGAAAATCAGTTTTAATGGGCTAGTTAACAGGGGTTATGGCATAAGGGTCATAAGATGAAGCAAGAACAGTGGAGTAATTAATCCTAGGGATGGTTCCTAGGGTGGTGAAACGGTTGGTAATGTCAAGGGGAGAAGCAGGTTCTTTTTTAACAATTTGTTTAGAAGTTTCAGCAGGATGATTATCTTTTGGTCTTCTACTTGCCATTGTGACACTGCAGAAATTCACGGGTAAGGAAATCAGGGATAGAATTTTGAGATCCTTTAATATATTCAATATCAAAATAAAAAACGCTTAAAATAGCTTGCCATCTAGCAAAAATATGTTTTGAAGCAATATTTTCAACATCTTTTTCAATAACATATGTAGCACTTTTGCAATCAATACGTAACAAAAATTTTTGGTTTAACAAATCACTTTGAAATTTTGAAATACATAGTACTATAGATAAAATTTCCTTTTTAATAATACTATAGTTTAACTGTGCATTATTCCAAATACCAGAATAGAAACGAACAATTTGTTCAGATGACTTAGGAGAAACTCTTTGTTTTAGAATACCACCATAACCAACATCAGAGGCATCGGTTTCAACAATTTTGAAGGCACCAACAGTAGGAATACCAAGACAAGGCAATGTCTTAACATGAGATTTGATTTGTTTAACAATAGAAGTATGAACATTAGACCAAGGAGGAGGATTACTTTTTAGTCGATCAAACAGAGGTTTGCATTGTTTCCTCATATCTTTGTAAAAATCCGCAACATAGTTTAATGACCCAAGAAATCTTTGGAGCTGTGTTTTGTTAATGATAACATCAGGAAACTTATCAGCAAATTGGATGGCTCTATCTATAGGACGAATCTGTCCTTCAGAGATATCATAGCCAAGAAAGCGAACCTTGGTTTGAAATAGTTTAACCTTCTTGGCTGAGACAACAAGACCATTTCTTTTGATAGTGTCAAGAAACGAATTCAAATGTTTCCAGTGTTCGTCAATAGAGCTAGAGTAAACAAGAACATCATCAATATAAACAATGGTGAAATGACTGAAGGAGTTGAAAATATCATTCATGATATTTTGAAACTCGCTTGGGGCATTTTTAAGGCCAAATGGCATAACATTCCACTCATAATGTCCAAAAGGAGTGGTAAAAGCAGTTTTGTACCTATCATTCTCACTAATCTGAATTTGCCAGAACCCAAATTTCATGTCAAACTTGGAGAACACAACAGCTTCACTCAGCCTATGGACAAGGTCATTCTTATTGGGAATAGGATACCGAATCCATTCTAAAACTTTATTCAAGGGTTTGTAGTTAATGACTAATCTTGGGGTTCCTCTTTCAATCTCAGCATTTTTTTGGACATAGAAAGCGGAACAAGACCAGGAGGACTTGCTATTCCTAATCAATTTTTTCTGTAACAAATCATGGATTTCTTTTTTGCAAAATTCAACAGTTTCAACATTCATTTGGATAGGACGAGCTTTAGTGGGAATATTTTTCTCATCAAAATCTTTAAAATATGGCAAATCAACAATATGTTTCTTCCTATGCCAGAAAGCATTAGGAACATCGAAGCAAACATCATCAATCAACATTTTCTGAAAATTATCAATTTTGGATTGTAACAATTTATCAGAAATTTTTTCAGCAATTTTCTTGTATCTAACCTCTTGCTGAAGGAATTTAAGATGTTTAATTTTAGCATGAATCATGTTTGAAGCAGTATTAGTATCAATATCAATCTTCGAAGCAAATTTGAACTTTACTTTTTGTCCAAAAGGATTAGTAGTAATTCCATCATGTTCAACAAGAAAAGGATATAAAGCATTTATAAAAGGCAAACCAAGAATCACTTTATCAGTCATATTTTTAACAAGAACAGAAGGAATCTTGAAACAGACATTAGCATGGCATACATGAGCATTATTTAATTCATACTTTATTTTCATCTGAGAACCATTAGCAGAAACTAATCTTTCAGTAGATTTTTCAAAGTATTTTGAAGGAATTAGTCCTGTAAGCGACTAAATTTCTCGTTTGAAATAAATCAAACAAGTAAAATAGTTTCACAAATGCGAATTTGTATTGATGATTGTGTGGTACAATTCTCTGTAATTACAAAAGAGTTATCCTCTGATTCGATCTCCTTAAAAGACTTATTGATTGGATTTGTAGTAATGTGATTTTGATTCGAACACCCAATGTACTTCAATTTGGCTGAAGAATGGATCAAAGATCCTTGGAACAGAATTACAATGAATCTCTGGCTATGAGCTTGTTAGAAATTCTTTGTTCTTCGTGTTCTTTGTGTTCTTCGTGTGTTCTTCGTGCGTTCATCGTCTTCGAAGGTTTGTTGTGGAAGTTCTCCGGGGCTTTAGAGGCTTGAATCCGTGGAGCTTTACTGATTTGTGGTTGTTTGAGGTTTCTGGAGGCTTTTGAGCTTGATTCCAGTGAACTTTGAGATCTAGGCAGATAGTTTGGATGATTCTGCTTCGAATGTTCTTTGTATTTGAAGATTTGTGGTGGAAGTTCTTCGGGGCTTTGGAGGCTTGAATCCGTAGAGCTTCACTGATTTATGATTTGTTGATGTTTTCGGACCTTTGAGCTTGATTCCCGCAAACTTTTGGATCTAGGCAGATGGTTTGGATGATTCTACTTCGAATGTTCTCCGATTTTGGGGTTGAAGTTCTTGAAGTTCTTGAAGGCTTTGAGGCTTGATCTTCACAAAGCCTTTTCACTTCTGAATTCTGGTCCCCTGAATGTCTCAGGAAGGCTTCTATTTATAGGAGTTTGGGGGTGGATGAGCGACACGTGGCGGAGCTTGATTGGTGACACATGTCACAGCCTGATTGGTCTGCTTAAGTCATCGCTTACACGTGCGAGGTTGCTTGAGTCATCGCTTACACGTGCGAAGCTGCTTGTGTCATCGCTTACACGTGCGCTGATGTGTGATTGGTTTTTGCATGACACTTGGCAAATTTCTGTTGGTTTCTGAGTAGTGATAGCAAAACCTAGCAGCAATACGTGTCGCTTTGTAATTGGCTGTATTTTATGGATTTGATAATGTGACGTGTCAGCTTGTGATAGGTCGGGAATTTTCCCTCTCTACAAATGCCCCCTCGAGACTCGTTCACGCACACAATTTTGGAGTGTGGTGTGGGAATGAGTTTCGAAAATGGATTTTTGTACTTGACTCTTTAAGTGAAGTAGTTGAAGGTGGTGGAGCTGTTGAAGGTGGTGGAGCTTTTAGCAGGATGAGATAATTTCCGAAGAGTAGACCCACCCATATGAAAGGCTTTGATGAGACCGAAAAGGGGTCTGCCAATATTTGAATGTACTTGCCTGACCGAGCCTTCTCAGCATAGTTTAAGTTGAAATAATTTCAAAAGAGTGTTTTATGGTATTTGAAGTGGGTTGGTGAGGGGGAAAGTTATTTGCAAGAAGTTGGATGTACTTACAAGATTGACTCATTTCAGCAGAGGTTAAGTTGAGGTAATTTCAGGAGAGTATTTTGGATCGTTGGCGGCGATCACAGGGTGTAGAAGATGGGGAAGATGAGAGAATGGTGGCTGGGTACAGCATGCAGAGTCATGGGGCTAACCTCGTGTTTTTAAGAACTTCTGGTGAAGTTATCTCGGAAGAACATGCTTTGGATTACGGCGAGGACATGTGGGAAAGTGGTTGAATGCGCATGTGTAATTGTATCACTCAGCTTAAGTTGAGGTAATTTTAGAAGCTTATGGATTCTGGGTATGCTGGTGGTGGCAATGAAGAAGATGGAGATGAAGCAAAGTGAATGGATGAAACATACCCACCATGGCGCTGGCCCTGTATGTTGGGGACCTTCTGGTGTAGATGTCTCTGGGAAGTACACCTTTGGATATGTGACTGACTGCATGCTGAATGAGATCCGACGGCAAGTTATTGAATGTGCCTGTGTAATGGGACCATGCCGACGGACGTTAAGTTGAAGTAATTTCAGAAGAGTACCTTCTGAAATTCTTCAAGCTGATTTTAAGTTGGAGTAATTCCAGAAAATGAGTTTTGAGGTACCAGCAACGATGACCTTTGGGTCCCATAGTAGTGGGGACATGGAATAAGGTTTTGATGACCATTTACCGGCACCAAAGGCTGAATTCTGATGAGCTGGCGCCTTGGAGGTTGTTTTAAGTGTTGATGGAAAACAATTTGTAGGATACCCCAACACTTTTTTACCATCTTCACCTACTGCCACTTGTTGGAAAAGCACAGAAAAATGAAAGATGGAGCTAACTTGTGATTCTAGTCTGGAAACCAAACAAGTTGCTGTTTGTTCCGAACCTCTACCTTTGCTGTAAGACCAAACAACTTGAAAAGGACTATGGAGTTCCCAAAGCAGTTAGGAAGCTCCTTGAGCTAGGGTACGAGAGATTCAGTTGGCCTTAGATCTCCTGATTAGGTAGATCTGAGACTACAAGGAACAATGATACAGGCTATGTTATGAGAAATTTTATGGGCAAATGTAGTCGTTAAGTGGAGAAACAAAGTTTGTTTGGATCTCAAAACTACAATGATGTTGTAAAGAAGGTTTCGACCGAACCATGGGAGGGTTAATCTCGAACTGATTATGAAGCAATATCGGTTGCTAGGCGTTGAGAATGATGAGGTCATAGTGAGAAATGGCCATCAAAAGGAGGACTTTGAAAATCTGAAAGAAGCAACTCTTCATTTCATGATTCAGTGTATTTTTTCTTTTTTTCTTTTCGGATGATGAGTTCTTGGTGAACCCGGCTCTCCTATTTATAGTAGAGAGATGAAGAATGGTAGATAGGTAGTTAAGAATGGTAGTTAAGAATTTTTGGTGAGAATATTAGGTGGGAACGGTAGGTGGGAATGGTAGGTAGGAATGGTAGGCACCGAATGGGAATGGTAAGTTGGAGACTGGTAGGCACCGAACGGGAATAGCAGGTTGAACTAATGACCCAGTGTAATTTCAAGTTCCAACACACTTGTGAAAGTTTATTTGTACTTTGAAAGAGCAGTCTTGATGAAGTCTGGAGAATAACCCTGAGGGGATCCAATTAAATGGATGAATCTCAAATTTTGACCTCAGGAGCTTAAATTTTGGACACCGTCAGTACTTCAAAGATGTGGGTTTGATTGGTGATTACCAAGTCCAAAATAAATAAGTGGATTTCAAAATTAGAATCTTTGTGAAAGTCCGAACAGGACAAGCTTTGCTCGAACGTCTTGATTCTTGGTCAAAGTTCACTTTAAAGCCAACAGTTGTAGAATCACACTATTTGAGCAATTTTGGATCCTCAAATGAAGAAATAGACCCCAAATTTGGAATGTACACGAAAAATTGAGCAAGGCAAGTGTGGCTTGAAATTTTTGACTTTAGGTTGATTTCAACATGAAAGTCAACTGTCTTGGAATTTGAGCCATTTGTGCAATTTTCGAGTCTCAAATGATGGAACGGACTCCAAAATCGGAATGTACATGAAAAATTGAGTAAGATAAGTCCATCTTAAAAATTTTGACGTTTGGTCAACATTTGCACAAAAGTCAATTTTTTTAGAAATTGGACGTTTGCACAATTTTCGAGCCTCGAATGAAGAAATGGGTCCTAGAATCGGAATGTACTCGAAAAAATGAGTGGGACAGGTCCGTTTTGAAATTTTTGACTTTTTGGTCAAGGTATTTTCTCTCACTTTTTTTTTTTTTTTTAGGCGGTTCGGATCCGGGTCAAATTTCCGGGTCGGTCCGGTTCGGATCTGGACAAACGGGTCAGGCCAGTGGAGGATGACGTCATTGGTGACGTCACGCTGTGCTGGCGCTTACACGTATGGCGCGTGTGGCGCGTTTAGAAATGCCGGCGCGTGTAAGCGCGTGAGCTCGTCTGGAGCGCGTGAGATCATCTGGAAGCGCGTGGACGAGCGTGGATTGAAGCTGTGGACGCCGAATCTTCTGGCGGCGCGTGGCAGTGCGTGGCTCATCGTTTGGGCCTGGAATTTTGGGGTTTTGTAGATCGGGGCACGCTGGATCTCCTGGTGTCGTCCGTTTTCTGAAATCGTGGGTAGATTGGCACAGATTGGACGGACTAGGCTGCGGCTTCCGAAGCTTGTGGCGGCGCGTGGTAGCGCGTGGCTGGGATTTTGGACCTGAAATTTTCAGGTTTTGTCGATCTAAGGCCGTAGAAGATTTCTGTTGGGTCAGTTTTGTGAAATGATCTTTGAATTTTCACAAATTTGGAAGAGAAGGCCGTGGGTGACAATGTGTCTATGATGACTTTTCTGTTCTTTTTTGCAGGCGGCTCTGACAGTAGATTAATGTCTCCGGCTGCTCTGACAGGACAGCAGCTGAGCTTGGACCTACAGGTCATGAGGTGGGTGATGAGCCATCAGCTTCTATCTTCATGGATGAATATCCTCGTTCATTTCAAAATTAGGTGCAGCCTTCTTTGATTTTGAGTGAATTAGAGCTGCAATGTCTGACTTTGAACATTTTGGTGGCAACATTTTTCCATTGGCCGGTTGGTGGAACCATTTTGCTGACTTTCTTCATTTTTTTTTTTTGTTTGTTGTCTCAGAAATTTTCTATATAAAGGCATGCTATTGCCTTCCTTAATCACTGAGATACATGCTCAACCTTCAGCTTTTTCCTCATGCTTTCAAGAATTTTTTTTTTTTTTTTTTTTTTTTTTAACGTGCTATGGGATCTTTTCCCTGACAAGTTTTTTTTTTATTGCTTGTTTTTGTTTTGCAGCACAGTTTCTTTGGCAATTAAGCTGCACCAACACTTGTCTTTTCAACGCAGCCATTTCAAGAGTCTTTGCAACGTACCGCATCAAGAGTTTTTTTACCACGAAGCCTTGCCAGCATCTGTCCTTGTATTGAAGCCGTGCTAACATTCAACTTTGTCATGGAGCAACGTCAACACTTCATTCGTGCCAACATTCATCTTTGTCATAAAGCTGCCTCAACATTTCATTCGCCGAAGCCGTGACATCGTTCATTTTTGCCATGAAGCTATGTCAATACTTCATTTTTGTCATGAAGCCATCACAACACTCCATTCGCACCTTGCATTTGTATTGAAGTCATGCCATCATTTGCACTGAAGCCGTGACAACATTCATCCATGCCATAAAACTACGTCAACACTTCATTTGCACCGAAGCCATGAAGCCACGTCAACACTTCATTTGTGTCAAAGCCATGAAGCCACGTCAACACTCCATTTTCACCAAAGCCGTGCCAACGTTCATTTTTGCTATTGAAACTACGTCAACACTTCATTTGTCGAAGCCGTGACAACATTCATGAAGCCACGTCGAAACTTCATTTGCATAGAAGTCATGCCAACATTCATGAAGCCATGTCAACACTCCACATTGCCATTAAAGTTATGTCAACACTTTATTCGCCGAAGCTGTGCCAACATTCATATAAAGCAATTTTCAGAGGCAACATCACTCAGACATCAAGGGCGTATAGCATTGTAGCCAGACATCAAGATTTCAGAGATGCCAACAAGATGTTGAAAATGCAACGAGTCCATATTAAGACTTTGAAGATGCAAGGAGATGCCAAGACTTTGCCATTGCAAAGAGCTCTCATTAAGACTTTGAAGATGCAAGGAGATGCCAAGACTTTGAAGTTTCAAGAAGAATGCCACCAAGACTTTGACATTGCATGGGCATGCCCTTGGAGGAGAGAAGATGCAACACCAACTTCAGATGCCGGAGGAAGGTGACATTGTCCAACTTTTGGAGACATGATATGAAGCTGCACCACTCAGAAGGGAGATGATGCCACACCGATTTTAGATATATAATCTACCATCATTCCGGAAGAAATTGACGTCATCCAGATTTCAGAGACATGATGTGAAACAACACCACTCAGAAGGGAGATGATGTGGTTCTAATTTCAGAGTTATGAAGTGGCATAACCTAGAAAAGAGACGATGCAGCCTAGAGATGGAAGGTACAAGGAGATGCCCCCAGGAGATTCTCTGAAGGAGGATGGCCACAGAAAATGAGCAATGCCATGAAGACTTCATTTCAGTCTTCATTTTCTACTGCGTCGATCTTTGATCATCCTATTGAGCAATGCCTTGCCAACCGAAAGGACCTTAAAAGCGCATTGATGACTGTCAGAAAACTCTTCAAGTTAGACTGGCCATCCTTCTTCTTTTCATGTGACTGAACTTAGTGACAAGTACTAAGCTGCCTACGTACTCCGGAGCGGGATCAAGTCATCACGTAGTTCAACAGATTTTTTTTTTGATAATTTCTTTTTCCTTGATGATTTTTTTTTTTGGATAATTTCCTTTTTTTTTTATGATCTTTTTTTTTTTTTCTTTCTTTCTTCTTTTTCTTTTTTTTTTTTGTTTTTTTTTTTTTTTTTAATAAATTTTTTTTTTTTAGTGCGTGACTGAACTCAGCAAAAGATACTAAGTTGCCTACGTACCCCGGAGAGGGATCAAGTCATCACGTAGTTCAAATGATTTTTTTGTTTTGTTTTTTTTTTTTTATTATTATAATTTTTTTTCTTATGTGTTTTTGCAAAAAGGGGGGCGCAGTGTATAATAGTGGGTACACCACTGATCGAACTTGAGACTGCCTCAAGGGTGACATAGGCATCCAACCGCTACGGTACACTCGCAATTGGTGACATGGAGAGGGATTAATTTCTCCTTATTGGTACGCTTTCAAGGGTAATGGGAAGACATCACGTACTCTTGCAGCGCTACAGTGGGCAGTTTAAACTCTTACCAAGGAGCAATCCTCGATGTTCAAGCATAGAAGTGTTTAAGGAACTTCCCATTGATGGGGCCGATCCTTGCATCATCATTGTTGATCAACTTGTAAACTTGGTTGGGGTTTGCCCCCTGCTTGAGAGTTGGAAGTACATCATAAGCAACGGTCACATGGTTTGACCCAACAACTTCATTGAAGTCTAGATCAATCTTGTTTTCTTTGGCAAGCTTCATTATTTGTTCTTTGAAGATGAAGCATTTTTGGATTGGGTGGCCAATGATGCGATGATATTTGCAGTAGTTAGGGTCATCAACTTTCCCCATGTCTTCTGGTCGCTTGCATTCTGGCAATTCGATCAGCTTCAACTGCAATAGTTGTTCTAAGATGTTTGGCACATCTTCATCGGGGAACGGATATACTTTTTGCTCACATTCCTTAAAAGTCAGGCGATGCACCTCGCTCTTTTGCCATCCTTCAAGTTGTTTTTCATTTGCATTTGCTCCTCTTCTTGGAACCTTGACTTCGGCAGTGTTAACAACCATTGGGTCTTTGAGGCTGACTTTTGTATCATTCCTCTTTACTTCCCTTCTGCTTTCCTCAGGTATGGGAGGGTTTGTACTTCCATGGCTAGAGATACTCAATTCCATGTCATGCGCACGAGTTGCTAACTCTTCAAATGTTCGAGGCTTTATCCCTTGAAGGATGTAAAGAAGTCCCCAATGCATGCCTTGAATGCACATTTCTACAGCAGATATTTCAGAAAGTCTATCCTTGCAATCTAGACTCAAAGAACGCCACCGATTGATATAATCAACGACGGGCTCATCCTTCCACTGTTTAGTATTAGTAAGCTCCATCATGCCTACTGTGCGCCGTGTGCTGTAGAATCGGTTGAGGAACTCTCTTTCTAGTTGTTCCCAATTGTCGATTGACTCAGGTTCTAAGTCTGTATACCAATCAAAGGCATTTCCCTTGAGCGAACGGACAAACTGCTTTACAAAGAGGCCTCCTTGAGTCCCTGCGTTCTCACAAGTTTCTACAAAGTGAGCAATGTGTTGCTTAGGATTTCCATTGCCATCAAACTGCAAGAACTTGGGGGGTTGATACCCATTTGGCATTCTCATGTTGTCGATGCGCTTTGTGTAGGGTTTTGAATATGTGAGAGAACTTGTAGAAGAACCTCCATATTGTGCTCGGATGGTATTTGTTATCATGTTTTGTAATTGTTGAACTGATAACGAAGCAACCGAAGTAGATTGTTCCTGTTGAGGAGTGTCTTGATTTTCTTTCCCTTTGTCACCTTTTGTAGAAGTGAAGCCAAATGGGAACTTAGGATCATGGCTTGATTCGCCAAGATCTTGTATTTCAAGTTTATTTATTAGAGTTGAGATTTGGAGGTCCTTATCTTCAAGTTCTTTTGTGAGAAGGACGACCATTTGTTCCATTTCAGCCATCTTTTCTTCCATGGTAGAGGTGTTAGTCATCATGACTGACACAACTTCCCAAGATGATGGAGAAGGAAGTGAATTGAAGTGAGCACGTGAAATCTCATCTTTTGGGTTCCCTTCGATGGGAGAGAAATTGTGCGACCAACTTCTTGTGGAGGAAGAAGGGGATTTGCCCCCATACTTAAGGTGTTCCAAGGTGGAGATGTCCTTGTTGATGACCTTGTTTCTTGTAAGAGGGTCTAAGAAGATGATTGTCTGGACCTTGGCTTCCTTTGTTGATCGAGATTGAAGTTGATTATTTGCTTTGGGTTGGCTACAATTGATTACACCAATGTAGTTGTTGGTGGTAGCCGTACCAAGTTTAGTTGAAGTAGCTATTGTTGAAGCTTGAATGTTCTTGCTAGAGGCCATTGAACTGGTAGCAAGATGATGTTGATTTCTTTCTTTGAAGGAGAATGAGATGAGAAGCAGAGATGTCCCACCGGGCGTGCCAGAATTTGTAAGCGACTAAATTTCTCGTTTGAAATAAATCAAACAAGTAAAATAGTTTCACAAATGCGAATTTGTATTGATGATTGTGTGGTACAATTCTCTGTAATTACAAAAGAGTTATCCTCTGATTCGATCTCCTTAAAAGACTTATTGATTGGATTTGTAGTAATGTGATTTTGATTCGAACACCCAATGTACTTCAATTTGGCTGAAGAATGGATCAAAGATCTTTGGAACAGAATTACAATGAATCTCTGGCTATGAGCTTGTTAGAAATTCTTTGTTCTTCGTGTTCTTTGTGTTCTTCGTGTGTTCTTCGTGTTCTTCGTGCGTTCATCGTCTTCGAAGGTTTGTTGTGGAAGTTCTCCGGGGCTTTAGAGGCTTGAATCCGTGGAGCTTTACTGATTTGTGGTTGTTTGAGGTTTCTGGAGGCTTTTGAGCTTGATTCCAGTGAACTTTGAGATCTAGGCAGATAGTTTGGATGATTCTGCTTCGAATGTTCTTTGTATTTGAAGATTTGTGGTGGAAGTTCTTTGGGGCTTTGGAGCCTTGAATCCGTAGAGCTTCACTGATTTATGATTTGTTGATGTTTTCGGACCTTTGAGCTTGATTCCCGCAAACTTTTGGATCTAGGCAGATGGTTTGGATGATTCTGCTTCGAATGTTCTCCGATTTTGGGGTTGAAGTTCTTGAAGTTCTTGAAGGCTTTGAGGCTTGATCTTCACAGAGCTTTTTCACTTCTGAATTCTGGTCCCCTGAATGTCTCAGGAAGGCTTCTATTTATAGGAGTTTGGGGGTGGATGAGCGACACGTGGCGGAGCTTGATTGGTGACACATGTCACAGCCTGATTGGTCCGCTTAAGTCATCGCTTACACGTGCGAGGTTGCTTGAGTCATCGCTTACACGTGCGAAGCTGCTTGTGTCATCGCTTACACATGCGCTGATGTGTGATTGGTTTTTGCATGACACTTGGCAAATTTCTGTTGGTTTCTGAGTAGTGATAGCAAAACCTAGCAGCAATACGTGTCGCTTTGTAATTGGCTGTATTTTATGGATTTGATAATGTGACGTGTTAGCTTGTGATAGGTCGGGAATTTTCCCTCTCTACAAGTCCTTCTTGGATACAGTTCATATCCACACCTGAATCTATCATAGCAATAACAGTGAAATGATAATCAAGAGAAACAACAATTTTAACTTTTGTAAACCATTTTGGAGGAATTATTTTATTAACAAGAGCAAGTTGAGAATTAGTGAAAGCATCAAGAATACCTTTACCAGAAAGAAGAGCTTGTTGACAGGATTCATTTCCATCTTTATGCTCATGTCCTTGTTTAAGATTATTGTTATCACTTTTAATATCTTTAAAATCATGTTTTAATTCACTTATCTCTTGTTTAACAATATTAATTTCATGTTGTAAATCATTAACAGTTAGTTTTTTAGATTTCTTTTTATTAAATTTTTCCAAAGTTTTATCCTCTTTACCCTTGGTGAGAACATTGGTTTTAATAACATTGCAGCAAGAACCTCTACTACCAATTTTAATATCAGAGGAATTATCAATATTTAGTATGTTAATTTTTTTTTTTTTTTAAATTTCCAAGTTTTTCTTTACAGTTTTTACTAAAGTGTCCAGATTTTCCACAGTTAAAACATCGACCTTTACCTAACCTTTGTTTAACATATTTTTTTGAAAGATTTTTCTTCTTAGCATAGAAATCATTAGGTTTAACAAAGTTATTTCTGTACTTTTTATATTTTTTATGGTTTTTATCATATTTTATACTTTTTTGCCTGGAAGGAGCAATAGGAGGCAAACCATATTGGACACAGAAATTTCTCATAGCTTTTCTTTTGTCCTTTAATTGGTGTTTTAACAATTTTTTATCATTACACATATTGATACCAAGTTTTTTAATAGTACTGAAAATATCACCATAGGTTAAACTATCATAGTCAATAGAATCATTTTTACCCATTAATTCTTGTTTTACCTTATGAGCAAAGATAGGAGGCAGACCGTCAATAAACTTTTCCTTCCAATAAGGCTTATGACAATCTTTCCGGAGCATTACTCTGGAAGTAAAAACATCTTGATACCATCTGTATTCAGACATAGTTGGACAACTCAAATTATTTAAATAATCATGAGATGAAATATTGGATGGAGTACCAACAAAGTGTTTGAGAATAGTATAGATCAAGGTATTGACACCATTAGGAATACCACGACCAATACTTTCATAAAAAATAGGCAAACCTTCATCATTCTTTTTAACAGTATGTTTAATAGACTCTCTGGATTCTTCAGGGATATATGAATCCCACCATCCACGAAGAGTACCAGAAAAACCAATAACAAGCAAGTTAACAATATCAGGTTGATCAAGATCATGGTTTTTTTGATAAGCAATACCAACCATAGACATGTGACTCATTTTATTAATGATTTCTTATTCAGACAAACCATCAATATTCCATTCATAAAGCTTATCAGCAGAGACAGGAAACTGTGTTTGAAAAGATCTCTCTTCAAATTGCATATCAGGAGGAGTAGGTTTTGAATACCAGTTTTTAGTAAAAGACATGGGTTTGGAGTTCCCAACAAATCTTTTAATCTCTGGAAAATCATCATCAAAGATTCTTTTTGCAGAAACAGAAGAAACAGTATCAGAATCTGTATTTTCTTCAGAAACAATTTCTTTTTTGGAAATAGTTCAAGCAGTTGGAGTACTTGTAGAAGTACCCTCAATTTTAACTTTTAAATCAGAAAGCATTTTTTCAACAATTTCAAGAGTCTTGGACTGAGAAGTTTTATACACAACTCTTTCTCTTTGACTGAGTAAATCAATCAAAGGTTTCTCAGTTTTAACATGAATAGATTTTTCAGAAACAGAAACAGATTTTTCAACAATTTTTTCTTCAATATGGTCAAGTTGTTGACCAATAATATGCAAAGATTGATTAGTAAAATTGTTTTGTTCAATAAGGCTAACAATAGGAGTTTGATCATCAGCAATTTTGAAAGGAGAGGCCTTCACTTCCTCTTTTGTCACTTCATCTTTCTTAGTAGTTATCAAAATTGAGTCAAGAGAAGGATGACTAGACCTAATAATGGTTTTATCTATCTTAACAAAATTTGATTTCTTTATCACATTTAAGTGTTGTTTTGAAACCTCATCTTTTGAAACATAATGGTTTTCAAGAAAATCAAAAAACAAAATATGTTTTTTCAATTGATTCATCTTTTCCAACCATTGTCTTTTAACACGGTCTTTTTCAGACTGAGCAAAATAATTTTGGAAATATTTTCTTTTGGTTGTGTTTTTTGCAAGCATAAACTCATTGTACAGAGAATCCCAATCAACTTCAAAATCATCATTTAAAACAGTCAAAACTCTTAATTGATTTTGGTAAACAGGAGGATTTTCAATAGGGGAAGAATCAAAGTCAGATGGAGTAACAGAAACAGAGTCTTCCTCATCTTCATTAGCAGTTTTACTAAATGGAGAGGAAGTTTCAGGTTTAGTAGAATAGTAAACAGAGCTAACTTGAGATTTATCACTTGAAATACCTTTTTAGCTTTAAATCAGAGGATGTTTCCAAATTCTTTTTCAAAAATTCATTGATCTCACGATCTCTTTTTGAAATACTTTCAGATCTAGCAAAGGAATGTCTTCCTTCGTTAATCCTCAAAGGTGGATTGTTTTGAAAACTTATTTTAACAGTACCATCAAGATATTGTTGAATATGGGTGAGATCAAGTTCATCAAAAATGGGTTTAGCAGGAGGGGTTTCTTGTTCCAACAACCAATCATTAGCAAGTTTAACATCTTGCCATTGAATCATTTTTGGAACTTGAATCTTAGCATCAGGAGTTGAACATTGAATTAACATGGTTTTACCCGAAGGTTCTCTAGGAATCATAGCACAAGGATTCATTTGAGTACCCATTAGTCTATAATAAATGCGATAGATCAAAGCAAAAGGCTTACTACCCTCTTCCATGTGATAACCAAATGAAGCAATATTCAATGTCAAATTTTTAACAATATTAGGATCATCCAAAGCAAGAGTAAGATCAGGATAACAGTTAAAATAAACAGGACCATCATACATAGAAGCAGTAATCATACCAAGGATGCTATCTTTAAAAATCTTAAATCTAGCATCTCTTAAACACATGAGAACAGAAGCATTAATACCCTTTCGGGTAAGTGGTTTAATAGCAACTTGAACCATACCAATATGCAAATAACTGAATTTTTTAGTAGCAAGGAAGTCATTAATATTCTTTTTAGTGAACAAGCAGCATTTTTCATGAACTCTCGAGATAGAGAAAATTTGTTCAACAGTTCTAGCTTTGTAAGCAGAATGAAAAGTACTTTCAACAAAACTAGTTTTATAAATAGTTTTAGTGTCAACTTTAGGAATAGTACAATTACGACAATCAGGGATCAACTCATTATCATCAATAGTGTGATCTTCTTCATTTACAATATCAGGAGGACAACTAGTCCTGGAGCTGATAGAGGAGTTGGATCTCCACAACTTATCCATACTATCCTAGGTTCAACACTCAATTATCATGTTTTTCTCACAACCGTTGCATTTCGTAACACATACCCTAACCAACCTCATACCTCTCATGCCCTACACGCCCTCTCTTGGCTCAAACGGGCCTTACAGCTAGGTTCTAGGACTTCACTTTACGACTAGGGTGGCGCCAACGACGGTAAGAAGGGAACACAACAACGGAATATCAAGCGTTCGGATAGACACGAACAAGAAACAAAGAACACAACAATATATATATATATATATATATATATATATATATATATATATATATATTATTAAAAAATTAACTATTTAAGTGAAGTAAGAAAAATAATGTAATTGTCTTTTAAGAATTGAGATTTAAAATTAAATATTCTTTTTTTATTTCAACATTAGAAAAAATGAACAATTTTATGAGTCTGAATTTGATAAAGACTTAGTGTAAAACTTTTGGTTTACCCCTCTAATACCATGATACTATATCAACGTTTCACAAATAAATGAATAGAGCCTTCCATGAAATGCATATTTGGTATTCAACCTGATTTGGATCATTACACTTGCATTGTGGATCTTTGGCTCGACATGGAAAACTTAAAAGAGGCCTAAGCCTTAATATTGAAAATTGTGATTTTCCAGATAGTAGGATTTGGGGTTCTCTTCTTGCAGCTTGTGGAGTTCATGAAGACATAAAACTTTGGGAATATACAGTACAAAGGCTTTTAGATTGGAACATGATAATATTGGGTATCATACTCTATTGGGTAATCTACGGGCAAGTTTTGGACACTGGAATGGAGTTGAAGAAGTAAGGAGGGTAGTAAATGAGAAGGATCTGAAGAAGAAACCAGGGTGGAGTTGCATTGAGGCTAAAGGGATGATCCATGGATTTGTTTATACAGTAGATCACACCGTCAAATAGAGGAGATTTATGAGATATTGGCATGTTTAAGCCAGATGATACAGGAGTTTGTATGGTAGTATTTGCCTGAATTTATCAACTGAGTGGTGCATTCTAATACCCCAGCAGACATATTATCTTGGTTTAGATTTGGTATCCACATGTTCAAATAGGAGGGGGCTGAATGAGGGGTAATATGCAGTTGGCAGAAAGGACCACCCGAGACACGCTTGTTTTGCTTCATTTCTCTGCCAAAAGATTATACGAAACCCATAAATGGCCAACCAGCAGGGATTGTATGGTGGAGCAATGTGAATCATACATGACTTGAAAAATTTGGGTGCATGAGAAGAATTGGCTTTGGTGGTTCCTAGGTGGTGTTATGAACTTTATACATGGGGTGGCTGAGCCTGTTCAAAGGGACAATTGTTTGTCATACCCCTCTTTTGTTTACATGCGTATGCTTTCTCCGGTGGTATGACTGGCTATGTAGTTAGCATTTGATATTGCTTTTGTTTGTCATTTACAAAAAATAAGATAGGTAAATTTGAAGTCATTAATGTCATGATTTTTTGAATTTTCTAATTAGAAAAAATATCATTTATTTGGTTGTATGGCGCATTCAGTCATGCTTTCCCTGTAACCCCCTCCCAACACACCCCCCCAAAAAAAAAAAAAAAAAAAGGAAGAGAAGCAACAGCCAACTAAAGCCAAACTGGTGCTGGAAAACCAATAGTCCCAAGTAATGTCTTCCCCAGGAAGAGAGGGAGGAAAAAGGGAAAATGATAGGAAGAATAACTAACATATCAAAAAAGTGGAAAGAAATGGTCCAATGAAAGGAGTGTAGATGTGAATTATAGTTTGAAACTGACATTTTAAATCACTTTCTGTCGATAATTATTTAATTTTTCCTACTACTTATTAGCATGTATGGTATTTTTCTTATTGTTTTTTTTAAGTGACCGAAACAAGATATCCACGTTTTTCACTAAAATTCGATTTCAACTGCAAGTTCCAGTTTGTCTATTTTGATAATCATCTTTTAATAAATACTGTCATGTACTCATGTTCAATGCTGGAGCTTTCCTGCTTCAAAAATTACAAATGGGAATTTTACTTAATGTTATTTTTTTGAAGGAATATTTAATGTTATTATATATCAGCAACTATTATCCATGTTTTGGGAGTTGACTGCTTGAAGAATGAAGCTAACATAATTTGCTCTATTATATCCGGTATCTTAGTCTAATAATTTGTCCATTTTTCTCCTAATAATTTTGATTCATACTATGAAGATTCCGCCTAGCCTGTTGCTAAAGATTTGTCTTATAGTGAATGAATAGGTATAAAGCTTGTTGTCATGCAAACTCATCAACTTCTTATCATTTCCTATGTTCATACTACAAAATGTACACACACACACATATATATATATATACACATACATACATGTATGTATATGCATATGTATTTGTAGGTGTGTGAATTTATGACTTCTATATTTTGTGTCGGGGTCAATATGTTGGTTTTGGTCATATATACAAGTGAATAATGTTGTTAACTCAAGTTGAGAAATGTGACAACTGAGATGAGGGATATCTCTTCTTACCCCCTTCTCTTGGATAAAAAAACAATGTCCTTTGCTCCCAAAGATCGGCACTGATCTCTGCTCTAGCCACAACACATCTACCATACCCCAGTTGCTCCTTTGAGAGGTTCACTGTTCAAGATTCTCATGTCAATTGGGATGAGAACCGTACCTTGCCACCCTAAAGATATATACGAGTATATTACATTTCTTGGATGTAAATGGAAATCGAGACACAACAATAAACATAAGAAACTACTTTGCAGGTTTTTTTTTTTTTTTTTCCTAGTATATACTATATAGATGTTTGTCTGGTTTGGCTTGCTAACTCTCAAAACAGTGAGTTTGCCAAGCTGCTGTTCCAGATGGGCTGAAGAAGCAAACTCTTGAGCTCTTGCAATTCAAAGAAGGTTCACTACCAGTAAGATATCTCGGGGTTCCTCTCATTTCTAGTAGACTCGGTAAAAATATGCAAGCCCCTTCATGATAAGAGCATAATTGAATCTTGGGCAGCAAGGAATCTTTCCTTTGCAGGATGGCTCCAGTTGACTTAATCAGTTCTTTATAGCCTTTTGGTTTACTGGTCCAGCATCTTCATATTGCCAAAGTAGATTATCAAGGCTTTTGAACATAAATTTAATAGTTAACTTTGGAAAGGAAAGAATGGTTGAGCTCTAGGGGCTAAGTATCCTGGCCTGGGGTATTGTATACAAGCAAAAGAGAGAAGGTGGATTGATTTGAAGAGTGGAAGAATTGAACAAAGCAGCCATAATGAGACATACATGGGATTTTTTTTTGCAAAGGCAGGCTCAAATTGGGTAGCTTGGGTTCAATCTAATCTTTTAAAAGATGTGTTTCTGGAGTATTAACATTCCTCAAGACAGCTATTGAGGTTGGAAGAAAATTCTAAATCTTAGAAGCACTGTTAAGCCATTACTGAAGTGTGAAGTGGGATCAAGTTGAAGTATTTTCCTATGGCATGATTGGTGGAATCCAGACGGAGCCCTAGTTCAGAAGAATGGTACTTGAGTTATATGTTATGCTGCGAGTGGATTAAATGAAAGGGTATCAAGTGTTTTGAAAGAAAAACTGTTTTTAAAAGCCAGTTAGATGAGATGGCCTTGTATCTATTATAATAAACTTTGTTGGTGCATCAAGTCCTCAAAGCGTTTCAGATAAAGCCTGGTACCTATTCAAGTGCAGAGTCATGGGAGTACATTAGAGCTAAGCTTCTCTTGTTGGTGCTTCGAAGTCCTAAAAAACTCTCAAGAGTAGCATTCATTAGGTTAGACCTGGCAAAGTTTATCAGCTCATTAAATGCAACTTCAATTACATGTAGGTATGCAAAATGCAAATCATGGTCCAAAATCAACTTCTGAAACGAGCAGGCCTGTTTGCAAGGGGAAAAAATATATAGAAAACATTAGTATATCGGACTGTCTTTAAAAAAAAAAAAAAAAAAAATGAAAAGAAACTAAAGAGACAGATTTTAATTAACTTAAATTTTCTGTACGGAAGGAAGAAAAAAGAGAGGACAGTCCTCTAGACATGAGGTCTCCTCATTCTCCTTTGCATACCCCACTAAACCATGGGCTGTTAGATTACACTTCTTTAATATTGCACGAAAACTGAAGAAATTTGTTTAAGACAGCCTGCAGTGTGAGAACTTCTATATCTTTCTTTGCCTCAGACGAATAGCTTTCATTTAACTTCAATGGAACTATCAACCTGAAATTGGAACAGTCCACCATGAGGTCTTGTATAGATGTATTCCAATATCAAGACTAAAATGTAACAGCTCGATTTATCAATAACATTCCACCATCATGCTGCACAAAGTCTCGACAGAACTTGCGCTTTCTCTTAAACCAATTTCATCAAGATTATGCCACATGTACCATAAGAGTAACTTGTTGCTGAACAATTAGGGCAAGAAAGATAAAGAGAAAAGGCAGAAGTCTAGGTAGGAAAGTGAGAAAAAGAAAAGCTTTTTTTGGGAAGAACATCACAATATGTAAAAAACCTAAACTTTTATATAATAGAAAGCTTTAAGGAGTGAAGGATATTCTATCATTCACTCTACCGTGGTTTTTCATCCCATTCCAAGAGTTTTCCACGTATATTACACACTTTCTTTACTTTTCTTGTTTCGCCTTTACATTTCTTTGAGTGCTAAAGTGTTAAAGTTTCCATTTTTATTGTTCATGAGCTTTTACACTTAAAATTTACTGTTAGATATAGCTTATATTCCTTTCCAAGCTTGATAATTGATAGTTTAACTTACAAGCACATATATTATAGGAGAGAGAGAACAACAAACAATAACTAGAGAAAATTACATGTATATTGGATTCAAGACACATTATCAATGATGGCATCATATAATCTGAAATGTGTCAATTCCAAAAATCTGCAATGATAGGACTTTTAATAATTCAAAAGTATGTGACAATTTTTAGCACAGTACTAACCGGTTCTTTGGTTTAGCTTTTTCACACTTACCCTTTGACAGAATTGTGATAATATTAATTGAACCGTACTAGGACTGCAATTTTGTATAAATTTTTGTCATAATTAATCACGTAAAAAATTGTAAGCTATAAAAAAAAAAAAAAAAAAAAAAAAAAAAAAAAATTGTAAGTCTATATTTTCATTGTTCACAACTCAAAACTTTACGTTTGTTGCAAAGTTTGTATAAATACTTTTGATTTTACTACGAACTGTAAGTTGTGAAAAAAGAAAAAAAGTTGTGGTTTTACATTTCCATAAAAGTTGCATAAATAGTCTACTATTTTTCATATTAATAATATGTATGTATGATATGTTGGCTTTCTGTTAGGAAAAGTTGTCAGAATCACTCACTTTTAGTTCGGCTCGGCTTCATAAGTATAACAATGCACAATCTTCTTCAGCCCCTCTTCAAGCTCTTCACACCTATCAATAGAATGATCAATTAATACGAATTAGAATATGTTCAAAATTCAAATCAGAGAAATGCTGATTTAGTTTAAAAAAAAAAAAGGTACAGACCAGGTGACAATGATCCTGCACTCTTAATGCCAATTGCCAAAACCAAATAAATATATGAGCATATATACCTAATATATAATATAATTTTATATCTAATCAAGTAAAACAGTCCTATATTTTAATGTATCTAACTCTCCCAATGTCGTTCCTTAGTTTTCATATCTATACAACTCATATTGATTGATATTTACAAAAACTCACATAAGCAAAACATCAGCACCACTAGATACAACTCACACAAGTAATTTTTTTAAATCAACTTGTAACAAACAAATTCCAGCATTAAGACCAATCCATTAGAGAGAAAAATAGCTAGCAAAACACTTTAAAAGAGCTGAATTGGGCACTGGAAACCAAGCACTTTACGAAAAAATTTCATAGCTCTAGAATATGAAAGCTAAATCAATAACCACGCTCCCAAATCAACCATTATTACCAGTTCAACAAATCACGAGCATAAAATGAATGCCATTTCCAGTAAATTAAACTGAAATGAAGTAAAAACGAAACAATCTTTATCCACAATTTCAAAACAAAATTATATGCAATACATGCAAAATTGAAAAATAGTAAATCAATCAAATAACCAAATTCAAAAAACTGAAATAAAAAGACATGCTTTGATCTGGAGTATATGAGCAATAAACCGAAACAAAAATGTGAAAAAATTAGGCAATGATGGAGGAAACCCTAATTGACGAAGCATAAGGAACTAGGAATGGCTTCAGATCAAGAAGCCCTAACCTCTCATCAAATCCGCATCTATCAAATCCATCAGATATATAAACAATTCTTCAAATAATAGTAACAACTAGGTGAAATCAATTTGATGGCAATGATCTTTGTGAGGAAATCAAAACGAAAACCGTAAAGAACATATATTAATTGAGTAGAGAAGTCTGTTTGGTTGCCTAGAAAATGATAGAGAAATATAAAGGGAGAGATGTAAGCTAAGAGAGAGAAGAAAACAGCTATCATATTGTACCCAAGAAATTCTAGTCTATATAAATCTTTGATTTTATTGTAGAGTATATATAAGTTCCGTGTTTTTATTTTCAACATCTTTATAAACATTGA
Source organism: Quercus tomentella (assembly GCA_028535165.1). NCBI lineage: Eukaryota > Viridiplantae > Streptophyta > Magnoliopsida > Fagales > Fagaceae > Quercus > Quercus tomentella. The sequence goes on from JAPQVY010000156.1 coordinate 83,375,649, forward strand.
TAAAATAATTTACTTATTTTTTCCACATTCATCCCTCTGTTGATATAACTTTTCCCTATTAAAAATTTTTTTTAACACTTATTTCAACAGTAATGCCAGCTGTAGAAATAAATTTATGAATTTCTTTGCCTTGCTCAACATTTGAGTACAAGTGTACAACTATAGAAAATTAAGTCTTTTATTAACATTTTTTAGTGACCGTGGATAAAAAAATGTTGAAAAAACTCAAGTTTGTTGTAGTGGGTAAAACTGATCTCAAGCTCAGGTGAACCCAACTTTAACATTGTCATTTCCACAAAATCAACAAAAGGAACCATCAAATGGGCATTCCCTAAGTACAGGAGAAACGGTTACGCCATAATTTGAGAACAATAAACACCAAACCATGGAAGAAAAAGCAAAACAAAAATTATATTAATACTAAGAACGAGAAATTTCAATATGCATTTGTATATAGAAGTTTAAAAGAGCATTGCATTTGTAGGTCAACTAAAAGAAAGGAAAAAAGAACATGATTTAACCAATAATAAGATGCATTTTGGCAGCTAATTCAAATAGCTGACCGTTTTATGTCCTCAACAAGGGAAAATTATTGAATACTCCAGGAGTACCATAAATGCGTACTCTCCCCTCTCACATGAATTGTAGATCCCACCATAAATTTAATTAGTAAAACCCACAGTTATGTGAGAGGAAGGAGTATGCATTTATGGTACTCCGAAAGTACCCAATAATTACCCCTCGACAAGTGCATCCACAATTGATGCCACTCTTAACGCCATACTTAACTCGACACTTCTTGGACGTGTGATCTCCTCCTTCCATTATATTAAAGTGCACAAACAAGACAACAGGAAAATTTGAGTTCAACTGATTTTAAAAAATAAAGAGAAAAAATTTGGCTATATGAAAGCCAAAAGGTAATGCTAAGGTACAACTAGCACAATACAATGATTTTATTTTATTTTTTAAAATGCGAGTAAGGGAAATAAACCCACAATTTCATGCACATCTCTTGTTGTTATGATAATTCTACTACCCAAACCAAACCAATTACACTCCCCTACAAACATTTTTAACTGTTTCACTTTATCTACATCATCAAGAACAAGAAGAACTCTTTTACGACATAACCTATTCTTGATCTTGAGAATTCCATCACACTCCTCTTCAATTTTCAAATTCTTTTCCATCAAAACTTTATTAATAATTTTCTGTTGAAGTGGAACACAACCATATTTTTCAAAATTTTCCCTAACATCCTCAATAAAACCACGAGCTTCAAATTCGTTAGAAACCATATGATAAACAACTCTAGCAAGAGTTGTCTTACCCATCCCTCCCATCCCCCAAATCCCTACAAAGAGGACATCTTTTGAACCTAGAGCTAAACATGACTCCAATTCTACCAGTCAAGAATATATACCTACTAGATCCTTGGTAATATATGGGAATGCATCATATTTCAAGTTGAGCGATATCCAACCCACGATTTCTTGGATATCTTGTGACTCAAGCCTGCAATGAAAAAAAGAGAATATGCGTTGATTGAAACAAAAAAGTGTACATTGATCTGCATACAATGAAACATGTATATAAATCTGCTTAAGTTTCCATATATAGTTATATATAAATCTGTCACATTTGCACTATACCTCAAAAGGACTAGTCACACTTAAGGCTCCTTGTATTTATTAATAAAATCCATATTTACCCAATATATGCTCGATGTGGGACTCATCACACACCCAGAATCAAACAAATTAGGGCATCACAATCTCCCTCACTTAAATCCCTAACGTCCTTGTTAGGACCCAATTTGTGGGGTAATGTCTCTGAGCCCACATGAGGTTATTGGGCCGACTCTTATACCAATATATGCCCGATATAAGACTCATCACACACCCACACAACAATTACAATCAATCAAATTAGGGCATTGCAAAAAAAAAAAGATAAATTACCTAGTATCCTTTAAATGCCATCCAGCGAGGTTGCCCACTCATCTCAAAGCATATTTCCATTTATCCACCCTTGTTTTTGCCTCCTTCTCTTCATGTTTAATAAATGCCTGCGCAAAAGTTTTCATTTGTTTCCGTACATCAAATGGCTCCACATAGTGAAAAACTAGCAAAACTATCATTCCCACGTCTTCCTTGCAAGCAATGATTTTTGCAAGTTCATCTAAGCACCAAGGTGAAGATGCATAGTCTTTTGAGAGAATGACAATAGTAAATCTCGACTCTTCTATCGCTTTCAACAGCTCTAGTGAAATGGGTTTTCCTCTCTCAAGTTTCTCATCGTCTCTAAAAGTGTTAATGCCTTTCACTCTCAAAGCATTATATAGATGATCCATAAAATTGTTGTAGGTGTCCTCTCCTCTGAAACTGATGAAGATATCATATTTCCATTGGACAATAGAAGATGACGAGGCGTTTTCCATAATCTGAGAGCAGTAAACCCCAAACCATGGAAGAAGAAGCAAATCAAAAATTATATTAATACTAAGGACGAGAAATTTCAATATGCATTTGTATATAGAAGTTTAAAAGAGCATTGCATTTGTAGGTCACCCAAAAGAAAGAAAAAAAGAACATGATTTAATTAATAATGAGGCATTTTGACAGCTAATTTAAATAGCGGACCGTTTTGCGTTCTCGACAAGGAAAAATTATTAAATACTCCAGGAGTACTATAAATGCGTACTCTCCCCTCTCACATGAATTGTGGGTCTCACCATAAATTTAATTAGTGGGACCCAAAGTTATGTGAAAAGAGAAAGTATGCATTTATGGTACTCTGAAAGTACCCAATAATTACCCCTCGACAAGTGCATCCACCATTGACGCAACTCTTAACGCCATACTTAACTCGAAACTTCTTGGACGTGTGATCTCCTCCTTCCATTATATTAAAGTGCACAAACAAGACAACAGGAAAATTTGAGTTCAACCTGATTTAAAAAAATAAAGAGAAAATTTGGCTATATGAAAGCCAAAAGGTAATGCTAAGGTACAACTAGCACAATACAATGATTTTATTTTATTTTTTAGAATGCGAGTAAGGGAAATACAAAAAGAAAAATTCTCTATTATATACCTAGGACAAATTAAATTTGTTATCATGCTAAAATAATTCTAAACCCACACTTTCATTTCATTGGATTCCCTCCCCAAAATAAAGAGAACATCAAGACTTGTAAATTGTAATAGAAAGAAGAACGATGATGACTTACAGGTGAAGAAGTCCAAAATTTGCTTATCTTTGGAGGTGGCTAAAAGGCCCAACCCCATCATCCTCATCATGGCTTTGCTTATTTTGGGTACCTTCGGAGGCTAAATCATTAATAATATCATAATGAATCCTGACTTTCTCCACCTTCAAGTTATTTGAAGTACTTATTCTAATCTCAATTTTATTGGATCCATTCCCATCAATTTGACGAAAATTTTCTCCCCATTGGGAGTCGAAATAGCGAGGAGACAAATAGAGCCACCAAAGGTGATATGAATAAACTCTACCATAGTTTGCCCTAAAAGAAGAGCGTATTGGTGATGCACTTTCAAATCCATTGACTTTAATCCAACATGTAAGTAGAAAATTTTTAGAAGCCTTTTCGACATAAAAACAAACGCACAACTCAATTCCCTTATCACGCCTATAAGGCACTTGTACCTTCAATTCATGACTTACAGATTCATGTTCAAACCTTTTTGGAAAGTGACCTTCAGGAATAATAATGTCAAAGTTGTTTGATGGTTTACCACTTTGCCCCTAAAATATACAAAGCATAATTAATGTTTAGATTTTTTTTTTTTTTAGGAAAATAATGTTAAGAACTTAGAGAGGGAGAGATACCTGAAGCATGCTACCGCTACTTCCAATATATCTAGCCAAACTGAAGCAGTTAACACACTGGAAATTCAAATGGGAGTGATCTGACCTAAAAGTATAAAATTGCAGTTCTGGCAATCTCATCAGTGAGGAACAATTGTTTGCAATTACTGAATCAATAGTTGATGGAACATTTTCCAATGACCAAAGCATCTCGCAACCCTCCAAATGGAGTCTTCGAAGATTAGAGAGTTGAGACATGCTTTCAGGAAGGGAAACAAAACCATTCCCACTTAGATTTAAATGATCTAAAGAGGACAAGTAACTAATGTCATCAGGGATTGACATAAGAAATCAGTCACTAAGATGCAAAAATGTTAAAGATTGAAGACCTGATAAGGAAGGCAATGATATTCTAGGATCATCTGATGCGATGTTTTGGGATTCACATGACTTGCTGAAATTAATGAAGGAAATACTAAGCCTAGCAGCTCAAGACTTGTTGGCAGGGAATAAGATTCAAATGATTTCCATCTACAGATATATAGATGTTTGAGATTTTTAAGGAGGGCAATGGAAGAAGGAACATCTCTTATGGCTGTCCAACACAAATTAAGCAACTCCAAACCTTTTACATTTCCTATGTTCTTTGGCAAGTTATGAAATTTTAAACATCCAAAAAGATCAAGAGACTTAAGCAACTTCAAATTACAAATGGTGTTAGGAAGGCTCACAAGATTCTCGCAATATCTTAGAGTTAATGAAGTAAGGTCAGTCAAATGTTCAATTGATGAAGGCAGCTCTTCTATATCTGCTTTGCTCAAATCAAGTATCTCTAGGCCTTTGATTATCCATAGGTTCTCTGGCAAGTTTTTAATTACATCCACAATAGCAGTGTGATCCAAAGAAAGCTCCTGTAAGAATTTCGGGTTTGCCACAAATTTTGGTATTGTCTTGAGTTTTGGGCAATTAGAAATTTCAAGAGTCACAAGAGACTCCATTCTAAACTTGCTTGGAAGACGAATTAGTCTTTCACAATCTTGTAAATTAAGATAAATAAGTTTTTTAAGAATTCCAATAGATGGGTGAAACTGGCGTAAATTTGTACACCTTACAAGAACTAATTTCTCAAGATTTGGGACTCCAGTGAAGTCTGGAGTTATAAACAGGTCCACAGAGTCAGTCAAGTCAATGAACTTCAACTTGTCAAAATTCTGTTAGGAGAAAAAATATTGTTACAATAATTAGCTTCTTGGTGTACATTTATTGTAATTTTAAAGAAAAGTTTTAAGAGGATACTTAATAACACACTTACCTTTATTCCTATCCAAAGTCGTTGAATTTTGCTTTGTTGCAAACGAAGTTGAACAAGCTCATCTAGCTGGAAACTTGATGGCAAAGAATTTGAAGGATACGAAATCCAATCAAGAATTCTTAAATCATTAGGAAGGTGTGTGGGGACATATAGAGTGCCATAAATTCTAAGAAATTTAAGATTATCCATCTTCAAAAATGCCTTAGGGTTCCAACTTCCATCTTGTTGTTCATTACAAGTACTTGCAATATCAATGGCTTTAAGTGCTTCTATCCCCTAATAATCAAGAAGGAATTGGTAAATTGCAAAAATAATTATTAGCATAACTATTCAACTTCCAAATTTGTTAAACATGAAGGTAGGGAATGAGCTCAAATTTTCTAAATAACTTCTTACCTTATTTCTTTTTAACACTTTGTTAATGTCCTCATAATCCCATAGTCTGCTACGCTTCCCAGGATCATCAAGGCACTCTCGGCAAACTATGTTCCTGCCCATTTTTTCAAGTAAATCATGCATCCACACTACATCATTATCCATTATTTTCAAGAGAGACTTATCAGTGAGTTCCTTCAATCCAATTTCAGGGTAAAGGCGCAGAATATCTAGTATTTCTAATACATCATCTTTCTTCTGATTATTAAAAAAGCATGCAATATGCAAGAATATTTCCTTCTGTGGTTCTTGGAGTCCATTAAAACTTATTACAAGTACTCGGAGAATTGCATCGTCAGGAAATTCTTGGAGTCTCTCTAATGCAGCTTTCCATTCAACAGTATTTTTTCCAAACAAAAAGGAACCCAAAACCTCAAGAGCTAAAGGAAGGCCACTAGCATACTTCAAAAAAGGATTAGACAGCTCTATATAATCATCAAGTACATGCTTTTTTCTAAAAGCTTTCGAGCAAAAAAGCTGAAGAGCATTTTCATCAATCAATCCTTTAACTTTATATATTTCATCCACTCCATGTGCCTCCAACACATGCTTATCTCTTGTTGTTATGATAATTCTACTGCCGGGACCAAACCAATCATGCTCCCCAGATAACATTTCTAATTGTTTCAGTTTATCTACATCATCAAGAACAAGAAGAATCTTTTTATGACTTAACCTACTCTTGATCTTGAAAACTCCATCATACTCCTCTTCTATTTTCAAATCCTTATCCTTCAAAATGTCATCAATAATTTTCTGTTGTAGTGGAACACAACAATAATTTTCAAAATTTTTCCTAACATCCTCAATAAAACCACGAGCTTCAAATTCTTTAGAAACCATATGATAAACAACTCTAGCAAGAGTTGTCTTACCCATCCCTCCCATCCCCCAAATCCCTATAAAGAGGACATCTTTTGAATCCAGTGCTAAACATGACTCCAATTCTACCAGTCGAGAGTGTATCCCTACTAGGTCCTTGGTAATATATGCGAATGCATCATATTTATATTTCAAGTCGAGTGATATCCAACCCACGATTTCTTGGATAACTTGTGACTCAAGCCTGCAATGAAAAAAAGAGAATATGCGTTGATTGAAACAAAAAAGTGTACATTGATCCGCATAGAATGAAACATGTATATAAATCTGCTTAAGTTTCCATATATAGTTATATATAAATTTGCCACATTTGCACTATACAGGGTCTTTGTATTTATTAATAAAATCCATATTTACCCAATATATGCTCAATGTGGGACTCATCACACACCCACAATCAAACAAATTGAGGCATCACAATCACCCTCACTTAAATCCCTAAGGTCCTTGTTAGGACCCAATTTGTGGGGTAGTGTCTCTGAGCCCAATATGCCCGAGATGGGACTCATCACACACCCACACAACAATCACAATCAATCAACTTAGGGCATTGCAAAATGAAAAAAAAAAAAAAAAAAAAAAGTTTAGATAAATTACCTAGTGTCCTTTAAATGCCATCCTGCGAGGTTGCCCACTTCTCTCAAAGCATCTCTCCATTTATCCACCTTTGTTTTTTCCTCCTTCTCTTCATGTTTAACAAATGCCTACGCAAAAGTTCCCATTTGTCTCCGTACATCAGATGGCTCCACATAGTGAAAAACAGGCAAAACTATCATTCCCATGTTTTCCTTGCAAGCAATAATTTTTGCAAGTTCATCTAAGCACCAAGGTGAAGATGCATAGTCTTTTGAGAGAATGACAACAGTAAATCTCGACTCTTCTATCGCTTTCAACAACTCTAGTGAAATGGGTTTTCCTCTCTCAAGTTTCTCATTGTCTCTAAAATTGTTAATGCCTTTCCCTATCAAAGCATTATATATATGATCCGTAAAATTGTTGCGCGTGTCCTCTCCTCTGAAACTGATGAAGACATCATATTTCCATTGGACAGTAGAAGATGACGAGGCGTTTTCCATGCCAATTGAAGCCACTGCAAAATGCTCTACTACTAAATATTGAATTACGATATAGATCTACATACCCAAATAATAATAATAATAATAATAATAATACGAAACAAATGAAAAGAAATAAACTAGGGAAGAAGAATTGATGCGACATTTTGATTTCCTCCGTTCATCAGATTGGTTAAACCTTACCTTTCTTTTATATAAAAATAAAAAATAAAAATTATGAGATGAGAAAGCCCAGTTGAACTGAAGGTTCACAAAGTTAAGCAAATAAACTCAGTCCTGCCAAATGTACATCACACACTCTGCTACTCGCTGTGTCGAAGCCAGCCACACCTTCCATTAGCGCCATTGAGGTCTCACCGTTCGTTATATTTTCTGAAACTAAATAATTATATCTCTGAATTTGTAGTTGAGAAAGTACCATACACAACATAATTAAATTGAAAAACTAATATATAAATAGATCTGCATGCAAAATTTATAAAAACCAAAAAACAAATAATAATCAATTAGAAATTTAGAACCAAAAAATGATTAAAAAATAAATAAATTAGGGAAGAAGAAATAATTTCATCCCCAACCAAACCTGCGTAGTTTTGAAAATGCGTCGAATCCAATCTGAAATTTTGCAAATGAATAGCGAGAGAGGACTGAGGAGAGAATTTAGAGAGGACCTAGAAATTTGGAAGTGATGAAATTTCAGTGCTCCTTTTAGGAAATATTACAAGAAACTTCCAACTGCTCTTTTTTATTATATTTTTTTGAGTACTTCCACTTTCTAGAAATTTCAGTGCTGCTAAGAGGAAACAAAGAACTAAATGATAAGTTTTTTTTTTTTTTTGAGAAGAGCTAGACGATGAGTAGATCTTGAGAGGCCGAAAGGGTGCCGTGAGAATGGAGGAAAGTGAGAGAGGTAACCGAAAGGCCCAGCTTCACGAGGAACACTAATGAATCTTAAGTTGCTGAGGGAGGTAACCCAAGTGAGTGATACAATCTTCTTTATTTGATTATTTTTTAAATAAACAATCTCAATTCGTATAAGGAGTTTATTTTTATACTCCTAAAATAATTAATTTAAATATTTTATGTATATATATTTAGCACATAATTCTGGAATAGTGCACCAGTACTAGAATATTCCTTTCTCAAATTTCTCATAGCCAATCCAAAAAAACATGCGAAACAAAATTCAAAACTTTACTTTATATTGATTTTTTACCTTTTTTGTTGGTTCCAAGTTAATAGTTTGTTTATATATTTATTAAACAAATTAATTATTAAAATAAAGTAAAAAAATTCATGCAATTGTCTTCTAAGAACTGAGATTTTTAAATTTCTTTAAAAAAAATCATTTTTAATTTTAACATTAGAACAAATGAATAATCTTAAACCTTCATAACTTCTCTCTATTACATTCATGGCCTGTTTGGATGGAAGGGGGAAGGAGGGAGACTAGAGTATAGTAGGCTAAAAATAAGTTAATTTTGTGCTAAATCTACTCTATTTTACTCTACTCCCTCTCTCTTTCCCTCAATCCAAATCTATATCTATATATTTATCTATATATATTATTATTATTATTATTATTATTATCTATATCTATATCTATATATATATAATAGCAGAAGCTGAGAGAAAATGAGTTCCTAGAATTAAGGAGATAATGACAAATAGGAAAAAAGACCCCTTTAAAAACTGACACCTACACAACTTTAAGTTAAAACATTCGCACGGTACACCGTTTCAATATTCTAAAAATTTTAAAAAGCGATACATTACATTGTTCAATAACGCTTCAACACCGTTTATCAGCGATAAATTATAATGTTTGACTACGTTAAAACTCTGTTTGGGAGCCCTTAATATAAAAGGAAACTAACCGCAGAAAAAGAAGAAGAAGATTGCTACGGAGAAAGGAGAGAGAGATCGAGAGAAAAGAGAGACAGAGAAATAGAGAGGCAGAGATAGAGAGAAGAGCGCCTCTGCCATCACCGTTAGGGCGCCTCCCAGATCTTCTGCCATCACCGTAAGCCTCCACTCACTACCCGACTATTGGAATCGCTAGGTAAAGTTCTATTTTAAATTTAAAATTTTAGGGTTTTTGGTTTTTATTTGGAGAATAAATTGGGTGTTAATTATGATTTAGATTGGTATTTTGGGTCAGATTTGGTTATGATTAATAGATTGATATTTTGGGTCAGAAATAGAGAGAGGCGATGAAACAGAGAGAGGCCAAGAAAGAGAGAGGCGATGAAATAGAGAGAGGATGAGGCCTGGGACACGGAGAAAGAAACAGAGAAAGAAGCAGAACGGTAAAGACTGCATCGATTGGGCACCGTACATTGCTTTTTTTTTCATTTTTTAGATTTGGGTATGAAATGTTACTTTTGATTGAGTTTTGATTGAGTTTTTTTGTTGGATAGGTTTAGATTTGATTTGTTTTTGTTTTGGGTTTTTGGATTCTCTGTCAAAAGGTTTTTTTTTTTTTTTTTTTTTTTTCAATTTTGGTTTAGGGTTACGTTTTTGGTCCAGCACCACCCATCTCCGGCTCCATTCAACCACAACCTCAACGTACGCGCAACAATTTGACTCTCCCTCTTTTATATTTTTCTCATAAAACTTAAACCCAATGCATCAAACTTCTAATCCACTTCTTCCTCCATCAACGCTCACCAAGTTGAGTTTTTCATCAGTTTTGAGTGAACTTCTAGCTTTATGGGTTTAGTATTTAATTGGGTTTTATGAGTTTTGTGTGTTTGTAGTGGAAATTTGAGGTTTTTAATTCATAGATTTACTGAGATTTATAGTGAATTATTCATTAGTTTGATTAGCTTAATTTTTACTTTAAATAACTGAAAAATTATGCTTATCACCTTAAAATAACCCCTAAATCCTAGATCTCTACGGATGGAGAAAGAAGGCTCAGTGAGGACTTGGGGATTTTTACATACTAATATTGCCAATGACCAAATTTTCTCGAATTTTTCCTTCAAATATTTGCTCTAATGCATGCCTTACAAGGTTCTCACAGCATAAAAGTATTTAGTATCACAGCATAAAAGTATTTAGTATATATTCTATCTTTCTGTAGATTGATCTGTTGGTATGGTTGTCACTCATGCACAATCCGTGGTTGAAGTTATAAAGCATGGAGAATGGTGTTGTGTGCTATAGTGTTGAGTTTTATTGTGATGATGATGATGTGAAATATTGATCTCCAATCTCACCCGTTATAGTCTTAATGTCCTCTGTTTTATTTTTCTCCACTTTAGTTTTAAAATATAGTCAACAAGTTGCAAGTTCCAGGAAATTAGAAATATTGCTTCAGTATTTCTACAAAGTGAAAATTCGTATCTTATTCTAAGTTGCATGTTTAAGAGTGATTTGGGAGGGCAAATAGTATTTGATCTCAATCAGTTCTGATTGTGTTTGTTTTGTTTGTGAAGTTAATCTAGGTATATTAGATTGTGCTCCACTTATTTATTTGGGTGAGTTGAAGCATCCTTTCCAAGTTTGACTAAATGGTTGGTTGTCTCTGCAAAAGGTGGGTTGATTCCATTGAGTGCTTTTATTTTTCTATTGCATTTCAGTGACATTCAATTACAAACTTTTAAATTGATTTGCACTTACAGTTGATTTGCATTTGACTTTTTAAATTGATTTGCATTGCATTTAGGTGGTTTGAATTAGAATTCAACTAACATTTTATATATAAAGCTGTATTTATATGAAAACCATTGTACTAAATTTAGGTTGTATTCTAATTTAGAATTCAGATAGTTCAAATGTACATTAAAAAAAAAAAAAAAAATTGTTCTTCTTAAATGTTGTTATATAGTATATTTATATATTGGTTGCTGCATCATTATGTCATAGAAGTCTTTCCAATTGAATTTTTGGCAGCCACATCTATTTACCTAATTTTGAATATCACATGATAACATGTATAAGCTGCAATATCTATAATGTGTGAATGGTGATTGAAGTCTACAAGGTTTTTTATAGTTATTACATAGTTAACAAAAAAACTTAGAAAAATTGTTGACATTTGCTTAGAAGTTGTGCAAACATGATTTTTTTGCAAAACTATAATATGGAAATTGGTTCAATTTGGTTTCTATTTAGAGGCTATGCACGGGTCCCTATTTTTTCTCCTAGATGATAAAACTATACAATTTTTGGTTGGCATGCTTTACTGACAGTGGTGGATTTTTTCATTCAGTATTGAAACAGAATCTGTTTAAAAAAAATTGAAGGAGCTGAATTTTCAAGGTAAGAAATTGAATTATTATTAGAAAATGAAGAAGTTAAACTATGCGTATTCTAAGAGTTCAAGCTATTATAAAATGAAGAAGTTGATCATATAATTATTATTTTAACACTTTTCTTTAAGTTTAAATCTAAATTCCTCCTTAATAAATGAAGTCCCATGATATGTAGCACTGTAGAAAACAACACTCCTTAACAAAAGCTACTACACAATTTGATCTTAGCAAGTAAGCAAACACTTTTTCTTTAATAAGCATTAATTTTGAAATGATGCATTTCTTTTCAGTGTATATGTAACATATTGGTTCATTTGTATGTAAATTTGTTATTTTTCAAGTTGGTGATTTTAAATATATGATGTGTTTAAGTTCAATTTAATGTCACTATGTCAGGTTTACATGCTCAGGGTGAGGAACAAGCACTATGTTATGGTTAAGTTTTTTGATATAAGTTTTGATGATTACTCTCCGGAGGAGGATCAAGGCCTAGACTACAAAACTGTATGGTCTAAACAGTGCTGAAATTTTCAGTAGACACAATTTGCTGGTTTAAGAGAGTTTGGCTAGAGCTGTAAGTTAAGGAGAAATTGAATTATGTGTGACAGTAACACTACCTGTTAGTCATTTCAATATGACTTCAGAGACTAATATGTTACTGTCACAATTTGCTGGTTTAAGAGGGTTTGGTAGGAGCTGTAAGAAAAGAAATTGAAAATGAAGTATATGTGACAGAACACTACCTGTTGGTCATATCCAATATGATCTCACTAACTAATATTTACTTTTTTTGGTGGCATTTAGGGATCATTAGAATTTTTCTGAAAAATCCAGCATGAAACCATGTAGCTTTATGGTTTGGCCATAGGAAAGTAATGATAACTTTGTAGAATACATAGTAGAGCATATTAACTTTGTGGCATGTTTATATAGAGTTTAGAGCATCTATTTTGTCAGCTTTATTACAATACAGTGATGCAGTGGTGTTGGTGGTGAATATGAGTTTAGCATGGGTGGTTATGTAAGAGAGATTTGGTTCTAGGAAGACTGAAGCCAAAAACATGTAAAAGTGTGGTAGGGTTGACATCTTATAGTATAATCAATGGTGTGGATTGTGTAGTAATTGCAGATTTATTTGGAGGGTGTTTGATTTTGTGGCTAAATGTCAATTGGACAAGAGGTTATTCAGGAGGCAACATAGCAAGGCTTCTATTGGATTATTTAAGGAAAAACAGCAACTACAGAATTCAATTCAATTTTCAGTTTCTGTTTCTGTTTTCCATCCTACTTGATCTGCCGTTTTTGAAGAGTGATTGAAATTGTACAACTTTGAAATCTGTAAGTGTAATGTTTTTTATTCAAAGTTGATTATCTCTTAGATTTTAGTTAATATTCCACTCTATCTGCATAATTACCAGGGTTAGCTACTTTAAACTTTTATTTTAATGGTAGATAATTGCAGAAAATGTATTTTGTTGTTGTAACTTCATGGTTGCTGGTGGGTGAATTTTCATTTATAAAACAATGAATGTGATTGCTATTAAGTTGACAGAAATTGCATGTAATTCATTTAGTAGATCATGTTTGGTTGGAGGACACCTCTTATTCTTTGAGTTTCACGCTGCAGAATACATTCAAAGATTGTGTGTGCAACAGCCAGTGTGGCATAGCCACAAAGCTAAAACTACAAAGGGGTATCAAAGATTTGATTGATTTACAAATATTTCTTTTTATTGAGAAAGTGATTTATATATAGATACTTTATTAGTCATGATGAAAATGAAAAAATTTACTAAAAATTCTATTGCACCAATAAAATATGGACATCTAATCATGGTTAAAGACCATTTTAAAATCTCAATGATCATATGGAATTTTCAACTTGGTGCTATTTTCCCCATGTTTTTAACATGTGAAAGCAATCAGTTGGATGGTGTGGAATAGTAAATTTGGGTACCCGCACTTCAACTTTGTAGTTTTCCACACAGGTTCAAAAGATTAAAATAATAGTGTGTTGAATGGATGGTCCAAACTCCATATTTTGGGCAAAAATTTAGGTTGAAGAAGGGACATAAATGTAGTATTAATTAGTAGTGCTTCATAAGTAATGGTAATCTTTAAAGTTTGCAAAATGAACAAATTTGATTGTCATGCCAATCTAGACACTAATGTGTCATTAATTTGGCATATTAGCAACAAAATTCTGGAATTTATAATCTTCATTTGGAACTTGATGCACTAATTGTAGTTTAGTTTATGATTAATTCTTAGCAACCAAACATTGCAACCTTTTTTTTTTCATTTAGTATTTATATTTTGAAATTACTGAAGGAATATCTTTTACAGTTTTTCTAACTCTTAAGTCCTACAATATGTCAAACGGGCAAATAATACTGTCATAATATAAAAAAGAAAAAAGAAAAAAGTAAAGTTTTTACCAAGAATTATATTACTTGGCAAGCCAAATTTTTATCTACTATGATAACCATTTGGAATAGCTTTTAACTTTTAACTTATTTGCTTACGTACATTCTCATAAAATCCCAAAATTTTTTAGATACAAATATATTACTACCTTCTTTCAAAAAAAAAAAAAAAAAAACCCTGCGCATTGCGCGGGTTAAACACTAGTATATATAATAGCAGAAGCTGAGAGAAAATGAGTTCCTAGAATTAAGGAGGTAATGACAAATAGAAAAAGTGCTTACCTAAAATTTAGACACGTTTAAGTTAAAAAGCGATAAATTACATTGTTTGCCAATGCTATGCGCCGTTTAAAAACCTTTCATTATAAATAAAAAAATTAACCAGTTAAAATTAGACGTGCACCAAGATAGAAATAGAGAGAGAGAGGCACGGAGAGTAACAGAGAAAGAGAGAGGCGATGAAATCAAAAAGCTTCATCACTCCACTTAACATTTTCTCTCTCTAAAAAAAAACCCTGCCGATACTGCAATAGAGAGAAAGGGAAGGAGAAAAAAAACCTAGCGATACTGCGACACAGTGGAGATTCGTACGGCCGGCATAGAGAGTGTAAAGAGAAAATCTAAGAAGACAGTCAGCCTCTGCCACCATCAGATCCCGTATCCTCCACCGGTTAGTCTCTGTTTTTTGGTTCTTTAAATTTGGGTTTAAATATGATTTAGGTCTGGGTATTTGGATTGGATTGGATTGTATTGGATTGCATTCAAGTTTTGGTTTAGATTCAGTTTTGAGTAAGGAATTTGGGTTAGAATGGTTTTTAAAATCAGTTATCTGTGTTAGATTTGGTTTTTCTTTTGGATATTTAGGTTAAATTCGTTTTGTGTATAAGTTTTCGCTCTAAATAGAAATCTCTAGAGATCTTCATGAATCGATTTAATGCTGAAGAACATAGATTTATGTGTTGCCAAAAAAATAATGCTCTGTCATTTCATTTATGCTTTTATTAATTTTTTGTTGAAATATTTTCCCCTCTTTATATTTTCGCTGCCCATGTTTCTTTTCAACCATTGTTGTCAAGGTTTTTGCAATATATATTTAAAGTTTTTGTTTGCAATTGCTCTGATTTGAAAAAATAAAACCATAGAACACAGAGAAGGTATTGAACGTTAAAATGCCTTTCTTCCTCCACTGATGCCAATCTGCTTCAAGCATTATATCTTTGTGTTTTGGATCCAAAATTAGATCGTACCATTCATCCTTCCTGGCTATGCTCAAGGTATTTCCTCTGATTTATTTTATTTTCTTCTTATTATCAGATGGGTATATAATATAATCTTTGAAAACCACCATCTCTTTGCCATTCTCTTAAACTTTTGATTTAATATTTTGGTTTGACGTGGCTACCGCAACTTTTTGTTACATGCATGCTGCATATTGCAATGTTTTGCTCTTTTATCTGCACTTTGCCACTTATTTTTATCATTGATCAAACATTAGCTTTCTCAATACTGTCTTAGTACTTTTGCTTTTCTGTAAATTGTTTTCAAATTTAAGTAATTGGTTGATTGACTATACTCAATAATTAGTTTATTGTCATACCAATTATTTAACACTGTTGTACATTGATATGAAAAATATTGCGTTTTTCATTGTAGTTCAATATGTCTAATAGTTCAATTACTTCTTTCTCTTCTTATTCCATCGTAAGAGATTTAACAATAAAGCACTAAAAAGGGGCACAAACAAGCACAGTAACCAAGTATGAAATTTAATTAATAGTTCAATTTCTTATTGGAGTGTACCTTTCCCTTGGTGTGTTATTGACTTATTGTGGAGGAGGCAGAGTTATTTTGATGTAAGTTGGGTTATAAATTAGAAATAGAGGATCATTAGATGCCTATGGAAGGAGAATGAAACTTTTATTACTGACCATATTGTCTTTGAGAAGGAAACTTTTTATGCTGACCTATTGTCTTTGAGGTGGTGTCTATGAGAATGCTATATTTATGTAGTTTGATTTAGTGCATTTGGAATTCTTGATGTAGTTCATTTGGAAGGAGAGTTGCTGGGAAACAGGGACAACAGCAGCATTGACAAAGAGGGATTCTTTTTTCTATTTTTGGTAAATCTTGGTCTTAATTGAAGCTTCGAAGTCTGAGAAAGGCAATTGGATTGGTGTATTATTTCAATGTAGGAATCAAAGAGATTGCAATATTTTCAGGGGCTGTTAGAGTTGGAAAGTGCAGAGGAAGACTCCTGCTATATTGTGGTCTTTGAGGGTTCTCTCTATTAGGCTTTCAAACATGAAAGTGAATGGTATTATAGTTATGACAACTTGAAAAGTTAAGGAAGTATTCAATCTGACTTAGGAGCATACTAGAGTGAGATGACAAGACAAAAGGGTGTTGAACAACCTTGAGAAAACATGTAAGAATCTACAACCTATTAATATTTTGTGTAAGATCAATTTTTGATGGGTTTAAAAATCTGCACCTATTACAAAGAATACAATTTTTTTCTGGTGTAAAATCAATATTTTTCATTAACACTATTTTCCAATTAGATACCTACTTGACTCTTTTTTTTTTTGTGTTCTTGATTTAGTTTTGGTTGATTGGATGAGGTTTGATCCTTCAGTAATTTCAGATTTTGTTTGTTCATTTCCCTAATGCATTTTAATCAATGACTATTTCTGTGTGTGAAAGAATCCTCTTCTATAAGTAGATCAATTGTATCTATGACGTTATATAGCAATTTGTTATTTTTTTGGAACCTGTTTTGTGGTGGTTGAGTTTTGGAGTTGGTTAGCTAAATTTATTTGCTAATACAATGTCAGTTGTGCCTTTTCTCTGCATGTTATTTGGTCTTTGCATTGTGTGGGAGGCATGTCTTTATATAAAAGAAGCTAGATTACTTATGAAACCAATGCTTTCTCAGCGTCCTAATTTTTCACAAAGTCTGTCATTATAAGCACTGCAACATTGCTATTTTTTTCCCCTCGATGACCAAAAGTGAAGTGCAAATTGAGTGTGCAAAAAAAAGGAAAAATCATAACCAGCCTGGGATTCTACTTTTAGAGATTTAAAGTCGGTTTGGTGTGATCCTCAATAGTGAAGTACTCTTTCGAAGCCTTTTGTTATTTTGGCTATTGAATTGTTAACATTCTAATGAAGGTTTAGACAAATGGCTATCTACTTAAGTTGGTCTCAAAGCTTAAGCAAACAATGATTTTATCTACATTTGCATCCCTTAATGATCATTTTAGTCATTTTAACTTTCAAAAATTGTTGTTTCCTTTTCTAGCTAAGATGAAGTTCAGAATTATATCTATTAAGTATGTTGGATCAGTTTCTGTCACTTGCAGAAACCTTGCTTCTGACCTGATATTTAGAAACTTCTTCATTTATTGCATTTTTCTAAAAATCTTACTACTAAAGTCCGTCAATTGCATTGGCATGGTCATGATATGTTTTTAACATGTGAGCTTTGTTTCAAATGATTGTATGAGAATAAAAGGAATAAAAGGAATTATTCATTGAAGAAGAAGCATATACATTATGAAACATTCATGTACATGTTAAAAAAACAAATTTGATAAACATTGTGCTCTTATAAAGTACTCACTACCATTATTACAATATATGTAAGATAGTACACTTCCAAAGTTTCTTATTGAGTTTAAATAAAGTAAGACATTATGAAATTGATTAGGTGGAAAATCTAGAATAAATTTCAATTTAATGGTAAATTCTAATTCTATTGAACTATCTTAGCAAAAAAGAAAAACACTAATGATGTAGATAGTTTCCAGTCAACCGGGACTCTCTAATGTAGTTTTGAAAGTGTATCTCAAAATGTGAAGTTGTCATTTTGGAAAACACTTGATTTGCTGTCATCTCTACCTATTTGAAAGAAAAAAAAAAAAAAAAAAGATGTTGGACTTAGGAAGTACTAACAGCATAAGGTGCTTGCGATTTACTTTTTTTGTTATGCAGATCAATAAGAGTGGTGGATTGGGTTCCAATAACTTTCTTTTTGGGGATCTGAATTTGAAGCAAAGAAATAGAAAGAAAATGTGTAATGCAACTGTTAGAGAGAAAAGGGTAAGAGATATATTGTTTTCTAAACTTATTGATTTAATTATGTTCAGGTTTTATTTCATAACTCTTGCCTTCAAAGACTATTTCAACATGATTGCGATTATATTGCATTAAAGGTTAATTTGTTTGGCTCCAAGTAATTGTGAAAAGGCATGTCTGTTTTATTTCAATGAAATTAATTCTAAGATAGATATTCTTTTGATTAATTAGTGTTAGGATATGAATAGTTTTTACATGAAACTTGAATAATTTCACACTAAGTGTCACCAAAGTACTGGCCTATGTTTTCATAGTACTTTGTAAAATTGTAGTATTATGCAACAACTTGATTTAGCTGTTTAAGGCTCATTTTTTCTTATTTTACAACAGTTTTTACGTGAAATACTCCAAATTTAATATTGATTATCTTTGCTTTCTAATTTATAAATGCTAAATTATCAAGTCTGAATTGGTGCTAAATTCTCTCTAAAGGTATTGAATAATTTTGACTGACACTGTGATTTTATGTAGCACTTCGAAAACTTGAATAATTTCACACTAAGTGTCACCAAAGTTGACCTATGATTTCATAGTACTTTGTAAAATTGTAGTATTATGCAATAACTTGATTTAGCTGCTTAAGGGTCATTTTTTCTTATTTTACAGATTTTCTTGCAAAAAATCTCATTTCATATTGAATAGTAAAGAGCATCTAATTAGTAAGAAATTTGACATTGTCTACAAGCGAGTTTGTTGTTAAACTTTGTCCTTCTTATTATATGTATTTTAAAATTTTATGAATTGACATTTAATGGGATTTTTCTCTTTAGTTAAATATGGATGATAGAAATGGTTTAAGCAAACGTGAAGATGAGAGACAGGTTTATGGTGGCTGATTGTTTCAACAATTACATGTTGGTGCACACACATGTATAAAAGAAAATTGACTTATGTGGGTGAGGTGTAACCAATGTATATTACAAAGGCGATTGCAGGTATTTTAAATTAATTATTGTTACTTTTTTTTCCTTTATGATTTATATGTATAAATATAACCAAGCTAAAATATTACATTTACTTCTGTGTATAAATATAACAAAGCTATGTTAGAATTTTTATCATATCATGTTCACTTTTAATTTGTTTTTCTTATTTATTGGATTTTCCTTGGTCAAGATTCAACTTGCATTATGTAAGCTTTTCTAGGTTTAGGAATATTTTTGATATTGGCTGATGATATTTTTGATATGTTTAGCCGATGAAGAAGTTACGAGATTAAACGCAATGTTCAAAGGCATGGCTGTTGACAACTTTGGGCCTACAAGATTTAGAAATGAAGCATGAAGTCATTAAGCAAGGAATAAAATATTTGAAAGATTTTAATATGTAGTTATTATAATTAATTATTATTTTTGGATAAGTGCATTTCTATATTTCTATTACTTATATGTATTGTTGTATTATGCGTTTTGTATTATTTAAACTAGCAACAAAACACACTTACTGATTTCTTTATAAATTGTATACTATAATGCATTCCTTAAATCGATTTAAGGTTATAGTAACAACCGATGCTTTGTGAATTTTTAATAGTTTCGAAATTGAAGAGAGAAACAAATATATCTGATGTATAGATATAGTTGCATTCCTTATTATAGAGAAGATTGATACAATTTATATTTACTATGATTGATTGCACCAGTTTCATTTAATATCTATTGATAGTAATTATTAGGAAACATTGTCCAAGGCATTATGTGTATACTACCCTGTTTCTTAAATTATTCTCAACTGAATATCCCTACTAAAAAAGCATGTAGTAGTATTGCTATATATTCAGTTAGTACTCAATTATGTTATGATTTTAGAATCATAATTGGATTGGTCCAAGAAAGAATCATCATTCAATTGTGTTTTTTTGGACATATATATATATATATATACACACACACGAAAGTATTATTTGTGTGGGGTTTTTGTAAATAATTTTTATGTTGATTGTCTTATACTGTGTAAAATGATCCCGCGCATTGCGCGGGTTAAATACTAGTATATATAATAGCAGAAGCCTTTCCCTGCAATTAAGGAAGTGCTGACACGTTTAACTTTAAAAAGCGATACATTATATTGTTTGGCTAGCATAATACCGTTTCATAGTCTTTGTGTATATATATATATATACAAAAAAAAAAAAAAATGGTTAAAGTAAAAAAAACGATTGCAACTAAAAAATCCCTAGCGCTTTCTCCAAAAAAAAAAAAAAAAAAAAAAAAAAAAAAAAAAAAAAAAAAAAAAAAAAAAAAAAAAAAAAAAAAACCCTAGCGATACAGAGAAGCCTGGGACACGGAGAGAAATAGAGAAGGAGGCAATGAGGAAAAAACATAAAGACCCAAAATACGTTTAGAGAGACATACGTTGCAGAAAGGGAGAACCGAGACAGTGAACGATAGAGAGAGATTCACTCTGTCATTGATGGTGGAGAGAGAAAAATCTGGAAAGATAGTCAGGCCTTTACCAACATCAGACCACCGTACCCTCCACCGGTATGGTCTCTGCTTTTTTGTATCGAAGGTCAGCATACTCCTTTCCTTTTCAAATACTGTTTTTGTTGTTTGAAAGACTGAAACTTCAATTGATGTATATCCACAATTTGCAGAAAAAAAAAAAAAAAAAAAAAAAAAAACTTTCTATCAAGGGTCTCTCTTCTTCTCAAAAACCCTTCGTTCCAGGAAAAAGAAAAAATGCTAAGGAAGGAAGATGAGTCCCTCTGCCTATTAAAAATGCCTCGACGGGCTTCCTATCCATTTTCTGGCTTTTTTTTCTTTCTAATTTGTGGTATGTTTCAAACTTTTACAATTATATTTGGGTTTGGTTCTAGAAATTAGGGTTAAGGAAATTGAAATTCTGATATGTCACTATCTTTATTAAATATTTTCAGTAATGGGTTTGTTTGAATTTTTCTCTTTCGGATTTAAATCATTCAATTTCTTTCTCTGCAGAGATGAAGTGGAATCTTTGTTCAATCTAGAGTATCTAAATTCATCAAAGCAAAGGTACCAATTTCTTTTCCTAATATTCTCTTCCCTTTGCCTCCCTATTTGTTTAATTTAGGGAAAACCTCCACAAAATGAAATCCTTCTAATTCTTTAAACTAAATCATTTCACTTTAATTTTCAGGTTTTGTTTGGGATTGGAATTGTGGGATTTCGAAATCTAAAAATATAATGTTATTTTATTTATACATTGTTGATTTTAGTCGATAGTCTTTTAAAAGATACTTTTAAGTCATGATTTTATTATTTTTTATGGTGGGTTTTTCTGGGTTTTGCATGTTATAGTTTGTGAAAACTGAAAGTATAATGTTCTTTGTACAAAATTGATTACTTTGTAGGTTATGGCAGAGATTATTATTATTTTTTTTGTACCAAGTTTCTTCAGTCAGTTTTCTTAATCCTCTTATACTTTTAAGGCCTATTTTAACCACACCAAAAAAAAAAAAAAAAAAAAAAAAGGTAAAAAGTCTCTCATATTAACGAAAACTAACCAGTTAAAATACTTCTAAAAGGCTTGCAATACAGTGATGGGGAAAGCGACAAAGTTCGCCGGAACTTAATAATTAAAAAAAACACAAATATTTTCTTTGGTCTTTTATTCCATTTTTTCCCTGCCCTTCGATCTGTTTTTTGTTGTTAATGCTGTTTTGTTTGTGTTAAAACCAACCAAAAAAAAAAGATTTGTTCTAAATAAAATTTCCTTTTTTCGTTTTTCCCCTGCCTTTGATCTGATTTTTGTTGTTCATGCTGTTTTTGTGTTTTATTAATATTGAAATGGTTTAAAACCAAATGGTAGACCCTTTGGTAAAACTGTATTTAAACTGTGTGTTTTAATTGTTTTATGGGTATTTTGGTTGGATTGTTTTTAAAGGTTTGTGGGTTATATTTTGGTTTGCATTTGGGTTAGAATTGGTTTTGTTTGCATATTTGGAATTAATGTTTTTTATTTCCTCATCTCCATTAGAATTTAGTAGTTGCAATGGAGATTTGGTTTAAAATAAAAATTACAAGTTGTTTTGATATTTGCTTTTGGCCATAATTTGATTTTAGTGCTGAAATCATGGCCATTGTAGAAACTTGAATCCTGTGCATTAGCTTTATGTTCATTATTTACTCTTAAGAATGGCATTGTGTTTTGCTATTGGCTGAATTGTTGCATCAAATTATATTATACATCCTGTTATTAACTGTTTTTTTAGGCATTTTACTACCTGACACCAGTTACATCTATATTATAGTTGGACACTGTTTCTTCTGTCGTTGAATATATTTAATGTAGTACTATTATCAATTTAGGTTCAGGTTTGGGTATTTTGGTTGAATTGTTTTTAAGCTAGGTTTGGGGTTAGATTTTATTTATATTAAGGCATTTGGGTTGGAATTGGTTTTGTTTAGTATTGGCACAGGAATCAAGAAAAATTGAGTTTTAAATTCGCATCTTCTTTTTGTGAATGAGTTTGTTTATTTGTTAAAGTATATTTGAAGTTTATGTTTTGTATTTCTATTGTCCCATAGGTTCAGTGGATCAGGTTTTACTTCAAAACTCTTACCTTTAACGCTATTTGATCATGATTGCAATTATATTAAATTAAAGGCTAATTTGATAGGCTCCAAGTAATTGTAAAACGACATGTCTGTTTTATTTCAAAGTAATTATTTTGTTCTCCTATACTTGGGAGAGTGCAGAAGGGTTGTAAATACATCCAAATATAGATAATAACTTCCTAGCAGAAGTGCATAAATCTTAAAAATTCACTTGCTTGCTAGAAAATATAAATGTTCTTAAAACTGTTATCTGTAGCATGTAGTTAATTCCTTCAATTCTAGAATCCTTCACGTTATACTTTCTAGAATCAGCTAATGACATTTGATCCAGTACTATAGAAATAATATAAACTGTTTGAATAATCACAGTAAAGAAGTCTCCATTGCATAAGGTAATTGTTAAATTACCTAAAGATTATAATGTATGCCAGATATAAATGGCCAATATAGTTTGCTTCTGCATTTGTTAACAAATTTGTTGATTGTGATTTTTATGTTGCAAAAGCCATTAAGAGTAGGAAAGAATCCTTAAAATTGCTTCTAATATTGCTGCATTTGGATGATTTAAAAGTTATATAGGCATGGCTTTATGCATAAACTTATGATGTTTTATTGCTGCTTTTGCGTGTTTGAGTTTTTGACATCTGATTTTTTTAGTGAATTGATCTATGGGATTTTTCTCCTCGGTCTATGTGTGTGTTTAATTGTAATATATGTGTTCCAATTTTGGTATTATTCAATTCTAATATATGGGTGTTGCATTGTGTTAATCTTATAGGAGTCTAACACTAATCATCTTGAATGTCATTTGATTTTTTTGGTACATGTTAGTCTCTTAGTTAAATATTTTCTTATTTTCAGCTTCTATTGAGAGATGATGTCTTTAGGAAATGTCTTTGAAATTCCTATCCACAATCTATCTTTTTCTAAGTTAGTTATTTTTTAAAGATGATACTTATTGCTAAATCAGTTTATGATTCTTGATATGCAGATTATTTACAAATAGAATGTGCTTTTAATATATATATATATATATTATTCCAAATGCTTGCTGAACATTGAATTTACGTTTTAAATTAGTTCAAAGATTGGTT
Source organism: Quercus tomentella (assembly GCA_028535165.1). NCBI lineage: Eukaryota > Viridiplantae > Streptophyta > Magnoliopsida > Fagales > Fagaceae > Quercus > Quercus tomentella. Next base: position 83,399,648 of record JAPQVY010000156.1, read on the forward strand.
TGAAAATGTTGTTGATAAAAGGGGTTGGTATGTTACTAGGGATAGAGTTTAAAATTTCATTGATAGTATTCATCCTCCCCCCTGGTACTGAGTCCATTTTTTAAGGCTTTTGCCACTGGAATAAGCATTAAGTTATGTTTTTATATTAAGGTATATTTTTATACTTTTTGGTATCATTTTGTTATTTAGCATTGGAGTATTTTTTGTTAAGATAGAAATGGGATTACTTTATGATTGTGTACGAAATTTGTGAGGACTTTCTTAGTGACTTCTCCTCCACTATAGAGTTATGTACATTTTTTGTATGTACCCTTGGTCTGTCTGATTGGAAGCCTTTTATTCTGGTTTTTCTTGGGTTTGAAAGGTGATTTGGTTTGGTAACAGACACATTGTTAATTGGCTTATAGTATGCATCTTAGAGTTTGATAGGTTTCGTATTTTGGATGATGTATGTTAGATTGTTGGGCTCTTCTACTTCAATGAAGATTTGGAATTTTCTTGAGGAGAATACTAAAAAAAATTAAGTATCTACAATATTTCATTATGTAGCACTGATGCTTGATGTGGTAGATAATTTGCAGTTGGTTCATTGTGATAACTTTTTTCTCTCTCTCCAATCTTTCTCTTATCTATATTTTTTTTCTTCCTCAGGTGAAAGCTGATTGGTTGTGTTATGTGGAATCTACAACTATATAGGAACCTTGCTCTTTTATAGTTTGAGTTAAGATAAGGACAGGTTCCATGTGCTTTTCCATCTTGCAAGTTCCTAGATGTAGAATTCCCATCTTAGCTACTTTTTGGAGGGAAAGCTTCCACAGTTTGAGTAGGACTGACAAAAACAGTTTAGCTTTAGGCTACTTGGTTCTAATATCTATGGGCTTGAGAGAGGTTACACTAGAAAATGGACTCGAAGTCCTGTATTTACAAAAAGTGATACATTTAGTGTAAATAAGACAGAAATTAGTCAATTCCACAATAATGAATATTGTGAATCATAGGATTCACTTCCTATAGATTATTGAAATAAAACAAAAAATATATGTGACTACCTTCAAAAGAATAATCTACGGTATGATTGTTTTTATTGTATATGTCTTAGTGTTTTGGATTTGAGTACTTATAGATGATTTACTTTTATTTATTTATTTTATGAATAGATGATTACATAATAATGGGTGAAAAGTTTCATGAATTCTATAACTTGGGTGTGTGTATAATCTAATATATCTATTTTGTTTATCACTACGAGGTTTGTTGTGAACAAATTTTCTCTGTATCATTGCAGCTTTTTCGGGATTGTGATTTTTTTTTTTTTTTTTTTTGCAATTGAAATTTAGGGTCAAGATTAAGATTCAATGTTTTTTTTATGGGTTATGACTTATGAATTGGTTTGGTTTTAGAATTTGAGATTCCCATCTACTATTGATTATGCATTTTATTTGTTGTAGGTGGAATTTTGTTTTGTTTATATATTGTGGCTTGATTATGCACTACAACTTTTTTTTCTTTTGCAATGTCCCTTTTAAGGGTTATATATTGGTTTGGTTTTAGAATTTGATATTCCAATGTACTATTGATTATGCATTATTATTTGACTAATAAATTCCTGACTTTCTGTTTCACAAACCAGTAGCCATTTTTCTCTTTTAAACATTTTGGTTGTAAAATTCTCTAACCTCATGGTTTATTTCATTGTGGTTCCTAGGAATAACAGACTTGCTATTTGAAATTGTCATGTAAGTTTTAATTGCTTATAGTCAGATTCTTTTTTTTTTTAATCTCTCATAATGGGGAAGTACACATGAGTGATTTGAAGAAATTGTCATGTGTTTGCTGCATTCATACCCAGTTAGTGACAAATATATTGAATGATTTATGATAATAATAATCCTTTGAAGTTTATAGAGTGCAACATAGTGCACCATTCTCTAATTTATGTTGACGTTACTTTGTTAGGTCTTAATTGCTATTAAGAGCCGGAGAGTAGTTGAGAAACTGCCAGAGACAAATAAGAAAAAGGCTATTAATGACGTTGAGAAGAGGGAAAAAATTGTCAATATCCTTATACACCAAGAAATTTATGGAAAAGGATTGAGCTAAAAAGCATCAAGTAGATGTACATGGCTTAAGAAGGAATCAGGTAGCTGCAGATTTCTCTGTGAGATTTCATAAATGTAACTTTGATTTAGTGCTACCATCCTTCTTTTTTCTTCATTTTTTTTATAGGGCAGTACAGTGATTGGTATTAATAAAACTCTATAATATAACTTTTTCAAGAGTTCTGGTTTTTTTTTTTCCCCCTGCCCTAAGATATATCTTTTGTCCGTTTTTTGTATTCTTGAAATTAATTGTCCTTCGTGTAGTCTAAATTGGATAGTTATAGTAAGAATCCTATAACCGTGACAAACATAGTTTGTATAATTGAGATTTTTTGTATTTTCCCTATTCAGTATGTCTTCATTTGACCATATTTAAGGGAGTTTCTCATCATTTAAAATAATAATAAATATAAAAGGGAAGGTTTTTCTTTTTTTCTTTAAAAAAATCAGTATATTTCTTTTAATCGTCTATGAAGTTATCATAATATTTTTATGATATCATGATAATGTTTAATTGGCCATTGGAGTTAGCACAAAATTTTTGTATCATGATTACGTTATTAGAGTTTGATAGACAATTAGCAAAAGAACTAATGTTCTACTAATAAAATTATCATAATATTTTTATGATATTATGATAATGTTTGATTGGCCAATGGAGTTAGCACAAAATTTTTGTATCATGATTACGTTATTAGAGTTTGATAGACAATTAGCAAAAGAACTAATGTTCTACTAATAGAATTTTATTATGATTTTGCATATTTTTCTGTGAATAAATAAAAGTAGCCCGCGCATTGCGCGGGTCATGCACTAGTAGACCATAAAAGTACAATTGCATAGTTTAGGTGCTCATATATATTGATATTGTGCATGTGCCTAGTATTAGTAATACGACGGCGTCTTTGCATGATTAATATAATAATTAATGTCAGCTCAAAAAAACAAAAAACATAAATATTGTTAGTTTTATGTATTAATTACTTAAATTAACTTTAAAAGTCTAAATTATAAATTCTTTGCCCTTTGCATTGCAAACTATTAATACTTTAAAGTTTAAACCATCTTCTTAAATTTAATGGAGAATGTGCTTTTTTTGGCCTCACCTTTTTTTTAACAGTTTTTTATTTTATTTTATTTTAAGAGAATCTATTTTTAATTGTGAATAAGACACAATTCGCAAGCATTGTTAAAAACATAAAATTAACATGGCTATTACAATTCTTAAGTCTAAATTCTTTCTACTTTGATAGTGGTGATGTTGAGGCAATTCTACATGTTCTTCGTACTTGTTATTAGGGCCGGCTCCAGACATTTTGGAACTTAAGGCGACAATTAAAATGAGATATTTTTTTATATTTATGTATTAATTGAATTAATATTTATTTAATATTTTTATATTATAATATATTTCATTTAAAATATATTTGTCTCACCTTTTGAGCTGCAGATTAACTAATTAAATTTTTGTATTTAAGTTCTTCTAATATTTCTTTTTCAATTGATAATATTTGTAGGAATATAATTCGACATGTCATTATTTTCATTTCCTTCTAATTGAACATCATTATGGTGAATTTGCTCATTTGTGACATTTTCATCATTATTTTCATTTACTTCTAAATTCTTTTGAAGTTTATTATCAAGATTTGTTGTATTGCAAAATTGAACATCATTGTTATCTTCTCATCTCATTATCTTCTAACTATTTTTGGTGAATTTCTTGCTCATTTATGATATTTTTATCTAAATTTTATATTGTATTTTGCTTATTACTAATAACAAATTTATCCATTGATCCTTTTTGAGACTTAAAAAAAAAAATTTAAAAGTTTTTCATATTCAAATGCAAATTTTTTAATAGACATTTCTAAGAAAATAATATTTACAAATCAAATAAACACTATCTATAATATATTTATAATAACTGAAATAAAAAAATAAAAAAATAAAAATAAAACTTTCAAGATGTGTATATAAAAAAGTACTGTTGTAACTCTAGTTTCACCGAACAATTACAAGTATACAGCAATCTAAAATTCTCAACCTGCATTTATATATATATATATATATATATATAAAAACAAGATCAAAAATAAAAATAAATAAATAAAAAATCCAAGGCCATCCAGAATGAATTTCCTAATTTTTTTTATTTTAATATTGATAGTGTATTTTATTTAATAATAAAAACTGTAAATGAAAGCAGCTTTCTTGCATACATTTTTTATCCCGTTGTCGGAACAAAAATTTCGCATGTATCGATATGGAAATATTTGGTACATGAATACATGTCTGATCAATTTAGATCTATATAAGATTTATATAGATCTAAATTGGTCCTGTCTTGTGTTCTGGAATTTAAAAATATATTTAAATTTAATTTAAAACGGCTCGTATGTTGTGACTTGGAATAAGCCTTTCTTCGTAGAAGAAGGAAATATTAATTTCTCCCTATAACCCATCTATGAATGATAATATTTAATCAGTAATATCGACAAATTCTTGCAGAGCCAAAAGAAAATAAATATGAAAATTAAATAAAAAAAAAGGATCTACCGACTGTTACAATTTCATCTTTATCGAGTTATCGAATTTTAATATCAGAATAGTGGATATAGCCATGATTCAATAGGTTAGGTCCACTTACTTTTTTTGTTGTTTTCTAATCTTTAGAATGGATTTGGTTGGAATAATGGAAACGGATATTTATCGATTCAAGGAGACGACTCTTCATTATTCAATAGAATATTACATTAAATATAATATAATATTATTCATTATAATTATAATAATAAATAATAATTTCGAATAGCTAATATTAAATATTAAATAATAATAGGACAATTATTCCAAATTCATAATAATATATATTTATTATTATTAGAATCTAAATTTAAATTAGAATACAAATATAAAAAGAATAGAATAAATTAATAAATAAACAAATGTTCCACTTTATAACTATAATTACTATACTATTATTCATTATAATAATAACTTATTATCATTAAATAAATCATTCAATTTTGAAATTGAATGATCAAGTTTGTTACTTTTTTAGTATTAGTAGAAATACCACCAATATCTCTGTTCCCTCTTGAAATAAGAATACTTTGACTGGGATTTTATGAAAAAAGCCAAAGCCCCTTATCGGATTTGAACCGATGACTTACGCCTTACCATGGCGTTACTCTGCCACTGAGTTAAAGGGGCCCTTTTTTTTTTATTCAATTACTGAATAAGTCATTCGCCACTATGAGTCTAGTGCATATACTGATTATAATATAGATGGATGTACATTCTAATCTATAGATGTACATAGATATAGTTTAGTGCACATATATATCTTATGCACATGGTGGACCATTCAGGAACGAGAAATTCAATTTCTCTAGTGAGTATAGAGTAAACTAGTGATTATGGGTAAACTCAAAACGGTTTATTAAGATTGGATTTACTAAATAGCAACGCAAGAAATTTTTTCAAGACCGACCCTAATTGAATTGATCCACATCATAACGAAATTCATTTGATTGATACATAGACTTGCCAATTCAATATAGATCTAAGATATTTCCTCGAATCATTGATAAAAAGATTTTTTTACTTGTTTCTCTAACTCAATTCTTAGAGAAAAATAACAATTTTCAATAACTTGTTGATCCCTATCCCTCTTCCCAGATTTCCAGATTTATCGTTTTTTTTTTTTTTTTTTTTTTTGCATTTCCAAGCTTAGTGTAAGATAAAAATATGTCTATCTAATCTTAACAAAATGGATGAATCAATGAATGAAAGTGAAAGAAATGGAGTTTCATTACCTTTTCTGGTCTCGCAAACCAATCACTCCCCGAAAGGTCCTATACCTCGTATTATTTCTATTCGACCTATTTTTTTTTAATATTTACTTTTTAATAGAAATATCGATTTATAATGAATATCAATTTATTCGTATATTTATTTTAGTTCTTATATTTATTTGACTCTTTATATTATCGAATCTAATTATTCTATGTATAATTAATTAGAAATAGAATTGGAATAATATTTCTAAGATTTTATGAAATGGTGATTCGAATGAATGATTCATGAATATAAATATGAATCAAAACAAAAGATTCTATGGAATCATGAAAGAGGGATCTTTCCCTCAGATTTAGTCATACCATTAGATTGACAATTTCAAAAAGCTGTTCATACTATGAACATAGTATGAGGGCAGTCGGGTAAGTATGCCCCCATCGTCTAGTGGTTCAGGACATCTCTCTTTCAAGGAGGCAACGGGGATTCGACTTCCCCTGGGGGTAGGGTACTACGCAAGGAAGTTGATCATGGATTATCACTATGCCTGGAATTGATTCTTCCTGGGCCGATGCCCGAGCGGTTAATGGGGACGGACTGTAAATTGGTTGGCAATATGTCTACACTGGTTCAAATCCAGCTCGGCCCAATAATTCACCGATCCACCATGAAATGAATAACCCATTTGTTGTTCCCCAGAAAGGCCTAATCGGAATACGGAAGACTAAAGAAAAGTGAGATTTTCTGATATATTTTTACCGCTGTTCATTTGCTCTATTTATTTTTTTCCACAAATTCAGATCTTGTTTGCTAATGATCCATCTAGATTCATATAAGGATCCAGAGGTATAAAGTCTAAGGTAAAGAATAAAATAAAGAATAAAGAAAAAAACTCTTTTTTTTTTTTTTTTTTCATTGAAAGTGAAAGATTGATTTGATTATCAATCAATTTCTAAAAAACGAAAGGATTACTAACAATTTGCGAGACGCTCCCACTAAAGTGCATATCCATGTGGATATAAAATATATCATGCGGATTTATGTTCCAATACGACTATTCTAATCTAAATAAAATAGAAAGGGTTTGAATGAAATCATAAGAATATGTACGATGTATACTTTATTTGCTTGGGATTGTAGTTCAATTGGTCAGAGCACCGCCCTGTCAAGGCGGAAGCTGCGGGTTCGAGCCCCGTCAGTCCCAACGGATCCAAATACAATAAAAAAAATACATCAATTCATCTCTTCGTTTTCTTTGAAAGGGAGAACAAATAGCAGAATTTCATTCCCCTTGGGAATGCTCTCTTATTTTATTTATTTATTTTTTCCTTTCACATTTCTCATCAAAGAAATATGGGAATTCCCATTTATTCAATTAGTACCGATTGAAAGGCGAAAGGCATATGTAAATTAGTACAATTATTGGTAGAAGCATATTCAGGATTCCAAGAGATACCGTACGGAGTCCGTCTTTTTCAATTATTCCCGATCTGTGTAATGTAATAGAGTACTATATGTTTCAAGTAGGACATACAAAATAAAATTTAACATAGTAACCTTGATATAATACTTTTAAGATTAAAGGTATATCCCTTTCTATTTCTAACTACGATTTTGTGTAACCTCAATTACTAATTGAAATTAGTAATGCGAATTTGAAACAATTTATCTCATTCAACTTTCACACCGAATTTTTGATATATGTGCATCCTGTAATTAATCCAAGGAAATAGTATATTAATAATAGTATATTAATAAAATAAAAAGAAAGCTCAAAAAAGAAGGATCCCATCTCTCTTTCTCTCTTAGCGAGGGCTATCTCTCTTAGTGAGAGTGAGGGAATGAATAATCTTTTTTAAGTTTAAGGGTCTTGCCGAAGAAAGAACAGGGTTTTTAATGAATTTGATGGAATACTATATTTTTTATACCCCGGCTTTCCTTATTATATATTATACTTATACTTCTTTGTTTTCCAAGAAGATTAGATCATTAAAGATTAAAGGGAGGTTCGAACTTACCTTTTTACATTTTGCTTCTATTGTTTATTTTATTGGGTTTTTTATAACCAATGTAAGTAAGTGTAAAGGAGATCATATGATATCTCATCAGATGCTTAAGGGGGGCGTACTTTATAGAAACTGTAGTTTATAGAAACTAAAGAGTGGAATAGAATGATAAATAACGTAAAAGAATTATTGATCGGATTCATAATCCGAATTGCAATTTGGTATGGATAAAGGATCTTCCTATGTTATACTATTTAATTCTCGACGATGAATCAATTAATTTGATAGCTCAAATATTGTTATTCATAATATTGATCTGATTCGATATCATCGAGATGTAATTCATACCATTGAATATTGCATTTATAGGCGAAAGGTTATCAGCTCTATGGGATTAAATCCCGAGTTATTTCAAATTAAATAAAAATGAAACGATGAGATTATGGAAGTAAATATTCTCGCATTTATTGCTACTGCACTGTTCATTCTAGTTCCGACTGCTTTTTTACTTATAATATACGTAAAAACGGTCAGTCAAAATGATTAATTTGACTTAAACTTGACTGTTTCGTTCTTATCAATGATTGAAAAGAAAAAATAAAAATGAAAAGTATTCCAATTTCATGTCTTAAATGAAACAAGCGGACTAGAATTATCAGTATGGTAGAAAGATTCATATATTTCTTTCTACCATACTTATTATATTATTGTAGTATATAAAGTTTTACTGTATAATGATAGAGGTTTAATATAGATCAATCCACAATATCTATCTTCATAGATATCAATTACATATAGATATAAATTCCATACATCTATGTACATAGTGTACCAATTCTATTTCTTTGCTTTATCTATTTAATTTGTGTTGATTGCAACTATCAATATAAAAAAATAGAAGGGCAACTCTTACTCTTACGGTTCTAATTCCTAGAATTTATGATTCTTTTCAATATGAGAATCCTGGTATCCACCGAAAGAATCAAATCAATGAAGTAAAAAAAATATAGGCGTATATTAATAAACGAGAATCACATAACTTTTTTTTTAGCATTCCGAATAAATAATTGATTGAGCAGTTGACAGACGATCCGGGGGTTCGGTTCCATGGGGAACCCCTTTGGATTTCACTCTGAGAGTCATCGTATGAGTCAACTTTACTGTACACCACAGCAAACACATCCCGCGTGTTCAAAATGAGGACAGAGCGTAAATTCAGGGAGGTGACTGGCAAAAGATGTGATAACTCTATTGTTACAAAAATGGTGGGGGCATTGAATACGTACGTGTCATAATGTTAAATGGTGTGGGGGAAAAGTCGTCAACTTTATTTCTGGAAAAGTTGTCAACTTTATTTCTGGCAAGTTTCGGCCCATTTTTTTTTATTAGATCTGGTGCAATACCCATCGGTGCAATTTCCTATTTTCACTTACAAATTTTTTTCACTTTTTCCATTTTTAATTTTCACTTTTTACTTTCTTTTACTTTTTTCTTAATTTTTTTTTAATCAATGGTTGAGATTGAAAGTTACAAAAAATAAATTTTAATCTCAACCATCTAAAAGAATTGTATCAGGTGCAATACCCTAAGTATTGCACCTGATCTCAATCAGTCTTGGTCAGTCTTCACGCATAACTTGACTTATGGCGTTTGTTTTCGCGTTGGAAATTTCATGTAGAAAACCTCAACTGTTGTCTACTTTCTCTGGTTTCTTTGTTGAAAGGTTTTGGTTCCCCACAGTTTGTGATTGATTAATTTCTGGAGCTATACTATTTGATATCTGCTCCTTTGCTACTATGTGCTTTCAGTTGTATAGACTTATTAATTAAATCTCATTCATCCAAAAGAAAAAAAGAAAAAGAAGACTGCTCCAATGACTTGTGTCAGTTGTGTGAACGTAAAGTAAAACGGCTTGAATATTTTTATTCCAACGTGTGTAGCCTTGGTGGTGGATGATGGTCCTAAAAAATTCGAGTTAATTGCATCTATGAATAGAGTCAGGACTTGGAGTTAGGGGGATAGTTTTATTGTTAGCTGCATGCGGTGACTTCGTTTTCAACTCTACTACTTAACCGGCAAAGGTTTATTATTATTATTATTATGTGTGTATAGAGCGTGTCTTTTGTTGGTAAGGACAACATTATTTTTTTAAAGTTTTTTAAAGGGTTAAGTTGTTTGTTTTTGGTAAAATTGGTTGATTAGTCTCAATTTTTTTTTTTTTAATTAGCTTTGCTATCGCCAATCGGTAATTTTTGTTGTTGGGCTAATATTTTGGGCATGTATATATATATTTTTTAGATTTATAAATTTTTTTACGGACTTTAGAATGAGGAAAATACTAGATCTATAAATTTTTGTTGTGATTAGTGGTTATTAGTAAATAAAAAAGTGATATAAGTGTTGGATCCAAATACAAAAATGTAAGAATTTGCTACCTCAATAGTCTGTAAAAATGTTGTAAAAAAAAAAATCTAATTATAGCATTTATCTTATAATGATCAATAAGGGGGACACAATATAATTTTATTGAACGAAGTGACTAAAATTAGTACCTAAATATATAGTTATATAATTATATTATTTAAAAAAAAAATAGGGGGGCCATTGCCCCCGCTAGTCCATGAATGGCTCCGTCCATGTCCATGAGGTTAGATCAGGCAAATGGGTTTTCGAATCATGCCCTTATCAAATAGTATGTAGCCCGTTTTGTTAGGTGTAGCAGTTGAATCCATTAGTTTAACAAAGTTTCTTTGATAGGAAATGGGTTAATGAGAATTTATAGTGGAAATTATACTTTGTCCACCTGTGGTTTGCCTGAAAAATACTTTGCCTATTTGTGACTTAAAAATTGACACTTTACCCACCTGAGATTAGTTCCGTTTGTTTCCCGTTATCCACCTCTATTAAAAACAAAGGTAAATTTGTATTTTTATTACCCTTTTATGTCTCTATCATCTTAAAACATAAAAAACTAAAAATTCAAGAGAAAAAAAAAAAAAAAAAAAAAAAAAAAAAAAACCTAGGTTTTGTAAAAATTAAAACCTAATTTTTACATCTTTTCATGTATCAACTTTTAAATCTTCTATTTTAACCCATTAAAAAAATGTTTTAGCAAACAAATATCTAATAGGTAAATAAAGAAAAATCAAATGTTAACACACATATAATGGAACAAATAAAATGTAAAAATCCATAAAGTTGTAGAGAACACTAAACGTAATGTAATTAGTATTCATTTTGATAAGTAAAAACATAAAGGGGAAATTGCATTTAACCCACCTGTGGTTTGGCCCAATTTCACAGTGCCTACTTGTGGTTTAAAAGTTGTTACTTAACCTCCTTGAGCTTTAATCTGTTAGCAGCTGTTACCCACCTCTCCCATTGTCATTAGAAAAACTCATTTTATCTCAAAAACATAAAAGAAATCAGATCAAACACCTCTAAAAAAAAACAATTCTAAGGCCAAATTGTTCAACCCGTTCTGTGCGTAACAGGAGAGCAATGAAATCCAAGACACCACATTTCTCTCACCCATCTCATCAAAAACTCTCCTCCCATCTCCAACATTCTCAGTTTTCATGTACGTATCAACAAGAGCAGTCCCAACACTAACATCATCCACAAACCTAGATTTTATACATTGACAATGCACCTACCTGCCCACGTTTTGATCAATCAAACATCCATAGATCTTCAACACACACGACATGGTTGACCCATCAACATGTAAACTTGAATGATGAAGACCCACAAAGATATTGAGAGCCTCTTGGACATGATGGCCCATTATTTGAAACTTCAATTTTTGCTCTCCTAAAATTTTCAGAGACCTAGAGTTTTTTGTTGCAATTTAAAAATTATAAATAAAATAATTAGATGGCCCTAACCCCAAATTTCATGGCCTAGGCTTTCCCATCAAAGAAAATTCAAACACCTGGGTTTTAAAAATGACCCAAAAAGAAATTACTTGGCCTAGACTTTCTCATTGAAGCAAATTCAAAAATCATCAAACCAAAAAGAAATTCAAACCAACCCAAAAAAATTTGAACCCACAAATCCAGTAAACCCAAAAAATTCAAACGTACTTCAATTTCTTCAGCTCTTTCAACCATTTCTCCTCCAAATGAAATTGGGTTTTGTGTTTTTTCCTTTTTCACAAGTTGCGGCTCCGTGAACAATACTGTGGGGCCACTAAAAAAAGGCAAACGCAGACAAGTTGTAGAAATGTTGTATCCAAACGGATACTTAATTGCATCCATGAGGTTAGATCAGGCAAATTAGGTTAGGTGTAGTGGTTGTGTAGCCCGTTTTGTTAGGTGTAGCGGTTGAATCCATTAGGTTAACAATGTTTCTTTGATGGGGAATGGGTTAATGAAAATTTGTATATAATGTTTTATTAAGTATTATAAACAAATTCTTCTGAAATATATATATATGTATGTATATATATAGGGTTGGGTTCAAGTTACACCTGGTGTAACTCTAAGCAATGTTACACCACCCAATAATTTGTTATTAAATTAATATTTTGAAAATCCAACCGTTGAATTACATGTTCTATATGTTCTTAACATGCATGCCAATTTTCATATCAATAAGATATTATTTACCATTTGATCTATAAACTCATCTTTTATACATTATTTTAAACTATAAAAACTTGAATTTTAACATTTGATCGATGACATGGCTATTAATCTTTGATCACCTTGAAATTTTGCAAGCATGGAGAATATATGAAGATAATGTAATCTAAAGATGGATTTGTCAATATTTGCATCTAATTAAAAAATATTGAGAGGTGTAACATTCTTTAAAGTTACACCAGGTGTAACTTGAACTCAACCCATATATATATATAAACATATTTGGTGAATTTATTTATCCAAAAAAAAAAATTGGTGAATTTTTAAAATGTATTTTTTGGGATATTTATTTTGATTTAACAATTTGTATAGACTTTAGATTGAGAGAAATGAGGTGGTAAAAATCCTAATCAACTTTCATGTTTGGATTTTTTTTTTATAAAGGAAATGTTTGGATATTTAATATATATATATATATATATATATATATATATATATAGACACACACATACATACTAATAAACGGATATTTAATAAGAAGAATAGTGATGCCGAAATTAAATAATAATAATAATAACACTAGATCCTCATTGTGTGGGGTCTGAAGGACTGAGGAGTCTTAACCGAGGAATAATCTTCCCAACCCAGGCCAAAGAGGGTAAACGAACTCTTAAAACTCTGCCAACCCGAGGAGAGTAAGAGAATTAGGACAATTGATGTCCCTTAAAGGCCCAAGGAGAGGAGAAGAGTTGGCAACGAGGACAAGGATGGTAGGAGGAAGTTTCCTGAAGGATATACCTCCCACCTTCGCATTCAATGCCCTACACCAACCTTATCAGCTGCATTAATGTGGAAATGACCTCTGAACAGTAACTTCACAGATAGCAACTCTTTCTACCACCTTCAATAGAGTCTTGATGGGACAAGTATCCTAAGAAATGCCTGGGGACGTACAGGTGTAGGGCTAAGATACATGGAGAAAGGCTAAAAAAAGAAGGGAACCCACCAAACAAAATGGTATGAACAATTTCTAAGGACCAATAGAACAGGAGAGAGAATAGTGAATTGCTTGGTGTAGCACTTGAACTAGACATATATACAAGAAATTGATCCTCGGATCTACTCGAGGAGGATATTATCCTCAACTGCTATATCAATTGTGCTTATCTGTTACTTTGGACTCTTTGGCCTTAGACTAGGACATATCCTATCATTGCACTTGAATTAATTACTCACTCTCTTAAAAATTCTATTGTTTGGGCTTAATTTGAGGGACAAGGTATCACTAATCTAAGTGGGCTTGGGCCTTTATTTTTTGAGTCCTTACACTCATTATTTCCTTCTATGATATGATTAACACTTTTTCATTGAAAATTTATTCAATAGATAATATTATCTACTCAAACTTGAATAGTATATTCTACCATAAATGTTAAAGTTCTTTTATGATTGCAATAAAATTTCACAATATATTTACAAATTAGGTGTCAACCGACCATAAGCCAAAATAATAATAATAATAATAATCCTGTTTTTGATGAACTTGATCTTACTCATATTCAACAATATCTTGATGGTACTATTAAAATAAGTTTTCAAAATAACCAACCATTAAGCATCAATGAAGGAAGGCATTCCTTTGCTGGATCTGAAAGTATTTCAAAAAGAGATCAAGATCTCAATGATTTTTTGCAAAAAAGTCTTGAAAAACCCACAGGTTTAAAGCTAAAAGGAGTTTCCAGTGGTAACTCACAAGTTAGCACTCCTTTCTATTCTATTAAAGCTGAATCTTCCTCTCCTCATGGCAATGTTGCTCTTGATGATGATGAAGACTCTATATCTGTTACTCCATCAGATTTTGATTCTCCTCCTATTGAAAATCCTCCTGTTTACCAAAATCAATTAAGAGTTTTGACTATTTTAAATGATGATTTTGAAATTGATTGGGATTCTTTGTACAATGAGTTTATGCTTTAAAAAAAAAAGACCTAAAAGAAAATATTTCCAAAATAATTTTGCTAACCTGGTTTCAGAAAAAACTCTTGATTCAGAAAATGACCTTGTTTCAAACTTTGTTCCAGAAAATATCCTTGTTTCAGAAAATGAGGCTTTTAGAAGCCATCTTGTTAACAATCCAAATATTACAAATGATCCCTACATTAGTCAACTCTTTGGCAAAGAGGATATCCATTCAAAGGATAAAATGACTATAATGGGCACTGATTATGCAAGATTGAGCCTTAAGACCCGATCTTTGTTAAGAAGTGTTGTTGCCAACTTGCCAACAGATATACAATCTTGTATTTTGAAAAGCAAGGCTATGTTCAGAATTGTTGACCTATGGTTCAAGTATTTCAAGAAACTTGTCACAGCCACTATTCCTGATCCTGATGAATTAGACGAAGGTGATAATGTCTTTATTCAGCTTGATTGGGAAGAACACTTTGGGAGTACTCTCAGAGTGTATGAAAAGAAACACCCATTTCCTGGCAAGTTAAAAAATAAGTTTAACATGTTAAATATTGATGATAAAGAGCAAGAAGAATTATTCAGAATCCTTGAATCAAACAATTCGTCTGATTACTTGGAAGATGATTTTTCTTCTTCTTCTGATTCTTGCTATCAATTTGCTACTAATTCTTCTGGTAAAACTATGTTAATTCAATATTCAACTCCTGATGCTAAAGTTCAAGTTCCAAAAATGATTCAATGGCAAGACATTAAGCTTCCCACTGAATGGTTGTTGGAACAAGAATCTCCTCTTGTTAAACCTGTTTTTGATGAACTTGATCTTACTCATATTCAACAATATCTTGATGGTACTGTTATTATTCTACTTGTTGCTACCGCCACCTTGGACGGATTATCGCCATAACGGACGATTCTAAATTGCTTTCATTTACTTTGAATTATTTTCATATATACTGCTTGGCTGATTCTACCGCCTTACTATTGTTCTTACTTTCAAGTTATTTATTTTTCAAGTTATGTACATTACATTCACTATATTACTCTGTGCTTCCGTCTCTTCCCTTCAGCTGTGAGTCCCCTTCACCCTTTATGGTATCAGAGCCACTCTTTTCTGGCTGGTGATAGTGTTGTCGCGTCTTTATTTCTTGATTTCCATTAATGATTTCCATTTCTTGAAATAGTGCAGGCTATACTTCGAGAAGTACCCTCAGTTTTAACTTTTAAATCAGAAAGCATTTTTTCAACAATTTCAAGAGTTTTAGATTGGGAGGTTTTGAACTTGAAATTTTTATCATGACTGGGTAAACTAATCAAAGGTTCCTCAGTCTTGACAGAAACATGTTTTTCAGAAACAGATTTTTCAACAGAAGCAGTTTTGTCAATAATTTTTTCTTCAATACAGTCAAGCTGTTGACCAATAACATGCAAAGATTCATTAGAAAATTTTTTCTGTTCAATAAGACTAACAATGGGAGTTTTATCATCAGCAATTTTGAAAGGAGAGGCCTTCACTTCCTCTTTTGTCACTTCATCCTTCTTAGTAGTTATCAAAATTGGCTCAAGAGGAGGATGACTAGACCTAATAATGGTTTTATCTATTTTAACAAAATTTGATTTTTTTATCACATTTAAATGTTGTTTTGAAACCTCATCTTTTGAAACATAATGGTTTTCAAGAAAATCAGAAAACAAAATATGTTTTTTCAATTGATTCATCTTTTAGGAAATCCATCACAACTTCAATATCAAAATATGTTTTTTCAATGAAATCCATAAGCCGTTAGGAAATGGTCACAAGAAAACAGGAAATTCCCATCATACTAACCAGTTAGATGTTTAATATTGAAGTTGTGATATTAGAGTGAGGTGAACCCACGGCTCTCTTTTTTTTTTCCTCCCTCATTTCTATACTCACTGACTTATAATTTTTAATGAGTAATATGCCCAAATTTTCTGCTTTTATGTTGGTGGCGTCATCAGGAATAACCGCTAAATTAATACACAATGAGTTCAAAATTCACTACAGGGGCCAACATTTGAAGATTTTGTACGTTGAAGTTTTGTGATGATTATATATGCATAGGCACCCCATGAGGCCACTCTTTAACAGTAGGACTTATCCAAGTGTCAATATATGAGTGCACTGCAAAAGCATTGAATTCAATTTCTATAAACCAGTAATCATGTTGTCTGCATTATAATTAATAGCGAAGCACTTTGGCTAATGAGCTCTATAGTTAAAATCGCGTCTCCTCTTGGATGGATGAGTATACCAAAAAAATAAGTGAAGCACTTCAACCATATTCACCCTTGGAATGCTCCTGCAAAGGGAATCACATTAAATTCTGGTGCCGTGCTTTGATATTACTTTTGGATGTTCTTGCTTTTTATCTTTGTTATTGAAGTTAGAGAGCCAAGCCCTGAAATTAATGAGCATGACAGAAGAATTGTATACCTACCTCGGAGACTTTAATTTTGTATCTCCCCTAAACTAACCACCCCCACCGTCCTAAAAAATAAAAATTATAATAAATAAATAAATAAAATAAAAACCCTTCAATGCGAAGGCTGGAAATAGATACCTCCGAAGTTGATGAAGAATCAGACAACCAACTTCCTCTATTATTATCTGTGGATATCAAATTGCCTTCCTCATTCAAAACAGGCAAACCTCGTCCTGCAAACCCAATAATGGAAGAGAGAAATTAAATGTAGTAAACTGCATGGCAATACAATTCGTCAAAATAGTAATAGACATGCCAAAAGAGTTATCACATGGAACTAGTAATGAAAAGGATTGGATCTAATTCATCTTCATCAAGAATTAATATTATTTAAATCATAAAATGACAAAATTTGGCTACAAACTTGATTATAACCAATGCCTACAAACTCCTACTAAAAAAATTAATATGACTACATATTTTGAAAATCTAACCGTTGGATTACATGTTCTTAATATGCATTTCAAATTTTGTGCTAATTGGATGTTAATAACTATTTGACCCATAGACTTATTTTTTATATATAATTTTATACTAAAAAAATTTGAAATTTAAACATTTGATTGATAATATAATTACTAACCTTTGATTTTCAAAAAAATTTAAGCATGGAGGATATAAGAAGAAACTATAATCCTATGGTAAATTTCTCAAAATTCGCATCCAATAAAAAAAAATATTGAGTGGAATTGTAACCATTAGTTACAACCAAGTTTGTAGATAAATTTTGTCTTGTTTAAAATAGTACTAAAAAAAAAAAACTGTCTCATCAAAAATTTTTAGGTGCTCCAACAAAATCTCACTAGATTTATAAAGTTGATATCTCTCGTTCAATCTAGTGGTTAAGCTAACATATGGCCTGTGATATATACATAAATAAATTCCTATCTAATATATACACACTTTCCTTTCTTTCTTTCTTTTCTGTCAATGTGCATATATAAATGCCTATATATTATGTATGCATGTATAGCTAACTGATAGGCCACAAACTGAATGACCCCTTGTGATAGAAATTAATTAATTAATTAGCCAAGTTATTAATTAATCAATTTATCATGCAAACGCGTGGTAGCAAAAACAAATCACCAATAAACTAATTATGCAGCGGAAAATAAATAATGCGGTGATTTGTTTACGAATGGGGAAAACCTAACGGCAAAAATCCCACCGGGTGATTTTCATATCACCACTCCCGAAACTCCACTATTATCACAACAAGCGGTTACAAGTAAAGGAATCCCAAGTACCTTACCAACCTACAGTTGAACCCTTACCTCAATACCCAATTGGACTTGTTCTGTAATGACAGTTCCCCTTTCTGATGCACGGCTCCCAAGTACGTGACTAACCAATTGCGTAGATCCCAGTACGCGACTTCAATCACCAACTAAGAAGGTTGTTGGCTACAAAGTTCTTCAGTTCATCCACACAATGAAGATCAAGAAGATGTTTGGTTACAAAACCCTACGGTGCACATACACAGCAACTTCTTCAAGAGAAAGAGATGAACTAGGGCAAAAACTTCGTCTCCGGACACAATTTGCTTGAACAGAATTTGCTCAATGCTTGTGCAACTTGTGAACTGTTTGATGGCCCTTAAAACAATCATTTTATATGTCTAGGGTTAAGAGAAAAGAAAGTCCAAAGACATATTCACGGATCCCAAGAAAATCATATCAGAATTTTGAAATTCTTAAACTTCGACAGATAGAAGGTGTCGAGCACACGGGACTTGAACAGCTTTCTTAAGCTCGATAGATGCAGCTGTCAAGCCGGCTGTCGAGCTTTAATGAATTTGCACTATCAGCTTGTTTTCTTGGACAGAGTTGAAAGGTTTCAACACTTGATCTTGAAACATGGTTTCTTGAAGTATTTCAACACATCCTAAATCTACCTAAATATAAGTAAAGTGCATTTTGTCAAAGGATAAACCAATTACATAAAATGGTGACATATATTCCTAACAAGTGAAACATATATGTCCTAACACTAACAACTTCAATATACATGTAAAACAAAATATAGCTAGTGTATGATCCTACAAAACTAATAGACTACAAAGAAGGTTAATGGATAAAGCTACTAGCACTACCCAAAAAATAACCACCTGCTGTGTTTTGACGGCTCCCAAAGGAAGTATGGTGGACTGAACTTGCAATAGAGGATAAATTGCTACGTCGCAATCTTTCAGCAGCAATGACACAAAGCTGAATCAGTAGGAAAACTCCTATTATTTGGTATCTTCAAGGAAGCCAATTGGAAGAGTGAATATTTTAGATTAGCAAGATCTCATATGACTAAAGGTTAAAGATAATCAAATTTCTCATAATTTTTTATCATGATAAGTAAGTTTAGTATCAAGGAGAGGGAGAAGGGAGATTCAAACTAGTGACCTTGTTTGGTGAGGTGTGGTCTCAAACCATTTGAGGTTAAAGACAATTAAATTTCTCAGCACCACTTTCACGCGACCCTCAAAATAAAGATATTCCAAAATTTTCAATCAACGAAATAAAGCCCATACTCTGAAAAATAAAAGGAGAAAACCATTTCATTTAGTCAGATCTAAAACTCGTGGATTCGTAGCTCTCCAACTCTCTCTCAGAATACTCAAAGGTGCGGTGGTTGACGACTTAGCTCCGGCGACTAAGGCACGGTGGGTAGCGATATCATCTCCGATGACGAGCTAAGGGCATGGTGGTCATAAATATCATCTCCTCCACTTCTTCGTTCGATTACAGGTCTCTCTCTATCTAACTCTCTGTTTGTTTCCCGAGAAAAAAAATTGAAGTTGTCCTAATCTCTCTCGTTTTCTCTCTGTCATTCTCTTCACTGGTAGAGAGACTACAAAGTATCAGTCCAATTTTGCGTAGTCCTAGTGTTTTAGGGGCTTAGAGAGCAAGGAATAGTATAAATTAGGGGCTAGGGTTTGGATACTTTGGAATTAGGGGCTAGGGTTTGGAATTGGAATTGGATACGTCGTTTTGGTTCTATTTTCATTTTTTTATGCATTTCCTGGTTCATTTTTGTTTTAGGTCTAATCTGAAGCTTTAGCCTGATTCAATTTTGTATATAAAATCTTTTTTTGATTGTAAGTTTGAATTTTTTTTTTTTTTTTTTTTGGTAAAATTGATGCATTGGAATTGAATGAGAATGAAATAGTTTTCATTTGGCAATGGTGGCAATTAAAAATCTATTATATTAATTTTTACTTGGGGCATAGAATGTGGGGAGGACTTAAATGGAATCTGTTACCGGTTTTAGAGTTTGCTTCACTGCACAATTTCTTGAACAGAGAGAACTGAAATTATATAGATGTTATAGAGAGGACCTTATTTGTTCAATATGGTTAAATTTACATGGAAAGAAGTGCGCCACTTTAGAAAGGGTGTGATCTGAATCATGAATTGCTATGATTTATATAATGCCCAAGTCAGGTTTTTCACTCTATCGAATTTCACTAGTGATAACAACTAGTTTATATGTGGCTGATTTTCAGAATTTATGCTGACTGGATCAATACTCATGGTTGGTGGCAATAATGCTTAACTTAAGTTGCTGCATAACTGATGTTGTTGGAGGCATGATGGATGCTTTGATTGATTTGGTGCGTCATTACCAAACACAAAAATACATTACACAAGTTTACTTTATCCTAGTTTTATTTATTTTTCCACAACATTGCCTGATGAGATTATTTTGGCAAGAGTTAGTCTATAGCTCTGCCTTTTGTTACTAGTATCAAATGTTGTATGTTTGTTTGCTTGAATATTAACTAATACTATGCAGTAGGTAACAATCTAGTGGAAGTTGTTCTCACCATATTCAAAGGACTAAATAATGGTATCCAGTTGGTAAACCATATGGTTTACCAACTGGACGGTAGATGCTGATCATGGTTCAGACATCCTGAAGTTCCTGATGTCAAATTGCATCTAGAGTCAATGTTATCAGTTTGAAATTGTCATTATGTGAATTCATTCTTGCAAATATATTGAAGTTTCACAAAGATCAAGAATTTGAAGTTTTCTGAGTCTACCCAGTATGGGTACTACTTCAATATATTTGCAATGCCTTAAAAAAAAGAGCACAGAGGTCACCAAGTTGAAGTAAAGAATCAGGCAATGAATGGATGTTGGTTCGACTGAGATTCAAGACCTTGAGTGCTTCAAATCCTAGTAGGAATCTATAAGGAACTTTTTCAAAGCGGCAACTGCCTTGTAGTAGCAGTGTTGAGACCTCTAGACATTGTATCAAGCAATTAGGTAGACTTTCTATATGGCTATTCATGAAAGAAACTCTTTTGAGAGAATTTGAAAACTCCCCAACTGAAATCTCACTCAAGCAAAACTCTGAGCGAACAAGGGATTTACATCCATCCTCAGATGATGATGTGATCCATATAGCAACATCACGAACAACATCATGCATCTTCACAGTGCCCTTTTTGGAACATTCTTCCAACAAACAAGAGTCCTTTAGATTTTCAATTAAAGCTATTTCTTTATTGACTGAATCCACATAGTTCTGCTGTTCATCTATCAAACCTTCTGCTCGCCAATGCAGTACTAGTTCACTGACTTCAATTGAGAAGTCCTCAGGAAACAAAGAGCAGTATAGGAAACAAGATTTTGTGTTGTTACCTTGTAATGAGTCGTAACTCCACTTCAAAGGCTTATAGACCTCATCCTCAATGCCTTCTACAGAAGGCACTGACTTTTGCAACTCTTTTAAGGCATCTTCCCATAACTCAACCTTTGTCTTTCTTCTCATAGCAGCTCCCACTATGATGATGGCCAGAGGTAATCCGCAACATTCTCTTGCAATTGCATCTGCAAATGGTTTAATTCCTTCCAAATGAGCCACATCTCCTGCCTTTTGACTGAACAATTGCCAAGCTTCTTCATCATTTAAAACAGCAACTTTAACTTCCACATTGGTCATCATTTTCCTACAAACTTCCATAAACCAAGTTGTCAATATGATTTTAGAACCTTTATGAACATCAGGCTGTGGAACACCCAGACTGTCCAAATCAAGTTTCTGCCAAACATCATCTAGAATGAGTAGATATTTTTCCTCATTCATAAGTCTTTGATGAAGTCTAATGGCCATTCTCTCCACGCTTTCTTCCATTTTCATCTCCAAATTCAATCTCAGAGCTATTTGTGTTTGTACCTGTTTCATGTCCAAATTCTTGGAAACGGTAACCCAAATGATGACGCCAAAAATGTTCCTTGAAGTACTCTTGAGCTCATTGTTGAGAGTTATTACCATAGTAGTCTTGCCTACTCCTCCCAGTCCCCAAATACCAATCCTCTCAAATCTATCATCAGACAATAGCCTCATAGTTTTTTCTAAAACTTTTGATGCTGTTGTTTGACCCTGAATTGAAGGTCCAGGAATATGCTCCACCGCTCTGGGAACTCTAGTATGATAAACCAGACCGTGTGGAAACTTTCCAGCTTTTAGAAGCCTTTTGATGTTATCTAGTATTTCCTCAACTTCCCTGCTACCTTTGTACCGCTTACTGAAATTTAAGAAACATGTAGAAGGCTGATTTTCATGAATCCGATTGACTCTAGGCTGAAGCATTTCGACATCCTTAAGCCAAGTTATGACTGGAGCTTTGATTTGGCTCCCTTCTTTCTTAGCTGCCTCTGTTTCATGTATGATTTCCTTTCTACGATCAATAAGGCTTTTCATCTCCTTCTCAACATCGTCAAGATTTCATCTCCTTGCACGTGCAACCCACACTAGTTAATAAAAAAGAGAGAAACATCAACAAAAAAGAGTAGTGATAGACCAAAGACTGCAACCGATAAATTTGCATCCACATTACAAGAAAACGAAATTACATTTTTCTTAAAGAAAAAGGACCCATGTTGATTGTTTTTTTTTTGCTGAATGGTTGGAAGATTTTGGTAAGCATCAATATCATTAAAAAAGACGACTTTGAAGGCAGCTTTGTTGACTTCAGCCAAAAACTGTCGCCAGTCTAAAATCAAAAGTTGCTTTTTGATCTGTGTGGTCGCCCACCTTACAAATCTCATCATTTATTGATGAAAAAAAAAAAAAAAATCTTATCATCTTTCATTGGCTTTTTTTTTTTAGTTAATGAATGGCTTAAGATATTGGTTTAATGAATATTTTTAGAAAAGAGTAATTAACTTATTTAACAAATTTTTATATTTTCTATAAAAGTGGTATTAAAATTTTCTTAAAAATGTCCAATAACAAAAGTCTTAGAGGCATTCGTTAATATGACTTTTTTTTTAGAGAAAATATTTATATTTGGCATTTGATAATGGACATTAGTGTACTTTTTATTTGTTAAGGTTGCATTAATAATATTCTAAAATCTCACTCAAAAAAAAAAAAAAAAATATTCTAAAATACCCTTTTGCTTTCGCGGGATTAAGAAAAATGAGTGACACTCCACTTGTCTAATAAAAGCATAGAAAAGTGATTATTATAGTAGGACCACAACAAGTTGTTAAATTACAGTCTAGCTATAATCTTACTTAATAGAATAAATATTATTACATGTTTTGAAAATCTAACCGTTAAATTACAAGTTTTTTATGCTTTTAATATACATGTTAAATTTTATGTTGATTAGATATTATTTATTCTATAATCTATAAGTTTATATTTTTTGCATAATTTTAAACTACAAAAACTTGCAATTTAAACAATTTATTGATGACATAACTATTGATTTTTAATTTTCTAGAAATTTTGCAAGCGTAGAGGATATAAAAAGAAGATATAATCCAATAATGGATTTGTCAAAATTTACTTTCAATAAAAAGATATTGTTTAACCAATTTTGTAACTAAATTTTGTAATAGGTTAATAAAAGTCAATTGTATGACAAAACACCGTAATATAGACTCTAAATTTCAATGTGAATTGGAATATTGGAAAAAATTCACTCACACAATCTAAAAATGTTGCAACATCTTGAGTCTTCATCCTATTTTACCTGAAATACTTGCACAACAGACGTTAGACAAATATAAAGAATAAGAACAATGCGATCAAGTGAATAAAGAGATGATCAACTTAATCAAACAGTCATACAAAATGACCACAATGATCTATATCAAAGGGGAGGGGGGATTGATTATCCAAACATGCTTGCCAAGTTTTTAGCACAATCAAGAAAAGATAATAGCATATTAAGATATTGAAGAGACAATTAACCATGTCCCATTGATTGGAATTTAAGCTAGAATTACATGATTCTAAATTGCCCAGCGGGCTCTTCACTGGGACAAGAGAGTAAATTGAGTTTCTTTGCCAAACTGTAAATTGTGAGGTGATGGCCGATGGGATTAAAGCTCATCAAAGTCGGGAAGTCTTCCACGAGGATTCCATGGTATAAACCTTCGAACAGACCGGCTCTAACGCGCAATTTGACAAAGTCTTCAATGTTCACTCGTAAACTCATTGTCTTTTACTCGCACGTCCATTCGCTCCAATCGACAGATTAAACACTAAAAAAAGAAAACATACCACTATATATACATACACCATAAAAACAAAAGAAGACGAAGATGTAGTGTCAAAGAATTGGGAAATAAAGACAAGGAGTCAGTAGGCTTTTCATTTGTTAAGTTGGAATGAAACTTCTTGGAAGGTATCTTACTTACAAACACCATTGCATGCATATTTATTTACAGAAGTGCCATTTTTTTTTATTGAATACAATACGTGAGGACAGTCATAAAAAAAAACAATACGTGAGGACAAATGCATGATGTGTGCAATTAACCAAAACCAATTCTTCTAAAAAAATTAACTTCATTAGAATTTTTGTTTATTCCATTATCAATTTAAATTTTAACTCAATAATAATATGTGATAATATATTTTTATTATACATAATTATATAAATATATATTGTAGTAATCCTAAAATAGTAGATCAGTATCGAAATATTCCGTTGCAATGACCAAAACTAATATCAACAAGCAGTGAACAAACTTTTTGTCACGCTATCATGGTACGAATATAATTTTTTTTTTTTAAAAAAATAATAATTTGGATTTGAATAAGTCTACATGATCATAGGTTTTGTCACACACGACAAAACTTATGTTATTAACGGTTTGAATGAGTTTTGTCATACATGTACGATTTCAAAAATTCAAGTCTTAGAAAAAAAAAAAACAATTATGTAATCCAACCCAAAAATGATAGAGTATGATGAAGGATATTGGATTTAGATTGCCAAAAGCCTTGAAACTCAGTTAGACCATGTAGTATATAAACTAACGGAGATAGACAAACTGACATGAAGTAAAATTGTTTACAAAAGTTAAGGGGGGAAAAATAAACATTTTAAAGTTTACTAAAATTGAACTTTTAGTAAACTTTAGAGATGAAAACAATTTTGTAGTCTATTTTTAATTTCTAGATATCTAAGTGAAACAAACCATTTATGTAAATAATCTACTAAGCAGGCATTAGATTCTAAGTTTATCATCATCATGATAAGAAATCAAAGCAATCCAAAATATTATACAAGAAATCATTTGTATATTGAGTGCTATTTCACAAAGAGAGTTTGGAAGATGTTCAAAAAAAAAAATGTTGGCTTAGTAGAGATGTTTGAAGCTACGATGATAAACCTAACTGGGCAATTAACAAACTACAGGTAGGGATTTTAAAACTACACTGTTGAGATTGTTTGGATAGCTACCAACCCACCACATTTAGTTACATAAAAAATAAATAAAAATAAATAAAAAGCTTCTCGTCACAGACTGATCGCACCTACAGGGTGCTTGCTGAGGCAAGCAAATCTGTCCACCCATTAGCAGCCTCTTTTAGTGTATGTGTTTTAATTGTTTTAGTGTATGTGTTTTAAGTGGTGCTTTGTCTTCCTCCTATTATTTTTTTTTTGTTGTTTTTCTTACATTTGAGCCTTACTCTCTTATTTTTTTAAAAAAAAATTTTAGGGTGACATGTCAACAATTTTGTTAGATTGCATGGTAGCACATTGGATGAATTCGAGAGAGCGAAGTGGTAGTCGATCTATCAAGTAGTTGTTAATGACCATTTTTTGTAAATATCCTACTATATGAAATTTAATATTGTCCTTTTTGTTTAATGTGAAAAATCTGTGTCTTAGCATGATGATAAAGAATAATTATAGTAGAATGGGAATAATAAAAGTTACTGCGTGCACCAAAAATGAGGTTGATGGACCAGCCCTCACTTGGGCTCACAATCTATTTGTGATATGGGTTTTGGATTTCCTACCTTGGGTAGTTCCTAACACAGAAACCCGACAAGGCCACCTCTCCCTATGAACCTTTCAAGGCTTCGCTATTTGTCTCTTGGATCTAATTTGGACCTCTATGTAGATAACCTTCGTTGGATGTCTGGTCTCTCTGCCCTTCAATACCTTGACCTGCGCTCTCTTGACCTTCACAGAGAAGTTGATTAGCTTCAAATAATGAGTAAGTTCCCATCTCTTTCAGAGCTATACTTGCAACATTGTCAACTTGATAGCCTAAATCCATCTCTTGGATTTGTCAATTTCACGTCTCTTCGAGTCCTTGAAATTTTTGCAAATCATTTCAATCATGAGATACCTAATTGGTTCTCTAATCTCAGTACAAGCCTCTTAAGGCTTAGCCTGGACAGCAATTCTTTGAAAGGCAATATACTGCCTAGCATATTCAATTTAGAGAAATTAGAATATCTCGATCTTGATGATAATTCTTTGAGCGGAAAAATTCCAGACTCACTAGGGCAGCTTAAGCATCTAATACATCTTGATCTTAGAATGAATTTTTTAAGTGGTCCTATTCCTTCATCTGTTGGGAATTTATCTCAAATGCAAGTCTTACTCCTTGGTTCAAATAAATTAAATGGCACCGTTCCAAAGAGTCTTGGACTTCTCTCAAATCTATTGGCGGTGTCTATTTCATTTAATTTCTTCACAGGCAATCTAGATGAAGCACATTTCTCCAAAATAGGGAAATTAAAACATCTAGATATCTCTTATACACCTTTGTTCTTTAACGTGAATTCCAATTAGGTTCCACCTTTTCAACTTGAATATGTTGACATGAGCTCCTGTAAGATAGGTCCTAATTTTCCTACATGCACTACAAGAAAAAAGGTCTATTACAACAGAAAAAATCATTGCAATAACTACAAAGTCGTTGCAATAAGGTGTTATTGCAACAACGAAAAAGTTGTTGCAAGCCGTTGTAATAAACTCTGAGGCAATAGGTTTATACAAGAAAAAAATCTCGTTGCAATAAATCCTAAATATTGCAACAAACAAGTTGATGCAATAACTTCTTTATTACAACAAATAACTTTGTGGCAATAGCTTATTGCTTCAAAGGTTTTGTGAAAAATGTCATACCTTATTACAACAAACAGCCTTGTTGCAATAGGTTGAGTTTTTTTTTTTTTTAAATAATTTGTCTATTACCCTATCTTGCAATATACACATTATAAGATCCCTTTGGCTTTTATTGGTGCCCTTGTCAGGAGTTTCGGGTAAAGCTCCAAGGTAGTTTTGGGATTGGATTTCAAACATTCATACAGTTGATCTCTCTAATAACTACATAGAAGGGGATCTACTGGACATTTTGTTGAATTCTACTATTTTGAATCTAAGATCTAATCACTTTAAGGGGCAGTTGCCAAGATTGTCTGCAAATGTTGAAGTGTTCAATCTAACTAACAATTGGCGGTGTCTATTTCATTTAATTTCTTCATAGGCAGTCTAGATGAAGCACATTTCTCCAAAATAGGGAAATTAAAACATCTAGATATCTCTTATACACCTTTGTTCTTTAACGTGAATTCCAATTAGGTTCCACCTTTTCAACTTGAATATGTTGACATGAGCTCCTGTAAGACAGGTCCTAATTTTCCTACATGCACTACAAGAAAAAGGGTCTATTACAACGGAAAAATTCATTGCAATAACTACAAAGTCGTTGCAATAAGGTGTTATTGCAACAACGAAAAAGTTGTTGCAAGCCGTTGTAATAAACTCCAAGGCAATAAGTTTATACAAGAAAAAAATCTCGTTACAATAAATCCTAAATATTACAACAAACAAGTTGATGCAATAACTTCTTTATTACAACAAATAACTTTGTGGCAATAGCTTATTGCTTCAAAGGTTTTGTGAAAAATGCCATACCTTATTACAACAAACAACCTTGTTACAATATGTTGAGTTTTTTTTTTTTTTTTTTTTTTTTTTTTTTTTTTTTTTTATAAATAATTTGTCTATTACCCTATCTTGCAATATACACATTATAAGAGCCCTTCGGCTTTTATTGGTGCCCTTGTCAGGAGTTTCAGGTAAAGCTCCAAGCTAGTTTTGGGATTAGATTTCAAACATTCATACAGTTGATTTCTCTAATAACCACATAGAAGGGGATGTACCGGACATTTTGTTGAATTCTACTATTTTGAATCTTATATCTAATCACTTTAAGGGGTGGTTGCCAAGATTGTCTGCAAATGTTGAAGTGTTCAATCTAGCTAACAATTCATTTTTTGGACCTATTTCCACTTTCTTGTGCCAAAAGATGAATAAAAAAAATAAAGTGAAGGTTTTAGATGTATCAAACAATTTCTTACTTGGAGAACTCTCTAACTGTTGGAGGTATTGGCAATCTTTGATCCATTTAAACTTGGGGGGCAATAATCTATCAGTTAGAATTCCTTATTCTCTGGGGTCTTTAGTTGAACTCAAATCATTGAGTTTACAAAATAATAGCATCTACGGGGATATTCCTTCGTCATTGAAAAGGTGCTCAAAATTAGGGCTCATTGATATAGGTGATAATAATTTTTCGAGGACCATACCACTCTGGATTACAAAATTGACACAACTTATAGTTCATCGTCTAAGATCCAGTGGATTCAAGGGAAATATACCTCAAAATATATGCCAACTTTCTTCTCTTAGAATATTGGATCTTGCAAATAATAGCCTATCAAGGCCCATACCAAGTTGCTTTAAAAATATCAGTGCCATGGTTATGCCTGACCCTGAAAATCAAGATGTTTAATTTGATAGTTTAGAGTACGAATATGAATATGGCTCTTACCTTGAGAATCTTTTGCTGGTTCCAAAAGGACATGAACTACAATATGACAAAAACCTTAAATTTGTGAGGAGCACAGACCTTTCAAGTAACAAATTGTCTGGATCAATTCCTGTTGAAATTTTAGTTCTTTTTGAATTATTGTTTTTGAACTTGTCTCGAAATCATTTGATGGGCAACATACCAAAAAACATTGGGATAATGAAGGAGTTAAAGTCAATTGATCTCTCACGAAATCATCTATCAGGTGAAATTCCATCAAGTATGTCTAATTTGTCATTTCTTAATTACTTGGACTTGTCATACAACGATTTCTCAGGTAGAGTTCCTTCAAGTACCCAACGTCAGTCTTTTGATGTTGTCAGATATTTTGGCAATTGTGTGGTTCTCCTCTTCCAAAAAGATGCATACCACCAATTGGAGAATCTCATAATAGAACATCAATTGGCAAAACAAAAGAAGACTATGAAAGTTCTAGCTTCTAAAAGGTATTGCTTCAATTAATGTCCTTATATACTGGTTCTTCATTTTAATGCAGTAATAGCCACTTATTTTGAATATATGATTTAGTTCATAACTAAATGTGATAGTCATTTGGATTTTATTTCACAAATACAGCATACCTTTAGCCTCAAGCCTTTATTTGCAACTAGTCCATTGTGTTAGAAATAAAGTTCATGCAAATATCTTAAACGATATCATTACTTGTAAGCTACCACTAAAGTTCCTTTAGAGATATTTGAAAGGAAAAAGATAGAGATCATGTGAAATTCTCAATAGAAACAAAGGGCTACTATGACGAGAAGAATTGTTTCTCATATAAAAAAAAACATCAAATATGTGGTGGAATTTTTGTTTTGTTTTTGTTTTTGTTTTTAAATTAAAATTAAAATTGTTAATTTTTAACTCAATACGTAGCATATTTTTCTCCCATCATATGCTATCAGCTTCATTTCCATAGGAAGATTTACTAAAAAATATTAAAGAGGTGGGCTTGACATGAATTCTTAGAATTTCAACATAGCTTAATTTGCATTGCAGTTAATCTTGATGCCTAGGTAGTCATGCTCCACATACCCACATCACTATTATTGAATATTGGAATTTATTGTTTATCCTTTGGGAGTTGGCGCTGGTTCATTCTCTTCAAGAGGCCAAAAAGAATCGTTTGCAAAAGAAATCTTATTGATCTTATTTCATTATTGTTTTATCATAAATTAAACATGTAAAAAATGAAATGAATTACGATTCTTGTGTATGATGCGTAAGAACCGTTTATCTATATAGTGCCAATCATTGTAAGAAGAAAATATTGGCTTAATTGTTTACCTTTTTCCTTATTTAACTAAGTTAAGTTTCAAAACAAGTATATTGACTAAGTGTTTCTTATGTACTTGTTGATCATAATTGTTTTGCTTGTATGTAAGCTTGTTTTGGTATTTTCTTATTAAAAAAAAAGGCGTAAATGCACTTTTAGTCCCTACATTTTGACTTTTTTCCATTTTGGTCCTTACATTTTAATTTTACCATTTTTAGTCCCTAAACCAATTAACGCGTGTTATTTTCATCATTTCCATCAGTCAACCGACAAAAATAGCTGAGATGGTAGCCGGAGGCATTAAAATATTACTAAAAAAATTATTTGGCATTTTTTAAATGCCAAAATTTTTTAAAAAAATTAATTACTCAATTTTAATTAAAAATAAAAAATAAAAAATAAAAAAAATTATTTTCTTTCAAACAAAAATTTTACTTTCTTTTAATTAAAATGAATTTTTTTTATTCCAATCTTCTTCTTCTTCTTTTTTTTTTTTTTTTTTTTTTTTTTTTTTTTTTTTCCAGAAGATCACCACCGAATCAAACCCAAGAAAAGGATAGAAACCCAGCAAAAGAACATTATTAATTATCATTATTATTGTTGGGAAATTTAGACCCCGATTGATAGAATTAACAAGTTTTAAACCCAAGTTGTTAATTAGATTTCTTATAAATAAAACTTGTTAAAACAAACAAATATCAATATCATGTCAAAATCATATGCAAGGGAAAAGTAAATAAGATAAGATATGATAACCTAGAAAAACCAATGAAACAAACTAGTTTCACAGTAAAAAACCTGGGGGGAAACCTTCCCAAAAAGCAATCCACTATAATGAAAAGAAGTTTCAGATCTAGTACAAAACCTTTGTCCCTAGACTCTAAAATTCCCATAGATGAACTTACAGTAGAAACCTTATACCGCTTCAGAACTTCTGAACTCTTAAATATATGAATGCCACCCTTTTTATGCACGAATCCTAGTACGTGACTAACCAATTACGCGGATCCCAGTACGCGACTTCAAACACCAACTAGAGAAGGTTGTTGGCTGCAAAATTCTTCGGTTCATCTAGACGATGACGATCAAGAAGATGCTTGATCACAAAACCCTACGGTGCACATACACAGCAACTTATTCACAAGAGAGATGAACTAGGGCAAAACTTTGTCTCCGGTCACAAATTGCTCGAACAAACTTTGCTCAATACTTGTGCAACTTGTCAACACTTTGACAGCCCTTAAAATAATCCTTTTAAATGTTTAGGGTTAAGAGAAAAGAAGACCCAAAAACATATTCACGGATCCCAAGAAAACAGAACAAAAAATATGTTTTCTTAAACCTCGACAGATACCAGCTGTCAAGCCATGGGGCTGAAACAATTTCTTGAGCTCGATAGATAGCCAGCTATCGAGTTTTAATGAACAGCATTTCTTCAGCTTGTTTCTTGGACAGACTTGTATGGCTTCAATACTTGATCTTAAAACACAGTTTCTTAAAGTATTAAACTCATCCTAGATCTACCCAAATATAAGTAAAGTGTGTTTTATCAAAAGATTAGCCAATTACATAAAATAGTGACATATGTTTCTAACAAGTGAATCACATATGTCCTAACAATCTCCCCCTTTGACAATCCGTGACAAAACCACAACAAACAAATGAACATGTGAGAGAAGTCATAAATCACTCAACTCATATTCACTTGTTGAATACAATAAAATCTATCCTAATACAAACTCTTGAAAAACTTTGTAAGAAAAGAGTTTATGTCAAGTAGACTTTGACAACCTGTATTTCTGAACTACTTTAAATAAAACTCATCAAGGCATCTTAGTGTGAAACAGAAATAATAGATTGCATATAAGTAACAAGAAGCATATGCATAAAGAGAGAAAAGAAACAACACATGTAAGGGTAGGTGAAAGAAACATACATCAACATATAAAGTAATAAGTACAATGTATGTCAAAAATGGTCACAAGACCTAAGGTACAAGAACAATGTATCTAAAAAGGAGAAAAGAAAAAGATACAGATAATCCTCACTACATCCCTCATGAATCAACACTCCCCCTAACAAAAATGATCTTATACTAACTCTCCCCCTACGTATGACTACTCTCATATAACCCAAAACTACTCCCCCTTTTTGTCACGAGTGACAAAGAGTAAGAGTGTCAAGTAGATATCTCATCGGTAGAGCTAGCATCTCCATCATCAGCAGCATCAGAAGCATCATCATCATCACCATCATCATCATCCTCAGCATCAGAAGCCCCTGGAGGAGATGGAAGAGAAGCCTCAAGAGCGAAGCCACCCATGATCGCCTGCCATCGTGCAATACGAAAGACACGAACGTTCACCTGATACATCTCAAAAGAGAGTGTATCAAGGTGAGCATCCATGCGCTAAAGCTGTGTCGTGATGTCTCCGAGAGTCACATCACTCGTAGAAGAGGAGGGAGCGGATGTGGATGGAGCAAATCGAGATGGAGCAGAACGGGAGGGAGGAGCTGCTAAATCCGACTGTCGTGACCTAAACTGCGCCTCGCTAAGTTTAATTTTAGCGGTGTCTATGGCACACATGACAGAGAAGTGATCGGAAGAGGGAAAAGGAACAAAAAAGTGGCATAAAATCCGCGTGATAGCCGAAGGAAAAATGAGCTTATCACGGGTAGCCATATCCCTATACACATCTAAAAGAGATAGAATAAAATGTGAAGGAAAATCTATAGTGAAGTGTTCTAACAAAGAAAGCACAAATCGAGCACAAGGCTCTGTGATAGAGTTATAGTGAAAGAATGGGTACAAAACAAAAGTCATCACCATGTTCATGAATCTAGGACCTTTAGTAAAGGCCTTACATGATGTAAACTAATGATCACCCTAATTAGAAGGGCGCTCACAGAAGGCAGAAATCATCTCATCTTTAGACAAAATCCTCAGACGCTCACAACCAAGGTAGTCAAAAGACTCTACCCTAGGCACATGAAGCACATCCGCAACAAGCTGCAGTGTGACAGTAATGTGTGTACCTCGAACGCGAGTAGAAAAATAAGGTACTGAAAAATGAAATCCATGCATATTGGAGTAAAACTCCTGAATCAGCACGAATGGACATGTGACTAGGACGTCACACAGTGATTCCATACCCCGACTGTGAATGACATCAGGTAGGTCAGTGTCGGCGAAGTCCGCCAAAATGACTTGGCGTTCTGAATGAATACCTCATCAAGAAAATTTCTCCAAGAAAGCCTTTCGGGCATCCTCATCAGGAAACCGAATATGAGAAGGAGTAGGACCAGAAGACGAAGATGTCCCGAAATGAAAAGGGTTCTAAGACGGAGTAAACTTACGTTTAGGTGCCATAGACACGACTAACGTAAACAAAATAGAGAGGGAGAGAGGGAGACAATCAGAAAAGTCTCAAAGTAATTCAAATATATCAAGATATATTGAATAGAAAGAACGTATGCATGGGAATGCATGAACATGTGACATGCAAAAGAAATTGCATCATGGGCTCAACCTAATCCAATCCTACCAGCACACACTCAATTGCACACATCTAAAATTCATGATAATACTGTTATAATGCTTATGTGACGCAATGCATGAGATTTAAAACTCATTTAAGTGAAAACCCATCCCAAAATTTCAACAATAACTCAACAAATTTGAAAAACCCCAAAACTTTTCAAAAACCCCAAAATCTAGGTTTCAAAACATGAAATGCATGAAGAATGAGAGATTAGAAGCTTACCAAGTGAAGAAAATCTTGAAAAAGCTTGTAGAAACCGTGAAGAAAAGATTTGGAGTGAGAGAGAGTGTTTTGGGAGGTAAGAAGACACTTCTGTCGAGAGAGATCAAGAAAACTGAGAAGAGAATTGCGCTGAACATATATATAGAAGTTTAGTAAATCTCGACAGATAGAGGTGTCAAGAATGTGTCGAGCAAAAAGACGTCGACAGATGAAGCTGTCGAGGATCTGTCGAGGTTTGATCAATCCACCAGGTGTCGAGAAGCTATCAAGGAGACAAGAAATTTCTCGATCGATCCACAAGCTATCGAGAAGGTGTCGAGGAGCTGTCGAGATTGCTTTTAAAAACAGTTTTTCGAGAAGGGAAAAACATAGACATGAATGCAATCAAGCATGCAACTCAACCAATGATCCAATCAACATATTAAACTCTCAAAATCATCTCTCAACAAAAATTTTAAGCACATGGATCCTAAAAACATACACACACACACTAAACAAGTCTAAACCAATTTTATAATTCAAAAACAAGTCAAGACAATTTAGTGAGCATATATTAACACTTGTAAACCTTGTGATGGCCAAATCATATTGTACCTGCACATGTATCAAGAGCAGCAAAGAATATTGCGTGTGAAAAACATCGCAAGATTGCATAAATGTATACATGTTATGACGATTTGAGATATGAGAAAATCACTTTAACTCACACCCAATCATAACTGTTTGATAGGGACTATCACCTTCGAGGTATATCCTATAACTTCCACATCTCCTAGGATATACGCTTGCAATCATATTTTAAAAGCATTTTGATCTTTTTGCTTTTTATTTTCTTTACATATTTTTCTTTTTAGCAAACCATACATGGGCATATAAAAGATAAAAAAAGAAATACCCAATTATGTTAAGCATTTGACATTCCAATTTTGCTATGCAAAAGCACACAAATGTCATTCATGATTGGCGGGCAACAGTAATGAGATGGTTATTTATGCCTTTCTCTTAGGATTTTTTAGTCCTTCCCATCAAAAAGTGTGATATGAGTGTTAAGTACAAGAGATAACTTAATCTTACTCATCATAAACAAGAGCCACAAAGCTCATTTACTTAGTTGTGCATAGAGATGCTCATCCAAGCTACAAAAGATACAAAATTTCAGAAAACTTTAATTCAATGGCCATCCAAGGTACACGAGTACCAATGTACACAAAACACACACTATTTTTGTATTTTTCTGATTTTTCAATTTTTTATTTATTTGTATATGAAAAACAAAATAAGCAAAACTGAAAAATAAACAAACAAAAACATGTTAAGCAAAGCAAAGTATAAAACTAGACTGACTCAAAGCTAGAAAGCAAAACACACAAGTAATGCAAACAAAAACAAGTAGAGAGAGAAAAAAGTGATAGAATCACTTGGAGCCATTTTCCTTCCATACCTTGGAAGAGCCTTTCCTTTGATGAAACTCTTGAACCGGCGGTAAGGGGGAAGAATTAAGATCGTTCAAGTTCGAAAGGAACATGAGGGCTTTGAGAAGATCTCCAAAAGGAGCAAGAGAGGATTGAAATTGATTCTGGCTTCCAGATGCTATCATGTCGTTGCTCTGTTAAGTGGCTAACCACTTATAATAATTTGGTCAAGTATGACCAACAATCCCACAATGATGACAGAGATGCTACATCTTCTGTTTAGGCTTTTGAGAGTTAGCCTTTTTTGCCCTAGGGTTTCTAGCTTCTTTCTTCTCAAGCTTAGGGGGTGCTCCTAAGATAGATTTACCATTTTCTATGTTCTCACTAGCTAATTCAGTTTTAACATCATTGTTCTCAATTGTAACATTGTTAGCAGTATGAACAAAAACAGTAGTACTAGTAGAAGTTACTAGGAGAAGAGAAATCGTACCCTAAAACTGTTCGATCAGAAGTAGATTTCTGAATGCTAAGCATCTCGTCAAGCTTCACACTTGAAGTCCCAATTGAGCTCTAACTTGAAATAGCTCCGCTTCAAGCTTCTTAGTCTTCTCAGCCAAGAAATTGTTCTCAAACCTCAGTGCTCCAATAGTCTAATTAGTTTCATCAAACTTTGTGGAAAGCTCTTCACGATCAAGTTCCATATCACTGAGCTTCTTGGTGGTCAGCCTATAAAGCTTCTCGTGTTTCTCCGACAACTTGTATAGTTTCTCATAGGCTGTATGGATATCATCTTGATCATCCATTTTCTCAAACTTAGAATCCACCAATTCATTTTCTTTGTCCACATCTTCAACAATTCCCTCAGTAGGATTGATAGTGACAGTGAAGCCATTTAAGATTCCATCATCCTCATTGTCGGAATCATCCTCAGGCTTAGTGTCGCTCAAAGTAGTAGCAAATGCCTTGCTCTTCCCAATGCTCTTCAGATATATGGGACACTCTTGCTTCATGTGACCAAAGCCTTGACACCCAAAGCACTTAGGTCCTGCAGGAACAGTGTATTGACCGCCATCCCCAGCATCCTTCTTCCCTTTGTCTTGGCTCTTGAACTAAGAAGAACTGGATTGCCTACGGTCCTTGTCGAAGCCCTTTCCATTGGCATTCTTCATAAACTTCTTGAACTACCTAATGATGTAGGACTTTATCTTGGAATCTCCATCGTTTGAAGACTCATCTGTGTCACTACTCTTGGCCTTCAGTGCCATGCTCTTGCTCTTACCTGACTTACCAATTCTAGTTAACCCTAGCTCATAGGTCTGCAGATTACCAACCAACTCAGTCAAAGGAATTTTGTCAATATCCTTTGATTCCTCTATCGTCGTGATCTTGGTATGGAATCTCTCAGGCAGAAATCTGAGCACCTTTCTCACAATCTTGGGTTCAAGAATGGTTTCCCAAAGATTAAAAGCTAAGTTCACTATGTCCTTGAGCTTGGCATGGAACTCATCAAACGATTCGTCCTCCTCCATCTTGATTTCTTCAAAACTTGTAGTGAGCCTCTGAAGTTTTGAATCCTTGACAGTCTTAGTTCCCTCATAGGTTGTCTGGAGAATGGTCCATGCCTCCTTAGCAGTTTCAGTTGAGGATATCTTCTTGAACTCCTCATTGGTGACTGCACTGAATAAGGCATTCAATGCCCTGCTATTGAAGTTTGCTACCTTGATCTTGGCTTCATCCCAATCGGTCGGTGCTTCCTTTGGCTTGGTCTAGCCTATCTCAACAGCTTGCCACACCTTCTCATCTAGAGACTGTAAGAAAGCTCTCATGCGTACTTTCCATTATGTATAATTAGTGCCATCAAATAAAAGAGGTATAATTAATGATTGTTCTCTGTCCATGACAAACAGGGGTCAATGGATCAACACAGCAAAAATTAAAACCTAATCAGAGTGTGCCTGCTCTGATACCACTTGTTGGGAAATTTAGACACCGGTTGATAGAATTAACAAGCTTTAAACCCAAGTTGTTAATTAGATTTCTTATGAATAAAACTTGTTAAAACAAACGAACATCAATATCATGGCAAAATCATATGCAGCGGAAAAGTAAATAAGATAAGATATGATAACCTAGGAAAACCAATGAAACAAACTAGTTTCATAGTAAAAAATCTGGGGGGGGGGGGGGAACCTTCCCAAAAAGAAATCCACTATAATGAAAGAAGTATCAAATCTAGTACAAAATCTTTGTCCCTAGACTCTACAATTCCTGTAGATGAACTTACAACAAAAACCTTCTACCACTTCAAAACCTCTGAACTCTTCAATATATGAACGCCACCATTTTTATGCACGAATCCCAGTAAGCAACTAACCAATTGCGAGGATCCCAGTACGCAACTTCAATCACTAACTAGAGAAGGTTGTTGGCTGCAAAGGTCTTCAATTCATCCAGACGATGACGATCAAGAAGATGCTTGGTCACAAAACCCTATGGTGCACATATACAGCAACTTCTACACAAGAGAGATGAACTAGGGCAAAACTTTGTCTCCGGTCACAAATTGCTTGAACAAACTTGCTCAATGCTTGTGCAACTTGTTAACACTTTGATGACCCTTAAAATAATCCTTTTATATGTCTAGGGTTAAGAGAAAAGAAGACCCAAAGACATATTCACAGATCCCAAGAAAACAGAACAGAAAATCTGTTTTTCTAAAACCTCAACAAATAGCATCTATTGAGATGCTGTCAAGCAACTGTCGAGCCACGGGGCTGAAATAGCTTTTTGAGTTCGATAGATAGCCAGCTGTCGAGCTAGCTGTCGAGCTTTAATGAACAACACTTCTTCAGCTTGTTTCTTAGACAGACTTGCATGACTTCAATACTTGATCTTGAAACACAGTTTCTTAAAGTATTAAACTCATCCTAGATCTATCCAAATACAAGTAAAGTGCATTTTGTCAAAAGATTAGCCAATTACATAAAATAGTGACATATGTTCCTAACAAGTGAATCACATATATCCTAACAATTATTTTTCATAAGAACATTACAACCTGTTCTTCGTGTTCTTCCCAGATCAAACCTAGCAACCAACACCACAAATCCAACAGCCAAAAACTCAAACCTAGATCACAACAGCACAAAAGGAAAAAAAAAAAAAAAAAAAAAAAAAAAACAGAGACCAAACGCAAACACAGACCCATATCACAAATAGAGATCAAACACAAACGAAACCTAGATCACAACCCAAGCCAAAATCATCAGCGGACCCAACCACCGATCCATGTTCACAACACCCACATGCAAGCCTCCAAATTTTTCCTTTTCCCATTGTTTTCACGGCATCAAGACCCCACAGCCTCCATGATCAAAACCTCGAAGACCAGCCTCTTGATCTACTCGCTACTGGTCAATATTGGGTGAGGTAGAAAGAGGTGTGAGAACCACTGATCTTGGCTTCACAACCATTGATCTGGGCTCCAATATCGAATCGGTGACTGGGTTTTCTTTCAAACACACAGGTTCTAAAACAAGATCAAATTTTTTGTTTATAGTCATGGAAAGGGTAACCATTATCACTAGCCGCACAAACAAGGACATAATTCTTTTTTTTTGGAAATTACAAAGAAATGATTTTTGTTACTTGTTATTGAAAATTAAGAGAAACCCATAACAGGAAAAGTGAAAATAAATAAAGGGTTAGAGCCAAAGAGACCTGAATAGGGAAGAGCTTGGTGATACCCCTCTTGGCCAAAGCAGAGATAATCTCCTGAGAGATTTCAAGCTTAGCGACCTCCAAACCTTCATCAGCTTTTGGCGACGAAGACGAAGATGAGGCTTTGGATTCATAATCAGCTATGGCAGCGTACTTGGCGAGAGAAGGCGAGGAGGCCTTGAAATTCAATGGCCCTGATTTGAAATGAAAGGCTCTGTTTTTAGGAAATAGAAATGGGTATGCAGTGTCTCCATTCTTGACAGGGTGGGAAGATGGGGTTGATGAATGGTGTAAGTATTGGGTTTGTAGAGTAAAGGAAAGGTTGTTGTTGTTGTTGTTGTTAGTTGTGAAGGAAGAAGAAGCGAAGGCAGCGATGGTGCGTTTAGAGATGATTGAACAACCTGGGTTTTCTTTTTCTTCGATGATGATCTTTTGAAAAAAAAAAAAAAAATCATTTTAATTAAAAGAAAGTAAAATTTTTGCTTGAAAGAAAATAATTTTTTTGTTTGTTTTTTATTTTATTTTTTAATTACAATTGAGTAATTAATTTTTTTTTAAATTTTGGCATTTTAAAAATGTCAAATAATTTTTTTAATAATATTTTAATGCCTTCGACTGCCACCTCAACTATTTCCGTCGGTTGATTGACGGAAAGGATGAATATAACACGCGTTAATTGGTTCAGGGACTAAAAATGGTAAAATTAAAATGTAGGGACCAAAATGGAAAAAAAATCAAAATATAAGAATTAAAAGTGCATTTACGCCCCAAAAAAAAGACAATGTTTTGGTGTTTGAAATAAAAACAATAAATAAAACAATACACTATAATTGCAAACATTTGAGTGTTAAATTAGGACATAGTCACTTTTGCTTCTTTTTTTGATCAAACGCTTTTGCTTATTGAGTGTTAAATAATCTATTTTCCAGAAAGATATACTTTACCTTTTTATTTTCCAATCCCTTAAAAGTCAAAATAATCTGGTCAATTGATCATTCAAATTGTGACATGGGTAGTTTTGCATATTTGAGTATCAAATAACCTATTAGGCCAAAAAATATACTGACTCCACCTTTTTATTTGCCAATCTCATAAAATTTAAATGATCGTTCATTTACCATTCAAAAAAACATCTTTTTTTTCATTGTTGTTGTTGTTTGGAGAGGCAAATTACACCATCTTGTGTTATATTCGTAAAACATGGAGGTCTCTTGTGCTTTAATTGGGAATTTACCTTTTAGGTTTGCTCTCCGTGGTTCCACTAACTTCAATGGAATTTTATGATTTGGCAGGTGCAAACATCACCTATTGGGATGTTTTTTTGGATTATTTGTGAAGATGTTATGTGTGTATTATGTTATGAAGATTCCCATTATACAGGGGATCTTGATTGTAGAAGGTCCAATCATTACGCACAAAGAGAGGCAGAGAAAATGAGTGGCTTTGCGCTGGGTTTAGCGTTTGATTCCAAATCAAGTCAAATGGTAATGGTGGCTCTGCTTTTAACGGTTGGGACCTTCTATGCTGGCACCCTCTTTGGCAACAATGACCCCATCTACGTCCCCGAGCTCCCTTCCAATTCTTCTTCTTCTTCTTCTCCTTCTTCCTTTTCCACTGGTAACACCTCTCTCTCTCTCTCTCTCTTTAACTTTAATGGGTATCTTTTTTTTTTTTGGTGGGTTTATGTTGTTGGTTTGGTAAATTGGGCAGCTCTAATAGTTATGCATGGTGTAGTTGGAATTTAGATCGATGGCTTATGTTTTCTTTGTGTTTCTAGCTTTTATGGGTGTTCAAATCTTTGTTTTTTTGGTGGGTTTATGTTGTAGGTTTGGTAAATTGTATAGCTTGAATAGTTATGCATGGTATAGTTGAATGTTAGATGGAATTGTTTTTAATGGGGAGTGTGATGGATCTTGTTTAGTAGTGATCTTTTGGTTTATGGTGATTTTGGTGGGGGAATGTATTTGATTTCATGGTCAAGATTTTGAAATTGTACGGACATGATACATTGTGTGGTTTAAGTGAGACTGGGAACTGGCATAAGTTGGGTCTATGTAATTTTTCAAAACTAAACTTTGTAGAAGGTGTCTACATTCTCTAACTTAATCTTTTATTACACATGCAAAGCTAAGATGGAGAGGGCATACTCGACTATGAACCCAAAGCATAGCTAGCTCATCCTTATTAGAAGTTGTTTGGCTGAGTGTCTTTAGTATATGGTGTGAGAAAAATGGATGAAAATCATGTTAATGAATAATGTCGTGGGAGTTGTTCAGTGCCATACTCTTATATACAACTCCCATAGCATAAATGTAGATTGGATTTGAAAGGAAGTTCTCAATGCCATGATCTCTTAGGCCAGTACTGCATAATTCCCACAAACTGAGTATTGTTTGATGTCATTTAAGTATTTGAATGCATAATATGCAACAGATCTTATGGGTATAAATTGTGAAATTCGAACTCTTTAATTATTGCGATTGCATGATAGAAGTCTGTTCTTAAGTGCTGTACTTCAGGGCATGAACATATAATGCAGTGCACATTGTACAGTTGGCTGGAATGTCTTAATCTATGATTTGACTTATTTGATGTATCTTGTTGATTGTTGCCATGAGGTCATCTATGTGCTCCTTTTTTTTACGCTTTTTCAAAAGTGGTGCTGAAAGTTGTAGTGCGTGAACAGCGAAAGTTCTCTTTTCATTACTTTAATTTTAACGGCTACTATAAACTTCTTTTCATATTTTCTTCTTAAAAAAAGTTATTTTCGTATTGCTTTTTCACCGGGCCTGTATAGCTTTTTCTTTAGAGTAAAAAAACTAAAAAATTCAAGCACTACAATGAGGAAGACAGGCAGTAACTTCCCATTGACAAGAGAGGTCCTGTTTATATTGCTATTTTTTGCCAGCTATAAGGTTCTTTTTACATTTGCTTTTTGACCCAAGTTAAGAGTTTATATATATATTATTAAAAAATTAATTATTTAAGTGAAGTAAGAAAAATCATGCAATTGTCTTTTAAGAATTGAGATTTAAAATTAAATTTTTTTTTTTTTTTAATTTCAACATTAGAACAAATGAACAATTTTAAGAGTCCGAATTTGATAAAGACAAAGTGCTCGTTTGGATAGCACTTATGCTGCGTCTGCGTTTCCTCCGTTTTTT
This sequence comes from Quercus tomentella, assembly GCA_028535165.1. Lineage (NCBI taxonomy): Eukaryota > Viridiplantae > Streptophyta > Magnoliopsida > Fagales > Fagaceae > Quercus > Quercus tomentella. The sequence continues at coordinate 83,442,094 of JAPQVY010000156.1, forward strand.
TTTTTTTTTTTCTTTTCAGCCGCAATGGTTGACCTGTTCTTCTGTGAACAGTGCACTTGTGCACTGTTCACGGGTCCCACAATCTCCAATTTTTATCAATTTTTTCATTAAAAATGGGTCCCACAATACTATTCACACATTTAAAAATTATTTTGCTACAGTGTTTTCAGTTTTCAGTTTCAGCAAAATAAGTTCTATCCAAACAGACCCTAAGTGTAAAACTCTTGGTTTACCCCTCTAACCATGATACTACATCAGCGTTTCACAAATAAATGAATAGAGCCTTCCATGAAATGCATATTTGGTATTCAACCTGATTTGGATCATTGCACTTGCATTGTGGATCTTTGGCTCAATATGGAAAACTTAAAGAGGCCTGAGCCTTAATATTGAAAATTGTGATTTTCCAGATAGTAGGATTTGGGGTTCTCTTCTTGCAGCTTGTAGAGTTCATGAAGACATAAAACTTTGGGAATATACAGTACAAAGGCTTTTAGATTGGAGCATGATAATATTGGGTATCATACTCTGTTGGGTAATCTACAGGCAAGTTTTGGACAATGGAATGGAGTTGAAGAAGTAAGGAGGTTAGTAAATGAGAAGGATCTGAAGAAGAAACCAGGTTGGAGTTGCATTGAGGCTAAAGGGATGATCCATGGATTTGTTTCTGCAGTAGATCACACCGTCAAATAGAGGAGATTTATGAGATATTGGCATGTTTAAGTCAGATGATACAGGAGTTTGTACGGTAGTATTTGCCTGAATTTATCAACTGAGTGGTGCATTCTAATACCCCAGCAGAGACATTATCCTGGTTTAGATTCGGTATCCACATGTTCAAGTAGGAGGGGGCTGAATGAGAGGTAATATGCAGTTGGCAGAAAGGACCACCTGAGACATGCTTGTTTTGCTTCATTCCTCTGCCAAAAGATTATATGAAACCCATAAATGGCCAACCAGCAGGGATTGTGTGGTGAAGCAATGTGAATCATACATGACTTGACAAATTTGGGTGCATGAGAAGAATTGGCTTTGGTGGTTCCTAGGTGGTGTTATGCACTTTATACATGGGGTGGCTGAGCCTGTTCAAAGGGACAATTGTTTGTCATACCCCTCTTTTGTTTACACGTGTTTGCTTTCTCCGGTGGTATGACTGGCTATGTAGTTAGCATTTGATACTGCTTTTGTTTGTCATTTACAAAAAATAAGATAGGTAAAATGAAGTTATTAATGGGATGAATTTTTTGAATTTTCTAATTAGAAAAAATATCATTTATTTGGTATTATGGCGCATTTAAATGGTCCAATGAAAGGAGTGTAGATGTGAATTATAGTCTGAAACTGACATTTTAAGTCACTTTCTGTTGATAATTATTTAATTTTTCCTACTACTTATTAGCATGTATGGTATTTTTCTTATTGTTTTTTTTACGTGACCGAAACAAGATATCCACGCTTTTCACTAAAATTCGATTTCAACTGCAAGTTCCAGTTTGTCTATTTTGATAATCATCTTTTAATAAATATTGTCACGTACTCATGTTCAATGCTGGAGCTTTCCTGCTTCAAAAATTACAAATGGGAATTTTACTTAATGTTATTTGTTTGAAGGAATATTTAATGTTATTATATATCAGCAACTATTATCCATGTTTTGGGAGTTGACTGCTTGAAGGATGAAGCTAACATAATTTGCTCTAGTATATCCGGTATATTAGCCTAATAATTTGTCCATTTTTCTCCTAATAATTTTGATTCATACTATGAAGATTCCGCCTAGCCTGTTGTTAAAGATTTGTCTTATAGTGAATGAATAGGTATAAAGCTTGTTGTCATGCAAACTATCAACTTCTTATCATTTCCTATGTTCATACTACACAATGTACACACACATATATATATACACACATACATACATGTATGTATATGTATTTGTAGGTGTGTGAATTTATGACTTCTATATTTTGTGTCAGGGTCAATATGTTGGTTTTGGTCATATATACAAGTGAATAATGTTGTTAACTCAAGATGAGAAATGTGACAACTGAGATGAGAGATATCTCTACTTACCCCCTTCCCTTGGATAAAAAAACAATGTCCTTTGTTCCTAAAGATGGGCACTGATCTCTGCTCTAGCCACAACACATCTACTATATATACCCCAGTTGCTCCTTTGAGAGGTTCACTGTTCAAGATTCTCATGTCAATTGGGATAAGAACTGTACCTTGCCACCCTAAAGATATATACGAGTATATTGCATTTCTTGGATGTAAATGGAAATCGAGACAACTATAAACATAAGAAACTAATTTGCAGGTTTTTTTTTAATTTTTTTTTTTTTAATATAATTTTCCTAGTATATACTATATAGATGTCTGTCTGGTTTGGCTTGCTAACTCTCAAAACAGTGAGTTTGCCAAGCTGCTGGTCCAAATGGGCTGAAGAAGCGGACTCTTGAGCTCTTGCAATTCAAAGAAGGTTCACTACCAGTAAGATATCTCTGGGTTCCTCTCATTTCTAGTAGACTTGGTAAAAATATGCAAGCCCCTTCATGATAAGAGCATAATTAAATCTTGGGCAGCAAGGAATCTTTCCTTTGCAGGATGGCCCCAGTTGACTTAATCAGTTCTTTATAGCCTTTTGGTTTACTGGTCCTGCATCTTCATATTGCCAAAGTAGATTATCAAGGCTTTTGAACATAAATTTAATAGTTAACTTTGGAAAGGAAAGAATGGTTCAGCTCTAGGGGCTAAGTATCCTGGCCTGGGGTATTGTATACAAGCAAAAGAGAGAAGGTGGATTAGATTTGAAGAGTGGAAGAATTGAACAAAGCAGCCATAATGAGACATACATGGGATTTTTTTTTTTTTTTGCAAAGGCAGGCTCAAATTGGGTAGCTTGGGTTCAATCTAATCTTTTAAAAGATGAGTTTCTGGAGTATTAACATTCCTCAAGACAGCTATTGAGGTTGGAAGAAAATTCTAAATCTTAGAAGCACTGTTAAGCCATTACTGAAGTGTGAAGTGGGATCAAGTTGAAGTATTTTCCTATGGCATGATTGGTGGAATCCAGACGGAGCCCTAGTTCAGAAGAATGGTACTTGAGTCATATATGATGCTGGCAGTGGATCAAATGAAAGGGTATCAAGTGTTTTGAAAGAAACTGTTTTTGGAAGCCAGTTAGATGAGATGGCCTTGTATCTATTATGGTAAACTTTGTTGGTGCATCAAAGTCCTCAAAACGTTTCAGATAAAGCCTGGTACCTATTCAAGTGCAGAGTCATGGGAGTACATTAGAGCTAAGCTTCTCTTGTTGGTGCTTCAAAGTCCTAAAAAACTCTCAAGAGTAGCATTCATTAGGTTAGACCTGGCAAAGTTTATCAGTTCATTTAATGCAACTTCAATTACATGTAGGTATGCAAAATGCAAATCATGGTCCAAAATCAACTTCTGAAAACGAGCAGGTCTGTTTGCATGGGGAAAAAATATATAGAAAACATTAGTATATCGGACTGTCTTTTAAAAAAAAAATAAAGAAAAAACTTTTTTTTTTTTTGATAAGTAAAATGAAAAGAAACTAAAGAGACAGATTTTAATTAACTTAAATTTTCTATACAGAAGGAAGAAAAAAGAGAGGACAGTCCTCCAGACATGAGGTCTTCTCATTCTCCTTTGCATGCCCCACTAAACCATCTGCTAGATTACACTTCCTTAATATTGCACGAAAACTGAAGAAATTTGTTTAAAACAGCCTGCAGTGTGAGAACTTTTATATCTTTCTTGGCCTCAGACGAATAGCTTTCATTCAACTTCAATGGAACTATCAACCTGAAATTGGAACAGTCCATCATGAGGTCTTGTATAATTGTATTCCAATATCAAGACTAAAATGTAACAGCTCGATTTATCAATAACATTCCACCATCATGCTGCACAAAGTCTCGACAGAACTTGCACTTTCTCTTAACCCAATTTCATCAAGATTATGCCACATGTACTATAAGAGTAGCTTTTGCTGAACAATTAGGGCAAGAAAGATAAAGAGAAAAGCTTTTTTTGGGAAGAACATCACCAAATGTAAAAAACCTAAACTTTTATATAATAGAAAGCTTTAAGGAGTGAAGGATATTCTATCATTCACTCAACCGTGGTTTTTCATCCCATTCCAAGAGTTTTCCACGTATGTTACACACCTTCTTTACTTTTCTTGTTTCGCCTTTACATTTCTTTAAGTGCTAAAGTGTTAAAGTTTCCATTTTTATTGTTCATGAGCTTTGACACTTAAAATTTACTGTTAGATATATAGCTTATTTTCCTTTCCTAGCCTGATACTTGAGTTTAACTTACAAGCACATATATTATAGGAGAGAGAGAACAAGAAACAATAACTAGAGAAAATTACATGTATATAGGATTCAAGTCACATTATCAATGACGGCATCATATAATCTGAAATGTGTCAATTCCAAAAATCTGCAATGATAGGACTTTTAATAATTCAAAAGTATGTGACAATTTTTAGCACAGTACTAACCGTATCTTTGGTTTAGCTTTTTCACACTTACCCTTTGACAGAATTGTGATAATATTAATTGAACCGTACTAGGACTGCAATTTTGTATAAATTTTTGTCATAAATAATCACGTAAAAAATTGTATGCTATAAAAAAAAATTTGTAAGTCTATATTTTCATCGTTCACTACTCAAAACTTTACGTTTGTTGCAAAAGTTGTATAAATACTTTTGATTCTACTATTTGTAATGAACTGTAAGTTGTGAAAAAAGAAAAAAGTGGTGGTTTTACATTTCCATAAAAGTTGCATAAATAGTGTACTATTTTTCATATTAATAATATGTATGTATGATATGTTGGCTTTCAGTTAGGAAAATTTGTCAGCTTCACTCACTTTTAGTTCGGCTCGGCTTCATAACAATGCACAATCTTCTTCCGCTCCTCTTCAAGCTCTTCACATCTATCAATAGAATGATCCATTAATACGAATTAGAATATGTTCAAAATTCAAATCAAAGAAATGCTGATTTAGTTAAAAAAAACGTACAGACCAGGTGACAATGATCCTGCACTCTTAATGCCAATTGCCAAAACCAAATAAATATATGAGCATTTATACCTAATATATAATATAATTTTATATCTAAACAAGTAAATCAGTCCAAAGGCCTTGTAGTTGAATTGGCATCTCCTCATGTACAAAGTGCTTGGGGATCTAGGGGAGAAAGGGTTCCAGCTGCAGGGTTAGCAGCATGTTGTAATTATTTCTCGAAAAAAAAAAAGTCCTATATTTTAATGTATCTATGTGGTTCTAGTAACTCTCCCAATGTCGTTCCTTAGTTTTCATATCTATACAACTCATACTGATTGATATTTACAAAAACCCACATAAGCAAAACATCTACACCACTAGATACAACTCACACAAGTAATTTTTTTAAATCAACTTGTAACAAACAAATTCCAGCATAAGACCAATCCATTAGAGAGAAAATAGCTAGCAAAACACTTTAAAAGAGCTGAATTGGGCACTGGAAACCAAGCACTCTACGAAAAATTTCATAGCTCTAGAATATGAAAGCTAAATCAATAACCACGCTCCCAAATTAACCATTATTACCGGTTCAACAAATCACAAGCATAAAATGAATGCCATTTCCAGTAAATTAAACTGAAATGAAGTAAAAACGAAACAATCTTTATCCACAATTTCAAAACAAAATTATATGCAATACATGCAAAATTGAAAAATAGTAAATCAATCAAATAACCAAATTCAAAAAATGAAATAAAAAGACATGCTTTGATCTGGAGTATATGAGCAATAAACAGAAACAAAAATGTGAAAAAATTAGGCAATGATGGAGGAAACCCTTATTGACGAAGCAGTGGTTGAAAAAAAAAATGAAATAGTTTGAGCAAGGAACTAGGGATGGTTTCAGATCAAGAAGCCCTAACCTCTCATCAAATCCGCATCTGTCAAATCCATCAGATATATAAACAATTCGTCAAATAATAGTAACAACTTGGTGAAATCAATTTGATGGCGATGATCTTTGTGAGGAAATCAAAACGAAAACCGTAAAGAACAGATATTAATTGAGTAGAGAAGTCTGTTTGGTTGCCTAGAAAATGATAGAGAAATATAAATGGAGATATGTAAGCTAAGAGAGAGAAGAAAACGGCTATCGTATTGTACCCAAGAAATTCTAGTCTATATAAATCTTTGATTTTATTGTAGAGTATATATAAGTTCCGTGTTTTTATTTTCAACATCTTTATAACCGTTGATAAAAATTTTTTTTTTTTTCCACATTCATCCAACTTGATATAACTTTTCCCTATTTAAATTATTTTTTTTAACACTTATTTCAATAGTTATGCCAACTGTAGAAATAAATTTATGAATTTCTTTGCCTTGCTCAACATTTGAGTACAAGTGTACAACTGTAGAAAATTAAGTCTTTTATTAACATTTTTTAGTGACCGTGGAAAAAAAAATGTTGAAAAAACTCAAGTTTGTTGTAGTGGGTAAAACTAATCTCAAGCTCAAGTGAACCCAACTTCAACATGGTCATTTCCACAAAATCAACAAAAGGAACCATCAAATGGGCATTCCCTAAGTACAGGAGAAACGGTTACACCATAATCTGAGAACAGTAAACACCAAACCATGGAAGAAAAAGCAAAACAAAAATTTTATTAATACTAAGGACGAGAAATTTAAATATGCATTTGTATATAGAAGTTTAAAAGAGCATTGCATTTGTAGGTCACCAAAAACAAGAAGAAAAAAAGAACATGATTTAATCAATAATAAGAGGCATTTTGACAGCTAATTTAAATAGCTAACCGTTTTGCGTCCTCGAAAACTGCATCCACCATTTCCGCCACTCTTGGACGTGTGAACTCATCCTCATTAATTGAGTAGAGAAGTCTGTTTGGTTGCCTAGAAAATGATAGAGAAATATAAAGGGAGAGATGTAAGCTAAGAGAGAGAAGAAAACAGCTATCGTATTGTACCCAAGAAATTCTAGTCTGTATAAATCTTTGATTTTATTGTAAAGTATATATAAGTTCCGTGTTTTTATTTTCAACATCTTTATAACCGTTGATAAAATTATTTATTTATTTTTTCCACATGCATCCAACAGTTGATATAACTTTTCCCTATTTAAATTTTTTTTAACACTTATTTCAAGAGTTATGCCAACTATAAAAATAAATTTATGAATTTCATTGCCTTGCTCAACATTTGAGTACAAGTGTACAACTGTAGAAAATTAAGTCTTTTATTAACATCTTTAGTGACCATGGATAAAAAAATGTTGAAAAAACTCAAGTTTGTTGTAGTGGGTAAAACTGATCTCAAGCTCAGGTGAACCCAACTTTAACATTGTCATTTCCACAAAATCAACAAAAGGAACCATCAAATGGGCATTCCCTAAGTACAAGACAAACGGTTACGCCATAATCTGAGAACAGTAAACACCAAGCCATGGAAGAAAAAGCAAAACAAAAATTATATTAATACTAAGGACGAGAAATTTCAATATGCATTTGTATATAGAAGTTTAAAAGAGCATTGCATTTGTAGGTCACCAAAAAAAAAAAAAAAAAAAAAAGAACATTATTTAATCAATAATAAGAGGCATTTTGACAGATAATTTAAATAGCTGACCATTTTGCGTCCTCGACAAGTGCTTCCGCCACTCTTAACGCCGTACTTAACTTGACACTTCTTGGACATGTGAACTCATCCTCATTAATTGAGTAGAGAAGTCTGTTTGGTTGCCTAGAAAATGATAGAGAAATATAAAGGGAGAGATGTAAGCTAAGAGAGAGAAGAAAACAGCTATCGTATTATAACCAAGAAATTCTAGTCTGTATAAATCTTTGATTTTATTGTAAAGTATATATAAGTTCCGTGTTTTTATTTTCAACATCTTTGTAACCTTTGATAAAATTATTTATTTATTTTTTCCACATTCATCCAACTGTTGATATAACTTTTCCCTATTTAAATTATTTTTTTTCACACTTATTTCAACAGTTATGCCAGCTGTAGAAATAAATTTTTGAATTTCTTTGCCTTGCTCAACATTTGAGTACAAGTGTACAACTGTAGAAAATTAAGTCTTTTATTAACATTTTTTAGTGACCGTGGATAGAAAAATATGTTGAAAAAACTCAAGTTTGTTGTAGTGGGTAAAACTGATCTCAAGCTCAGGTGAACCCAACTTCAACATTGTCATTTCCACAAAATCAACAAAAGGAACCATCAAATGGGCATTCCCTAAGTACAAGAGAAACGGTTACGCCATAATCTGAGAACAGTAAACACCAAACCATGGAAGAAAAAGCAAAACAAAAATTATATTAATACTAAGGACGAGAAATTTCAATATGCATTTGTATATAGAAGTTTACAAGAGCATTGCATTTGTAGGTCACCAAAAACAAGAAGAAAAAAAGAACATGATTTAATCAATAATAAGAGGCATTTGGACAGCTAATTTAAATAGCTGACCGTTTTGCGTCCTCGACAAGTGCATCCACCATTTTCGCCACTCTAAACATCGTACTTAACTTGGAACTTCTTGGACGTGTGAACTCATCCTCATTAATTGACGAGAGAAGTTTGTTTGGTTGCCTAGAAAATGATAGAGAAATATAAAGGGAGAGATGTAAGCTAAGAGAGAGAGGAAAACAGCTATTGTATTGTACCCAAGAAATTCTAGTCTGTATAAATCTTTGATTTTATTGTAAAGTATATATAAGTTCCGTGTTTTTATTTTCAACATCTTTATAACTGTTGATAAAACAATTTATTTATTTTTTCCACATTCATCCAACTGTTGATATAACTTTTCCCTATTTAAATTTTTTTTGTTTAACACTTATTTCAACAGTTATGCCAACTGTAGAAATAAATTTATGAATTTCTTTGCCTTGCTCAACATTTGAGTACAAGTGTACAACTGTAGAAAATTAAGTCTTTTATTAACATTTTTTAGTGACCGTGGATAAAAAAAAATGTCGAAAAAACTCAAGTTTGTTGTAGTGGGTAAAACTGATCTCAAGCTCAGGTGAACCCAACTTCAACATTGTCATTTCCACAAAATCAACAAAAGGAACCATCAAATGGGCATTCCCTAAGTACAGGAGAAATGGTTACGCCATAATCTGAGAACAGTAAACACCAAACCATGGAAGAAAAAACAAAACAAAAATTATATTAATACTTAGGACGAGAAATTTCAATATGCATTTGTATATAGAAGTTTTGAAGAGCATTGCATTTGTAGGTCACCAAAAAAGAAAAAGAAAAAAAGAACATGATTTAATCAACAATAAGAGGCATTTTGACAGCTAATTTAAATAGCTGACCATTTTGCGTCCTCGACAAGTGCATCCACCATTTCCGCCACTCTTAACGCCGTACTTAACTTGACACTTCTTCGACGTGTGAACTCATCCTCATTAATTGAGTAGAGAAGTTTGTTTGGTTGCCTAGAAAATGATAGAGAAATATAAAGGGAGAGATGTAAGCTAAGAGAGAGAAGAAAACAGCTATCGTATTATACCCAAGAAATTCTAGTCTGTATAAATCTTTGATTTTATTGTAAAGTATATATAAGTTCCATGTTTTTATTTTCAACATCTTTATAACTGTTGATAAAATAATTTATTTATTTTTTCCACATTCATCCAACTGTTGATATAACTTTTCCCTATTTAAATTATTTTTTTTCACACTTATTTCAATAGTTATGCCAACTGTAGAAATAAATTTATGAATTTCTTTGCCTTGCTCAACATTTGAGTACAAGTGTACAACTGTAGAAAATTAAGTCTTTTATTAACATTTTTTAGTGACCGTGGATAAAAAAAAAATGTTGAAAAAACTCAAGTTTGTTGTAGTGGGTAAAACTAATCTCAAGCTCAGGTGAACCCAACTTCAACATTATCATTTCCACAAAATCAACAAAAGGAACCATCAAATGGGCATTCCCTAAGTACAAGACAAACGGTTACGCCATAATCTGAGAACAGTAAACACCAAACCATGGAAGAAAACGCAAAACAAAAATTATATTAATACTAAGGACGAGAAATTTCAATTTGCATTTGTATATAGAAGTTTAAAAGAGCATTGCATTTGTAGGTCACCAAAAAAGAAAAAGAAAAAAAGAACATGATTTAATCAATAATAAGAGGCATTTTGACAGCTAATTTAAATAGCTTACCGTTTTGCGTAATCGACAAGTGCATCCACCATTCCCGCCACTCTTAACGCCGTATTTATCTTGACACTTAGACGTGTGAACTTATCCTCATTAATTGTGTAGAGAAGTCTGTTTGGTTGCCTAGAAAATGATAGAGAAATATAAAGGGAGAGATGTAAGCTAAGAGAGAGAAGAAAACAGCTATCGTATTGTATCCAAGAAATTCTAGTCTGTATAAATCTTTGATTTTATTGTAAAGTATATATAAGTTCCGTGTTTTTATTTTCAACATCTTTATAACTTTTGATAAAATTATTTATTTATTTTTTCCACATTCATCCAACTGTTGATATAACTTTTCCCTATTTAAATTTTTTTTTTTAACACTTATTTCAACAGTTATGCCAGCTGTAGAAATAAATTTATGAATTTCTTTGCCTTGCACAACATTTGAGTACAAGTGTACAACTGTAGAAAATTAAGTCTTTTATTAACATTTTTTAGTGACCATGGATAAAAAAATGTTGAAAAAACTCAAGTTTTTTGTAGTGGGTAAAACTGATCTCAAGCTCAGGTGAACCCAACTTTAACATTGTCATTTCCACAAAATCAACAAAAGGAACCATCAAATGGGCATTCCCTAAGTACAAGAGATACGGTTACGCCATAATCTGAGAACGGTAAACACCAAACCATGGAAGGAAAAGCAAAACAAAAATTATATTAATACTAAGGACGAGAAATTTCAATATGCATTTGTATATAGAAGTTTAAAAGAGCATTGCATTTGTAGGTCACCAAAAAAATAGAAAAAAAGAACATGATTTAATCAATAATAAAAGGCATTTTGACAGCTAATTTAAATAGCTGACCGTTTTGCGTCCTCGAAAACTGCATCCACCATTTCCGCCACTCTTAACACCATACTTAACTCGACACTTCTTGGACGTGTGATCTCGTCCTTATTACGGCTTCGCTTATGAATCCCGACTTTCTCCACCTCCACGTTATTTGAAGTACTTATTCTAATCTCAATTTTATTGGATCCATTCCCATCAATTTGACAAAAATTTTCTCCCCATTGGGAGTTGAAATAGCAAGGAGACAAATAGAGCCGCCAAAGGTGACGTGAACTAACTCTACCATAGTTCGCCCTAAAAGAAGAGCGTATTGGTGATGCGCTTTCAAATCCATTGACTTTAATCCAACATGTAAGTAGAAAATCATTAGAAGCCTCTACGACTGAAAAACAAACGCATAACTCAATTCCCATCAATTCATCACACCTATAAGGCACTTGTACCTTCAATTCATGACTTACAGATTCATGTTCAAACCTTTTTGGAAAGCAACTTTCAGGAAAGTAAAATTCAGGAATAATAATGTCGAAGATGTCTGGTAGTTTACCACTTTGCCCCTAAAATATATAAAGCATAATTAATGTTTAGATTTTTTTTTTTTTTTTTTTTTTGAGGAAAATAATGTTTAGAACTTAGAGAGGGAGAGATACCTGAAGCATGCTACCGCTACTTCTAATATATTTAGCCAATCCGAAGCAGTTAACACACTGGAAATTCAAATGGGAGTGATCTGACCTAAAAGTATAAAATTGCAGTTTTGGCAATCTCATCAGTGAGCCACAATTGTTTGCAATTACTGAATCAATAGTTGATGGAACATTTTCCAATGACCGAAGCATCCTGCAACCCTCCAAATGGAGTCTTCGAAGATTAGAGAGTAGAGACATGCTTTCAGGAAGGGAAACAAAATGATTTCCACTTAGATTTAAGTGTTCTAAAGAGTACAAGCAGCCAATGTCATTGGGGATTGACAAAAGATCGAGGTCACTAAGATGCAAATATGTTAAAGATTGAAGACCTGATAAGGAAAGCAATAATAATTGAAGAGGTTGCTGGGAACCACGTTCTGAGCTCATCTGATGCGTCGATATTATGGGATTCACATTACTTGCTGAAATTAATGAAGGAAATACTATGCCTAGCAGCTCAAGACTTTTTGGCAGGGAATAAGATTCAGATGATTTCCATCTACAGATATATAGATGTTTGAGATTTTTAAGGAGGGCAATGGAAGAAGGAACATCTCTTATGGCTGTCCAACACAAATTAAGCAACTCCAAACCTTTTACATTTCCTATGTTCTTTGGCAAGTTATGAAATTTTAAGCATCCAAAAAGATCAAGAGACTTAAGCAACTTCAAATTACAAATGGTGTTAGAAAGGCTCACAAGATTCTCGCAATATCTTAGAGTTAATGAAGTAAGGCCAGTCAAACGTTCAATTGATGAAGGCAGCTCTTCTATATCTGCTTTGCTCAAATCAAGTATCTCTAGGCCTTTGATTATCCATAGGTTCTCTGGCAAGTTTTTAATTAGATTCACAATAGCAGTGCGATCCAGAGAAAGCTCCTGTAAGAATTTTGGGTTTGCCACAAATTTTGGAATTTTCTTGAGTTTTGGGCAATTAGAAATTTCAAGAGTCACAAGAGACTCCATTCCAAACTTGCTTGGAAGACGAATTAGTCTTTCACAATCTTGTAAATTAAGATAAATAAGTTTTTTAAGAATTCCAATAGATGGGTGAAACCCGCGTAAATTTGTACACCTTTCAAGAACTAATTTCACAAGATTTGGGACTCCAGTTAAGTCTGGAGTTATAAACAGGTCCAGGGAGTCGGTCAAGTCAATGAACTTCAACTTGTCAAAATTCTGTTAGAAGAAAAAATATTGTTACAATAATTAGCTTCTTGGAGTACATTTATTGTAATTTTAAAGAAAAGTTTTAAAAGGATACTTAATAACACACTTACCTTTATTCCTGTCCAAAGTTGTTGAATTTTGCTTTGTTGCAAACAAAGTTGAACAAGCTCATCTAGCTGGAAACTAGATGGCAAAGATTTTGAAGGATACGAAATCCAATCAAGAATTCTTAAATCATTAGGAAGGTATGTGGGGACAGGATGAGTGCCATAAATTCTAAGAAATTTAAGATTATCCATCTTCAAAAAGGCCTTAGGGTTCCAACATCCATCTTGTTGTTCATTACAAGTACTCGCAATATCCATGGCTTTAAGTGCTTCTGTCCCCTAATAATCAAGAAGGAATTGGTAAATTGCAAAAATTATTATTAGCATAACTATTCAACTTCCAAATTTGTTAAACATAAAGGTAGGGAATGAGCTCAAATTTTCTAAATAACTTCTTACCTTATTTTTTTTTAACACTTTGTTAATGTCCTCATAATCCCATAGTCTACTACGCTTCCCAGGATCATCAAGGCACTCTTGACGAACTATGTTCCTGCCCATTTCTTCAAGTAAATCATGCATCCACACTACATCATCATCCATAATTTTCAAGAGAGACTTATCAATGAGTTCCTTCAATCCAATTCTAGGGTAAAGGCCCAGAATATCTAGTATTTGTAATACATAATCTTTCTTCTGATTATTAAAAAAGCATGCAATATGCAAGAATATTTCCTTCTGTGGTTTTTGGAGTCCATTAAAACTTATTTCAAGTACTTGGAGAATTGCTTCGTCAGGATATTCTTGGAGTCTCTCTAATGCAGTTTTCCATTCAACAGTAGTTTTTCCAAACAAAAAGGAACCCAAAACCTCAAGAGCTAAAGGAAGGCCACTAGCATAATTCAAAAAATGGTTAGACAACTCTATATAATCATCAAGGACATGCTTTTTTTCAAAAGCTTTCAAGCAAAAAAGTTGAAGAGCATCTTCATCATTCAATCCTTTAACTTCATATTTTTCAACTACTCGATGTTTTTCAAGCACATGTGCATCTCTTGTTGTTATGATAATTCTACTACCCGGACCAAACCAATTACGCTCCCCTGCTAACATTTCTAACTGTTTCACTTTATGTACATCATCAAGAACAAGAAGAACACTTTTACGACATAACCTATTCTTGATCTTGAGAACTCCATCAAACTCCTCTTCAATTTTCAAATTCTTTTCCATCAAAACTTCATTAATAATTTTCTGCTGTAGTGGAACACAGCCATATTTTTCAAACTTTTCCCTAACATCCTCAATAAAACCACGAGCTTCAAATTCTTTAGAAACCATATGATAAACAACTCTAGCAAGAGTTGTCTTACCCATCCCTCCCATCCCCCAAATCCCTATAAAGAGGACATCTTTTGAACCTAGAGCTAAACATGACTCCAATTCTACCAGTCGAGAATATATCCCTACTAGGTCCTTGGTAATATATGGGAATGCATCATATTTCAAGTTGAGCGATATCCAACCCACAATTTCTTGGATATCTTGTGACTCAGGCCTGCAATGAAAAAAATAGAATATGTGTTGATTGAAACAAAAAAGTGTACATTGATCTGCATACAATGAAACATGTATATTAATCTGCTTAAGTTTCCATATATAGTTATATATAAATCTGCCATATATGCACTATACCTTAAAAGGACTAGTCACACTTGAGGCTCCTTGTATTTATTAATAAAGTCCATATTTACCCAATATATGCTCGATGTAGGACTCATCACACACCCACAATCAAACAAATTGAGGCATCACAATCTCCCTCACTTAAATCCCTAATGTCTTTGTTAGGACCCAATTTGTGGAGTAGTGTCTCTGAGCCCACATGAGGTTATTAGGCTGGCTCTTATACCAATATATGCTCGATATGGGACTCATCACACACCCACACAACAATCACAATCAATCAAATTAGGGCATTGCAAAATGAAAAAAAAAAAAAAAAAAAAAAAAAAAAAAAAAGTTTAGATAAATTACCTAGTATCCTTTAAATGCCATCCGGCGAGGTTGCCCACTTGTCTCAAAGCATCTCTCCATTTATCCACCCTTGTTTTTTCCTCCTCCTCTTCATGTTTAACAAATGCTTGTGCAAAAGTTCCCATTTGTTTCCGTACATCAGATGGCTCTACATAGTGAAAAACAGGCAAAACTATCATTCCCATGTCTTCCTTGCAAGCAATGATTTTTGCAAGTTCATCTAAGCACCAAGGTGAAGATGCGTAGTCTTTTGAGAGAATGACAACAGTAAATCTCGACTCTTCTATCGCTTTCAACAACTCTAGTGAAATGGGTTTTCCTTTCTCAAGTTTCTCATCGTCTCTAAAAGTGTTAATGCCTTTCACTCTCAAAGCATTATATAGATGATCCATAAAATTGTTGCGGGTGTCCTCTCCTCTGAAACTGATGAAGACATCATATTTCCATTGGACAGTAGAAGATGACGAGGCGTTTTCCATGCCCATTGAAGCCACTGCAAAATGCTCTACTACTAAATATTGAATCACGATATAGATCTACATACCAAAAAAAAAATCAATACTGAACAAATGAAAAGAAATAAACTAGGGAAGAAGAATTGATGCAACATATTGATTTCCTCCATTCATTAGATTGGTTAAACCTTACCTTTCTTTTATATAAAATAAAAAATAAAAATTATGAGATGAGAAAGCCCAGTTGAACTGAAGGTTCACAAAGTTAAGCAAATAAACTCAGTCCCGCCAAATGTACATCACACACTCTGCTACTCACCGTTCCAGGGGCGGAGCCACGTTGTCCCTTGGGGGGGCCGTGGCCCCTGCAAAAAAGAAAAAAAATCCATTAGAGTATGTAAGAAAATTGATTGGGCACCCCCAATGTTGGACATCTGGCCCCCCCTTATCTCCACTATTCTCACGGCTTTAGTTTTAGGCCTTTATTCTCCCAGCTAAAAGACTTTAGTTTTAGGCCTCTGTTCCCACAGCTTTACTTTTAGGCCTCACAGCTTTAGTTTTAGGCCTCTATTCTCCCAGCTTTAGTTTTAGGCCTCTTATACTCCAAATAAAACAAAAAACTGCCCAACTTACGTTTAAATACTCAAAATCCATACACAAAAACAACAAAATTTCACTTTCTCCATCTCAAAAACCCACCCACGGAATCCCAATTCTCTTTACTTTTTTTTTTTTTTGATACACTTTCACTTCCCATTGGTACTGCCAACTAGCCCCCAAAACTCAACATCAGTCCTCCAGTCCCAAAAAAAAAAAAAAAAAATCCTGACCAATTTTTTCTTTCTTCTTGCTTTCTAAAACAAATCACTTAGCATATTTTATTGTCAAATTTCAGAATTTGGAACTTGGTGACTGCCTGGTGAGTTTTCTTCACTTATTTAAGCACTAGACCTTCATCTCTTTAGACTCTTTTTACTGCTCAGCTCAGCCCTCCTCTCAAACTCAGTCCTCACGATCCAAAAAAAAAAAAAAAAAACTGACCATTATTTTCTTTCTTCTTGCTTTCTTAAAATAAATCATTTAGAGCAGGGGCATAGCCAAAGGGTAAGTTTTCAGTTTTCGCTTCATCTTTTTTTAGTGTTTTTTTTTTTTTCTCAACTGTCTACACTTAAATATTCACATGCTCTTTAATTTTTCATAGATTTTTAGAGAAATATATGGTTGAAGGCATGGGCATGGGGAGGTTGTTTGTGATGAGTCTTGAAAGTTTCTAAGGTAATTTTTTTTATTTATTATTTATTAACTATTTTTGATTAGTTAGATATCATGTGGCAGTGGGTGTTGTTAAATTGTTTGGTTTATGTTGTGTACTTGTGTGTTTAATTTTTGCTTTTGTTTGAGTGGTTATTCTTAATTAAAAAAAAAAATATAGGAAAATTTGAATAATAGGAATGATGATGGGTTGACTGTTTAAATTATAGTGGAAATTTTATTTTTTTTCTTAAGTATGAATAACATCCATATAATTAAGTAAAAATTTCTAATTAAGATTTTATTTTTTAATTTCTTTTCAGGTTAATTTTTGAGTCATATTCTTAAAGCTAAAAGAATTATGGGCAAACGAAAAACAATTGATGTATTCTTAAAAAAAAAATATGTTAGCAATTCAAAATTTAGGACACCTGTGGCTGTAGAAACAAATGTGGCTGTAGAAATAAATGTTGATAATATATTTGTCATACCTTTTGAGCTGCAAATTAACTAATTAAATTTTTGTATTTAAGTTCTTCTAACATTTCTTTTTCTTTTTTCTTTTTTTGATGGGATAACATTTCTTTTTCAATCGATAATATTTGTAGGAATATAATTCGATATGTCATTATTATTTTCATTTCCTTCTAATTGAACATCATTATGGTGAATTTGTTCATTTGTGACATTTTCATCATTATTTTCATTTACTTCTAAATTCTTTTGAAGTTCATTATCAAGATTTGTTGTATTGCAAAATTGAACATCATTGTTATCTTCTCGTTTCATTATCTTCTAACTATTTTTGGTGAATTTCTTGCTCATTTATGATATTTTTATCTAAATTTTATGTTGTATTTTGCTTATTACTAATAACAAATTTATCTATTGATCTTTTTTTAGACTCAAATTTTTTTTTTTTAAAGTTTTTCATATTCAAATGCAAATTTTTTAATAAAACAATATTGACAAATAAAATAAACACTATCTATAATATATTTATAATGACTGAAATAAAAAAAATAAAAAAATAACTTTCAAGTGTAAAGTAATAGAACATGATGTGTATATAAAAAGTACTATTGTAACTCTAGTTTCACCAAACAATAACAAATATATAGCAATCTCAAATTCTCAACCTGCATATATATAAAAACGCAAGATCAAAAAAAAAAAAATCCAAGGCCATCCAGATGTACGAGTACGACTCCACCCATAGCCACATAAGTCTTTTTTTTTTTTTTTTTTTTTGGGAGAATCAGAGCCACATAAGTCTTATTTGATAAGACTCCACCCACCCAAAAAAAAAAACCGCAAGATTTTAAAAGACCCCTCAAGGCCCACCCCACGCCCCACATAAGAGCATCTTCAACACATTCATCAAATTTTTGTACTGTTTAGAGAATGAATAATGATTTTTACCTTTTATTTACCCACTTTTTCAAATACACTTTCCAACAGATTCTCTATCACATTTTCTATCTCATTTAAATATTATTTTTTCATTCATTATTTATTCTTTTTTGAACAACTACACATCTTCCAATATTTTTTTATTCACCACCTGATTATTATAATAGAAAAAAAAAAACTTTTGAAGAATGAACAGTAACCCATAAGACTTGATGAACTACTGTTCATGAGCCAAAAAAATTTCCGGGTATAGAGAACCCATTGGAGACTGTTTTTATGGTCTCATTCTCTATTATAGAGAATTTTATGCTTTTGCCTACACAGTTGGAGATGCTCTAATACTCCCAAAGCCAGTCTAAACATTTTGAGGCCTAAGGCGAGAACTAAAATGAGGCTTTTTCTTTAATTTATGTTCTAAATTTTTTTGAAGTTTATTATCAAGATTTGTTGTATTGCAAAATTGAACATCATTGTTATTTTGCAATTGTATCGTTTTATTATCTTCTAACTTTTTTTGGTAAATTTCTTGCTTATTTGTGACATTTTCATTTAAATTTTGTGTTGTATTTCTCAATTAATTTTTTTTTTTTTAAGTTTTTCATATTCAAATACATATTTTATAGGAGACATTTCTAATCAAACAATATATTTATAAAGACTAGAATAAAAATAAACAATATATTTATAAAGACTAAAATAAAAAATAACTTTCAAATGTAGAGCAATAGAACCTGATATATATATAAAATATTATTATAGTTTCACCGAATAATAACACCGGCATGAAATAAAAACTTACTCGGTTATATTACCTGTAACTAAAATATACATATATAAAAATGCAAGGTTTAAAAAAAAAAAAAAAAAAAAAAAAAACCAAGCCCAGCGAAAATAGAATTTCAAGTGTCCAAGCCCAGCTAGGCAAGAATAAACCAAGCCCAGCCAAAACAGACCCTATTACGGAAGTACCACCTAAAAAAATTTAATAAAATAAAAATAATAAAATACTAGCCTCATCACACGCGCTTGCGCGTGCGATGAGTTTTTTTTTTTTTTTTGTTAGTGGTCCTATTTTATAGAAAAAAAAAACTGTGTTTTTTTTATTATATATATAATTTTTATTTTGAAATTTTAATTTATAAGTAAATAAATCAATTTGAAAATTAATAGGAGAGTGGTCCTATTTTTTAGGCAATATTTTAGTGAGAGTTAGAGTTGCATTTTTACCAGATTGTCCTTTAGTTTTGTCTCTACTTAAACATAGGAGTGTAGAGGCATTTTTGAACTAAAAAATGAGGAATCCAAACAGTGGAAGCCCCTTAAATAATAGTATAAATGAAAATTAATAGGAGAGTGGTCCTATTTTTTAGGCAATATTTTAGTGCGAGTTAGAGTTGCATTTTTACCAGATTGTCCTTTAGTTTTGTCTCTACTTAAACATAGGAGTGTAGAGATATTTTTGAACTAAAAAATGAGGAATCCAAACAGTAGAAGCCCCTTAAATAATAGTATAGATAAAATAAAACAAACAAACGCAAGCTTTAAAAAAAAAAAAAAAAAAAAAAAAAAAAAAAAAAAAAAAAAAAAAACTACAAGTCTTCAAGGCCCAACGGCCAGCCAGAATGGAATGTAGAAGTAGGCCCAGCGGCCCCCAGCCAGCAACAGATAAGAAACAGAACAAAAGGAAAGAGAACAAAAAGTCAAAAACGCATCTGCATAATCAAAAGAAAGAGAACAAAACTATACCTCAGTTCAGATCAGAGTCTTCAGATGTGATCGGATGATTATTGATTCAGATCGGAGGAAGCCAGTAGAGAGAAAGAATGAGAGAGGCGGAGAGCAAGAGCTGAGACTTGAGAGAGAGGCAGAGAGCAAGAATGATAAATAGAAACGGTAATAATTTTAGGGATTTGATATTTTTTATTTGTTGTGATTTGTGATTGTTTTTTGGTTAATTTCTTTGACCAGATTTTGTAGTTTATATACCAGAATTTTTGTTCTTTAGTTACAAGGATGTGCCAATTTTTTTAAAAAAATTCGTCTTAAACTAATTTTATTTTTCCTACCTACCCCTACTTGTTTAAAATTTTGGGGCCTCCCTTCCACTTGGGGGCTTAGGCAATGGCCTAATTGGCCTAGTGGAAGGGCCGGCCCTTATACTCCACGTACCCACAAGTCTTATTAGATAAGACTATAAAACACCACCCACAAATACACAATACAAAACCTCGGCACCATCTCCATCTGCAGAGGAAAAATCATATAAGAAAATGAGAGAATAGAACCATACCTCAGAGAGCACAGAGTTTAGAGGTGATCACTGATCAGATTGGAGGCAGCATGAGCCACCAATAGAAGGATTTAAGAGTAGGACCAGTTGAGAGAAAGAACAAGAGAGGCGGAGAGCAAGAGCTGAGAGAGACAGACAGACAGAGAGCTAGAGTGAGAGATGGCCTTATTTATGAGGAATTCGGTATTTAAGCGGTGATGTAGGAAATTTACAAAGAAACTTCATTCGGCAAGATTCAAAGAATGAGTTAAGTGGACAGGGACAGATTTTCAGAAGAAGACTGCAGGGATCGTTCTTCGTCAGTCTTCACGCGTAACTTGACTTATACGGCGTTTATTTTCGTTTATATTGGGAAAAATAGGTAACTAACATTAATTTCCCAACTATCTAGTTAATAGGTTCAGTTTTGAAAGTGAGTTGTTATCTAACATCTCGAGCCTCAAAGACTCGATTTAGGGCCTATAAATCGAGTTCTTGAGACTCGATTTTCATGGATTGTTCATGTTTTCTAACTCAAAAAAATTTTAAAATACTTGAACTCTCGTGGATAACCCAAAATACCAAAAAACAAATTTAAGAATCAATCCCAAAGGCTCAGATCAGAGCTTAGACGCAAATCAGAGGGAGAGAAAGAGCTGGGTCGCGCGAGCCCAGGCAGCGCCATCCTAAAGGCTCAGATCAGAGCTTAGAGGCAGAGAAAGAGCTGGGTCTCGCGAGCCCAGGCCGCGCGCTGCCTGGGTCGCGCGAGACCCAAGCACGCGAGACCCAGGCGCCGCGCTGCCTGGGTCTCCCCTGGGCTCGCGCGACCCAGGCGCCGCTCTGCCTGGGCTCGCGCGACCCACTCCGATCTGAAGCCGATCTCTCTTTCTGTTTCTGGTTTTTTTTTTTTTTTTTTTTTTCTCTGCTTTCTTCCCTAATGTTCTGGTTCCTCACTGATTTGGTTTTATATATAACGCTTAGAAATCGAGTCTCTAAAGAAATTAGAGCATAGAAATCGAGTGTTTGATGGTCGAGTTATTGCCCAAAATCGAGTTTAAAAGACTCGAGATGCTAGAAAAAAAAATAGTTTTGAAACCTTAACTACTAACTAGATAGTTAGGAAATTATGCCTAATTTCCCATTTCGTCCGTTTATATTTACTGAAAATTTGGAACTTATTACTTAAAAATATAGTAATAAAATAATTTTTAAAATAAAAATACTGTAGTAAAATTTTTTTTTACCTGAAAAAAGGTAGAAAAGATATTTTTAAATGAACAAAAGTACAGAAAGTGTAGGCCACCTGAAGATACTGTAGCAAATTTTAATAGGGCAGTTTTGACAAGTTGAACAATACTACAGGGCCACTAAAAAACGCAAACGCGGACAAGTTGTAGAAATGGTTGTATCCAAAGTCCAAACGGATACTTGCATCCATGAGGTTAGATCAAGCAAATTGGGTTAGATGTAGCGATTGTGTAGCCCGTTTTGTTAGGCCTAGTGGTTGAATCCATTAGGTTAGCAATGTTTCTTTGATGGGGAATGGGTTAATGAAATTTTGTATATAATGTTTTATTAAGTATTATAAACAAATTTGGTGAATTTTTAAAATGTATTGTTTGGGATATTTATTTTGATTTAACAATTTGTAGACTTTAGATTGAGAGAAATGAGGTGGTAAAAATCCTATTCAACTTTCATGTTTGGATTTTTTTTTTTAAAGGAAATGTTTGGATATTTAATATATAGACACACACATACATACTAATAAACGGATATTTAATAAGAAAAGTAGTGATGCCGAAATTAAATAATAATAAATATATATATATATATATATAGACACACACATACATATTAATAAACGGATATTTAATAAGAAGAGTAGTGATGCCGAAATTAAATAATAATAATAATAACACCAGATCCTCATTGTGTGGGGTCCGAACGACTGAGGAGTCTTAACCGAGGAATAATCTTCTCAACCTAGGCCAAAGAGGCGAACTCTTAAAAGTCCGGCTACCCGAGAAGTTGTTATTCACCAACAACGAGTTAATCTTCTCAACCTAGGCCAAAGAGGCGAACTCTTAAAAGTCCGGCTACCCGAGAAGTTGTTATTCACCACAACTCAAAACAAGGAACTCGTTGTTGGTGAACTTAAACCGTGTTTATGAGATGGGAAAGAAATTCAGAAATGAGGGTGTTGATTTGACAAATAATCTAAGTTCACCACCTGTGATATGGCTTTTGCAGCATGCCATCTTCTATAAAGAAAAGAAGGTGAAATATTTTCTCCATTTCGAATCTCTTGCTAAATATGGGAGTAATGTTATAATCATTGCAGGGAATTGATTCCATTGATTTTTGCTGCTAGAGATTGAAAAAAATACCTGACACTTGATAAAAGATACAACTAGAATCACCATTGTCAATAATCCCTTATTCATAGATTAATAAATAATGGCCTTGCCATCCTCTGAATGACCCAAGGGGAAAAATTATTTACAATTTGATTTCTTTTCCATTTCTTTTCTATATATTAAAGGAAGCCTCTCTTTATCCATTCTTTAGGGCTGCGCAATAGACCATAATCACATGCTAGAAGTCTGAATGATATAAACAAACCAGGCTTGAATGAGTTATGGGATTGCGACAAAGAGGGCACTCAGGCTTTTCATTGCACCACTCCATAATGCAGTTCCTACAAGAAAGTGAAACAAAATAATAGAGTGAAAAAAAGGAAGAAGAGGGATGGCAAAGAAAAAAAAAGAGGGGTCCAGCAGAGTACATGAATTTTTACAATCTAAAGAAACAGTACCAGCAAAATATGTGGCCACAAGATGTGGCTGTTGGATATTGGCGATTACTCAGGCAGAGTGTACATTTGCTAATTCCACTTGTCGTTTGAGACTGGAAAAGACAGAGAAGTTACAAAATGAAGTTAGACATCCATAAGCTGTTAGGAAAAGGTCACAAGAAAACAGGAAATTCCCATCATACTAACCAGTTAGATGTTTGATATTGAAGTTGTGATATTAGAGTGAGGTGAACCCCCAGCTCTCTTTTTTTTTCCTCCCTCATTTCTATACACACTGACTTATAATTTTTAATGAGTAATATGTCTAAATTTTCTGCTTTTATGTTAGTGGAATCATCAGGAATAATCACTAAATTAATACACAATGAGTTAAAAATTCACTACAAGGCCCAACATTTGAAGATTTTGTACGTTTAATTTTTGTGATGATTATATATGCTTAGGCACCCCATGAGACCACTCTTTAACAGTAGGACTTATCCACTTATCCAAGTGTCAATATATGAGTGCACTGCAAAAGCATTGAATTCAATTTCTATAAACCAGTAATCATGTTGTCTGCATTATAATTAATAGTGAAGCACTTTGGCTAATGAGCTCTATAGTTAAAATCGCATCTCTTCTTGGATGGATGAGTATACCAAAAAAATAAGTGAAGCACTTCAACCATATTCACCCTTGGAATGCTCCTGCAAAGGGAATCACATTAAATTCTGGTGCCGTGCTTTGATATTACTTCTGGATGTTCTTGCTTTATATCTTTGTTATTGAAGTTAGAGAGCCAGGCCCTGAAATTAATGAGCATCACAGAAGAATTGTATACCTACCTCGGAGACTTATATTTTGTATCTCCCCTAAACTAACCACCCCCACCGTCCTAAAAATTAAAAAATTAAAAAAAAAAAAAAAAAACCCTTCAATGCGAAGGCTGGAAATAGATACCTCCGAAGTTGATGAAGAATCAGACAACCAACTTCCTCTATTATTATCTGTGGATATCAAATTGCCTTCCTCATTCAAAACAGGCAAACCTCGTCCTGCAAACCCAATAATGGAAGAGAGAAATTAAAAATAGTAAACTGCATGGCAACACAATTCGTCAAAATAGTAATAGACATGCCAAAAGAGTTATCACATGGAACTAGTAATGAAAAGGATTGGATCTAATTCATCTTCATCAAGAACTAATATTATTTAAATAATAAAATGACAAAATTTGACTACAAACTTGATTATAACCAATGCCTACAACTCCTACTAAAAAAATTAATATGACTACATATTTTGAAAATCTAACCGTTGGATTGCATGTTCTTTTATGTTCTTAATATGCATTTCAAATTTTGTGCTAATTAGATGTTAATAACAATTTGACCCATAAACTTATTTTTTATATATAATTTTATACTACAAAAATTTGAAATTTAAATATTTGATTGATAATATAACTACTAACCTTTGATTTTTTTAAAAAATTTGTAAGCATGGAGGATATAAAAAGAAATTATAATCCAATGGTGAATTTCTCAAAATTTGCATCCAATAAAAAAAAATATTGAGTGGAGTTGTAACCATTAGTTACAACCAAGTTTGTAGATAAACTTTGTCTTGTTTAAAATAATACTCACAAAAAAAAAAAAAAGCTCTCTCATCAGAAATTTTCAGGTGCTCCAACAGAATCTCACTAAATTTATAAAGTTGATATCTCTCGTTCAATCTAGCGGTTAAGCTAACATATGGCCTGTGATACATACATAAATAAATACCTATCTAATATATACACACTTTTCTTTCTTTCTTTCTTTTTTGCCAATGTGCATATATAAATGCCTATACATTATGTATGCTTGTATAGCTAACAACTTCAATATACATGTATAACAAGATATAGCTAGTGTATGATCCTACAAAACTAATAGACTACAAAGAAGGTTAGTGGATAAAGCTACTAGCACTACCAAAAAAAAAAAAAAACACCTGCTGTGTTTTGACGGCTCCCAAAGGAAGTATGGTGGACTGAACTTGCAATAGAGGATAAATTGCTACGTCGCAATCTTTCAGCAGCAATGACACATAGCTGAATCAGTAGGAAAACTCCTATTATTTGGTATCTGCAAGGAAGCCAATTGGAAGAGTGAATATTTTAGATTAGCAAGATCTCATATGACTAAAGGTTAAAGATAATCAAATTTCTTATAATTTTTTATCATGATAAGTAAGTTTAGTATCAAGGAGTGGGAGAAGGGAGATTCAAACTAGTGACCTTGTTTGGTGAGGTGCGGTCTCAAACCATTTGAGGTTAAAGATAATTAAATTTCTTTGCAACAGACAAGGTGATAGTGATAAGAAATGTTGCACTAAAACGAATGAGAGAAATCACCGAAGAAAACCAAAAGCACCCCACCCCCCCTCCCCCCTTCCAAATAAAACTGAATCTCTCCTTACAGTTTTCTCTCATACTAAACAATTGAAAAACCATCATCTCCCCACCCTTTTCGTTCCTCTATTTCTTATAACTATATATAAAAAAGGAGAGTTGAGCGGGTTTGTTTTGCACTTGGATGGCGGTGTTGTCGAGTCTTCTAGTCCTTCCTAAAATCTATACAACCAAATACAGTATTGTTGAAGAACTAAAATTTAAAAAAAAAAAAAAAAAAACTAAACTAAACTTACCATTGATTCCCACATGATATCAAAAGTTCAGTCTAGCACTTATTTATTTATTTAGGGATAAGTAAATAAGGATTTTATTGAAACAGACTACTTCATGTGCATGGAAATTCCAGACATAACAATGCATTTAAGAAATCAAGACATATTGAAGTTCCTATGTGAACTGGGATTGAGAAGGAAGAAAAAAAAAAAACAAAAGACGAAAGTTTAGAAAGCAAACATCAAACTAAGGGTCAAATTCATCATGTCATTGAATTCAGATTTAAAAGCTCTTTTTTTTTTTTTTTTTACTTGTCAAAAAAAAGATTTAAAAGCTCATACCTGGGCCTTTGATTTGATGGTTTTCCAATGAACACATAACGAATGCCTGCGGCACGTTTTGATATATGATAATAGAGGCCTGGAGAGAAAAAATTTTGAATCAGTGAGATTTTGAATTTCTACTCCCTTAAATAAACTCTGAAAGACAGGAATAACCTTCAAAGTAGAAGAACATTAGGTTAGCACGAAGAACCAATTGCAAAAATTCTCGAGCAATAGGGAGCACCTGGACATATAAATCTTAAATAAGAAAAGCAGTTCACCATGTGCTCTAACACACAATTAAAGGAAGCTAAATTGAATACAAAGCACTAAAACTGAGAGGGAATTAGAAGAGAGGGGAGGGGGGAGGGAATGGACATTGTTCCATGGAAAAAAATAATATAAAAGGAACAATCTCATCATATACCTTGTAGACATGGGTTTTCTTTAAGAACAAATAAAAAATAAAAGTTGTAATTCAATTAAACTACATATAAAAGCATGACTTAGTTTCAAAAGGTTATATCATATTTTCACATATTAAGGCTGGAGTTAGCAAGATGCCTAAATATCAACTATACCGTAGGCCATCTCTGAACTGCATACAACCATAATCCATTGAATTTCTCTTTCAACCTTATCAGAGAAACAGACACCCCTGATGTGGAGGAGGGTGGAAGATTAGTCACAGTGGAAGATTGAACATGACTGCTTCCTGGAGCATCGTTGTTGTAGGGCTCATCAGACTGTGAATCAGCCAGGACAATGCCACGGGAAACTACTCTAGAACTGTCAAAACAGGAAATTCGGCACTTTCTATGAGTAAAATTTCAATGCAGGCTCAAACTTAATCACAATTACAAAAATATTGTGTAAAAAATAGAAATCAAAGAGATGGAACTGTTGAACCTAATCCGCTCTGCAATATAAGGAACCGCTGTCTGGTAGACAATGAAAAGAGCACGTCTTGCCGGGTTTGGAGGAATTCCATAAGGTCCTGCAACCTGTTAAAACAACTATTAACCAATCGAAAATAGAACAAGTAGTAACATATCAACCACATGGCATCAATGCACTCAGTATGAAGTAAAAACTAAATAAATAATGGTAGAAGATTTAGACAATTGACCTATTAATCATGATCATATAACAAGGTTCATGTCATCCAAATAAGGTTGTATCAAGTAGAAGTTAAAGCTGCAGGGTGACTAAGTGTGTGTGTGCAACTTAAACATCAAAATTTATGAATATGAAGAAAGCAAATAATGGGTAGAAACCTGAGTGATGTCACAGTATTCCTCTCCCAATGTTTGTTGCCCTGAACCAGTGGTTAACACATAATAAAGCATCTGCCCCAAAAGTTTTGTCTGCAAAATAAGTAAACCGGAAATACGATATAACAACCAATATGTTGTCCACAATGCATAATAACACAAATCATTTTCTTAGTTGTAAAAATCGTTTTAGAGAACTTGTGAATTTTGAAATGAAAAGCTTTGAGAGTTGAAAATCTAACCTCCCTCTGATAAGCTACAGCAACCCTTGTACCTAAACCAGAGAATTGAAGAGGATAAGGTGAAATTGCAAGGAGTGGAAGGAATTGAGGGAAACATATAATAAAGAAACGAACCAAAGAGGTGGCGGAAAGCATCGCGACAGGCATCATAGACGAAGGAGGCATACTGGTCGTCCTTCTCGGCAGCTCTCATTATCTCAGGCTGTGCTGCCAGTGGGAATCTTCGTGGTAAGGAAGCCTCGCTACTACTCGTGCTCGTGCTCATGCTCTCTCCGCCTGATAAATCACCCCTTCCCAACCCCATCTCTCAAATTCAACTTACCGGTATTTGGAAACCACCAATTATTTTTCTGAATCTCTGAAAACTGAAAAGGAAGAAGGGTTTCTTGGGAAATAAAGTTTTCTTACAGACACCAAAGCAAACAGTTGGCGCGCAGAAAATTAAAGTTGGAAAGATAGGATGGGATGATAGCTGAGACTGAGAGTAGTAGTGGGTGTTGATTAACGAAATGGGGTTTTGGAAAAATGGAAAATTGTGAAACAGGTAAAGCATGTCAAATAGAACCTGTTTTGTTTGAGAGGATGTTTGTTTGTGACAGCTAACTTGGCATTGCGCTCCGACAAACAACTCTCACTGCGACTCTAGTTTTGCCTAAACTCTCTCTGACCATCGACTGTCACGCAAGGCACATCAATTTTTTATTTTTTAAACTCCCGTGACAGGATTTGGATCCGGTGTAATAATCACTGTGCAAAACTTAGGTACATGATTTGCAATTGGTTCTTCTAACGATTTTAACTCTTTTTATTTTTATTTTTTTAGCAATATTTAGATACAGCACTTAGTTGAGATTTGGTTAAATAAATACTATACCTAAGTTTTGCTTCTTCTTTTTTTACCTCTTTTGTTTTTCATCAAAAAAATATATATTAAAAGTGATATTTTTAACTTTTAGTCGCACCCATTTAAAAATGTATTACATGATCTCAATCTTTCATAATATGCTACTATGAAAGTACAGTATTCTTAGATCCAATACATTAAAATATTATTTAATTAAATTCAAATATATGGTTGTCTTGGAGTCTTTTTTGCCCGTTAAGCTAATTTCCCAACATATTATTTATGTGGCCAATTTTAAAATAATTTTGTTATGTGACCACTTTTAAAACTCGGAGACTAGATTTCTATGAAAAAAAAAATCATGAGATAATATAAATATATTTTTAATTTTCTAGTGAAACTCGAATTTCAGAAGCTTTAGTTCTTCACGTTGGAACTCGAGTCTCAATTACTCAACATCCAAAATTGGTTACAAAACAAAAATATTTCAAGACCAGCCACATAATTAATATGTTTGGGAAATTAGCCTAATGGGCAAAAGATGTCCCAGTCTTGAATAGTCAAACATAATTACAATTATCTTTTTCAAGTTTAATTAAATTCACTATAGTTATGTTTTTTGAATTTAATTGGAAACCTAATGTACTATATTTTAGTATTACACTAAAACTATCAAGTTTTGATAAGACAACTTTTATTCTTTTACACAACCAAATGAGTGTGTGATAATTCATAACCAAGAAGTTTAAGAAACCATTTTTTTCCACAACTATTGAGGTGTTATATTTGTAATTGGTCAATCAAATTTGGGTTTTTTTTGTGTTTTTTAATACTTGAATTGTTGTATTATTATGCTATGAGAAGTTTTTGTAATTTTGAAACTTGTTTTTTTTTATGAGTTTTAGTTTAATGTATGATTTAATTTAAATAAAATTTAAATTAATTTTTTTTTTTTTTAAATTTAAGTGGCTGGGTGGGAGCGGGTACCCAAGAGTGCCCACTAATACATGACGAGTTTCTTATTCCCTGCCCTATACCCATCTCGTTATCATTCCTGAATTTCAATGCCTATTAGGCCAATGTAAATTCTTAGCTTCATACTACTTAGTGTTGAATGGTCTTTTTGTGTTACTTCAAAGACACTTTCAAATCCTCTCAATGATTTGAGTATAACACATAGAAATCCAAGATTCCAAATAACTATGCATTCAGTGTTGTTATGCTTTCCATTTTCCAATTTTATATGTGGTGTTGTGATGTCCCTAAGAGGTTTTCCGGCCCAATACTTGGGGTTTTTCTCTTTGTGTACTATGACTATGATTTTTTGTGGTTGTGTTCATTTTTATGTTTATTCATGCATTCATGTTAAAGTCAATGGGTTAATTACTAAAACAATTGGGCTTAAATTTAGTAACTAGCATGTAATCTTATGTATATAGGCATGAGATACATTTACAAATAAGCATAACTAAATGCGTATTAAAAGTTTGTAAAGTTTACATATAATATATATATATATATATATATATATATAATATTTGTATATTTGAAAATATAAAATTGATACTTAAAAAATAAATATAGGTTTCCCTTAAAAAAATAGGTTTATTTGAAACAAATAAAAAAAGAATTTAAATTGTTATCTATGAAATTCTCAATTTTAGTTTGTCCAACCACCATTTGTATAATAATAATACTTTAAGAAAAAAAATATATTGATAGCAAGTGCTATTAAGTTTCTATTGTGCTAAAGTTTAGTTTACGTTGATTTAGATTTGGCCTAGATGGGAATGAAACCTAAGTCTAATATAAATATAAATTCCATTTTAGTTATTTATTTATTTATTTTTAATTTTTCCAAATTCTCATTGCCAACAATTACGTCAGTACCCTATCAAAGTTGGATTAAACATTTTTTTTTTACTCTTCAGCTTTTGTACTAATAACACGTTTTGCACAAATATTTAAAAATTAAATGGGGCATGTGATGCAAAATTAGACTTCAAATGAAAAT
The DNA here is from genome assembly GCA_028535165.1 of Quercus tomentella. Taxonomy (NCBI): domain Eukaryota; kingdom Viridiplantae; phylum Streptophyta; class Magnoliopsida; order Fagales; family Fagaceae; genus Quercus; species Quercus tomentella. Next base: position 83,472,696 of record JAPQVY010000156.1, read on the forward strand.
CTAATTGGATTCCACCCATAGAACTATAGAGGTGTGCATGTGAGATATTCTTGCTTAGGTGAATGAGGATTGTTATTATTGTGGTTTTCTTAACTTCTGTGTTAGTGTTAATGCATCATTAATTTTGGTATAAAGTCAATGGCCTTATAGCTGAATTGACACATCCCCATGCACAAAGTGTTTGGGGGTCTAGTGTAGGGAATGTGTGTAAGCTGAGCTATTTTGGGTTTGTTTAGCAGTGAGAGTTGGTTAGAACATACGGTAGGTGGTTAGGCACCTCTACAAGAACACTAAGTTCCAAAGAAAAGCACACAAAGGCTTAAAATCACTAGTTCTCAAAAAATTGGTTACAAAATAAGAGTACAAGAGTACTTATACAATATGTTCTACAACTAACAACCATTAGTATCTTGCCAAGTGTCAAACTAACATTGATTACATCTAATACAAGTAACCAACTCATTAACAAGACTAACTAATTCAGATAAGAATGACTGTCATATAAGCTAATTGCCTTAAGGCTTTTGTTTGGACTCAAAGATAGTTGTAACTAATTGTTCTCAACAGCTAAGATTGCTAGCTAGAACTCAAACAAAGACATCTTAAAACAACTTAAAAAATGCTCCTGCATCAGGATGCCCTTCTTAGAAAGCACTTGGCCTTAAGTGCTTAAGTGCTCTTGGCCTCCTTTGGATCATGGTAAGGAGTTGTGGGTTCCTGTTTTGGTCAGTACCCAAGCCCATGTGATAACAAGAATCCTGGGCCTCCAAAAAGTTTTCTATTTGATTGTTGGTGGACTGAATTTGGTTCACCGCAGCTATATTGGGCTGATTACAGACCAATTTGTGCACAAAACATGGGCCTTATAACACATACACATTTATACATGCAAACATATACATACTGTAAAATAAGTGGTTGAGGAACATTAAATGATTATTTAAAAGGTGCAAATAAGGACATCTGGGATCCTTAGAAAATAGAGTGATATGTTCTTTACATTGAATTTTTAGTATATTGGACCATATTTCTCACTGGGATATGTCACGAGGTTCAAATAAGTTCAAAATTCACAGACTTAGATAGCTCTTTGTAGGCTTCCAAGACTTGTGAGGTTTGAATCCCCTTGAATCCAAGTGTATCCTCGAGCACTTATCACAGGATCCCTCACAGTGTTTCTCTCTTTTCTCCATTTTCCTGAGGTTTAGTGACTCTCTCTAATGCTTCTTTTGCTCTGATTAATTGTTGCTGAATGAGTTTTGCTGATAGCTTGACCCTCCTTTTATAGTACATTCCCAAGCTTTTTGGTATGCCATTGATTCCTTTCATTTGCCGCCTTGGGTACCATAACCAATGTTGTGTCAGCAACATTGGTGACTGGAACTTTCCTCATTTTCTCATTATATTCTTCTTTTGAGGTTTCCCCCTAAAAAGTCCCCAGCTGACCTTCCTCTTTTTGAGGGGTCTTAGAGGCTGACTTTTAATTCCCTTTTCCAAGGCTTCTAGAGAGACTTTTCAAAACCCCTTTTTGGTTGCCTCACCCTTTGTCTTTTTTCTTCAAATAGGCAGATTCCTCCCTGTCAAATTGAAAGATCCCAAACCACCTTCCTTCATGGTTCACCTTCTTGCTCTTCCTGAGGTACCAGGCTTCCCTTCATCAGGTGCTGGTTCCTAAGTCATCATCTATTTTCAAAGCCTTTTCTTCTAACTTGTAGGCGGCTAATGGGACATGTCTTTCTTCGTCCTTTGTGTCCATGAGCATGCTTCCCTGAGCTATCCAACTCCCCAGCTATCCAACTCCCCAACTGATTTTTTCCTACACTTCCTAAGGATTACCCTCCTTAGTTTTCGCAACTCCAAGTTATCCTAGTCCAGTCTCTTTCTAGGTTTCTTGGGAGCTCTTCTCATAAAAGCTGGGTCAAACTTCCTCTGCTTTTTCTTCCTTCTCTAAGGCCCAAGCTTTACCCATTCATGAGCTTGGGCTTCCTTTTACCCATTTCAAATGGGTTTTGGCTCATGGATTAGGCCTTTCTTGACTTTAAGGGCCCATTAGTTTTGGATTTCAATACTTGTAATATTGCAAACCTCAACAGGAGTAAAGTGCAACACATTGAAAATATTGGAGATAGACAAGTGGGAAGGTAGCTCAATCTTATAGGCATTGTGATTGATTCTCTTCAAAACCCTACAAGGACCATACTTCCTTTGTCTTAACTTAGCATACTGTCCTTCTAGTCTTCTATCTTTAGAAATCAACACCCAAACTAAGTCTCCAACCTCAAATACCACATGTTTCCTATGTAAGTCAGCAGTTGCTTTATACTTCGCATTGGTTGCTTCTAACTTGATCTTCACTTGTTGATGAACTTGTTACATAACATCTGCCATATCTTTAGCCTTTGGATGAACTCTCTTGGGCATTGGTAAAGCTACCAAGTCAGTCATACTACTAGGATTGTTGCCATACACAATTTCAAAAGGGCTATAATTTGAACTTCTATTGATAGAACTATTGAAAGCAAATTTTGCTATAGGCAGAATCCCCTCCCACTGTTTAGGATGGTCCCCAACTAGGTATTAGAAAAGGTTCCCTAAACTTCGATTCACCACTTCTTCCTGCCCATCAGTTTGAAGATGAAAAGCTATGCTATAGTCGAGGCTGGTTCCCACTCTCTTCCACAATGTCCTCCAAAAATGGCTAAGGAACTTAGTGTCCTTATCTGAAACAATGGAATGGAGTAGCCCATGCAACTTGTAGACATCCCTAAAGAAGAGACCAGTCAAATGTGAAGCATCATTTGATTTTCTATAATGGATAAAGTGAGTCATCTTGCTAAATCTGTCAACTACGTACAACAAAAATACTATTTGCCTTTCTTGTGGTTGGAGGCAACCCTAATACAAAATCCATGTTTATGCACTCCCATGACTTGGTAGGCATTGGCAAAGGAAGATAGATGCCTGAATTAGTGGTTGTCCCTTTGGATTTTTAACAAACCAAGCACCTTTGAACCAGTTTAGACACATCTGCCTCCATGCCTTTCCAAAAGTACTTATGTTGCATCAAAGATAAAGTCATATCCCTCCCACCCTTGATTATGCACTTCAAGCAGCAATTGATCCCTTAATAAAAAATTAGGAACACAAAGTTGCTCTCCTTTGAATAGAAAGCCTTCCTTCTCATAGAAACCAAGATAGGTTGCATAGTTACCTTGCTTGCTTGCAGCTAAAATAGGTTGCAGCTTGTTGTCACCCATGTAATGTTCCTTGAACACATCGAAGCCAAGTACCACAGCTTGCATATGGCAAAGCAAGGCCTGTCTTTGACTTAGGCCATCAGCCCACTTTATTTAAGACACTCGCCTTATGCCTTATATAGAAATTAAATTGCTGTAAATAGGCAACCCACTTGGCATGCCTTTTATGCAAACTTAGCTGGTTATGCAGGTGCTTACGTGCCTCATGATCAGTATTAAGAATAAATTCTTTATAGGAAAGATAGTAATTCCAATGCTTGATAGCTTGAACTATAGCATAGAAATTTAAATCGTAAGTACAATAGTTTAATTTAGCACCCCTGAGTTTCTCACTAAAGAAGGCTATAAGCTTACTTTTCTTAACTAAGAACTTCCCCAATACCATGGATTGAAGCATCTGTATCTAGCTCAAAAGTCTTCTCAAAATCTGGGACTTGCAAAACAGGTGCTATAGTGAGAGCCTTCTTGAGTGCTGCAAAATTGCCATTAGCTTGAATTGACCAAACTAAGTTCTTTTGCTCCAAACAATCAGTCAAAGGTGCTACTATTGAACTTAAATTCTGGATAAATCTTCTGTAAAAAGTGGCTAAGCCATGAAAGTTTCGTACTTCACTGACTGATTTGGGAATTGGCCACTCAAGAATGGCTTGCACTTTAGAAGAATCCATTTTGATACCTTCTACAGAAACGACATACCCCAAAAATCCCACTTGATCTATTGTAAAAGTACATTTCTTTGTGTTTGCATAGAATTTATACTCTCTTAACAACTCAAAGACTCTTCTAAGATGCTCAACATGATCATTCAAGCTCTTAGAATACACTAAAATGTCATCAAAATAAAACACTGTACAAACTCCTAACACAGGCTCTGCTATCAAACTAGTGTAAGGAATGTGTGTAGGAATGTGTGTAGGCTGAACTATTTTGGGTTTGTTTAGCAATGATAATTGCTTAGAACACTTAGTAGGTGGTTAGGCACCTCTACAAGAACACTAAGTTCCAAAGAAAAGCACACAAGACTTAAAATCACTAATTCTAAAAAAATGGTTACAAAATGAGAGTACAAGAGTACTTATACAATCTGTTTTACAACTAACAACCATTAGTATTGATGTGAACCCCGTCAAGAATAACGAGACCCAACAACGAAAGGGAACCCAAGATCGTTCTATGGACAGATTCAAATGGGAGACCTCGACCCGTTGTTTATGACAAACAAGAACCTCGGTATAAGGAAGACACCACAAACGGTGGTGGAAACTCCGTTTGATAAGTCGAGATGAACGCCACGGGAATTCCCGATAAGATCGAGTAGTTCTTCAAAGAACCAAAGAGAATAAACCTCACAAGTTTTATCAATAATATCTGAAAAACGTTTACAGACTTAGATGACTATTTAAGGGCTCCTTAAAACTTGACAGATAAGAAAATATATTCTAAAATAACTCCTAATTGATACCTAACCATATTAGGAATAAAGTTTGACCTAAAAAGCATTAAATGCACCTAAAAACAAGGAAATAAATCACCTAAACCTAGAATAACGTTTTTTACATAGACCCAAAATATTTTATGCCAATTCTTAGCCTTGATCGGATCCTTCTAGAACTTGAATCAAGGTGATGATTTTTTGTTGCCTACGTGGATCATGCTCAATGGGCCTCCACGAATTTGCTTGATCCCATAACTCTTGGATGAGTCCGTTGAGTACATCCTTGAACTTCTTTGCTCGTGTTCTTGTAACCGGCCCAATTGGTACTTGAACGAGATCCTTCGAAGCGGTGCCTTGATCTCCATCAAGTATCTTGCCAAGTGTCGAACTAACACTGGTTACATCTAATACAAGTAAGTAACTCATTAACAAGACTAACTAATTTAAATAAGAATGACTGCCATATAAGCTAATTGCCTTAAGGCTCTTGTTTAGACACAAAGATAGTTGTAACTAACTGTTCTTAATAGCTAAGGTTGCTAGCTAGAACTCAAACAAAGACATCTTAAAACAACTTAGAAGATGCTCGTGCATCAGGGTCTAGGGGGGAGAAGGTATCTGGTATCAAATGATACTATGCCAGCGGTATCAAAATCCAATAAGTATGAGATATGTAAGCAAAAAATAACTAAACCATTAACAATGGTGGGTTAGTTATTTTTGCATACATATCTCTCATTTATTAGATTTTAATACGAATGACGTGATATCATTTGATACAAAATACTTTTTTCTAAGGGGGAAAGAATTGAAGTTATGGTGTTAGCAACATATTGTAATTATCTCTAAAAAAAATTAGCATAAAAAATTTAAAAATTAAATGAAGCACATGCGCAAAATTATATTCAAATTTGAAATCAAATTTGCTTTATATATATATACACACACGCGTGCGTGCAATTAGCTTAAAACTGACATTCTCTCTCTCTCTCTCAATACCCACTAACCATTGTAATTGATGACTTTGTATGACCTATCTATGTAATAAAATTTGTAATATTTCTATGATTACTTAATTTATTGGATCCTTTTAAAAGTGGAGGAAAAAAAATGTACAACTCACTTTTTTTTTTCGTTTTTTTTTTAAAGCTCACTTATGATAGGTTTAAGTGGCCTAAGCTTAAGGCCTGTCGTGTATCTCACACCTCTCTCACATTTATGATGAATCCTATAGTGAGATCTAAAAGGAGTATCATGTTACTATGCCTTGGGAGCGCCTAATAATTTTGCAAAGCATAAATATGAATATGATGGGTGCTATTGGAGTGATACCCTTTCCTAGGGAAAATTATTGAATACTCTAAGAGTACTATAAATACATATTATTATGTGAAATCCACTATTATGTGAGAGAAAAGAATGTGTATTTATAATACTTTGGAAGTATTCTATAATTACTCAACTTTTAATGTTCACATAATTTATTGGTGAATTCAAGTACTTGGTTGAATTAAATTTTTTTTTTTTGATAGGCAGTTGAATTTAATTGATAAAGTAATGTACTTTCCTCAAAAAAAAAAAAAAAAAGAGATAAAGTAATGTACAATTTTAAAGAAATCATAATATATCATGATTACTATTTTTGCATATATATATATATATATATGATAGTCACTATTTTTTGCAAATATAGTAATGAGTGTAGTACATATTAGGAAAATGGTAAAATACAGTATCATTAAGATTTGAGCTAATATCAGTTATATCAAAAGAATTTCAAAAGTGATTAATTTGGCATCTAAATCCTATTTAGTCCCTAAATAGTTACTTATCTTCATTTTTATCACGGTAATTAAGGATTAAGTTGATCAGTTTTGAACAGCTTTGCATTAGCTTTGACCTTTTTTATTTATTTATTTATTTTTGATTGAGAAGGGCATTAGCTTTTACCTAGAGAAAAAGAAAAAGGCAGGGTATCACGTATGTAGGGTAGGGTAGGGTAGGGTAGGATTGGTTTTTGCTTTTAAAGATTTAAATAAAATAAAAATTTGGGATTGGGATTTGGATGGCTCATCAATTGTACGGCTACAACCCTTCGTCTTCTTCATCTTCCACTTCTTCAGTCTACGGAGCTGCCGCCACTCCCACACCCAACGCCTCCTCCTATACGACGTCGTCTTCCCGTTCTCTAAACTCCGACCAATACGTACCCAGCTCGATCCGATACTCCTCCTCCGCCGCCGCTAAATACTCCACCTCCGCAGCCATGTACGACGGCGGCTACCACTACTCCACCTCCTCCTCCACTCCCAATGCCACGTCGCATTTGGCCTCCCAATCTTCTTGGTCCGATGCCTCCGACGCCCTCGCCGCCCTCAAACGCTCCTCCGATGGTTAGCCCTACACACTCTCTCTCTCTCTCTCTCTCTCACTCAACATAATCGTCTCCTCCTTTGTTATTGAGAGAAAGTACTACTCAATTCAATCATGCTGTTTCGATTAGGTTTTGCAGAGCTAGATTTAATTTAATTTAATACTTTATGCATTTTTCATATCTATGTGTGTAGTGCTTCTCCGTTTATGTAATTTTTGTTTTGGAAATATTGATAACTGTGATTGATTGGTGGTGGATTTCAATTGCATAATAATAAATGTTTGGAATTGCTTATTGGTGACATTTCAATTTGTGTTCTCATTAGCATTGCTCCTTGTTTGAGTTTAGAATTAATGTGATTGGTGCCACTCCGGCGACATACATGTTTGAGTTTCTTTGTTTGCGATTTGTGCCACATTAGTTTGTATCGCTACCACAGCTCTTGTTTTCCTTTTTGTGTGTTTTGGGTTAGTAGTTTAGATCACTTTTATGTAGGAAATTACCAGACAGCATTTCCTATGCAACAACGTTAATTGATACCTGCGTGTGCATTCTAAAAGTGCGTTGAGTGAGAAAAATATATTATTACGCTTGCTAGTGCAGCTTAAAGGAAGCTTAGGTGTTACCCTTGTTGGTTTCGTGCAATTTGACACATGAGATGATTACTGAAAAGAAAATAAAAGCTTATGATAAGGGAAGTGTTTATGGTTGAGTTTTTCGTACCAACTAGTAACCCAATCAGACTATGGGTTGTCATGACTCATGAATCTTAAAATTAAGTTTCCAAGCAAACCATTACCTTTGAGGAACCTAAAAAACAAGTCAATCTGTGACTGCAATCTATTCATAAATCACCAGAACATTTGCTGGAAAGTTTTTTCAAGTCATTATAAGTAGCAACAGTACTAATGTGGTGGTTGCATTATTTATCATGGATATTAAATGACACTGTAAGTTATGGAGATTTCTTTTTTGAAAGTTTTCTTACTCCTAATCATATGTGGAAGATTATTAAATATATATATTTTTGGGTCTGATGTATCAAATGCATGACCTCTTCATAGAAAAGTGACTAAAGGAATGTTGTCAAGGAGATATTGGGTGCTTGCCTAATATTACCTGGGCATAAGAGTTCCAAGTCTTTAAAATTTTTTTTTGTAACATTGGCAGTTAGGTTTATAACTGGGTGGATTGAAAGAATCTGTCTTTCACTTAACTGTGTGGCATGGCCTCTAACTTGGCCGATTGATTGCTGCTTTATATAGAAACTTATGCCAATAATGTTACGTTTATTTTCATAATTTTGTATTTAATAAATTTCAGTATTTGCTTATATGAAATCATCTCACCCTATTTTAACTTGTAGTTATCTTATGATTAAAAAATAAAAATAAAAAGTGTATGATCTTACTAGATAGATCCAATATTTTCAGATGTCTATTGAGCTACATAGAAATGGCTGTTTAAAGCCAGTAATATGATGCTTAATTTTGCATTTAATTCCTTTTATTTTTGCTACAAAATTTAATCTATGTAAGCTTACTAGTAAATGTATGTTCTTATTACCAAATTAACTTTTAAGCCATACTTATTATATAGTAACATATATGTTTCCTGTGGTTTTCTTGTATATACTTGTCTACTACGTACTATAGTGCTCTACCATCAGACTGTTTTGGGTGCCCATAACACAATTGGGCAAACTGAAGCTTGGTATTCTACAAACTCTTTAGCCAAGCGCCCTAGATTCGACAGTGCAAGCAATTTGCCTATATATCCACAGAGGCCAGGAGAGAAGGATTGTGCCCACTATATGCTCACAAGAACCTGTAAATTTGGAGATAGCTGCAGGTTTGACCATCCTATTTGGGTTCCTGAGGGTGGAATCCCAGATTGGAAAGAGGTGACGATTTTTTGCTATCTTCTATGCCTATAATGATGTTATTTTATTGGAATACCAATATAAACACTATCATACAGTAGTAGTAGTAGTAGTACAGTGGCTTAGTAAATTATATGTTCTCATAAACTATGTTTTAATATATGAGTGAATTAATGGTGTAAACTATGCCCTACCAAGAATTATATGGTTTTACCTGAATGCATGGATAAACATTATTATGAGACTAATTTGCTTATATTTTGAATTTCCGGTTATTTTTTATTTAATTATTTTAAATTGGTATTCAATAGCTTTCATGATTATCATTTGCATCTTTGGTATAATTTTGTTGTATGCTAATCAAGTGTAACTTATAGCCAATGAGCTCTAGCTCAAATGGCATCTCCTTACCTTGTAAGAGCAAGGTGGAGGGTGAGGTTGTAAGCTCAGGACCCATTGGGTGTAACTTACAGATGATAATAAATAAAACCTTATCTTTTGTATCTATAATGTAATTTTGCTTTCCTACAATTCCAATATCTTTATACAATGCTGTTATAGAGGCCACTGGACATGCAACCAGTAAACTGGCATGGCATCAGAGTTGGGCTTGAAAAAAAAAATTAAAATTTTATATACATGTTTTCTCTTGCCCCCCTCCCCATTTAAAAAAAAGAAAAAAAGTCCTATTTTCTATATAGCTATAATTATATTAAATCTTATAAATTCATAACTTAAGTTTCCTAGTTTTTCTCTTTTCTATTTTTTTGGCTCTCTATTTTGAATGATTGGCTGTAACTATAAGTAGATGATATCTCACTTCAGTGAGTTGGTTTTACTCATTTGATCATCAAATACTGGATGGTCCCCAAGCTACTTGGAAGAAAGAGGGGTACATGTTTTACGTAACTTTTCTCCAGTCACTATTGTTTCTCTTGTTTGATAATTTGTGTTTTTCTATTAAATGGAAGGTTTGAAGTTACTTTTTACTTGATTATGTTTTTTATTTATTTATTTATTTATTTATTTTTTATAATTAATTGAAGAAGTGGGTCAAGAAGTTCAAAATGCCCTAGATTGTCTGCAAGATTTCCTCCAACTAGTTGGAATTATGGCTTTGTTGATTAGAGTTGAATTGAGTACTTATTGTTATATTAAATATGCCATATGTGGGGATGGTTCAAAGTGCTGTTGTTCATCTCAGTTTTAGTTAGCCAATGTTATCAATTTTATGGATTTGTTTGGAATCTCAGTTAAATTGGTGTAAGATGTCTCCAAGTACAATGGAAAGATATGCCTAAAGATCTTTTGCATATTAGAGGCCAATACATCACCTCATATGGAAGATATTGATGTAGAGTATCAGAGAAGGAATAATGTAGAAGACGAAAAATCTTTTAGAGAAGGAGCTGATGAAAATAAAAGTTGTAAAAAACATTAAATTTACTTCTAACACGTCAAGCTTAGAATATTGATTATGGAAAAGTGTGCATTTTTAATTTCATCTATTCTGCACAAATTAACTTTAAGTCCATGACAGTTTTGTAGGCATGTTCTCTATGAAGGGTAAGGATTTTATTTTATTTTTATTTTTTAAATAATTAGAATAGAATTCCTGAAAAAACATAGTATATTTAATTAAAAGAATGATATGCTGATGCCTCTCTGATGCATTTCTTCTGTATGTGATGCATGCAGTACTAGTCTACTGTTGTATATTGTTTCATGGATTCTTCTAGTTTATATGACTTCTTTCTTTGCCAATTGTGTTTGTGACACGGTAATGTGTATTAGTCATGGCCAACGTTTGAGCTACTAGTAATCTTTCAATCCATATTTGTGAGTCTGAAGCAATAGATCAAATCCTCTAATTATATGCATAATGGAATCAGGAATTTACTTCTCGCAAATTATGAGGGAAATTATGTCTTCTAGAAATGTCAAGTTGCAGGAGTGTTGCCCATATTGAATTTTATGCATGCAACATTCATGGCCTAAGATCTTTGTACTTTTTAGCAATTAAGGAACAAAACATTAAGCACTTGGTCGAAAAGCACAAGTTAGTGAATAGTAGATGTTGTAAAGATTGTAAGGTGGTAGCTGGTGAGAGATGAAAAAGAAGAAGTATTAGACAAAAAAAATCCAAGGATTAGGTGGTGAGGTTTGAAGGAGTAGAAATAAGAAACTCAAGAATTTGGAGAAAGATGTTGATAAGATGTAGAATGAAATGGCTAATTGTATTAAAAGAATAGTTGAGGATGTACTTGTAGATTCTAAAGGACCTAGGCGATCAAGTAAGGAGACTTCATGGTGGAATACAAAGTTTCAAGCAACAATTAGGTTTAGAGAGAGAGTTATAGGTGCCATCCTCGATGTAGGGGCGATGTTATGAAAATTAAGAAGTGGTGAAGAGGAAAGCAAAAAAGGGTTTTTCAAGAGGATGAATGTAAGGCATACAATGAATTATATAGCAAGTTGGGGATGAATGAAGGAGAAAAGAATATTTATAAAGATACTAAGTCAAGGAAAATGAAGACAAGAGACTTAATGTAACGACTTAAGTAAAGCGCCAGCCATATTTGCACTTACACCCCAAGAGGGCTAGTTAAGTTACAATCAAGGCTCCTCATAATCACTTATAAACCTAAAATTTACTTAGTAAACACCAATGTGAGACTTAGCACACCCCCACACAATACACACTCAAACAATCCAATCCAATCCAATTTGCACAAGTTGGGGTACCCCAATCTCCCCCACTTAAATTCTTGACATTCTTGCCAAGGCCCATGTTGTGTTGTAGTGCCTTAAGCCACATGGTGTTACCAGGTTTGTTTTGATACAATTTGTGATGACCCAAGGACAGCAGTAGCCACATATCCAGTTACACCCCAAAAAGACTAGTTATGCAATTGGGGCTCCTTGACATAACTTATAAATTCAAGATCCTAGAGTTAACACTCAATATGGATTCAACACAAGCCCGCACAACACACTTGTTTAAAGATGATAATCACAGAGAGAGAGAGAGAGAGTTATTTTAAAAACTTTTGAGTGGAAGGTATATAAAAAGATTGTCTTTTATGTTGAATTGAGTAACCCAAATAAAGATAAAAACCGTATGTTTTTTTTGTTGTTGAAGAATTAGAATGAATTGTAGATAAAAACAATTATGTATTTTCAAAGAATTAGAATGAATGAGGTAAAGGATGCATTGAGGAGGATGAAAATTACAAAAGCCATGGGATTGGTTGAAGTGCCACTTGAATTTTAGAAGTGCTTTGGTGATGTGGCTGTATGTTTGTTGACAAATCTTTTCAATAAGATCTTAAGCGATAGCAAAAGGCCTAGTGAGTGGAGGAGAAGTACTCTAATACCTATTTACAAGAACAAGGGAGAACAAGGGAGAACAAGGGAGAACAAGGGAAATATTCAAATCTTTTGCACTAGTGATGGATGAGCTTACTAAATCTATTCAAGAGAAAGTCCCTTGGGGTATGTTTTTTCAGATAATATAGTTTTAATAGATGCAAAATAGACGTGGAGTTAATATCAATTAGAAACATACCTAGTGGTTCTAGCACCTCTTGTAGTGCCTAGGCACTGGGGTTTGAACCTTATCAGGCCACCCCTCCCGCTCTTTACATATAAAAAAAAGGGCAAAACTTAGATACAGTTCCTTAGGTTCCTCGTTTAGAATTTAGCCATCTATCTAATTAAAAAATTAAAGCAAACAGCATTAAGCACCTTTTTTTTTTCTTTTTCCTTTTCTCCCTCTCTCTTTGGCCCATGAGAAAACCCCATTCACCCTAGCTTCATACCTCTCAAACACACAATCTAGAAGAAGAATACCATTCAGTAAAATAAACAATCCATTAGATTCATTATTTGATCTTTGAGTATTTAACTAAAAGCAAACTAAAGAATCACGGTGATCTAATACATGAATCAAAGAACAGATCTTTGCAACCTAGCAACTAAGAGGGAAAAATTGATCTTTTGCATGAATAGGATGAGATCCAATGAATACAATCGGATTAATGGAGACAAACAGATTGAACTTGTGAACCAACCAAGCATACGAACAAATTGACCTATCTTCTCATGAAAATATTGGGATTAATAGAGAAGATCCTCACCAGCAAGGACTTCCAGCCCCTTTGTCATTCTTTACTTAATTTCAGTTAGAAATCTGAGAGTTTGAAGCCAAGGGGTTTTCTTCTTTAGAGATTGTGTGTGAAGCCATGGGGGAATGGGGTTTTCTCATGGGCCAAGGAGGAAAAGAAGAAGGAGAAGAAGAAGAAGAAAATAGAAAGACACTATTCTTAGCCCCATTTACTTTAGTTTTTAAATTAAACAGATGACTAAATTTTAAAAGGGGAATCTAAGGAACAGTATATAAGGTATTGTATCTAAGTTTTGCCCTTAAAAAAATAAAAATTAGAAATTTGGCGAGATACTTTAGGATCCAAAAGCTTTTGGTAAAGTAGGACTAGAACAAACTACATGGAATGCAAGTTTAGTAAAAGTAGAAACAAAGAGATACCAACATGCGAAAACTTTTGATATCTTGGATTTAATAATTCATAAAAATGGAAAGATTAAAGAGGATATGAATCATAGAATAAAAGTATAAGATTAGAGCAAGGAAGATGAAGTTTAGAATTACATCAGGAGTATTTGAGGTGATTGTAGAATACCTATTAAGTTAAAAGGGTTTTATTTATTTATTTTTTAATATAATCTAGTTGTTACACAAGGGGGGATTCGACCTATATTCACCTCATAAACGAGATCACGCATAGGCACTATGCTATAAGGCTCTTGGCATGTTAAAAGGAAAATTTTGTTAGACTGCTATAAGGCTAACTATGCCCTATGGTTATGGCCTATTGAGAAGAAAAGATAGGATTTGAAATGAGAAATATTTTGCTAAAAGATAGGGGTGGCCCTTATTGATGAAAGGACAAGGGAGAGTTATTTGAGATTGTTTGGTTATGTTCATAGGAGAGCGATTAATGCAACAATGACAAAATGAGTTGATTCAAGTTGTGGGTACGAAAAGAGGTAGAGGAAGGCCAAAAATAATATTAATAGAAGTAGTGAAAATGACTTGTCAATTAAGGAAGTAATAGAGAGTATGACTTTGGATAGAATAGAATGGATGAAAAGAATGATGCTTAACACAGTAGGAAAATAGAGAATAAATTGTAGCAAAATGGAACAACATAACAAGCTCTACCACCTAGAATCTGCGTTTGACATCACCACCAAACAAAGAGAACAAAGGAAGAGACATATTCTCAACTCATCATAATAATATAATTCTTATTCAAATAGTACCGCTTTCATAATTACAAGAGCACTGTTTTAATAGGGTTTAGGGAGTACACCAATATGGAAAATGCTTAATCAAATCTCTTAAAACCCTAAACATTAAAAACTAAATTCAAAATTCAAATTCAAAAATAATTTCAAATTTTGTAAGAAAATCTTAAATGAATTTGGTGCTAATGCTTCCTACATCACGAACCCTGACTAGTTTGTTGAGAATCCATGGCTAACCCAAAATTTTTGGGGATAAGGCTTGGTTGTTGTAATTAGAAATCTATTTCTGTATCTACTTTTGTTTCCTTGTTGGCACATCATTTTTGGATTATACGTTTCTACCTATTTGCTGATCATTTCTGAAAGAGTGAAACTATAATTTGATAGCTTGTTTATTCAGGTTCCACCTCTTGCTACAACAACTGAATCCCTTCCTGAGAGACCAGGGATGCCAGATTGTCCAGTGAGTAGTACATTAAGCTATTGTTCTCTTTTTTCTTTATATGCATTTGATCATTTGAAGTAACTATTTCATTTCCCATCCATGTGTAGTATTTTCTGAAAACTCAAAGATGCAAGTTTGGATTGAGGTGTAAGTTTAATCATCCAAAAGATAAATTGGTGACTGAGGTAGGTTCTATTCTCTCAAAATTTGCCACATCTAGCTGTTATGTGGATTGATTCCCCTTATTTATAGTAATGTAATGCATTGCCTGGTTTCAGGTTGCTTTAGAGAATGCTGGCATATCTGCATTACCTGAGAGGCCATCTGAGCCCCCATGTGCTGTTAGATATTTAACTCTTCTTTTCTTCTTGAGCATTGTTGTCTATTTGTGTTGTTAATTTGGCTTTCTTTTATACTGTATAATGTTAAACAGTTCTATATGAAGACTGGAAAATGTAAATTTGGTCCAACCTGCAAGTTCAATCACCCAAAAGATATTCAGATACCTTTGCTTGGGCAAGAGAATGGTAATGGTGAACAGACTGAATTAGCAATTAAGGCACTAGCAACTGCAGATGCAATACTAGCTAATAGTCTTGCTTCATACACCCCAGCATTAATATATAACTCCAAGGGACTTCCTGTTAGACCGGTAATGTAATTTTGACAATTAAGGGATTGCTTAATTCATTCTGCCATTATTTATATGTAATGTTCAATTAAATTTGTGAATTTATATTAATTTCTGGGTGAAGTTTGATATTATGGTTTATTAGCTTCACCTCTGAGTATATTTCTGGACATATTTTATGCCTTTCTGCCTCCCCTTCTCTCCCCGTGCTTTTTGGGGTGTCAATTTGGTGTTCTGTTCTTTTTGCTTCATGGCCTCCCATAGAGGGGGGGATTTTTCTGCCATCAAAATGCTAGCTGACACTCTTACCTTTTCCTTCTTTTATTCGTTTCATTGGTTCTGCAATGTAGTAAAATCTGGTTTTCCATTACTCACATATCGTTTGCTTCTAACAGGGTGAAGCTGATTGTCCGTTCTACCTCAAAACTGGCAGGTGACTATTTGCCTATTTATGCTCAATTTTTTTAAAAATTATTTTTGGATATATATGCCCAATTGACTTAAGAATTTGTATAGAATAGCAAAAGTCTTAACTTTCTTTCATTTTTTTGTATATCAGTTGCAAGTATGGTGCCACTTGCCGCTACAACCATCCTGACCGGCATGGTATGACTACAAAGCTGAAATTCATTATTTCTGATTTCAGATGCATATATGATTTATCTTAATTCAACTGTTGATTTAAATACTTGTGAATCAAAGTTTCACTAAGATTTTTGTGCAGCGATTAATCCACCTGCCGCTGCAATGGGCCTTCCCATTGTTGCCTCCCCAGCAACCAATCTGAACATTGGAGTTGTGAATCCAGCAGCTTCTATTTATCAGACTATTGACCCTAGATTGGCTCAGCCAACGGTAAATTGGAAATTGTTACTATTGTTTGTCCCCTCCCCACCCCCTCCTCCCCCCCCCCCCCCCCCCCCCCCCCAAAAAAAAAATGGTCTATTGTTAGGTTTAGCTCTCTCTCTGCAGTAGAATGAATTGGGATGGTTTGGCTCAAAGTTCAGATTCATTTTTCCATTTTACTGACTTTCCTTTAGCATATACATACTTTGCTTGCATCCGATGTCCTATGTGCATAGGATGCAAGCTGGATGCATTACAAGTGCATCTGAGACGTGGTATGTCCAGCTTGTGCCTTGTGCACACAGGCTCAGGACAAACCCTGGACCTATATCAAGTTCTTTGCACATGCCCTGTACTTCCATCTTTTACAAATTGATGCGTGTAATTTATGATTACAGAAAGATGTTCTGTTATTAAATTTGTGTCATGGGTTGTTTAAGAGTTCCTTTCAGGAGCAGAACTACGTAGAAGACTTTTCAAGAATTAGATTTTTCACCTTTATATTTATGTAAATTTAAAATATATATATATATGGTTGGCCCCCCAAACTGCTTCATATTTTTAATGATCTTAAATTGGTTAAATTTTTATATGTGTTTTTACTTTGCCCCCCTCATTCTTGAAATTCTAGTTCCAGCAGTCCTTTGTATGCTTTGCAAGTTTTTTACCTGCTAGAAAAACATAATTTGGTGCAAAGATACAAATTTTCTTAATCTTTTTAGACACTGATTATGGTCGTAATTACTTAAGAACTGATGCATTTTTTTACTTTAGGAAAAAAAGAAAAGAAAGACTGATGAATGTTTCTTGTTTTGCTTGCTGCAGGTGGGCCCAACTATCTACCCTCAACGACCTGGACAGATTGAATGTGATGTGCGTATTTTTTTCCTGACTTGTACTCTAGTTATAATGGAGGTCTACATTGTTGGGTTGAGTTTTGAATGCATATGATGTTTGGCTTGTCACAGACCTAGAGTTTTAGATGATTACTTGAAATGGAATGAAAATTGGGGGTTCAACTATCAAGAAGCAATTCAACTATGAAGATGTTTGTTGATGCACTGGTAGAAACATTTACTACTATTTCTATTATTAATGGGAATAATTGCAAGAAAAACCACCCTAAACTACCACCTGATGTACCGTGTGTCTCTTAAACTCGAAAACTGAGCTATCAACCTGCTAAATTCTCAAAATTGCAAATAGTGCCTTATTATAATTATTAACTTCTGTCGAATTGTGATTATTTAATGTTTCTAGGATTATCAATTTTGAGGCTCTAGGGGGTTTAACTGATTTTGTAGTGTTTGGGAGAGAAGTTTGGGGGTGGGGGTTATTATTATTAATTAGATTTTGACACATTTGGAGGCCAACTGGCCATCTAGCTTGTTCTTGTTACACTGCTTGTATTGTAATGCTATGACAGGTGTCAAGGCTGTTTTATCCAGTCTACAGAATTTCTTATTTCCAGTCTGTATCTAGATTTGGTTTACTTTGTCAAAGTCAGTTTTTTATTTATTAATAAACCAATGCTCCCTTGATGATTCTATATTGTCTTTTTAAAAATGTTGTAGTTCTATATGAAGACTGGGGAGTGTAAGTTCGGGGAAAATTGCAAGTTCCATCACCCTATTGACCGTTCTGCACCATCACTGTTAAAACAAGCTCAGCAACAAGCTGTTAAGCTCACTCTTGCAGGTTTACCTAGGAGAGAGGTAGGCAATGTACATGTTCTTAGAATTAAATGTAGTATATCCACATATTTCACACACAAACATTTCTTGTCTCTTCAATCTTTGCAAGAAATTTTGCACTCAGGCAAGTAGACTGTACTAGTAGATACTTAAGTGCTCAGGCAAGTGCCTCAGGTGCCAAAGAGTTCTGGCACATTAGGAAATATAAATATGCAAGAAATGGTAATGGGATGAGATACAATTGAAAATTTCCTCTATTTATATATGTAGTATACATGTGTTTTATACATGCATATGAATGCTGCTATATGAGAGCACTAATATGGCGGCACGCTCTGACAGGGTGCTGTTCTCTGCCCGTATTATTTGAAAACCGGCACTTGCAAGTTTGGTGCAACCTGTAAGTTTGACCACCCACCTCCTGGAGAGGTAATGGCAATGGCAACATCACAAGGAACATCCACGGCTGTTGAAGGGGATGAAGAAGAGGATGAATTGGTGCAGGAACAGCAACAGTGAGGTCACTTAAAAGAAGGGCTCCTTTTTTTTTTTTTTTTGATGTTGCTCAAATGTAATTCAGATAATGTACATGAATGACTTGTTCTATTAGCACTCTGTATTGTGTGATTTTGCTGTAAGCCTTCAGTGATAAACCCAAACGCTCTTTATTGACGTAATTTAGTTTTTATTATGATGTGTTAATTAAATTTAGTGAATATGTGGTTGGCGCTGAGTTGGATTTTCTATAACTTGGTTGGTTTGAAAAGCTGTAGTTAATCTGCTTGAAGTCACATCCTTAAATGATTTCAGTTCGAAAGAGTTACAGTTTGTACGTATAAATTATGTGTTGAAAAGAAATCCATAGCAATATTATTATAATGTCAATGTATTAAACTCATGTATTAAAAAGCAATTGCAATTAGACTTTGGATGGATAAAGTAAAATTTTTGAATTCATTGGTTGGCAAGTAAATCTTATAATTGAGGAGGAAAGTGTAGTTTCTTTCCATTTGTAAAATTTGTTTGCACCAGTTTAATCAATGTGAGGTCTCCAAAAGTTATTTAGACTATTTTACAGTAATCTTTCCATTTTACTTGCACTTGCCCTTAGAAGTAATCCTTTTTTTTTCTTCTCCTCTTAGAATCTGTTTGGAACAATTTATTTAGTTGAAACTGAAATTTTTTTTGCTAAAAGTATTATAGTTAAGGTAAAAAAGTAGTTGAAATGGTATAATGAGACCATAAATAATACAAAAAGTGTAATAAGACTTATTAATAGTAATAAAAATAAATTAAATAATAAAAAAAGATGATTTTTTAAGCCAATATCTTGGCCTTCAAAAATTAAAAGGTTATCTTTTGTATTTTAATAATGACAGGCCAGCAAATCAAAGTAGGGAAAAATTGTATAGATGGAAAAAAAGAAAGGCTGAAAATGTAGAGAAGATGTGAGGGTGGCGTGGCATATCTATGATCGCAAAGAGTTAAGACAAGACTTCCCCCATTTAGTAGCAGATAAAGATAATTGGTTGATAGATAAACAGAAGAGAATAAGTTAAAAAAGTCAAACTAGAACTCAGAGAAAGCAACCGGAAGAAGGAAAGAGAGTTTGTACTCTCTAGCCTAGCCTAGGGGACAATTTTACAATGTATTGGTTGAAGAACGAAGAATGGCTAAAATGAGTTAGTTATAATTTTGTAGGTTTTACCCAGAAAAGAAAAAGAAAAAAGAAAAGAAAAATGATGGGAGTTGGAGTTGTACAGACACAACAGGCACAGAGTCTGTCAACCATGTGTTGCAGTTGCACAAACCGATACCAAAACCAAAAGCAAAGTAAAGTAGTAAAAGTTGGTTTCTGTTTCTCTAGACATTCATCAACTATTATGTCCAGTGTTACCAATGTTAGGAGTCGACCCAGAAGTAGGAGGAGGACCAGTTTTGCCACCAGATCATCATCATCCAATGACTCTTCTTCAACCTCAACCCCAGAGTCAAATGAAAAAGAAGAAGTGGATAACAACAATAATAACAGTAATAGAAAGGCCCCTGATCTCAAAACGCTTGTGAGGAGATTCTGGAAGGTAGCAGCCCCATATTGGTATTGTGAAGAAGACAAAGTCCAAGCCAGATGGCAGTTGGCGGCTGTGTTTGCTCTCACTCTAGGAACCACAGGCATCAGTGTCGGCTTCAACTTCCTCGGCCGTGACTTCTACAATGCTCTTGCCAGTACTTTCACTACTACTTTCTAACTTAACTACCATTTCTTCTCTTCTCTATTATTACTATAACTGTTTTTTGTTAACTTTTATAGACAAGGACCAAGAACAATTCACGAAGCAACTTCTGTATTACCTGGGTGCCTTTGCTGGTGGAATTCCGGTGAGCACAATTTTGCTCCACTTTCTTAGGTATTCCATTTCCATTTCCATTTCCTCTGCTAATACCTACCTGTCTTCTTTTGAAAAACGATTTCCTGCAATGTTGTTTAGTATAGTTCATAATTTAACATGAGATTGGTTTTACCTTAACTTGTCAACAACACCCTATTGGCCTGTTACTTAATGTTATGTGAGTGAGATAAACAAGGAAAAACACTCCCCCTAACTTTTAATGTCAAACACAGTTCAATTAACTTGACATTTTTCATTACTTAGGAAACCCCATCAATTCAGCCCTGAACACTCCCCCTAACTTTTAATGTCAAACACAGTTCAATTAACTTGACATTTTTCATTACTTAGGAAACCCCATCAATTCAGCCCTCTGTTCTAGCTATTTGAATGCATTACAGACACCCCCCACAAAAGAACAAATAGAGCTTTGATCATAACTACTTGTTTTGAACAAATTTGTGATCTACCCTTCCTTCTTCAATTATTTTAAAGTAAAGTCTTATTTTTTCTAAGTGGTCTCTATATAAATGCTAACACCCATCTGCATAAATTATTCAAGTACAGACATAGAACTTGAAATTACCATTAAATCATGGAAACATGGGATTTGTTTATTTTGCAGTTTTTGTTTGGCTGCATATTAGAGATAAGTATCCAATTCCACAAATATCAAACATATTTTTTTGGTAAGTATAATTTTTTAATTAGAAAAGGAGATGAGAATGACACATAATTGGATATATCAAACATATTCATAGAAGTACTGGTTTGAAAATATAAATCAACCGATTGGTTCTTGGGGTTTTCTTATATATGAGCAGCCACTTCTATCCATTTTCTTTGCCACCATAGAATTTGTGTGCAGTATCTTGCTATGTTAATGCCGTTGCCTTCCTTACCATTGATCTAATCATATTTATATAATTGTCCCATTATATGTTGTTGTTTCACAGTTTTTTGTATTGAGAGATTATGCAAGAGAAACTCTAGCTTTGAGATGGAGGTCTTGGATGACTAGATATTACATGGAACGCTATCTGAAGAATCAGACATTTTACAAAATTCAATCACAATCAATTATTGACAACCCAGATCAGCGGATTGTTGATGATCTAAGTTCCTTCACTGGGACAGCCCTTTCTTTCTCTTTGATAATATTCAATTCTGCTGTAGACTTGATATCATTTAGTAACATCTTGTATGGCATCTATCCTCCACTGTTTATCATTCTTCTTGTGTATTCGATTGGTGGAACAGCTTTAAGTGTTTTTCTTGGAAAGGTGAGTACCCTATGTTTTCAACATACAGTAGAATTTTTCCCATAAAGATAATACCAGTTTGACTGACTGGAGACTGTTTCACTACTAATTTCAGGGTTTGGTGACTCTAAATTTCTTGCAAGAGAAGAAAGAAGCAGATTTTCGTTATGGACTTGTACGCGTTAGAGAAAATGCTGAATCAATTGCTTTTTATGGTGGCGAAGATAACGAAATGCAACTTCTGCTGCAGCGCTTCAGAAGTGCTTTTGAAAATTTGACTGTATGGATGTTTTCACTCTTTTCCTTATGCTGTTTCCATTTTCCTATAATTAAAAATGGCCTCAAATTCCTATTTTGGCCTGGTTACCTATTTGGGTTTTCTTTTTAGTGGAAGGAAAGTTTGTTCCATAGCAAAAGTAATTGGTGTTACTAGTCAAAAAAAGTAATTTTGTATTCCTCATTCACCAACGAATTGGAGTTAGAGCCTTAGATATAAGCATCAATATTGAGGGTTTTGGTGGCTTTGGCTCGTATGGTTCTCTCATATAGGAATAGTTAAAAGAACATGAGTGGGTTTCTTTGAAGAGTAGTTTGGTAGTTCTTTTGGGGTTGAAAGATGAATGCATGTGTGAGTTTAGAGTTTGTCTATTGTTTGAGTGGGAGAGCCCAATTGAATGTATTGGGGCTTTATGATTGTGAGGGTCTTTTGTGAGTTTGCTGGTATTGAGAGTTATTTTTGGGTGAGTGAGATATTGAGATTTGAATTAGTTTGGGTTTATGTGGGGTTTTGAGTTAGTTTGTGTTTGTGAGATTTGGTTGAGTGTGGTTGTAATATATATTTTTGATAGTGGAATTTGGTTGGCGTTGTCGTATATGTAAACATGGAGTTTGCCAAATGACGTTAAATTTCATTGTCTTATGCGGATGATTTTATTTATTGTTCATGTGAATGTACTTCCACTAGCCCCAAATTCCAAACCAAGTTTTGCTACATTGCAGTCATATGCTTTTGATTTGACAACTGCTTGTCCCACACCTTGAATATATGCTTACATGATTCATATATTCTTGCATGAGGTTGTGGGAGGGGGAATGCTATTATTACATTGCCAGAGTCTAAGAGTATTTCTCTAGGAAGTTCCATGATTGAAGATATCATTGATGTTAAATTCAACATCAAGGATAGTTTGACATCAGGTCTTTCTACCACGCGATTCGAGGAACTCAGGATTCTTTGTTTCCTTGGAAGGGTGTTTGGAAACCAAAGGTTCCTAAGCGAGTGGATTTTTTTTGTAGACAGTTGCTCATGGTCAAATTCTTACTTTGGATAATCTCATGCTTAGGGGTCGCTCTTCGGCAAATCGGTGTTGTATGTGTCGTTGTGATGGGAAGTCAGTGGACCACCTTCTTCTTCATTGTCCCGTTACATATACCTTATAGACTTTTATGCTTCAGGCTTTCGGTATTCATTGGGTTATGCCAGGATTGGTGGCGGGACTTTTATTTTGTTGGCATGAATGGCTTGGGAATCATACTTAAAATATTTGGAATTTGATTCCAAGTTGCTTGATGTGGATTGCTTGGTTGGAACAAAAATGTCGTTCCTTTGAGGACATTGAGAAGACTTTGGAAGAGTTAAAGGTTTTATGCCAGTGTACTCTTTTTGAGTGGTCTTGTTGTTGGGGTTTTATTGATTGTTCTTCTCTCTCTGAGTTTATGTTTTCTCTTAGATTAGTTTCTTGATTTCCCTCTTTTTTGTTGTTTGTTTTATCCTTTTCTTGTTGTTCATCATCATGAACTTGTATTTTTACTTTCTATTTTCATTAATAATATTTCTTTGATTACCTATTCAAAAAAAAAAAAGGGATAGTTCTTATAACAGAAAACACCACTGAGGTTAGAGTCATTTTGGTTGACTTCAACATCCATACAAGTAGTACGGTCAGCTTTATTCAGGTGACCTAGCTTTTGGTTAATTTCTTGTAGTCAAATTTTGGCCTTAATCTTATGGAACTGTTAAGTTGGTATTGATTGCCTTTCTTCCCCACGGAGGGAAACTTAATTTTTGGAGAACATGATCTCAATCTTACTAGGTAGTGTTTCCAGCCTGCAAAGCTCTTTGCAGACAGAAGTCATATTTGTGCTTCTCTTTGAAGCGACGACTATAGACTTTTCCAGCCCATACACACACAACTCTCCTATGTTTGTATATACATAATGTGACTATATGCCCAATATCGCCATAAAAACATCAATATTTATTGAATTTCTTGATAAGAATTTCTCTTCTTTTATGAACATTTAGTGAAAGAGTATAAGTATTGTTAGAAACCGTGTTACACTCCCGTGACCCTCACTCAATGAGATCAAAAACTCTATCTGGTTGTAGGCAGCTAATATTAAACTTGTAGTGTGTTATCATGTTGTGATACTTATACTTTGAATATTTGTGAACTCATTTCAATTAACTTTATTGCTGGATATAATTTATTTGACAATGTGTACTGTTAAGTACCCTACCCATATACTAACCACATATGCATTTTATTTATAAAATTTTTGTTTTAAGTGATGAATTATCAACTAAAATTTTCCATATTTGCATCTATGATTTTTGCTATTAATTTTCATAGATTATCAAATCGATATTGATATTTCCTTCGATATTAATACCTTTAACATTAAGTGTCCGTTTGGTATCCTATGATTTTCGGTAGCTTATTGCAAAATTTGAGACAAAAAGATAAAAGTTGGCTTAATTTCAAATTTTTTTTTTTTTTTAAAACATAGACAAAAAGCAAAAAGCATTTTGCTTTTTTTTCCAAATGGACACTAATCAGGGCCAAAACATTTTACTCTCCCTACTTTCCTTTTTATTGGTTCTCATCTAGCTTCTCATTGATTATCAACTAATTCAAGTTTTTATTATCATGTTGAAGTCCTATTATTTAAATGATACCTGTGGTCCACTCTAAAGGATGGAATACTTTTATTGTTTTTCTTTGCAGCAATTGTTGATATCTTCTAGAAATCTAGAGTTCTTCACCAGTGGCTATCGTTACCTCATTCAAATTCTTCCTGCTGCCGTTGTTGCGCCCATGTACTTTTCAGGAAAAATTGAGTTTGGTGTCATTAATCAGTCAGTATCTGCTTTCAATCATATCCTTGGAGACTTCTCTCTCATTGTTTACCAGTTTCAGTCTATCAGCGCATTTTCAGCTGTCATTGATCGACTAGGTGCTGTTCTTTGGCCCTTTTTTCTCCTTTTATAATTAGGCTCCATTACATCTTTGAGCAATCACAACACTGTTAAGTGAGCTACCCATGTGGCCCATCGTGCTTGGAAATCTCAATGAAAAAGGGATAAGATACAAGATTTGGGGAAACATGGGTGCATTTTTTTCTCTGCTATAGATATACCATGTCTGGAAAGCTTGCTGTGCTTATTCTTATCCCTTTGTGTTCCTGGAGTTCACCATGGATATCTAGTGTAATGGGATAAAAGCATCTCAATGTCACTGTGTGTGAGATTTTTTTTTTTTCCTATACTCATTTTTTTTTTCCAGCTATTATCTGAAAGTAGTGTATCTCTAGGAGATTTAAAATTAATTCACACGTTTATCAAAAAAAAAAAAAAAAAAAATTCACACATTCATAAATTTATCAATGATTCAAGGTATTCTCAAATGTGCGATCCATTTAGCATGACTTAGTGAAATTGGGAATCATCTATGGGGTAGCTGTAGATCTTTGAATTTGAATGCTTATTTACCTAATGATAACAGACTTGGCCCTCCACATATGCAGGTGAATTTGATGACATTTTAGATAGCAGCAGCTCTAAAAGTCTTTCTGATCCCTCAGAAGAGATATGTCTTGTATACAATAGTGTTAGAAGTTCACCTGTACTGGAGTCTAATGGATCAATGCCCAAAGACAAGTATAAAAAATTACTGGATATAGAGAATTTGACCCTACGGACTCCAAGCAAAGCTACACTGGTTAGAGACTTATCATTGGTGATCAATGAGAAGGATCATTTGCTGGTGAGTGGTTTGTTTGATTTTTTTTTTTTTTTTTGGGGGGGGGGGGTGGGGGGGTGGGGGGACCTAATCTCTGCAAGCTTATGGGTGTTGAAGACATATACTGGTATGTACCTGTGCTAACAGGTAACAGGACCTAGCGGGAGTGGTAAGACTTCCTTGTTAAGAGCTTTGGCTGGTCTTTGGAGTACTGGAAGAGGAAGAGTCACATTCTATGTAGACGATGGGCAATATCCTCAGTCATCAATTTCTTCAGATGGGGATCTTCCTGAAGCAAATACAATACATGATACACGCGGGGAACTTAAAAGACACATAAATAGAAATTCTAGAGGCATATTTTTCCTTCCTCAAAGACCGTATATGGTTTTGGGAACACTTCGTCAGCAATTGCTTTATCCTATGTGGGCTGAAGATGCAGTTGCCAACTCAGATAGTGCTAAACCAACTGGTATGTAATTATTTTTTATTTTTTATTTTTTAATCTCAAATGTTAAAAACTATAGTAGATAATATCTCTAGCATTTTCTGCTCAATTCGTTTGTAATTTGAAGGACTTTTGAACAAGAAAGTGGAAATAAAAAATTTTTAGTTAAATATATATGGTAATTGATGGATCTTTGCTATAGGATATTGGATTATAATCAGAAAGTGTTAGACAATGATTGTATGAAAAGCTTACCTTGATAAGAAATGTGTTCAACAATGCATTTTAAGCTTATACATTATAATTCATCTCCTAAATGTGCAAGCACATCCAACACCATGAACTAAATGCGAGCCTTCCACAGAGTCATAAACACTGAAAAATAATTAGAACAAACAGGGGTTACTTCGATTATTAGGATTCGATATGAAGACTTCTTTGATAACCAAGGCTCCGATGCTTTGTTTTAAACTACTTGTCCTAAAAGCTTAAGCTGTTAGGAAGTGGACCAACAATGTATATCAAACACATCATACATTGATGTACTAACAAAGACCTTAAGAGTTCAGATACTCTATGCTTTCTATATTAGCTTATACACTAATTGATGAAAAACATGCCATGTTGATTTATCTAATTATTATATTGAGTGATTTTATATCCTTTGGCTACTCATCTTTGCCATGTATTTAAGTCCTTTTTATTTAAGCATTCTCAAGTTTGATGTTTTGAGTGTAATCAAATTTGTTTCAGGTTTACTGCCTTTCTTGATGCGTGCACAAATCTCAGGAAATGAAATTGAGAAACCTATTAAGCCCACAAACGATGATCTAATACAGGCCTTAGAGGACGTTCGTCTTGGCTATATATTGCCTCGTTTTGGTAGTCTGGATTCAACATGTGAATGGTCTAGTGTTCTTTCACTTGGAGAGCAGCAACGACTTGCTTTTGCACGTCTTTTGCTTTCAAAACCAAAATTGGTTCTATTGGATGAATCTACCAGTGCTTTAGATGAAGCCAATGAGGTATCATGGATTTTTAATCTTCTATTTTACAATGCAAGTTTTATTTTTAGATTAAGGAATGCACCACATTGCTTTATTCTCCCTATATGGGAATTGAAAGATGTCTTTGTTTAAAGTAATGTACCTTTCCTGTCCAGTAAATATGGATCCTGTGGACTTCTAGTTAATTGAATTTTAAGGAGATTCCAAGTTTTTTACTATATGTGTAAATACTAGACAAGGAGATATGGATCCACTGGAAGTATGGAAGAAATTATGGTGGCAGAATTGCTGTTTGCTTGTACTCCACACATGCAAATCAAACTTGTGTATACATTTGAAGTCAAGACTACTAGGCTGCTAATATTTCAGGCAGCCAAGAGGTTGTTGAGTTGAGTTAAGATGGCATGATCCCTCTTCAATTCAACTTGAGATTTTAATGGTTGTGCTTCTGTTTGCAGGCTCATTTATACCAGCAGATTGGAGCAGCAGGCATCACATATATTAGCGTTGGCCATCGGCGAACTCTTTATGACTACCACAACAGGAACTTACGTATATCCACAACAGACCCCAATAATACGCAGCACAACTGGCACATTGAATTGATTAATCCTGACACAGTGTATAATAAATTGAAGCTATAATTGTGGGTACGCAGCACAACTGGCACATTGAATTGATTAATCGTGACACAGTGTATAATAAATTGAAGCTATAATTGTGGGCTTCCTGGAAATTATTCAGTGTTGTTTGCTGTCTTTTGTAAGGTGGCTTCAATGCTCCAAAATGGGAAGGAGAATTCTAAATTGAGATTTGTACTTGAAAATGGCAGTTGAATTGCCTGGCCATATACGTCCATGCCTGTATATACTTATAGCCACTATGTTTTCAAGCAGTTATTCAAATTTTCCTCTTCCACCTTCAATGAATTCTCTATTTTCCACCTTAACGTCTCTAGTGGCTTAACAGAGACCTAGATGGAGTCCCACCTTTATCATTATTTCTTTGTTCTTTTTAAAAGTGGGGTGAGGATTTCATATTCCTTTTTTGGACCAAAATTCTAATGCCAAGTTTTTGGTATTGCAAATTCTGTATCATCGAGTTCAAGGGAGATGGCTTGACTTGGGGTCCCAAATTCTTCCATCCTGTCTTTTCATGTGCTGTTGTAGGATAAAATTTCAATGAATCAGGGCATTAATTAATTATTTAATTATGATGTCCAGATTGTGAGTGTCTAATTGGATGAGTCGTGTGGTCATGTGCTAGATCCCACATCGGACAAGCACTAGGTTGTCTAATTGGATATGAGTGAGTGTGGGATAAATGAAACACGTGCTAAATCCCACAGCGGACAAGCAATAGGCCAATTAAGCTTAAACATGTGATTAAGATGAATTCTTGAAGGAAAAATCATTTTTGGATATGATGCTCTCTCATATCGAGACAAATGGTATCGAACTTGCAAGCTCCATGTGTATGAGGGGCCTAGGAGCTTGTTTCTATAGAAAATCTGTCCCTTTAACAACCATATATCCACCTCATGTTTCTGTTTTAAAACTGACAGTAGTGGCCCTCACAAGGACTCTTATTAGAAAAAATGTCTCGTTAACAACCATATATCCACTTCATGTTTCTCTTTCAAAACTGACGGTACTGGCCCTTAAAGAGGGCCTAGGAACTAGTTTCTCTAGAAGAAAAAAAAAAAAGGGGTCACTTTAACAACCATATCCAATTCTTGTTTCTCTTTCAAAACTTCAAGTTGCAAAAACTGTTCTATGCCATGCGACTTAAAAATCAAGTAATGTTACTATTGCACATTTGCACGTACACTTACTAGTGATTTTCAATCATGGCAAAAACGTATATTCGATTCATAACAAAATATATATATATATAAAAAAAAAAACGATTTGCTCTCATGTATTAGAAACTGGTCCATACATCTCTTTTTCTTTTCCATAGCCAGCAAGTTTGTCCTTGCGAAAATAGGAAACTCAGTCCAACAAAATTAATTTTACAACTTCAGCATATACTTCTTGGAAACATAAGCCGTCATTCAAAAGACTTAACCACCACCCCTACCCTCATCCAAAAGACATCTCCCAAGCTAAAACTTCTACCCATCCTCAACAGCTGTACAGACAAAACCGATGGCTACCAAAAAGCCCTTTTGAGAGAAGGACGCGTGCGGAAGAAACTGCTATAAGAGAATCAGCAACTTCCTTCCAAGTGCACGCCATTACCATTGCCATGACCATTGCTATGACCATGACCATTACCATTGCTATGACCATGACCATTACCATTGCCATACACACCATGTACAGGACCATTGGAAGACTTAATTGTGCCTCCATTTATGTGGGTTTTCACCATTGAGTGTCCATTACTCATCCCATTGGTCACTGACTTTCTTATGTGCCCATTATCATGTAGAAAATTCTCCAAGTTCTTACATGCTGCTGCAATTAGTCCTGTAAACATGACATAGAATTTATATCAGCCCATTATTACAGATGCACATTCATGAAGTAAAGCCATTGAATTCTAGCCATTTAGTGAATAGGGCGTATTTATACTTTTATAGCAAACATAAATGATGACTAACAGTACATAACGAGGAAATATTTCTATTTGCAGATGGTACATGAGAAAAAATGAACAATTATAGTCCCATTTTTGGGGACCAGGCACAAAGGTGCATATTTTATATGCCAAGTGTTCACAAAGGTGCATATTTACTATGTAGATGATGAAGGTTGGAAATAATCTATAAATCAATGCATTGTTGACATAAAGTACTGGCTCAACCTTTTAGTAACAATCACCAACATATCAAATAATTTTATTAGTACTTGCCTTGCATCAGCACTTGGTTAAAAGGGAGAGAGATGCTAATGAAATCAACAATTGGGATTTAGAAGTACCTAAGAACAGTGCAGATGGTTTCCCAGGTCTTGACTTAAATTCAGGATGGAACTGAACACCAACAAAGTACGGATGACTGGGCAACTCAATAATCTGCATTCATTATACCAATAAAATGCTCATACTTACTATAAATAAAAATAAATATGAAGTTGAAGAACTGAAGATTCTAGTATTTGGTTCGACCCCATAAAGTTAATTTATATAGAATACAGTATGACATCTCCTGCTACAATACTTACCTCCATGCGCTGACCAGTTTCATCTTTGCCAACAAATGATAGACCAGCATTTTCAAGTTGTGATATCATATTTGGATTGACCTGTACACCATCAATAATTTCTAGTGACTACTCAATCAGGAGTGTAGTATATACTGCATCTTTTTGATAAAGAGTGTAAGCCTTGACCATGTAAGACAGTGGAGAAATTTACCTCATATCTATGCCGATGTCGCTCATCAACAAAATTTACATTCCCATACCTAAACATAATTCCAAATCATATTGCCAGGTTAGAGCTGAGAATGTTTGATGAGGATCCATTTATATAATCATGTGATATGGTGTTATCATAAGTTCCTATATGGAGAAAAATTATTGAATACAAAGCACATTTATCATTATTAAAGGATACCCCAAGCAAGTTGTGAAGTGTGAGTGGCATATGAATTCATGCAATCTTAAGTCAGTCTGAAGTCCTTACAACTTTGCAGATATGCAATCAGGAACATTGAAGTAAGTCCTCCTTGATCCCAGGCGCATAGTACCTCCCATATGAGTTTTTGAACCCTAGTAAGTAGTACAGACACTAGCTTAACTAGATTGAACATTGATTACCATACAAAGATTTATACACACACAAACACACACACTTAACTTAAACTCTTTTACAATTACTTACCTCTGGCATAAATATTACACAAGGATTTGTTGTTTCAGTATTAAACTCAGTACTGTCGGCATCATGCAAACCAAGAACAGATCGTGCAAACTCAATGACAGCAATTTGCATCCCAAGACAAATACCTAGGTACGGAACATTATTCTCTCGAGCATATTTTGCTGCAAGAATTTTCCCTTGCACTCCTCTATCACCAAACCCTCCTGGAACAAGAACACCATCAGCACCCTGCAATGGAAGACTGTTTAGAAGGGTAATGGGCAAAATAAATCTACATTAATTTATAAATTCAATGTAATGTACATAGAAACAGAAGATTATTATAAGGCAATCAATTCTTCAAGTAGAATCACCTTCAAAAGATCCCATGCTGCCTTATAAACATCAGGGGCCTGCAAATATTAGGAAATAATAGTCAATTTGTAAAACATTTACAATAAACAAGCACAAGATAAGTACAATTCAGTACCCACCTCTTTTGCAGTAATGTCTTCAAGTTCTCCTGCTGCAACCCAATCTACAACAAGCTTCCTGCGGCAAGCAACAGAGGCATGCAAAAGAGCCTGGAAGAAGAAGCTATATATTATGACCAACTTTAGAAGCATGATACATATGGTTTTTTTATTGGTCACGCACAGACCTAGTGGTTCTTGAACCCACGATTTCACCCTCCATCCCATCATTATGAGCTATAGCTCCATTCATTGGCATGATGAGTACAAAAAATAAATAAAGAACACTTAATACATACAAAATGTATGCATGACATCCATATAGCATGAAAGAATGGTATATTGTAAAGGTTTATCTTTAACCCTTGCAGCCAGATAACTAATGCAAATTGTTTATACATATCTTTAACCCTTGTGTGCGTGCACAAATATGCCCAGTAGCCTCATTTCAAGTGTAAATTGAAGGACAAATCTGTCCAGTTAAAATTAAGAAGGTTGCTATCCTGCACCAGGAGGTGGGGAGCATATAAACCGTAAACACACATCTGAAATAAGGACCAAGTAGGCTGTTTCAAAATGGTGTTACATGGATAATTGTTCCACAAAGCTACAGTCATATAATCCCTAAACACACATCTGCTGCAATGAGACAGTTTGAGTTGCATATAATAGTTACTAAACTGTTGAAAGTATCTATATTGAAATATTAAATATAAATATATGACCATACAAAATGTGAAACAATTAACTTCAAATGATAATCTATCCTTTAATGTTTACAAGCTTTTCTAAAAGTATAATTATGTGTGACCCATTATCGAGCAACTTCATTAGAAAAAAAAAAAAAAACCCTCGACATTAACGAGCACTAAATAGAAAATAAGACAAATATTTAGTCATGTATCAAAAGGCAAATTTGCACATGCATACACACCGGGGCAGATACACAATATGTTATTTCAAATTGTACAAGTAGTCAATGCAAGTTGTAGAAATGCAAATACTATTGCTCTAAATTAATTAGATTGGATGCAGAACTATGATAAACGTAAGAGTATGTTTGGAACGGAGGGAGATGGGAGAGGAGAGGTAAACAAATAAGTAACACATAAATATGACATTGAAAAAGATAATTATGATAATTAATGGAAACTGGATTTCCAAATCATTGAACAATAAAGCAACTTACCTTTAAAACAGAGAGGTATGCATCTGAAAGGCCAGTGTATTTTCCAACCATGGCAATTCTAACCTGTAACATAGATGGGAAGTTAGAGCATTATTCTTCACATTATTCAATAAATCAATCCAAAGCATATATGAGACGCTTGAGACCCACGGGCTTGTGTAACGTGTCAGAAACTTTTGTCCTCACAGTCCATTCCTTTAAAGCAGGCTCTCTAGCGACACTGGAAATTATAGAAACGTTAATGGGCCACAAGAAAAACGATAGACTCTTAAACATTGTTGACAAAATTTTAATCCCATAAAAGAGATGCAGCGAAAGAAGCAAGAAACAGATTACACAGCAAAAATAGAGTGAGTTAGAAAGACAAACCCTAGAAGGTTCAGCTCTTTCAGGATTGCTTCATGTGCCTTCTGATCCTATTTCAGAGAGAGAGAGAGACAGAGAGTGAGAGAGATTTTCAATTTCTTGCCGTGCAACAATTATAACCACAACCAGTTTCAGAATTGATAAAAGAAATTACTTACTCTTAATAGCAAGGGAATGTGCCATATGTTTGGAACATCATAGAGAGTGACAATATTTTCTGCCTGTAAATAAGTCAGTTCTTCTTAGAATAATATTGTAACTAATGGTTTAGAGAAATGCAAAGGAAAGAACATCCAGCACACGCGCATATGCATATGTGCAAGTATCTAGGTGATTTTACCGGCACATGGCAAAATTGAGCAAGTTTCCCCTTAACATTCTCATCAAGTGCCTGTCAAAACCATAACAACAGAAAAAAGAAAGAAAGAAAGGATCTTTGAGACTACTGCAGTCAAATTAAGTTGCTGAAAGAAAAATAAAGTGAGGGAAAGAAGGAAACCTTTGTACTACGACAAGCAAGAATATTTGGTGTCAACCCCATTCCTCTGAGTCCCCGAACACTATGCTGGGTAGGTTTTGTTTTCTATAAATTGAAAATTTTGAGCACTCTATTAATTAAAGCCATGCTGTTTTTGGAAAATATAACACAGCAAAATCAATGATTCTATACTCAAGTGCAATTCACATTTACAAAACTTAGAACTAGTATGCCCCACAAATAAAAAATAATGTATTATATACCTGCTCACCAACAACATTGAGAACAGGGACGAGGCTGACGTGAATTAAGCAGAAATTACCAGGGCCTAATACCAGAAACACTTGGGTAAAACCAACTCAAATAAACTCAAAACAATTTTACTTACAAGAACCTGCAAAATTAGATGATGCTCTCATTGATCTTACCTACACGGTATGAAAATTGGCCAAGCGCCTCAATGAATGGCATAGATTCAATGTCACCTGCATCAAGACAAATTTATTTTAATCTTTAAAATAAAAAGGGAAGGGCTCATCTTAATACACATAAAATATTTTAACATACCTATAGTTCCACCCAATTCAATGACACAAACATCGGCTGGACCTTCTTGTCCATCCACTGGTATTTTTGCAACACGCTCTATCCACTCTTGAATGGCATCTGTAATGTGTGGAACAACCTAGAGTAAAGCAAAGGGAAAAACAAAATTCAGAATCCATATAATAAATGGAAAGCTTAGTACAAGGAAAGAAGTTGAATGTCAAAAAGACCTGGACAGTCTTTCCAAGGTAGTCTCCTTTTCTCTCCTTCTCAAGAACGGACTGTTAAAAATCAAGACAAAGAATTAAAGACAGCAATAATTCTCTGGGATACTGAGCTCACATGATTTTTCGTACTAACTCAAATTGGTAGACTTCACAACAAACAGTGGGAGAATTCATTTCAGTATACCTGATATATTTTTCCAGTTGTAATATTGTTGTCACGGGTTAACTTAACGTCTAAAAACCGTTCATAGTTTCCAAGGTCAAGGTCCACCTTCAAAACAAAACAAAAAACCAGTCATATTCTTTCTATAAAATGAAAACATGAAACACACACACCCTCCTTAGAGAAAGCATAGTAATCAGAACATCAATGCATGTGCTTTCAACAATAGGAGATGAACACAGATAACCCATAAAACCAGTGAAAGTATGGTTCAAAGTAGAATCAGAACACTCTTTGGCTTGCATTTATAATTCTATTTAGGAAAAGCTGATATTTGGTATGCACTTGTTCTTTCCCACCCCGTATGATAATAGATGAACAGAAAATAATCCAGAATTTAACTTACCTCACCGCCATCGTCTAAGACAAATACCTCCCCATGCTCAAAAGGAGACATGGTCCCCGCATCGGTGTTCAGGTAAGGATCTGCATGTATGGAACCAATTTAGAACATAATAAGAATAATGCAAATATATAGTTTGAACCTTTTCAAGCTACCTTCCTCCCAATACCTCACTAAGGTTTGGACCAGCAATGAGAAATGACCATTTTAGTGACATATAAAAGAGAGAGTGCATTAAGCATGCTTGACCTGCATAACTTCTTTTTCAAGAATTTGGCACTCAAGATGGTAAATTTAAATTAAGCATCAACACTTTTAACAAGATAATGGCACTCAAAGGATTGCCATTTCTATGAAAAATTAAGAATTTGATTCCTTACAATAGAAACATTGGTTTATATTATAAGCAAAATATCTATTTGATGGAAATGGCACCATAGTCCTCTGAAAAGGATTACTGGAAATAGATGGTCTTGGTATGCATAAGCTTATAGCTACTTAATATGGTTGTTCAGCCAATCCACTAATTAAAAAACTTCGTTAGCAATCAAAAGTTAAGTAAGAAAAGGGGCAAAAATCACCATATTTCCATTATAATTAATATATATAAAAAAAAATCCCATTTTTGTTTGAAATCCAAATGCAAAGCAATGACTGTAAATGAGAAAATGAGGAATGAAAGAGTGGTATACCAATTTTAATTGAAGTTACACGAAGTCCACAAGCTATAAGCAGAAGTCCAATGCTACTAGCAGTGACCCCTTTGCCAAGACCGCTTACTACACCACCCGTCACCAATATATACTTCATTTTCTCTCTCTCTTTTTATACCAATTCCTTCCAAACGAAACCAAACAACAACAACAATCACAATAACACAAAATTAATTATTACACAAACTCAAAAGCACACAACCCAAAAAACAAAAACAAAAAAACTGGTATTAGAATAGCAGTGGTTTAAGTAATCCAGAAAGACCCAGTTCTCCCTTTGGGATTTTATATACAATATTGTCAAACAGACAGTCTGAACGGAGAGAAAAATGTAAACTTGTTCACAATGGCGGTTTTTACAAAGACTATACTTTTTTCTTTTCTTTGCGGGGATTTGTGGTGCGTGTCTCTCTCTCTCTTTCTCTCAAAAAGAAAAAGATTCTGCTTTTGAATAAAGATTAATAAAAAAGAAAGACCAAAAAACGAAAGAATGAGACAAGAAAGTAGAATTGGATTCAATGAAAGTAATTTTGGCACCGTGTTTTTTGTGTGTTAAAGCTTAGTATTGTACCAAGAAAGAGTTTGTCATTAGTACACAAACCTACCTTTGTTACCTTTGTTTCTGTGTCTTTCAGTTTTTGAGTTCAGAGATGAGTTCACAATCTCTCTCAGGCGGCGGGCTCCCAAACTCTAGCTCTTAAACTCTCTCTTCGCTCTCTTTTTATGCCTCCTCTTTTCTTTTTTCTTTTTTCTTTTTTCTTTTTTCTTATAAATACAAAAAAAAAAAAAAAAAAACAATATCAGCCTCTTGCTTTTTTGTTTCTCCTTTTTGTTTTTCTTAAATAACTCTAAAACCACAAAAATATCTACAAAATATTTCATTGACTTATTATTAATATAAATGGAAAAATATTACTATAATAATAGATCCAAATAAGAACTAATAAAAATTTATTAAAATTCCCAGCATGATATTATTATTATTAATATAAATGGCAAAATAATACTATAATAGACCTAAATAAGAATGAATAAAGTAGGTTCCACTTAACTCAATTGGTAAAATTTCTAATAGTTGTATAAGAGATCTGAGGTTCAATCCCCACCTACACCAAGAGCTATCATCAGAAGCGGACACCATAAGTTGAAACTCTCTTAAAAAAAAAATTAAGAACCAATAAAAATCTATTAAAATTCCTAGTATGGCATTATTATTATTATTTTTTGTCATTTTTTTTACTTACTAGGGTTTCTTCAGATTTGCTGTTCCTTGGCTTTTTTTATTTTATATTTTTATAGCTTTTCTATAATTGGTCTTTTCCTAAAAAGATTTTTCAAAGTTGGAAGAATCAAAACAAAAGGAAGCAGATATTGTTAAGTGTTTACATTGAAAGACAATTAGAGGATGTTATGTTAGTCACATAGACCAATTAGTCATTGCTTCACACGGGACAAAAGGCAAACACATAAAGTCCATTCCATGCCTTAGTGTTACCTCTAGAGACTTTTTATATTATTATAGACTATTTACTCAAAAAAAAAAAAAATTTATTATAGACTATATAGTAGATAGTATATAATATTGTTGGCTTGTTGCCTATCTAATCTAATCTAATCCATGATGCCTACCCAAAAAAAAAAAAAAAAAAAAAAAAAAAAACCCAATCAGCTAAAAAGGCCATACCCCATGCTTTGCCAGGCCCTACTTTTTATTTTACATTAGTTTTTAACGATGATTTTCTCTACCATTTTTAACATTATCCCTTACTTAGGTTACATCATACTCACCTTTTCCTCGTATTCTTATATTATATACTATTTTTTTTGTGCCTCTTTCTTGCAACTATTTGGATTGCCCTTGCCTTCTCTGTTTCTGTTTTTTACTTCTTATCTTCAATTTCAAATAGTTTTTCTTTAGTTATTACTTGAAAGAAAATATATTTTTTAAAAATATATATATTGACAATTTTTAATGTAAAAACCTACCCTAAATCTCATTTCACCTTTTATTAATCAACTAAAAAGTAAAAATCCACGCGCATTTGCAAAATTAGTCATTAGTTTAAGTTAGTGAATGTGCCATTATCAAGTTCTATGTTGAATAGGTTCTTAAAGGGAAAAAGAAAGTTCTATGTTGAATATTTTATTAATCAAATCTTAATGAAAAATTCAATTGATACGAAGCTTTGATTTTCATCATTATTGTATGATTTTTTTAAATGTTCTTTTGATACTTGGTTTAAGTTAACTACCTAAAAAATTAAACAATATTTTAAGGGTGGTTATAAATTATAAGAACTATAATTTTAAAAGTATCAAATTAAACCGTGAAAAAGACTATTGCATATTACTTCTTATAGTTTGGTTTGTTCTAAATTGAACCTTTAACTTTTAAAATTGTATCAATATAAATATTGCATTTTTATATGGGGGAGGGTTTAAATGTGGAAATATGAATTGCAATAATATTTTATTGAATATCTCAAAAATATTGAACTGAGGCACAAAAATTAGTGTAAATGTGTCTGAGGTAGTCTGTTTATAGGTTCATTAGGTCTCTCGATACTAATAGCGTAATTATTCAGATGTTGGAGTTACATGTTATAATGGATTTGACGAGATTTAAAGAAGTTAAGAGACCCAATGGCTACTCTAATTAGTAGGTCAATGGTTGTTTATTTTTTTAGATCATGGGCCTCCCAAGATTAATTACCCAATTAATTAGATGTTGGAGTTATTTGTTTTAATGAGTCTGATGAGGAGTTTCATAGGAGTTAAAAAGGTTTAATGGCTAGTCCAATTAGTGGGTCAATGGTCACGTTTTAATTAATGAGTGTGATCAAGAGTTTCAAAAGAGTTAGGAGGCCCAACGACTAGTTCAATTAGCGGGTCAATGGTCATTTATTCCCTTAACTATAGTGCGTAAATGGTATTTTCATACCTCCTCTTCACATTCCCCAATGTGCGAGGGTTAGACCCATTTTCTCCTACATTACACAAACTCAATAAATCTCTACACTTATAAATAAGAGTAATACTACAGTCATAAACTATTTTACAACATTTTTACAAAATGTTGATGTGGTCATCCTCTTATTGTAAAATTTTTTGTAAAATAGTTTGTATCTCTAGCATTATTTTATAAATAATGACTCTCTCTCTCTCTCTCTCTCAATGTGAGATTTAGACTAAAATATTAACTCTTCAATAACCATATGTGTAACTCTCACACTTTTCTCACTTTATTTGCTAATTTGCCGTTTAATTTATTTACTTAAGGCTAAATTATAAATTACATCCTCTAACTTTTCTTAAAATTCAATTCAGCCCTCTATCTTCACTTTTATTCAATTCAATCCTCCAACTTTTAACTTTATTCCATTTAGTTCTTTTGTTAGTGTTCGTAAAAAGGCACTGTTAGTAACCCTCAAAATGACATATATTCGTTTTTTGTTTGTTGATTTTCTTTAAATTAAATCACCAAAAATCATTTCTTATTGCTATTTGAAAGAAAAAGGAAAAAGGAAAAAGGTAATTAAAAAACCAATCATGTAAACAATAATTGAGTTACCCACCAGGGAGTGTTTAGCTAAGAAGTGAGGTGAGTTTACTCAAAGCTTGTTCTCGATGCTCTAGGCCGGAAACCACAATCATTGTTCTCCGGCCGGTACTGCCCTTGGGCACATGAATTCTGGACATCCCTCTCGGGCATTTTTTCCTTGGACCTTTTTCAATTTCCCTCTATTTACTTGGCTCCAAAACAATTTAACTAGCAAACTCCAATTGTCATATTTACATACTTCGGAACATGATTTTTTTAAGTTTGGGAATTGACAGGTTTGGAAATCAAGAAATGAATATGTTTTCGGGAAAACAAGTGCTTAATATCCCCAGCTTTCATATCAAACAATCCATAAAGCACCTTTTATTACAATCAATATGGTAGTTAGTGTTATAGGAAACCAGGGAAAAGCCAGAGGTGGGGGCATCCTCCAAAACAAGTGGGTCTACACGAAAAAGTGTTCATATATATACATGTTTTATAGAAACATTTCCTATGAAATGCTTCATATATAGCCAAGAGTCTATATAGCACATATCTTATGAAAACATTTTATGAAATGCATGGCCTTACGAAGAGACCAAGTGTTCATATATGTATGAGTTTTATAAAAAAAATTTCCTATGAAATATATTATTGGCCTTTAAGGTGTAGCAAAGTGTATGAAATGAATGGCCTTACAGACTCAGCCAAGTGCCCACACACATCTCTTATGGAAACATTTTATGAAATACATGCCCTTAAAGGCTTAGCCAGGTGTGCTACATGCATGAGCTGAAAGGCTTGGTCATATGTATGAGCTTAAAGGCTTATCCAAGTGTATGAAATGCTTAACCTTTAAACTTTAAAGTGTAAGAAATGCATGACAAAAGGCTTGGACAAATGTATGAGCTTAAAGGGCTTAGCCAAGTGTATGAAATGCATGGCTTTAAAGGCTTAATTAGCCAAGTGGTTCATCCACGTCTTTTATGGAAACATTTCCTCTGAAATGCATAACTAAGGCTTTGCCTAGTGTTCATATACATGCTTTATAGGAAAATTTCTATGAAATGCATGGTAGCCAAGTGTCCATACACATATCTTATGGAAGCATTTTATGAAATGTATTGCCTTAAAGACTTAGCCAAGTGTTCATGTACGTGTTTTAAAAACATTTCCTATGAAATTGGTTTGCCTTAAAGGCTTTTTAAGTTATGAAATGAATGGCATTAAAGACTTATCCGAGTGTCCATACGCATCTCTTATGGAAACATTTTACGAAATGCATCGCCTTAAAGGCATAGCCAGGTGTATGATATGCATTGTCTTAAAGTTTGTTATCATATTCTACATCAAAACTTCGTTAAAATAGCAAGAAGTGCGTGAGCCTGAAAGATGACTGTCATGATAAAATAATGAGTAAAATAATTACTATTTTTTATAACTGTCATGATAAACATGTTTGGTAACTGTTCTTTCTCATTATTTTATATTTTTAAAAATAATTTTTTATTTTTAGGACTAAAAATATTGTTTGACAATCCAAAATGAATAGAAAGTAAAAACTGTTCACAAAATTCAATTTATGAGGAAAATTAAAAATATGTAAAATTTGTTACCAAACATAGCCTCTTATTTCTTTCCTTCAGAAAAGGATCTTTGCTCCATAGCCAAAAAATTTGTAAGTTAATGTTCAAGAGAAGAAAATATGTCTTGTAATAGAATGCTATAATAGGACACTCGCTAAATAAAGATTCAGATCCTTTAGATTTCCTAGGGTACTCTACCAGTAGATTTCCTTAAATCCTAACCACTCTTTAATGATTTAATGATCAAGATTCTATCATGTCAGCATTTCACTAACAATAATCTTAATTGTTTTGTTTGCAACAATATTTTATTATTTTAAGAATATTGGTAGTGGAATACTGACATGACAGAATTTAGACTATTAAATCGTTAAAGAATGGTCAAGATTTAAGGAAATCTATTTGGAAGAGTACTCTAGAAAATCTAGAAGATCTGAATCCGGCTATATAAATAGAGAGATGGCTTAGAGATTTAAAAGAGGGAAGTGAAGGAGAAAAATAATGCTTAATATTTGTTCTTAAAAGGATGAGGTTCTCTAAACAAATTGCAACATTATATTGTTTTGTGGAAAAAAGGGCCTAAATGTTAAAATTATTGTATAAACAGTGATATAGAAGGATATTGGTATGTGATTTAAGATTTGTCACAAATTACAAAGTTTTTGAGAATATATAAAGAAATATAAACGGCAACAATAAAATGTTTGAGGGAATCTATGAAAATATGAGGTATATGATTAGGATTAGGGATGGTAATTTTGCCCCGCCTCGCTTGACCCGCCCCTCCCTCGCTTCGCCCCATGCGGGTTTTCCCCGCCCCGCAAAGGTGGTGGGGCGGAGATGGGGCGAGATTTTAGACTCGCACCACGGGGTGGGGCGGGGATGGGTTTACACTTTTTAGACCTACCCCGCATTAATAAGGGTTAAATTATAATTTTTTCATACCCTAAAACCCTACTATTTAAACAAAAATATCATTAGCTTATTTTATTCTACCTAACGTGGCTCTACCTCTTTTTTCTCTCTAGCAAAGTTGGAAATAAGGTACCAATTTTAACGTTTTTTTATGTCTTTATTAGAAACAAATTTATATACTATTGAATTACTGGTTTCATTCATGATTCATAGATCTTTCTCAACTTACTTTTCATCATGAACATAATATAATTTTTTTTTAATGAGGTACGGGTCTGAGGCTCTAAATATTTGTGTCTGTGTCATTGTTTTTGTAATTTTGTGTGGGCATTTGGCTGCTTAACAACACTGCTTCTTTATGCTTGTCAAAATCCATATCTATTTTACAAGCTGGGTTTTTGTTTTTTAATTTTTGGAGAACAAGATGATGAGGAATATGTTTCCCTATTGGTTTGATTGTAGATATGATGGCATCAATCATGTACTAGCTCTAGCTGATCGTTCTCGTTCTCCACACAAAAATTATATACAATTTAATTTAGTTTTCTGTATTTTTATTAAAAAACATAAGGTACAGGTTTGAGATTTTGTCCCATTCTCTATGAAATAGTCACAAAATGGGAGGGATTAAATAATGCACACTACTTAGTATAAAGGAGATTTGTTTTAGTGTTTTTTAGGCCAATGAAATATAAACATTTAGATAATATTATTTAATTTTTCCTAAAAATTAGTTTGATTTGATATGATAAATTTATTTATAATTTCAAGTATATTTTTATTATTGAAACATGTCATTTTATTTGGAAAAAAATGTAATAGTTGTAGGGAAAATTAACAAAAAATAAAGTTTTACGGTGTAGGGCGGGGCTTCGCGGGGCCTTAAGAGGCAGGGATGGGGCAATAAATTTTCCCCGTCATGCGGGGCAGGGCGGGAATGGGGCAAGAAAAATCCCTACGAGGCGGGGGCGAAGATCTCATCCTTCGGCCCCGCCCCGCCCCATTGCCATCCCTAATTAGGATCATGTTTTATTTATTTATTATTATTATTATTTTTAAAGAAGATGGGTAAGAAGAAAAGGAACCAAAAAGAAAAAAGAAAAAAAGAAACAAGCTTCTTTTCTTAATTTGAGAGATTACCTGATTTAATTAAACGTTAAAAATAAATTAATCCTTGCTGCGGGTGGGGAAATACTTTTTCTTAAGTGGATTATTGATTTTTTATTTTATTTTTTAAAAATCCAAATTATTAGTAACTATTCTGGATTATCTATAATGCTATTTAAGGAACTTCTCCCGTTTGGATTCTTCATTTTTTAGTTCAAAAATGCCCTTATATCCTTATGTTTAAGTAGAGACAAAATTAAAGAATAATCCAGTAAAAATGCAATTCTAACTCCTATTAAAATATTGCCTAAAAAATAAGATCACTTACCTGTTAATTTTCAAATTACTTTATCCATTTATAAATTAGATTCTCAAAATAAAATTATATATATAAAACAAAAATACTAATTTTTTTTTTCAAAAAAAAAAATCTAAGCGCACGCGCGTAAAACGCGTGTAATGATACATCTAAATAACTGGTTTGTAAAAGATGTACGTTTGAACGGAAGAACGTTATGGGAAACTGAGATATTTTTTTATTTTTTTAAACCAAATAATTCCAGGCCGCACACTTGTTTCTTATCCCCATGACTTTAGCTTTTTATTTTTATATTTCTTATTGAACAACTGCCCCGCCCCCTGTTAGGCTTCTTTTTTTTTCTTTTTTTCTTTTTTTCTTTTTTAATGAAATAAACTTTAAATGTATTACTTTTGCCTAATTATATTAATATATTACAAATTCACTAAAATATTTTGTATAAATTATCTAATCTCTGCAACAAATTAGAAGAAATATCATCTAAACTTCAATTAAGATATATTTTAACATCTTTATATACCCTTATTTTTTTTGTTCAAATTGTTAATTTTTTCACTTTTATTTTATTTGATTTCATAGCAATTATTATTAAAATAATTACGTCATCATAGTTCAACTTCTCACTAAATTTTGATCTGATTTTAAAAACTTTAAACTTTTTTTTTTTTTTTTTGGTTCTTTAA
Organism: Quercus tomentella; assembly: GCA_028535165.1. Taxonomy (NCBI): domain Eukaryota; kingdom Viridiplantae; phylum Streptophyta; class Magnoliopsida; order Fagales; family Fagaceae; genus Quercus; species Quercus tomentella. The sequence goes on from JAPQVY010000156.1 coordinate 83,516,239, forward strand.
ATAGTTCGAGTTTCAAAACATGCAAGAGATATGTTAGTTACAACTCATATTCTAATATCTACAGAGTGAGATGAAAGATTTTTATTTGTATTAAACATATTGTAATTCAGAAAGTAAATGGAAAATAAACAAGTTAATTAATGCAACTGAGAAAACAAAAAGAAGCATAATTATGAATACTGAGTTCTTAACAATTTGAACTTAGCGTATATACATTTTGATAAAAACTCTTAATTAAATTAGAAGGGATAGAATCTCAACCAAATATAAAGTAGGACTATGGCTAATAAAAAGATGTCCATCGAACGTAAAGCTTAGGATAGAAAACTGTGGACCAATTCACTTGGAAAATTTCAAAATGTCAGTCTCACAGCCAAGGTATTGAAACGGGAATTTCTGATGATGAGTTGAAGTGCCCACATGATCGGCAAGTTGAAGAGATGAAGGGTGGCATTTGGTTTGGGGATGCTGATGATGCTGATGATGATGATGATGATGATGCTGATCCATCTGAGTCTGATGTGATGCAAGGAGCTTGTCCAAGAAAGACCAGTCACCATTGTACCTCTCTTGTTGCATAAGTCCACAACCGCTTGCAGTTGTTAGCCTCAACAAGTTTTGAGAACACTCAATGTCCGTGGTGTTTAAAGACATTGGTGATATGAAGGATGGAGGAACAACTACTGACTCAGGACTGAACAACTGTGGGAGGTGCATGGAGCCATCAAAGGTCGTATAATCATATAGTGCTTGTATATTATTTTGTTTTGGCTCCTGCAGTGGTGGTGCAGAACCACTTGCCTTCATATGACTACTCAAGTGTTCTTCTTCAGCTACTTCTGGTAATTGGTAACCTCGATTATGATTTTTCTTCTTGAAAACCCTACAGACAACCCAGCCATCTTCCTGCAAAAAGTGAAGACTATTATTATCATAAAAAAAAAAAAAAAAAAGACAAATATACTATAATTTTTACTATATAACATTTACAAATTGATTGATATGTTAACTTTTAAATTCAACACAAAAGACGATTAAGAACATTATTGTCATAGGTTTGTAAGCTTTTTGTAATAAGATTGATATTAGCATTGCCATTTTTTATTTATTTATTATGGTACATGATAATGTATTATCAATCGCAGTCATTAGCATCATCATTATTGTCAAGCAGTAATTACTTTTTAAGTTTTTCCTAATTGCAATTACCTGAATCTCGGAATTGTCATCGTCAAGGCGATACTCATGCATGATCCAGTCAGTCTTTTGGCCATGAGGAGCACGGCCAGTGTAGAAGACAAGGGTTTTCCTCATGCCAATCCTTTTAGTGTTGCTGTGATGGATGGCCTTGTCTCTCCCTGTTGCCTTCCAAAAACCAGCTGTAGTTGCCCGATTTGTTCGAGTTCCTGTTGGATATTTCTTGTCCTTGTGGCTAAAGAAATACCACTCATTCTGAGGACCTGATCCGATTCTACATTTCTCTGCAAATTGTTAAACCATATTCATCATTTTATACTTAATTAACCAATAAAATATATATTATCATTTTGACTGACATATTATATAACATTTAGGTGTTAGAATAGTAATTATATATTAAAAAAAAGTTAGAATAATGATTAAATTAATAATTTTTAACAGTTTAAACTTTTAGGATCAAGTGTATATTTATCATGCATTGTTGATACTAGGGGGAGAGAGAGAGAGAGAGAATGAAAATTCTCCCTCAGATATATGTCTCTGAATTAACCATATGTATTCATCTTATCTTCCTTATCCCATGCCAACCCTAACCCTAACAAAAAGTTTGCATTAAGATGCTTGTCTGAAATTAAGTTAAAATGAAGTTCATTCAACCCCAGATATGCGGTTTGACTTTGACAAATTAAGAACCTGCCAAACTCAACTCTAAATCGTATATATAAGAAACTATATTAATTATATACTAGTTAGCTATAACAGAGGAGGAGGAGGAGGAGGAGGAGGAGGAGAGTGATATAATGTAATTACCTTTAAGGTCCCAAGGCTCGAGTTTGTTCAGATCCACCTCTCTAATAACATCAAGGTCGATGGCTTCATAGGAGACCTTCTTCCTTAGATAATAGTAGAGAAGCTCTTCATCTGTTGGGTGGAATCGGAACCCTGGGGGAACTGTCACTTGTCCATTTCCCGCAGCAGACATCATTCTCTCTCTCTCTCTTTACTATATCTCTAGTTTTAATCTGATCCCTGAAAATCAAAGGAAACCATGACACAATAAGAAGACAAATTACATGCATGCACAGTCTAGGACTCGACAAGCTTGGAAAGACATGTCTTCTACTATATGTATATGATATACAAATTAAGAGCTAGCTTGGTTCAGGGCCAAAGATTTATCTTTTCATCTAGATCTTTTATGAAAATTTTGGGCCCTAAAACATCATGTTCATATATTTGTTCATGACAAACCATAAAAATTACATGGAAACCAAAAGGAGCTTGGCAGTCATCTCCCTAGCTAGTACTACCCGATATATAACAGAAAGTACAAAGAAAGGACAATAACAAAAATAAATAAATATATAAAAGTGACTTCTTTTTTACATAGAAATGGAAGGTAGGTGATGAAAGGCTGAACATGAATAAAGCCAAGTTTTTATTTTTATTTTTAAAATGATGATATCATATGGAAGTAACTATATAGTTGAAAGTTTTCATGCATGTGTATGACGTTTTTTTGACATTCAAATAGAAGGAAACCTATAAGTATTAAATAAATTAGAGTTAAGATCTCTGCTAATATATATCCTAAAAGCTTAAGAGATGCTCTTTTAGAACTATGTAACAGAATAAGAAAGAACCCTAAATTTCAGAAACCAAGAGCACTTATTTCTTGAAAGACATATACAGATCCTGCACCATCCTCACTTTATACATAGGATGGGAAAATAAAGAAGAGCAAAACTAAGTTGCATAAAAAACAAAAAATCTATTATGTTTCCAGCTGAGGAAACCAACTAAAGAAGAAGTTGAAATAAGATGGATATATCGTCCAAAAAACAAAATTGAAGGAGAGAGTAGGGTGTGAGTGGGAGGAAAAAAAAGGCAGGCTCTTAGTTCATCTCTTCTAGTACTACTGTAGATCATAGAAACAAGTGTAAATCTTATGAAGTAGTAGTAAGTAATCAAGATTTCAGAGAGAAGCCAATCCAAAAGTATCCGTTAGAAGATATAATAAAAAGCAAAAAAAGAAAGAGTGATAAAGAAGAAAAGCAAACCTGTACAGCTCCCTCTGAGACAAAGGAAAAAAGACAACAGGGCGGGCAGGAAGGAAGGAAAATAAGCAGACAGCGGTGGTTTGAGGTTTGCCAATTTCTTGGCTTCAAGGGCACGACGTTCGTGAGTTTAAAGAGAGAGAGAGAGAGAGAGAGAGAGAGAGAGAGGTATGTGGATTAGTGCAAATCTTTGGGACTGACTAAAAACCCAAGATGGGCACAGAAATAAAGGAAAAATATATATTTATATATTATAAAGATAAAGAAGAAAACAAGTAAATTAAGGAAAGGTGTAGTTATATAGAATTGATGAGGAGGGGTATGAGCTATGCATGTATGTGTCTTGTTGTGAAGAGGGTATTTTGATGAAGGAATTGTATTGGTAAATGTTCGTTGAATGGGAGACCTTATTCCCGAAAATCGCCATATTACGATGAAGAAAATCTGCTTAACTGTCAATTACTACTAATTTAACCCCATTTTTCCTATCTCTTCTCTTTGTTTTTATTTTTTATTTTCTGTCTTTTTCTATCCATTGTAACCCATCTGTCTTCAATTATGCACACACGCATGGTCATTGGTCAGAGTCAAAGAGGAATGAGCCCAATTCCCTTTTATTCCATTATTCCACCCTCTTATTATTTTTATGTTATTTTTCTGATATATATAGTATATAGTCTCAGCCCTCTTTTTCTTTTTTTAAATGAGAGTTTGTTCTTCTTATAGTCTAGATATCTTAATATATCAATTTAGACTAAAATATACTTTTAGCCCTAAAATTTTTGAGATTATGTCCATTTTGATCCTATATGTTTTAAAAATTTTATCTTAGCCCTTTATGTTTTATTTCGTATTGTCCTTGTCGCCAATTTCTATCAATATTCTGGTGATATCTAACATTATATTGGTGAAGTGACTTAATATATACCACTTATCTAGTACTTAAACAATCAAATTACCAACAAATTGGATGATAAGGTTCATACGAAAACAAAATCATTTATGAAGGATTAAAATGAAAACTTTTATAACGTAAAGGGTCAAAATGAAAAATAAACTCTAAACTTCAATGATCAAAAGTATACTTTAATATTTTGCTTAAGTTTTGTCAAATGGTACTAATTTGATCATCTAAAATTTGCAATTGCAGAGTGTAATGAATAGTGATCTTTGAACCATCTTAGGAAGAAAGAAGAATAAAGAAAAATTATATTTATCTTGCGTTTACCACCTTATGTGAAATGTAAAAGTTAATAAGCCAAAAAAGTAAAAAAGTTAACAAGGTAAAAAAATTTACCCATCAACTTTTATGTCTTACATAAAATGGTTATTACATGGTTCAATTAACCCTAGTTATTTGCACTGGATCCAAATCCGTAGAGGGGAGGAAGGCATGTCACCTACCTTTATTTCAAGCCAAAAACTATTTAGGAGTAAGGGATATGCAGAAGCTATTCGGATTAGGGACCTAGACTCATCAATTTGGCTTTCTTTTTCAATCTTCGCTCCAATGGTTAGGGCCAAGATGTCACCTGACCTCATTTCTTTGTGCCAAGATGTTATTTCATTAGTCATTACGTGTCGAGCTGCCATGTTATTGCATCCCCTTGGTTAATTTTTTTTTTTTTTTAACTCAAGATTTTTTTTAACCATAAGAAAAGAGGTTTCTACCAATTGGATTTGGATCCCACGTAATAATTGATGGTGCAGTTACCATGTAATATTCTGAGATATAAAAATTTGACATATAAAAAAATAAAAAGTTGAAAGGTTAAAAAATTGTTTGATCTAATAAGGGCTGATCCATGTAATTAATATATGATGGTGCAATCTTACCCATTAATTTAGTATTATTTGGTGCAATAACCTAAAATTTTCACCAAACCTGGATCCCTATAAACTAGTTACCAAAATTAACTCCCTTCTGGTTTTGTAATTCTCAGAAGATGCGGTCAAGTCAAAGGATGATGCATGATACAGTAAGAGCTACCCCGAATCATGTTCATGAAAAGTGGCAAATTGCATCAAATTCAGTGTAAGTGTGAAGCACGGGTTCTTTTAGATATTTAAAACATAAATTTGTTATTTACTTATTTCTTTAACATTTATTTTGTATTATTATCATTTTATTTTATGGGTTATGAATTCTGCAAATGATGAATCATGATTCCGGATCCTAGGTGGAGCTTAAAATATGAGGGAAAAAGACCATGAAGCCCACAAAGATGGTCTCGATCGATGGGGGCCTCATCAATATTTGATGAATCATGATAATGAGATTTTGTGAAACCACTTTTTTCTATAGTGAATCAGTAGTGATCCAAGTAGACAAGATTGTCACCCTCAAAAAAAAAAAAAAAAAGTAGACAAGATTGTCACGCACATAAAATTGATGGGTGATCAAAATCTTACCCCATTAAATGTTCATCTGGCAATTCGTAATTTTTTAAGGGTAAAAAATAACAATAACAATTAATAATAATCAAATCTTAGCTCCAAAATTTGAGGGTCAGTAAAAACCCAAATGACGCCTTAGAGTTGGATTGACCTATCATACAAACATACCTCTCTCTTCTTTTGGTATAGAGTCACAATAGATAATGTACTAAATTAAGCACAAGAAACTTGGACACATTGAAATTTAAGGTACCCACTCCAAACAATTAACCAGAAAGTATTTAAAAGAATAATGTTAAAAAAGATACAAATAATTTATAATTTTTTATTTTGACTATTTATTATGACAAATTGTAATTGAAGCAACATCGTAATATGAATTCACTATATATTAACATTATGTAATAATCACGACAAGTTACCGCACAAATATGGCAAAAAAAAATGATGTTACTAAACTTATTTGAAAAGGCAGTGTGGGGACAAGCAATAAGAAAGGGAAGGAGTAGGGTGTGCTTGACAATTGATGAGATAGGTGGGCTTTGCACGTGAGGAGATCGAGGGAGAAGGATGATGAGAAAGCAAATCCTGAAAGTCCGTGGCATATACACGTGGTGATGAAACACAAGTACACAATTCAAGGTCTCGGTTAGCTTAATCAAATCCAAATAATAAACAAATAAAAAAAGCCGGATGAAGAGGAATATACCTAGCTAGGCTAAAGCTTTTTTGTTTCAGTTCAGACCCAAACCAAACGAAGGGATTCCCACGCAACCTTTCATATATATTCATAACTCTCTCTCTCTCTCTCTCTCTCTCTCTCTCTCTCTGCTGGGTGGCTATTCCTGGTCAAACACGGTGATGATGATGGTTGAAACTCCGCATTATCGTTACTATGGCATATGCCAAATACTATTACTTCCACGTACTACTATTGTATTGTATTGTACAGTTATTATTTGCATTATTTACCCAAAAAAACACAACTGGCGCCGTCGCCTTTACGAATACTACATAACATTAATTCGTAGCTTAATGAGAAAGGGAATCCAAGGGCTTAAGTCATTACATAATTATCATATCCTTCATGCATCATGATATATGAGCTTCAAAATGGAACATATATAATATATAATATGGTATTTATTTCTATTGATTTACGAATGATATTGATGCTTAATTAACACATATCCAATTGTCATTTGCAATTGATCATGTGCTGTGCGTTGACAACATCTTTAATCTCTCTACCTCCCTCTGATCACATCTTAAATCTTAATATATATACTAATACTACTATGCATTCTTCCATTTGATGAACCTTCTCCCGCGGTTGGGTAGCCGCAACCATAAATACAATGCCTTTTGACCTGCTCTAACCCTCAATTTCTATGTATCATATTATTACTTATAAATTAGCCTAATTAAATAAGCTCAAAATTATTTAAAAGTTTACAATTGTTCATTTTATTTTATTTTGAATATGAGCTTAATTTGGTTTCATTATTAAATTACACTATATGTTTAATTTTGGTTCTTTTTTTTTTTTTTTTTATCAACCAAGTTTTAATTTGTCTATGAGTTATTTGATTAGCTTAACTCATTCTTTTCCAATATATATAGTAAAAATTACAATTTTTTTTAACCTTTTCACAAATCTATGCTTAAAATTAATAACTAAATTGTATTTAATTTTTTTAAGCTAAAATTATGGTATTTAAGTTAATTAGAAATAATGATTTTCATATATAAACTTATAGAAATTAGATTTACCAATCTTGAATTATTATTTTTAGTATGTACAATATAAATTACTATTTATTAATAAACTATAAATAATAATCTAATATCTTATTCAATTTTAAGTGTGTGTTTGGCAACACTTATTTTTGCCAACTTATTTTACTACTCAACTTATTTTTATTACTATTAATAGATCTCACTGCACTTTTTGGTATTATTTATGAGTCTCCTTATACTATTTTAACTAACTTTTACCTTTGTCTACAAAACTTTCAGCAAAAATTTTTTAGTTTCAGCAAAATAAGAAGATCCCAAACAGATCCTAAGTTTATATAAATACATGTTTATATTTTTATATGTAAATATATAAACACATAATATTTTAGATACTATAATTGGGCCTTGTACTCATGAACTTGATATGTTTAACAGTTTGAGCTTGACTTGTTTAATAATTGAGCCTAAACTTAAGTTTCAATTTGACTAATTTGCTAAATAAATGAACATAAATAAGCTTTATTTTATTTTATATAAATCAAGTTGAGCTCAACTTATTCTTTTTGATAATTTAATAGTTACAACTTACAATGAAAAAGAGAGGGATTATTTGAACTTAATTTGAATGTTTTCATTGGAAATGCCAAAATGTGACAATTAGTTAAGTTACAAGGCTTTTGACTGAGCTCAACTTATTCATAAATAGTTTTGATTCATTTACATCTTAATATGAATATATATATATATATATATATATATATATATATATATATGTCTTAATCTATGCTAAACCACCAAGTCACGCATCCCTACTTCCTACATCTTGATAAAAAAATAAATTGATGAAAGGGTTAATTTTTAGCAAATAAATAAATAAATAAGTAATAAAAAAATTTGAAGAGGTTAATATTACTATTATTAAAAAAAAAAATTCATCCAATGTAACATAATTACAACCTAATATATATTTTCATGGGCAAGACTTAGGTACAATACTTAGGTGTTATTCCTTAGATTCCCCTTTCAAAATTCTGTCATGTAGATTTTTTCTCATAGAATGGAAGTGTATTTTTTAGTTAAGTAGGTACATGGCTGAATCTTAAGAAGGAAAACTAAGAAACAGCATGTACCTAAGTTTTGTCCTATTTGCATATACACGGGACAAAAGATGTGATCCTCTTGCCTGTTGGGAATGAAAAATTCTACTAATCTAACCCATGAAGCATAAGTAGAACACTTGGCAACTTGTATTAGAAAAGTAAATTGCAACACAACACTTGGCAACTTGTATTAGAAATACTAGTGGTTAACCCGTGCGATGCATGGTAAAAGTTTTAAATTTATACATTCATTCACATGTCTCATGCATGCAATTATATTCAATATTATACTGGGTTTTAGTTAGCATTGAAGGTTGAATAAGAGATTTGGAATTCAATCATCGTCTATACCAAAAACCAATTAGTATCATGGTCTGATGATAAAGAACTATTATTAGGAGCGGATGTTATAGGTTGAAACTTTCTAAAAAAAAATATTCAATATTATAAATACAAATCCTTAGTCTCACTTTTTTTTTTTATTCTACCGAACACAACATATCATGTTTCTTTTTTTCTATTTTTATATTTTTTTATAAGAAAAATCAAATAAACACATGGTAGGTTGTTATTGACAAAGAATTTATATTCCAATATTGCATTATAACCGCATGGATTGCATCTGTCTAATACATCCCAAAGAAAAATAAAATAATTACAATATTTTTAATATCAAATTGACATTTAAATAGTATATTTTATAGCCAAAATAAGTTGAATTCTTTGCTTTTTTTTATTTATTTTTTTTATAATTTGGTTGAAGCTCCTAAGAAGACAGTCCAAAAGATATACAACGCTCCAAATAATACTAAAGAATAAAATACTTAGATATGCAAACATTTAAGCAATTGTACTGAAGCTCATTACTTTGTTAGAGCATCCTCATTGGTGAAGTCATAAATTTAGTAATTTGGCTCTACCAAAAGCTATTTTATCTATTTTACCATTTTACTTTACAAAATATCCAACATTAGTAATTTTATTTTAACTTTTAGCATAATAAAATAATATAAACAATACAATAAAATAATAAAAAACAAACACCTCAGCCACCTCCACCAACGGCCATAGCCACCTCCACCACTCTACTTTGGCAACCACAACACAATGCAGAAGAAAAAAAAAAAAAAAAAAAAACCACAATTATAATCATTGCAATATTTTAAAATATTGGTGATGATTAAAATATTTTAAAATCTTCGATGATGATTCTTCTAAAATTTATTCAAACCTTTAATAATAGATTTTCAATTGAAATAAAAATAAAAATTTCCAGAACTTTGGCAATAGAGTTTCACCTGGAATATAATCAGCTTAGTAATTTTTAAGGGCTTGGCTTATCTCTATTACTTTTTTAACTAAAATCTTCTTTTATTTTAATGAGAAACTACTACATCACCTATTAACTAAATAAAAGGTAGAGATTAAAACCCACTACCACTTGATATTGTGTATTTAAAATAAAAGAAGATATCTAGTTAAAAAAGTACAGTAAATAAGCCAAATCCAATTTTTAAATGCGCTCATAGTGCGGTAAGGACTCTTTTGTTTTATGAATTGTTATGGAGAGAGAGAGAGAGAGAGAGAGAGAGAGAGAGAGAGAGAGAGAGAGAGAGCATCCCTTTGAGCAACTACAATGTATACAACACAAGTTTAATTTTTCAAACCTTAGTGATAGAATTTTAATTTAAATAGTAAGTTGAACTTGTTAACATTTTTCGTAATAGAGTTTTATCTAGAGTATAATTAGATTAATAATTTTTTGTTATAAGTAATAAAAAATTTATTGCAATAAAAAAACAGACCCAAGAACACAGGAAATCTATTGTGGGTGTAATACAATTAAGATCCCAAAAAACAATGGTCAAACAAAATAAGAAAGAGAAGAAAAAGAAGAAGTTTGTAAAGCTAAGCTCCACTTGAGTAAAGAATGGATGAAGAAAGACTTAATCTCGACAATTGAACGTTCACATCCCTCAATACATTTAACGCTCTGTTCCTTCAATGCAGTAGAGACCTCTAGAAAGCTATATCGTGATGCTAGCTGAAATTGCCCTGCCAAGAATCAAACAACTCACTGACCCTTGGCGGCATAACCCAATGAATACCAAACAATCTAAACACCATTATCCACAACTCATATGCTATAGGACATTGAAGAAGAAGGTAATCTACTGCTTCCCCAAACCGTTTGCACATACAACAATAGTTTATCACAAAAATTCTTTATTTCCGAAGATTATCTATATAATTAAAATCTTACCCAAAGTAGCAGACCATGAAAAGAACGCCATCCTAGGAGGGACCTTCGCTTGCCAAACTGTTTTCCAAGAGAATGGCATGACATTAGAAAGGGATAGCTGGCTTCCAACAACTTTTGTCTAAACCATTGCCCTACACAGACGTTGAATAAATCATGTCCATAAATAAGGCCAAAGATTCTAATTCCCAATCTTGCACTCAACGAAAAAATTGAACATCCTAGTGAAGCCTACCATCAGAGAAACCCATACCATTCGCTCTCTTTAGACCAACTAATGTTGTAAAGTTCTCTGGAAAAGCCTCATTGAGGGGACAGTCCCCGCGCTCCACTCATCCTGCCAGAACAATCACATGTAGGATGCAACTAATATTATATATTGCATGATAATATGATATCATGTATGAAATTTCATGAAATCTTAGTAAGCACTATAAAACAAAAGATTAGAATGATTGTGACACAATAGTTGCATTGCACCAAATAAAGGACCTCTTTGGAAGACCTCCTAATGCCTAAGGACTTGCATCAATTAAAAGGCCCATTCGGATTGAAAAAGGAATTTTTGTTGAGAGTCCATCTTAGTCATTTGGCACTCACTGGTTCAAGTTTTATTACAATAATTACAAACTTACATGGAGGGTAAGAATTTACTTAATAAAAGGATTAGGATTAGTTTGAATTCGAGCTCTCATTTTTATAAAAAGGCTCCTAACTCTTTTCCTGCAATGTAATTAGACTACAACTCAAACTGATTCCCTTGAAATCTGCCATACCGGGAGTATTATGTAAGCTGGATTTAGAGGAGGCCCATGATTACATCAATTGGAATTTCCTTATATATATGCTGAAACAATGTGGCTTTACTAAAAAAATGGAGCTGATGGATTTATACTTGTATATCTACAGTTAGATTCTTTGTTTTGGTAAATGTAGCATAGTATTATATGGAACTCTGCAACTTTGACAGCCAATGATGTCGAATTAAGGAAAGCATATTCACCAGCCAATAAATGCCTGTGACATTCCTTCAGGAAGTGCTCGGGGGATAAATCTAGTAGTAGTTGGCTGGGCATTGAGTTCTAGGAATTTTACCATTTGAACAGAGCTAACCAGACCCTGGAGGCAAAATTTGAGTTGGTATATGGTGAGATAATTCTTTGCAAAAAGCACATAGTTAGAGAAATACCATACCATTTCATAAGCATTTGGAATCCAGTAGGAAAATCCATCATTATCCTCTGTCATTCATTTAACACTGCATCTACGAATTTATGACCAAAAAGCTGATAAAAGGCACTAAACTATTACTGCATCAGAACATACTAATATTAACAGCACTCACAGACATCTTTAAAAAAAAAAAAAAAAAAACAGCACAGAAAAAACATTTAATCTACTAAAGAGCATATTCAAGAATTATAACCTCCTCAAAGTATCAGTCATGTTGCCCAAGACAATGAACAATTCACATCACAATATGTTTAAATCAAATTGAAGCAGTAACTTTCAGTTAATTGGTTAAAGGAATGCAAAACCTGAAATCTGAGTACTTAGACCTAGATCTGCACCCAAGTCACAAATAAAAGATCAAATCTATAAATATGTTGGTTCCCCCTAAAATAATATCTACATAATTTAGGAGTTATAAAATTTAGATGGCATCAAAACTACTGATTTCACCGGTTTCTAACACAACCAGAAGTCCAATTTATATAAGAAGGCTACATAAGAGTTATAAAACCTATTAAGCTAAAGAAAAAAGATGTAATAACAATGATACAAGGTCAACTATGATCTATGGTACTAAATGTTAGGCTATTATGAAGCAACATATTCACAAAAAGAGTCAAACTAAAATAAGAATGTTAATATGGATGATTATAACTTTAAGGAAAAATAGGTTACAAAATATAAAAATTTTGTTGAAAGACAAGGGTAGCTCCAATTGATGAATGACTGACCTTGGTTAATCTGTGATTGTGAGGATCCATAGCCAATCCAAAAGTTGTTCGCTTTTTTATTAATGACCCTAAAACGAAATGTACATAATTGGAGAAAAGTTCAAATTGTCCACATCATACATAATTGGGTCCTCGAACATTTGGAATTTATTTAGTTCAGTTATGTTTGAAACATAGACTAAATGTGCAACTTCTCAAAAAATTCTGAGCAACCAAAAACACTAATAGAAGTTGAAAGAAGTAACTCAGGGCCGACGGAGGAGGAGTCTCCTTCCACCACCGCTGATGACGACGAAAAAGAAGAAGAAGAAGGCTTTAAGTAGGGACCACCAACCACCACCTTTTATGATGATAGTTTGAACACCGCATGAGACACATTTCTTCTTCTTCTTTTTCTTTTTTGTTTGGATACCGAGAAGAGTACATTGGTTTGGGTTTTGATGTGTTAGAACTGGGCTGGGCTATGTGTTGGATTTAGCTGAAAATTCAAAATAGTAATATAACTCATATGAGATGATTTATCATGTGCTTTGATGTTGTTTCGGGTAGATATGGGCCTTTATGGGAAAAGCCACTTTATATGAAGATAGTCGTGAGCTTTGAAACTTTGCTTATACTCATCCATATAGTGATGTTGTGGGTCATGAGCCTAATTGATCAAGTATAGGATCCACGTAATAAAATATGGGTTTTTTTTTGGGTTTAAATGAGATTTATCCAAAATTCATGATAACGTTGCTGTAGCATGAGTTGTCAATAAAATAGTACCATGTGGTGTCTGTTTGGCATGATTAATTTTGTCAACTTATTTTACTATTCAGCTTATTTTTGCTACTATTCATGGATCTCACTGCACTTTTTGGTACTATTTATGGGTCTCGCTATACTATTTCAGCTAACTTTTACTTTTATTTACAGTACTTTCAGCAAAAAGTTTTCAGTTTCAGTAAAATAAGCGGATTCCAAACAGACCCATGATGTGAAAATTTTTTTTCTCAACAATAGTTAATTAAAGTTTAATTTGTTACAAGCATAGTTATTAGACCTAGACCAAATATTGACCAGGTCTATGAGCCCGGTCATGGGTCATTGGTTCAACCAGTAGGAATGGTCAAACCGCATGGTCAAATAAAAAGATTTAAAAAAAAAAAATTTGAAGAGGAAAAAAGATTTTAAAATAAGTTTGAGAAATCATAACATGAATATGTAAATTAAAAAAGAAGAAGGTATATGCCAAAATTAAACTTGCCTTTATAATTCAAAATCAAGGTTTCACAAGCAACAGTATTAGAAATTCTATAAAATTCACAAGCAAAATAAACAAATGTCATAAGATTGCAACAAAGTTTTTGCTAAATTAAATCTTATTACATGTCTTAAAATTTTGTATATTAAAAAAAGGAAAATTTCAAACTACATAAACAAAAGAAGAGAAAAAAAAAAGGGTTAAAGGCTTAAACTTAAAGCAATAAAGAAATAAAGCACAAAAAGAAGTAAACAAAAAAGACAAAAAAATAAAAAAAAAAGTGTTTGAAAAATAAACTATATAACATATACTCATATACTTATACCTACATGGTAATTGGCTACGTAAAACTGAAAAGTGCATTTTTTTAAAAAAAATTTCTTAAAGTTTTCTCTTATTTAAATTATCATATATCACACATTAAATAGAAAAAATTCAATAAAGTAGACGTATTAATGTAATTTTACATAATTCACAAACCCAACTGGGTTATTAAAATCTAGCCAAATCACACAGTTTGCTTAAAACCCCGTGGGTTTTACTAGTTTTGACTGGGTCTTGTGCACATCCTATCCAATTGATGACCCAAACCGGTCAATGTGCCAGGTCACAAGGTTACCAGTCTAACTGATCAGCTGGGTTTAATAACACTAGCTGTGATCCTCTGTATTAGAAAAGTAAATTACAACATAGCGCTTTGGCAACATATTGAGCTACAACCAACTACTTATTGCATTTAAAATTCATCTCCTTAATAACTGGAACAGTGGACTTTTAAGCAGAGGGTGGGTATAGAAAGAAAACAGTATAACCACTGGATAGAACCTCAGAACACACAACTCTCTTTTATGTCACATAATTCATTGTGGTTTAGTGAAATGACTCCAAAAACAGCACAAGGAGGTTTCAATGCAGGCTTTCATGAAAAGGTTCCACAAGGCTTCCATTGCTTTACTGCTGTCCTCAGTGGATCTGGGACTATAGCAGACCATGAAATCAAATCTGGCAAAGGTCCTGTGAGTGCAAGATAATTTTCACCTTCACTGTTTGGCTTTCTCTTCCAGCTTAACTGTCATTCAAATTTCAAACTGTTAGTTTTCTTCTGTCTTAGGGGCACTGGACAATAATAACAAGAAACTCAAAACTTACAGAAAAGGAAAAGCACATCATAATTTAATACATGCTCCTTTATAATCAATGTTTACAATCTATTGGATGATTAGTCAGACTATGCAAGCTAGGAATGTCTCACTGACACCAGCTTGAGCAAGAAGCTGCAAGCATTACTCCTCTGTCACAATTGGATTAAATTCATAACTTCAACAATATGATATGAGAATTATGAGTAATGAAGAACCCTACAAAAATCTTATTATGTCTGCCCCTGTCCACATGCCTAGCCCATTGAAGCTTGATATTCTTGTTTGAGAAGTCCTGAGTCCTATTAGTCTAAATTACTTAAGGTGTCTTCAAGAATCCTATTCTTCTGTCCTGCATCATTTTTATCAGTAAATCCACTCCATTACCTTCGTTAATGAGACAAAAATTATACTGAGTATCATCTCTGATCCACCCTTAACAGTCATCAAGCAAACCACCAAAGGTTCAGTTTTGATAATTACTAGCCATCAGCTAACCATTGATTCTCCATTCTCTATAGATTCTCTACTGTTCTAATCAAGTATCAACCTATTATTAGCTTCTTAAGTGAAATTATGCTATTATCAAACAATGCATAAGATGGTCCACAATTAGAGTCTAAGAGTCATATCTACAGCCACTAAAACAAAGATCACATTTTCTTTTATTTCTTGGCCCCACAGCAAAGGGCCTGTTTGAGTGTTCAAAGAAAATTAAAATGTTTTATTGTGTTTTGCATACAATTTTATGAAAGGATTAAGATTTTCAACCATCAAAGATTACCTTTTCTACCATTTCTGAACACTAAATTGGCCAGGCAGCAAAGGGCCAGTTTGAACGTCCATTGAAATTAAAATGTTTTATTGTGTTTTGCATACAATTTTATGAAAGGTTTAAGAGTTTCAACTTTCAACCATCACTAAGTGCAACAGTTGGAAAAAAAAAAAAAAAAAAAAAAAAATCTGTAATGGGCATTTTATGTGTTTGCAAAATATGATTGGAACCATTGAAATTGAATAACACTGGACAACTGAACATATCCTAAATTCCTTTCTGAACTTTCTCTTCAATACTCTGTAAAAGTTGCTCATCCTTTTGGATTTATTTTGTAATACTACTATGTATTTCTTGAAAATGATGCAGCCATGTTGGTTCACAAATGAACATAATATTTTCATGAAAGAATCCCTACTTTTCCAGGAAATGCTTTGGATAGTGCCTTGATGGTATAATTTTGCACCCAGGTACCATCAATTGAAGAATTTTTGGGATGAACCACTCCATCAATCACATCAGCTTCTTCATCAATGCCACCGCAGTTCACCATGAGACGACCATTTGGCATCAATCTATCATTCAATTCTAACCAGGTTTGAACCTGCCAAAAATCAGAAAGCAAGGATAAATCAACAAAGAAATAGTCAAGCAGTGTTTGTGGATGACAGCAGAGAGTGTGTAGAACCTTGGCTCAAAGGACAAGATGATTACAGTGAAGTGCATTAACAATTGAAGAGATGATTGAAACTTTTAACAAATTTAAATTTAAAACAGCACTTGTACTGTGTTGGAGAACTTTTGAACAGGAAATATCAAAGACCATGGCACCATGTCAAAAGCCAAGTCCCAAACCTTCATGTAAAAAAGTGAGATACAAACCTCTTGCAACTGCGGCAATACTTTTCCACCAGAAAACAGGTCAACGACAATGCCTGATATCATTTCAAGCGCAACTTAGTGAGACAAAGGGGAGCGAAGTACAACTAAAAGCCATCCTTGTGAAAAGGAAGAAATGAGTTAGTAAAAGGAGGCATTTCCTAGAGATTGAAGTACAATGAAATTAGATGACAAAAACTATAAGAATTGAAACAATAATCATGCTTCTCCTTTTTTGTTTTGTTTTGTTTTTTTTAAAAAGATAAGTAGAGAAGTCCACCAAGAGACTAACAAGACCCACAACCCATCCAGAAGTACCCCAAAACATAAATCTAGTTCCAAAATTTAAACCATCCAAAAAGTCCTAAAAAGAAACAGGAGATGAAATAGGTAATACAAAAGCAATGCAG
Source organism: Quercus tomentella (assembly GCA_028535165.1). Lineage (NCBI taxonomy): Eukaryota > Viridiplantae > Streptophyta > Magnoliopsida > Fagales > Fagaceae > Quercus > Quercus tomentella. The sequence goes on from JAPQVY010000156.1 coordinate 83,533,406, forward strand.
AAAGGAATCTCACCAGCAAACCCTCCAGAAGCATTAACTGACTGTGAAAGGGCATCCCCAATATGAACATTAAGAATGCCACCAGCTACAGTGCGTTTCTCAAGATCCGAAAGCCCAAGATATTCTCTCGATTTCTCAATCAACTAGAATAGAAAAATTATGAGCTATGGATGCAGTCAACCTGGGAACCAAAAGCTTTCAAGCATTTAACTAATGCAGATATGCTATCAGTGTAAGAAAACAATTGGATTAAAACCACTGTAATAACATCCAATGTAAGTATTATTGCTAATATGTTTTTTAAACCATGTTACTTAGTAGGAAAGCAGCATATAGTGCTCCTATTTGATCCTATAGCTAGGAGAAAAAACTTTCTTCAAAGCTGATAGAAAACTAGAAAATCCAAACCATTATAAGCCTCTGAAATGATTATAACTTTCCTTCCACCATTACTGTGCTTCATAATTGCAATATAATAGCCGATATTATACTTGCACCTTTACTAAGTGCTCAGCAATAAATAGAGGGACCTATAAAATCTCAAAGTTGCTGCACAATGTGTTTTCATATCCTACGATAAATAAATTCCCATGAATATAAATTTCAAATTAAGATTGCTAATTGAAATAGGCTCATTAATCTTTTTTCTTACTTTTTAGACATTACTGCAATAGACTATGAAATAGTGAAGCTGCAATAATACATGTTAAATTATTTATTGTCCCAAAAGTTTAAGCTATGAGATATGGTAAATTTAATCATTTAACCACATATTTCTAACAGTCTCCCTCACATGTGGGCTCAAAATACCTTTTAATAGGTGAGGCCCAACACGTGAGAATTTAAATGAAAGGTAGAGTAGAAAGGACAATGATCAAACTTAGGACTTTTTGCTTTGATACCATTTTAAATTACTGATTGTCCCAAAAGCTTAAGTTATTGGGAATCCTAATTCTTCTAACAATACAGAAGCAGCTTCAAACAGTGTGCATAAACAGTCAACACTGCATATACTCTTGAGAGAAGTTCTATGATGTATTGTTCATTTCATTATTTTAAAGAAATAACCTAGTAGGAAGAACTAGGTGATTCCCTCTTAGTACTAAAACCTTCTTGAGTTTTTCATATGACAATAGATCAAGAGACCAATAAGTTTTAGAGGTTCATAGATATATGGTGTATGTCAGTGGATGCACTTTATTAAGATATTGACATTTTAAGAGAATCCAGGCCAATGCTTCTCAAATCAGAATTTCTGGGTGGTATAACTAGCACATTGTGAGAGGTTTTTTGTGGGATTCCTTTAAAAGATTAGTTGATCAATGTAATTTCTGGGATCTTCGAGCTTGAAGTTGGTCCCAGATCTTTATAATATATATAGCCTTAAGAAATTTAAATTATTAAGTTGACTGGTCTTTGGGATCTCAAAATTTTGAAGTGCATTACTGATAGTAATTGCAAAACCAACAGTGTCCCATATTTCTTTGTTAATTAAAAAATCCAACATCTCTACATCCTACAGAAAATAACTACAAAAACAATAACTACCACAGCACAATCAAAGACAAAAAAATAATTTACTAGGAAGAAAGCAAATTATGATGGAAACCATTATTTAAAAAAATATATATTTGTATAAATCTATTGAACAAGATACTTAATGTACCCTACAATTTCATCAATCTCCCAGCCTTCAAGTTGCAATGATGGCCACAAGTCAAGCATTAGACGAGCAGTAGTTCCGCCACCCTGACACAATTAGAATAATATTTCATTCATGAAATAACAAGTTTGGTTCAGAAAGATAGATATATATATATACGTATATATATATATATATATATATATATATATATATATATATATATATTACAATAATCTCAAAGAAGATATCCACATTATTCCAAAGAGTTACCAAACCAAAGATAGCAATGGGACCTTTTGGGACAATAGCCGGCAAGCTAGCAAACTCATCCTGTATAATGCAACACATTCAAAGAACCCATCAATGGAAAGGAATTTTATTTTTCAATTAAAAGACATGCACACACACACAAAAGCACACATAAATGTTTGCACAGAGAGTGAGGGTGAACGAGCAGGATGTAACTTCCTCATGGCTGTATTCTTTATTTCTCCAAGTACAAAGAATTTGAGAAAAATAATCAGGTAGTGATAACCTTAACATAAAATTAAACATTTGAATGATTTTTAACATCGAATGGACAGCTGAGATTGGTAGTATAATATAATATTTTTTTCTGGTGGGTGGAGTCGTGTATCTGTGAATTACACATAGGGATGGGTCCAAGGGGCCCTGCCTTGGTGAGGTTCCATGTCATTAAAAAAAAAAATCCATTGCCCTCTAAAAAGTTGTAAAAAGCTTATCGTACATTTTTTTTGTTATGAGAATTCTTAGTGTCTTATCAGATGAATAGATCCCAAAGATCATAAAATACAATATTCTTCTTGAAATTTTGAGGCTACTCTAAAGGATGCATGGAGTGGCATCAAACACCAGAAAAAAGCTTTTTTTTTTTTCCTCAACTTCCCAAGGAAAACACATCAGTTAAGGAAGAAAACCATGTAAATGAACCAGTCACTTATCGTCTACATGGCAAAGTTAAAGAGTCTGCCACATCATACAATAACAGGAAAACTTCAGGACATGGAAAGCAGGACTCAGAGCATGTGGTTTCAAGAGGAAACATAAGTAGTAGGAACTCTATAACTTAAGATAATTAATTAGTCATTGTGGATTCTCTCTCTCACATCCTATACTCTTTTTCCCCCTTTTTATTTATTAGTAAGTTTGAAGGATGAAATTTACACAATTCTCTTTTCACCCACTCTTCATGACATTCATGAGATATTGTATCAACCGAAAGGGGAACTATCTTTGTGCAGACAAGTAAGCATGGTTGCCTGGTGACAGCAGTTGACTAGTTTCTGGCTATTATTTAGTGTACACTCCTATCTACTTTGTTGGGCAGATAACACCTTGGGAAGATTCCAATAGAGGAGTTAATATAATATATCGGGGCACCACTTGACCCAAAAGCTATAGCCAATGGACCCAATTATGTTATTAACTACTCACTCTTGTCATTATTATCCAATATGAGACTTTACTACTTAAACAACCACATCACTCACTTGTGAATATGCCAACATGCTTAATAGCATTATTGGCAAAAAATTAGGTGAATTTCTAATTGGAAAGTCAAAAAACAACAGAAACAAGTACATTGTCCACTCCCTTCCACCTTCTCAAGTACCAATTTGCTAGAAGCCTAGAAGAGACATGAGATCTGATTAGTAGTAGACATGCTCAAGAAAAATTACATCAATGAAGCCAAAAGTTATCTTAAAGCAGATTTCAATCCTATTCATCTTCTCTCTCTTGCTGAAGCCTCAAGAAAATCCAGTGAAAGCCTTAGGATCCAGCTCATCACTCTTGAGACAAATATATTTCAAATAAAAGTATTGAGACCAAGCAGGTTATGAGAGATAAGACAAAAGACAATCTACCACAAAAGGTACTCTAGTGCAAGAGCATTATAATGTTCAATTGTGCTCTTCACCAGATGGTACTAAGAACTACTTTCCCCTCTACTATTCAAACTAGAATTTTTGTTCAATTGTGAGATTATGATACGACACTGGGGAAAAAATTGGCGAAACCCATATATCAAATTTGAAAGACAAAAGGTGAAGATATTTTATTACAAAATGAGGAAAAAAAAAAAAAGGGATAAACAATAACCTCATCAGCACTATACTAAACAACAATTATACTAATTGCTTAAGATGCCAAGAGTACATAGGAAATTGATTGAAAGCAAAAATATGCATATCCAACTTATTGACATTAGTACTCTCACACTGCCTTCTATATGTAAGAGGCTTATGAGGTATGACCACTAAATACCACTTCAATACCGAGCTCAGTTAAAGGAATATCACGAATATTTTTGTCAACAACAAAACCAAAAGTAGGACACAATCTAATAATTTGCATAATTCATTAAATTAATATGCTTAATTGGCAGCAATTATCTGGTTCAATTATCATATACAAGCAAATAAAGGAAACAATAAAGAAAGAGAAAAGCTTGACATACCCAATAGGAACCAGTCCATTTCTGGTCCTTGTAAAGAATGCTATGAACATTATCTGCATGCATCAACATAAAGAAAACACAGAAAGACAACTGGGTCAGAAGTGAACTCAAAGAGTAGGTGTGAGTGAAGTTGTTTTAATAACTAGACTTCTATTATGAGAGAGCTTACGAGTAGCGTCGAGAAGCAGCATCCTAGAATTTGGAGAATCGACAATTAAAATGTCGTTGAATTGGCTTCTTATTGCTGTCACTAATTGAAACTCTTCTTCTTCTTGTTTTTGGCTTTGTTGTTGGGGCCATGAAGAAGAAGAACCAGCCTGGGAATTCGTCGCTTGGGTCTTTAGTTTTGGAGTACATGATGATGATGATGTTGTAGTTATAGTTGTAGAGCTCCATAATGAAAATACTAGTTGTTTCGAAATGGAATTGGAAAAGACATAGTTGGAGTTGGTGAGTAAAGAGAAGCTTGACCCATTTCCCTTTCCTTGGCTGAGGCTGATATTGATGATTGGGTGAAGAGGCTGAAAACCCCTCAAACCCAATACATATCCTGACATTGATTTGTGTATCTACTTCACTTTACTAGGAGTTATTAGGATGTCGACTCGAGATACAGTCACTCAACAAAGTACAAGACACGGCAGTAGAGTTTGTTATCCTTTACACACTTGAACGTTCCCAACACAAAAGCCCTATCCAGAACTACTGTTATACAAGGCTGCTACTGCCTAAATGCAAAAATCAAGATGAAGGCGTTTGGATTGACGCAGACACGTTTCAGCCCTTTTTTTTTTTTTTTTTTGGGTAGCGCCTATTATACTGTTCATGGAACATTACCAATGCAGCAAATGTATTAATGAACAGTAACTAGAAAATATGGCCTTTTGTACGTGTGTTTGAATAACAGTTTTCAATTTTTTTAGAAATATGTGTGGGTAAAAAAATATGTGAAAATACATGTAATATTATTTAAAAACTGAAAATATGTGTTTGAAATGGTGTACCAAACATGACATTTTTTTTATTATTATTGTTTTTAGTTTTCAACAAAATAAGCAGTATCCAAACTCATAATGTCACATAATATTTATGTGTTGTAGGATACTAAGATATAAGCTGAAGCGTCTAAAAGTTGAAGTATAGTAGTTATTATTGATACCTTATGTTGAGCTGCATTTTGGTCAACTTAAGTCGATTTTAGTCAATTTTAGTCCATTTAAACCAATTCAGTCCATTTCGACTAGTTCGGCCTATTGGGCCACTTTGGTCTATTTTAGTCTGTTCAGTTTACTTTTGCTCCGTTTGTTTCGGCATTGATGTTTTCCGAAAAATGATTCATTTTTCAGAGAGCATTTTTTGGAAAATTATCTCATTTTTCGGTGTTTGGTAACAATCTTAAAAATAGACTTGAGAATGTTTTCTGGTGTTTGGTATCCACAATTTTTATAACATTTCTTGTATAATTTAAAACATATATAATATGTGTATTGTGTAAACCCACCTAATGTAATCAACATAAATAAATAAATAACCAAGAATAAATTTGGTTTTCAAATTAAAATTTTGACAATGGATATAATCAAAATTATCTATCCAATTTTCATAATCTCAAATATTCATCTTGCTTGTGTATATAAACAGTAACGTACATAATATATATATATATAAACCATACTTTTTATAATTCAAAATAACCATTATACTTCTAAATCTTCAATCAAAAAAACAAAAACAAAAAAACCATTATAACCTTAAATTCCATTTTAAATAGTTCAAAGCCACATAGGCCGTATAGTTTTACGAGCAAACTAATCCAGTACAAATAGTTTGATAAATATACAAAAAATTGTTATAAAACTATTGACTGATCTGTGAGGAGTAAAAAAAAAAAACCAAAAATCTTATTAAAGAACAGTGTTATAGAAGGGAGAAGAAATAGGGAGAAAAGAGAGAAGAGAGGCAGATAGAGAGAGAAATCTGTGGGAAGAGAAGAGGCTAGAGGGGGTGATAGTGAGGGTGTGAGAAGAGAGAAAAAACAAAGGGAGAAGAAGAAGTGCGAGAGTTTATTGTGGGAAACACTAAATGAACGAAAGAAAATATTTTTTTCTAGGTCAGAAGAAAATATTTTTATAGAAGCTATGCATTGTGAGAGAGAGATTGTTTTCCAAAAAATTTTTTTGGAAAACAACTTATAGAAAATAGGTCTTATTTTTATAAGAGTTTTCCGTTGACTAAAGATAGTTTTCCATCTAATATTTTTTTATGCTACCAAACACTTAGAAATGTGGAAAACTATCTTTATAGAAGGTTTTCTAATGAAGTAAAAGCTAAAATGTTTTGCATTTGGATTCTAAACTCCTCATTTGCCCAATAACAGAATTGACTAATGTTTCCACATTACCCACGGTTAATTTAGCCCTTCTTCTATTTTATTTCTTTCTTTTTTGTCTATTACTCTCTTGGAAATTAAAACCAACTAATTGATTTGTCCCAAAGTGTTAACCATGAAAATCATAGCATCTTTTAATTGAATGAGAACAAAAAATTCTAGCATTTGTATATGATAATTCTCTAAATGCCAAAAAAAAAAAAAAAAAAATCTCAGAAAGAAAATTAGTCTTTACTAAATAGATTTATTTATATATTTCTATGAAAATATGCTTTGAATGTTCCTAAAGTTAAAGAGTAATATTATGTGGAAAAATGTGAATATTAAAAAAAAAAAGAAAGACATTAATACATCAAATGAATGTCTATAAAAAAAAATTTAAATAAGAATGGAAACTTGTAAAAGATTTATACAATGCCATGATATATTAACCATCAATATATATATATATATATATATATATATATATAATATCAGAAGCTGAGAGAAAGTGAGTTCCTACATTTAAGGAGGAAAAACTGACACATACACGACTTTAAGTTAAAATACTCGCACGGTACACCGTTTCAGTATTCTAAAGATTTTGACTTTTACTTCTACGGCGTTTGAAAGCCTCTCCGCTGTTTCCATTTGTTTTGCAAGGGTAAGACCGTCTGATAGTGATAGTGTATATTTTAAAATAAAAAAAGGGGTTAAAAATAAGATTAAAAAAAACGTCACAACTAAAAAAATCTAGCCCCTTCACATCAGTCTTCTTAACATTTTCTCTCTCTAAAAAAACCTTGGCGATACTATGATAGAGAGAAAGAGTAGGAGAAAAAAAAAAAAAAAACTTGCGCCACATTGGAGATTCGTTTGGCTAACCATCGCTATTCCCTTTTGAGTTTTCCAAGTACGTTCTTCTCTCTCTCCCTCTCTTTCTCTCTATGAGTTTTTGTTGTTTTGATTCGGTTTTGAAACTTCTCTGTGATTTCGGGATAAGTTTCCCCTATTTCCGTGAATTTGTGGAATATTCTAGATCTGTTTTGCGATTAAAACCCTAGCGACCTCTTTTCTTCAGACTCTGTGAATCAATGAATATTCGTATGGCCGGCCACCGCCATACCCCGCCGGACTTAAACCATCACAATCAGTATCCGTCAAAGCTAAATATGATCAAACATCCCAGAGGTTTTGAGATACGGAGTTAGAGATCGGCGTTATTCCGACGAAAGGTACTCATCAATTCTCTGTGTTCATTCTTCTCCTTTTGGTGCGTTGTTGTGAAAATTGATTCTTACGGCATGGACAAGAATGCAAAACCCTAGAATATTGATTCTTCAAATTTCTGCAGTAATTTTCCTGCATAATTTTGTTTTAAAACTATTGTTCGATAAATCTGTGTGCTGTGATTGATATATGTGATATTTTCATTCAATTTTCGGATACTGTGGCTTGGCATATATATAATTTTATATAGGTACAAACTTGATTCGTAAAAGCTATGGTTACATATGCACATCGCTAATGAGATTGCTAGGTTTATTGAGATACGATATAACTTCTTTGTTTTATTATGTAATAGTTGAAGCACTAGAATCTTTGTTATGATTCTAATATATCTATGGAATTATGTGCTTGACCTCATTTGTATGCTTTTATATCCTTAGATTAAATGTATATATATAGATTCATGTGCAGATATATAAACTATTGTTTTTTAACTATTGGTTTTTTTATATCAGTTCATGATTATATGGGTTAGATTTTGTTTTAGCTAAGGTTTTTGGGTTAGAATTGTTTTTGTTTTGGGTATTTGGGTTAGCTTTGATTCTATTTGGGATTATTGTTTTTTGGTAAAAGAGATTGAAATGGTGTTGAATCGCACCACACTGTTCATCTTCTACTATTTGAATGGCTGAAATAGATAGGAATAGGTCCAGTCACTAAGGGTGGAGCAGCACCAGTTGATCAACTTTAGTTTTTGGGAGGGAATTCATGAGAGTCAGGCATTAAGAAGTTTACAATTTAAAAATGAATATTTGATGTGAGATTCAATTCTTATGTATATTTGTGTTGTTAGTTAATTGTTCTCTTCTTGCATTTAATATTAGCATCTTTCTATGATTTCACTTCTACTTGAGTTAGATTGGATTGGTGTTTAGTGATCTTCTTCAGCCTAACTTAGAAAAGTCTTTTAATAATAATATTAAAACATATTTAGTCCGGCTTCTCTTACATCTTCATACCTACTCGATTATTATGTAGGGTTTCCTTGACAATAAGAACACCATATAATCAAATAAAAATGGAACTAAAATAGAGGTTTTCATATCCATTGAATATTTTTTTCAAAGGGTAAACAGAGGCAATACTAGGTCATATGGTGCCAATGTTGTTGAATAGTAGTTAACCTTCTAACTTCTAAAACTCCTTTTTCTTTTAATTTTGATATTAATTATTATTGAATTATAGTCAAAGCTGACAATTTTTTTAACTGCATTATTAGTCTATTGAGGAAAATGACTTAGACGTAGTTATTTTGGTTTGACTGATTCTGATTTAGAATTGGTTTGAGAGAGAGGGTGAACCTATTTCTTTAAATTAGTAAGTTTTATTTAAAATGAGGTATGACTTTAATTTGTATTAGTATGTATCTATCAATCATATCTTTGTTCACTCATAGTAAGATGAGTCATTGAAGTGGGATGATGTGAATAATGAATTAAGCAGTTATGTTAGTGTAAATACTTTCTTTGTTTAATTAAAGCGGTTTACATTGAATTTTGTTTTGTTTGTTCAACTGCCTTTTGTTTATTTATTGTTAAAATACTTTCTTTGTTTTCACAATTATAATTGTTTGTTCAATGTTGTTCAAGATCATCTTTTGTAAGAGCTAAATCTATCTTCACCAAAATGTATAAATATTGTCTAAATTTGTTGGATTCTTCTTCATATGCAAAGCTTATGGTTCTTTGTTTTGATGTTTTGGTGTATTCCTTTCCTAATTGTAATTATAGTATAGTTTTGAAAAGAAATAAAAATAGAGTCCCCTATTAAAGAGAATGAACCATAAGATCAATAGGATGCAAAAGAAAAAAAAGGAAGTGTAATAATCATGTGATCACAAAAACGAACCCCTCATTTTAAGTATTCAGTAATGGATGAAATAATGAAACTCCATTAACTCATTCTATAACCCACTGGTAGATACTTTTTAAGTAGGAAATCAATCAGACATACAAAACATGATAGCATATTTCAATATCATAATTACAAAATCAAACGGTACCAAAAAAAGTCACTGGTCATATGACATTTAACAATTATGTTTTATTTCCAAAATATTTGAAGGTAAAAGCATTATCATACAGAATTGGTTGAAAACTTATTAGCACTTTTGAGTCTGTACTGCTTGGTTGTGGCCAAAGCTAATCAGATTTATGCCCAGGCTTAATGATTGACATTGGGAAAGAAAGAAGGGAAAATTGATGGTTTTGGTGATTGAAGTCTTTTTTGGTACAGGGATTAACCCTCTTTGAGAGAGATAGAAAGTTGAGAAAAAAAGGAAACCATTGGTTTTGATTAGGCTCTGAATTGCATATTTTAATCTGCTTTTTCCTTCATTTTTTTTTTTAAATTCAATAAATTCTTATTTTGTATTTTACTGGATTGTAAAACTGTAATGACTTTTTAAAAATGCTATGCTTTTAGTGGCCTGCATTTGGTAACTCCACCATATTCACATAGTGGCCTGCATTTGATGCTTTCTTCTTGATTTATTATAATCCAGCTTCTTTGTGAGTGGCGTCATGGGGTTTAGCCCTTGAATATATTTAGGGAAAAACATGTTTTCCATTTAATAATGGTTGATTTCTCAATGTTGCTACTCTGAGCAATTATTATTTGAAACTAAAAAGTCTAAAACCTCTTTAATGTTTGTGCTAAAAAGTTATGTTTTCTGTTTGATTGTATATTTGTTTAAAGGAATGTATAATTATTTTAAAGAATGAATGAATTTTTATTGGCAGTAAATTATGTTTCTTTTTCATTTATTGAATTTGATTAAATAACCAACATATTGCTTAAAATAAGCCAATAAAATATTATGCAAACGTCTTTAATTCTTGGTTCCACTTGAATGACTAAAGAACAACAATATTCTGCGTAGTTCTATTGATCCAGTAATTCACTAATTGTCTTCGATTAATGTTTTACATTAGTCCATGGATCTTGATTATTATGTTTGCTTAGCTTTGCAATTAATTTGGCTTATTTGTTTTAGTTCAATTTTACTATTTAGTGTAGCTCAATGATTACATTGTGTTGTTTTTGAAGGATTTGAATTTCTATTAGTGATGATTGTGTAATCATTAATTTCAGTTTCAAACCAGGTTTTATATTTGGTTTGTGGCCTTTACATCATTTATTCTTTTTTGGTTTTGTTGGTTTTGGTCTTTTGATTTCATGGAGAAATAATTCGAGTATTCTGTTATTTACTAATTTAATTTGTTACGAATATTAATGCTTATGGCATGGACAAGAATGGCAGAATCCTAGAATCATGAAAGGCCATCTATAAATTAGATCGACCTCTGCATATGCTGATTATTTTGTTATTTGAATTTGAATTAAAATCCGGATGTTTATTCTCTCTCTTTCAAAGTTTTGGCCTCAAATTATAATCTTTGATTATTTACTGTCAACAAAGGACTTACCAATGACTTACTGCATACTATTCAAAGGGAGATGGAGAGCTAAAAAAGAGAAAGCGTTATCACTATTCGAAATGATGCAGCAATGAGCACGCTAAGATCAAAGGGAAAATAGCAACTACAAAATTCAATTTAGTTTTCAGTTTCTATTTTCCATCCTACCTGATTTGCTGTTTTTAAAGAGTGATTGAAATTGTAGAACTTTGAAATTTGAAAGAGTAATGTTTTTTATACAAAGTTTATTATCACTTAGATTTTAGTTAATATTCCACTCTATCTACATAATTATCAGTGTTAGCTAATTATGGTTAAAGAACATTTTTAAAAACTGTGTCATTGATCATATGGAATTTTCAACTTAATGCTATTTTCACCAAGTTTTTAACATGTGAAAGCAATCAGCTGGATAAAGTTTAAAAAGATTTAAATAATAGCCAAATTTCTGTTCTACTTATGAGATTTCAAATGATCCCGCACATTGCGTGGGTTAAACACTAGTATATATAAAAGTAGAGACTCATGTTAGAGAGTATGAGGTTGTGCCATGTGGAGCATTTCTTGAAATTCTCTTTATTTAAGGTTCTAAATTAACAAAGTTTGCATTTATATCAAAGTATTAGTTCATTAAATTAGCTAATAGAGTAAATGCTTATATTAATTATCTATAGTTGTGCATTAATTTATTATATCAAATGAATTTATATGATTATTTTTATAAATTCTATCTAAGAGATAATTTTTAGTTGGAATAATAATAATAAATTTAGAATATGACATTTTTACTCATGTTTAGTTGCTTTGACAACAATTGACACAAGGGTCATAAAAAAATTAAATACTTGTGAATTTACTAAAATAAATCTTAGGTATTTTAAATTATGAAATATATATAATTAGTTACAATTATGAAATACCATAGGTATTTTCAAAAAATAGGTTTTCCATGGCATTGAATGTCAACTACTATATAGGTAAAGAGTTGATGTAAAAGGCTGCTTTCCATACAAAAAGATAACCTTCCTCCTACAATACAAGAGGTAAAGCAATATCTAATCAATAAGGGTAGTAACAATAAGGGCAATAATAGTAAGGGGCTAAGGGAAGTGACTTACCAAGTCAATAAGCAGTGATCAATACTATTGCTTTATAACTAAAAAAGAAAAAAGAAATAAAGAGAATAGATTACATTTTATTTGACTATGTGAGACATTTAATAAGACTTAATAAGACAATAAATTTTAGAATTTAAACATATTACCTAGGTCATGAAATTCCTCCTGTAATGCCTCTACCTCATCCATCGATTGGTGATGAGAAAATGAGATTGTGGCTTGAAGCCAATTTTGTGCGCATACAAGGTTTTGAACCATTAGAGGAGAGAGTGAACTCCAAAATGGATCAATTATGCAATCTCGGGTGAGAAATGCTGACTCAGATGCAAAAGTGGAAACATGCTAACTCATATGAGCTAATAAATTACTTGGACCAATAATTACAAATAGTCTTAGTAACATCCTCTTCTATCTTTAATTTTTCAAAATGATTCCAAATGAAGTACTTTTTCCCACCATTACCATTAATAGGAGCTTCGGCATGGGTACCAGTAGCAGTTTCTTGGGTTGCAGTAGCACCATCAGCTTGGGTAGCAATTGATGTTTGGGTAGAGGGTATATCAGTGGAGGATTCCATGACCTAAAAAAAATCAAATCAAGGTATTAGAAAACAAGACCAATTAATAATAATAATAACCACAAAACCTAAAAAGAAAAACAATATTCTCCTTATGCAAAACAAAAACAAAGGGCCTGTTTAGTAACGTTATTCTAATAATGTTGTTTGTATTTTTTAGAAATATGTGTGAGTGAAAAAGTGTGTGAAAATATATGTAATGTTGTTTAAAAACTAAAAACTGTTGCTTAAAATGTCATACCAAACAACCCTAAAAAAGCCTAGACACAAATAGTATGAGTGTGGACATAACCAGGGGGTGAAGGGGGGGGGGGGGGGGAGTCACCACCTAGTATTTGCAATGGTCTAGAAACCATATATATAGTGCCCTCTCGAGGAAAGACCATTAATCTTATTACTAGAGATATGGGTTTAGAGTTAATGTATGGTCTTGGAAAGGTGTTAGGTACTTAAAACTGCCCAAACCTAAGGTTGACTTCCTCTCATTGTGTCTTATGACTTAACTTTATTAAAGGCACACTCAACATTGTATTCTAACTCACACACACACTAGCATTCATCTAACAATCAACATGACATCAATCATCCCAAGAAGACCTAATCATTCATCTATCATAGCATACCCTAACATACATCTATCATACTTGTCAAACCAACTTAGCATTCTTCTAGCATGGCATAACATAAACCCTAGCATGTTACTATCATACCTGTCATCCACCTAACATTCATCTAACACGATGTCATCATATCATATTCAAGGCAGCAACATAGGCATAGAAAGATCTGAGCAAACATGTGTTTAAACATAACTCTTCTAAACAAACATGTTCAAGTCTATCATCAAAGCGAGATCATATTCAAAGATGCATGTTCACGTGAATGCATGACTTGTTTCACTTACCTTGCAGCAACTCAGCACCTATGACATTCATGCAAGAATATGTGAATGCGTGTTCATGGCATTAAAGTAAGGAAATACAAGACAAACCTAATTTAAGATGTGAAAGGAAAACAAACAAACAAAAGTGAAACAGAAGATCAAAACCATAAATATATAAAGAATGATCTAAAATAGAAGCATCTTTATGCAAGGAAACAAGAAACATAATAAAATAAACTAGGGTTAAGGTTTCTGGGCAGGATTATGCACACGAATGAACAAGCTTGCGTGCGGATAATCAAACCTGCATGTGCAAGCAGGATTATGTGCACATGGAATCTTCCCAGAAACCCTAGCAACATGGCAAACAGAGCAAGGTTTCAAAACACTAAATCTAACACCCTAACATGCTTTTAAAACATAAAACTACATAAACCTAAGCTACATAAGCATATTAAAACATATAATAACGAAAAACTGAAGTAAGCAAGAAGATTAAAGCATAAAAAGAAAAAGAAAGTTTAGACTAATACTTCAAACACAAAAGCTTTTCAAGCTTGATTTTTGCACGATTTTCAAGATATCTCAACCATTTTGACTCTAATTTCGACCCATGGATAGTCGTTGGAAAGGGAATTCAATAATCTTTGCGATGATATTGGTTTTAACCCATTCCAACAGTTGGATCAAAATTAGCGTTTCTCGGTCCTCAGGAGTCAACCTTGGATCAAACTTGGTCAAAGTTGACAAAAATCTCTGAGTAACTTGAGTTTGATGTAGAAATATGAAAAATGTTGTTTTGGGATGATTTTAACCAATTTTGACCTTTGGTCAACCCAAGCATGACTAGGGGTTTTTTCGATCAATTTGACATAAAAAGGCATTTTGAGTGCTCCGATACCTGAATGGGTTGTGTCACGTCAATCTAGATGTTTATGTGGCCCCTTAGAGAAAAGTTATATTTTTGAGATTTTCGGGGTTCGACATGCAAATCGAGGGCGGACAAAATACGGTATCTAAAGGGCTTTTTTTTTCTTTTTTTTTTTTTTTTTTTTTTTTCATTCATTATCATCATGTTTTTTTCAAAAGCAACCCTCTAGCTAAAGTATATTATAGCCTTCCTCTCAAAGTCTATGACTCTCTCATCATTTTGGGCCTTGGCATACAATAAGAAGGCCCAAGATTAGGGAGGTTCATATTGACTTTGTAGGATGTTGGATGCTAAGTTCATAGCATATATGTTATCTTAGGCCCAAGATTCTCCTTTTTAAGAGGTCCTTTGATTTGGGCTTGTGATAGCAATTAGGCTATGGTCCTATAAACTTTTCAAGTTAAGATATACCTTTCGATTTTAGGATAAACCTCTTATATGTGAGAACTTCTTTTCTTTTATCCCAACATCTTAGGGTATGCCATAAATTTTGGGTCATCCTCAAAATCTTTAACATCTTTAATTTGACCTTTAGAATTAGGTAAACACAAGATATGTGGTTAAACAAACAAGAGATATAAAAGGTACCCTCTTATTAATAGGATCTAGGATCTCTTTAAGTGTGGATAGGCTCCCTGGAGCTAAAGGGATAGATTAGTAGGTCACTCACAACTAAGTGGACCATGATTCCAATCTTGGTCCTAAATGGACCATAGTGGATTGGTGGCAAACCATTAATGTACTTAAAACCCATTATAGGGAATAGCATAGATTGTAAGTTGGACGGATGAATTCCGGAAAATTTTGGCTCGAATGGAGCCTCCACCTTCCCACTCATTACCAACCGTGGTGAAAGGGACAAAAAGAACCAAGTGAAGTATGTGCAAACAAATATTGAATAAGCCTTTATTAAGATTAAGAAATAAAATACATTGGAATCAAACTCTCTATCCCCAATGGAGTTGCCATCTATATTAGGTCTAGGAACCATAAACATAGCACCATTCGTGGAAGGACTGATCTATTATTAGATAAATTGTTCCCAAATAGACACAATTTTTGTTAAAAAAAAAACATATTTGGCATTTGCATTTCTTTTTTCCACTTCCAAAAATGCTACCAAAATATTGAGCCAATAGAAATCTAACCCAATTAAAATCTTAGACTATTTAAGAAAAAAATGAAAATTTGCTATAAGTGTACTAAATAATCATTGACAATTAATTTTTTTCCTAACAACTTGTTAAAAAATGATATAAATAAAACCTAATATGAAAACTAGATTAACTATTTTGCTTTTGAAGAACAATTTTTAAACCAAAAACAAAGTATATAAAAAGTTAAATAATAATATTTAAAATATTTTTTTTAAAAAAGCCACTAAATTTTATTGTCATCGTAAACATTATAATATATTGAGCTGACTATTGAATGGGATTTCTTGAAATCAATTTGGTTTTGTGTTCTCTTAAAAGTTGTTATGACTTTTGAGTGGAGTTTATGATGTGTCTTTATTAGAAAAAATTATTTTACCTCTATTGTGTGTGTTGGGGTCATTGGGTAGTTGAGCACCAATGCTCAATATTGTCTATCAAGATGCATTCAAAATTAAGAGGACCATATTATAAGGTTGAATTTTATCAACCATCTTGTTGGCTTTATTCCGTGCCAAATTTGCTTGATTTTAGCAATTAGTAACCCTGTATTTAGGTGAGAATCATGTAAGGGTAGTGTGTGAGAGAGTGTGAAGAATTGCTTAAGATTGTGCAAAGAAACAAGGACTCGCGGCTGGATCTCGCAGGTGGCTCGCGGTTGCAAGCCGCCAGAATGATGCTCACGTGCCAAGCATGCCAGAAGCTAAAGAGTCACGCCAATTGTTGCACTACAGGACAAAAGTCTCAGGCTGGCCAGGTCGTTTGCTCGCGGCTTGAACTTGCGACTCAACCCAGTCGCGAGGTCAAGTCGCCAGAACACCCTGTTTGGGAAAAACTGACTTTTCACATTCCTTCTCACCCTAATATATATACACCCTTATACCCATGATTTAGAGAGAGCTTCCAAAGAGAATTTTGAGAGAGAAACCCTAGAGAAAACAAGATTGAGTCATCCATAATCTTTACCTAAGAGACTCTTCAAATTCCTTTACTCTCTTCCTCTCAATTGTCAAATCCTTGAGAGGCTTATTACCAAAATCTTTTCTCACCATATCCATTTCTATGAGAGGGTTGTTTGGTGCTTTGGGAAGTAGTTAGGAAGGAACCAATTTCACATTGGTTGATGCTATGGTCAAGTAGCGGAATCCAGGAAGTTAGAAAAGAAATAGGTTCATCGCAACCTCGTTGGAGTAAGAAGCTTGGAGGGCTTAGGTACATTGGGTAAATTAGGCTTGGAGGGTCTATTGCTGTTCATGTATCCCAACTACATTTTCTAGTGGATTACTTACCACTTTGAGGGTGGCGGAGAGGTTTTACGCCGAGGGTTTCGGTTTCCTCTTCGATAACATATCATTATGTTGTCCTTGTGTTTGCATCTCTCTTTCCATATCTTTGCCTTTTATTTTCTGTTGTGGATGTGATTTTAATTGGCTTAGTTTATTTATCAATTTTGTTTATAGCTTGTGTTCATTTTTCGCACACTTTGTGTTTGTTATAAAGCTTGAATTGGTAATTTTGTTTTTGGGGGTCTAAACGTTCATAGTGTATTTTACACTATTTGAACTTTCAATTGGTATCAGACCGGGTGCACTTGCTATGGTTTGATTACCTAAGTGCGATCCTAGACCCCTTTGTATTGGTTGTTGCTATAGAAAAGGTCATGCTGAATTGTGGTCTAAGTGTTTGTGATAATGACTCTATGAGTATGATTGAAGGGTGTCCTAACAATAAACTCTTAGAGTTATTAAAAACAAAGAAACATGCTAGGATATTTGTTCACATGCTGAAATATTTTGAAAATGAGAATCATATCTTGCACAATAGCATATCTGAATCTAAATCTTTGATTAAGAAGTACAAAAGAAAAAATCGAGTGTTGAGTGAGAAGGTTGATAATTTGAAAAGGAAATGTCAATCTAACAGAAGCATGGAAAGTGAAGAAAAAATTCTGTTTGAAGGTCAAGATTGTTTGTCTCATGCAAGTTTATTTATGCATACCTCATTGAAGGTGTTTAACTCATGCTTATGGTATCTTGACAGTGGCTGTTCTCGTCATATGACAGGAGATAAATCACTATTTAAGACACTCAAAGAGAAAGTTGGTGACTATGTGACTTTCGGTGATGGAAGTCATGCTCAAGTTCTCGGTAAAGGGACTATTGAGATACCAGGATTACCTCTATTGAAAGATGTCTTATACATCAAAAGGCTGAAGGCAAATCTTTTGAGCATCACTCAAATATGTGATAAGGGTTTCCCTGTCCAATTCTCAAAGAAAGGATGCATAATCATCAATGAAGAAGGGATTCAAGTCTTGGAGGGAAATAGGACTACAAATAATTGCTATAGAGTAGTTCCTACAGCACCTATTTCATGTAGAAGTGCTCGTGTTGACATGTTAGAACTTTGGCATCACAGATTTGGGCATACAAATTTCAAACAAGTAGCTAAAGTATCTAAACTTGAAGCTGTTGAGGGACTTCCAAAGTTTGGAAAAGTGAAGAAGACTATTTGCGGTGCATGCCAAATGGGAAAGCAAACAAAGGCAAGCCATCATAAGGTGAATGTGATTGCTACTTCACGATGTTTAGAGCTTCTTCATGTTGATCTAATGGGGCCTACAAGAACTGAAAGTCTAGGAGGAAAGAGATACATTATGGTCATTGTTGATGATTTCTCAAGATACACTTGGGTTGAATTCCTTAGAGAAAAATCAGAAGCATGTGGAAAGTTAGAAATCCTTTACAAGAAACTACAAAACGAGAAAGGGGCTCCTATTGTCAAGATAAGAAGTGATCATGGGAAGGAATTTGAGAATGCAAGATTTGAGTCATTTTGTGCAAAGAATGGAATCAAAAGGGAATTTTCAGCCCCCAAAACTCCTCAACAAAATGGAGTGGTAGAAAGAAAGAATCGGGTGATTCAAGAAATGGCAAGAGTTATGCTATTAAACAAGCAAATACCTCAAAAGTTTTGGGGAGAAGCTGTGAACATCTCATGTCACATTGGCAATAGAATATTCTTCCGAGTGGGAACAAAGAAGACTGCCTATGAGATTTGGAATGGAAAGAAGCCCAGAGTAAAGTACTTCCGAGTGTTTGGAAGTAAGTGTTATATTCTAAATGATCGGGAGAACCTTGGGAAATTTGATGCAAAAAGTGATGAAGGT
The DNA here is from genome assembly GCA_028535165.1 of Quercus tomentella. NCBI lineage: Eukaryota > Viridiplantae > Streptophyta > Magnoliopsida > Fagales > Fagaceae > Quercus > Quercus tomentella. The sequence continues at coordinate 83,552,439 of JAPQVY010000156.1, forward strand.
ATTTTTCTTGGGTACTCTACTACTAGTCGGGCGTATAGGGTTTTCAACAAGAGAACTAAGACAGTAATGGAGTCCATCAATGTCAAAATTGATGATGTCTTAACAAAGGTAGAGATGAGCGATAATGGAGAAGGACCGAGCACCAAAGAACCCGATGTTGAGGTCGAAGCACTTGATATAGAAGTTGAAGGATCTACACCAGTAAAAGAATCAACTCCCATGAACCCAAGAATGGAAACAAGATCAATGTCTAGAACATCAAGTCCTCTCACTCCTCTGGAAGTTCATCCTCCCATCTGACGGAATGATGAAGTCTCTACATAAAAGAAGCCATCATCAAGAGTGATTAAGAACCATCTGGATAGCAACATTATAGGGTCTTTAGATGAAGGTCTTCGCCTTAGAAAAGGAAACATCTTTTTGGCCAATCATGTAACATACCATTGCTACCTTGCTCAATTTGAGCTAAAAAGGGTAGAAGAAGCTCTCCAAGATGAAAATTAGGTTGAGTCAATGCATGAAGAGCTGAATTAATTTGTGAGAAATGATGTGTGGGAACTTTCTCCAATGCCTGAAAATGTTCATGTCATAGGCACTAAATGGATATTCAAAAACAAGACCGATGAAGATAGAGAGATAATACGGAATAAATCTTGGTTAGTAGCTCAAGGATATACTCAAGTAGAAGGAGTAGACATTGATGAATCCTTCGCTCCTGTGGCAAGACTTGAGTCTATTCGAATTCTTATATCCATTACATGCACTATGAACTTCAAACTCTACCAAATGGATGTAAAATATGCATTTCTAAATGGATACCTGAATGAAGAAGTGTTTGTTGAACAACCAAAAGGCTTTGAGGATCCTCACTTTCCTGATCATGTGTTGAGATTGAAGAAAACTCTTTATGGCTCAAAACAAGCTCCTACCCAATACCTTCTGAATAGAGGATTCAAAAGGGGATATGCCGACCGGACTTTGTTTGTTAAGAATGATGAAGATTACCTCCTTGTGGCTCAAGTATATGTTGATGACATAATATTTGGGGCTACCATTGATGATCGGGCTATAGAATTCTCTGAGGAGAGGAAGAAAGAATTTGAGATGAGCATGGTGGGGGAGCTCACATTTTTCTTGGGCCTTCAAGTCAAACAAAAGAAGGAAGATATATTCGTTTCACAAGAGAAGTATGCTAGAAACATTGTCAAGAAGTTTGGATTAGACTCCAAAAAACATGCCTCCACTCCCATGAGCTCGTTTACTAAACTGAATGTTGATTCTTCCGAGGTGGAAGTGAGTCCCACCTTGTATAGGAGCATCATTGGGAGTCTACTCTATCTTATAACTAGTAGTCCAGATATTGCATTTAGCGTTAGTGTTTGTGCTAAATATTAAGTTGCTCTAAAGGAATCACACCGACTGCGGTGAAGCAAATTATATGATACATCAATGGAACTCCAAATTATGGTTTGTGGTATTCAAAAGACTCAAATGCTTGCCTTGCCGAGTATTCAAATGCAGACTGGGCTGGTAGTGTGGACGATAGAAAGAGTACTTTAAGAGACTGCTTCTACCTTGGTAACAATCTTGTTTTGTGGATGAGCAAGAAACAAAATTCCGTGTCTCTCTCTACAGCTGAAGCAGAGTACATAGCCGCTGGAAGTTGCTGCACACAACTTCTTTGGATGAAGAAGCTACTTCATGACTATGGAATTCCTTAAGATACAATGTGTGTTTTCTGTGATACTACCAGTGCCATAAATGGTCCAACATTCAAAATCTAAGCACATAGAGATATGTTACCATTTCATTCAAGACTTGGTGGAAGAAAGAGTTGTGTGTCTTGAATTCATCCACACAGACAATCAAAAGGCGGATATCTTCACCAAGCCTCTCGATGGTCCACGGTTTGAATCCCCTGTTGGCTTTATTCCGTGCCAAATTTGCTTGTATTTTAGCAATTAGTAACCCTGTATTTAGGTGGGAATCATGTAAGGGTAGTGTGTGAGAGAGTGTGAAAAATTGCTCAAGATTGTGCAAAGAAACAAGGACTCGCGGCTAGATCTCGCAGGTGGCTTGCGGCTGCAAGCCGTCAGAATGATGCTCACGTGCCAAGCATGCCAGAAGCTGAAGAGTCGCGCCAACTGTTACACTATAGGACAAAAGTCCCAGGCTGGCCAGGCCGTTTGCTCGCGGCTTGAACTCGCAACTCAACCTAGTCGCGAGGTCAAGTCACCAAAACACCCTGTTTGGGAAAAACTGACTTTTCACATTCCTTCTCACCCTACTATATATATACCCTTATACCCACGATTTAGAGAGAGCTTCCAGAGAGAATTTTGAGAGAGAAACCCTAGAGAAAATAAGATTGACTCATCCACAATCTTTATCTAAGAGACTCTTCAAATTCCTCTACTCTCTTTCTCTCCATTGTCAAATCCTTGAGAGGCTTATTATCAAAACCTTTTCTCACCATATCCATTTCTATGAGAGGGCTGTTTGGTACTTTGAGAAGCAGTTAGGAAGGAACCAATTTCATATTGGTTGATGTTATGGTCAAGTAGCGGAATCCAGGAAGCTAGAAAAGAAATAGGTTCGACGCAACCTCATTGGAGCAAGAAGCTTGGAGGGCTTAGGTACATTGGGTAGATTAGGCTTGGCGAGTCTATTGCTGTTCATATATCCCAACTACATTTTCTAATGGATTACTTACCGCTTGGAGGGCATCGGAGAGGTTTTACGTCGAGGGCTTCGGTTTTCTCTTCGATAACACATCGTTGTGTTGTCCTTGTATTTGCATATCTCTTTCCATATCTTTGCCTTTTATTTTCTGCTGTGGATGTAATTTTAATTGGCTTAGTTTGTTTGTCAATTCTGTTTACAGCTTGTGTTCATTTTTTGCACACTTTGTATTTGTCATAAAGCTTGAATTGGTGATTTTGTTTTTGGGGGTCTAAACGTTCATAGTGTATTTTACACTATTTGAATTTTCACATACCAACTGCGATTATGTTTAGGTACAATTTTTTTAATGTGATCCAACTTGTCTAATGAGTGACTGTTACCTTAATTATAAATCCAACTAAGTTACAACTTAATATCTCTCTCCGTTGAGTCCTCCCTCTCTCTCTCTCAACGAGGCTGGGCAAAACGATGATAATGCCAAGCTTGTTGGAGAAGATGCTAGACTCGTAATGACTCATGGCCCCATTAAACTCGAATTTTCGATTCTTTGAATGCCTTGATCGCTATGGCCCATGGCCCCATCAAACACCTTTTTGGGTGGGCTTTATTTAGCTCAAGCTCAAGAACTTTTGATGGTTGCAACCACCAGGGGTGGCTTGATGCATTTGGGGGCCTAAGGCGAAAATTGATTATCTTGTTTAAGATGCAAAATTATTACTAATTAACATGAACTACGTAAAATTTTTTCTTTTTTTAGAAATTTTATAGGTAGAAAAAATTTGAAATTTTTTTTCATACTTATTGATGTGGCAGATCGTAGTGGTAAGTAAAAGAGTGGTGTTAATGGTAGACTTAGATGAGAACTAGTAAAAATTTGCTAACTCAACTCTTATTATTATTCTTATTTTTTTTAAAAGTGCAACATTCACAATATTTTTTTACAAAAAATCCTAGATTTTAAGTTGCTTTTTGTTTTCTACTTGAAAATATCACTATAATTATTTTTTTGCCATCAATAACAAGTTGTAACAACCTATTACTTAGCATTAGTTGTAAAAATGTTGTGAAAAATATTGTGGACGTTGACATTTTTCTCTCTTTTTTATTTGTCTTTCATCTGGGAAAAAAATATTATTTTATTTATTGATTATAAATAATCCTATTGGTTAAAATTTGGGGGCCTATTTTTTACTTGGGGCCTTAGGCGATCGCATCTTTTACTTGCCCATTCAGCCGGCCCTGGCAACCACAGGCATAGCCCAAACGTCCCAATAAGAGTTAGATATTGCAAGGCACGTTGTTGGACCATTTTAACATGCTTGGAATCTTTAAAAAAGAAAGACTTGGGACACGTGTATTGAATAATTGGGCTTTCATTGGGTCTCAAGGTCCTGCATTAGCAGAGAGTCTTTTTTATGTTAGAATATCCTCCCTCTAAAGTTTTCACTAATCAATTTTTATGTTATAATATGTTCATGAATTTGAGGTTTGTAAGATTTATTGTTAAAGTTTGTGAAAGTATTTGAATCATGCCTTTTCCTCGTCCTTCTTCTTCTTCTTCTTCTTCTTCTTCTTCTTCTTCTTTTATTTTTATTTTTTTAACTATTGGTATGTAGAAGAAAAGATTTGCTAATAGGCATGAATTGCATTTTAGTGGATTTGAATTTTGATCTAAATTATGAAATATGTTATTAGTAACTCCTCTTTTTTTTGGGGTTAAATATGGTAATGAAACAATTTGTAATTAATTGATTGATGATCAATATGATTGACCAAGAATTTAACTTTACTTTGTTGTCAAATCATTAATATTAGAGGTGCTCTCTCTCAAAATTGTTTAATTTAGTTTGAATTTTTAGACAATTTCTTACTTATATAGATTGTGCTTAACATTCTGGAATAATAGCAATATATAGTTCCTATGAAGTTAGATATGCAACTATTATACACCTCTTTGCAAGTTAATATATGGATATAACTAAAATTTTACATGATTAGTAATATTTTTTTTTTTTTTTTTTTTTTTTTTTTTTTTTTTTTTTATGGATGGTGGCAACATGGTTGAGATTTCTATGCAATCTAAAGATGTAGTCAAATGTTAAAAGAATTAAAAGAGGTAATGGATACCATCAAAGTATCTTGATATTCTGATTCTCATATTTGACACCAAAGCATCTTGATATCACATAGAGTAAATGCTTTAGAGACACCTATAATGATTATGCTTGAGCTTGGTGGAAAATATGCATATATAGATGTGGCTAATGTATATTTTCTTTTGAAATTTGATGTCCAACAAGCTATTAGTCTTTTTTTCAATATGTAAATACATACCAATTTTCATTCATTTCTAACTCATGGTAGCATTGAACAAAGTGAAGATATATAACATTGCTAACTGTTTACTGTATTGCACGGCCTAGCGACTAGTGTTTATAATGATAAAAATATACCTTTTGAAAATGAGCTCTTTTAGTCCTTCCTCCATGTTTAGTTAATTTCCTTGTAGACATGACTAACATAACTAGAGGAGGAAAAAATGTAATTAAGCCAATTTCAACATGACACGTCAAAATTTAGTGAAGAATTCTAAATTTTTGTGTCATTAATGTTAGGACATATGTGATTCATGTTAGGAACATATGTCAACATTTTATGTAATTGGCTAATCCTTTGACAAAATGCACTTTACTTGTAATTGGGTAGATCTAGGATGTGTTTAATGTTTCAAGAAACAAGGTTTCAAGTTCAAGTGTTAAAGCCATGCAATTCTGTCCAAGAATTAAGTGAAGAAGTGTTGTTCAATAAGTCTCGACAGCTAGTATCTATCGAGGTTTAAAGATTTGTTTCAGCCCGAAACTCGACAGCTGATCGATAGATAGGGTAACTATCGAGATTTATGAAAAACTGATTTTCAGTTTTGATTTTTATCCAATTCGTGAATGTATGTTTGGGCTTTCTTTTCTCACAACCCTAAACATATATAAGGATTATTTTAAGGGCCGTCATAGGTTGCACAAGAATCAAGTGAAGAAGTGTTGTTCATTAAATCTCGACAGCTAGTATCTATCAAGGTTTAAAAATTTGTTAAAACTCGAGGCTCGACAGTTGCTCGATAGATAAGGTATCTATCGAGGTTTATGAAAAACAGATTTTCACTTCTGATTTTCATCCAATTCGTGAATGTATGTTTGAGCTTTCTTTTCTCACAACCCTAAACATATATAAGGATTATTTTAAGGGCCGTCACAGGTTGCACAAGTGTAAAGAAAAGTGTTGTTCATGCAAATTGTGATCGGAAACCTAGTTTGTCCTAGTTCATCTTGAAGAAGTTGCTATATTTGTACACCATAGGGTTTTGTGACCAAGCAACTTCATGATCTTTATTGTGTGATGAACTGAGAATTTTGCAGCTAACATCCTTCTCAAGTTGGTGATCAAGTTGCGTACTGAGATCCGCGCATCTTTTGGTTAGTCACGGACTAGGAGATGTGCAATACAAGGAGAGATTGTCACTACAGAACAAGTCCAATTGAGTATTGGGGTAAGAGTTCAACTGTAGGTTGGTATAAGGTACTGAGATTCCTTTACTTGTAACCGCTTGTTGTGATAATAGTGAATTCTTGGGAGTGGTGACCTTAAAATCATCCGGTGGGGTTTTTGTCTCAGAGGTTTTCCCTATTCGTAAATAAATCACCATGTCAACTTTATTTTTCTGCTGCATTATATTTTAGTTGGTGATTTATTTGTGCTGCCATATACATTGCATGTTAATTTGATTAATTAATAAACTTGGCTAATTAATCAATTAATTAATCATAAGGGGTCAATATATTCTTAGCCTATCAATTAAATTAATCAAATCAAATAAAGCCATATATTATTTCGATTGACATCACATTAGCAAATTAAAATTTGTCACATGTCACTTGGGCTTATGAGATAGAGATAAATCACCTGATAAAATTAAAATGATGATAGTTATAAACTATTATCATTTTAAGCTTAAAAGAGTAAATTTTAGGAACCAAATATTTATTTTTAACCTACGTCTTCTAGCATTCAATTTGATAAGGGAACATAAAAAAGGGCAGCTGCGATTAAACTTTAATTCTGGAAATAAGTTGGGGCCCTTTTACCAAGTCTACTGTACAAAAGATGATAGAGGGCCAACTATTGTTGCGTTGCCCAAGACGCCTAGATTGTATGCTAAGGTCCCTAAGCAATCACTTAGTGGAAAAAAAATGTGATTGAGCAATGACAACTAGGAGGTGGGCTTGAAAGCAGCCATCATTTGAAGAAAGCATAATAGCTCACTAGTCTAGCTCCAAGGCACTGAAAATGTATCAGGGCTCAAGTGATTCACCAAAGTCACGAGACCTTGAAAGCTGTTTTTTCAAGTGTCAGTAGTGGAACCCCCTCGCAACGACACTATCTGTGCACCCCTTACAGTTCTCGCTCAGTGTTTGCAACAGTTGGGGAGGTAGTCGTAGAAGTGAAGCCTATCGCCACGCTGACCATAAAATACGAGATTGGGCCCCTTCAGTCGTCTTTATGGAACCATGTCCACCCACCGCACTAGCTATCGCTTTCGCTGGAGTAGTAGTCTATGGAGGCAAATCCTTAGAAGTAGTAGCGAGATCGGTTCAAGTAGCGGATCAGTTTAGTGCCTCGCTCTTTGTCCAAATGGAAAAGATGATCTTGCCAAATCTTGTTGAATCCTTTTTGTAGACTTTAAGTGGGGCTCACCGATCCATCTAGGAAATCAATCCCTCTGTCGCCCTCTCCCTCTCTCGGGCTTGGGTGCTACTATCCCACACTCACACGTTCACTATAGGTCTATGGGCAGTCGATGGATTTTTGGGCAATCAACCCCTCTGGGTGGCGGGCACTCAATATCTAATTGTATGACAAGAGATTCAAGACTAGATAATTGATAGATGTACTTGATGAAGGCTCTTTCTTTCCGAATAGAATATAGGGTATCCCCATCTACTAGACCTGTGACTTGATGCCCCTATGGCGCCACATTCTGGGGAGAAGAACCCACAGGGTTCACGAATTATTAGCAGGATTGAACCTCTAGATGTGCAGACACACTGCTGGACTAGCTCAATCCATTTTGAGGATAAGCCTATCTTGGCCAGGGTCTTGAGAAGAAAACTACATTTTAGGTTGTTCAAAGTTTGAGAAACGTCAACTTTAACATAGGTTGAGCCTTGCAGCCAAATTTGAGTTTCATTTGATGCGCAAGGTCATGGGCTAAGGCTATGTTGTCCCTTATGTTTTGACCTTTGATGAAAGTAGATTTCTTTTTGAGGATGAGTTTGGGAAGGAGGGGAGTTAGTCAACCTACGAACAATTGTACTATAACGACTAATGCTTAAAGTGCCACTTGTTGTCAGGTAAAGGAAGGCTAGAAAGGTTGAAGGCAAGGGCGAAGGCTATAACGACTAATGATTTGTTCCCTGCTTGTAGTTAGAAAGGTGGAAGGCAAGGGCGAAGGCTAGTTCTCTATATCTTGGACTAAAGTGGCTAAAGCTAGCCAGTAGTGAGCTTTTGCTCTTAGTGATTAATCTATCCCCTCTTTCCTTATCTATCGTAAACAGATTGACTTATGAGCTAACTTGTTCCTCCTTAACTCAGCCTTCCCTTTATTTTCTCCATTAATTAATAGATAGGGCGGGGATCAAAAGGAGATCGCCCTAATGTAAAAGTGGGAGAGGCCACGGAAGATTAAGGTAAGAAAGATCATAACTATTAGACTCATTCATCACTACTATCTATCTTCTTTTCCAGATGATGAAAGGAAGAGAGTGCTAGAAAGAGAAAGCCAAAGGCGAAAGGTTGCTCAAGCAAGGAAGCTGCTAATTCAGATGCAAATTCCATGTTACCGTATTGACGAAGCAGTGGGCATCAAAGGAAGCCAGCTTAAAAGCAAAGCAAGGAAAGACATATGAATTATAAAAACATTTTATATGTGAATTATGTGATGGACCGTGCTAGTGATTTGGATCCCATCACTACGTCATTACTTTAATTTGACCATCACTATGCATGTCAATGATCTATATAAAAGATCATCTCCCACACGTTTGAGAGCACAAACTCAGTCTAAATGGTTGTATGGCACTATATACAGCACCAAAATTATAGATTCTACCATGGCTAAACTACTTTCACAAGTACAAATCAACTAAGAAAAGAGGAATAGAACAAAAAGTAACAATATTGTTGATATTGCAAAGAGTCACAATCCAACCCAACCCGTAGTCTTGATGGGTTGGGTTGGATTGCCATTTTTTTATTTTTTACTTTTACAGTGAGTTGGGTTGGGTGCAAGTCAGCAAATTCACAAATCTACTTAGCCTAACTTGATCCACTTATATATAATAAATATTTAAAATATATATTAAATAATTTTATTATTTACTCTTTTGGTTTGATGAACTACCCAAATTTAAAGATTATAAATTTGCTTTTATTTGTGTTAGTTTTGATGCACTAATTAAATACTTTATGTTGGTTTGGTGCTATGACCAAGTTTAATTAGTAAATATGTTGTTATTTGTGTTAGTAATCTTATAAATTTACTATTCTAATGCTTATTTTTAAAATAAATAAATGTCTAATCTATATGTTCAATCTAATCTATGTGGGTTGGGTTAGACCCATGTCATGGGTGGGTTGGGTTAGACCCCTGTCATGGGTGGGTTGGATTGAGTTTTTTTAATCTAACCATGTTGGATTAGATTGAAAACCTCCTTCAACCCGATTTATGCACACCTCTTTGTCCTAGTCTTTAATGGGCCCTAAAAGTTTTTCTAACTATATTGTTTAGCCACATGATTAAGCCCAATATTGGAAGGCCTTTTAATCATTATTAGGGGTGTGCAGAAAACCCACCGACCCGCCAAACCCGACCCAACCCGACCCGACCCGACCCACCGGGTTGGGTCGGTTTTTAAGGCTTGGTGGGTTGGGTTGGGTTACCAAAAAAATTATTATAGCGGGTCGGGTTGGGTTTGGGTCATAAAATTACAAACCCGCCAAACCCGACCTGACCCACCCATATTTAATATATATATATTTAAAATATATTTTATATTTAATAATTTTAAAAAAAAATCAATTGTAGGGCACTTATATATATGTAAGGATACGATTTGGAACGACCCAAGAACGATACTGGGTTCGCACGTGAATAGGCCCTAACAATATCATTTATAGAGCGTGGGTTTGGAAGGCTTGGCCTTGATCATCAGACGATGGGTTTCCGGGGTGTACATACATAAATAAAACGTATACAGACATAAATGAATCGTGCACGCTCTGGGAGTCTTTCTCCTAGAGGTGGGCTGGGAGGCTCTGGTTTTGGCCATTTTTCCCAGCCCCTTCTATGGATTACTTGCTTTTCCTTTTATACTAGTCTGTGTTCCTTATCCTTCGTCCACGTGTAGGGTCGACTTTTCAAGACTGATACTTGTCCCATCCGCCCATACTCAAAGTCGTTGGAGGTGGTTGTAAAAGCTGGGGAGTATGGCTCTATCAGGTACAGAGTATTGAATGGCAGTAAGGGCAGCTTTCCCGGGTCGTTATCCTTTCCAACGTACCCTTCTCTATCGATCTAGATATTTTAGATCTTTTTAACATACTGTTCCTAGACCGCTTTTGCCCCTCCTTCCAGGGGGACCTCGGATATGCCGAGGACAGAATCATCCTCGGCTGTATCTCACGGCTACGTTGTGCTTGTATTACCGATCCTAGGCTATAACCCTCCTCGGCTCGGGCCTTGGGCCCCAATGAACAAATGGGTCAGGGCCACGAATTATCGGGCCCCACATATTATATAATTAATAAATTTTTTTAAATAACCAATTCTTCCTATCCTATATAAAAGCCAATTAGTTCATACAAATTCTAATAAATTACTATTGTTGTTTAGTCATTAGTGTTGAGCCTTTAAGGAGTTACATTGATACTAATATTTAGATTTTTTTAATATATTAATATTTATATTTTTTTTTCTACTCAATTTAATAATAAAAAAAATTTGTCAAACCCATGGGTTCAACCCGACCCAACCCGACCCACGTGGGTTGGGTTGGGTTGGACTTATGTGATGGGTTGGGTTGGGTTGAATTTTTTTGACCCACCATGGTGGGTTGGGTCAAAAAATCCCCTCAACCCGACCCAACCCGACCCATGCACACCCCTAATCATTATTAAGCTAGTTCTTGTGAATTTCACACACTTGTAGCTAGGGGTGTGCATGGGTCAGGTTGGGTCGAGTTGAGCGGATTTTTTGACCCAACCCACGATGGTGGGTCAAAAAAAATTCAACCCAACTCAACCCACATGGGTTGGGTTGGGTCGGATTGGGTTGAACCCATGGGTTGGATAATTTTTTTAGTACTATTATTATTAAATTGAGCAGAAAAAAATATATCACACTTGCCACCTGAGTTGATAAACAAAATATACATTAATATATAAACTAATATTCCAACTTAGTTGTAAACAAAATATGTTTAAGTATCTAACTGAGTTAATAAATAAAATATAAATGAACTAGTATCTTAATTTACTTATAAACAAAATATACATAAGTTCCTAACTCTGTTATAAACAAAATATATTTAAAATTTTTAAAATTTTTTATTAATTATATAATATATTTAAATATATATTAAAAGAACTAATAGGATTTTATATTATATATGATAGTAGGAACTGAGGAAGTGCTCTACAGCTGGTTTTTTTTTTTAAATTATTAAATATATAATATATTTTAAAATATATTAAAATATAGGTGGGTTATGTCGGGTTTGGTAGATTTGTAATTTTATAACCCAAACCCAACCCAACCTGCTATAAAAAAAAAAATTTGTAACTCAACTTATCAAGCCTTAAAAATCGACCAAACTCGACAGGTTGGGTTGGATCGAGTCAGATTTGACGGATTGGTGGGTTTTTTACACACCCCTACCTGTAGCCTACGGATCCATATATGACTGAAATAGGGTTCCATGATCATTCGAATGCAAACTCATCCACTAAAATTTGGCAAAAATTCAAAATCATATTTAAGAGAGGGTTGGAAATTAAGATAAGAATGAGAGAGTGGATGGTGGAGTGGGGCCTATCTACTTTGGATGCGACCAAGTCAACAAAGACTCTGGGGTCAACAACCCTACCGTCTGATTTGTGTCGCTTTTCATTGACTGAGATTAAAGCAGCTAGCAACAACTTTGATAATGTTTTCAGATCGAGGGGTTGCCATCAAACGATTAAAGTCTGGGTCTCAATAAGGGCCCCATGAGTTCCCGACCACGATTGAGATGTCTCCTCAACTTCTCTCTTATTGGGTATTGTAAATTTGTAATGATGGCAATGAGATGATCCTCATATACGATTATGTGGCTCGTGGGATCCTTCGTGAGTCGTGACCATCTCTACAACACCAATGATTCACCACTTTCCTGGAAAAAACAGATGGAGATTTGTATTGGAGCAGCACATGAGTTGAACTACCTTCACACGGGTAAAGCACGTGATCATTCATCGTGATGTGAAGACCACAAATATCTTATTGGATGAGGAATGGACGGCAAAGGTGTGTGATTTTGGAATCCCAAAATTTGCCCTACTAGCTAATAATTTGCCCCTGCTTTTGTCCAGTCAAATTTGTAATCAAAATATTTTAGCCCCGAAGTTCTACATCGGTATCTAAGGTGTGATACATCGTGTCTTACTCTTACAGACTGGTTGAAATATTTTAACTATATTCAATTATTTTTAATTAACTTTCAATTTTGATCATTCTAAAAAAATATATTAAAATAAGTAAAAAAATTAAAAATAAAATAATAAAAAGTTAGCCATAAAAGTTGTTTCTCCTGAGTCCTGCCATCACGCTGGTCCGCTGCTTTTGCCCCTCAAATTTGTAATCAAAGCGGTGAAAATACTTTAAACATATATTTACACCCACGTCTGAAAATGATAGGACCAGACCTCATATGGCCTACATCAGGTGCAATGATTTCGAGCCACCTCCAATGTATAATTTGAATTTAAAGAGCTCTTCGTTCAATAAAGTGACTGAATAATGTGAATTTAAAGAGCTCTTCATTCAATAGTGACAGAATACGGATGACAGAGGATCCAGAGGATAAGATATGAGTGGATTTGGTGATAAGAAAATGGGGTAGGATGATGCGTTCGAATTTTTATTTGATATTTTATTTTTCTTTCAATCTTCAAAAGAATCACGCCAATGACACTTTTGTAAGGATTTAACATGTCTTTTGACCTTTCAGTCTCTGTCAAAATTTTCTAAATCGTACCGACACAACGAAGACACAAACTTGTGGGATTTTTTTTAATGTGTGTGATTAAGGTATACGATAATTTTTATTTTTGAAATTTCTTTTTAAGAATTAAAAAAATTGATCTTAAAAAATTGTTTTAAAAAATGAATAATTTAATGTATCTCCTAACCGAATCCCAAACGTGTGAGAAGTAAAGTTGGAGAAATTATAAAGTCTTCTGGTCGATCACGTCACTTTTTCATCATTCTACTAAAAACTTCCACTTGTTTAAAATTGCTGAGTCAGTAATTAATTTTTGTTTAAAAAACTTTCTAACTAATAATTTTAAACAAATAAAAGTTTTTAGTGAAATGGTGGACCACATCAATTATCTACCATCTGAATCTTATAATTTCTCCTAAAGTTGGGCCAAAATGGCCAAATAGGCTAAAATTATTAGTGTTTTACAATATATTTAGTAATATGTTACTTTTTTTTTGAAACCTGAATTAAATTTGAGTGTCATAAAATATGGGAAAATGTCACATGGAGTTCGAGTTTTACAAACTCAAGCATCATGTAACATATATACTCCCACTTCAAGTTTTGTAATTTCAAAAAAAAAAAAAAGTTTTGTAAAGAATATTTTAACAATTATCAAATAATATGTTGTATGATATTTTTATTTATTTTTTGAGAAGATCCTCCTTGTATGAACTTAATACAACGGCTCACAATATTTAGTGCTCAATAATTGTGGCTGAAGGTCATGTGTAATGCTTAATCTTATAAGGTTGCGTTGATGTCACCTGTTGAAGAAATTGAAAAATCCTATGCAATAACGACAAAATGTATGTGTAAAAGGAAATAGAAGAAATAGTAAGTAATGTATAAAATACAGTAAAGGGTCCTTGTATAGTTTTCCGTTATATGAAGGTGCAAGAAGTAACATATTATGAAACTCTTTCTTACATAAACTCAAGTACCACAAGGAACTCGAGTTTCGCATGACATTTTTTAATTAAAATAATCCACATCAGTAGCATTTTTTATGGAATTCGAGTTTTTGAAACTCGAGTTTCATGTTAAATTCAAGTTTTAAAAAAGTGGTATATTGTTATATTTCTCAAACAGTGGTAAAATACTAATAATTTTGGCAACAGTGGGATTTGGCCATTTTGGCATGTGAAGTTGGGGTTACAACTAGTTTGGTTTGATGAGTGAAAAATTGGAGGGATAAAAAATAAAGAAGGGATGAAAAAAAAAAGAATTAAAAAATATTTAATTTTCTCTTAAATGTGTTGGAATGGGAAGATAAAAAAAAAGTAAGAGGACGAAAAACTCATTTGTTAGATAAAAAGAAAATTGAACAAATGAAAAATGAAATTGACATAAATTTAAAGTCATGTTCCTATTAAATTAAACAAAAACTAATACATTTTTTTTTTCTTAAAAAGTTGTATATAAATAGGACTTTATATATAAAGGATAAAATACTATTTTGTACCCTTAACTTTAATAAAAACTTATTTTTCGTCCCTAAATTTTAAAAAGTACTTTTTTCATCCCTAAACTTTGTAAATAGTTTTTTCAAAAGTTTAGAAAAAAAAAATAAGGATAAAAAAGAACTTTTTTTTTTTCAAATTTTTTGTATTTTTGACAAAGGTATTACCGAAATTGGTGGGAGAGTTTATCTTGGACTTTTTTTTTTTTTTTTTGATAAAATTATCTTGGACTTTTATTAGTCTTTCTTCATGCAAGACATTTTTATGCAAACCGTTATTATAGATGTTAATCTTTTTTTTTAATAAAAGTTATACATGTTGATCTTCTTCTTCTTCTTCTTCTTTTTTTTTTTTTTTTTTTTTTTTTTTTTTGTTTTTTGTTTTTTATTTTTTTTGTTTTTTTTTTTGTTTTATATATGTAAATGTTAATCTTTATTGTCTATGCCTTGTGGTAGTCGGCCACCTATTGCAGTGACGCTCGTGTCTTTATGTCGGCAGTTGAGTTTAGATGTTGTGGAAGGGCGTTAGAAAAAAGGGTAACCTCTAATGTGTGACTAAATTGAGTTAGTTTTAATTTATTATTACCAAAGTTAGTGAAGTCGCCACCAATCATTAGGTTTTTTCTAAGGTGTGATTGGCCACTTGACTCTATTTGATTTTATTATCGGCCTTAGGTTAAGAAAAATGATCATTTTTCCTAATCTAATATGGATGGTAAAAAGTCTTGATTCTTGAGTTCGAAAGTCTAATTACGTGTGGAGAAGGTGTTAGGCACTCCACAATGCATGTCTGGAGACAGTCCTTTATTTTGGTAAAATCTTAATTTTTGGACATTGACAATTAAAAACAAGCTATTGGCATTAGCTTTCAGGGATTTAAAAGAATTAGGCTTTGAGGTTTGATTTTGGAAAGGGATATGGTCTTTATCAATGCTATGCTAACACATTTGGAATTGTTGCGGAATTCCCATAGCGAAAATACGGCAGCATTTCGCCTTATTTCGTGGCGAAAATCAGGCAACATTTCGGGTCAAGTGCGCCATAGCACACAAAATACTATTCTTACCAAGCTTTCGCTGTGAGAATACAGCAAAAGAATGCTCCATTTTCATGGCAAAAATCTGGCAGAGTTTCGTGTTTGATGCATTATGGCGCATTGGCAAAGTTTTGTACCTGTGTATATGGCATGCATCAGTATGTTCGCTGAAAATTTTTTTGGAACTTTTTTTGAACGAAAACAGATTTGTATTTTCATTAAATACAGATCTGAATTTTTTAAGTATACCAAATTGATCTGTATTTTCACTAAATACAGATCTGAACTTTTCTTTGTAATAAAAAATGGTTTTCTTCTTAAATAAAACTACAGATTTTAAATTTACAAAGAATGAATTAATATTTAAGTTAGGGTTTTTTTTGTTAATATGTCATTATAATATCATGCATCTTTTGAAAGGATATATAATGGTCATTTAGAGTCTAGAAGACTAGACTCTGTCTAGACAGAATGGGTGCCTAACACATTCCCATTTTGTAACCTAGCCCCCGAACTTAGGTGTTTGGATAGTAGACTAGTGTTTATCTTTTATTTTGGTAGATTGTAACTAGGATCAAAGCTTTGTAATTTATATATAGATTGTATTTAGGACCAAATCCTTGTAAAGATATTCTACCAAGTTGTATTTGTATAATCAATTAAGGACATTTGAGGTATTTTTGGACATGTGAATTGTATTTTATTTTTTCTTATTTTTTATAAAAAAAATAAGTGGTGACTCTACATAATTACCCAAAAGAAAGGTGCCCTAAGCACCCAAATCTCTTTTTGAGAGCACCCCTTAAGAAAAACTGGTCTCTCACAGTGACAACTCCACTTGGGATGTTGAGGGCTAAGCTTCATGTTAAAATTTAAGTGACCAATTATATACCCTTGTGTTTGTTATGATATTTCTTTGTGTGGTTGCTTATATCTTGATGTGTTTGTATGATATTTTGTTTGTTTTTCCATGTTAATTGTTAAAAGCTTTCCCTAACTGTCACAGTGTATGCCATCAAAATTGAAAGCATGGATTTGTGTTAAAACACGAGCTTGTTTAGACCTCCCAATACGGCTTGATTGCTTTTACTCAAACTTAGACTAAGTGCGGAACAAGAGTAAATAAGCGCAATGAACCGATAACTCTACCCTAAGCCATATTCATCCATTATCAACAATAAAATCAAAGCTAAAAGAGTAGGGAAGAGAGATGCAAACACAAAAGAACACCGAGATCTGTTATCGAAGAGGAAACCGAAGATTTCGACGAAAAACCTCTCCATGACTCTCCAAGTGGAAATTGATCCACTAGAGAGTAAAGTTGGAGTACACGAATAACAAAAGACACTCCAAGCCTAGTCTACCCCATGTACTTGAGCCCTCCAAGCTCCTGCTACCAACTGACTTCTCGGAGCCTTGTCTTCTCTAGCTTTTCGGATTCTGCAATTTAACCCAATTGTATCCGCCAATGAATGACTCATTCTAATGCTTCCCAACAACACTAAAATCTTACTTTACACTCAGTATGTGTGTGGTAAGCGTTTAAGCTAGCAACCTCTCAAAGATCTAGAGATGGAGAGGTAGGAGTTAAGGAAAAAGACAAGGAAATGTGTAGATGATTGTGGATATAACAACCTTTAACTCTCAAGTGAATTTTCTAGGTTTTTCTCTCTGAAAAGCACTCCTTGCAATTTGTGGGTAATAAGGGTATATATAGTGCAGGTAAAGACTTGGTAAAGCAAAACACAACTTTTTGCCAAATAGAAACTTTCATTTGTCCTTCGAGGGTTGGCCCTTCCCGTGAGATAGTCACGAAAATGACAGCCTGGCATGACTCTTCATCTTCCAGTCATGTACTCTACACGTGGCTCTTTCGTGAGTTGCTTCTCACGAGCCAGTCGTAAAATCCACTTGTTCAACTTTTGAAGCTTGATTCTTCACCGATCTCTCACGCTTATCCTTTACAATTAAACCTACATACATATAGGGAAAATGATTGAAGAAATTACACTCAAATTTGGCACGGAATTAAAACCAACACAATATAGTTAGAAATCACAACTTTACAACCTCCCCCTTTGGTTATTCCGTGACAAAACCCCTAAACAGACTCTAAATTTAAACGTGAGTTTGGGAACATGGGCAAAACTCACTCACTCACATCTAAAATTTAGAAGCTTTGAAGCACTTGCACCATATACACCTGTATCCTAAAACACTTGCACATAACAACAAAATTTCATTAAGCTCAGAGACAAGTAAAACACAAGGTACATATAAGGAATAAGTAAAATGTGATCAAGATATTAAAAGGGATATATGACAATAAGCATAACTTGATCAAACATAAACAGTCATTAGGAAATGACTACAATGAACGTTTATCAAGTAAATGATGCATGTACAACAAACACATGATGCATTAAAGAAACTAAGGCTATAAGCAATAGAAAACAATAAGCATCAATAAACGGCAATAAAAACCAAGATACAAAAAAGTACTAAAGAAAAACTAAGTTTTAAACTAAAGTACTTGAAAGATTTAAATGAAAGCACTGTAAACATCCAAAAACTATAAATGCGTAAAATAAACTAGACTAGCCAAACAATGGTTAGGCTATCCAAAAGTGTGTGTGGCTATAGGTTAGCTTCCTCCTTTTGAGCCCACTAATCTCCCCCTTTCAATATGCACACCTCCTTTCATGTGATGCTCTCCCCCTTACTATATGCTATAGTCAAAACATATACACATTAAGTGCTTTCCCCTTTTTTGGCACGAAATAGCTAAAGGCTCTCCTTTAACTTGCACTGAATCTCATCCAACTGTGTCTAAATGGTGGATAGATGAATCTAAACCTGGTTGTTGGTTGAGTAAATGATGTTAGCAAGTCCAGAAATGTGCCCATGTAGTCCTTCAATCAAGGTCCTTAACCTATCCGAATGAGAGCTAGAAGGTCCCGGCTGAGTGCTAGTAGATTGAGGCTCAGGAATGTGTGGAATTGCTGTCTCGGTTTGCTCGGGGATAGTGGGAGCAGCTGATCTTTGTTCTATAGGAGTGGCATGTTGAGCGGATTCACTCTTTGGAGTCTTAGAAGGACTTTTCTTTGCCTTTTCAGTCGATGAGTGACTCTTCGTCCTTTGAAGAGAGATCAATGAAATTGGGCTTTGACAAGACAAGATGGTTCCTTCTTTTGGTGGAAGAACACCCTTGAGGATCATGATCTTTATGGCAAGACTGCAAAAAGGAAGACACATTCATGTAGCTGATCTCCCTGCTGTTTTTCCCATGGTCTAAAATATGTGAGCACAAATGTCAATTTGAGCTCCTTTGATTAAATCACATAGGAATTGTGCCCTTCTAAGATAGATAAACCCTGTATCGGACAGAGGGTAAAGGTTGAAAATCATGATCAGTGTGAAAGTCTTCAACTCCGGTCCAAATTTTGTAGTACCAATGGAAGTGCCTAAAGAGAAGACTTCATGATCAGCTCCTAGGATATCAAGAATCTCTGTCACTAGAGCTAGTTTGTCATCATACGGTGAAATGTCTACATTCTCCAAATGATTAATGTGAAGAATCTTCGCTAGATAATCCGAAGTGATGACAAAATCTTTTCCTCGAACCCAGCACTTTAGTTTAGCTCCAGCGAACTAAGCGTTCAAGTAAATTGTACAACCAATTCGTCAATGGGATCCTCAAAGTTGCCAAACACATTTGCCCAATCCTTATTTGCAAATATCTTAGGGATAAAGGTGGATCCCGGGGTGTCAAATCTCACAACCCTTTCCACCACAGTAGGTGCAATCTCGAAGTTGTTGGAGAAGGATTGAGAATTTAAGAGAGTCTTGAATCTCTCGTTGTTAAAATCACCAGACGAATGATGGGTCCTCTTTGATACAGGAGAAGATGTGAGATCAATCACTTGTTCTTTAACACGAGAGGAACAACGATACATCTGCAGAAGGAACAACCACACAAACAAATAGCAATAAACACAAACATGGAAGCAAACTTGATTAGACACAAGTTAGTCCAAGTTCATGTTTTAATCTAACAAGACTTATATGGCATGAATAAAATGCAAAACATGTTAAGTGATTGAGTGTGTGCGACAAATGTGCATGTGGTGTGCATGTGAGATGCATGAACAATGCATGACCAGGAACTTATGGGAAAAAGTGTGTGAAACATACAACCAATGTTCAAAACATTTTAAGCATGTAAAAACACAGTAATCCCCAAAATTTGGTACTCTTCAGAGTCCAAAACAACGAGAAAATGCCATTTGGGCATTTTGTCAAACACTTAAGGTGCATACAAACCACTAACATGTAAAAAATGCATGAACATGTTGAAATCTTGCCTAAATACATGTTAAAATGCCACTTGGGGCCAACACAAACACAAATGAACACAAAGGGACACAGCCCAAACAAGAAATTTAAAAAAATTGACAAGAAAATAGGTTTTTCCTAACCCTTTTCAAATATAACCCAACCTTAGAAATCTTAGAATCTAAGACTTAATCTACGGATTCAAGAATGAAAACATGTTAGAACATACCTTAGATGAGTCTTAGGGATGAAAGTTCTTGAGATTTGGGTGAGTTTTTTAGTGAAAAAATATTTTGGGTTGAGAGAGGCACGAAGGAGGCAAAAAAAAAAAAAAAAAACTGTCAATATTTGCCCTTTAAAAACTGAAAATCCGCTCATTTCGCAGGACATGTTTCGCAGGAAGCTTCTTCTTGTGAAAGAGTCACGAGAGAGTCGCGAAACCCTTTGTGTAAAATTCTAAAGAAACTGAAAATAGCTTCCTCATTTTTGCAGGTAGGTTCTTACTCACGAAAATGCCACTGAAGGAGTTTTTCAAAAAAAAAAACAAATTGGGCTTTTTGGAAAAACTCTTAACACAAAAATGCTACATAAAAACACTTTCAAAAACATATAAAATACTAAAAAAACTTTTTGGGTTTGATCATCAAGTGATTTAGTATACACATATCACATTTGAACACATACAATCACACAAATGAAATAGGCAGTCATTGAACATTAGTCTTGTGTGTTGTATGTGTGAATCAAGTATGAACTAGTCCATAATCTAGTATGTAACTTCAATGATCAATTCAATCAAGTCATACACAACTAGTATGAAGTCAAGTGACCTTTCTCATTTGTAGAATTGAACATGTTTGACCCATCACCAATTTGTTCACATTTTGATTAAAGCTTTTCATTTGGCTTCCATATTTCATACTTTCGATCAAATACAACTCAGATTTTTGAGAAATGAAGCCATGTATTTTTTATATTTTTTTGACAAATAAGCATTTGGCTTTGGCACCATACATTTTAATACATATTTGTTTCACCTTTTCCTAGTTGAACTGGTTTTCAAAACAAGGCTTTTGCAGCACTTTTCTCTTTGTAGAGATAGACATTTGTAGAGCTCTTTGAAAAAACAAATGTGAGGAGATATATAGGGACAAGTCTACGTATGTATCAAGATCAAATAAGACTATTAACCAATCATTCATGATAAGCTTAAAAATCTCTTTACAACAATTAAACATAGATTTCTAGATGTTGCTCACACTTAAAAAATGTGTATACATAACAAGCTAAGGTCGTAAATGCACTACACTATTAGTATGGAGGTATTAGGCCAAACTCAACATGAGATATGCACAACACAAGCGATCAAACTGATAGGCCAAGAATGTATTGACCCCTCGTGATGAATTAATTGATTAATTACCCAGGTTTATTAATTAATAAATTTAACATGTAATGTACGTGGCAGCACAAACAGATCACCAACTAAAATATAATGTAGTGGAAAATAAAGTTGACAAGGTGATTTGTTTTTGAATGGGGAAAACCTCTAAGGCAAAAACCCCACCAGGTAATTTTAAGGTCACCACTCCCGAGAATCCACTATTATCAAAACAAGCGGTGACAAGTAAAGGAATCCTAGTACCTTATACCAACCTACAATTGAACCTTTACTCCAATACCCAATTGAACTTGTTCTGTAGTGACAATCTCTCCTTGCATTGCACGGCTCCTAGTACGTGACTAACCAATAGATGTGCGAATCCCAGATCGCGACTTGATCACCAACTTGAAAAGGTTATTGACTGCAAAGTTCTTTAGTTCATCACACGATAAAGATCACGAAGTTGCTTGGTTACAAAACCCTACAATGTACAAACACAGCAGCTTCTTCAAGATGAACTAGGGCAAAGTAGGTTTCCAGTCACTTTTCTTCACATATGTGCAATTGTGCTCTTTTTGCTCTTGTGCGACTGTGCAACCTGTGACGGCCTTTAAAATAATCCTTATATATGTTTAAGGTTGTGAGAAAAAAAAGCCCAAACATGCATTCATAAATTCGACGAAAATCAGAATTGAAATTTTGTTTTTCATTAACCTCGACAGATATCCTATCTATTGAGTAGCTGTTGAGCCTCGGGCTAAAACAGCTCTTTTAAGTCTCGATAGATACTAGCTGTCGAGATAGCTTTCGAGATTTAATGAACAAAACTTCTTCACTTGATTCTTGGATAGACTTGCATGGTTTTAACACTTGAATTTGAAACCTTATATCTTGAAGTATTAAATACATCCTAGATCTACCCAATTACAAGTAAAGTGCATTTTGTCAAAGGATTAGCCAATTACATAAAATGTTGACATATGTTTTTAACATGAATCACATATGTCCTAACAATCTCCTCCTTTGGTAATCCGTGACAAAACATAACAAACAAATGAACATATGAGAGAAGTCATAAATCACTCAACTCATATTCACTTGTTAAGTACAAAAAAATCCATCCTAACACAAACTCTTGAATAAATTTGCAAGAAGAGAGTTCATGGCAAGAAGACTTTGACAACCTATATTTCTGAAACACTTTAAACAAAACTCATCAAGGCATTTTAGTGTGAGACAGAAATAAAAGATTGCATACAATATATAAGAAGCATGTGCATAAAGAGAGAAAAGAAATAGCACAAGAAAAGATAGGTTAAAGAACTGTAATAACAACCTCAAATGTATATATAACATCAAAAAGTACAAGGTTTGCTATCACATAGTGATCACAAGATCAATGGTACATGAACAATGTATTTGAAAAACAGAAAGAAAAGAAAAAGATACAAAAGTCCTCACTACATCCCTAAAAAATGGTACACTCCACCTAACAAAAATCTCCTAAGTACTAACTCTCCCCCTATGTATATGACTACACTCATATCCAAAACTACTCCCCCCTTTTGTAACGAGTGACAAAGGGTAAGTACATCAAGTAGACATCTCATCATCACTGGAAGAGCTAGCACCATTATCCTTAGCATTAGTAGCATTAGCATCACCATCATCGTCCTCATCCTCAGAAGTTCTGGAGATGGAGAAGGAGAAGCAACGAAGCCACGAAGGCGAGCCTGTCGTTGTGCAATAATCAATACGAGTGTTCACCTGACACTACTCATCACTGAGAGTGTCGAGGCGAGCATCCATGCATATAACCAGTGCCATGATGTCCTTAAGAGACACACCACCTGTAGAAGAAGTGAGAGCAAATGTGGATCAAGCTATAGAAGCTGGAGGAAACACCGTCCTGGGCTATCTTGAATGTAGCTACACCTCACTCTGTTTAATGGTAGCAGCATCTATGGCACACATCACAGAGAAGTGGTTGGAAATGGGAAAGGAGATAGAAAAATGGCGAGGAATCCTTGTGATAGCCGAAGGAAAAATGAGCTTATCATGGGTCACCGTATTCCTATAGACATCAATGAGGGACATAATGGAGTGAGATGGGAAGTCTATAGTAAGATGCTCTAAGAGGGAAAGCAAGAATCGAGCACGGGGCCATGTAATGGAGTTATAGTGAGACAGATGATGCAAAACAAAAGTCATCACCATGTGAATGAACCTCGGACCTTTAGCAAAGGCCGAGCAAGAGGTGTACTAACGATCACCCCAATAAGAGGGATGCTCACAAAAAGCAGACATAAGCTCGTCTTTAGACACAGTTTTAAGACGATCACAGTCGGGGTAGTCAGGATGCGTTACCCTCGGGACATGGAGCACCTCGAATACAATATCCAGTGTGACCACAATGCTCGTACCTCGAACGCGAGTAACAAAGAGAGGTACTGAATAATCAAATCCGTGCATGTTGGAGTAGAACTCCTGCATGATCACAGATTGACAAGTGACCGAGACGCCACACAGTGACTCCCAACCCCTACTGTGAATGACAGTGGGTAGGTCAGTATCGGAGAAGTCTGATAAAATGACTTGGTGTTTCGAATGAATGCCTCATCTAGAAATATTCTCCGAAAAGTCCTGTCTGGCTTTATGATCACAGAACCGAATGTGGGAAAGGGTAGGATCAAAAGAAGAAGAAGCCCCGGAATGAAGAGGGTTCCGAGATGGAGAAGATTTTCGTTTAGGTGCCATAAAGCAACTAACTGAAAGAAAGAGAGAGGGAGAAAGAGAGACACGCAGAAAAGCACCAACATAATCAATATCAATATAAAGATAAATGAAGGTATTTATGCATGAAAATGCATAAACATGTGACATGCAAAAAAAAAAAAAAAACATCATGGGCTTAGCCAAATCCAAACCTACCAGCATACAACATTGCAACAAAGTAAACACAAAATCTAAAATGCATGAAGCATTGTTATAATGCAAATGTGATGCAATGCATGACACTTTAAAGATATTTTTACAAAGCCTATCCTAGAAATTTCACAAAAAATACATCAATTTTGAAAAACCCCAAAAACTTTTTCAAAAACCCCAAAACCTAGATCTAAATGTGTGAAATGCATGAAGAATGAGAGATAAAGAGATTATACCAAGTGATTTGAGACAAGAAATTGCCGAAAAACACGTGGGTTAAAGGTTTTGAGTGAGAAGATTGTGTTTGGGAGGTGAAAAGATTGAAAACAATCGAGAGAGATCGAGGAGAAATGAAGAAAAGTCACACGGATCCTATTTATAGAATCTCATAATTCTCGATAGATCAACAGGTGTCGAGCTTTAAAGGCTTGAAGAAATCCAGCTATCGAGTAGCTATCCAGAGGTGTCCACAGCAAAAAGGGTCTCGTTGGATTGAGGAGCATCGAGCATCTATCGAGGAAACAGAAACTTTGTTGATGGATCGAGGAGCTATCAAGAAGCTATCGAGATTGAGATAAAAAGAAGCTGAAGAGCTTAATAGATAGCCTAGCTATTAAGAGGTGTCGAGGAGCTGTCGAGATTGCTTGAAAATAGTTTTTCAAAGAAGAAAAAAACACAGACATGAATGCAATCAAACATGCTACTTAACCAAGGATCCGAACAATATTTTAATCTCTCAATCAAGAAAAATGTAAGCACATAGATCCAAGAACACACACACACACACACACACACACACACACATACACACACACACACACACACACACACACTAAATAAGTCTAACCAATTTTATATTTCAAAAACAAGTTAAGACAATTTAGTGATACATTAACACATGTAAACCTTATGATAGCCAAATCACATTGTACCTGCACATGTATCAAAAGTAGCAAAGAATATTGCATGTAGTGTGTGAAAAACATCGCAAAATTGCATGAGTGTGTACATGTTATGATGATTTGAGATATGAGTAAATCAATTTAACTCACACACGATCATAACTACTTGATGGGGACTATCACCTTTGAGGTACATCCTATAACTCCCACATCTCCTAAAATACACGCTTACAATCATATTTTAAAGCATTTTGATTCTTTTTGCTTTAAGTTTCTTTGCATATTTTTCCTTTATTAAGCATATCATGCATGGGCATATAAGAGAGAGAAAAGAAATACCCAATGATGTTAAACTTTTAGACATTGCACTTTTGCTATGCCGAAGCATACAGATGTCATTTTATGATTGGCAGGCAACAGTGGTGAGATGATTATTTATGCCTTTCTCTTAGGATTTTTTAGACCTTCCCGTCAAAAAGAGTGATACGAGTGTTAAGTACAAGAGATAATCTAATATTACTTATCACAAACAAGAGCAACAAAGCTGACTTGTTTAGTTGTGCACAGAGATGCACATCTAAGGTACAAGAGATACAAAGTTTAGAAAACTTTATTTCATTGGCCATTCAAGGCACACAAGTACCAATTTATACAAACACACACTGTTTTTGTATTTTTCTGATTTTTCAATTTTTTTATTTTTTTTTTATTTTTAATCGAGGAAAACAAAATAAAACCAAAAACTGAAAACAAACAACAAAAACATATCAAACAAAGCAATGCAACTAAAAACTAGACTGACTCAGAATAAAAAAACAAAACACACAAGTAATGAAAAAACAAAAACAAGAAGGGGAGAGAGAGAAAAAGTGACTAAATCACTTGAAGTCGTTTCCTTCCACACCTTGGAAGTACCTTTCCTTTTAGCGAACCATTGAACTGGCGGTGAGGGGGAAGAATTGCAACCGTTCAAGTTTGAAAGGAACATGAGGGCCTTAAGGAAATCTCCTAGAGGAGCAAGAGAGGATGGAAACTGACTCAAGTTTCTAGACGAGACCATGTTGTTGCTCTGTTGAGTGGCTTGCCACTTGTAGCAGTTAGGTTGAGTGTGTCTAGTTGCTCCACAGTGATGGCAGAGATGCTGCTTCTTCTCTTTAGACTTTTGAGCATTACTCTTCTTAGCCTTAGGGTTTTTGATTTCTTTCTTAGTAAGCTTAGGGGGTGCTCCTAAGATAGATTTACCCTTATCTATGTTCTCACTAGCTATCACATTTTTCACATTAATATCCTCAGATTCAACATTATTAGCAGGAGAAACAAACATAGTAGTACTAGAAGAAGCAATATTAGGAGAAAGAAATCATACCCTAAACTAGTTCAATCAGAGTCAAATTTCTGCATACTGAGCATGTCATCAAGTTTTGCACTTGAGGTCCTCTCCAACTGAGCTTTAACTTGGAACAGTTTCGCCTTAAGCTTCTTGGTCTTCTCAGCCAAGAAATTGTTTTCAAACCTTAATGCTCTAATGGTCTGATTAGCTTCATCAAACTTTGTGGAGAGTTGTTCTCGTTCAAGCTCCACATCATTGAGCTTCTTGGTGGCCAACCTATACAGCGTCTTATGCTTTTCTGAGAACTTGTGTAACTTTGCATTGGCTATGTGGATGTCATATTGCTTATCCATCTTCACAAACTTTGATTCCACCAAGTTTTCTTCTTCATCCACATCTTCAACAATCCCCTCAGTAGGAGTGACAGTGGCAGTGAAGGCATTTAGGATTCCGTTATCTTCATTTTCGGAATCATCCTCAAGTTCGATGTCACTCAAAGTTGAAGCAAGTGCCTTTCTTTTCCTAATGGACTTGAGATAAGTAGGGCACTCTTGTTTCATATGACCAAATCCTTGACATTCGAAACACTTGGGTCCTGAGGGAATAGTGTACTGACCGCTATCCCTAGCATCATTCTTCCCTTTGTCTTGGATCTTAGACTGAGAAGAACTTGATTGCCTACGGTCCTTGTCAAAGCCCTTTGCATTGGCATTCTTCATGAAATTCTTAAATTGCTTGGTGATGTAGGACTTTATTTTAGAATCTTCATCGTTTGAAGACTCATCCGTGTCACTGCTCTTGGCCTTCAATGCCATGCTCTTGCCCTTACCCGACTTACCAATCTTTGTCAATCCTAACTCATAGGTCTGCAGATTACCAACCAGCTCTGTCAAAGGAATCTTGTTAATATCCTTTGATTCCTCTATTGCGGTGATCTTGGCATGAAATCTCTCGGGCAGAGATCTGAGCACCTTTCTCATAATCTTGGGTTCGGGAATGGTTTCCCTAAGATTAAAAGCTAAGTTTACTATGTCCTTAAGCCTGGCATAGAACTCATCAAATGACTCATCCTCCTCTATCTTAATTTCTTCGAAGCTAGTAGTGAGCCTCTGGAGCTTTGAATCCTTGATAGCCTTGGTTCCTTCATAGGTTGTTTGGAGAATGGTCCATGCTTCCTTTACAGTTTCAGTGGAGGATATCTTCTTGAACTCCTCATTTGTGACCGCACTGAATAAGGCATTCAATGCCTTGCTGTTGAAGTTTGTCGCCTTGATCTTGGCATCATCCCAATCGGCCAGCACTTCCTTCATCTTGGTCCAGCCTATCTCCACAACTTGTCACACTTTCTCATCTAATGACTGCAAGAAAACTCTCATGCGTACTTTCCATTATGCATAGTTAGTGCCATTAAATTAAGGAGGTAGAATGAGTGACTGTCCTCTATCCATGAAAAACAGGGGTCAATGGATTACACAACAAAGACTAAACCTTAATCAGAGTGTGCCTGCTCTGATACCACTTGATAGGCCAAGAATGTATTGACCCCTTATGATGAATTAATTGATCAATTACCTAAATTTATAAATTAATCAAATTAATATGCAATGTACGTGGCAACACAAACAAATCACCAACTAAAATATAATGCAGCAAAAAATAAAGTTGACAAACATAAAGCTCGATGGATTGAGAGGTGTCGAGAAGCTATTGAGTACTAAATCTCGACAGATGAAGCTATTGAGGTGCTATCGAGAGGTGTCCACGGCAAAGTGACCTCGATGAATCGAGAAGCTATCAAACATCTATTGAGCAAACATAAACTTTCTCGATGGATTGAGAATCTATTGAGAAGCTATCGAGACAAATTCTCAAGAACTTCGATGGATCAAGATTGCGTTAACTTCTGTCGAGAAAGAAGATCAAAGATCTAGATAGATAGCTTAGCTGTCGAGAGGTATCGAGAAGCTGTCGAGAAGTGCAAAAACAGTTTTTCAAAGAAGAGAAAAACATAGAAATGAATGCAACCAAGCATGTTACTCAACCAAAGATCCAATCAACATTTTAAACTTTCAAAAACTTCTCTTAACAAAAAAATGTCAAGCATTTAGATCCAAAACACACACACACACACACACACACACAACAAGTTCAACCAATTTTATATTTCAAAATAAGTCAAGACTGTTTAGTGAGCATACATTAACACATGTATCCATTGTGATGGAAAAATCACATTGTACATGTACATGTATCAAAAGTAGCTAAGAATATTGCGTATTGTGTGTGTAAAACATTGTAAGATTGCATAAGTGTCTTCATGTTATGACGATTTGGGATATGAGAAAATTAGTTTAACTCACACACAATCAAAACTGCTTGATGGGGACTGTCACCTTCGAGGTATATCCTATAACTCCTACATCTCCTAGAAGACACGCATGTAATCATATATAAAGCATTTTGATTCTTTTTGCTTTTATTTTCTTTGCATATTTTTCTTTTGTTAAGGATATCACGCATGGGTATATAAGAGAGAGAAAACAAATACTCAATTATGTTAAGCTTTTGACATTGCATTTTTGCTATGCCAAAGTATATAGATGTCATTTCATGATTGGTGGGCAATAGTGGTGAGATAGTTATTTATGCATTTCTCTTAGGATTTTCTTGTCCTTCTCGTCAAAAAGAGTAATACGAGTGTTAAGTACAAGAGATTACTTAATCTTACTCATCATAAACATGAGCCACAAAGCTCACTTGCTTAGTTTTGCATAGAGATGCTTATCTAAGCTACAAATGATGCAAAATTTAGAAAACTTTGTTTCAAATGCCATTCAAGGTACACAAGTACCAATGTATGCAAAATACAACCTGTTTTTGTATTTTTCTGATTTTTAAATTTTTTTATTTATTTTTATTATGAAAAATAAAATAAAGCAACACTGTAAACAAAAACATGTTAAATAAAGTAAAGTATAAAAACTAGATGCAAATGCATGAGAAAGGATGAGGAGAAGGGAAGATCAATCTATGGAGATTATACCAATGTTTTGGCTAAGGAATTCAAACTGTTTACTATCAAGAGGTTTAGTGAACAAATCAGTCTTCTGATCATCAGTGTGAATAAACTTTAGAGTGAGAGTACCATCTTCAACAAGCTTGTGAATAAAGTGATGTTGAATCTTTATGTGTTTAGTTCGAGAATGTTAAACAGGATTCTTAGAGATGTTGATGGCACTGGTATTGTCACAATAGATGGTAAGATGTTCTTGACAAATATCATAATCAAGAAGATGTTTTTGCATCCATAGAAGTTGGGTGCAACAGCTACCGGCAGCGATGTATATAGCCTTTGCAGTGGATAGAGAGATGGAATTCTGCTTTTTGCTCATCTAGGAGACAAGATTGTAACCCACATAAAAACAACCTCCTGAAGTACTCTTTCTATCATCAGCATTCCCAGCTCAGTCTGCATTAGAATACCCAGTTAAGACATCATTTGTGTCCTTGGTATACCACACATCGAAGTCGGTAGTGGTTTTGACATATTTTATGATTCTTTTCAAAGCAATCATATGAGACTCTTTTGGATTAGCCTGATATCTAGCATACATTCCCACACTGTAACTATTGTCAGGTCTATTAGCAGTAAAGTAAAGAAGACTACCTATCATGCTTCTATAGAGAGATAAATTAACATTTTTACCCTACAAATCAACAGTGAGTTTAACATTTGGGCTCATAGGGGTTCTAATAGAACTAACAGATTCCAAACCAAACTTTTTCACAAGATTTTTAGCATATTTAGATTGAGATATGAATATACCTTACTCTTGCTAACGGATCTGTAACCCAAGGAAGTGATTCAACTCTCTAATCATGCTCGTCTCGAACTCGGCCTGCATGAGTTTAGAGAAACTATGAGCAAGTTCATCCTTTGTCGACCCGAAGATGATATCATCAATATAGACTTGAGTAACTATCAACTCGCCGTCTTCCCTTTTTATGAAGAAAGTTTGATCAGTTTTTCCTCTTGTGAACCTATGTGATACCAAGTATTGTGTGAGCCGATCATATCAAGCTCTAGTGGCTTGCTTTAAACCATAGAGTGCTTTCTTAAGGTACAACACATGATTTGAAAAGTGTGGATCAATGAATTCTTTCGGTTGAGCCACATAGACATCTGCTTTAAGGAACCCATTCAAGAAGGTAGTCTTTACATCCATTTGGTAAAACTTGAACTTCAAGTGACACGCCAAGGCTAAGAGAATCCTGATGGACTCCATATGAGCTACTGGAGTAAATGTCTTATCATAGTCTACTCCTTCCATTTAAGAGTATCCTTGAGCCATAAGACAAGCCTTGTTGCGGATCATATTACCCTTCTCATCAGTTTTATTGCGGAATATCCACTTTGTGCCAATGATGTGCTCACCTTCAAGTCTAGGTACTAGAGTTCAAACATCATTTCTTTGAAACTGAAGCAGTTCATCATGCATAGCTTTAATCCAGCTTTCATCCTGAAGAGCTTTCTCATCTTTGGCGGGTTCAACTTGCGACAAATAACAAGAATATGACACAAAGTTAACAATACATTTATCAATGTATGCTTCCTTAGTGTAAGTTCATTCATGTTTTCCATAATAACTTCAGGAGGATGATTCAACTTAATCTTAGAGGTAGGTATGTCTGCTGAACCTTCTACTACACTTGGAGTATCGGGAGTGCTTGGAGATGCGGGCTCTTGATCAACAATTTCTTGAACAGCCTTAGGCTCGGGAGGAAGAATTTCTTTGGGGATTTCTCACTAATTTTCTCAGAACCGGACTCTGACACTTCATTGATAACAACAATGACAGTTTCCATTACCTTCTTAGTTCTCTTATTGTGTACCCGATAAGCTTTACTTGTAGATAAGTATCCCAAAAATATCCCTTCATCACTTTGGGAGTCAAGTACTTCCAAAGAAGCAAATACTTCCAAAGATTCTGAAATACTTGACTTTTTCCTGCCTTCCCTTCCATAACTCATAGAGAGTTTTCTTGGTACTGAGTTTGAAATACACTCTGTTAATTGTATGAAATGTAGTGTTGACGACTTCTCCCCACAAGTTTCTAGCCACATCCTTGTTGTGCAACATGTCTCTAGCCATCTCCTAAATAACCTTGTTCTTTCTTTCTACTACACTATTTTGCTGTGGAGTAATAGGAGCAGAGAATTCTTGAGATATACCTGATTTAATGCAAAAGAACTCCATGTAGGAGTTCTTGAATTCTTTACGGTCATCACTTCGAATTCGATCAATCTTTAAGCTCTTCTCATTTTGCAATCTTGTGCGCAAGGCTTCAATGTGCTGAGGAGCATTTGACTTGGATCTTAGAAGAATGACGCAAGTATACCGAGTGAAGTCATCTACCACAAACATGATGTATCTTTTTCCACCAAGAGACTCGGTTCTAGTTGGACCTATGAGATCCAGATGTATTAGTTCCAATGGTATAGATGTAGCGGATGTTTGAGTGCCCAGATATTTAGCTTTTGTCTGTTTCCTAAGCTGACACGGTCTACACACTACATTGTTCACTCTATTAAGCTTTGGTATCCCTAAAACAAATTCATGCTTAGACACAATTGAAAGATGTTTGTAACTAGCATGTCCTATCCTTTGGTGCCATAGATCTTCATTTGGAAAACGAATGCTGTTGCACACAATATCAGCATCAGGGACTAAACCATAACAATTTTCTAAAGTGCGAATACCACTTATGAGTTTCTTTCTAGACTCATTCAACATAAGGCATTTCTCTTTGGAGAACAGCACCATAAAGTCTTGATCACATATCTGAATTATGCTCAACAGGTTCACTTTCAGGCCTTCTACATATAGCACATTGGCAATGTCTGGCAGTCCAGATAAAGAGATGGTTCCCTTTCCTTTAATTTGTGATTTGCTCCCATTATCGAAAGTAACATTACCACCTTTGTTAGACTCGAAAACTTTAAAGAGAAATCGGTCTCCAATCATGTGTCTTGAGTAGTTGCTATCAAGGTACCACAAACACGTGTTCATAACCTTAAATGTAGACTTCATCTCTTTTTACAAATGCTGCTTCTTCTCATGCGTACTTTCTAGTATGCACAGTTAGTGTCATCAAATAAAAAAGGGATAATTAAAGATTGACCTCTATCCATGACAAACAGGGGTCAATGGATCACACAGCAAAGATTAACCATAATCAGAGTGTGCCCGTTCTAATACCACTTGATAGACCAAGAATGTATT
The DNA here is from genome assembly GCA_028535165.1 of Quercus tomentella. NCBI lineage: Eukaryota > Viridiplantae > Streptophyta > Magnoliopsida > Fagales > Fagaceae > Quercus > Quercus tomentella. The sequence goes on from JAPQVY010000156.1 coordinate 83,585,136, forward strand.
GACCTCTTTGGTAACTTAATCAATTAATTTAGTCAAGTGAAATTAATTAGATTCAATTACACGCAATAAGCGTGGTAGCACAAACAAATCACAAATTAAGTTAAATGTAGCGGAAAATAAATTTAACATGGGTGATTTGTTTACAAATGGGGAAAACCACCGAGGCAAAAACTCACCGGGTGAATTTAAGTTCACCACTCCTGAGAATTCACTATTTTCAAAACAAGCGGTTACAACTAAAAGGAATCCCAGTACCTAATACCCATCTATAGTTGAACCCTTACCCCAATACCAATTGGACTTGTAATGTAGTGACAATCTCTCATTTCAATGCATGGCTCCCAGTACGTGACTAACAAACAAACTTGAGGAAGATGTTGGCTGCAAAGTTCTTCAGTTCATCTAGATGATGAAGATCAAGAAGCTCCTTGGTTACAAAACTCTTGGTGCACAAATGCAACAACTTCTACAAGAAAGAAAGATGAACTAGGGCAAATTGTCTCCGGTCATAATTTGAGTGCAACAACAATTGCAACAATCTTTGCATCAAGTTACATCATCTTAGATGGCCCTTAAAATAATCCTTATATATGTCTAGGGTTGTAAGAAAAGAAACCCTACATATATAACTTGGATATGCGTGAAAAACAAATCTTGAAATCTGAATTTCATAATTCTCGATAGATACAGCTTCTGTCGAGAGCTGTCGAGAATTAAACATTAAACCTCGATAGATTTATCCGTCAAGGTATTTGTTGAGCTTTAATGAATTGCACTTCTTCACTTGTTTCTTGGACAAATTTGTGTGGTTTCAATACTAGACTTGAACTCTTGTTCCTTGAAATATTATACTCATCCTAGATCTACCCAATTACAAGTAAAGTGCATTTTGTCAAAAGATTAGCCAATTTACAATAACGTATGTTCTAACATGTTCGACATATGTCATAACAATGACATTGACAAGTGTTTTAGCCTTTGTCATGCAATTCAAGATTTAATAGACACTAAGGTGATTACACCACCTAATAAGTCTAGTGTCACCAATAATCCCTTGCCCAACCACAATTTTGGGAGAAGACCGAGGATTAATTGCTTGATGTCTAAAGAAGAAGGAGAAGAAGACCCATTTGAGTGAACTTATGACCTACCCAAGTGCTTTATGATGACATGGGAAGAGTTGACGGGTATGACATCCACTGCAGGGTATGATATATAGAGTGAAAGTGTTGTAGAAACCCTAAATTACCCAAAATCTACATATGGGGGGAGATACTTCAAACCCCAACCAAATTACCCAATATCCACATATGGTAGGAGACACTTAAAACCCCAATCAAATGGCCTAGCATCCGTATATAGGGGGAGACACTTCAAACCCCAAGATATTGAATTAAATGACCCATAAAAAATTGCCTACATCATAAGGGGGGAGACACTTCAAACCCCCACATCTGGAGACAGACAACCAAATAGAGGTCTTGAACAAGTCTACCTAACAAACACCTACTGAAGAAGATGAGGTCCTTAAGCAGTTGCAGAAGACACAAGCCAATATATCTTTATAGGATTTACTCATGGCCTCATATAAGCACCGCCAGAATGTGTTAGACCTTCTCAATTAAATCCAAGTCCTTACAACCACTACTTCTCAAGATCTAAATGCTATGATTGGATCTATAAGTAGGGAACTCATTATTTCCTGCTCTAACAAAGATTTGACAAAGAAAGGGAAGCACCACAATGACTTATTGCACATTATTGTAGATGCCAAAGGCAAGAGGGTCCCAATGGTCCTAATTGATGATGGAAGTGCCTTAAATGTGTGTCCTTTAAAGACCGCAAGTTTCCTGGTCTTAAGCATTGAGGATTTTATGCCAACTAATCAGCATGTGAGAGCATTAGACAATAGTAGAAGGGAGGTTTTGGGATCCATGACACTGGAGCTCACCACAGGGCCAATGACTAAGAAAGTGGAATTTCAAGTGTTGATTATAGCTTCATGCTTCAATATGCTCCTTGGGTGACCATGGATCCATGATATAAAGGTCATACCTTCATCCCTATACCAAAAGTTTCGGTTTCCACATGAAGGAGCCATAGTTACCATATATGGAGATACTTTGACCGTACCAAAGCCCATTTTTTGTATTGATTTTGAGAGTGAGCCATTAACCTTGGATGACTTTGAGATTGAAAAGCCTGGTTTTGGAAGAAGAGAAGAAGAGGTTGAAAAGATTCCTATGGACTTTGCTCCATATAGCAATAACAATGTGGTAGCAATGATGAGGAAAATGAATTATCTTCCAGGGATGAACTTAGGGAAGACTATGAAAGAGGCAACTACTCAAGTTTCAATAATTCCTACTGCGACACCACCTTTTGCGCTAGGTTATAAGCCTACTGATGATGACTTGTTAGAAATGGAGGTGAAGAGGATGACCCGTGCAAAGGCCAAAGCAAAGGGACTTCCTTGTCCTTCAGAACCCCTAAAGCCTTACACTTTAGGTCCTACATCTGGAACAAAGTGGCTTTGATTTCATCTAGAGAGGGGATGTTGAGCATATTGGAATTTTCATCTTCAGTGACGCAAGGCAAAACCAGGTGGTGTAGATGGGTGGGAAAGGAAACCTCCTCTTCATGGAATAAATTCTTGAAATTTTCAAGAAAGGCTTGGCGAATAAGATTTTGGTCAGTGATCCAGGAACCATCGTTGTGTTTAATGGCATCTATATTGTTGCAACTCATTCTGATGATTGTAGAAAAATGGAAGAATTTGGAGTTTTTATCTCCCAATTTGAGCCAAAGCTCTCTAGACTTTTGACGCCAGAGGGTTTCACTTCTGAGTAGCCATTTTTTTAACTCTGTTTGCAAGGAGGATTCCAAGACTTCATTATCTATTAGGACATATGTGATTTACTTGTTAGGAACATATGTCACTATTTTATGTAATTGGCTAATTCTTTGACAAAACACACTTTACTTGTAATTGGGTAGATCTAGGTGTTTTTAATACTTCAAGAAACAAGGTTTCAAGATCAAGTATTGAAGTTAGCAAATTCATTAAAGCTTGACAGCTGGCTCGATAGTTGCATCTATCGAGCTTAAGAAAGTTGTTTTAGCCCATGTGCTCGACACCTGCTCGACAGCCTCTCGACAGCTCCTATTTGTCAAGGTTTAAGAAAAATAGATTTTTTGTTCTGTTTTCTTAAGATCCGTTAATATGTCTTTAGGCATTCTTTTCTCACAAACTTAGACATATAAAAAGATTATTTTAAGGGCTGTCAAAGAGTTCACAAGTTGCACAAGTGTTGAGCAAAGTTTGTTCAAGCAAATTGTGACCGGAAATACAGTTTTGCTCTAGTTCATCATTCTTGTGAAGAAGTTTCTATGTATGTGTACCGTAGGATTTTGTGACCGAGCATCTTCTTGATCTTCATCGTTGGGATAAATTGAAGAACTTTGCAGTCAACAACTTTCTCTAGTTGGTGATTGAAGTCGCGTATTGGGCACATATTTATGGTACCTTGATAGTGGTTGCTTAGGACACATAACTGGAGACCGATCTCTCTTCAAGGTTTTCGAGTCTAAGAAAGGTGGCAATGTCACTTTTGGTGATGGGAGCAAGTCACAAATTAAAGGGAAAGGAATCATCTCTCTACTTGGACTACCGGACATTGCAAATGTTCTTTATGTAGAAGGTCTAAGGGTGAACCTGTTGAGCATAAGTCAGATATGTGATCAAGACTTCATAGTACTATTCTCAAAGGGAAAGTGTCTTATTATGGATGAGTCTGGAAAGGAACTCATAAGTGGTGTTCGCACTTTAGACAACTGTTATTGTGTGCAATAGCATTCGTTTGCCAAATAAAGATCTATGGTATCAACAGATGGGACATGCTAGTTACAAACATCTTTCCATTGTATCTAAGCATGAATCAGTCTTGGGGATACCAAAACTTAGTAGAATGAGCAATGTGGTGTGTGGACCATGTCAGCTTGGGAAACAGACAAAAGCTAAGCATCCAGGCACTCAAACATCAGCTACATCTAGGCCATTGGAGCTTTTACATTTGGATCTTGTGGGTCCAACTAGAACCGAGTCTCTTGGTGGTAAGAGATACATCATGGTTGTGGTAGATGACTTCACTAAGTCTACTTGGGTCATTCTCCTACGATCCAAGTCTGATGCTCCTGAGCACATTGAAGTTTTGTGCATAAGACTGCAGAATGAAATGAACCTGAAGATTGATCGAATTAGAAGTGACCATGGTAAAGAATTCGAGAACTCATATATGGAGTCCTTTTGCATAAGATTAGGTATATCTCAAGAATTCTCTGCTCCTATTACTCCTCAGCAGAATGGTGTGGTAGAAAAAAAGAACAGGGTTATACAGGAGATGGCTAAAGCCATGTTGCATAACAAAGATGTGGCTAGAAACTTATGGGGAGAAGCCGTTAACATTGCATGTCATACGGTTAATAGGGTGTACTTTAGACCTAGTACTAAAAAGACTCCTTATGAGTTATGGAAAGGAAGAAAGCCGAATGTGAAGTATTTCAAAATCTTTGGAAGTACTTGTTTCATCCTTAAGGATAGAGAGAATGTGGGAAAATTTGACTCCCGGAGCGATGAAGGTATATTTCTAGGTTACTCCTCCATAAGCAAGACTTATTGGGTATACAACAAAAGAACTATGAAGGTAATAAAGACAGTAAATGTTGTTATTGATGAGTCTTCAGATTCCAGTTCTAAGAAAGGTATTGAGGAACTCCCCAAAGAAACTCTTCCTCCTGAGCCTAAGGAAGTTCAAGAAATTGTTGAACAAGAACCTGCATCTCCAAGTACTCCTAGTACTCCCAATGTTGTGGAAGACTCTATAGATATACCTACTTCACCAGATTCTGAATCTCATGAAGAGAAAGGACCTTCCTTTAGGATTAAATTAAATCATCCTCCAGAAGTTATTGTGGGAAACATGAATGAACTCACATTAAGGAAACGCACAGTTGATAAATGTGTTGCTAACTTTGTGTCTTATTCTTGTTATTTGTCACAGGTTGAACCCACAAAAGTTGAGGAAGTTCTTTAGGATGAAAGTTGGGTCGAAGCAATGCATGATGAATTGCTTCAATTTTAGAGGAATGATGTTTGGACTCTAGTACTTAGATCGGAGGGTGAGCACATCATCGGCACAAAGTTGATATTCCACAATAAGATTGATGAGGAGGGCAATGTGATCCACAAGAAGGCTCAGCTTGTAGTTCAAGGATACTTATAAATGGAAGGAGTAGACTATGATGAAACATTTGCCCCAATTGCCCATGTGGAGTCCATTAGAATTCTCCTTGCCCTAGCATGTCATTTGAAGTTCAAATTTTATCAGATGGATGTAAAGATTGCTTTTTTGAATAGGCTACTTAAAGAAGATGTTTATATGGTTCAACCAAAAGGATTCATTGATCCACACTTTCCAGATCATGTGTTGTGCCTCAAGAAGGCACTTTATGAACTAAAGTAAGCCCCTAGAGCTTGGTTTGATTGACTCACACAATACTTGGTGTCACATGGGTTCACAAGAGGAAAAGCTGATCAGACTCTCTTCATCAAAAAGGAAGATGGCGAGTTGATAGTTGCTTAAGTCTATGTTGATGATATAATTTTTGGGTCTACTAAGGATGAACTTACTCATGGCTTCTCAAAACTCATGCAAGCCGAGTTCAAGATGAGCATGATTGGAGAACTGACTCACTTTCTTGGATTGTAGATTCATCAACAAAATTTAGTTATATTCCTATATCAATCTAAATATGCTAAGAATCTTGTGAAAAAGTTTGGTTTGGAATCTACTAGTTCTGTTAGAACCTTTATGAGCCCAAATGTTAAATTCACTATGGACTTATTAGGTAAAAGTGTAGATTCATCTCTATATAGAAGCATGATAAGTAGTCTTCTTTACCTTACTGTTAGTAGACCTGACATTAGTTACAGTGTTGGAATGTGTACTAGATATCAAGCTAATCCCAAAGAATCTTATATGACTGCTTTAAAAAGAATAATAAAGTATGTCAGGACTACTGTTGAGTTCGGTGCGTGGTACAATAAGGACACAAATGATGTCTTAGCTGGGTACTCTGATGCTGATTGGGCTGGGAATGCTAATGATAGAAAGAGTACATCAGGGGGTTGTTTTTATGTGGGTAACAGTCTTGTCTCCTGGATGAGCAAAAAGCAGAACTCCATCTCGTTATCCACTACAGAAGCAAAGTACATCGCTGTCGGTAGTTGTTGTACCCAACTTCTCTGGATGCAAAAACTCCTCCATGATTATGGTATTTGTCAAGAGCACCTCACCATCTATTGTGACAATACCAGTGCCATAAATATCTCTAAGAATTCGGTTCAACACTCTCGAACCAAACACATAGAGATACGACATCATTTCATTAGGGAGTTTGTTGAAGATGGTATTCTCACTCTTGAGTTTATTCACACCGATGATCAGAAGGTTGACTTGTTCACCAAACCTCTTAACAGAAAACGTTTTGAATTCCTTCGTCAAAACATTGGTTTATCTCCATGGATTGATTTCTTTCTCTCCTCTTTCTTCCTCATGCATTTGCATCTAGTTTTATACTTTGCTTTGTTTAACATGTTTATGTTTGGTTATTTTTCAGTTTTGCTGTGTTTTTTTTTTCATATAAAAATAAAATAAAATAAATTGAAAAATAAAAAAAAATAGAAAAATAGTGTGTGTTTGTGTATATTGGTACTTGTGTATTTTGGATGGCCATTGAAACAAAGTTTTCTAAACTGTGTATCTTTTGTAACTTAGATGAGCATCTCCATGGACAACTAAGTAAGTGAGCTTTGTGACTCGTGTTTATGATGAGTAAGATTAATATCTTGTACTTAACACTCATATCATTCTTTTTGATGGGAAGGACTAGAAAATCCTAAGAGAAAGACATAAATAACCATCTCACCATTGTTGCCCGCCAATCATGAAATGACATCTGTATACTTCGGCACAACAAAAGTGTAATGTCAATGACATTTGTGTGTTTCGGCATAGCAAAATTGGAATGTCAAAAGCTTAACATAATTGGGTATTTCTTTTCTATCTCTTATATGCTCATGCATGATTTGCTTAAAAGAAAAATATGCAAAGAAAAATAAAAAGCAAAAAAATCAAAAATGCTTTTTAATATGATTGCAAACGTGTATTCTAAGAGATGTGAGAGTTATAGGATATACCTCGGTGATAGTCCCTATCAAATAGTTATGATTGTGTGTGAGTTAAAGTAATTTTCTCATATCTCAAATTGTCATAACATGTATACACTTATGCAATCTTGCGATATTTTCACACACAACACGCAATATTTTTTGCTACTCTTGATACATGTGCATGTATAATATGATTTGGCCATCACAAGGTTTTACATGTGTTAATGTATGCTTATTAAACTGTCTCAACTTGTTTTTGAAATATAAAATTGGTTAGACTTGTTTGTGTGTGCGTGAGTTTTTGGGATCCATGTGCTTAAAATTATTGTTGAGAAATGATTTTGAGAGCTTAATATGTTGATTGGATCATTGGTTGAGTTGCATGTTTGATTGCATTCATGTTTGTTTTTTTCTCTTCTCGAAAAACTATTTTTAAAAACTAGCTCAACACCTCCTCGACACCTAGTTATCTATCGAGCTTCTTAAACTTTTTCTTATCGCAATCTCGACAGCTTCTCGACACCTGGTGGATCGATCGAGAAAGTTTCTGTCCTCTCGATAGCTTCTTGATAGCTAGGTCGATCGATCGAGCTTTTGTTCATGTATCTGGTGGTTTGCTCCTCTATACATGCTCGACACCTGCATCTGTCGATGACCTATATTTCGGCACATGGCTCGACACCTCTCGACACCTGCATTTATCGAGATTTATTGCGGTTCTATAAATAGGTTCTTCGCAATTCTCTTCTCATTTTTCTCGACCTCTCTCGACAGAAGTGTCTTTTGACCTCTCTACTCACACTCTCTCTCTCCAAACCACTTTCCCAAGTTATTCTCGACCTCAATCAAGTTTTTCCTCACTTGGTATGTCTTTAATTCCTCATTTTCATGCATTTCATTCTTTAAAACCTAAGTTTTTGGGGTTTTTGCAAAATTTGGAGTTTTTCAAAATCAAAAAGGTTTTTGTGAAATTTTTGGGTTGGGTTTTAAATATTTGATCCTACAAACTTCATACATTGCATTTCATGTGCATTATAACTGTATTTTCATGCATTTAGTTGTGTGTTATATATATTGAACAGTTTGTGTGCTGGTAGGATTGGATTGGATTGTATTTTCATGCAATTTCTTTTGCATGTCACATGTTCATGCATTTCCCATGCATACGTACTCTATTTTCAATATACTTGTTATATTTAAAATATTTTGGGACTTTTCTGATTATCTCTTTATCTCTCCCTTTCTCTCTGTTTACGTTAGTAGTGTCTACGGCACCAAAATGTAAGTCTACTCCGTCTCGGAGCCCTTTTCATTCCGGGACATCTTCTTCTTCTGATCCTACTCCTCATCTTCGGTTCCATGATGAGGATGCCCGACAGGCTTTCTCGGAGAACTTTTCTAGACGAGGCATTCATTTTGAATGCCAAGTCATTCTGGTGGACTTCACCGACACTAACCTTCCCGATTTCATTCACAGTCGGGGATGGGAGTCACTGTGTGACGTCTTGGTCACTTGTCCTTTCGTGCTTATCTGGGAGTTTTACTCCAACATGCATGGAATTGATCGTTTTGTACCTTAGTTTTTCACTCGCATTCGAGGTATGTGTTTTCCTGTCACACCACAACTTGTTGTGGATGTGCTTCGTGTTCCTAGGGTGGAGTTTCCTGACTACCCTAGTTGTGAACGTCTAGGGACTGTGTACAAAGATGAGCTTAAATCTGCTTTTTATGAGCATCCATCCGAGTGGGGTGAACGCCAGTTCACTTACTATTCTGGCTTTACAAAAGGCCCTTGGTTTTTGAACATGGTGATGACCTTTGTACTCCATCCTCTCTCTCATTATAACTCCATTACAGAGCCTCGTGCTTGATTTTTGTTGTCCCTTCTTAAGCATCTTACTATTGATTTACCTTCTCATTTTATTCTTTCCATTATAGATGTTCATCTGAATTCGGCGTCTCGTGATAAGCTCATCTTTTCTTATGCTATTACGAGGATATTATGTCATTTTCCTGTCCCTTTTCCTATGTCCGACCACTTTACTCATATTTGTGCCATAGATGCCGCTACCGTAAAATGTAGTGAGGCGCAGTTTAGGTCACGACAAGAGTCAGCCGCTCCTCCCTTCCATTCGACTCCATCCCATTCGGCACCTTCTCGATCTGCTCCATCCACATCCGCTCCTTCATTTTCTACGAGCGATGTGTCACTTGGGAACATCATGGCGCAGCTGCAGCACATGGATGCTCGCCTTGATACACTCTCTACAGAGCTGTATCAAGTGAATGTTCCTGTCGGTTGTATTGCACGGTGGCAGGCAACTATGGGTGGTTTTTCTCCTAAGGCTTCTCCTTCACCACTTCCTCTAGTGGCTTCTGATTTTGAGGCTGAGGATGATGATGATGATGATGACGACGACGATGATGTTGGAGATGCTAGATCTACCGATGAGATGTCTACTTGACACTCTTACCATTTGTCACTCGTGACAAAAAGGGGAAGTAGTTTTGGATATGTGAGTAGTCATTATTAGGGGGAGAGTTGGTAGATGACACTTTCGTTAAGGGGAGTGTTGATATCTTAAGGGATGTAGTGAGGATGTTATCTATCTCTTCTTTTCTTTCTTTTATAGATACATTGTTCTTGTACTTTAGGTTTTGTGACCATTATTGACATACATTGTACTTATCTTCTTTATATATTGATGTATGTTTCTTTCACCTATCCTTATATGTGTTGTTTCTTTTCTCTTTTTATGCACATGCTTCTTATTACGTGTATGCAATCTATTATTTCTGTTTCATACAAAGATGCCTTGATGAGTTATGTTTCAAGTGTTTCAGAAATATAGGTTGTCAAAGTTTACTTGCCATAAACTTTCTTCTTGCAAAGTTTTTCAAGAGTTTGTGTTAGGATAGATTTTATTGTATTCAACAAGTGAATATGAGTTGAATGATTTATGATTTCTCTCATATGTTCAATTATTTGTTGTGGTTTTGTCACGGATTGCTAAAAGGGGAGATTATTAGGACATATGTGATTTACTTATTAGGAACATATGTCACTATTTTATGTAATTGGCTAATCTTTTGACAAAACACACTTTACTTGTAATTGGGTAGATTTAGGTCTTTTTAATACTTCAAGAAATAAGGTTTCAAGATCAAATGTTAAAGTCATTCAAGTCTATCAAAGAAACAAGCAGAATAGTGTAAATTCATTAAAGCTCGACAGTTGGTTCGACAGCTGCATCTATCGAGCTTAAGAAAGCTGTTTTAGCCCATGTGCTCGACACCTGCTCGACAGCTTTTCGACAGCTCCTATTTGTCAAGGTTTAAGAAAAACAGAATTTCTGTTCTCTTTTCTTGAGATCCGTGAATGTGTCTTTGGGCTTTCTTTTCTCACAACCCTAGACATATAAAAGGATTATTTTAAGGGCCATCAAAGAGTTCACAAGTTGCACAAGTGTTGAGCAAATTTTGTTCAAGCAAATTGTGACCGGAGACATAGTTTTGCCCTAGTTCATCATTCTTGTGAAGAAGTTGTTGTGTATGTGCACCGTAGAGTTTTGTGACCAAGCATCTTCTTGATCTTCATTGTTGGGATGAAATGAAGAACTCTACAGCGAACAACTTTCTCTAGTTGGTGATTGAAGTTGCGTACTGCGATCCGCGCAATTGGTTAGTCACGTATTGGGAGCCGTGCATTAAAAGGAGAAATTGTCACTACAGAACAAGTCCAATTGGGTATTGAGGTAACGGTTTAATTGTAAATTGGTATAAGGTACTGAGATTTCTTTACTTGTAACCGCTTGTTGTGATAATAGTGGAGTTTCGGGAGTGGTGACCTTAAAATAACCCTGTAGCGTTTTTGTCGTGTTGGTTTTCCCTATTCGTAAACAAATCACCGCGTCAATTTATTTTCCGCTACACTTAGTTTAATTGGTGATTTGTTTGTGCTACCACACGTTTGCATGTTAATTTGATTAATTAATAAACTTGGTTAATTAATAAATTAATTTATCACAAAGGGTCAATATGTTTTTGGCCTATCATTATCAATGGATTCAGAGTTATTCTGAGTCTCCTTGATTTTCTACAAAAGAGAGTTTATTCTGTCTTGGCATTTTCCAAAGACTTCTTTGTTCCATTTCCTCAGGTCACAAGTGGTTGCAGCTTGCTTTTTATAGAGCTTTGTAAAGTCAATGTCGGATGTGGCTTCATTCCAAGCTTGATCAATGATAGGAAGGCATCTGTTGTCTCTAAGCCAGGCGGCTTTGAACCGGAAAGGACGATGGGTGAATGGTTTAGAAGGGTTGGTGTCAAGCAGGATGGGGGTGTGGTCAAACTTGATAGCTCTAAGGTGGGCTATGCTTGCCTTGGGATATGCCAGTCTCCAGTAAATATTTGCTATGCCTCTGTTAAGTCTCCTTTTTATAGGAGCATTTCCCCATTTGCCTTTAGCCTAAGTGTATTTGTTTCTTGAGAAACCAAGATCAATGGCTTCGAAGTCGAACGTCAACTCTTTCAGATAATTTGGGGTTGAGGAGCTCCCTTTTTTGCCTCCAAATTTTTCATTTTTGTTGAGGGTGAAATTAAAATCTCCAGGGCAAACCCAAGGTCCCTCATGGGATTCCAGCAAAGCTGAGAGATTTTCCTAGGCTTTCTTTTTCTTAGAGTACTAAGGGGGACCATAGAAACCAACAAATAGCCAGTTACAAATAGCATCTGACACCCTAATTGCAATCAGGTTTTTGTTGAAATCAACTTCTTTGATGTTGACACCTACTTTCCACAAGATATAGAGCCCACCAGCACAACCTTTTGGATCCATGGTACATTTATAGTCGAATTTGATAGAGTTTTTGACAAATTCCATGCGATTTTCTTTTGCTTGAGTTTCAGACAAAAAAATAAAATCGGGCCTCGCCCTGTTTATTTGAGCTCTTAAAGCTTGAACTGTCGACGCATTGCATATGCCCCGACAATTCCAACCTAGAATTTTCATGGTAAGGTTGGGGGCTTGATAAGGCCTGCCACCTTGGCCGTACACTTGTGGTACACTTTCCCCTTTTCCCTTTCTCGGAGCTAGTCTCCTCCTGTCTCTGATCACTTTCTTTTCCCATCCTCCCCTTTCTACCAAGTAGCCACCATTTCATCCCATCTCTTCCCCCCCCCCCCCCTTTCCCTTTTCCTACCACTCCTATCATGGAAATCTCAGATCTTATAGCCAAAATAGGAAATTGATCTTATAAAGACATCAGTCTAGAGCTCCCTCTAAGCCAAAATAACATCAAATTCTTCGATCTTACATTGATAGCTAAACTTGTAACCTCAAAACCCACTAGTCTGTCCTTAGTCAAGGAAGTATTTTGTAAAGCTTGGAGACCAACATATCCAGTGGATGTGAAACATCTAGATAGAGATATCTTCATGTTCTCCTTCTACCATGAAGTTGATCTCCATAAAGTCTTACAGAGACGACCATGGTCCATAAGGTCACCTCATACTTAAAAGGTGGAACCCAGACCTGACCTAGCAAGAAGTAGATTTCTCATCCTCCTCAGTTTAGGTCCAAGTCCATAGGCTTCCAACCTTATGGAAATCAAAAAACAATCTTAGCAAGATCGGCTCCTTAGTCTGAAAAGTTCTTGAAATAGACCTCATTAGAGATGCAGGTGGAGGATGGAAAAAATTTACTAGAGTCAAAATTGATATTCCCATCGCCAACCCACTCATCTCGGGTATTTTCCTCCCTAGGCAACACCAACAAGACCTGTGGATCGGCCTAAAATATGAGAAAATTGCAGATTTATGTAACAACTATGGCATAATAAGACACGATCTGAAATCCTGCACCAGACCGGCCTTCTGTCTCCAAAACCCACTTAGGCTCCATTTCCTCGCCATTGGTCCTTGGCTGAAAGTAGAAAACTCTGATTGCCCTTCTGGTATCTTTGAAGAGCCCAAAGCTTCCCCTGTCCCTTAGCCCGTGTCGCCACCTGACTTTGCCAGGTTGGTACAGCAGTCGAATTGCAAGCCCATCCCAACAGTTCAGCAGGCAACAGCATCGACCCCTCCATCCCAGCCTGGACTCATACCACCCACAGTACATAGTATAGTACCCAACAATCCATACAATGCGTGGCAGCCGCACCCTGACTAGGTGTCCTGCGCCATAACACTAAATCCCAAACCCACTGAGTTGGCAGAGCTAAAATCCCTAATCGCTACGTCTGATAACGAGGTATCCTCTCATTTTATTCCATCCTGCAATCTATTTCTTTTAACACCAGTCAAAGTTAGGCCCATTGGACCAAGCATCCCAAACAATGCCAACCCATCTCTTAATCCTCCAAACCCCCACATCCACCCCTGTTCGGCCCAAAGCCTTTCCACCCTAATAAGCCATTGTTAGGATTAATGCCCTTAAATCCTATTGTATAATGATATGTATGATATTATGTATGACAATATGTATGACATGATGTATGACTTAATATTGTAATTAATAAAGTTGTTTTATTATTATTTGAAATAATGGTAACGTGAATATTCAGACATTATCATAGAGTCCATGAGATGCATAGTATGCAATTTATGTGAAAAGTCACAGAAAATATAAATCACAAGTTCTTTGTAAACTCATAATTTAGTTTGTAGTCAGTGATGAAATTGGGCGTTTCATCTGCGAAGACTATAACATATTAACTACGATGATTTGTCTTGATCATGAAAGTGGTGACTTCTAGTTGATATGTTGACATGTTTTAAGAGTTAAAACATATTGAACTGGACTGCTGTGAGATTTATTATTCTCCTAATGACTGTCAATTGAATAATAAATCTCACGACTTATATATTTACATGAACTCTTAATCCTGAGAGAATAATGGACCTGATCATGAAGTGTAAGTTGCTTTGATATATCAAGAGTGAGATCTAAAGTAACAGTCAAAATCTCAGTATGTTAGGCAGTCATATTTAGTGTTAATGGAACATATATTCTCAAGATGGAGTTCATAGTCTCTTAACAGAGATACAAAATATTCTTTTGAGATAAGTTTAATAGGTTTGTTATTCAAAATGTTAGGCCTAACTACTTTGGTAAATAGTTACTAAAGTATATATTTATGAAATTGGATTTCATAAATATATGATGAATAACTTAAAAGATTAAATCGGGTACTCAAGGATTAAGATGTAGTAATTCACAAAGTGGCAGTCTTCATTCATGACTTTATATTACTACGAATATTTTATGAAGGGGTTGCATGTATAATAAAGTCTTGAGATATAATTTATTAATAAGGCCTAGAGTGTAATTATATTATATAGTGGTATTAAATATAATTAATGGTAACTTTGGACTTGTCAAGAGTTGACAGAAAAGCCCAAGGCCTATTGGAGCTAGTGTCTTATTGGTCTCTTTTGGTCCCACTCCAAGCCACATACTAAAGCCCAATTAGATAATTAGTTAGTTATAAAGGGAGAAACATATAGAATTTTATTTTTTAAGAGAGACATCATTGTGAAATGGTGTGTATGTGTAAGTGAAGCCACTCGATTATTCTCCCTTAGAAATTGATTGAGTGACCACACTTCTTGGGCGTAAAGTGGAATTGGAGGAAGATTAAAAATGTTCCCAAGTACTTCAAATCTTTTGTTTTGAATTTCACCGCACTAAGGTACGCTATCTTGTTCTTAAATTCTGAAATTTACATAGTGCATATTATCAATCATGAATGAAATAGATCTATGTTAGTCGCTTCTGCTGTATGTTTTGTATGAGATACAAAACCATATTTTCCAACAGCCCATAACACATAAACCCCATTCTAAACACAAACAATCCTAACCCAAACACCACCATAAATACCTCCCCTCTAAACATACTCACACCCAAACCTCAATCACCAAACCACACGGACAACCTTCCCCAATCTTCAAACCCCCACAAAAGAAAAACCACCAAACTTGACCTTGAAAATTTCGCCAAACATCTCAAAAAAGTTGTTGAAGGTCCTAAACCAGTATATTTCGACCCCAATTCTACCACCCTCATCCCTCTCTCGAGACTGGAACACTTCATCCTTTAAAACCAGAAAAACAACCCATCCCCCATTTTCTCCTCTCATGGCACTCAAGTCAAGTCAAGTCAACTACTCTTTCTAGGCAGTCCCAAATGAAACCAAAAAAACAAAAAAAAAAAACCCTTAAAATTTTCCATATATTTTTATATTGAGTATGAATTTTGAAATTTTAAGTGTTGGATTACATGTTTTTTATTACATCATTCATACTTGCAAAATTTCAAGAAAATTAAAAATTAATTGCTATGTTATCAAACGAATGTTAAAATTTTAAGTTTTTGTGATCTATAATTGTATATAAAAAACAAGTTTAATGATCGAAAGGTAAATAATATCTAATTTGAAAGATTTGATATGTATGTTAATAACATAAAGAATATAAAATTCAACAACTAGATTTTCAAATTCATATCTAAAGGGAAAATTACAAGAAGATTAAAGATTTTCTACGGAGAGAAAGTTTGTTAGTCTCAAATGGATTTTTACGTTACTTAAAAAATAAATAAAAAATTAGCATGGCACAAGAGTCATTGATTACAGTATTACACCACTTTCTTAGTCCTTGACTTTATTGCTTTTTTATTCTTATTATTATTTTTAAAATTGATAAAGGAGGGATAGTACAAAGACATCATTTTCGTGGGAACCAGCTATGAGCCTATGTTTGTTTAAATTTCCTTTTTTCAATTAGATGTGGTGGGTGCTTATCGCGTATGAGAGATTTTTATATCTAC
Source organism: Quercus tomentella (assembly GCA_028535165.1). Lineage (NCBI taxonomy): Eukaryota > Viridiplantae > Streptophyta > Magnoliopsida > Fagales > Fagaceae > Quercus > Quercus tomentella. The sequence goes on from JAPQVY010000156.1 coordinate 83,601,194, forward strand.
AAGGATGTTTCCTCCTTAGACTGCGTTTGTTTTGGTAGTAAAGAAAATCAAGAAAACATTTTACACCCTTAAGGGTGTTTAGGTGCGCATGAAAATTCGGTCAAACTGAAAATGAATTTTAGTTGACAGTAAAATAGAGAGCCTCACATATGAAAACCAATTACACTTGTATTTTACCTTCAAATGATTTCCAGACTCACAGACACCCGAAGAGAGAGAGAGAGAGAAAGAGCAAGAAGAGAGAGTATAGAAAAAGAAGACATGGGTCCCGACTGAGCAAGAAGACCTATCCTCGCCAGACTCACACCTAGAGAAATAAGACCCATCCCTCAAGCTGAGTAAGGAGAGGGTACCCCGCCTACCCATTCCTCATCCTCATCGACCCATCCCACTCCGCCGACCCATTCCTCATCGTCATCGACCCAGTGAATGACCCGCCCCTGAGCTAATCAGACCGCCATGAGCAACCCACCCCTGAGCTGATTTGTCCACCGTGTGAGCAACCCATTCCTAGGTCGGACCACCCAGTGAGTGACCCACTCCTAGATGGAGCCGCCACCTTTAGATTGACCCAACGTGTCCATGTCGCCATTATCGTCGCCACCACCAAGTCACCCACGAACTAATTTCTCTCTCTCTCTCTCACTTAAGTCCCTTTCTCACGATTGGTCTTGGGATTTTGATTTTGTTTGTTTTGATTGTTTATATATTTTGAATTTCTGTAATAATATTTGTTTGGATCCTAAGAAAATGTGAGAAACATGATAAAAATGGGTTTTCTAGAGCATTTTCAGTAACCCAATCAAACACTAGAAAATATTTTTCAAAGCATTTTTTGGAATACAACCAAACACTTAAAAATGGGTTTCCTGCATTCATTTTACGCTTGGAATTCGATTTACATCGAACCAAACGCAGCCTTAGTCTCTTCATTTAGAGAATTGAAGAAGAAAAAATAAAAATAAAATTTTTTTTATTTAGCTAAAATTTTATGGTAAAATATAAAAGGGTAAATTATAGTCAGCACTATTGAGGTTTGAGATAAAGCTAAACAAGTCCAAAACATTTCAGAACTAGCTGATTTGGTACCTGAAGTGTATGCAAAATACATCAATCTCATTTCTAATAGCATATGGTTTAGGGACCAAATTGGATATTTTTGAAATATTTTAGACTTGTTTAGTATTAACTCAAACCTCAAGATGCTGACTATAATTTACTCAATTATAAAATCATCATTAGATTTTGTGATACTATTATTAAAACTCTTAAAAGAGTACAAAGATCACATAAAACCATTTGAATTTATTTTCTCTTGCTTTCATCTCCATCCCCTTTTTTGTTTGTTTATTAATTTTTTATTTATCAACTTCCTTTTTTTATTTCTAATTTTATTAATTAATTTATTTTTAAATAAAAATTAATTGTTATTTCTCTGTTATAGTTTATTCATACACTTATATATATACACATATTTATACACGAACATGACGAAGAAGACACCCCTGACATAGGGGAAAATTGATACTCTACTGTTTGTCTAGCATGCTACAATATTTACCCATGTTAAAGCTCCGACGATTACTCTGTTTGCTCCCCACATGGGACTGTTGCTGCTTTCGGTACAAAATGCCAAACTGCTTTCGGTGTAAAAGCCAAACAGGTTGAACCGGCTCCTGGGATAAAGTTCCGAAATTTGCTCCTACTATCCTTCACGGACTTGTCATGAATATTTAAAAAGTCACTATTTATTGCTACTATTCACCGTTTTCTCTCTCTCTCTCTCTCTCTCTCTCTCTCTCTCTATATATATATATATATAACTCTTTGATGGCAGATGGTTGGTGTGTGTGACTGTGTGCTACTGCCCTCTCTCTTTTTTTTTTTTTTGAAAGGCACTGCCTTCTCTCTTGTCTTTTCTTTTTTGAGTTATAGACATTTGACTATGTACTTCTTAGTCAAATTAATTGGTTATAATGCCATATATATTGGGCTAGACAAAGATTAGCATTTTTAAAGACTATCAAAAAAATAATTAAAAAAATTAAGGTGAAATCTAACAACTCAAGCTCTGCAACCCAACAAATCCTTAATCCATTATTTCAGCTAACAGAAATTAAAAGCATAAATTTAAGAATTAATAGACACGTGGCATAATTTTATTGTTCCATAGTGGTGCAGATAAAATGGACAAAAAGATTTTTTTTTTTTTATTTGGACAAAAAGATTTTGATTGAAGCCGAAAAATGCCGAATGCAATTTCTAAGGTGCTGGGGCATTGAATGATTGTGAAGACGCATAAAAGAAAAAGATAACTGCACATGTCTACACACTTTCACCCGCAATGATTGGTTCTTTTTTCCCATTTATAATAAAATTTGAAGAGTTTAAGAGTCTATTTGGATACAATTTATTTTTGATGAAACTGAAAATTGAAAATTGAAAACTGAAAACACTGTAGTAAAATAATTTTTAAATGTGTAAATAGTACCATGAGATCCATTTTTAATATTTTTTTAACTCATAAATAGTGCTAAACAATGTATAAACAGTACTCAACAGTACTCTTGCTCCCTAAAGCAAAAAGGGGTGCAGAAAAAAGAAAAGAAAAAAAAAGTAAAATGCAAAATGCAAAAACATGGCTTTCATCCGGATCCAAACAGGTACTAAAAATAAACTCTGCCAGTATGCTTCTTCCATTACTTAAAAAAAAAAGGGTTTTTAGTCATTGACTACATTTTTTTTTTTTACACCTTCACTTTATTGCTTTTTTATTTTTATAATTATTTTTTAAATCGATAAAGAAGGGCCAATACAGAGACATAATATTTTCGTGGTAACAAGCTATGATGTCTATGAAGCTTTGTTTAAATTTCCTTGAATTTAATCAGATGTTGTGGGGGTGTACCATGTGTGAATGATTTCCATATCTACAAGGAAGTTTCCTCCCTAGTCTCCTTATTCAAAGAATTGAAAGAAAAAATATAAATAAAAACTTGTTTCCCATTTATAATAAAATTTGAAGAGTTTGAAGAGAAACTCTGTTAGTTGACTTTTTTCATTACTATTTTTTCAAAAGTTTTTTAGCGTGGCACAAAAGTCATTGATTACATCAATTTTTTACTCCACTTTATAACTTTTTTATTTTTTATAATTATTTTTTAAATTGATAATGAAGGGACAATACAGAGATATAGTATTTTCATGATAACAAGCTATGATGTCTATGAAGTTTTGTTTAAATTTCCTTGAATTCAATCAAATGTGGTGGGGGAGTCCACGTGTGAGAGATTTCCATATCTACAAGGAAGTTTCCTCCCTAATTTGCTCGTTCTGAGAATTGAAAGAAAAAATATAAATAAAAACTTTTTATTTAGCTAAAATTTTATGGTTAAATATAAAATGTTAATGTTCCTACTTTAACAGTGTATTAATTATCCTAAATGCTCTCATTGCTCATTGGATAAGTTTGCATCTTCCTGTTTTGCAGATTCCTTAATGGTGGCGAGGATGGTTTGCAACCTAATAGCCTTGCCCTGGGCTTGATTTATATCCTTACATTATAGTTAGTGGACGGAAATATCTCTTATATTACAAGTGAGGGATCTCTTGATTCTCTTGTAATGTAAGGAACGCAGGTCTCTTTTGTGTTAAGTTCCTATCACTGAACCCCCTAGGAATTAGGGTAATAGATGAGTGTACTGATCAATATAATCCACTAAAAATGCAACAAGAATTCAGGCCTAAAATCCAACTTTTACGTCCTTCTCAATCAGAATAAAAGATTAGCCAATTACCAATCTAAATCACACTCTACAGTTGACAGTACAGCCCCAAAAAGCAAAGCGTTTTGCAGTTTCTAATTTAAGGGGGCTTAGCAATAAAACCATATTTGACTGGTCCTACAATGCCGCAGTTGTCTACACACTTTCACTGTTTCACTTAACATGCGTACATACATACCAAAAGTGATATTTTAATTTTTAATATATATTATATATACATTCTTTTTTCCGCTAAGTGGAAATGGACATTTTTAATCCCACTGATTCAGTTGTAGAGCCAAAAAATTTTGTTTGGAGGAAGGGTTCGTGTTACTAATTTATTAGTCTATATAAACTTTCATATATATATATATATATATATATATACATATATACAAAAATTAATATCTTTTATAATGAAGTCCTTAAAATAATAAAATTCTTGAAATTAAATATTTCATAGAATTAAATTAATCTTTCATTATTTTCTACAGTAAAATTCCTACATTTTTCATTTTTAATATAAATTACTAATTTGTCTATCATTGTGAGTAAAAAAATTTCAATTGAATTTATGAAGTGTTCAAAGACGTGAATATTTCAAAACTCTAAGAAATACGATAACATATTTTACCATAAAAAAATTGGACAATTATTTTTAAGAATATTATTAGACCAACTCAACTAATTGGGAGGGGGGAGCCCTATTTTTGGGTGCTAATTATTAAAATATTAAATATTTATTTGTAGTAAAAATAAATTTTCAGAAATTCTTGGGGTGGGGGGGACCCTAACACCTAGGTCCACCCCTAACTCAAGACATAGAACTTACCGTCACAGCCTTAATTGTTGGTTCTTCTTCCTATCTATAAATGGATGCTATGATTTAGCAATTGAGCAAGCAAAAACACCCTTACTCTACTCTCCTCCTAGCCTCCCACTCTCTAGAGACCAGCAAAGAAAAAGAAAAAAACTCTCCTCCCACTGAAGATTATGGGGAACAACGACAATGAATTTACTTGCTGTCATTGTCACCGGGTGTTCTTTAACAGCTTGAATGATTTCCGTTACCATAACGCGGTTGCACATGCAGGTCAATATGTCGAATGTAACCTTTGTCAAAATGTTTTCTTCACTAACGATGATCTACGAACACACGGAGAACAACATCACCAACCCCCAAAACAACAACAACAACAACAACAAGAAGCAGCCTAACCACAGGGTATATGATCATTTTCTTATTTTTGATGTGTTTCTTTTTTCTGTTTCGGTTAGAAAAATACTCATATAACCCCGGAGTAGTACTTTGGGCTCTATCATAAGGGGTGAGCCCCACATGAGTCCCCCGTGAGGCTCACCCCTTATGTGAGAGTAGGGGCGACCCAACAAATTTGGATGCCTAAGGCGCGGTGATTCGCAATGCAGCTGGGGAAGTGATGGCAGCTTTATCAGCAAGGGGGGCAGCAGTGGTTGATAGTGAGGAGGTGGAAGCATTGCCATGCCGAAAAACAATGGAGTTTGCTATAGATGCGGGGTTCTCGGAGCTGATTGTTGAAGGGGATAATGTGATGGTAATGAGAGCCGTTTCCTCCACTTCCCCAAATTGGTCTTTGGGTGTGATTTATGATGATATTTGTTGCCTAGCAGCAGGACTTTGTCAGGTGTCTTTTAGTTGTACTCTGCGTAGTGCCAATTCTGTAGCTCATTCCTTAGCCACTTATGTCCTAGATGAGGAAGTGTGGTTGGAAGATTTGCCACCACCAGCCATGATGCTTTGTATTTTGATTCTAATTTTTTAAATGAATGAAGTTTGACGGGGTTTTCAAAAAAAAAAATCATAATTTTTTTATAACAAAAATTCATTCTTTTTATTTTGTAATATGTTTTTTTTTTTAAAAAAAAAGGATAAAGCTATAACAAATTATATTTAAAAAAAAAAACTTACAGATGATGTAACAATGAATGTGATTAGTGATATTTCAATAAGATAATAAACAAAAATTTGAATAAATGGTGTTATGGATATTATCAATTTTACAACATGAAGCTTACAAATATGTATCATTAATCATAAAAAATAATTCAAACATGTATTTAATAGGTTGTAAACATCTACAAATTATATTAATTGTCACATTATTAATTTATAAAGGTTTTGAAGAAAATTTATAATATTTCTAACATTTTCGTATCAGAATTATTTATTGTGATTAGTAATATATATATTTGTAAAACTTGTGTTTAATATTGTGTTATCTTTAGCATTATTCAATTTTTTGAAACTTCTTAAGAGTAGAAAAAAATATAAAACTAATTTTTTTCCTATATCTCCAATAATTTTTTTTTTTTTTTTAAATATCAATTGTTACTCCAAAATTTGGGAGCCTATCTTTAGTGAGGGGTCCTAAGCGATGGCCTAAGCGGACTAGGCCTAGGGCCGGCCCTGAGTGTCATCAGGGACAAAAGAAGACCTACCACCATCAATAGCACTCATTGAGGACAACAGATGCATTTTACATAGACCCTCAACCTTTTCAAGGAACCCTTAGGATTTATTGGCTCGTAAGAAAGACGAAATTTCATTCCACTTCTCAATTTTACATATAACCTCGACATGGTTTTGCTCCAATAGATTTGAGCAACTAAAATGCTTTTGCAATTCCCTTTGAGATCTAGAAAACAACCATAGATCAGGCAATTTTGGTAAATGAGAATAGATAGAGTGTTTGTTCACAACCATTGATGGAAAGGTAAACCACACTATGCATAGATTTGACCCCATGTACCTTAATCGGTCCAAAAGTGCAGACAACAAAAATATTTGGACATTTCGGACCAACCAAGAATAATATGGAATTTCCAACACTTTGATGGTTTAAGTTAAACCAATTTGGAATCTCAGCTTCTGGTAGCGTAAATTCAAATTCCAAGTCTTTAGAGAGGGAGGGAGAGGGAATAAGCTGATGCGATAATCCGGTTAAGGACTGTGGATCCATTAATATGCCGCTTCTTGCTCGTTCACGTACTCTATTTGCTAAAACACCTTGAATTTCTTCCTTTTTAGGAATGGCCTGCAGTTCAGCAGATTTAGTTATGTATTTGAGGACAGTAATAAAATTATTTCTTTACAACTATGAGAGAGAGAGAGAGAGAGAGAGAGAGACCTGTTCAGCAAATCTAGTTACATTTTCACCACATAGACTTAAGTTCCTTCAACTTGACAAATCCATATTCGAAAGATCTATCAAAAGAATTGCACGTTGGTCTCTGTATGATAGTACAAGGATTAATCTATCGAGATGTTGTAACTTATAGATGCTATTTGGAAGTTCCCCAAGGTTTTGGCAATTCTGTAGATCTAACGTCACAAGCCCAGTGAGATGAACGATTGATGAAGGCAATTCTCTAATACCACAGTTATACAAAACTAATCTTTTTAGAGATTTCAGTTCTTTTCTAGATGAATTTCAGGAAACTTCTCAAGCCTTGAGAAGTTAGTAAGATCAAATTCTTCAAAAGATTTTAGCTTGATTCTTCTTGGAAGAGTTTGAAGTTTCTCACATTTATTGAAATCCCAAGTTTTGAGCTTATTGAGGAGTCCAATGGACTCATGAATCTCAACTAAATTTGCACAAGAAGGGTTTAATGTTTCTAAATTTGGAGCCCACATCTTAGGTAATTTTTTAATGGATTTACAACCAATGAGATGAAATTCTACAAGAAATTTCCACTTGATTCTTCTTGGAAGAGTTTGAAGTTTTTCAAATTTAGTGAGATCCTAAGTTTTGAGCTTATTGAGAAGTCCAACGGACTCATGAATCTCAACTAAACTTTCACAGGATGAAAGGTTCAATGTCTTCAGGTTTGGAGCCCGCAACTCAGGTAATTTTCTAATGGATTTACAACCAGTGAGATGATATTCTTTAAGAGATTTCAACTTCATTCTTTTTGGAAGAGTTTGAAGATTTTTGCAAAAAGTGAGATCCCAAGTTTTGAGCTTATCAAAAGTCCAATAGACTCATGAACGTCAAGTAAATTTTCACATAAAGAAAGATTTAATGTCTCCAAATTTGGGGTTGACAACTTAGGTACTTTCTGAATGGATTTAGAGGAGTTGAGATTTATTATTTTTAGATTTTCAAATAACAACTCTTGCAGAAGAGGGAAAATAAAATTTTATCTCTAGAAAAGTTCCAATTTTTTTTAATAAATAAATCATAATTTACAATAATAATAATAATAATAATCATACCTGCTTGAATAACTTCTCCATTTGAATGTTACTACCTTGTATGTTGAGGTAGACTAGTTCTTGAGGACAAAAATTGGATGGGAAGGAAAATGGATAATTAGGCCAATCAAGCAATCTTATTCCATTGGGCAGGTATTTAAGGCGTCTACCAATGCCTACATTATTAACCATAAGAAACTTCGTGCAATACCCAGAAAAAAAAAAAATAAAAGGAAGGTTATTTAAGTAAATTTATTTATGCGGTCAATTTTATAATAAATATTTCTAAGGGTTTTTAGAAAATAAGGTTGAAATCTTAGCTATATATATAAGCTTATTATGTCAACGTATATGAAGAGATATTTTGGAGAGAGGTGACTACTCAAAGGACTGAAATAGAGAATGATTAATTACACTCTTGAGTAAGAGTTTAAGAAATCTTATTCTTTTGTCAAATTTAGACTTTATGAGGTATTAGAATATTTTCTTATGTGAGTATTTTTAGCCAATAGTAAAACTATTTAATTACTCAAGAGTTTTAAGAAAAGTTTAGATTTATATTTCGGTCTATTGGACGCTAATACTTACAGATTTTTCTTTGCTCAGCATTTTATATATATATATATATATATATATATATATCTATATATATATACACGCTCCGTTGCGATAAGCGTGATGGGTTAAGAAACTGTGCCCAAATTGATGGAATTGGGGAAAAACAAAAAGGTCTAATAAGCATGGATTCAGGTTTGAGGTCTGCCAAGTAAAAAAAAAAAAAAAAAAAAAACGAAATGAAGAAGAAGAAAGCTGTAAAGTAAGTGTAGCACAAGTCCTTGTCTTTCCTAGTGTAACATAGTACTAGTACTATCTAGGTGCTATAGCCTTATCTTTTAAGGCATAAATGGTGGCAGAATATATACATATAAATATATATATATATATATATAAAAAAAATATATATATATTATGACTAGGTGGAATTTTGGCGTGGGATAAGCAGACAATTATGAGATTTTTTTTTTAATAGTCTTTCTTCTGGTCAGGTACTGTTATAAGTCTTTCTTGAATTATATGATTATTGAGTAAATGGTTCTTGTAAATTGTTAGGTGAGATCTAAGGATTTTAGAGAAAATGGTAGGGAGAAGTTCTTGTGGTGGACTAGTTGAGGTAAGTAATCTTATTCTAATTGGTTTTATTTTGTGTATTTTAATTACTGAAAATTGTTTACAGTTGTTACAATTTTATTTCTATTGTATTACTGATTTCAAGTAAAGAATTATCACAAATATATCTTATTACTGAATATATGACGTATTTTATTTAGTTGTTTTTAGTTATACTTATTCAAAGCAAAGAATAAAGAATTTTCACAAATACATATGAGCATTGAATATAAGAATTACTTTTATTTAATTTTTTTTTTTTTTTAGCTATATTGATTTAAAGTAAAGAATGTAGAAATATCACAAAAAGATTTGAATATTGAATATATGATTATATATATGTATTTGAATAAGATATATTTTTGGTAGAAACTATGATTTCTTATATATGATTATGAATAATCTGACTATGAATTGATTCTGATACCCAGCCAATGGGGGTTATTCATTGGTACTCTGATACCCAGCGAATGAGAGTTATTCATTGGTATTCTGATACCCAGCCAATGGGGGTTATTCATTGGTATTCTGATACCCAAACCAATGGGGATTATTCATTGGTACTCTGATGCCCAGTCACGAGGATATAGCGTGATCATAGTCATAAGATTGTTAAGAATATGAATTACATTTGAATATTTGAACTATTTTAAGTCCTTAAAACTACATATGTGATTTTGGCAATGTTTGAGTAGTTGAACTATTTTGAGTCACTAAAACTGCTTATGTGTTTTAGAACCTATTGTAAGTTATAACTTTTGATATATGGAAAACTAACTATTTTCTAAACTATCTATGATATATTTGTAAGATTAAAGTATGTGATCTATGTGTAACTTATTATTTTAAGACTATGAATCTTCTTCAGTTATTTTGATAACACATAGTATGTTATAACTTTTGAAGACTCATATTACATCTTATTATTTTACAGATTGCTTGATAAAACTTAGTAGAAATTTGGTTACTTATTGAGTTGTCAACTCACCCCCCCTTTCCCCCTCCAGTTTCAGTTTGTGAAGAATAGCAAGTTTTGGGAGTTTTGATGTTGTGTTGTGAGCAGGAAAAGAAGCTTAGTGATTTTGGAATTGGATGGTCTTCTAATAGTTTTTTTTTTTTTTTTTTTAATTTTATTGGCCAATTGGCATTATGTATATGAGGTTTGGATTTTGTTCCTATTAAATTATTGGAGATCTATTTCATGAAGAAATTGTTGAGGTATTTTGGATTTATTTGATTTAATTTTTTAGGATAAATTTTAGTTGCTAAGAAGGCCTTGCACACTTGTAGGGTGCTTACTTTATAAGTGTGTGATAGTTGTCACGTGCCTATCTTTATACTTGGGTTCGGGGCGTGACACTTCAGATTTTCCATTCTTCTGGAAGCTTTAGCATGCATTTGCAATGTTACTAGTTTAGGTGACAACAACATAATGCCTAGAATTTTATCTAATCCCTAGTTAAACAAAGTATCAAGTGAGCCACACTAAACATAAAATTTGCAAAAATATAACAATTTTGAAATTTTAAAGAAAAAATATATTAAGAAACTAATATTTGCTTCAACATTAAAAAATGAAAGAAAAAAAGTTCATTGCTTTTGGCTTTTGCCATGTAAAAGAAGAAAAAAAAAATGAAGAAAAAGGGTCAATACTGTCTTTACAATTAGTACGTTATGAGCATCCTCATAATGCCATAACCTAGTACGTTTTCTAGACACTTCTAGTGATTCTTGTTGAACAATTTCTTTGCCCATTTGTTGCAGCAAGTCATGCATCAATAAGTTGTCTCACCAATCAACAGTTATGAGACACTTATCAATAAGTTTTGGAATACCATATGCTAGATATAAATTACAAGTCTCTAATATATTTAATACATATCCTATTTTTTCCCCTTGAAGAAACATGCAATATCGAGAAAAATTTCCTGTTCACTTAGGTCCAATTCTTCATAACTTCTTTTGAGTATTTCTTGAAATTTCTTTGTTAGGAATCCTTTTAAGCATCTCAACTGCACTTTCCCATTGACATAAACTTCTTCCATGCAAATCAGAACCTATTATTCATAGAGCTAATGGAAGGCCATTGGCATAATCAATAATCTGCTTTGCAAGTTGCAAAAAAGATAACTCAAGTTCTTTTGTTTGAAAGGCATGCAAACTAAAAAGTTCAAGAGCTTCATGTTGATCCATTTGACTAACCTCATAGACTAAAGGATCTTTTTCTAGAGTGTTTAACACATGTTTGTCTCTTGTGGTTATAAGGATTCTACTTCCTGTAGCAAAACATTTATAATCTCAAAGTAAATTTTCTATTTGGTTTGGTTTATCCACAACATCAAGAACTAAAAGAACTCTTTTACAGCGAAGTCTCTCCTTTATCACATTTATTCCTCTTGATATATTGTTCAATTTCAAATTTCTATCCCTTGTGATCTCAAAAAGAATTTCCTCCTGTAGTTGGATTATGCCATCATTTGTCCTTGATTGTTCTCTAACATTCTCTAAAAAGCTGCTTCCTTCAAAATGATTAGTAATTACATTATAAACAGCTTTTGCAATTGTAGTTTTTCCAATTCCCCCAAGGCCATGAATCTCTACCATTAGAACTCTATTTGACTCAATATCTAAAAGGAGTTCTATGTCCATTGCATGAGAATTTACTCCAACAGGGTATTTAGCAACAAATAAGGGTGTGATGTTCAATTTAGTACATGATATGTATTCAGCAATTCCTTGGATAAATTTAGGGTCCGTTTGGATACCGCTGAAAACTGAAAACTAAAAATTGAAAACACTATAGCAAAATAATTTTTAAATGTATGAATAGTGCTGTGAGACCCATCTTTAATGAAAAAATTGCTGAAAAAAGAGGTTTATGGGTCCCGTGAATAGTGCACGGGACCCATTGAATAGCACTAAAACATGCTTCTCAATTAAAAAAAAAAAACTGAAACGCAAATGCATTGCGTTTCAGCAGTATCCAAACGGATACATAGATTCATTGCAACTGCAAATCACATAGAATAAGAAACATGTAATGAAATGGATTAGTTGGAAATATAAACACCATACTTCTCTTATATAACAAGCCTATTTGTAACCTCTAACTACTAGGACATAAACTAACTGATAGTTACAGCTAGGTTGGCTATCAACACCATAAGTCAAAACTGAAACTAAAGACAAACATGGCAACCTAGCTAGCTACCCTAAAAGGTTAGAAAGGGTGGTTGGCTGTTTGGCATAAGAGTAGAGGGTTGCTAGTTGTAAGTCCTAAGAGTTGGGGGGGGGGGGGGGGGGGTTGATTTGTTGGCCTAAGGGTAGAGGGTAGCTACATCATACTCCCCTCCATAAACGAAACTTTCCCTCAAGTTTCAACTGGAAAATAAGGCTTCAAATGCTTCACATTGAAGGCATTAGAAATATTTAGGTGAGAGGGTAGTTGGACTGTGTAGGCATTATCATTGATTTTATTAAACACCTTTCATGGATACAACTTTCCTTGCTCCCAACTTGGAATAGGAGTCATAAGGACACCGTTCCTTTGTCAAAATCATCCATACGAGGTCCCCTTCCTTGAAAATTAGTCTCCTTCGATGAATATCAGCAACAGCCTTGTAATTTGCATTGGAATGTTCAATTATCTCCTTAATTTGTGCATAGACAAATTGCATAAACTCTGTCATTTTTGTTGCTATTACATTATCTTTCTTAGAAAGTGGAAATGGTGCCAAATCTAAGACACTCCAAGGTTTATTCTTATACATAATTTCAAAAGGAGATGTTTTAATAGTCCGATTAAAAGAAGAGTTGCAAGCAAATTCAACCACGGGAATGATACTTTCCCAATTCCTTGGATTTTCACCTATGGACACCACATTTTACAACTCTTACTTAACCTTACTTGCATTGCATCATGCATCCCATTGCATATACATCACTGGGAAGAATTGTAGTTTTAACTGTTTGATTTCTGGTTGCATTACTTGATATAAAATCTTGAAGTCATAATACAGCTCATGAGCCTTAATCAAATAAACAAATTGAAAGATATCATAGAAATAAGTTTTCACGGTAAAGTGAACTTGCATGAATTAGGTCCCTACCATGCATGATTATGAACTCTTAATTCTAATTGGTCTATTTTTAGTTCAATTTAAATTAAATAATGTGTTATAACGCTATCGGTTAAGGATATAGTTTATGGAAAGGTTGCTTGAACTTGATTCAATTTAGAGACAAAACATTAATTAATTAATTTGACATATTTGGTGTTGATTTTTTGAGCTTGAGGATCAAGGAAATTAGAAAAAGAAAAAAAAAATCAGAGGATATCATATCCCAATTGAAATCAAAAAGAAGTGAACAAGAAAGGAAAGGATTTCTAGAGAATCTTGACCAAGTGCCGATTGACACTTAGCCTTGCACCCAATGTTCTTTTCCTCCTTTTTTTTTTTTTCCATAAAATCCGAATTTTCCTAAGTCCCACATTGCCCAGAGACTCATCCCTAACCCCCAACATCCATTATAAACACCCCTTTCTAGTATCAGTTCAAAACATCCTAAATTTAGAAATTAACCTGAAATTTCTCTCTTTCTCCCTTTGTCCTTATTCTCTAGAGTTAGTAGTAGGAAGTTGTCTTTGGTGTCTTACACCTCCTGGTCTCAATTCACTAGAATGGATAACTTGGTCCTTATGGTTTTGGACTACCAACTTCCTATTCACGAATCTCCCTCTAGAGAAGATTTCTTGCTTGGAATGCTCAAGAGTGCTAGCAAATGATGTAAGGTTTCTAATCCTTTTTTTTATATTATTGATATTTTATTATTATTTTTAACTATGCTCTAGCTTTTAGATTCAAGCATATTTATCTCCTAGTTCTAAATATGTTCTAGGTTGTCCTTAATCTTTGCATGTTCTAGGGTTTTTCAATTCAAATAATATGTTCACATGCTCTTAGATTAAGGTTTATCACACATTATACAAATATTCACCATGTTTTTCAATTTCAAATCTTCTAATCTGTCTTTGAATTTCTTTGATGATAGAAATTCTTGAATGATATGATATGAACATTGACCATAAACGTTTAGAAGATTGGTTTCACCAAGTAGATTAGGTGCATAATACCTTCCCAGTCTTGTAATCTAGTCTTCAAACTTAAATCAAGGGTTAGTAGATTATGTTTTTCCTTATACTTTTCAATTTCTATATTATAATTAGGAATCAAAGCTACGTACTTTTCTTATATTGTATCTAGGATCAAAACCATGTAATTTTCTAGTTATTATCAAGAGATGTACGATTTCAATTCATCAATAAAAGTGACGTACTTTTTTTAATATTAGTTTCTTATTTTCTTTATTAAAATAAGGGGCAACTTCATTGTAAAACCCTTGACCTAAAAGGAAAGATAAAATTTGTAAAACCTCCACTCTCGAGAGGCACCAATACAACTCCACCCAGTTGTGTAGGTTATGCCAAAGCCTTGAATCCAAAAGGTGCAGGTCGGAGGCACAGTCTCTCACATCACCAATCAAGCATCTAAAGAGATTCCCAAGACTTTGATTGACAACTTCAAATTAACCATCCCTTTAAGTATGGAAAGAAGTACCCAAGCTCAATTCAATCCCTATTTTGTGTCATAGAGTTCGCCAAAAATGAGTAAGAAATTTAGCATCCTTGTCGGAAACAATAGAGAGGGTTACACCATGAAGCTTGTAAACTTCTTTGAAAAATAAAACAACCACATTGGAAGCATCCAAAACCTTCTGCATGGGATGAAATGAGTCATCTTGGAGTAACGATCCACTACCACTATGATTGAATTATTCTTTTGTTGTGTAGATGGAAGACCAAGAACAAAATCCATACTAATACATTCCCATGGTTTATTAGGCACTGGAAGAGATAAATACTTGCATTAATGGTTGTACTCTTTCCCTTTAACAAACTTGGCACCTTGGAACGTGTCGCTCAACATCTTTAATCATTCCCAGCCAAAAGTAGTTTGTAATGATGGGAAAATATTCCACCTACACGCAGGCCCACCATTTGTAGTATCTAGGTGGCCTCTTAGGTCTAAGCTACTATTCCAGTTTGTCCAATCTTATGTCAAGGGGTGGGCCCTATGACTACGCCACTGTAATGATTTCCTAGCAACTTGAACCTATCATCGAATATCATGCTCGGACGATGGGCTCCCCCAAGGAATTATCCCTCCTCGGCACAATTTGGCCTCCTTGACTAGTAACAAAGGCCGACAAGGGTCCTAGCATGGTCACTTGGTCACTTATGTAATAATCTAGATTTGCTCCCACGCTCGTGGGTTGGGTTATGGGTCTGTGGGTCTTAGGCTAGTTCCCACCTGAGCTAAACTTTGTCCACCCACACTACTAAACACAATGCATTGGGAAAATTGTTTGCTATTTTACAAAAAGGGAAAAAAATTAACGGATGCCTAAGAACATTAGTTTATGAACTATTTTTAAAAACTTTTTATGGGAAAAGAACAAAAGTAACTAACTTTTTTGACAACTTATTTTTTATTTCCCATGAAAATGGTATTAAAACTTTCTTAAAATGGTTCATTAACAAATGCTCAAAAAGCACCCATTAACATGACCCTTTTACAAATGTTAGAGATTATAATAATTGACTTGCTAATTGTGATATTTGAATTATTATTATTTTTTTTAAAAAAAATTATACGCAGATGCTCTATAAATTGTTAGATTTTTTGTTGGATTGTTGCTTCATCATGATGGGATGTTGACTACGTCTTCCTTCATGACCAATCTCAAGCACATTCTGATCTTGGGCTCTCATGAAGGATATCTATATGTTTTTGAGATTTCACTCTAGCTTTTGATATTTGATATTTCAAAGTTAAGGTTTTTATAGATCTTAGATTTTTGATGGATTGCTGCTTGATCATGATGAGATATTGGCTGCTTCTTCCTCTACCAATCTCAAGCAGACAAGCACTTTCTGACCTTGGAATTTTATGCAGGCTATTTGTATATTTTTTAGATTTTCATTCTAACTTTTGATCTTTGATATTTCAAAGTTCAGGTTTTAGGGGCCCCTTTCAATTTTTTATTAATTATAGAATTTCACAATATTGAAATTGTTTTCAATCTAATTTTATTAGTAATTTGTTTCCCGGTTGTTCTTGAAAAAGTTTTTCAAGAAAGAGTTATTTTTGTAAGAAAGTCAATGGACAACAATCTTGACTTTGATTTGTTATTGATTTAACCTCATTTTAAATTTTTTTTTTTTTTTTGGGGACAAATTTGGCTCTTTAGGCATAAGGTTTTTTGTGGTGTAACAGTTTTAAATGCACATCAAAATAGGTTTGTAGTACAAGGGAAGTCTTGTAGAAGGCAAGAGTGAGATTTCCATTGAATTATTTCCTCAATTGACAAAAAACAAGTGAGGGAGATACTTATTAGTCCGTTTGGATTGTGAGGAAGGGATGAGTAGTAGAGTAGAGTATAGTAAATTTGGCCAAAAATTAGTTTTTTTTTAGACAACTTTACTTTACTCCTTTCCACTCTCCGTCCTTCCCCCCTTAATCCAAACACCCTATAAGAAAGGGGCCCTACTTTGGCAAATAATAGCTATGATGGAAGACATCCAAGGCTTGCTAGATTAGGGAATGTAACTGTACTTAGTAGTTTTTATATTTTTAGGATTTTATAGAATCCTTATAGAAAATGTTCATAACTATATTCAAAGGGCTTAAACGTAATTAGGCAAAGGTTGGTAATTATCTTCTTCTCAAGGTTTGTAATGTTGTATGTATTAATACATGGATTGGTGATGATTTTAAATTTAAATCTTATTTTGAAAAGAGAATAAATTACGTCTGGAGCTGGCGTAAAAGACAACTTTTACGCCAGCCAATCCCGAAACACCACGTCAGCCAATAAATGCTGCATGCGTGGAAAGCAGATGTTGTTCACCGTACCTTTCTACCACATGAAGCCCAAGTAATATTAGGCATCCCACTTAGCTCCCTTCCCACTGAGGATCGTATAGTCTGGGCCGTAACACCAAATGGAGCCTTCTCTGTTCGTAGTGCTTACCACGTGGCCAAGAAGCTTCTTGACAACCAAGCTGAAGGACAGTGCTCGGACAACTCAGCAATGAAAGCCTTATGGAAGTTGATATGGGGACTGAAATGCCCGAGCAAAATCCGAAACTTCGCTTGACGAGCTTGCAAGAACATACTTCCAACAAAGACTCGACTTCGAGACCGCCACATTCCAATTGAGGTGGACTGTGATCTGTGTGAGGAGGTTGAAACCATAGGGCATGTCTTTTGGAAATGCAACTTAGCCAATGAGGTATGGACTACCCTCAAGATTCTCCCACCCAATCAGTCTTGGGAGCCTCGTGATTTCATAGATATACTCTGGCTTTTCCAAGATCATCACTCCCACGTTGGCATAGAAATCGCCATTACCACGGCATGGGGCATTTGGAACAATAGGAACAATATTAGGCAGGGAGCCACTTCAAAAACTGCTTTGGAAATTATTAATGATGCCCACAGATACATGACTGAGTATCGGAAATTAGCAAGCCACCCCATGCCCAGGCAAGCAGTAACCTCTCCCAAATTTTGGAAACCTCCGCCCCCAGACTGGTACAAAATAAATGTTGATGCCGCGGTGTTCGCAGAAGCAGGACAGTGTGGCCTTGGGGTCGTGATCCGTAATGATCGTGGGCAACTTATGGGAGCGCTCTCGAAAATGCTTCCGTATCCGCTAGGAGCAATGGAAGCAGAGGCCAAGGCAGTGGAATGCGGGATCATCTTCGCTTGGGAGCTAGGACTCAGACAAGTCATCGTGGAAGGGGACTCACAAGTGGTAGTCCATGCACTCAACCGCGGGACCAATACCCCCCTGCCAATCCAGCAAATCATCTCAGGTGCTCAGACCTGGCTGCCAAACTTTAGATCATGGAAAGCAATTTTCGCTCAACGAGATTGTAACAAGGCAGCCCATTTAATGGCTAGGCACGCTAAAGACATTGTTGACTGTTTAATATGGGTGGAAGATACTCCCCCTCCCATTGTATCTCAAATTCAATCTGATGTAATTTCCTTGGGTCTTACCCACGTTGAATGAAAATTTACTACTCTTTCCCTATCAAAAAAAAAAAAAAAAAAGAAAATTTCAAATTCTCTCTCTTCTTCGACCCATCTTCAAGCCTCGCTCTCTCAACCTTGCCATTGTTGTCGCACGGGCCACGTCTCATAACCCAACATTGTTGGACTGCTCTGCTGGCTCAGCCACTGCCGTAAGTTTTTTTTCTCTCTCTCTCTCTCATTTTTTATTGATAAGCTTTGTTTGGTTGCTGGAAAAACGAAGGGGAAAAAAAATTTGATACTGCTATTTTTTTATTGATTTATTGATGCTGAATCTGGCTTTTTTTTGAGTGGGTATTTTTAGTTGTTGGTTTTGAGCTTTCAGGACTGATTGTAATAAGCTGGTGGTTGTTTCAGCTTTGTGAGATATGGGTGTTTTGATCCAAATCTATTCTAAAAACTATGGGATTTATGCGTTATTTTGACACCACACCCAAGTTTCTTGAGACAAGGATGAAAAATCAGTCCAAAAAAAAGGAAAACCATAAGCAAAGCTACTGTGATGAGTGACTATTTAATAATTGAAAAATGCTCCATATGCTTTGCATAAGTTAAGAAAAAAGACATGAAAATGACAACATATAAGAAAAGCATGAGTGATTTTTTTAAGCACCTATTATAATTTGCCTGTATCATTGGTGTTTATGCATATACTTGGGTAAAAACTCTTCCCTTTGTGTGCTTTATTTTCTAATTTGCTATGCTATCTTAACTTTTCATTTAGTCGTTTGCGAACTTTTAATATGATTTTTTACAGGTTAGGGGAAAAAGAAAAAGCAAAATTTTGACAATTTTTATTTGTTAAGCATGAATAAGTGCACTAATTCACCTTATAAAAGCTTAGAGCGTTGTTTGTTATTGTAAGGTCAAATCATATTGGCTTGAGGATGCATAGACTCAAATGTATGATACTATGAATGTTCAATTTGGCTTTCAATGAGTTGTTAATTATTTTCCTTCTTTTACCCCTCCTAAAACATGGTATTGGATTGTGAGTAACCATCAAAATTCAAGATTAGTGTTTTTCTTGATTTTTCTAAATGTGCTGCCATGGAATGGTCAAATTTTATTCTGCTTTGCCTATTTCAAACTCTCGGTGCTCATTATCAGGACAAATACGGTCTTTCATCATCAAAAACTCATTTTCTTTTACCATTTTTGCTTGTAGGCTGAATTTAAAGGTTCTTCTTTAAATTTTTGTCCAATTCAGGGCTGAACCACTTGAATTCTTATGCTTTCATTGGCAAAACATGGTTGATTTGATGCAAAAGGTTTTTCTTTGAATTTTGGTCCAAATCCTATCTAAGCCACTTAAATTCTATGCAGTAAGCAAAGCTAATTTGATGCAAAAGGTTTTTCTTTTAAGTTTTCATAGCTTAGTGCTTGAATTTGTAGTTAACATATTACCAATTCTTAGAATTAGCACCTTTACTTTGAACTGCTTTTTACTTCTTTTTTTTTTTGGGTAAGCATAATATTAAATCAAATATCTATTGATTTCAATTGATCTTGTTATTATGTTAGTATGCATCACATTATAAAATGGGTTTTTGAGTTGATATGTCAAAATGCTTGTGTAAAGGGGGTTAAAAACATTGAACATTTAGCTTATTGCATATAAAAGCATAAATATTTATTTTGACATACATAATGCATTTGATTTTTCTTTTTGCAGGAAATGAGTTGGAGCAACCTATCGTTAAAAAAGGTCTAAAGACAAGGGTACAAGTATTGTTCATAAAATCAAGTGCAAGCTCTATGCAAAGTTCCATGTACTAATTTTTGCTTATTTGTTATGAACAAAAGGTTTTGAAGTATTCCATGACAGATTGAAGACAATGTATGTTGAAGTTAGTAACATTTAATTCACTAATTTTCAATTTAATTAAAGATTGAGATTTGATGTATTCTAGCTTGTAGGACAACTTGGACAATTATTTGCAAAGTTTTTAGGAACTTTTTGGATAGTGTTTGTAGTTGGCTTAGGAAAATACTCAAATATGTTGGTTTTTATATTTGCATGTTTGAGTAGGTTTTAGTCAAATAGTGATCATATATGTGATATGTTATTAACATTATGAAAATATGTTTAATGAAGTTCTACTTTCTATTTAGTTTCTTAGAAGTCTCATTTGAGGATGTTTGGGTCATTTTTAACTCTTTAATCTTTTTGCAAATTTTGCATTTCTCAATGAGGGTATTTCCATATATTGAAGAGTAGTAGTATAAAAACTGAAAACATAGACATATATAGATACACTTTAACATAAATGGTCAAAGTTCTTGAATGATTGATTCCCACTTATGCGTTGCTTTGAGGAAACCAAAAACTGAAGTCCAAAAGCTGAAGGAATATGTATCATTTACTTGAATATGAGTTCTCACTTCTCAGGGCATCATCAATAGTAAGGCAATGGTCTCAAGTTGAACAATTCCAATGTTGCATTACAATTAAAATTTGATCCAAGAGAGTAGACAAGAAAAGAATTTGATCCAAATATGAACAAAATTTTATTAAAACGTACACTTTGATCACAACCATAATAATAAGAGTTCTATTGAAATACACTTTGATTACAATGTCATAATAACATGATAGTTTTGCACTCGGTGTGTCTCTTGCTTCTTGACAATACATTCCCTCCACAGTCTACAATTTTTTAGTCATAGCTTGATCACTTTGACTTGTCTCATGTTATACAACTTGGCCCACCCTTTCTTGGAATGATATCTCTTCATTATGTAAGTTCTTTTGTTATCAAAGCTCTAGAATCCCAAGTTTTACGACACATAAAATGTAGTCACCTGATGATGATTCAAAATGTAGAATATCTTGCACTTTGACGGTCTATCCCCTCAAGTAATTGATGATATAAAATAATGCAAGATGTATACCTATAGGAGATATCCAAAAAATGTCAATCCTTCATATATTATTCACAGTGGATTCAAAACCACTTAAACTTTCACGAAATTTCCTGCTCTAACAATACCAAGCTCTGCTGCAAGAGAATCATCACTCACAGTTTTAGTCGAATGGCTTGAAAATGCCACAATACTAAATATGGATATGAGGGAAAACATGCAGAAAAGAATCATTATGAATGTCATTGGCATGAATAGACTGAGACAATGACAAGGATAAGTACTAGGACTAACTAACTGTAAATAATCATACTGATCCTTGCCCTGGTTCAATGACGATGGAATATTAATTAGGATTTTTTTTTATAAAAAAATTGATAATTACACTTCCATCCAATGGATTTTAAACGCACAACCTCACCCTCCACCCTTGCTCTTACATGGTGAGGAGATTCCTTTTAAGTTATAACTCATGGGCACCATAACTATGCCATCTTTATAGTCTTAGATCCCTTACATAAGTTAATGGTGCTATGCCACGTCTTTGGTTACTTGTTGAATTCTGTATGGTCATCTCCGTAGAGAACAAAATGTTCTCCTTTTAATGTATATCACATACCATATCTGCAAATCAAGAACACTGATCTCCTCTATTTCCAAACATATGCCTTCTACTAATCAAGCCATCCACTGATCAGATAGAAGGCTAATTTACTTTAATACCTCATAGCAAAACCATCTCCATCGCAAACATTAAATCAACCAACTAAATTCAAGGTATCAACTATCCTAACTATTAATACGGAGCTATCAATTTATTAATATTGTGCTAGATGCAAACAACTAAATGAAAAGCTAAGATAAAATAGCAAATTAGAAAATGAGGCACACAAAGGGAAGGGTTTTTACCCAAGTATATGCATAAACACCAATGATACAGGCAAATCGTAATAGGTGCTTAAAAAATCACTCATACTTTTTATATATGTTGTCATTTTCATGTCTTTTTTCTTAACTTATGCAAAGCATATGGAGCATTTTTCAGCAATTAAATATTCACCCATCATAGTAGCTTTGCTTATGGTTTTCCTTTTTTTTTTTTTTTTCTTTTTCTGATTTTTCATCCTAGTCTCAAGAAACTTGGGTGTGGTATCAAAATAACGCATAAATCTCATAGCTTTTAGAACAGATTCGGATCAAAACACCTATATCTCACAAAGCTGAAACAGCCACCAGCTTATTACAATCAATCCCGAAAGCTCAAAACCAACAACTAAAAATACCCACTCAAAAAAGAAGCCAGATTCAGCACCAATAAATCAATTAAAAAAAAAATAGCAGTATCAAAGTTTTTTCCCCCTTCATTTTTCCAGCAACCAAACAGAGCTTATCAATAAAAAATGAGAGAGAGAGAGAGAGAGAACTTACTGATGGAAATCAAGATCAATTGATTGAGAACTTGAACTAGAATTGCATTAAAATTAAGAATTAAAGCTGGAATTATAGAAAAACTGGAGAAACAAGTTTCTGTCCAGGTCTGAAACTGAATTATATTCACATCAAAAACTGATTTTACTCTTACATAGCTAGCCTATTTATAATTTTTAACTATTAGGAAATAAAGTAGCTAATAGTTACATAAGTCAAAGCTGTAATTAATGAGGATACATAGCAGATATGAGAAGTCAAAATAAGGGGCTGCTGGCAGTCCTAAGAGGTCAGAAAGTTTGGCTGGCTAGTTGTCAGTCCTAATGGTAGAGGAGGGGTACATGGCAGATATAAGAAGTCAAAATAAACGGCTGCTGGCAGTCCTAAGAGGCCAGAAAGGTTGGCTGGCTGGTTGTCAGTCCTAAGGAAGGTTGGCTGGCTGATTGTCAGTCCTAAGGATAGAGGGTGGCTGCATCATACTCCCCTCCATAAAGGAAACTTGCCCTCAAGTTTCAGTTGGAAAATAAGGCTTCAAATGCTTCACATTGAAGGCATTAGAGATGTTTAAGTGAGGGGGTAGTTGGACTGTGTAGGCATTGTCATTGATTTTAGTCAATACTTTGCATGGACCTACTTTCCTTGCTCCCAACTTGGAATAGGAGCTATGAGGACACCTTTCTTTAGTCAAAATCACCCATACAAGATCCCCTTCCTTGAAAATTAGTCTCCTTCAGTGAATATCAGCAGCAGCCTTGTAGTTTGCATTGGAATGTTCAATTCTCTCCTTGACTTGTGCATGGACAGATTGCATAAAATCTGTCATTTCTATTGCTCTTACATTGTCCTTCTTAGAAGGTGGCAAGGGTGCCAAATCTAAGACACTCAAAGGTTTATTCCCATACACAACTTCAAAAGGAGATGTGTTAATAGTCCGATTAAGAGAAGAGTTGTAAGCAAATTCAGCCAAGGGAAGGATACTTTCCCAATTTCTAGGATTTTTTCCAATCAAGCATCTCAAGAGATTTCCAAGACTTCGGTTGACAACTTTAGTTTGACCATCCGTTTGAGGGTGGAAAGAAGTGCTAAAGCTCAATTCAGTTCCTATCTTACGCCATAGAGTTCGCCAAAAATAAGCAAGAAATTTAGCATCCTTGTCGGAAACAATAGATAGGGGTACACCATGAAGCTTGTAGACTTCTTTGAAAAATAAAACAGCCACATTGGAAGCATCTGAAGTCTTCTTGCATGGGATAAAGTGAGCCATCTTGGAGAAACGATCCACTACCACCATGATTGAATCGCTCTTTCGTTGTGTAGGTGGAAGGCCAAGAACAAAATCCATACTAATATATTCCCATGGATTATTAGGCACTGGAAGGGGTAAATACAAACCTGCATTAGTGGTTGTACCCTTTCCTTTTTGACAAACTTGGCACCTTTGAACATGCCACTCAACATCTTTAGTCATTCCCGGCCAAAAGTAGTCTTGTTTAAGGAATTCTAGGGTCTTTGATTTGCCAAAAATGCCCCAAATTATGTTGTTCAACAATCATCAACTCCCTTGGAGAACATTTAGGCACAAATAATTTCAGTCCTTTGAAAAGAAATCCATCCTTCAACCAAAAGTCAGACTTGGTATGTTGTTGTCCCTGCTGCAATTGTTGGTATAAATCACCAAAATGTGGGTCATTTTGGTAATTCTCCTTGAAAACTTCAAAACCAGCAACCTTAGCTTGTATTTCCACCAAGAAATTAGTCCTCCTACTCAACCCATCAGCCACTTTGTTGAGAATTCCTTACTGATGTTTCAATAAGAAAGTGAATTGTTACAAAAAGCTTACCCACTTAGCATGTCTCTTGTTCACATTAGATTGGCTATTGAGATATTTCAAAGCCTCATGATCGGTGTGTAGAATAAACTCCTTGTAGGCCAAATAGTAACTCCAATGCTTGATGGCTTGAACAATAGCATAGAATTCCTTATCATAGGTAGAATACCTAAGTTTTGCTTCATTCAACTTCTCACTAAAGAATGCTATGGGCTGCCCTTCTTGGCTAAGGACACCCCCAATTCCCACTCCTGATGCATCACAATTAAGCTCAAATATCTTGTCAAAATTGGGCAAGGCAAGGATAGGAGCTTCAGTTAACTTCCTCTTCAAAAGTTGGAAGCTTTCTTGGGCTTCATCAGTCCAAACAAAGGACTTTTGTTTGAGACAATTGGTGAGAGGTTTTGCAATGGTGCTAAAATTGCTAATAAACCTTCTATAAAAGGTAGCAAGACCATGGAAACTCCTCACCTCATGCACACTAGAAGGTGTAGGCCAATCAACAATTGCCTTAACCTTGTTTTCATCCATGAACACTCCTTTGGAAGACACAACATACCCCAAGAACACCACTTGATCCATCCCAAATCTACACTTTTTCATGTTACCATAAAACTTTTCTCTCCTCAAAATGTCAAGCACAAGCTTTAAATGCGCCAAGTGATCCTCCAAACAGCGGCTATACACCAAAATATCATCAAAATACACCACAACACAAACCCCTAATAATGGTTGCAACATTTGTGTCATCACCCTCATGAAAGTGCTAGGTGCATTTGTCAAACCAAATGGCATAACATGCCATTCAAATAATCCATGATGTGTCTTGAAGGCCGTCTTCCATTCATCTCCTGGGCGAATTCTAATTTGATGATACCCACTTCGCAAATCAATCTTGGAATACACCTTTGCACCCGCCAAGCAATCTAGCATGTCATCCAATCTAGGAATTGGAAAACGATACTTGATTGTGATCTTGTTGATAGCTCTACTATCCACACACATCCTCCAAGAGCCATCCTTCTTAGGAGTCAAGAGAGCGGATACCGCACAAGGGCTAATACAAGCCCGAATGTAGCCTCTATCAAGAAGCTCTTGAACTTGTTTTTGCAATTCTTCCTTCTCCTTTGGAGCCATACGATATGCTGCCTTGTTTGGAAGGGGTGCACCCAGTACCAAATCAATGGTATGTTGAATGTCTCGCATAGGAGGCAAGTTAGGAGGTAACTTATGGGGAAAAACATCACCATATTGCTGTAATAACTCATTGACAGCACTAGGAACATCAGTTCCAGCCACTGTGTTGACTGGAATTAATGCGAAAATGTAGCCACTATCTTGACTTTCTTGAATGAAGCTTTTAGAAGCGAGTAAAGAGGTTGTAGAGAATTCAGAAGTCACCTTTTCCTTCATTGGCAGTAAAGTAAATTGTTGATTGTCTTTGCTTAAGGTATAGGTGTTCTTCTTCCCATCATGCATCGTTTGGCGATCATATTGCCAAGGTCTTCCAAGAAGGATATGGCATGCATCCATTGGTACTACATCACACCAAACTTCATCAAAATATTTCTTCCGGATAGAAAATGGCACCAAGCAACGCTTCGTTACTTTCACCTCATTACCCTTCTTGAAACAAGAAAGTTTGTAGGGATGTGGGTGATCTTGAGTGGCAAGCCTCAACTTATCAACCACCTCCTGAGAGACCACATTTTCACAACTTCCCCCATCGATGATCATATTACAAACTCTTCCTCCAATGCTGCAAGTTGTATAAAAAATATTGATTCTCAACCAATCTTCTTCGAAATTGAATTTAGAAGCAAGAAGAGTCTTTCTCATCACAAGTGTCAAGCCCTCTTCTTCTTCAAAATCACCACCGACCTCGTTTGAAGGTTGATCAAAGATGGGTTCTCCATCTTCATGTTCAAGCTCTTTTACTTCCTCTAACATAAGAGCCTTCTTCCTACAATCCGAAGATCGATGCCCTGGCTCTCCACACTTGAAACATTTGAAAGTACCCACCAGTTGCTGTCTACCCCCGCCAACAGTGGCTGTTTGGGACTGTTTTGGGGCTGTAATAGCAGATTTAGAACCTGCTGGTTGCTGCTCAACCCCAGAAGTTTCTCCTCTCCCATTTGTACTTGAATTCCCAACCTTATATTGGCTAGAAATCCCCTGCCCAGACCTGGAACCCCACTGTCCAGACCTTAAAGCTAGCCTAGTTTGTTGCTTCTCTACCAGTAAAGCCCGGTTGTAGGCTTCCGACACGTTCCACAATGATTGAAGACTAAGGACATCTTGGATGGATGGCTTCAATCCACTCAAGTACCTTGCAACCATTTGTTCTTCACTTTCATTCAAATCTACCCTTACTACAAGTTGGTGAAATGCCTCCGTATACTCCTCTACACTTCCCTCTTGCTTAAGGTTGTGTAGGTCTTTGTAGAGTGATTGGGTGTAGTTGAAAGGAAGAAATTGCTCACGGAGCTTTTTCTTCATCTTCTCCCAACTCTTGATCTTGACTTTACCACTTCTTTGGCGAGAAATTTGCAATTGTTCCCACCAAGCGGAAGCTCTCCCTTTAAGGCGAATAGCAACTAGCTTCACTTTCTTTTCATCTATAACTTCATAATAATCAAACACCCTTCAAACGGTGTTAAGCCAATCTACAAAGTCTTCCGGTTTGAGACTCCCTTGAAATTCTGGAATTTCAACCTTGAAGTTGTAGTCAAGCCTTGGCTCATTTCTTTCCACATTAGGCCTACCCCTTGGAGGAGCTCCAAAAGGGTTCTCAAAAGGAGAATGAGAGTCATCGGACTCATCAGTAGTCTCGTGAGGAGGCTGCATATGTTGCACCACCTCCGTAAGTGCCGCAACTTGTCTCCTTAATTCAGCAATCATGTCTTCTCTCTCTGTGTTTTGATTCCGTCCAACATTCCTCCCCACTGGAGGGTTGGCTTCAACTCCTTCCCCAACATTCATTTGATTCCCCCTTATTTCGCTTCTCCTTCCTCTCCTTCCTTGAGCCATTAGAAGCTTCACAATCTTTGAAAAAAAATTGTAAATAGAAGTAACAACACAAGTGATCAAATCTGTGATATTTGCAACAACCACAGATTTGATTGTCACAAGGAACCTAGATCTAAATTCTAGGATCTTGAATGAAGGGAGAAAAAAGAAACACAAGGAAATCTAGGACTCAAATGATCAAAGTGGTAGGGAAAAAAGAGAACCAGATCTGTGCTCTGATACCAAATGATGAAAATTAAGATCAATTGATTGAGAACTTGAACTAGAATTGCATTAAAATTAAGAATTAAAGCTGGAATTACAGAAAAACTAGAGAAACAAGTTTCTGTCCAGGTCTGAAACTAAGTTATATTCACATCAAAAACTGATTTTACTCTTATATAGCTAGCCTATTTATAATCTTTAACTATTAGGAAATAAAGTAGCTAATAATTACATAAGTCAAAGCTGTAATTAATAAGGATACATAGCAGATATGAGAAGTCAAAATAAGGGGTTACTGGCAGTCCTAAGAGGTCAGAAAGTTTGGCTGGCTGGTTGTCAGTCCTAATGGTAGAGGAGGGGTACATGGCAGATATGAGAAGTCAAAATAAGGGGCTGCTGGCAGTCCTAAGAGGCCAGAAATGTTGGCTGGCTGGTTGTCAATCCTAAAGAAGGTTGGCTGGCTAGTTGTCAGTCCTAAGGATAGAGGGTGGCTGCATCACTTACGGCAGTGGCTGAGCCAACAGAGCAGTTCAGCGGTGTTGGGCTATAAGACATGGCCCGTGCGACAACGTTGCTTCTCACGAGGGTCTTGGTGGCAGCGGCAATGGCAGGGTTGAGAGAGCGAGGCTTTAAGATGGGTTGGAGGAGAGAGATTTTGAAATTTTCTAATCAAATAGGTTTGTTGAGAGTAAATTGTATATTTTAACCACAGTTGAGTTTGCTTGAGTCAAGGGTTTTATATTTAAGTTGACGTGGCACTTATTCGCTGACGTGGCATTTCGGTATTGGCTAGCATAAAAGTTGTCTTTTACGCTAGCTCCAGACGTAAGTTATTTTCTTTTGAAAATGGTTTTATTTTATTTATTTATTTTTTTTTGCATTTTAATAATTTTCTAATTGAATAAATTTTTTTTCCCACATTGTTTACAATGCATAGATTAGCGATTAGTAGTTGATTATCGCTTTATGCGAAACAAAGTGTTCAAACTTTCTGTTAAGTATGTGTTTTTTGTTGTTCACAAATGAAGTTTTACTAGCTTGAACACAATGGTTTTGAACAATTTTTTCTTTAAAATTGTTATATATTGATGTGTTACTAGACCATTTTGTAAAAGTTAGTTTTCAACTTCTCATTTTTTTCCCATACTCTTGGTCGTAAATGGCAGATACGTAATTCACAAATTTGGGAATCAAACTATATTTATGCTATGTTTGGATGTTGAGGGAAGGAGAGGGAGTAAAGTAGAGGGAGGGAGTAATTTAATTACCTTACTTGAATGTTTTTTAAGGAAGGAGGGGGAGGGATTTGGAGGGGTTTGGGGGGGTGTTTGAGTTACTTCTAATCCCTCATTTGTAATTCTCCCAAATTAGAGAGATTTGAAGGGAGAGTAGAGCATAAAAATGTTTGACAAAATGAATTAACAAATTTACCCTTACCATATTAACAAAATTACAAATGAAATGACTATTTATTCCCCTCCCCCTAACATTACTGTAATTTGGTTTCTTTTCATAATCATTAGTTCTATTAATTGCAGCAGCAAATACCTCCTTGGTTTTGCTATCTTTTTGCCAGCAAATACCTCCTTGGTTTTGCTATCTTTTTGCCTCTTGTTGGTCTTTTCGGAAGAAAATTTGGGGATGTGGGGGTGGCTGCCAAGTGGTGGCTTGGAAGAAGAAGAATGGGGCCAAGGTACCATACCACCATCAGCTAGGGCTGCATAGTAACGTGCAAGTGCACGGGCTCAGCAATGTCCATTAGCAGCAGGTATGATGGCACGACGAATGTTGAGACTGTCAAATACAACAGGCAGGGTGGTTGCAAGTTGGAAAACATCACCCGGCTGGATTTTGGAGGGTACGTCAAAGCGATTGATGACGTGTGAAGGCTTCTCATGATCATCTTTATCTAGTGTCCGCATTGCAAGACGACTGCTGATCCCTAAGAGCTTCTGAAGATCATCTTTATCTATTGTAAGTGTTGCAAGTCGAGATTCCACACCTGAATAGGAGCCATTGCACATGGTGATAAGGAAGATAATAGCCCAGCTACCACTAACACTATTTTTCACAAACAATAATTACTATAAACAAAGTCTTTTTCCCCTCAAATAAGTACCACAAAGCTAAATAAATTAACCACCAGAAACATAAACTGTGGTTCAACATAAATGAGAGAAGAATACAATACAATCATGTGTACAAATATTCTACACAACGAAGCAAGAGAATTAACAAAATATAAGTCCAACACTTGCCTGGAGGAATTCCAATATATAACTCGCCTTCAATTTGGAGGGGATGAATGAATGCTTCTTCAAGAATCTCCTTAAATTTTTTCCCAGATGCATGCTATTATATCCAAACAGAATATTAGAACATCAGAGAAGGTAAGGTTCAGAACATCAAGGAAGTTTTCAAGAATAAAAAAACCACAAGATTAATAAAGCACTTTGATGTCTCCAATAGTCCTGTCAATCCAGATCAAACTGACAATCCAAACACAGAAGGTATGCTAGAAAAAACATGATATCTGAAAGATGCACCAACTCCTAAACGGCCATTGCTAATAGAATGAAGAGATCAACAGTCTAGCTCCATGGGAGTGTTAAAGAGAGAGAGAGAGCGAGATTAAATCTATCAGAACAAATGAAGTGGAAATGTATAAAGCAGGAAAATAAAATCTTTATTGAGCCTCAAAATTCTTATTGGTCATCAAGGAAGTCGTAAAACCCAGTTTTACCATGTTTATATAGGGGGCTATTAGACCATGTTCCTAAACTAAGGGGGAAAGATTAGGGCCCATTTGGAATGTGAGTTCAAACAATAGTTTTTCAGTATTTAAACAGTTTTCAATGTAACTTCCTCAACCTAAAATTCCTATGGAACACAGATGATAATCAAATACCATATTTTATTTCACTAGTTTATTCAGAGATCCCAGCCGGGCATAAAAAAGTTCAGCAGAGAGTTTAGATAAATTTAAACAAGATCAAAATATTCTGACATATTGGCAAGCAATTATACCTCAATAATGCCACCACATATCTAGCCAAAAGATAGATGGTGATACAACTGCTCTTGGCCAGGTTCAGTCTCTGGCCAGATATTTGCAACATTTTCCTCGAGCTTCAGCTTTCTGGGCAATAAAATGTTCATAAACAAATATTAAAGTCCAGATAATATGCCCAGAAAACAATTATTAATGAATTTCTACATTTGTAATTACATGGAAAATAAAAGTTTTAGGTTTTAAAGTTGTGTACCTTTGTCAGTGTTCGAGAAAGCATCAATACATGTGTAGAAGTACCCCCAATCCACCACCAACCCAGCAAAAAATGAAAAAAAGAAAAAGAAAAAAAAGAAACATCCTAAGTTTTGACATGGTTTACGTAAATGTTTAGAATTGAGAGTTATCAACAGTGCAAAAGAAAAAAAAAATAAAGATTTGGGAAAACAAGGGTATATGATATGGTTTACAATTACTTCATTCTAGAATTACAGAAATTATGTCAAAAGTTTATTAATTATTGAAGTACATGTGAGTCATGTATGGCTTCTGAAAGCAATTATTACAGAGACATTATGTTGTGGAAGAATATATAAAGGAAATTTTCAACCCAAGTTTTTCTTCTCTTGGTAAAGAGGGCGATGGGAACATGGGGTAGCCCCCCAACCACCCCACCCCCCCCCCCCCCCCCCCCCACACAAAAATATATATATATATATATATATTTATAACCTCTAGGAACATATGAAGTAACTGTAACATTACTACACTTTATTTATCATATTTCAATTTAAGATACACTGATGTTTGGCCATGCATATTATATTTTTCACTTCATGCTAGTATTTTGATGTCAGAATGGATAGGTGTGTCATAGATCCAGTGACCATTAACTCTTGGTCCCCTACTAATACATCTGTTAAGGGCATTCTGGATTCAATCAGATTTGATACCGATTACAGAAACATGAATGACAATAAATAATAAACTACAACACACCAAGATTCAGAATAGACTCACCCTTGCAAAGCAGATTCTGCAAATGGCCTCATGATATCTAGATATACCATGCGAACATTCAGTGTGGAAGAAAGCCCTAAATCCATGTAAGTACAAAATAATTAGGGACAAAGATTGGAACCTATATTTAGCCATAGGTATTCCACTTAGAGCATTCACAGCAGTGGAGGCATATTGCTATATTGCTAAAATTTAGCTCCACATACTCAAAAGACACGCTGCAGCAGTGGAGGTATAAGCCAAAAATTTAGATGTTCCGCTACAGTGCACATTTATATATAGATGTGCACTGTAGCTGATAGCAAAAAAAAAAAAAAATGAATTTTTTATTCGGCCGGTTAATAAAAAATTCACTCATCTTTCTCCGTCTCTCTCTCAGTCACTCTCTCATCTCCCCAGTTTTTTTTTTTTTTTTTTTGAATATCTCCCCAGTCACTCTCTCATCTCTCTCTCTCAAGCAAACTTCTCTTCCACCGCCGATCTCCTCACGCCGCCTCACACCTCACGCCGCTGATCGCCGCCGAACGCTTGCTCATCAAGTCGCCGGTCTGAAGCTCATCGAAGCCGTCGGTCTGAAGCTCATCGAAGCCGCCGGTCTGAAGCTCATCGAAGGTCGCCGACGTTGTGTCGTCGATCGCCTCATCTCACGCCACCGATCGTTTGCTCATCAAGCCGCCGGTCTGAAACCCATGGAGCTCGCCGACGTGCTGCTTGTTTGTGATTTGTGATTTTTTATTTTATTTGTGATCGGTGAATTTGTTTGGTCTGGTAGAGGAAAAAGATCGGAGATATCAGTTTTTTTTTTTTTTTTTTTTTTTTTGCTGTGGACTGCTGGTGGTGGTGGTGGTGGTGGTGGTGGTGGCGGCGGCAGTGGCGGTGGCGGTGGCTGTGGCTGTGACTGTGACTGTGGCTGATGGTAGAAGTGGTTGTGGTTGGTGTTGTGAAAATTTTTTGGTAGTAGAATATATTATTTTATTGTAATGGTTATATTATTTTATTGTGGTGTTTATATTATTTTATTGTATAGAAAGCTAAAATAGATCCACTGCTGTAGTATGTGTGTAGGTAAAAGAGATAAAGTAACTTTTGGTGGAGCTAAATTGCTATATTTTTAGTTCCACTGCTGTGGATGCTCTTACAGACCTCTTAAAAGACCAAGGACCCGTGAAAAGATTACAATGTCTCTAGGAATTGCATCAACCTGGAAAGAAAGGTTGTAACTGAATTGAACATGGATGAAAATAGTCAATAAACATATCAGACACATCAACATACAGGATTAAAGCGTTTAAATTCTTTATGGTTGAGTTTCATCTTTTCTTGTCTAACCTTCATGTTTTTAGCTCTTTTGTCCGACAATGATTTCATAGTTTCCTTAAAAACCCAACAAATAAGTAAATAAAACTAAGTCAGGACTTACTGAAGACGGAAAAACAATACTTGAAGTAACACTAGCTTAGTGCATACTTAGAGCATTAGCATCAGGAAATGCTACTCTATTCTATTTTATCATCCCAAAAAGTTACTTTATCAATTATACCATTCTATTTTATAATACTTCCAGCATCCCAAACTTTTATTTTCCTATTCTACTCATTAAAATAATATATCTATACAATAAAATACTATTTCCTCCATTCACCATAATTTATTGCAAAAAAATTTGCAATACTTAACAATAGCATTTCTTGATGCAATACATTTTGGGGCTTGAAATGCCAAACATCCTTTACATTTATGACTTTTAGTACTTGGTTTTTAAACACTTGGCTATGGTGTGTTATGAATGCTTAAATGTTATAACTATTTAAACTAAGTTTTTTATGTACCTTTGCTTTGTAGCTAATTAGTACTTTTAGAATATGTATGCATTCTCTTTAGTACTCTACTCTAGTGTCTTTGTTAGATCTTGTATCCTTGATGCAAATACCTTATTATATCGGTTGAGTGTTGAACATGCAAATAATACTTTGCATTGAGTTTATTAGCTTGCATATCCGGATGTTCATTCCTTGTGTGAATGATCATTGTGGTCACTATTTATATTGATTGTTCTTATTTGGTCAAGCCATGCTTTATTGTTATATTCTTTGTTGCTTGATCGCATTGTGCTTACTCCATATACAACTCAAGGTTTTTGCTTACAATGATCTTGTTGTGTTATTGTTTTCAGGTATCTCATTCATATGGTTCAAGAGCTTCACAGAATCTAGAGATAGGTGTGAGTGAGTTTTGGCAACTGTTCCCAACTCACATTTTAAGTTTAGAGTCTGTTTTAGGATTTTGTCACAGAATAGCCAAAGGGGGAGATTGTAAGGTTGAATTTATTCAACCATGTGTTGGCTTTATTCCGTACCAAATTTGCTTATAATTTTAGCAATTAGATACCCTGTATTTAGGTGGGAATTATGTAAGGGTTGTGTGTGAGAGAGTGTAAAGAAAATTTAAGATGTGTGAATTCAAAGGAGTCTCGCGACTAGCCCTTGTGATTGGCTCGCGACTGGCAAGTCGCCAAAGTGGCACACATGTGAAGCATGCAGGAAGCTGAAGGGTTACGACAACTGGAGCACTACAGGACAAAAAGTACATTCTAGTCTGACAGTTAACTTGCGACTCAAACTCACGAATCATTCCAGTCACGAGGCCAAGTCGTCAGAATGCCCTGTTTTGCTAAAAAAAAATGACTTTTCGCATTCCTCACGTACCTTACTATAAATACTCTTATACCCACGAAATGTAGAGAGTTTCCAGAAAGAATTTTGAGAGAGAAACCCTAAAGAAAACCAAGATTGACTCATCCACAATCTTTGCCTTTTGATTCTCTAAATTTCTCTACTCTCACCCTCTCCATTGACATACCCATGAGAGGTTCATTAGCCAAATTCTTATCTCACCATACCCATATCAGTGAGGAGGTATTTTGGTGCTTGTGAAATAGTTCAAAGAGGACCAATTTGTTTGGTTGATGCAATGGGCTTATTGCGGGATCCGGAAAGTTAGAGAAGACAAGGTTAGGCGTAACCAGTTGGTAACAAGAGCTTGGAAAGCTCAAGTACATTGGGTAGACTAGGCTTGGAGGGTCTTTTGTTATTCATATACTCCAACTTTATTCTCTAGTGGATCATTTCACCGCTTGGAGGGAAGCAGAGAGATTTTTGGCCGAGTTCTTCGGTTTCCTCTTCGATAACACGTGCCGGTGTTATTTTTGTGTTTGCATCTCTCTTTCCTTACTCTTTACCTTTTAATTACTGCTGTATTTGTGATTAATTATGGTTTAAAGTGTTTTACCAATTTGAGTTTAGTTTATATTCATCATTCTGCATATATATTGTTTGTGTATAAGCTTGTATTGGTATTTTTGAAATTAGGGATCTAAACGTTCATTGGTGTTTTATACGCTATTTTCAATAACACGGGTACAATATGGGTATGGATACAGGAACATGACAATTTTTGAAAAATAAGAGTACAACACATCTAAAGTACGACTATTAATTAATTTTATATTTAGATAATATTTTTATATATTTTTAGACAATGTATGTTCATTTTAGAATTTAAATTAAATAAGAACAAGAAAGAAGAACAATAAAACCAAAGAAGAGTTATAGACATTAAAAGTAATATAATACATAATAGACATTTTTAGTTTAAAGTTTTTAAAAATAATATAAACATTAAAATAATAATAATATACAAAATAATTTTATTAAAAAGTCATAAACTCATAGCTATTCACGTGACATCCTTCAAAAGATAAATAATGACGTTTTGAAAATTGAAATGAATTGAATAGACAACACGTGGGTCAGCAGACAGCACGCAAAAGTCTAAGACCAAAATGAAAGAATATAATAGCATCCGCGTGAAATTTTTGTCTAATTTCTAAAAAAGTTCTATTTTTTCTATTTTGCATTTTCATTTTAACAAACACCCATATGCCTATTCTACATCACTTTTTTATTATTTCACAGCAACTCACGACACTACCAACTTTAACAGACACGTCATTCTCAAAAAAAAACTTTAACAGACACGCTATCTCCAATCTGATCTCTATCTCTCTTTCTTTTTCTCTTTCTTCTTTTTTTCCTTTTCCTGTGGGTCAGCAGACAGCAAACAGCAGACAAATGACTAGGACCAAAATGAAAAAGCGACAGAAGAAACTAAAGAGCATACGCGTCGGTGGATGTAAATTTTTTGTCTACTTTGTAAAACAATTTTATTTTTTCTATTTTATATATTCATTTTTACAAAATATTTTCATGTCTAATCTACACCTTTTTTATTTAAATAATATTTTTCTCATAATTTTTATTATTTGACAGCAACCCATAACCCTACCAATTTTAACACACACGCCAACTCCAATAATATATATGATCTCTATCTCTCTTTCTTTCTTTTTCTCTTTCTTCTTTCTTTGTTTTTCTTTTCCTGTGGGTCAGCAGACAGCACACAAAAGACTAAGACCAAAATGAAAAAGCGACGGAAGAAACTAAGATAAATGAGAGAGAGAGAGAGGGTTTACAGTGGATGAAATAAAGAAAAACGAAGAAGATGAAACAAAGAAAAAGAAACAAGCTGAAGAAGGAGAGGGGAGAAATAAAAATGATTAATTATGTGGATATGGAAAAGGTAGAGAAAAAAAAGAAAAAAGAAATGTCTAGAAGATAAGAAATGGGCGGAGGAGAATAAAACAGATGAAAACAAAAACAAAAGCCTGGCTTGTAGGTGGGTCAGTGGGTGGGAAAATGAAAACTAAAGTAAAGATAATATAATTCTAATTCAAATATTATGTATTTTTATATTACTATTGTAGGGACTCAATTTGTAACGACCCCAAACTGATATTGGGTTCGCACGTTAAAGGCTCAAATAATAAAATTTGTAGAGCGTGGGCTGAAAAGCTAGACCTTGGTCACTGGACAGTGGTTGGTCAGGGTGTTCATGGTAATCGTATGAGGGTGAACTTAGCGTATCTAATAAGACTTTTCCCCCGGCACGGCCTGAGCGGCTCCAGTCCTTCGACCTTGTCCGAGGGACTTGGTGTTCTTATTACTCTCTCTTTTTCAGGATTCAATGGCCTGGGAGACGATTTGTCCCCCCCTCTTCGTAATTGCTTCTCTTTCCTTTTTATACTAGCCTTTTCCTTCTCTCTTATGTCCACCTGCAGGTTCAACTTTCTAGGACTAATACTTGTCCTATCAGCCCATACCCAAAGTGGTTGGGGGTGGTTGTAAAAACTAAAAAGCATTGCTCTGTCAGGCGCAGAGTACTTCATTGCAGTAATGGTTGCTTTTCCCTTGTCCTTTGTCGCCACACTATTCAAGGGTCCTTTCCACATTAGTGCGGAGGTGTTTGGCTTTTCCATGTACTGTTCCTATACCATACTCCCCCTTTTTCTAGGAGCGTCTTGGGATGCCGAGGACAGAGTCGTCCTCGACTATATCTCTAGGCCATTTGGACTTTCATTGTTTCTTTAGTCAAATTGACTGCCTGGATTTATTAATACTAATTAGAATTTCATAATATTCAGTAAAAAAAATTGAAGTTTCATAATAATTTTTTTTTATACTTCAGCCCCTCTGAACTCAAAGTCCTGACTCTGTCCCTGGTCGGACACTCGGACACATGCCAGCCATATTCTCTTCCCAACCAACTTTGACAAAAAATATCAGGTCTACGAATGGAATGAAACTACCGTCTTCCACAAGGCTTGGACATTAATTTAAGTAAGATTTTATTAATGTGTACCCTAAGAGCACATAATAGTATACTATTTTTGAAAAAAGTTTTATCGGAAATTAAAAAAGTTTAATAGTTTTTTCAATTTTTGATAAAAAATTTTCAAAAACTGATTTGTTTTTTTTGTTCTCAAAAACGGATTTGTTAATGTATACTCTAAGGGCATACATTAACCGAAAAGTAATATAGAGAGCAAGTTATTTCAATCACACACAAGTAACGTTACTTACATGTCTATTTCCAGAAGCTGCGCTATCTGAATTCCACAATTTGCACCGCCGCAGCAAAGGAAGGAATCCTCAGTATACAAGTAAAGACTTATATAATATACAGCTTATTTGGCTTAAGAATAAGAAGCCGAATAGATAAAATTATCAGTTGTGAGGGAACGCACCAGTCAACTTATATAATATACAAGTAAAAACTTCAGTCAACTTGCGTGGACAAGCTACTTGTCCTTCAATGCCATGAACAAGCTATCTGTGCCTCAGCTACCGGTTCATACGAAAAGTCATTATACTAAACTGACCAGGCAAACCAGTTGGTGGAACAGGTTTAGGTAAAAAACCGGATACAAATCGGACTGATTGATTGGATTACTGTCGAGTCAATTGGGTTAGATTGATTTGTATTTTTCCTATAGGGGAAATTACACTTTGTCATATGTGATTTGCTCAAAAAATATTTTGTTTACCTATAGTTTAAAAATTAAAAATTAAAAACTAGCTATGATCTTCTTTTTCTTTGATTTTTTAGTTTTTTATGTGTTAAGAGGGGAGAGATATAAAAGGATAACAAAAATACAAATTTATTTCTATTTTTAATAAAGGTGGGTAACGAAAAACAAACAAAATTAATCTCAAGTGGATAAAGTACCAAACAAAATTAACCTTTCCCTTTCCTTTTTGCCTTTTTATCTCACCACTATTTTGCTGTTATACTTCTTTCATTTTTTTTTTTTTAATTTATATTTTGATTCTTCTTCTACCCATTTTGTTTTGTATAAATTTGATATCGTTTTCCCATTCAATCCATATTTTCCACACACAAATCTATATATTACCAAAAATTGAAGCGTAATATTTATTGTTGTTACGCTCTTACTGAGTCACATCAGCAGCCACGTCATTTTTTTATTTTTTATTTTTTATATTTTCTTTTCTCGATTTAAACTTTTCTTCCCCCTATTTTCAAAAAAAAAAAAAAAAAAACTCTTCTTCCTCCTATTGGTTCACACACCTATTGTTACAATTCTTCCAACCTTTCCCTTTCCTTTTTACCTATTTATCTCACCACTATTTTACTGTTATACTTCTTTCATTTTTTTTTTTAATTTATATTTTGACTCTTCTTCTACCCATTTTATTTTGTATAAATTTGATATCGTTTTCCCATTCAATCCATATTTTTCTCATACATATCTATATATTACTAAAAATTGAAGCGTAGTATTTATTGTTGTTATGCTCCTACTGAGTCACATAAGTAGCCACGCCATTAATATATTTTTTATATTTTCTTTTCTCAATTTAAACTTTTCATCCCCTTATTTTCAAAATAAAAAATTTTTCTTCTCCCTATTAGTTTACACACCTACTGTTATACTTCTTCCAACATTTCCCGTTATACTTCTTCCAACATTTACTTTTCCTTTTAGCCTCTTTATCTCCCCACTACTTTAATGTTATATTTTCTTCATCTTTTTTATATTTTGAGTCTTCTTCTATTTATTTTATTTTGTATAAATTTGATATCCTTTTCCCATTCAATCCATCTTTTTCCTACACAAAACTGTAAGTACTCTCTCTCTTTCTACTTTCTTTTGGTGAATTTTTATTCTTTCTTATAATTCTAATTAAGGTTGGTGGTTCTTTTTTTTTTTTAATATATGTTTTGGTATTGTGTTTTTTTTTTAGTATCCTATCAAAAAGTCTTCTCTTTCCCTTTTTTAACTTTGGTTGAATTTTAGTTTGGGTTAATATTTTGTTGTTACACTCTTGTTGAGCCACATCAACAGCCATGTTATTCATTTATTTTTTATATTTTCTTTTCTCGATTTAAACTTTTATTCCCCCTATTTTCCAAAAAAAAAAAAAAAACTCTTCTTCTCTATTAGTTGACATACCTACTATTACACTTCTTCCAACATTTTCCTTCCCTTTTTGCCTCTTCATCTCCCCACTACTATACCATTATACTTCCTTCATCTTTTTTATGTTTTGACTCTTCCTTTACCTATTTTATTTTGTATAAATTTAATATCATTTTCTCATTCAATCCATATTTTTCCCACACAAATCTATCTATTACTAAAAGCTGAAACGTAACATTTATTATTACCACGCTCTTATTAAGCCACATCAGTAGTCACGTTATTTGTTTATTTTTTCTATTTTCTTCTCTCGATTTAAACTTTTCTTCCCCCTATTTTTTTTTCTTTAATAAACTCTTTTTCTCTCTATTAGTTCACATATCTACTGTTACACTTCTTCCAACATTTCTCTTTCCTTTTTGCCTCTTTAGCTCTCCACTATTTTACCGTTATACTTCATATTTTTTATATTTTGACTCTTCTTATACCGATTTTATTTTGTATAAATTTAATATTTTTTTCCCATTCAATCCACATTTTCCCCACACAAATCTATATATATATATATATATATATATATATATATATATATATATTAATAAAAGCTAAAGTGTTGCATTTATTATTATTACGTTCCTGTTGAGTCATATCAGCAATCATGTCATTCATTTATTTTTTATATTTTCTTTTCTCGATTTAAACTTTTCTTCCCCCTATTTTCAAAAAAAAAACTCTTCTTCTTCTCTCTATTAGTTCACATACCTACTGTTACACTTCTTCCAACATTTTCCTTTTCTTTTTGCCTCTTTATCTCCCCACTACTTTACCATTATACTTCATCTTTTTTATATTTTGACTCTTCTTCTACCCATTTTATTTTGTATAACTTTGTTGTCGTTTTTCCATTCAATCCATATTTTTCCCACACAAAACTATGAGTACTCTCTCTCTACTTTCTTCCGATGAATTTTTATTTTTTCTTATAACTCTAATTAAGGTTGATAATTTTTTTTTGTTTAATATGTGTTTTGGTATTGTATTTGTTTTTTAATATCTCATCAGAAAGTCTTCTCTTTCCCTTTTATACCTTTAGTTGAATTTTAGTTTGGGTTAATACTTAGTTTTTTTGGGAAACATGAATTTGAATATGTCACCAATTGTTTGAGTAATAAATTATTATAAAGCCCATTATATATTCCTTTAGTTTCATTTTAATTTTGGTTATGATAACATTGCAATTTTGTAATGAGTTTTGATTATTATAATAATTTCCTTATTCCTTATGAGATGAGAAATTTGAATAATAAATTCGAAACTTATAAAGTTTAGTTGTATATTAAGCAAATATAATACACTACAATAGAAGTTAGAAGAATATAGTTCACCTTAAAAAAATATTAATCAAACATAAAGATAAAAATAATAATAAAATGTTGTATTTGTATAATATATCATTGTATTATTATTTTTTAACAGTAGATGTGTAAACTAATAGGGAAAATAAGAGTTTTTTTTTTTTTTTTTTTTTTTTTGAAAAGAAGGGGAAGAAAATTTTAAAACTAGAAAAGAAAATATAAAAAATAAATGAATGACGTGGTTGTTGAAGTGGCTCAGCAGAAGCGTAGTAATAATAAAAGTTACGCTTCAGCTTTTAGTAATATATAGATTTGTGTGGGAAAAATATGGATTGAATGGGAAAACAATATTAAATTTATACAAAATAAAATAGGTAGAAGAAGAGTCAAAATATAAAAAAGATGAAGGAAGTATGATGGTAAAGTAGTGGGGAGATAAAAAGGCACATAGGGAAGGAAAATGTTGGAAGAAGTGTAACAGTAGGTATGTGAACTAATAGAGAGAAGAAGAGTTTTTTTTTTTTTTTTTTTTTTTTGAAAATAGGGGGAAGAAAAGTTTAAATCGAGAAAATAAAATATGAAAAATAAACGAATGACGTGACTGCTGATGTGGCTCAATAGAAGTATAGTAATAATAAATATTACGTTTTAGCGTAACCACAAGTATTAACCCAAACTAAAATTCAACCAAATCTATAAAAGGGAAAGAGAAGACTTTTTGATAGGATTTAAAATAAAAAATAAATATAAAAAAAAAAACCCCCCTTAAACCTTAAACCTTAACTAGAGTTATAAGAAAGAACAAAAATTCACCAAAAGAAACTAGAGTGAGAGAGAGAGAGTACTTACAGTTTTTTGTGGGAAAAATATGGATTGAATGAGAAAATGATATCAAATTTATACAAAATAAAATGGATAGAAGAAGACTCAAAATATAAAAAAGATGAAGAAAGTATAACAGTAAAGTAGTGGGGAGATAAAGAGGCAAAAAGGGAAGGGAAATGTTGGAAGAAGTATAATAGTAGATATGTAAACTAACAGGGAGAAGAAGAGTTTTTTTTTTTTTTTGAAAATGAGGAGAAGAAAAGTTTAAATAGAGAAAATAAAATATAAAAATTAAATGAATGATGTGACTATTGATGTGACTCAGCAGGAGTGTAGTAATAATAAATGTTACGCTTCAGCTTTTAGTAATATATAGATTTGTGT
Organism: Quercus tomentella; assembly: GCA_028535165.1. Classification (NCBI taxonomy): domain Eukaryota; kingdom Viridiplantae; phylum Streptophyta; class Magnoliopsida; order Fagales; family Fagaceae; genus Quercus; species Quercus tomentella. Next base: position 83,643,310 of record JAPQVY010000156.1, read on the forward strand.
GGGAAAAATATGAATTGAATGGGAAAAAGATATTAAATTTATACAAAATAAAATGGGTAGAAGAGGAGTCAAAACATAAAAAAGATAAAGGAAGTATAATGGTAAAGTAGTGGAGAGATAAAGAAGCAAAAAGGGAAGGAAAATATTCGAAGAAGTGTAACAATAGGTATGTGAACTAACAGAGAGAAGAAGATTTTTTTTTTAAAAAAAAAAATAGGGGGAAGAAAAGTTTAAATCGAGAAAAGAAAATATGAAAAATAAATAAATGACGTAACTACTGATGTGGCTCAATAGGAGTGTAGTAATAATAAATGTTATGCTTTAGCGTAACAACAAAGTATTAACCCAAACTAAAATTCAACCAATTCTATAAAAGGAAAAGAGAATACTTTCTGATATGATATTAAAAAAAAAAAAACACACACACACACACACAATACCAAAACACAAATTTAAAAAAAGAAGAAAAACCATCAACCTTAACTAAAGTTATAAGAAAGAATAAAAATTCACCAAAAGAAAGTGGAGCGAGAGAGAGAGTACTTACAGTTTTGTGTGGAAAAAATATGGATTGAATGAGAAAACGATATCAAATTTATATAAAATAAAATGGATAGAAGAAGACTCAAAATATAAAAAAGATGAAAAAAGTATAACGGTAAAGTAGTGGGGAGATAAAGAGGTAAAAAGGGAAGGAAAACGTTGGAAGATGTATAAGAGTAAGTGTGTAAACTAATAGGAAGAAGAAGAGTTTTTTTTTTTGAAAGGAAGGGGAAGAAAAGTTTAAATCGAGAAAAGAAAATATGAAAAATAAATGAATGACGTGGCTGTTGATGTGACTCAGCAAGAGCATAATGATAATAAATGTTACACTTCAGCTTTTAGTAATATATAGATTTGTGTGAGAAAAAATTGGATTGAATAGGAAAACGATATCAAATTTATACAGAATAAAATGGGTAGAAGAAGAGTCAAAATATAAATTTAAAAAAAAATGAAAGAAGTATAACAGTAAAATAGTGGTTAGATAAATAGGCAAAAAGGAAAGGGAAATGTTAGAAGAAGTATGACAATAGGTGTGTGAACAAATAGGAGGAAGATGAGTTTTTTTTTTTTTTGGAAAATAGGGGGAAGAAAAGTTTAAATCGAGAAAAGAAAATATAAAAAATAAATAAATGATGTGGCTGCTGATGTGGCTCAACAGAAGTGTAGTAATAATAAATGTTACGCTTCAGCTTTCAGTAATATATAGATATAGATTTGTCTTCTCCATTTGAGATTTACACATTTGTCTTCTAATATTATGCATTTACAAACTATTGATACAACTAGGAATGTCATGAGGCTAGTTCCAAAAAATGAATACTAAAAATAATATTGAAATCAAATATTTGTGTGTGAATTTGTTCATTTTTTGAAGTTAGCCTTATAACATTTTTGACTGTATCAACAGTTTGCAAATGCATAATATTATAGAACAAATGTGTAAATCTCAAATAAAAATAAATGAAAAATTATGACTGTGAGGACACGTTTTGGAACCCAAACCCAAAATGTAAAGGGATATTGGCTCAGTGAGCCCAGTACAATAAATTTGTAGAGAGTGTGTTAGAGAACTAGGTCCTAATGAGTTGGACAACGGATAGAATGGGTTTGAAAGATAATCAAACAAAAGCAAGAAGGATTGATCCAAATAAATTCACTCTCGGTACGGTTCGAGGAGGTAAGTTCTAATATAAATCAATTGAACAAATTACTAATACAATTTTGATTGCTACAGTCCTTTCTCTCCTTATTTTCCAGTCCCTTTCCTTTGGGGTCTCCACTTTCATTTATACTACGTCTCTTCTTTCATCTTTACCCTACACGTGGACAGCTGATGGCTTATGCTAATTCTTGTCCCATCAGCCTCCTCCAGAAGTCTTTGGGGGTGGTTGTAAGGCTGAAAAAGTACTGTTCAGAGATCACGTCCTCATTAATGCAGCCAAATAGTTAGCTATAGAGCATTCAATGTGATGGTAGCAGCTATCCCTTAGATATTTTTGAGTTCCCATCCTTCTTGTACATTTATGAGGCACGTCCCTATCACTGGGACTTCCTGGAAGGTCACCTTGATTATTAGGATACATACTTGAGTTATGCTTAGCTTGTCTGAGGAGATATTTCTCCTCGATCCACCTTCCCATTTGTACCTCACTCATGAGATTCTAAACTTGACCCAGCCACTACCATTTATTTGTCCTTGGATCACCACGCTCTCGGTCAGAGCCCAAGGCCCAATATATGAGTTAGGCCCTTAACCCTATAATAGCCTCTCAAAACTCCTATTTTTTCCCTCTCATCCGAGGAGAAAAGTGGGGTTTTGATTTTTAGGAATTAACACTATTTTCTCCTTTGATTTACACACGTAGGAGTGCCGTTTTGCGCGCCCCATAATTGTCACTGACGCTTCAGAGCCTACGAGGCATCATTAATTGCTTCAGGCGGCACTTTGTTCCCCACATCCAACGGTGAGACGCAGATCCAATAGTTGATATTTCTCCTTGGATTTTGAGCGGGATAATTCCCATTCAATTTCGCCCTCTATATAAGGCACCTGGGGAAATCACTTTCCTCATTTCGCAAGTCCTCAAGCTTTTTTCGAGACTCCCAACTCTCAAATCTTCAACTCTTCTTAAACCTTCAAAATTTCTCGCTCCTCTCCTTTTAAAATTTAAACCTTTAAGAAGCACCAGAGGCATAACAAGTGTTAATTTTTGTAAGTTTCTCCTTTTCCTAGGTTCATTTCTTCTCGACCGGTCTTCTCGGCCTTCCAATTCATATTCTTTCCCTTGAAACTTCATTCGTTTCCTTGTAGTTTGTCCAAATGGGTAGGTTTAAGCACCTTGAAGACTCCCTTGCAAAAATAAAGGCCTTTAAGGCCAGATATCACATACCATAGGAAGTTGCTCTACGGTACTGTGCTTCAGACCAACTATTAACACATAGAGAAAAGGGGGAAGTCATTATTCCTATGATAGCTTTTATAGAAGGAGGAATGATGCTCCCTGTGGTAGCGTCGATGGTAGAATAACCCGAGACTACCTCATTAACCATAGGTTGTGTCCTCATCAGTGCGCACCTAAGCTTTTTAGGGTCTTAGGTAGCGTCGATGCTCTAAATGAACATCTGGGTTTGGGGCTCACCTGGCATGATGTGGTCCATATGTACGAGTACCACTCACTCGCTGACGTGGGGTTTTACCTTAAGTCTAGATCGCCTATCGTTTGGCTCGTCTCATGCCTTCCCAAATCTAATAAGGGTATGAAAGACGACTACCTGATAGCTTCGAGAGCATGGCATGATGGCCTTCACTACCCCGTCCGAGAGGAAGAGCTAGGTGGGATACCTTAGAGTTAGGTTCCTTAGCAAGAGATTTAGATCTTTTGACCCTAACTATGTTATTCTTTCTCTTTCATTTTGCTCTCTTTAATGATGGATTTTAACTTTCTAACCATGTTTTGCTTCTCGGTTATTTTTGCAGACAAGAGGCAAGTAACGCCCAGTCTCAGACATTGCAGCTCTCAACTATTTTCTAAGGTTTGAGATCTTTGTACGTGAGGATAGGCAGTTGTGAGCTGTCCACTTGATCTTGGACTTCTAGCCCATATCGGAGATATATCAAGAGATAGGCCACGCCATAAGAGCAGGTGACCCGCAGCTAGCTCGAATTGACATGTCAATCCCAAATTTCCTAGCCTAAGAAAACCTTCCACCGGTCGTACTGCCACTTCAATGGGTTCTGCCTGAGGCAGTAGCAGCACCAAGGGAGGAGATTGCCTCTTCACGCTCATCACTCATGGAGGAGATAGACAAATTTCATTTTGAAGAAGAGGAGACTTAAGGACAAGCTTGATAGGCACTCAGGTTCACGCCTCGATTCTGGTGATTACCCATCTAGACAGCACCTCTGAAGAAGAGGAAGATGAGATGACATTGAACCGGGGGAACAATGGCCTAAGAGATCTCAAGGCCGCAAGGAACAAGGGGTCAACTTCAAAAGAAGTCCCTAAGTCCCAAGTTCCTCCCATTCTTCCCCCTCCTCCCCCTTTACCCCCTACTAACCTCGGACTGAACGCTATTCCAAATCTAAAGAAGAAGAGAACAGTCCAGGAGCTTGAGGAAGGGGAGGTGGCCCCTCAGAAGGGTACTAAACAACAGAAAATGGCTAAAGACCCTAGGGACAAGAGGGCCACTTCTGTGGACAACCAGGATGAGCAAATTGGGGCCGAGGTGTGCCTTCAGCACCGCACCTGGTCTCCTCGGCTAGAGGTGGACGGGGCTGCCATCCCTTGGAACGCCTCCATCAGGGAGTTCTAAAGAGGTCATTCGGCCTATATAGCTGAAGCTTTGGAGCAGCCATTTCTTCTACCTAAGGACATGGACACTGTGAGGAAGATGAGGTAGCAAGACCTCTTTATGTCCCTAAAAAGGGACTTTGCCATGGTAAGTTCACAGCCACACACTTTTTATTTATTTGAGTACTAATATGTTCTTTCTCTCTCTTTTATTCACATGAGGTTGCTATATTGTTTTTGTACAGATCACCCAGGAGGTCTTTGTGGTTGAGGAATGGGTTAAAGAGGCCCGAAACGATGTTAAGAACAAGGTCCACCTCCGCCTCAAGACTGAAAAGGCCTTAGGGGCGCGAAGGAGGAAAACAAGGAGCTGCTCTCCAAGCTGACTGCCAAGGAGAGGGAAAGAAGGAGTGCTGAGGCAGGATTAAAGAATGCCCAAACTCAAGTTGAGGACCAGCGCAAGTTGCTTTATCATACTGAGATAGAGCTAGCCACTTCAATGCAACTTGCGCTGGAGCTGAGAACAGATCTGCAGAAGGCTAAGGAGGCAGCTCAGTTGGCCAAGGAGGCAACAGAGGCTAAAAAGCAAGCATCCTACGCCCTCGACATGGAAGAAACACAAGCCAAGCTCATCGAGGAGCTAGCCGAGGTATGCAGGGATTATTGCATGGTAACATGGGCAGAAGCCTTCAACCTTGCAGGAGTCCCTACAGACTTGGAGTGAAGGCAATCGGGGAATGTATACTACCACCCCGAGATCCGTGAAATCTCGGTTGCCCTTCCATCTGCCTCCGCCACTGCTCTTAAGTCTTCAGAGCAGCCCCTGACTGCCCAGGCTGCTCTCCCCTTCCCTGAGGCTTCGAAAGGACCCAGCCAAGCTGGTGATCAAGGCCAAGGGCTTGATGGCGCCAAAGACAAAGGTAAGGGCAATGAGATTAAGCCCTCCTCAAAGGCCAAGGATGCTGCTAAGGCCAGAGCAAAGGAGACAGAAGCCAAGACCAAAGAGATTTATCCTTAGGCCAAGGATGTTCCTACCTCCTAGCCGAGCAAAAAAGAAGACCCCCCCAAGGCCAAGAAGTAGCACTTAGGACTTATCTTGTAGTTTCTTTTGTTGTTGTTGTTGTTGTTTTTTTTTTTTTTTTTTTTTTTTTTTTTTTTTTTTTTTGTAGTGGCATTCTATCAATGTATATAATGTACTCCCTCTTCTGTTTAATGAAAATGTTTTTCTTTTTTATCTCTTGTACCTTTACTTTATGTGCTTTAAAGCTTGTTACTATTCCAAATAGCATTAAACTGTTGCTACTTTGTCTTTAATAAAAACTAACAATAATACACTGCTAACAATTTAAGTAATTTGATTAAGTACCAGCAATAAAAAGGTTTACCACATACTTGTATTGAGAGTTGAACCTTCTATAATGAAGGCTGAATCTAATGGAGATAAATATATACTTTGTAAAAAATAAAAGGGGCAGACAACCTTCATCCTGCTCATCACTTAGATAAATAAATAAGGACTTCAACTTACTCAAAGCCATTAATCCGAGGAGTTAGGTATAATCTTGGATCTGTTTTGACACTTAGTAAAAGACTAATAGATATCACAGTGTTAATTTTCCTCAAGTATGTGATCCAAGGGACCAGTCATGACTAGGGTTCTGTTTAACACTTATAAAGATGTCATTGAGTGTTAATTTTCTCAAAGTATGTGGTCCGAGGAACCAGGCATGACTAAGGTTCTGTTTAACATTTATAAAGATGTCATTGAGTGTTAATTTTCTCAAAGCATGTGGTTCGAGGAAACAGGCATGACTAAGGTTCTGTGTTAATAAAGATGTCATTGAGTGTTAATTTTCCCAAAGGAACCAGGCATGACTAAGGTTCTGTTTAACACTTATAAAGATGTCATTGAGTATTAATCTTTCCAAAGTATATGGTCCGAGAAACTAGGCATGACTAAGGTTTTGTTTAACACTTATAAAGATAATAATGGGAAGTACGATGTATTTACACAATAAATGAGCATATGACAAAGGAAAATTTCATTAATAATAATACATTTTTAGGTTGTTTACATTCCAAGGGCGTGGTATTACATGTTCATCTAGGTTTTCGAGGAAATATGCTCCTATACCAGCCACCGAGGTGATGCAATATGGCCCCTCCAGTTGGGCCCCAACTTTCCCCATGCTGGGTTCTTTGCAGTACCTAGAACATTTCTCAACACCAAGTCACCAGGCGCTAATGGCATCATAACATTGCTTGAACTTGTGTTGGTAATATGCTAATTGGATCATTGCATTTTCTCTCATTTCTTCAATAAAATCTAAGCTCTTTTCTAGCGATCCATTGTTATCGCTCGGATTGAAAGAACTTATCCTCAACGTTGGGAAGCCAATCTCTAAAGGAATAACTGCTTCGGCTCTATAAGTCATTGAAAAGGGGTCTCTCCTATTGATCTGCGAAGTGTGGTTCGTTATGTCCAGAGGACATGCGACAACTCTTCCACCCATTTTCCCCTCGCATAATCCAACCTTATCTTGAGTCCATTCGCTATGACCTTGTTAACAGCCTCAGCTTGTCCATTCCCTTGGGGATAAGTTAAGGTAGAATATCTATTCGTAATTCCCAAGTCATAACAGTATCTTCTGAAAAATTTGCTATCAAACTAAAGGCCATTGTCCGAGATGAGGGTACGAGGGACCCCGAACAGTGTGACAATGTTTTTCCAAAAAAATTTCTTGGCATCCACGTCCCTGATATTTTCCAAGCGCTAAACTTCAACCCACTTAGTGAAGTAGTCCATGTCGACCAGTAAATACCTTTTGTTCCCTGCTGCCTTAGGGAAAGGGCCAATAATGTCTAAATCTCATTGAGCAAATGGCTAAGGGCTAGACAGGGGATTAAGGACTCCTCCTGGTTGGTGCACGTTTGGTGCAAATCTTTGGCATTGATCATACTTCTTCACATATTCTTGTGCTTCCCTTTGCATGTTTGACCACCAATAGCCCTATGTGATGGCTCTGTGAGACAAAGATTTTCCTTCTGTGTGGCTTCCACAAATCACTTCATGTAACTCCTTCAAGAGTAGTTCTGATGCCTCAAGGTGTATGAAGAGTAGATATGGCCTAGAAAAGGAGCGCTTGTATAGTTTCTAGTCCTCAGATAGCCAGAACCGAGGAGCCTTTCTCCGTATCTTATCAGCCTCTGATTTCTCCTCGGGTAGGATATCCTCCTTCAAGAATAGTACCATGGGGTCCATCTAACTAGGCCCTACTCTAACTTGGTGAGCATGGACCGCCTCTCTTCTTACCTCTGTGGGTTTGCACAAGTCCTCTACAAGGATGACCCGAGGTAAGCTCCATGCCGAGGAGGTTACAAGCGTGGCTAGGGAATTAGCATGTGTTTTTCCACTTCTAGGGATGTGTAATAGGTTGAAAGATTCAAACCCTGATTGCAAATGCCTGACTTGACTCAAGTATCCTTGCATTCTCTCATCTCTTACTTCTAAATCTCCCTTCACTTGGCCTACAACCAATCTTGAGTCCAAGAACATCTTCACTGCCTTTCCATCCATTCTTTGAAGCATGGACATTCCTTCCAGCAGAGCCTAATATTCAGCCTCATTATTTGTGCCGAGAAGCCCAATCTTAATGACTTTTCAATGGTGATTTTTTCAGGAGAAACCAGAACTAGCCCTACTCTAGAGCCCCTTTGATTCGCTGCACCATCAACATATACCTTCCACTCTAGAGCTACCAGATCTGTAAGGACTTGACCCTTAACAGAGGTACGAAGCATGTATTTGATGTCAAAAGCCCCTAGGATTGTGCCCCATTTTGCAATCCTCCCCATGTAATCAGCACTTCGGAGCAAGTTTCTGAGTGGAAGCTGAGTTAGGACCACAACCATGTGTGCTTCAAATTAATGGGGGAGTTTATGTGTAGCATGTACTACCGCCAAAATGACCTTCTCCAGTGGTAGGTAACGGACCTTGGCCTCATGTAGTGACTTGCTCACATAATAAACTAGTATTTTTATGCCACTATCAACTTGTATCAACACCAAACTTATAGCATAAAAGGCCATAGTAATATAGGCAAACAAAACCTCATTCATCTTAGGACTAGACATGATAGGTGGTTGAGAGAGATATTCCTTAAGCCGCTGGAAGGCCAAAGCACACTCCTCGGTTCACTCAAATCTCTTCCACTTATTCATCAAAAGGAAGAAGGGTCTACATCTATCTGCTGACCGAGAGATAAACCGGTTCAAGGTAACAGTTAGTCCAGTTAGCTTCTGGACTTCCTTGAGATTCCGAGGTGGTTGTAAATTGTTAATTGCCTTAATCTGGGTGGGATTAATCTTGATTCCCTGGTGAGTTACCATGTAGCCCAGAAACTTGCCTGATCTTACACCAAAAGAGCATTTGGAAGCATTAAGGCGCAACTTGTGTTTCCTTAGAATTTCAAAAATGTTCCCGAGGTTTCCTACATGCTTGAACACCACCTTACTCTTCACCACCATATCATCTATATAGACCTCAATACTCTTGCCCAATTATGGTTCAAACATTCTAGTCATCATTTTTTAATAGGTAGACCATGCATTTTTCAAACCAAAGGGCATCATTTTGTAATGGTAGTTTCCAGGGGGAGTGACAAAAGCTGTCTTTTCCTGATCACCCAAGGCTAGTGATATCTGGTGGTATCCTTGAAAGGCGTCTAAGAAGTTCATCCGAGGATGGCCTACAGTTGCATCCATCAGCTAGTCTATCCTAAGCATAGGGAAGGGATATTTCGGGCAAGCCTTATTTAGATCTGTGAAGTCCACACACACTTGCCACTTCCCATTCTTCTTCTTCACCACCACAATATTGGCCAGACACTCAGGGTGGAAAACCTCCTTGATAGCCCCTGCCTACTTAAGCTTCATCACCTCGTCTCTGATAGCATTAGAATGATCATTGGATGAGCGCCGAGTTGGTTGCGTTTTGGAGGTGACAGGTGGATTAACGTTTAAATAATGGTAGATGAAGCTCGGATCCACCTCTGGGGCTTCGTAAGTATTCCACACAAACACATCAATATTTTTCCTACGAAACTCTATCAGCTCTTCCTTCTCTAGAGGAGGCAGATGAGCTTCGATCTGAAAAAACTTTTCCAGGTCATCACCAACAACAATCGTTTCTAAATCTTCACATTTCGACTTCTCGGCTGATCCATTGATAGGCAACTTCGGAGCTTTTAATTGTTATAAGCCCCTTTCAGTAGAGGCTGAGGACTCAGCTTTGGGCTGATGTAAGATGGCAACCACTAGGCACTGCCAAGCTGTGGATTGACTCCCAACAATCTCTTCAATCTGGCCCCCCGCCGGATATTTCACCTTCTGGTGTAAAGTAGAAGAGACAGCTCCCAAAGCATGAAGCCAAGGCCTGGCTAAATGGCCGTGTAGGGGGAATAAGTGTCCACCACGATGAAGTCCACCTCCATCACTTTTGAACCAGCCTGCACGAGTAGTCTAATTTGACCCCTCAGAATGACAACCTTCCCATCAAAACTCACCAAAGGAGAATCGCAGGCTGTTAAGTCTTCGGTTCTCAAGTTCAGCCCCTTGTACAAGTCGGGGTACATAATCTCAGCACCACTGTCTTGGTCCACTATCACCCTCTTCACATCATACCCCCCAATCCTTAGCCCTCTTTAGCTCAGAATTTGAGTCCTCGATGGACAGGCGAGTGACAGACATTATTCTGGAGGGACAGGACCTAGTCCTCCCTAAAGCGGCGAAAATGACATTTATCGTGCCTAAAGGAGGTCTTAAAGAAGCATCTCTCCGGGGTTCCGAACCTATCTGGCTCCCCTGGCCACTAGAATGATGCAAAAGCTGCTTCAACTTTCCCTCTTGGACCAACTGGTCCAAATGGTCCCACAAATTTCTACAGTCTTCTGTAGTATGTCTCTAGTCCTGGTGATATTACCAATAAAGGTTCTAATTGCACCTCATGGGGTTTCCTACCATTTTATTTGGCCATTTAAAGAATGGCTCATTCTTAATCTTCTCTAAAACTTAATGCACCGGTTCTCGGAACACCGCGTTAACCGCCTAAGTATTGGCAGACCTTGACTGCCCAGCAAAGTCCCTCCGAGGTCGATTGTTGTTGTATCGGTTCGACCTAAAATCCCTCCTCTCTTGAGGGATAACCTTAGTCTTTCCTTTCCCCTACTGCTGGTCTTCCTCAACCCTCTTATACTTATCAATCCAGTCCATGAGTTGGCGCACACTGGTGACAAGTTTACCAGTCAGAGATTTCCTTAAACCGTGCTCGACTGGGAGGCCGACCTTGAAAGTACTGATAGCCACGTCATCAAAGTCACCATCTATTTCATTGAACATCTCCCAGTATCTAACCGAGTATGTCTTCAGAGTCTCCCCTTCTCGCATGGATAAGAGCAGTAGGGAATCCAAGGGCCAAGGAAGCCTGTTACACATAATAAAACGAGAGCCAAATGCCCGGGTGAGCTCCTTGAAGGAATCTATGGAATCTTCCATTAGGCCGTCAAACCATCTCATTGCCACGGGTCCCAAACTGAATGGGAATACCTTGCACGTCAAGGCCTCGTCTTTGGAATGGACAACCATTCTTTAATTAAAGTGGCTCACATGCTCCACAAGGTCCGTTCGACCATTGTAGATGGTGAACGTTGGCTGATGGAACCGCGAAGGAAGTATTGCCCCTTCAATCTTATGCGTGAAGGGCGACTTGGAAATTTGGTTCAATGCTTTGCTTATAGTGTCATTTCCCAGGCCTCAGCGAGGTGGGCTCTTGTATCTATGTTTGTGATGGTGTTCTTCATCGTAGGAAAAAGACTCACTAGGTGGAGTTCTTGACCTTCGCCTATAACTAGCATCCTCTTCACCCTCAGAAAAAATGTCAGTGTTGGAGGGGGTTCATTCTTGCCGTGCATGGCGCAACTTCCTCTTTAACTGGTCAATCTCCAGTTGCATGGCTCTGTTATGTTGCTCTTGAGAGACGTGACTTCCAACTCGAGAATGGCTTCTGCTTGTATGCGTAGTATGCACACTACCCTCTCGATCTCTCCTACGTTCAAGATTAAGGAAATCATCCTATTGTTGGGACCCCGTGGACTCTTGCTGATGGGGACCTGATCTTACCATTGTTGACCGTTGCACTCACTATCACACAAATTCTCTCCACAGACGGTGCCAATTGTGGGGACACGTTTTGGAGCCCAAACCCAAAATGTAAAAGGATATTGGCCCAGTGAGCCAAGTACAATAAATTTGTAGAGAATAGGTTAGAGAATTAGGCCCTAATGAGTTGGACAACGGATAGAATGGGTTTGAAAGATAATCAAACAAAAGCAAGAAGGATTGATCTAAATAAATTCACTCTCGGCATGGTCTAAGGAGGTAAGTTCTAATATAAATCAATTGAACAAATTACTAATACAATTTTGATTGCTACAGTCCTTTCTCTCCTTATTTTCCAATCCTTTTCCTTTGGGGGCTCCACTCTCATTTATACTACATCTCTTCTTTCATCTTTACCCTACACGTGGACAGTTGATGACTTATGCTAATCCTTGTCCCATTAGCCTCCTCCAGAAGTCTTTAGGGGTGGTTGTAAGGCTAAAAAAGTATTGTTCAGAGATCACTTCCTCATTAATGCGACTAGAGAGTTAGCTCATTAATCCCATCCTTCTTGTACGTTTATGAGGCACGTCCCTATCACTGGAGCTTCCTGGAAGGTCACCTTGATTATTAGGATACACATTTGAGCTGTGCTTAGCTTGTCCGAGGAGATATTCCTCGACGGACCACCTTCCCATTCGTACCTCACTCATGAGATTCTAAGCTTGACCCAGCCACTACCATTTATTTGTCCTCGGATCACCACGCTCTCGGCCAAAGCCCAAGGCCTAATATATGAGTTGGGCCCTTAACCCTACAATGACAATAAACCTTAAAAAAAAAAAAAAAAAATCCTCAAAACACGCACAACAAAGTCTAGTATTTATTAATATTAACCGCAGACCCATACGATGCTTGAGAATATAAATATTATGTAATAAGGTGTAATATATAAAAAGTAACCATTACTTCAAGTATCGTCTATTTTTTATATATAAAATATATATATATATATATATATATATTAGCATGAATTTCTTTTTTTCTTTACAAATACATCATTTTATTTTTATTTTTATTTTTATGTTTGATTAATATTTTTTTAAGGTGAACCATATTCCTCTAACTTCTATTGTAGTGTATTATATTTGCTTAATATTCAACTAAACTTTATAAGTTTCGAATCTATTATTCAAATTTCTCATCTCTTAAGGAATAAGGAAATTATTATAATAATCAAAACTCATTACAATATTGCAATGTTGTCATAACCAAAATTAAAATGAAACTAAAGGAATATATAATGGGCTTTATAATAATTTATTACTCAAACAATTGGTGACATATTCAAATTCATGTTTCCAAAAAAACTAAGTATTAACCCAAACTAAAATTCAACTAAAACTATAAAAGGGAAAGAGAAGACTTTCTGATGAGATATTAAAAAAAAAAAAAAAGCACACAATACCAAAACACATATTAAAAAAAAAAAAATCATCAACCTTAATTAGAGTTATAAGAAAGAATAAAAATTTACCGAAGAAAGTAGAGAGAGAGAGAGAGAGAGAGAGAGAGAGAGAGAGAGAGAGAGAGAGAGAGAGAGAGAGTACTCACAGTTTTATGTGGGAAAAATATGGATTGAATGGAAAAACGACAACAAATTTATACAAAATAAAATTGGTAAAGGAAAAGTCAAAATATAAAAAAGATGAAGGAAGTATATTGGTAAAGTAGTAGGGAGATAAAGAGGCAAAAAGGAAAGGAAAATGTTGGAAGAAGTGTAATAGTAGGTATGTGAACTAATAGAGAGAAGAAGAGTTTTTTTTGTTTTTTGAAAATAGGGGGAAGAAAAGTTTAAATCGAGAAAAGAAAATATAAAAAATAAATGTATGACGTGACTGTTGATGTGGCTCAATAGAAGCGTAGTAATAATAAATGCAACACTTTAACTTTTATTAATATATAGATATAGATTTGTGTTGGAAAAATATGGATTGAATGGAAAAATGATATTAAATTTATACAAAATAAAATGGGTAGAAGAAGACTCAAAATATAAAAAACATGAAGGAAGTATAACGGTAAAATAGCGGGGAGCTAAAGAGGCAAAAAGGAAAGAGAAAGGTTGGAAGAAGTGTAACAGTAGATGTGTGAACTAATAGAGAGAAAAAGAGTTTTTTTTTTTTTTTTAATAGGGGGAAGAAAAGTTTAAGTCGAGAGAAGAAAATAGAAAAACTAAATGAATAACTTGGCTACTGATGTGGCTCAGCAGGAGTGTGGTAATAATAAATACTATGCTTTAACTTTTAGTAATAGATAGTTTTGTGTGGGAAAAATATGGATTGAATGGGAAAACGATATCAAATTTATACAAAATAAAATGGGTAGAAGAAGAGTCAAAACATAAAAAAGATGAAGGAAGTATAACGGTAAAGTAGTAGGGAGATAAAGAGGCCAAAAGGGAAGGGAAATGTTGGAAGAAGTATAACGGGAAATGTTAGAAGAAGTATAACAGTAGGTGTGTAAACTAATAAAGAGAAGAAAAGTTTTTTATTTTGAAAATAAGGGGATGAAAAGTTTAAATTGAGAAAAGAAAATATAAAAAATAAATGAATGACGTGGCTACTGATGTGACTTAGTAGGAGTTTAACAACAATAAATACTACGCTTCAGTTTTTAGTAATATATAGATTTGTGTGAGAAAAATATGGATTGAATGGGAAAATGATATCAAATTTATACAAAATAAAATGGGTAGAAGAAGAGTCAAAATATAAATTGAAAAAAGAAAAATGAAAGAAGCATAACAGTAAAATAGTGGTGAGATAAATAGGCAAAAAGAAAAGGGAAAGGTTGGAAGAAGTGTAACAATAGGTGTGTGAACTAAACGGAGGAAGAAGAGTTTTTTATTTTTATTTTTATTTTTTTGAAAACAGGTGGAAGAAAAGTTTAAATCGAGAAAAGAAAAAAAAAAATGACTTGGCTGCTGATGTGACTCAGTAAGAGTGTAACAACAATAAATATTACGCTTCAATTTTTAGTAATATATAGATATAGGTTGTAGAAAATATGGATTGAATGGGAAAACGATATCAAATTTATACAAAATAAAATGGGTAGAAAAAAAAAATGAAAGAAGTATAACAGTAAAATAGTGGTGAGATAAAGAGGTAAAAAGAAAATGGAAAGTTTGGAAGAAGTGTAACAATAGGTGTGTGAACTAATAGGGAGAAGAAGAGTTTTTTTTTTTTTTTTTTTTTGAAAATAAGGGGAAGAAAAGTTTAAATCAAAAAAAGAAAATATAAAAAATAAATGAATAACGTAGCTGTTTCAACAGGAGTATAACAACAATAGATGATACGCTTTAATTTTTAGCAATATATAGATATAGATTTGGGGAAATTACACTTTGTCTACTTATGATTTGCTCGGAAAACACTTTGCCTGCATGTGATTTAAAAATTAGTACTTTACCCATTTGAGATTAGTTCGGTTTGTTTTCTATTACCTACCTTTATTAAAAATAGAGATAAATTTGTATTTTTATTACCCTTTTATGTCTCTCCTCTCTTAACACATAAAAAACTAAAAAATCAAAGAAAAAGAAGATCTAATAGCTAACTTTTATTTTTTAATTTTTAAATTACAGGTAAGCAAAATATTTTTCGAGTATACCAAAAATGACATAGTGTAATTTCTCCTTAATATTGTTATTATAAGAAAAATACAAATCAATCTAACCCGATTGACTCGACAGTAATCCAATCAATCAGTCCGATTTGTATCCGGTTTTTTACCTAAACCTGTTCCACCAACGGTTTGCCAGGTCGGTTAAGTATAATGACTTTTCGTATGAACCGGTACCTGAAGCACAGATAGCTTGTTCATGTCATTGAATGACAAGTAGCTTGTCCACGCAAGTTGACTGGAGTGTTCCCTAACAGCTGATAATTTTATCTATTCGGCTTCTTATTCTTAAGCCAAATAAGCTCTGTACTGAGGATTCCATCCTTTGCTGCTGCGGTGCAAATTGTGGAATTCAGAGAGCGCAGCTTCCGGAAATAGACATGTAAGGCTGCAGGGAGCTAGAACTTTGAGTTGGGAGGATTTACTATTGGTTGTGTGCGGCAGTTTCAACCTCTGACTCTATTACTTAACTGCTGTTTTTTTTTTTTTTTTTTTTTTTTTTTTTTTTTTGTGGGTAAGAATAAAATTATTTTTGTTTAGAATTTTTTAAAGAGCAGAGTTATTTATTTTGGATAAAATTAGTTAATAGAGTTTAACTGTTTTTTAGTTTTACTAGTAATTTTTGTTGTTGAGCTATTTTTTTGGGCTTGTATATTTTGTTTTAAATTTTAGATTTATAAATTTTTTTATGGTAACTAAAATAAGGAAAATGCTAGAGTTACAAGTTTTTTATAAATTACTAACATGATAAGTGGTTACTGGCAAGTAAAAAAATGATGTGAGTGGTGGACCCATATGTGAACTAATAAGAATTTGCTACCAAAACAGTTTGTAAAAATGTTATAAAAAAGTTTATGAGTATAGCATTACACTTAAAAGAATCAATGATATTCTTAAAGGGAAACAAAATATAATTTTATAAAACAAAATTGCTAAAATTAGTACACATATATATAATAATATTTTTCTCAAAAAATTTAGGGGGGGCCATGTTGGTTCCGTCCATGTAAGGTTGTGTTTCGCTCTATGTAAAATGTTTTCCAAGTGTAAAATATTTTCAGGTGTTTGGTGGCATTTTAAAAAATACTTTAAAAAATATTTTTTAGTGTTTGATTATGTTCTTAAAAATACTATAGAAAACACATTTTCTACTTGTTGCTCACATTTTCTCAGCTTCCAAACAAATATATAATATCATTTCTCAATAGATAAACACAAAAGAACCAAAACCAAACAAAAAATTCATCAAATCTGGTCAAATTGAGAGAAGAAGGAAGAGAGAGAGGCGATTGGGTTCGATTTAGAGGTGGCGGAGGCAAAATCGCGCGGTGGAGGCGACTGGGTCATGATGGGTCGCTTGTCTTGCGGTGGTTTGCTCGACATGGGTAGAGAGAAAAAGGGTAGATCGGTGACATAGGTGGCAGAGGGAGGAAGGGGGAGGAAGAGAGAAACAAGGTAGATCGGCGGTGGAGTCGAGCTTTGCTTGATCAGTAGTGAGAGGCACGGCCCAGACGGCGGTGGAGTCGATCTCAAGTTCAGGTGACCGGCCTCTCTCTCTCTCTGACGGTGGGCGGCTCTCTCTCACTCTCTCTCTCTTGGTTCGGTTCTCTTTTTTTTTTTTTTTTTTTTTCCTTTCTTTTTTCTAAAAATGATTTGAAGGTAAAATAGATGTGTAATCTATTTTACACTTCAGGCCTTCATATTTTACAGTCAATGGAAAGGATTTTCTGTTTGACTTAGTTTTCTGGCCAAACCAAACACCCTTAGTGGTGTAAAATATTTTCCGAATTCTTTTTACACCTGAAACAAATGCAGCCTAAGTAACGTTACTTGTGTGTGATTGAAATAACTTGCTTTCTATATTACTTAAACTTAGTTGGTTAGATACTTAAATTAATGTCCAAGCCTTGTGGAAGACGGTAGTTTCATTCCATCCGTAGACGTGATATTTTTTGTCAAAGTTGCTTGGGAAGAGAATAGGGCTGGCACATGTCCGAGTTCAGGGATGGAGCTAGGACTCTGAGTTAAGGGGGACTGAAGTATAAAAAAAAAATTATTGTGAAACTCCAAAATTTTTTTTTTTTTTTTTGATTGAATATTATGAAACTCCAATTAGTATTAATATCAAGGCAATCAATTTGACAAAAGAAACAAAATATTTATGTACCAATTAATACCAGTACGTCGTTTTAGAATTACCATTACTTTAATATATATATTTATTGCACATTATATAATATCAATATATTAACCTAATATATAGTAATATAAAAATACATTATATTTGAACTAGAATTATATTATCTTTATTTTAGTTTTCCGTTTCCCACCCACTGACCCACCTACAAGCCAGGCTTTTGTTTTTGTTTTCATCTTATTTATTCTCCTCCACCCGTTCCTTATCTTCTGGACATTTCTTTTTCTTTTTCATCTCCTTCTTCATGTTTCTTTTTCATTTTGGTCTTAGTCTTTTGTGTGCTGTCTGCTGACCCATAGGAAAAGAAAAAAAGAAGAAAGAAGAAAGAGAAAAAGAAAGAGAAAAAGAAAGAGAGATAGAGATCAGATATATTACCGGAGTTGGTGTGTGTGTTAAAGTTGGTATGGTCATGGGTCGCTGTGAAATAATAAAAAATTGTAAAAAAAAATATTATTTAAATAAAAGAAGGCATAGAACAGGGATGTTTTGTAAAAATAAATATATAAAATAGAAAAAATAAGATTTTTTTACAAAGTAACAAAAAATTTACATTCACCAACACGTATGCTCTTAGTTTCTTCTGTTGCTTTTTTATTTTGGTCTTAGGGTTTGTTTGGATACAGTTTATTTTGTTAAAAATTGAAAACTGAAAAACACTGTAGCAAAATAATTTTTCAATATATGAATAATACCGTAAGACCCATTTTTAATAAAAAAATTGTTAAAAAGTAAAGTTTCTGGGTCTCATAAATAGTGTATAGATCCACTGATATGAAAAAAAGTTAAAAATTGCAACTAAAAAAAAAAAAAGTAAAACGTAAAACGTGAAACACGCAAAACGTGAAATCCAAACACATACTTAGGTAGCGTTTGAATTGGGCTGAAATACAGTGCGTCTGCGTTTTAGCCCTTTTTTTATTATTAATTTTTTTTTAAAGCTAGTTTTGTTGACTTTCCGTGCATGAACAGTGCACTTGTGCACTGTTCACAGACCCACAAATAACACTTTTTAACAATTTTTTCATTAAAAATAGGTCCCATGTTACTATTTACACATTTAAAAATTATTTTGGTATAGTATTTTTAGTTTTCAGTTTTCAATTTTCAACTGTATCCAAACGGACCCTTAATTTTTTGTGTGGTGCTGCTGACCCACAGGAAAAGAAAAAAGAAGAAAGACAAAAGAAAGAGAGAGAGCGCTCAGATATATTATTGGAGTTAGCGTCTCTGTTAAAGTTGGTAGGGTCATGAGTTGCCGTGAAATAATAAAAAAGTGATGTAAAATAGACATATGAGTGTTTGTAAAAATGAAAATGCAAAATAGAAAAAATAGAACTTTTTTAGAAATTAGACGAAAATTTCACGCGGATGCTCTTATATTCTTCGGTCACTTTTTCATTTTGGTCTTAGACTTTTGTGTGCTGCCTGCTGACCCACGTGTTGTCTATTCATTTCTATTAACAATATAAAAAGCGGCCATGTCGCTACAGTATTTTATCACTGTTTATACAACGTTTTTTACTATTTATCTATAGTATAATTTTGGTGAGTCACTTTGTCTTTTTTTAGTTTTGAACAGTAGCTCAGTATAGGTGGCACTGTAGCTACAGTAGTTACAGTTTTTTTTTTTTATCTTCCGTTTGTATTTTTTTTCTTTTATATATATTTTTATACTGACATAACAAATTTCATAGTATTTTTACAATTATTGAGGTGTCAATTTCTTATAAGTCAAAATAAAATAATAAAATATGAAAAAGTTACAGTAACTGAAAATAAATATTTTGTAAAAATATTGTGACACTTGTTAGGTGAATGTGTAAAAGTTACAATACTTTTGGTTTGTTTAATATGTACTTTTTTTTTTCAATCATCAATTTGTGCTCTTTTTTCTTATATATAAAAGCGGGAATGTGCGTACAGTGTTTTTGCACTGTACATCCAGTGTTTTTGCGCTGTACATCTACAGTGCCATTTTGTTGAAACACTTTGTTTTTTTTTTTTTTTTTTTTTGGGGTCTTCCTTTTGTACTTTTTTTTCTTTTATATATATTATTATACTGACACAACAAATTTCACAATATTTTCAAAATTATTGAGCTGTCAATTTCATATAAGTCAAAATAAAATAATAAAATATGAAACTGTGACCAACTACAACTGAAAATAAAAGTTTTGTGAAAATGTTGTGACACTTTTTAAGTGAATGTGTAAAAGCTATAGTATTTTTGGTTTGTTCAATATGTACTTTTTTTTTTCAATCATCGATTTGTGCTCTTTTTTCTCTTATATATAAAATTACGAATTCACATACAATGTTTTTGCTATAGTACCAAGAGGCACTGTAGCTACAGTATTTTTTTTTTTCCGGTCTTCCGTTTGTACTTTTTTTTTCTTATATATATATATATATATATATATATTGTTATACTGATACAACAAATTTCACAATATTTTCACAATTATTGAGGTATCAATTTTTTATAAGTCAAAATAAAATAATAAAATATGAAACTGTGACCAACCACAACTGAAAATAAATGTTTTGTGAAAATGTTATGACACTTGTTAGGTGAATGCATAAAAACTACATTACTTTTGGTTTGTTCAATATGTAATTTTTTTTTTTCAATCATCAATTTGTACTCTTTTTTCTACTAACTATATAAGAAGAGGCAATGCCTCTACAGTGCCCCTTTTGGTGTAGTGAGCTATTTTTTTTCCCAAATTTTGAACAGTTGCTACAGTGCCACTTTGGTTTGTTTAAGTGGCACTGTAGCTACAGTAGCTATAGCGTTTTTTTTTTTTTTTTTTTGGGTCCGTTTGTACTTTTTTTTTTCTTTTAAATATTTATAAGAATGCGCATATATATTATTATATTGACACAACAAATTTCACAATATTTTCATAATTATTGAGGTGTCAATTTTTTATAAGTTAAAATAAAATAATAAAATATGAAACTGTGACCAACTACAACTGAAAATAAATGTTTTGTGAAAATGTTGCGACACTTGTTGGGTGAATGTGTAAAAACTACAGTACTTTTGGTTTGTTCAATATGTACTGTTCATCGCCTTTTTTTTTTCCCCAGTCATCAATTTGTGCTCTTTTTTTCTATATATAAAAAGAGCGAATAAGCTCATGAATAGTATTATGAACAGTATTTTTGGTTTCGTGACTTACCTTTT
Source organism: Quercus tomentella (assembly GCA_028535165.1). Classification (NCBI taxonomy): domain Eukaryota; kingdom Viridiplantae; phylum Streptophyta; class Magnoliopsida; order Fagales; family Fagaceae; genus Quercus; species Quercus tomentella. Next base: position 83,663,876 of record JAPQVY010000156.1, read on the forward strand.
TCCTCCTTTTTTTTCCTTCAAGTTCACCAACTTGGTTTGAGCTTGTTTTTTTTTTTCTTTTAAAGGATCTTTATATGTTTACTTTCTATTTATAATGTAAGCTTACATTGTATACACACAAAAAGTAGCAAATATTATATACATTTGCAAAAAAAAAAATTGTACAAATTTTGCAAATGTGTACAACATTTACCAATTTTTATGTGTTTACAATATAAATTTACATTGTAAGTGCAATGTATATTTCTATATATATATATATATATATATATATAAAGAGTGAATGGGAAAAGTTACAGTACTTTCGCTATAGTAGTTATGGTTTGTTTAACTTTCTGGGCTTTTTTTTTTTTTTTTTTTTGGTGTGAATGCATAAAGTTGTAGTATATTTGCTATATTATTTTTGGGGTTAAGGGCCCAAATCACATATTGGGCCTTGGATCCCGTCCGAGGAGGTAAGCAATCCAAAGACGAGCAGGCCGTAGAAAATGGTTTGAGTTAAAAACTTTAAGAACAGAGCATGGATGGGAAGATAGTCCGAGGAGGAGTGTCTCCTCGGATAGCTAAGAATAGGTCAGACACAGATCCTAATGATCAAGGTGACCTTCAAGGAAGCTTCAGTGACAAAGACGTACCCCAAAGACGTGCAAGAGAGAATGAAACCCCAAAAAATATCTGAGGGGAAGCTACAACCACCGCATTAAATGCACTATAGCTGCTTTTCTGGCCGCATTTATGTGGAGAAGACCCCTGAACAGTGTGGCCTTGGCAACCGCAACTCACAAAAAGCCGAAAAGGGAGTCTGATGGGACATGTACTCAAGTGAGGGCTCATATGATCAACAAGTATGGGATCAAGATGGCTCAGAGGGGACTATATAATGGGAAAGACCCTCCATGAGAAAGGGATCGAAGAAAAAGGGAAAAAACACTGTAGCAATCTAAAACCAAACTTGTAGTAACGCTTTGAGCATAATATTCAAGAGTCAATCTCCTCAGACTTGTAGTAAAGCTTTAGTATACGTCTATTATCTTTCGTTCTTTGTCATCAAAATCTATTGGCCTGTTACATAAATCACTAAAGCCCAGTGTTTCAATCCATTCTCTACAAATTTATTACTTTACGCTTTTTCGACTTAAGTCCATACGTTTGCTGGACTAAAAGTTCCAACTAGGTCCTGATAACCTACGATTCCCCTCTGATAAGTTTCGAGGGGAAAACTGTTATTCCAAAAGGTTAGATTAGACTACCCCTACAGATTGGTTCGAAAGTGGTGGAGGTAGACTTCATCGTGATGGATGCCTATTCCCCTTACACGGCGATTGTGGCCAGACCCTGGCTCCATGCTCTGGAAGCTGTCTCATCTACCTTACACTAGAAAGCGAAATACCCCTCGGGGGGCCGCGTCGAGGAGATTGTAGGGAGTCAATCTGCGGCTAGGCAATGCCTTGTGGCGGCCATCTTGCACCGACACGAAGCTAGTTCCTCGGTCACTGCTGAAACTGACTTATAGCAATCAAAAACTCCGGAGTCGCTAGCCTATGGACCAGCCGAAGAGCCGAAATGCGAGGATTTGGAAAAATTTGTTATAGGTGGTGATCCGGAGAAATTATTTCTGGTTGGGGCTCAACTGCCTCCTCAAGAGAAAGAAGAGCTGTTGGAATTCCTTAGAAGAAACATAGATGTGTTTTCATGGGACGCTTACGAGGCCCCGGGGGTGGACCTGAATTTCATCTGCCATCATTTGAATGTTAACCCATCCATTACTCCCAAGAAGCAACCGCCTTGGTGCCCATCTAAAGAGCATGCAGATGCCGTCAGGGAAGAGGTAATGAAGCTTAAACAGGCAAGGGCTATCAAGGAGGTTTTCTACCTTGAATGGTTGGCCAATACCATAGTAGTAAAAAAGAAGAGCGGGAAATGGTGAGTGTGCGTAGACTTCACTAATCTGAATAAGGCCTGTCCAAAGGACCCCTTCCCTATGCCCCGAATAGACCAATTGGTGGATGCAATGGTGGGCCATCCTCGGATGAGTTTCTTAGACATCTTTCAAGGGTATCATCAGATACCACTTGCCCTGGATGATCAAGAAAAGACAGCTTTTGTCATTCCCACCTGTAACTACTAGTATAAGGTGATGCCCTTTGGCTTAAAAAATATCGAGTCTACCTATCAAAGGATGATGACGAGAATGTTCGAACCGCAGTTGGGCAAAAGCATTGAAGTTCATATAGACGACATGGTGGTGAAGAGTAAGGTAGTGTCCGAGCATGTAGGAGACCTCGGAAACATCTTTGAAATCCTGAGGAAACACAGGTTACGCTTGAACGCTTCCAAATTCTTGTTTGGGGTGGGGTCAGGCAAGTTCTTGGGATACATGGTGACTCACCAGGGAATCGAGGTCAGCCCCGATCAAATTAAAGCCATTAACAATTTACAACCACCTCGGAATCCCAAAGAAGTCCAGAAGCTTACAGGAATGACTACCACCTTGAACCGGTTTATTTCTCGGTCAGCAGATAGATGCAGACCCTTCTTCCTCTTAATGAAAAAGTTGAAGGGATTTGAGTGGACCGAGGAATGTGCCTTGGCTTTCCAGCAGCTTAAAGAATATCTATCACGATCACCTATCATGTCCAGTCCTAGGGTGGATGAGGTCCTAGGGTGGATGAGGTCCTGTTTGCTTATATTACTGTGGCCCCTCATGCTGTAAGTTTGGTGTTGCTACGGGTTGACAGTGGCGTACAACGACCAGTTTACTATGTAAGCAAATCGCTACACGAAGCTGAGATTTGTTATCTACCACTGGAAAAGGCCATCTTGGCGGTGGTGCTTGGTACGCGAAAGCTTCCCCATTACTTTCAAGCACATACGATTGTCGTCCTGACTTAGCTTCCACTCAAAGCTATACTTCGAAATGCTGATTACACGGGAAGGATTGCTAAATGGGGCATGATCTTAGGGGCTTTTGATATCAAGTACATGCCTTGTACCTCTGTTAAGGGCTAGGTCCTCGCGGACCTAGTAGTCGAGTTCGCTGAATCCCCATTAGAAGAAGTGACAGAAGCACGGCACATGGATGGAAAATTGGTTGGCATGATCTCCCAACAAGGTCCCCTACCCTGGAAAGTGTATGTTGATGGTGCGGCAAATCACAAGGATTCCGGAGTAGGGATAGTATTAATATCCCCCGAAAAAATTACTATTGAGAAGTTGCTGAGGCTTGACTTCTCGGCCACGAATAATGAGGCTGAATATGAGGCTCTGCTGATAGGGATGACCATGGTTCAAAAAATGGGTGGAAAGGTAGTAGAGATGTTCTCGGACTCAAGATTAGTCGTTGGCCAAGTACGAGAAGAATTTGAGGCGAGGGACAAGAGCATGCAGGAGTACTTGACTCAGGTGAGGCACCTACAATCAGGGTTCGAATCTTTCAACCTGTTGCATATCCCCAGAAGTGGAAACACACATGCTGATTCCCTAGCCACATTGGCAACCTCCTCAGCACAAAACTTACCTTAGGTTATTCTTGTAGAGGACTTATACAAACCCACAAAGGGGAACCGAGAAGTAGTTCATGTTCATCAAGTTAGAGTGGAGCCTAGCTGGATGGACCCCTTAATACTATTCCTAAAGGAGGGTACCCTACCTGAGGAGAGATCGGAAGCCAATAAAATATGAAGGAAGGCTTCTCGGTTCTGGTTGTCCCTGGATCAGAAGTTGTATAAACGCTATTTTTCTGGGCCATACTTATTATGCATACACCCTGAAGCAACAGAATTACTCCTTGAGGAGTTACATGAGGGGATTTGTGGAAGCCACACTAGAGGAAGGTCCTTGGCTCACAGAGCCATCACTCAAGGTTACTGGTGGCCCAACATGCAGAAGGAGGCATAAGAGTATGCGAAGAAGTGTGACCAATGCCAAAGATTTACACCAAACATACACCAACCGAGAGGAGTCCTTAACCCCCTATCAAGCCCTTGCCCTTTTGCTCAATGGGGCTTGGACATTATGGGTCCTTTCCCCAAAGCAGCAGGGAACAAAAGATACCTGCTAGTCGGTACGGACTACTTCACCAAATGGGTTGAAGCCGAGCCCTTGGCAAACATCAGGGACGTGGATGCCAAGAAGTTTGTTTGGAAAACATTGTCACCCGATTCGGAGTCCCTCATACCCTCATCTCGAACAACGGCCTTCAGTTTGATAGAAAATCTTTTAGGAGATACTGTTGTGACTTGGGAATTAAGAACAGATACTCTACCCCAGCTTACCCCCAAGGGAATGGACAAGCCGAAGCTGTTAACAAGGTCATAGTGAATGGGCTCAAGAAGAGGTTGGATGATGCAAAGGGAAGATGGGTGGAAGAGTTGCCACATGTCCTTTGGACATACTGAACCACGCCTCTCAAATCCACCGAGAAAATCCCCTTTTCGATGACTTATGGCGTCGAAGCTGTTATTCCCCTGGAAACTAGCTTCCCTTCACTGAGGACTAGCTCTTTCAATCTGAGTAATAATAGTGTGTTGCTAGAAAAGAGTTTAGACTTCATTGAAGAAAGAAGGGAAAATGCAATGGTCCAATGAGCATACTACCAACACAAGCTCAAGTAGGGTTATGATGCCAATGTGAAGCTGAGACCTTTAGCACCTGGCGATTTGGTGTTGAGAAGAGTTCTAGGTACTGCAAGGAACCCATCATAGGGAAAGCTAGGACCCAACTGGCAGGGGCCGTATCACATCACCTCCGTGGCTGGCATAGGAGCATACTTTCTTGAAGACCTGGATGAACATATAATACCACGCTCATAGAATATAAACAACTTGAAAAGGTATTATTATTAATGAAAGTTTCCCTTGTCAATAGGTTCATTTGTCGTATGAATGTGTTGTACTCCCCATTTTTCTTTCTTTCTACAAGTGGTTAAACAAAACCATAGTCATGCCTGAAGTCCTTGGACCAGATGCTATAGGGAAATTAACACACTACTACATTTCTACAAGTGGTTAAACAGAACCATAGTCATGTCTGAAGTCCTCGAACCAGATGCTATGGGGAAATTAACACACTACTACATTTCTACAAATAGTTAAATAGAACCATAGTCATACCTGAAGTCCTCGAACCAGATGCTATGGGGAAGTTAACACACTACTACATTTCTACAAGTGGTTAAACAGAACCATAGTCATGCCTGAAGTCCTCGAACCAGATGCTATGGGGAAGTTAACACACTACCACATTTCTATAAGTATTTAAACAGATCCTAAATCATGTCAGGTCCCTCGGACCACATGCTTGGGTAAAATCAATACTCAATGGAATCTTTACAAGGGTCGTACCCAACCCCACGAATCAATAATTTTTGTATAAGTAGAAATCCTTATTTACTTATCTAAATAATAAATAGGACGAAGTCACTATCTCCTTTCTACTATGTTTTTACTAAATAAGTATATATTCATCTTCATTAATATCAGCCTTCGGTATAAGAAGGTCAATTCTTGATACAAATATATGGCAAACCTGTCTGTTGTTGGTATTTTATCAAATTACTTAACTTGCTGGCAATAAGTTATGGTTAGCTTCTAATAAAGACAAGTAGCAATAGCCCAATACTATCTATATCACTAATAGGCTTGGGAGCAGATAAAGCAAAGATACAAGAGATATGAAAAAAAATTTTCGTTAAACAAAAGTAGGTACATTGTAAATGTTGGCAAAAGCCACACGCAAAAAAAAAAAAAAAAAAAAAAAAAAAAAAAAAAAAACAACCACAACGAAAAAGAAGGATCCTACAACTACTTTTTTGTGGGTTGAGATCCTTTCTCGGGGTTAGTGGCCTTGTGCTTGGCATCCCTAACATCGGACTTTGACTCAGCAGCTTTAGCTTAGGAAACCACATCCTTGATAGTGAGAGAATCTTCGGTGGGGATATCTTTGGCCAAGGGTAGGACCTCCTTACCCTTCCCTACTACCTCTGGAGGAATCTTAGCACCCACAACAAGGACTTGGGTATCAGAGACCTACTTAGGAGGAGGGAGGGATAGAGCAGTGGTTGAAGGGAGGTCAGCTGGGGCTTCTCTGATGTGTTCGGGGAAGAATATGCTCTCAGCTTTCCTCAGCTCGGAGTCGACAGGGACCCTCGCATTGTTGAGCGCCTCTGTCTAGGACTCAGTGCAGTAATCCTTGCACACTTCAGCTATTTCCTCGGCTAGCCTTTCCTCCGTCTCCTCCGAGGTTAGTAGGGGGAGGAGAAGGAGGAGGAAGAATGGCAGGAGTTTGGGTCTTGGAGACTTCTTTCCAGGTTCCCCCTTTATTCCTGTTGGCCATCAAACCTCTCAAGCTAGATCTTTTCTTCAGATCCATCCCTTCCTTTTCCTTAGAGCTTGAACCAATCTGAGTGACAACTAGCTTTGGTGGGAGAGTAGAAGAGAGCTTATCAAACTCAATTTCGGAGTCTGAGAGCTCCACAGGCTTCTTTTGTATTCTTTCTTCCTTTTCAAAATGAAACTGATCAATCTCTTCTTCCAACGATAAGCGCGAGGAGGCAATTTCCTCTTCTGCTATAGCTAGTGCTTCAAGAGGGACTTGTTGTAATGGTATCACAAGCTGAGGAGGGATTTGATGAACTGGTAGTGTGACTAGGGGAAGGTCGTCTCGAGCCAAGAAATTTGGCTTTGACATGTCAATACAATTTATCCGAGGATCACCAGCTCTGATGGCATGGCCGACCTCTTGAAAAATATTCAAAATAGGATCGAAATCTAGGATCAAATGAACAACTCGCAACTGTCGATCCTCGCTCACAAAAATTTCTGACTGGAGCAGGTAGTTGAGAGCCACAACGTTAGTAAGACTTAGCCAAGGGGCAATTTGCCTTCTATCTGCAGAAATAGCCAAGAAACCAAACTCAATTAGATAATTGAAGTCCAGTATCAAAGGAGAGTAAAATGAAGGACATGGGAAGGGTTAAAAAATCTAAGTCTTTTGCTAAGGAACCTAACTCTAAGGTATCCCACCTGGCTCTCTCTCTTGGGTTGGGCAATGGAGACCAACGTGACATGCCCCTGAAGCGATGAGTTAGTCATCTTTCATCCCTTTTTTGGATTTGGAGAGGCACAAGATAAGTCTGACGATGGACGACCTGGACTTGAGGTAAAACCCTCCATTGGCCTATGAGTGACACTCGTACATATGGACCATGTCATGCCATGTGAGTCCCAATATGAGATGCTCGTTAAGAGCCTAGGATCGATACAGCCTAGGATCCTAAACATATTAGGTGCGCACTGATGGGGACATAGCCTATGGTTAATAAGGTAATCACGGGTTATCCTACCCATAGGAAGGGTCATCCCTCCTTCTATGAAGGCTATTACAGGAATGACCACTTCCCCCACCTCTCTATGTGTAACGATTTGTTATGGGGAACAATATCGTAGGCCAACTTCCTGGGGTATATGGTATTTTTGTTTAAAAACTTCTATTTTTGAGGGGGAATCTACTAGGCTCTCGAATCTACCCATTTGGACAACCTAAGATGAAATGATTGGGATTCGTAAATACGGAAGTGAGAACTAGCAGTTCGAGGAGAAAAAAGAGTATTAAAAAAAAATGTGTGTGTGAAAATTTGCAGGAAATAAAATGTATGCTAATCTTTGATACCTTTGAAAAAGTTTTCGAGGATCTCTTAAGGAAAGGGTGTGAGAGGCTGTGTATCTTAGAGAGTTGTTGAGAGCTTAAGTATTTGATATCTCAGGAAACTTGAAGACTTGTAAAAATGGAGAAGAGACTTCTCCGTACGCTTTATATAGGGAGTGAAAGTGAGTGGGAGTTATCCTGCTCAAAATTCCAGGAAAAAGCTCAGCCATTGGATCTGCGCTTCACCATTAGATTTGGGGAACAAAGTGCCGCCTGGAGCAATTAATGAGGCTTTATGGGCTTTGAAACGTCAGGAGCAATAAATGGGGCACGCAAAACAGCACTCTCACACGTGCGAATCAAGGAATCAATTGATGTAACTTCTTAAAAATCAAAACCCCACTCTCCTCGGATGAGAGGGAAAAAAACTGGAGTTTTGAGGGACTATTATAGGGTTAAGGGCCCAAATCACATATTGGGCCTTGGATCCCGTCCAAGGTGGTAAGCAATCCAAAGACGAGTAGACCGTAGAAAATGGTTTGAGTTAAAGACTTTATGAATAGAGCATGTATTGGGAGGTAGTCCGAGGAGGAGTGTCTCCTCGAACCGGCTAAGAATAGGTTAGACACAGATCCTAATGATCAAGGCGACCTTCAAGGAAGCTTCAGTGACAAAGACGTGCCCAAAGACGTGCAAGAGAGAATGAAACCCCAAAAAATATTTGAGGGGAAGCTACTAGCATCGCATTAAATGCACTACAGCTACTTTTCTGGCCGCATTTATGTGGAGAAGACCCCTGAACAGTGCTGCCTTGGCAACTGCAACTCACAGAAAGCAGAAAAGGGAGTCTGATGGGATAGGTACTCAAGTGAGGGCTTAGATGATCAACAAGTGTGGGATCAAGATGGCTCGGAGGGGGACTATATAATGGGAGAGACCCTCCATGAGAAAGGGATCGAAGAAAAAGGGAAGAAACACTGTAGCAATCTAAAATCAGACTTGTAGTAAAGGTTTGAGCATAATATTCAAGAGTCAATCTCCTCGGACTTGTGGTAAAGCTTTAGTATATGTCTATTATCTTTCGTTCTTTGTCATCAAAATCTATTGGCCTATTACATAAATCACTAAAGCCCAGTTTTCCAACCCATTCTCTACAAATTTATTGCTTTGGGCTTTTTGGGCTTAAGTCCATATGTCTGCTGGGCTAAAAGTTCCAACTAGGTCCTTACACTTGTAATTTTAAAAAGGCGTAAATGCACTTTTAGTCCCTACATTTTGCACTTTTTCCATTTTGGTCCCTACATTTTATTTTTACCACTTTTAGTCCCTAAACCAATTAACGCGTGACATTTAAGTCCTTACCGTCAGCCAACTAACATAAAAAGCTAACGTGGCTGACGTAGGCATTAAAATATTATTAAAAAATTATTTGGCATTTTTTAAATGCCAAAATTAAAAAAAAAAATTAATTACTTAATTTTAATTAAAAAAATGTCACGCAAAAGAACATGAAGATCAAACCCCACCAAATCAAAGAACATGAAACCCAGCAACCAAAAACCTCATACTCTCTCTCCTAATTCTCTCTCTCTACCCTCTCTCACTCACTGCTCGCCCTTTCGTCTTCATTCTCTCTCAAGACGATCTCAAAGACGCCACTTTATCCTCCTTCAATGACTTGCCCCCTGATCCCACCAATCCCCATGACTCGTCTGAGTGGGACGAGTTCGGCTCCGAGTTTGACTCACCTCACAAGTCCGAGGACAAGCTCGACCCTGGCTCCTGACACCCGATCTTCGAACTTGACTCCTCCTCCTCTGCCTCGGCCCCACTCGATGCAGTCCCCGCCTTGGAGTCCGATTCGCTTTACTTCTCGGGAGTCTCGAATATGGTATCGACGGTGAGTTCGGGCGACGCATGGGTGATGGAGGAGGCGGTGGCGGAGATCGAGGTGGCTTCGAATGAGGGACACGCGCACGCGAGTTTGGTGCTAGGGTTTCTGTCCGGATTGGGAATGACGAGAGAGAGGAACAAAGTTGTTGGGTTTCTATTCTTTTGCTTAGTTTTGATCTTCATGTTCTTTGATTCGGTGGTGGTGATTTGGGGTTTTTTTTTCCTAGTGGGTTTTTTTGTGTTTGTTTGCCAAGAAAATTTATGGGTTTGAAGGCTAAGGTTTGCTTTATTGGGGATATGGGTTTGGGGTTTGGTTAGGATCTTGGTTTAGGGTTTGTTTTTTTGCTAGAGATTGATTATAGGGAAGAACACAAAGAACATGAACATGTTCTTCTGAAAAAAATAATGAAAAAAAAAAGACAAGAAAGACATTTAATTAATTTATTTTGTTTTGATGTGTTTGGTTATAAAGAAAGTATAAGAAAGGAAAAGAAAATGATAAGAAAATAAGGATTAATTTGGTAAGAATATGAATCATATACGGGGAAGAACATAAAGAACATGAATATGTTCTTCTGGAAAAAAAGAAGAAGATTGGAATAAAAAAAAATTCATTTTAATTAAAAGAAAGTAGAATTTTTGTTTGAATGAAAATAATTCTTTTTTTTTTTAATTAAAATTGAGTAATTAATTAAATAAAACAAATTATTGAGACCAAAATGTTACGCGTTAATTGGTTTAGGGACTAAAAGTAGTAAAAATAAAAAATAGAGACCAAAATAAGAAAAATGCAAAATGTAGGGACTAAAAGTACATTTATGCCTTTTAAAAACTGTAATCTATGCTTCTTCAAAATAAATGCAATTTTATTCAGCATTACCGTTTTAGTAAAAGATACTACGTCGTTATTATTGCTGATTCGAAACACAACTTTATTATTGCTATTGCAGCTGCTGTTGTTATTTTTGTAAGTTATATAAATTGTTGCTGGAGTGATTTTTTTTTTTTTAACAAAAAGAAAAGTTCTCAATGAAACATTGAAAAAAAAAAAAAAAACAAGTTACACGGTAAACTGTGCTGTACATTTTGGCGATAAATTGCAACGAAACTGACAAACTAGATGTAAACACAGATTATGGAAGCAAAAACTATATCCAGTGCAGTCGTTTCTGAGTGTCTCAGGAAAGATAATTATGCGAATTGGAGTGTTTGTGTAAAATCCTATTCGTTGGCCAATGATCTTTGGCAAGTTATAATTGAAGAAATCCCGACGACAGAAAATATCAGTCCAGAATGGATAAAGATGAACGCTATGGCTTTACATGCTATTCAAATTTCATGTGGTCCAGACATACTTTCTCAAATTAGAGACTTAGAATACGCCAGAGAAGCCTGGAATTCATTGGACAAGATGTATGGGACAATGCTGAGCTTCAAACTCGCAATCGAGCAAGGTAACCCATATATAACCCATTAACCCCGATTGTTTGGTTCTATCGCTACACTAAATACTCTCATGTGATTTATGTTGAAATTTATTTGTTAGCCTATGATTTAAAAAGTAGTGATACTTTACGCACCTGAAGTCATATTTCTTCATATTTTTTTTAAACTCCAAAATATTAAAGTTCGCATATGTAATAGAAAATGTAAACGATTTGCTGTGATACAAAAAATGTATTCTTGCATAATTAGTTCTCTTTGCACTTATTGTTGTCTGATTAATGAGCGGCTTTGGTTCTTCTTTGGAGTTGTTCGCCATTTTTAAGAAGGATGAGACACTCCATGGGATTATGTGGCAAGATGTGGGTAGTTGCAATTTGGAGTATGGACTATGGAGGACTTGAGCTTAGAACTGAGAAAAAGTATGGGGTTTCTGAGATGGGCAATGAGTAGGTGGACGGAACCAGGGATGGAGCTGTTGTTGGATTTTTTTATTTTTTATTTATTTTTATTTTTAGTATATATATAATATATTATTTTTAGCAATTTGTTTCAATAAAATTGCATTTTGCCCCCCTGAACAATATTATTGATATTTTTAAATGCTATAAAAAAAAAATTAGCCCAAACAACACCCAAAACAAACACAAGCAAAAAAAAAAAAACCGGTTCTAACTAGATATCTAACTAGCCTAGGAGTAGGAAACACCCAACTTACCTCACACATATAATAAAAGAGAAAAAAGAGGGGGATTTCTAAGCCATTCCCCCCCAAAAAAAAAAAAAAAAAAAAAAAAAAAAAAAAAAAAAAAAAACCTAACTTACGGCTGAACATAGAGGAGAGGAGTTCAGCAACCGGCGGCACTATAGGTGTGTAGAAGCAAAGGTATCCCTCTTATCTCATATTGAATCATTGTTTGGTTAACTTAGATATAATCATGTGTTGACACTTGATATTGTTGTGACTCATAGACTCGTAAAGAAAACTTAAAAGAGAGCACAAAGCAAGAGTAGGGACGGAGAGACTGAAAGACATAGAATATACTAGAGGAAACTAGAGAGAAAGAGTCAAAGAGAGAGGTAAAAATCTGACCCATCTTTGTTTTTCTCTCTTTAATATAGCCCATAATTTATCTTCTTTTAAAAATAAAAAAGGTTGTCATCTGACAAACACAACACAACACGTCAACAGTCAACTCATATTAACATAGCCTGTGATGTTTTGTGATTTTTTTTTTGTCTATTAGTTAATGTCTTTTAAAACATTAAAGATTTTCTTTTGGGGTAAATAATTAAAGAGATTATTTACAACTTTAAAATTTATTGGTTAGTTGTTGAATGCTTGTGTGTGTAGTGCTTGTCTATTGTGTGTAATGATTAATTGTAGATTATTGACCATATAATGACATAATAATTATAGATGATTTCGATAATAGATGATTTTGGAGATTTAAAAAGACGGCTAGTTCTATTTTCATAAATAATTGCATTGTAATATCTTTAAAAACTATAATTTTGTGTATTTTTCTTTGTTAATGGTTTATTAAATGAATGTTTATTTGGAGTTTCAAAAAAAAAAAAAAAATTTTGTTTATACTTCTGCCCCCCCTAACTCCAAGTCCTAGGTCCATCCCTGGAGAGAAATAGGTACCAACTTAGAATGTTTATGCTGTCAATCGGTGAGTTTGAGAAGAATTAGTCATATATGAGGCGACAAACCTCCAAAAAATTAATAGACAAGAAGAGAATAGTTTTAATGGGAATAACATCTGTTGCATTTTATTGCTGAAGCCGTAACTTAAATACAACCATGATAAATTCCGAAAGCTCGATAATCTTAATGCTAGAGCTTGTTTAGACTTCTAATTTTAAGATACAACTAGATTAATTTTATGCTTAACACACTTAATGTAGAATATACGTGATTAGCAAAATAATTAATTGAAGCATTCAACAATTGCATAAATGAACATATAAGTGTAAGACAAATATGTAAAGGGCAATAGGGAAAAGAGACTCTAACCTAAGATAACACGGTGATATGTTATCGAAGAGGAAAATCGAAGAACTCGGCATAAAAACCTCTTCGCGACCCTCCAAGCAATAATGATCCATTAGTGAATAAATTGGAGTACAAGGATAACCAAAAAGATCCTCCAAGTCTAATCTACCCAAAGTACTCGAGCTCTCTAAGCTCCAGCTACCAATAGACTTCTCTGAGTCATGTCTTCACTAGCTTCCCGGATCTTGTAGTATCGCCTGATTGCACTGCCAAGACTTACCAGCTTATTTTGGCTAATACTCAATGCTTCCCAAGCTCCAACACACTCTCTACACTCTGAATTGGTGTAAGTTGTGTTTGGGTATAGATCTCCCCTCAAGGTATAACAATGAGAGAGGGGAGGAGAAATGACTAAAATGATTTCTCTCTTGAGGATGAGTAGCTCTCTTTAAAAGGTAGGTGTTGTAAAAACCTCTTTCTAGGTTTCTTCTTCTGAAATAGTCTCCTTACAAGGAGGTAAGAGCATTAACCACATGCTTCAACAACTTATCATTTTTACCTAAATCTGGTTTTGCTCTCTTAGCACAATTTCCAAGAAGCATAAGTTACTCTTTTCTTTTGGTTCTTTTAAGAGCTTGAAACTTAGAGCAATGAGGTTTTAGATGACCAAAAGCACCACAATGGTGACAAACAATGTGTTTAGGTCCATTAGCCTTTTTAGGGAGGGATCTAACAATATGGTTTTGTCTATTGAGGTTTAATATGATTGATCACATTGCAATGGTGGCAAGTAGAAAAAAATATAGATCCATCCAAAATGTTAGGTTAAGGCCTAAACAAAGGTTTTAGCTTAAGAGTCTCTCTCCACTTTATGATTTCTTTTATGTGGAAGTATGTACACCAACTTGTCTTTTGAGATAGAACTCATAATAGGCACAAAATTGGGTTTCACAACAAAAATTTTCTTCCTTTTTAGCAATATGTTCAGCAATCGAACACTTGGCATGCATCTTAAGAGATTCATTTTCACATTTATGATCATCAACAAGTTTGTTAGACAAAACAAGTTTAGCATACAAGTCAATTTTCAAACATTCAAACTCTTTCAACTTTTCAAGAGAATGTTCAGCAAGTTTCTTATATTTTTCAACCAATTTATTGCATTCATTGAGCTTAGCAATCAAATCATCATTTTTGCAAATGAACTTGCTGAATTTCTCTTGAAATTTCTTAGCCTTTTTCTTCGAGAGTTTGTCATGTACAATTTTAACAACACTCAAGGAATCATATAACATGTCATCAAAAGCATGAGGATAAACACTCATAGAGGTATTTTCACAAACACATGGCATGTTACATTCAACATCATCCAAAACATGCAAAGAAACATACAAAGCTTTATCCATGACAATTAAAACAAAGGGTCAAAAATCACACTTAGGTAATTAAACCAAAACAAGTGTACCCGCTTTGATACCAAGTTTAAGCTTGATAATCAAAATGTTATAGCTTGTTTAGACCCCCAATTTTAAGATACGACTAGATTAATTTTATGCTTAATACATTTAGTGCAAAATATACGTGATTAGCAAATTAATTAATCGAAGCATTCAAAAATTGCATGGATGAACATATAAGTGCAAGGCAAATATGTAAAGGGTAGTAGGGAAAAAGGACTCAAACCCAAAATAACACTGCGATGTGTTATCGAAGAGAAAAACTGAAGAACTCGATGTAAAATCTCTCCGTGGCCCTCCAAGCCAAAATAATCCACTAGTGAATAAGTTAGAGTACAAGGATAACCAAAAAGACCCTCCAAGCCTAATCTACCTAAAGTACTTGAGCCCTCCAAACTCCAGCTACCAACAAACTTCTCCGGGTGATGTCTTCACTAGCTTCCCGAATCCTGCAATACCGCCCGATTGTACTGCCAAGTCTCACCGGCTTATTTTGGTAAATACCAAATGCTTCCCAAGTTCCAAAACACTCTCTATTCTCTTAATATGTGTGGGTTGTGTTTGGATCATGGAGTAGGATCTTGATCTTGGAAATTCTTAGATTTTGTACCAAGAGTATTTTTCGTTATTCCTATTATTGATTATTTTGCTGATGATTGGTAGGTTAACCTTCACCCTTTGGAAAGCACCACGTTTCTATGATTCCAAATGGCATCAGGAGTGATGGCCATAAGTAAGGAACATAGATCTGCCTCCTATTTGGTTAAGGAATACTAAGCTAGAGGATGTCACACCAATTTAATAATAGCAACATGACTAGTTATATTCAAATTATCACTTCTAATTCCCAGGGTACTTACAAACCACATAGCTCTTGCCACATGACACTAAAAGAATGGATTAAAGTATTTTTTCATACTAGAATCACGAAAAAAATTGGCAAATGCCCTTTTTGGGGAAAAAAACCAGCATTCTGCCCTATTTCCTAAACTAATCAGGAAAATGCCCCTGTTTTGTAACTCGATAGTACGGAAGTCGAGATTCAATGAAGAACTCGATTGTGTTATAGTCAAGTTAGCTTCAGCCTTCTGCCACGCTGCCAAAGCAGACGTGGCATTATAAACGTATAACTCAGTAATTAGAAAATCGAGTTTGCTTTACATTTTTCAAAACCAACGTCTCACAACGCCTGTTCACTCTTTCCCTGTTCACTCTCCCTCGCTCTCTGCCATCACTCTCCCTCTACACTCTCCCGCTACACTCTCCCTCGCTCTCTGCGATCACGCTTCCTCAGTCTCCCCCACCCTCCATCAGTCTCCCTCACCCTTTTCGATCAGTCGCCATTGCCGGTACCCTGGTGCTCTGCCGGTACCCTTTTTGAACCCTTACCGTACCCGTCGCCGTTGATTATAGGTACATTGCTCTGCCATTTTACTGTTTTGTGCTGCATTTGTTTTGTGGGAAATGGATGTTCATCACAAAGGGATCTCGCATTACCAAAATCTTCAATTTTTTCATTTGTTTAATGGGTACGCCGCACGTTCAGATTTTGCGTAGGGAAGAAAAGATGATAATAAGTGTGCTAGTTAAATTTTTTACTATTTGAAAATGGGTTGTTGAAAAAGTTATGTTTCATATTGCCAAAACAAATGGCTACTGTGGAAGGAGCAAAGTAGCTGTATTTTTGAAGATACAAATTGATTAAACACTCGGTTGGAATCATTGTTGATTAGAACTTTGGTTGATTGGTCTTGTGCCTGGGGTGCTTACAAATAGCAACCCCCTTCTTGATTTCACATAATCACTTAGCTTTGTACATAATTCTTTTAGGTTATGGTGCGCTTATGATCATGAACATGAAGTAATCTGTTCTATTAATAAATTATCATTATTTATCATAAGACAAATGAACATGAAGTAACCTGTTCTATTAATAAAATTTATTTATTAATATATGAAAGTATAGTTTATATAAATATTTTCCATTTCTACAATAGGTGTGGACATTGAACTTCATGTTGATATCGTTTCCTTTCATCATTTATTGTGGAATTTGTATTTGCTGCAAACAGTATGAGCGTATGCACTGACATTGAAAATAGAGAATATATTGCTGTTTTCATTAGAGTTCAAGCCATGACATGCCTTTCATGATTTCCATTTTGTGAAGTTTCTTATATTAATCTATGCACTGACATTGAAAATAGAGACTAAATGCACATCAAAGTTTGTAACTTTTGTTTTATGATTATTAATCTTCAATTGTTTATATTAATCTTCAATGTTTTTCATTTGTTTTATGATTATCAGAGGGGGATTAATCTATCTTTCTCTTTCATTCTCTTGAATGTGTGAGTTATAATATGTTGACTGTTACTTCAATCTATCTTTGGTTTTCATTTGTTTTATGTTGACTGTGAATCATATATTTTTATATCTTTTTGTTAAATGTTGGTTCTCAAATCTTCCATCATTCATTTGAATCTTGAACCAAATGAGAAAATCTCTTTTAAAATAGTAAGACACTTTGGTGATAAGATGTCTCAATGTCTTTACTTTTGTTTGGTACCTTTTTGTTAGTTTCTTTTAATGTTAATTGAATTGCTTTTGTATGAATTCATCAGTGTGCTGTCCCAAAAATTAAGATTAATCTTTCAAGTATGCTTTCTTTATTGCCAAAACCAAACAATTTTCACGCTTTCGTTAGTGTTTTGGAATTCTGTACTATATTATTTTATGTTCCTTTTATGGAGAGAGAGAGAGAGAGAGAGAGAGAGAGAGAGAGAGAGAGAGAGAGAGAGAGATAGGAATAGAAGGATATTTTGAATGTCAAGAGTTTTCCATGTAGAGTCTTAAATTTCAATTAATAGGGTTGTTGTATTATTGGATGTTATTGAATGCGCCTAGACCTCCAAAGCTTTTTGTTCTCATAGTATTTGTAATTTGTAGTTTGTACTAGAAACTTAGGGTATACATCCTGTATGCTTCATTGGATTTTGTTGTACTTGGTTTTTATTTGATGAAATTTAAGCCCAATGGTCTAATGTAGAATCTTGACTATTGCTTATAGCTAATACTGGACTTGGGTATAGTTTCGAGTCTGGTAGAGTCATACTCATATAAATGGATCTAGAACTAACTCCTGAAAGTTGAAAACGACTCACCAAGCAGGAAATTGAGTAGAATTAACTCCTAAAATGTTGAAAATAGACCTAACAAGCAGGGAAGTGGGCTGACTGAGTCATGGTATGCTTACGTATCTAGTGAGTAGAAATGTAGACTAATTAGTATAGGTTTCTAGATATTAAGTTGAGAACTTGACACCAAATGACCTGTAGCTGTAGGGATCTTAGTGGTTCATTGTAAACGGGCAATTGCATAAGACATAAAATGGGGAGCTGTCAAGGATGGCCTTGTAGAGAGTGTTACTTTGTTGAAAAGACCAAGGTTTATTGAACAGTTCTGAGAATAGAAAACCTAAACATTGAGTTGTTGCAATTTATATTTACTATGTCACTGCATTGGTCATAAGCCATGGAGTTGAATTTAAATGTTCTTTGGGGAAGATCACATATCGTGTGTTGCATGGTTAAATTTAATTGGAAACCTAATATGCAGCTCCTAATAATTGTAATTGATATTTTCCTTGTTAAAATATCTCTCAAAGACATCATAAACCAAAAAGAACTATCACATTTAAATATTACGTAGATATTGAACATCTAGGTGTCAATCAAGTTTCTAGCACATTAATTAGTCATTTGTTTGTTTTTTTACTTCAATTACAGATAATAGAAAAAGAAAAAGTGTTTTGATGTAAAATTATGGCAAGTTCTTATTTTATTTATTTAAGCTTTAATTTGATCGCTTTTGGGTTGCATGTTAAGTGAGGGCAAAAAGTGATGTTGACAATCTTATTGGGATCATAATATGTCTTACTGTGTCCATGCTTTTATTTTATATTAATTGTGGTTTACTTGTCAAATGATTGCTAAGAATCTATTTCCTACCATGTCAGATATGCAAGCACTACATAGAGTGCAACCTAGACCCGATGAAGAGACCCAATTGACCCAGCAGCCGAATCATCGGTCAACTCCGCTTTGGAGGTGCGCTGCCGACGAGGTATGTAGTTGTATTATTAATACATGTCCGTTTTATAATTACCTTATGAGCACTACCTAACACAATGCTTGTCCGTGTGCAGGAGGTGCCTGGCATTATAAAGGTTCGACGCCGTACATGTGTATTGCCGCAAGGTGGGCTAGACCCACGTATCATGCAATACATAGATGCAGCAGGTTTGACCGGGTTATTCAAGGTTCCTGATATGGAGGTCAACCATGCTTTGATCACGGCCTTGGTCGAGTGGTGGCGTCTAGAGACGCACACGTTCCACTAACCCCATGAAGAAATGGGTATCACCTTGCAAGATATAGAGGTGATACTGGGGATTCCGGTGGATGGGTTGCCTGTCACTGGGAGGACAAACCTGATATGGAGCAAGGTGTGCTGAGACTTGTTGGGCCATGAACCTCTGCACGTGATACCGAACTCAAACAAGTCTACCCTTGCTGGGGCGAGGATAAAATACAACTGGCTTGATGAATAGTTTGCCGCTTCCCTAGCCGCGAACACTGGTGATGAAGTTGTGCAGCAACATGCCCACTACCACCTAGTTGTATGGATGGGGGCCCTGTTGTTCATGGACAAGTCGGTGGACCGGGTCTCACTGATTACTCTGCCGTTGTTGAACCCAATCAGAAATGCGAGACGATACAGCTGGGGTAGTGCAGCATTGGCCTGGCTCTACAGGCAACTTTGTAGTGCATCGAAGAAGGATGCGATGCAGATTGGAGGAGCACTCTTGTTGGTGCAGCTATGGGCTTATTCAAGGTTCCCACGAATATGCCCTATTACAAGGCCGCCTTTACCGCCAGTGTACTTAGGGCCCCTTGCCATTAGGTACGTTCATTGAGTTCTAGTTATTCAAGCTAAGTGTCTGTTAGGAATAATTACTTATGTGTAATAGTATATTAGATTTTATTTGTCTCTTTGTTATAATAAAAAATATGTGAAACTAACAAACAAAAGAAACGTATCAATGCTTAGTATATGGATGTGAAATATAAAGAAAAGTTTGTTAAATGTAAAGTTTAGTAATGAGCATTTGTCGAAACCCCATGTTTGGTAGGTGGAGCGGGCCAAAGATCACCACAGAGTATGCCACACACGTCCTCGCTGCGTACCGGACATCGCTGGCTACATTACGAGCAGAGCAGGTATTCGGTTAATTGACGTCCTCAATTTGAGTTTTTCATTTTTGTTTCCCTCAATTGCATGACCACGTTTTTTATTTTTGTTTGAAATCTTGGATTGTTGTAGGATTGAGTTGATTTAAGAATATTGGTTCTTGTCTAGGTTGGTTACGCTTTTATTGAAGCCTTCTGGTATATTTAGGATCTATGCTTGGTATTGATGCTTCGTTAGATTATTTTGAATCATGGTGCTGATTGTCATCAAGTTTTGTATTGGTGAATGCTGCCTTTAAATTCTACTCCTACACCCTAAATTACCTATTAACAATTGACAAAAAAAGAAAAACAAAAAACAAAACAGAGATAAGGAATTGACTATGGTGATTCAAGGCTCTTATCCCCGATTAAGGAGTTGTATTGATGCAGAATATTGCTGTAGTGTTATGTTAAGAAGCTTAATAGTTAAGATTATTATTAACTAGTCTTTAACCCGTGCTATTTAGGACTGATATTGGGTCGGGTCGGGTCTGGGTAACTGTGACCCGAAACCCGACCCAATATAAATTGGGTTTCGTTGTCTTAAACCCGACCCGAGCCAACCAGAGAAATTGGGTCTGTAGTTAGGTCGGTTTTTCGGGTCTCGGGTTGGGCACTTTTGTTTTGTTTTTGTTTTTTTTTTTTACTGCTAGCTGTTCATATCCTCCATATCAAAGTTGTGCGTCACTAACAAATGGCACCCTGTTGCCTTTTAAGTATGAACAAAAAGGCAAAAGTGTTTCAAAATCATAACCATTTAGATGTTTGCTACCAGACCCTTTGATGAATAGAACCAACCAAAATAATACCAATCAACAAAACCAATTATAATCCAAATAACAATTCAACCAACTAAAATTCAGATAGTTCAACAAAAAAAAAAGAGCCTTAAACCAAATAACACAAAAAGGGCCAACCCAGAAAGAGAAACGAAGAAAAAAAAATTTAGATAACAAAAACGAGGCCAAATGACAAAATGGGAAAGATCAATCCATGGATCAGTCTGAGTTGGTGTAGCTTTGACAGTTTTGAGGTGGTCAAGGTCTCCTTCGAAGAGTTCATACTCAAAAAAGACTGCTGGCTTTGCTGTTCCAATTTGTTCTGTCATTTTTGTTCCTGCATTGAGGAAGAAAAGAAGTGAATATTATTTGCTATGTTCTATTAAGTTTGTGTGAAAAAATTTTAGCCATAATTGTATTAACTGAATATTATGGCATGATACAACAACCCCAAGTGAAAGCTTACAACTTGTGTCTGATACATCAAGCTGTAACTGATTTTGTTGATGTCACTAAAATCACCAAATCCCGTGTAACTGAGTTAGCATATCTGATGCTTTATGAGCATTTTTCCTTTGTAAAATTAACACACACAAAATAGTTATAATGATTTCACATCGTTCTAGCTTGATGACTGTAGATTCATATACAGCTATATATCTATATTCAATCCCTTCCTTGACATTTACAAGAGATATCATAAGAGGAAGAATTGCTAAGGTACAGTCAAACAAACCAGCAAGAAAAAAGCCTTCGGGTACACATGTCCAAGGTCCAATAGATAGTAAACAACTTGATATAGCCAACAAAATCAGAACAAAAAGCAGCGTCCAGTTCAGATAAGAAATAGATTTAATTCAGATGAATAAGGTGATCACTCTTCATTGATTTTTAAGCATTGATGACTGGCACTTCAGATGGGAAACAATTGTGATCAGAGACAGTAGCAACTAGCACCCAAATAGTCAGATCAAACGTGATAAGAGACAGTTCATTCATTCCCTTAAACAACTAGCACGCATGAAAAAAAAGAAAAAAGACCTTGTATAGAACCGCAAATACCCATGTTAAATAACAAAAAAAACCATTACATAAACTCAAACACCCAAATAGTCCTATTTAAAAGAAAAACACCCAAATAGTTAGATCAGAGAAAATGTTAAAAACTGGAAAAACAAAATCTAAACAGATGGCAAAAAGTAAGTTCACACACACCAAAATAGAACGCGAAAGGCAGCCTAAATCTAAATTGTAAACTACATAATGCGACCCCATTTTGATAAATCTTTAATCCAAACCAAACAAACATTTAAAGAAAGAAAAAGAAATTACCTTTCACTACTTATACACCGACACCCTCAACGCAGGAGTAGGACTCTTGATCGGCTCTGACAGGTCTAAAACCAAATTAGTACATATCAACACAAAGTACATATCAGCACCCAGAACCAAATGTGACGCACTTAATAGAGAAGATTCATAACTTTCCTAGTTTAAAAACCCAACTAGAAAAGCCCAAATAAAAACTGATAAAAAAATCTTATCTTTAGCAAAACCCAGAACACCCATTGGAGTGAAAAGCATAGAGAAAACAAGAACTACACGTACCTAGCAGTGTAGAGACAGATGTTGCGGTTTGAAACTACAAAACTCCAACTGGGTTTTTGTTCTTGTTCAAAGAGAGAACAACAAATCGCAGGAAAATCCAATATTGTGTATAATGAGTGAGGGAGGCGGAGAGCTCAGGGAGGTGGAGAGAACAACAACAGAGTAGGGTTTGTTTCAAAAGAAAAAAATCAGGTTCAGACTAGTGTACTTATATGACCCGACGCCCGACCTGATACCGACCCGAACTCGAAACTAACCCATAATTAAGACCCGAAACTCGACCTGAATATTCTCAGACCCGCCCAAACCCTATCGGGTCGGGTCGGGTCGGGTCAGTTCGAGTTTTCGGGTGGGCCGGGTCCTTGCTTAGTCCTAGTGCTATGCACGGGAAAGCTATTAAGGGTCCTTTTGGATACAATTGAAAACTGAAAACACTGTAGCAAATTTTTTTACAATGTGTAAATAGTATCATGGGACCAATTTTTTATGAAAAAGTTGCTGAACAGTGAAGTTTGTGGGTCCCGTTAACAGTGCGTGCACTGTTCAAGAGAGAAAAGTCAACAATCACGGGTTGAAAAAAAAAAAGAAAGAAAAAAAAGGAAAAGAAAAACGCAATACGTAGACATGGGAAGCGCAAAACGCGCTTCCCAAACGCACATTAAATATGACTTCGAAGATTATTCTAATCATGCACACAATCTTCTCTTTTTGTTCCCCAATTTTCATACACTGCCAACTCTGTCTAAGGCTTGAACTGAATAAAATTTCATTTAGTTTTGTGTTGCGTAGGATTAAATGTGTTATGTTTCCTATGTTGGGGCTCCTTTGTTACTGTTAATGTGTATTTCTAAGTTCTAACAGTTACATTGTTGTATTTCTACTGTTAATGGTTATTTATGTCTTTCTCTTAGGATTTTCTAGTCTTTCCCTTCAAAAAGAGTGATACGAGTGTTAAGTACAAGAGATTACTTAACCTTACTCATCATGAACACGAGGCACAAAGCTTACTTGCTTAGTTGTGCATAGAGATATTCATCTAAGTTACAAAAGAGACAAAGTTTAGAAAACTTTGTTTCAATGGCCATCTGAGGTACACAGTTACCAATGTACACAAAACACACACTGTTTTTGTATTTTTCTGATTTTTCAATTTTTTTATTTATTTTTGATAGGCCAAAAACGAATGACCCCTTGTGATGAATTAATTGATTAATTAGTCAAGTTTATTAATTAATCAAATTAACATGCAAACACGTGGTAGTACAAACAAATCACCAATAAACTAAGTATGCAGTGGAAAATAAATAGACACGATGATTTGTTTATGAATAGGGAAAACCTACACGGCAAAAACCCCACTGAGTGATTTTAAGGTCACCACTCTCAAAATTCCACTATTATCACAACAAGCGGTTACAAGTAAAGAAGTCCCAGTACCTTCTACCAACCTACAGTTGAACCCTTACCCCAATACCCAATTGGACTTGTTCTGTAGTGACAATCTCTCATTGTAATGCACGGCTCCCAGTACGTGACTAACTAATTGCGCGGATCCCAGTCGCGACTTCAAACACCAACTAGAGAAGGTTATTGGCTGCAAAGTTCTTCAGTTCATCCAAACAATGAAGATCAAGAAGATGCTTGATCAAAAAACTCTACGGTGCACAAACACAACAACTTCTTCATAAGAATGATGAACTAGGGCAAAACTGTGTCTCCGGTCACAAATTGCTTGAACAAACTCTTCTCAACACTTGTGCAACTTGTGTTCACTTTGACGGCCCTTAAAATAATCCTTTTATATGTCTAGAGTTGTGAGAAAAGAAAGTCCAAACACATAGTCACGGATTAGAGTCAAAATAGAATTGAAATTCTGTTTTTCATAAATCTCGATAGATGCCTATCTGTTGAGTTGCTGTCGAGCCACAGGGCTGAAACAGCTCTTCAAGCTTGATAGATGGCTAGCTGTCGAGCTTTAATGACAGGCACTTTTCAGACTTGAATCTTGGACAGACTTGCATGGCTTCAACATTTGATCTTGAAACATAGTTTCTTGAAAAATTAAACACATCCTAAATTTGCCAAAATATAAGTAAAGTGCGTTTTATCAAAGGATTAGCCAATTACATAAAATAGTGACATATATTCCTAATAAGTGAATCACATATGTCCTAACAATCTCTCTCTTTGGCAATCCGTGACAAAACCACAACAAACAAATGAGATATAAGAGAAGTCATAAATCACTCAACATATATTCACTTGTTGAATACAATAAAATCTATCCTAACACAAACTCTTAAAAAACTTTGCAAGAAGTGAGTTTATGGCAAGTAGACTTTGACAACCTGTATTTCTGAAACGCTTTAAACAAAACTCATCAAGGCATCTTTGTGTGAAACAGAAATAATAGATTGCATACAAGTAATAAGAAACATGTGCATAAAGAGAGAAAAGAAACAACACATGTAAGAGTAGGTGAAAGAAACATACATCAACATATATAAAGAAGATAAGTACAATGTATGTTAATAATGGTCACAAGACCCATGTACAAGAATAAATGTATCTAAAAAAGAGAAAAAAAAAAGATACAAATAATCCTCACTACATCCCTCAGGTATCAACAATCCCCCTAACAAAAATGTCCTATACTAACTCTCCCCCTAAGAATGACTACTTTCATATCCAAAACTACTTCCCCTTTTTGTCACGAGTGACAAAAAGTAAGAGTATTAAGTAGACATCTTATCGGTAGAGCTAGCATCTCCATCATCATCATCATCAGAAGCATCATTGTCATCACCATCATCATCATCATCATCCTCAGCCTCAGAATCAGAAGCCATTGGAGGAGGTTGAGGAGAAGCCTTAGGAGCGAAGCCACCCATGACCGCCTACCGCCGTGCAATATGGCCAACGCGAACGTTCACTTGATACAACTCTGTAGAGAGTGTATCTAGGCGAGCATCCATGCACTGAAGCTGCGCCATGATGTCTGACACATTGCTCGTACAAGATGAGGGAACGGATGTGCATGGAGCAGAACGAGATGGAGCCGAATAGGAGGGAGGAGTTGCTGATCCAGACTACCTCGACCTAAACTGCGCCTCGCTACATTTAATGGTAGCGTAGTCTATGGTACACATGAACTGACGCTCACCCCAATCAAAAGGGCGCTCATAAAAAGCAGATTTGAGCTCATCTTTGGATACAGTCCTCAGATGCTCACAACCAAGGTAGTCAGGAAACTCTACCTTAGGGACACGGAGCACATCCGCAAAAAGCTGCGGTGTGACAGCAATGCGTGTACCTCGAACGCGAGTGATAAAATAAGGTACTGAAAAATCAAATCCATGCATGTTGGAGTAAAACTTCTGGATCAGCACAGATGAACATGTGATCGGGACGTCACACAGTGACTTCCAACCCTAACTGTGAATGACATCAGGTAGGTCAGTGTCAGCGAAGTCCACCAAAATGACTCGACGTTCAAAATGAATGCCTCGTTGTGAAAAGTTCTCCAAGAAGGCCTTATGGGCATCCTCATCACAGAACCGAATATGTGAAGGAGTAGGATTAGAGGAAGTGGATGCCCTAGAATGAAGAGGGTTCTAGGGCAGAGTAGACTTACGTTTAGGTGTCATAGACACGACTAACGTAAACGAAAAGAGAAGGAGAGAGAGAGTGACAATCAGAAAAGTCCTAAGCAGTTCAAATATATCAAAATATATTGAAAAGAGAGTATGTATGCATGAGAAATGCATGAACATGTGACATGCAATATAAAAGGCATCATGGGCTTAGCCCAATCCAATCCTACCAATTTAAAATCAATTTGCACACATCTAAATACATGATAATACTATTATAATGCTTATGTGATGCAATGTATGAGATTTTAAACTCATTTAAGCAAAAATCCATCCTAAAATTTCAACAAAAATTCATTAATTTTGAAAAACCCCAAAATTTTTTAAAAATCCCAAAACCTAGGTTTCAAAACATGAAATGCATGAAAATGAGAGAAAAGAAACTTACCAAGTGAAGAAAAAACCTTGAGAAAGCTTGAAAATTGCTTGGAAAGAGGTTTGGAGTGAGAGAGCGTTGTTTAGGGAGGTGAAAGGACAATTCTGCTGAGAGAGAGATCGAGAAAAGTGAGAACCGGATCGCGCTGGACCTTTATATAGAAGGTAAGTAAATCTCGACAGATAGAGGTGTCGAGAGGTGTCGAGACATCTGTTGAGAAAGGTGTCGAGAAAAACTAGCGTCGACAAATGCAGCTTTCAAGAATCTGTCGAGGGACAAATCAACAAAAGGCTAAAGGAAGCTCGATCGATCCACCAGCTGTCGAAAAGCTATCGAGGATCCAGAAGAAACCTCAATCGATCCACCTAGCTGTCGAGAAGCTATCGAGATTGCGATAAAAGGTAAGTGACAAGCTCGATAGATAGCCAAGTGTCAAGGAGGTGTCGAGAAGTTGTCGAAATTGCTTAAAAACAGTTTTTTATGAAGGGAAAAACATAGATATGAATGCAATCAAGCATGCAACTCAACCAAGAATCCAAACAACATAAGTTAAGACAGTTTAGTGAGCATACATTAATACATGTAAACCTTGTGATGGCCAAATCACATTGTACTTGCACATGTATCAGGAGTAGCAAAGAATATTGCGTGTTGTGTGTGAAAAATATCGCAAGATTGCATAAGTGTATACATGTTATAACTCCCACATCTCCTAGAATATACGCTTACAATCATATTTAAAGCATTTTGATCTTTTTGCTTTTTATTTTTTTTCTTTGCATATTTTTCTTTTTAAGCAAATTATGCATGGGCATATAAGAGAGAGAAAAGAAATACCCAATGATGTTAAGCATTTGACATTCCAATTTTACTATGCCGAAGCACACAAATGTCATTTCATGATTGGGGGACAACAGTGATGAGATGGTTATTTATACTTTTCTCTTAAGATTTTCTAGTCCTTCCCATCAAAAAGAGTCATACGAGTGTTAAGTACAAGAGATCACTTAATCTTACTCATCACAAACAAGAGCCATAAAGCTCACTTACTTAGTTGTGCATAGAGATGCTCATCTAAGCTACAAAAAATACAAAATTTAGAAAACTTTGTTTCAATGGTCATCCATGGTACACAAGTACCAATGTACACAAAATACACACTATTTTTGTATTTTTCTGATTTTCAATTATTTTATTTTATTTTTATATCAAAAACAAAATAAACAAAACTAAAAACAAACAAAAACATGTTAAACAAAGTAAAGCATAAAAACTAGATGCAAATGCATGAGGAAGAAGGAGGAGAGAAAGAGATCAATCCATGGAGATAACACCAATGTTTTGACGAAGGAATTCAAAACGCTTGCTGTCAAGAGTTTTGGTGAATAAGTCAACCTTTTGATCATCGGTGTGAATAAACTCAAAAGTGAGAATACCATCTTCGACAAGCTCCCTAATGAAGTAATGTCGAATCTCTATGCGTTTGTTTGAGAATGTTGAACCGGATTCTTAGAGATGTTGATGGCACTAGTATTATCACTATAGATGGTTAGATGCTCTTGACAGATACCAAAATCATGGAGGAGTTTTTGCATCCGTAGGAGTTGGGTGCAACGGCTACCAGCAGCAATGTACTCAGCTTCTGTAGTGGATAAAGAGATGAAGTTCTACTTTTTGCTCATCCAGGAGACAAGATTGTTACCCATATAAAAACAAATCCCCAATGTACTCTTTCTATCATCAGCATTCCCAGCCCAATCAGCATCTGAATACCTAGCTAAGATATCATTTGTGTCCTTGCTGTACCACACACCGAACTCAGCAATGATTTTGACATACTTTATAATTCTTTTTAAAGCAGTCATATGAGATTCTTTGGGATTAGCCTAATATTTAGCACACACTCCAACACTGTAACTAATGTCAGGTCTACTAGCAGTAAGGTAAAGAAGACTACCTATCATGCTTCTATATAGAGATGAATCTACACTTTTGCCTAACAAGTCCACAGTGAGTTTAACATTTGGGCTCATAGGGGTTCTAACAGAACTAGTAGATTCCAAACCAAACTTTTTCACAAGATTCTTAGTATATTTAGATTGAGATAGGAATATACCTAAATCTAGTTGACGAATCTACAATCCAAGGAAGTGAGTCAGCTCTTCAATCATGCTCATCTCGAACTCGGCTTATATGAGCTTTGAGAAGCCATGAGCAAGTTCATCCTTAGTCGACCTAAAGATGATATCATCGACATAGACTTGAGCAACTATCAACTCGCCATCTTCCTTTTTGATGAAGAGAGATCGGTCTCTAGTCATGTGTCTTGAGCAACTGCTGTCAAGGTACCACAAACACATGTCCATAACTTTATATGCATACTTCATCATAAAACACACTTTGTGCTTAGATGACAGATCAGTAGAAATTGTGCTTTCTCCCATGTGTCTTTTACGAGCTAAACCTTTAACTTTCACTCTTTTCAGATGAACTCCTTTGCACATTTTCATTCTGAGACAGTCTAGTTTCTTCTTAAGCAAACTAAGATCTTTTACAATGGTCCTCACAAGTGAATTCAAATAACTTTTAAACTTGTTTTTTCTGATACACTCAAACAAGCAGAGATTAGAAAAACAAAATGTATTTGAATTAAAAGATCTCTTCAAGTCAGTTGCAGCCATGACAACAAGGGTCAATGGATCAAACACAACAAAGATTAAAACCTAATTAGAGTGTGTCTACTCTGATACCACTTGATAGGCCAAAAATGAATTGACCCATTGTGATGAATTAATTGATTAATTAGCCAAATTTATTAATTAATCAAATTAACATGCAAACGCGAGGTAGCACAAACAAATCACCAATAAACTAAGTATGCAGCAGAAAATAAATTGACATAGTGATTTTTTTACAAATGGAGAAAACCTACACGGTAAAAACCCCACTGGGTGATTTTAAGGTCACCACTCCCAAAATTCCACTATTATCACAACAAGTGGTTACAAGTAAAGGAATCCTAGTACCTTATACCAACCTACAGTTAAACCCTTATCCCAATACCCAATTGGACTTGTTTTGTAGTGATAATTTCTCTTTTTGATGTACGGCTCCTAATACGTGACTAACCAATTGCGCGGATTCCAGTATGCGACTTCAAACACCAACTAGAGATGTAAAGTTCTTCAGCTCATCCCAGCGATGAAGATCAAGAAGATGCTTGGTCACAAAATCCTACGGTGCACAAACACAGCAACTTCTTCGCAAGAATGATGAACTAGGGCAAAACTGTGTCTCCGGTCACAAATTACTTGAACAAACTTTGCTCAACACTTGTGCAACTTGTGTCCACTTTGATAGCTCTTAAAATAATCTTTTTATATGTTTAGGGTTGTGAGAAAAGAAAGCCCAAACACATAATCACGGATTAGAGTCAAAATAGAATTGAAATTCTGTTTTTTATAAACCTCGACAGATGCCTATCTGTTAAGCTGCTGTCAGCCACGGGGCTGGAACAGCTTTTCAAGCTTGATAGATGGCTGGTTGTTGAGCTTTAATGACAGACACTTTTCAGACTTAAATCTTAGACAGACTTGCATGACTTCAACACTTGATCTTGAAACACAGTTTCTTGAAGTATTAAACACATCTTAAATCTACCAAAATACAAGTAAAATGTGTTTTGTCAAAGGATTAGCCAATTATATAAAATAGTGACATATGTTCCTAATAAGTGAATCACATATGTCCTAACAATTTTTGTATGAAAAACAAAATAAACAAACAAAAACATGTTAAACAAAACAAAGTATAAAACTAGATGCAAATGCATGAAAGCATGATTTCAAAAACAAATAAGAAATTAAGAAAGAAAGTCAACTTTAGATAGAAAGAATTAAAGCAAAGGACAAATAGAAAGACAATTAAGTCTTAGGATCCTTTATCACCGATACAGCACGAGTCCTTGGCCGTGAAAATGAAAAGGCATGTGTCCTAGTATGACTACTAAAGGATGAGACCTATTTGACACTTGCTTATGAGGAAATAACTTGAAACAATTAGGACGAGTGTGATTAGAAACACCACAATGGTGACAAACATGAGCTGTTTTCGAACTACTATGCTTCCTAGAAGAAGGTCTAAACCTTAGAGGTTGACAAAGACCTTAATTTAAGACAATTTGGCCTAATATGACCAACAATATGACAATGATGACAAGTGGGGAAAAATTCAGAATTTTTATTCTTCCTAGGAGGAGTTTTAGACATTGGTTTAGAAATTTCAGAATTAACATCAGAATTTTTACTTTTGTCTATCCTAACAATATTAGCCTTTAACTCTTCATTATTCCTTTTAAATGGAGAAATATGAAAATCTTTTTCTTTTGAGTTAGGCTCAACAAGAAGTTTGACACTAGTTAATTTTCCAATTTCAGTTTTAAATTCAACTAGTTGCTTTTCCAAACTCTTAATTTTGTCCACCTGAGATGAAATTTGATTTTTAAAATTCTCATTCAAATTATTGGCTTCATCCAATTTTGCAATCAAATGATCTTTTTCAAGCTTGACCTTTTTAAATTTAGCTTTTAATTTTGTAGAACTTTTAAGAGATCTCATACAAAAATTATAAAGCTTACAATAAGCATCTTGAATATCATCATCATCATTCAACACAAGATCATGCAAATCAAAACAATCAAGAGTTTCCATGACAACAGGGGTCAATAAATCACACAGCAAAGATTAAAACCTAATCAGAGTGTGTCTGCTCTGATACCACTTGATAGGCCAAGAATATATTAACCCATTGTGATAAATTAACTAATTAATTAGTCAAGTAAATTAATTAAGTTAATTAACATGCAATAAGCGTGGTAGCACAAACAAATCACCAACTAAATTAAATGCAGCGGAAAATAAATTTGACACAGGTGATTTGTTTACGAATGGGGAAAACCACCGAGGCAAAACCCTACCGGGTGAATTTAAGGTCATCACTCCCGAGAATTCACTATTATCACAACAAGTGGTTACAAGTAAAGGAATCCTAGTACCTTATACCAACTTACAGTTGGACCCTTACCCCAATACCCAATTGGACTTGTTCTGTAGTGACAATCTCTCCTTTTAATGTACGGCTCTCTGTACGTGACTAACCAATTGATGCGCAGATTCTAGTACGTGGCTTACTCCTTTGCACGAATCTCAGTACCTGACTAACACCACAACAACCCTTTGATTTTTGTAGTTGATTTGTAGTAGCTTCACATAGAAACACCAATAAGATCTTCAATGTTGGTGCAAGAGACTTTGCTTGATTACAGAACCCAAAGGCGTACAAGAAACGAAGCAAAAACTCTTTCTTCTGTAGGAAGAGGCTAGGGTTTCAAAAAGAAAACCTTATGAAGCTCTCTAAGGTTAGATTTTTCTTTTTCCACCTCCTTTAAATAGGAGCTTAATGGGCTGTCCTATTCCAAATAGGTTTACACAAACCTTGGGCTTTCCTAGTCCAATACAAGTAAAGTACGTTTGTACACCGTATGGTTTTATGACCAAGAAGCTTCTCAATTTTCATCGTGTGATGAACTGAAGAACTTTGCAGTCAACAACCTTCTCTAGTTGGTGATTGAAGTCGCGTTCTGGGATCCGCGCAATTGGTTAGTCACGTACTAAGTATTACACTTTAGTTTATTGGTGATTTGTTTGTGTTACCACGCATTTTGCATGTTGATTAGATTAATTAATAAACTTGGTTAATTAATCAATTAATTTATCACAAGGGGTCAATATGTTTTTAGCCTATCAAGTGGTATCAGAGTAGCCACTTTGGATTGGGCTGAGCCCATGATGTATTTTCTTTTGCATGTTACATGTTCATGCATTTCCCATGCATACGTACTTCTTTTCAATATACTTGATATATTTGAAATTGCTTGGGACTTTTCTGATTGTCATTCTTTCTCTCCCTCTCTGTTAGTTTACGTTAGTCGTGTCTATATCACCTAAGCATAAATCCACTCCAGCCCGAAACCCTCTTCATTCCGGTGCTTCTTCTTCATCTGATCCTACTCTCTCTCATATCCGATTCTGTGATGATGATGCCTTTAAGGCATTTTCGAAGAACTTTTCTAGACGAGGCATTCATTTGGAATGCCAAGTCATTTTGATGGACTTTGCCGACACCAACCTTCCCTCTGTCATTCATAGTAGGGGATGGAAGTCATTGTGTGACATCCTGGTCACTTGTCCTCTCGTGCTTATCCAGGAGTTCTACTCCAACATGCACGGGATTGATCGGTCAGTACCTCTTTTCTTCACTTGCGTTCGAGATACGTGCATTCCTATCACACCGCAGCTTGTTGCGGATGTGCTTCGGGTCCCTAGGATAGAGTTTCCTGACTATCCTAGTTATGAGCATCTAAGGGCTGTGTCCAGGGATGAGCTCATGTTTGCTTTCTATGAGTGCCCTTCTGCTTGGGGTGAGCGTCTTTTTACACCATGTCGACCCTTTGCTAAAGGTCCTAGATTCATAAACATGGTGATGACTTTTGTTTTGCATCCCCTCTCTCACTATAACTCCATCACAGAGCCTCGTGCTCGATTTTTGTTGTCTCTTCTTGAGCATCTTACCATAGACTTTCCTTCTCATTTCATTCTGTCTATTATAGATATTCATCTAGATTCGGCGTCCCGTGATAAGCTCATCTTTCCTTCCGCTATCACGAGGATCTTACGCCATTTTTCCGTTCCTTTTCCCTCTTCTAACCATTTTACCGTCATGTGTACCATAGATTACGCTACCCTTAAATGTAGCGAGGCCCAGCTTCGGTCGCGGCAGTCGGATTCAGCAGCTCCTACCTCCTGTTTAACTCCATCCCATTCTGCTCCATCCACATCAGCTTCTCCTTCTTCTTCAGGCGATGTGTCTTTAGGAGACATTTTGGCGCAGCTGCAGCGCATGGATGCTCATCTAGATACTCTCTCTACGGAGTTGTATCAGGTGAACATTCGTGTCGATCGTATTGCACAGCGACAGGCGTCCATGGGTGGTTTTGCTCCTGA
Source organism: Quercus tomentella (assembly GCA_028535165.1). NCBI lineage: Eukaryota > Viridiplantae > Streptophyta > Magnoliopsida > Fagales > Fagaceae > Quercus > Quercus tomentella. The sequence continues at coordinate 83,697,086 of JAPQVY010000156.1, forward strand.
GGCTACTCCTTCACCACCTTCTCCCATGGCTTTTGCTTCTGAGGATGAGGATGATGATGATGGTGATGACGATGATGCTTTGGATGATGCTAATGGAGATGCTAGCTCTACCAATGAGATGTCTACTTGACACTCTTACCTTTGTCACTTGTGACAAAAAGGGGGGGTATTTTTGGTATGAGAGTAGTCTATCTTAGGGGGAGAGTTAGTATATGACCATTTTGTTAGGGGGAATGTTGATACATTTTGAGAGATGTAGTGGGGATAGTATGTATCTTTTCTTTTCTTTCTTTTTAGATACATTACTCTTGTACATGAGGTCTTGTGACCATTTATAAACATACATTGTACTTATCTCTTTCTTTATATTGATGTATGTTTTTCTTTCACCTACCTGTAGACACCCCATTTTACAACTTGTATTTAACCAATTGGTAGATCTTCAGATTTGTGATACAAAACAAATCCTGATGCTCTAACGATCATAATGGTATGTCATAGGTTTTGATCAAACCACCTGATCAAAAGTTATCATACAAAAAATTTTCAATGATCATGGCTCATCTACACGATGGGCCTGATCACGCCCTATTCCAAACACTTAATTTTGATTGGTTCTTACAAGAATTAATTTGAAATTAATCAAGTGTGATTTTTGATTTGATTTCATTTTTTTTTAAAGAAAAAAAAATGTTTTTCTTTATGGCATCTTATCTGCTCTTTTGAAAAAAAATTTGGAGATATGATCCCTGAAAAAAAAAAAAAAAAAAGAAAAAGAAAGAAAAATGCTCAGAAAACGTCATTATCTTCAGCAGCAACTTGAATCGCATTTTTGGCCTGGAAAACATTGAAATTTGGATTTCTCTATTTCTATAAAAGTTATAGAAAATTGAATTTTATTTTAAAAAACATCAATTCTGAATCAATTGGAATTTTTGAGCAGCAAGTTATGGCCAAAATACGAAACAGATGCAGAAGATAACACAAACTCAGCATTATCTTCAATTTTCTCTCAAAATTTCAAATGGGGATTAGCAATAAATCTGTTCAAGCCTATCTAATAGACTTATCCTTTCCCTTTGCTTCAAAAGAAAGATTTTTGAAAAATAAATTGGATAAAGCAACAGATACATCCTGTTAAAAAATTCAAAAAATGCTCAAAAGACGTTACTATTTTCAGCAGCAATTTGAAACAAATTTTTGGCATGGATAATGTTGAAATTTGGCTTTCACTCTTTCTGAAAAAGTTGTAGATAATTGAATTTCCTTTCAAAAAAAAACCATATTGAATCAATTGGAATTTTGAACGGAAAATTAGAGCCAAAATATGAAGCAGGTGCAGCATCATTTCAAAATTTGAATGGAGATCAATACCAAATCCGTTCCAGCTCATTTAAACAGGTTATCTCTTTCCTTAGCTTCAGAAGAAAGCTAATAACTTAGCTTTAAAGCTAAGCCATCCCTTCCCCTATAAATAGAGAAGACCTCTACCATTTTCTGGACCACGAATTCCCTCTGGAGAGCTAGTAGGAAAGCAAAAAAGAAAAGCTGTTAAGCAACCATTGTTCTTACTTTGGTTGTAGTTTAGTACTTCCTTGCTTTCTCCCTAGCCCTTTAGGTGATCACTTCCCCCTTTTAATTTATGCTGGTAAATAGTTAATTGTGTTCTTTAATTTTTTGTACATGCTAAATAAATGCTTACAAATCATTATACCCTTCTTTTATGCTATGCTTGGATGAACATGCCTATATGTCTTATTGATTTTCTCTTACATGCTTAGATGAACATTTCTAGGAAATACATAATTTTCTCTTGAATGCTTAGATGAACACTTCTAGGCTAATATACAATTTTCTCTTGAATGCGTAGATGAACACTTCTAGGTTATAGCACAACTTTCTCTTGAATGTTTAGATGAACACTTCTAGGCTAATACACAATTTTCTTTTGAATGCTTAGATGAGCACTTCTAGGCTAAAACACAACTTTCTCTTTAATACTTAGATAAACATGTCTAGGTAGTTGTTTTGCTTTTTTAAATACTTGAACAAACATGTCAAAGTATTTTGATTTTGTCTAGATGAACATGTCTAGGGTTTTTCCTTCTCTTCATAATTGCTTGGATGATCAAATATGCTTAAAGGTTTTATTTTTATTTGTTTCTCTTTGCAATTATGTTGATGACAAGTAACATGACAATTTTTGTTTTTCCTTCACATGCTTAGATGAACATGTCTAGGCTTGGAATTCTTTATTTATATTGATCTCTTGGATGAACATGCCATTACCTTCATTTTTTTTTTACATTAAAATTGTTATCTAACAAGTTTTATTTTTTTTTTTTGTTTCTCTTTATGTCAAATTCCCCTAACATGTATATGTTTACAATTCCTGCAAATCACATGTTTATATGACATATTATTTCTATTTGTTTAAGCAATGTAATTTACTTTTCTTAGATTGTATCTAGGACAAAAAAAAAACATTGTAAATTTTTGTTACAAAATTCGATGTAAATTGTCATATACATTAATACAACAGAAGTATTTTTCATTAAAGGTTTTCTTATTTTTCCTTTTAAATTAAATAAGTGGCGACTCCATGTAAAACCCTCGATCTAGGGGGGAGTACATTTTACACTACCCCTTTATGTGTTATTTCTTTTCTCCCTTTATACACATGTTTATTATACTTGTATGCAATCTATTATTTCTGCTTCACACAAAGATGCCTTGATGAGTTTTGTTTAAAGTGTTTCAGAAATACAGGTTGTCAAAGTCTACTTGCCATAAACTCTCTTCTTGCAAAGTTTTTCAAGAGTTTGTGTTAGGATAGATTTTATTGTATTCAACAAGTGAATATGAGTTGAGTGATTTATGACTTCTCTCATATGTTCATTTGTTTGTTGTGGTTTTATCACGGATTGCCAAAGGGGGAGATTGTTAGGACATATGTGTTTTACATGTTAAGAACATATGTTATGATTTTATGTAATTGGCTTATCCTTTGACAAAACACACTTTACTTGTATTTGGGTAGATTTAGGATGTCTTTAAATACTTCAAGAAATCTTATTTCAAGATCAAGTATTGAAACCTTCAAGTCTGTTCAAGAAAACAAGTTCAGAGTGCAAAATCATTAAAGCTCGACAGCTGGCTCGACAGTTGCATCTATCGAGCTTAAGGAAGTTGTTCTACATTCGGTGTGCTCGACACCTTCTTGACAGCTACTCAATACCTGCTATCTGTCGAGGTTTAAGATTTTCAGAATTCCAATCTGATTTTCTTGGGATCCGTGAATGTGTCTTTGGGCTTTCTTTTCTCATAACCCTAGACATATAAAAGGATCAGTTTAAGGGTCGTCAAAGTGTTCACAAGTTACACAAGTTTTGAGCAAACTCTGTTCAACCAAATTGTGACCAGAGACGAAGTTCTTACCCTAGTTCATCTCTTTCTCTTGAAGAAGTTGATGTGTATGTGCATCGTAGGGTTTTGTGACCAAGCATCTTCTTGATCTTCATCGTGTGGATAAACTGAAAAACTTTGCAACCAACAACCTTCTTAGTTGGTGATTGAAGTCGCGTACTGGGATCTGCGCAATTGGTTAGTCGCGTACTGGGAGTCGTGCATCTGAAAGGGGAACTGTCACTACAGAGCAAGTCCAATTAGGTATTGGGTTAAGGGTTCAACTGTAGGTCGGTAAGGTACTTGGATTCCTTTACTTGTAACCACTTGTTGTGATAATAGTGGAGTTTCGGGAGTGGTAACCTTAAAATCACCCGGTGGGGTTTTTGTCGTTCGGTTTTCCCCATTCGTAAACAAATCACCTTGTTATTTATTTTCCGCTGCATATTTAGTTTATTAGTGATTTGTTTGTGCTACCACGCATTTGCATGATAAATTGATTAATTAATAAATTGACTAATTAATTAATTAATTTCTATCACAAGGGGTTATAAAACAAAACAACAAAAATAATAATTAAAAAATTAAAAAAAACACACACACACACACACACACACACACACACAATCTAAACTATGACACAAACACTAATGCTAATTGCTTAGCAAGTCTTGATAAATGGGATCCTCCAAATTAATGGATTTCTCCTCTTGTGAAAAATTCTCAAGAAATGGCTTAAGCGTTGTCCATTCGCCTTAAATATGTTACCATTCTTAGGATTTTCAATTTCTATGGCACCATGGGGAAAAACATTTTTTACAATGAAAGGTCTAGTCCATCTAGGTCTCAATTTTCCGAGGAACAAATTTAACCTAGAATTATACAAAAGAACTTTTTGAGATGGTTCAAAAGATTTCCTTAAAATTTGTTTGTCATGAAAAACCTTCATTCTTTCTTTAGAAATCCTAGAATTCTCATATGCATCACGCCGAATTTCTTCCAACTTATTCAATTGCAATTTTCTCAATGAACTAGCCCTGTCTAAGTTAAAGTTAAACATCTTTATTTCCCAATATAATTTATGTTCCAATTCAACAGGCAAGTGACAAGTTTTACCATAAACAAGTCTATAGAGAGACATACCAAGAATATTTTTATAGGCAGTGCGGTATGCCCAAAGTGCATCATTCAACCTCAAAGACCAATCTTTACGATTTGGGTTAACTGTCTTTTCCCAAATTTGTTTAGTCTCCCTAGATGGTTTGTCATTGTCCTTTAAATAAATCCTATGAGTACATACCAATGGACTAAGTCCTTTTATGTTAGCCATGTTCCTTCCTATGACACCCATATGTTTACTCAAAACATTATTAACTTACATTCTTGCCAGGAGTCAAGTTCAAAAGATATTGCCATAGGAAAAGTCTCATCGATTCCTAGAAAAGCATACTTGAGATCATTTGGCTAGGGCTTTAACTCCCATTTAGGTACTTGCTCACTAGATGACAACAACTTTATCTGATAGGGTGGCAACTCCTTATATTTCAATTTCCAATTGCCCGCTTCCAATTCCTGTGTAGATTCCAAGAGATAGTGAATGTATGCAATTTCGGAATTCTCATCAAAGTTAAAATCACATGAATTGACTAAACAAGTTTCTAATGTTTGGTCTTGAACAATTGTTTCAATCAAGTTAACTTCATGCACATCCTCTTCATCCCTAGTTTGCTTACAAGTATTAAAAATACTAAGCTCAAGGGTCATATTGCCAAAAGATAATTTTAAGACCCTACTTCTACAATTTATCAATGCATTAGAAGTTGCAAGAAATGGGTGTCCTAAAATCACAGGTATTTGAGATTTAGCATTACAAACAGGATGCATAACCAAAATAATAAAGTCAATAGGAAAGTAAAATTTGTCCACTTCAACCAAAACATCCTCATCAACACCCTTTGCAACAATCACAGATCGATCGGCAAGTTGTAAAATTATGGAAGTGGGTTTTAACTCGCCTAGACCTAATTGCTCATACATTGAATACGACAAAAGATTCACACTTGCCCCAAGAACAAGCAAAGCTTTCTTTATTTTTGAATTACCAATCACACATGAAATAGTAGGACAACCTGGATCTTTGAAATTAGGAGGTCTATTATTTTGAATGATTGCACTTCAGTAAAAAAATGCCTTCTTATGTACATTAAGCTTACGCTTAACAGTACACAAATCTTTCAAAAATTTAGCATTTGATGGAATTTGCTTTATAGCATCCAAAAAAGGAATGTTCACTTTAACTTGCTTAAGCACTTCAAGGATTTCAAAATTTTGATTCACTTTTTGAGGTGGAATCAACCATGGGGAAAGGGAGCAGGGATAGGACACCTTTCAATTTCATTAGATGTAGGCTCAAGGACTTCATCACTACTCTTTATTTTGGAAGATTCATCATGTGTATTGCTTTTGGAAATATCTTTTTCAATGATTTTTCCACTACGAAGAGTAGTTACAGATTTAGCTTGACTCACTCTATTTTCAGAGGAACTACAATCATCAACACAAAATTGACCTTGGGGGTTATGGTTGTGGTTGAGATGGAAACTTACCCTTTTTATTATGCTCATGGATGTGGTCAATTTAGTGAGAGTGCTCCTAATGTCATTAATGGCTTGTGAGTTCTAATTATTAATGGTGGATTGAGTTTGCATGAATTGTTGCAAAGTGTCCTTAAGACTCTTCTTTGGAGGGGGATTATAGGGAACAAAATTTAAAGAACCATGTGTAGGAGGTGCAACCACATTACCATTCCTCCAACTAAAATTTGGGTGATTCCTCCACCCTAAATTGTATGACTCTGAATAGGGGGAAGGGTATGATTTTTTCACCATGTTCATAGCATTTACTTGTGTAGACATTCGATTTTTGTACCCATGATTTTGCACCCATGACCAATTATGTACCCAAAATTCATAATTGCATTACATGCATTAATTTGTCCATTTCATATCATATTATGATCTTGAGATTCTAATGGTCGCAATGGTATGCCCAGTTTCCAAATCGAATCACCGAATTGAAAGATATCGCATGATTAAGTTTGCACGGTCAGCATGCATTGTGTCTAGGCAAAATCAACCACACATAATTAGTTTAAATTAATTATGATTGGCTAAACAATTAAAATTAATTAAATGATTTTGTGATTGGTTGTTAGTTAGTGTCAAAAATAGGCTTGCTTGCATGGGAATAAAGGGGATAAATGGATAAAAATAAAATTGTGGATAATCAAGACTTTTAGAGTATTTATCTACAAGATAATTGTTGTTGAAAAGACTTGAGTTATTTTGAAAAGAGTTTAATTTTTAGTATATGGATTAAAAATGCGTCTATGTACAAGTCATAGCTCAAAAATCCTTAAAAAAGGAGTCCAAAATGGACCAAAGCTCAAACGAGGGACTGGCACCCAAAAGCCCCATTCAGCACTTTCCAAGTGCCGATTGGCACAAACTCGGGCCTTGGCTTGAGGGCACTTAGATTGGGATAAAACTCATCATTTTTGATTTTTTAAAGATTAGGACGCGTCCCAGTTCGTATTCTGATCATTTAGCTATTTTTTCAAGCCTCCCAACCTCTATAAATAGAGGCTGCATCTCAAAGTTCAGCACACTTTTTGATGCTCTCAGATTTCCCCTCTTTCTGTCTCTCCTTTCTATTATTCTCTCTCTTACGTTAAAGACGTTCTGGAAGCTCTAGCCTTAAGAATTTCTTTTTTGTAAGCAAGGTATTTTAGGTTTCAAAGATAATTGAACAAATTTCTTTGAACCTTAAAATATTCACTCAAGAAGAAGAGTACGTCCATGCAAGAGGTGTTTTTATTTATTTATTTATTTATTTATTTTGATGATGCATGATTTAATCTTCTTTTAGTTTTAATTTCTAATACTTGTAACATGTACGGTCAATACTTTTTTTGTTGAAATATGTTCTTGATGTTTTTATTGTCATGATCTATTTTTTTTTAGTTTCAAAAATCTGCTTATTATCACATCCTTTTCAAAACCAAAAAAACTTATTTGTATATTCCTTAGATATAGATCTGAAATTTTCAAATAAAAACTTATTTGTATCTTCCTTAGATGCAGATCTGAATTTTCAATTCAAAAACTGATTTGTATCTTCCTTAGATGCAAATTTGAAATTTTCAAAATAAAAAACTGGTTTGTATCTTACTTAGATGCAGATCTGAATTATTTAAACATAGCAGATTTTGAAATAAAAAAAAGAAAGTCATGAGTAGTAATGTTTTATTTGTTTTGTTTGATGCAAGTAGCGTAGGTTTATTTCATGAATGTAGTACTCTTCTTTAAAATATATATATATATATATATATATATATATATATAATTTTTTTTCTTTATTTTATTTCACATAAAAAAATAGATCTGATTTAAAAAAAAAAGTTATTTACAAATCTAGATTTTTTATTTTATATTTTATTTGTTTTATATATAAAATGGATCTGATTTTTTTTTTTTTTTTTTTTTATAGACCAAAAACCATTTTTTACTTTGTTCCAAAATGGATATGATATTTTTTTTAACAAAAAAAAAAAAAAAAAAAAACCTTGTTTTTCTTAATAAAATAGATTTGATTTTTTCTTCACCAAAAACTATTTTTTTTACCTATACAAAAATAGAGCTGAATTAAAAAAAAAATAATAAAAAATAACGGAGAACACATTCATAAATAGACTTATGTGACTTAATTTAGTTAAGTGTCTCATGTGTGCAACATATCATTCATATCATGCATAAAGGGGTACATTGGTCATGAGAGTTTAGAAGACCAAACGCTGTTTGGGTGGAATGGGTGCCTAGCAACTTCTGAATTTAGTTCCTTGGACCCAAAGCCTTGGATAGATAGACCTAGGCTTTATCTTTGTTTTTATTTTGGGTAGATTATAAATAGGACAAAAAGGCATGTATCTTTGGTAGTTTGTAACTAGGATCCAAAGTCTTGTAATGCTCAATTTATCAAACATGTACTTTTTTACTCAATCAATGATAATGGAACATTTTTATTCATGTAAAGTTGTATTTTATTTTTTTTTCTTATTTTTTAGTATAAAAAATAAGCGGCGACTCCACACCACTTACCCAAAAAGAGAGGTGTCTTGAAAAGGCAATAAAAAATCTTTCTTTTTTTGGGGGCACCTTTGCGGTCTCTCATGGTGGCGACTCTGCTGGGGATGTCGAAGGCTAAGCTTCGTATTAGACTTAAGTGACCAAATGTGTACCGTTGTTTTTGCATGGTCTTGCATGATATTGTTGTTTGTTTGTTTATTTATGCTTGTTGAGATATTGTATTATATTTTGTTGTATGTATTGTGTGTTAAGAGCTTTCCCTAATTGTCATAGTGTGTGCCATCAAAACAACAAATATGTATGCATCCCTTTCAACAACAATGTGGTGGTAGTAACCATGGATCACCGGTCTTCATTAGATTCGAGTACCCAGTGGCAAACTTACCAACTCATACCCTAAAGTCACTGGATCATTTCTTATTGATTGCAAAGGAAAGACCATGCCGTTTGGACCAACCCAATGTTCATTACATTACAGTTGGGAGGTGTAACGTCCTAACTATGGGAAACAATGAAATAACAAACCCACCATACAGCGTAATGACTTAGAACCTACCCTTAGGCTGGTCCATGTTAAAATTGCATTACATGTTGTGTAAGTCTGTTTGGTTGGTTGATTGATGAGGATGGGGACCTAGCTTTGATTAACCCGACCAAGCCTGTCATTAGGGGAGAATTTGGTCAAGTTCTAAAGGAAGGCTGCAAAGAGAACCTAAGATCAACATTCAAGCCAGTAGCTCCAGTTCCAAGCTTATCATTCCCATTACGGTATTGATGCTCGTAAGCATAGAAGATACTCCGCTGTTGCAACATCACAATCCCATATTCGACCTACAAGATAGTTCAAGTCACAAGAAGTTTGAAACTCCTAACACTATGGCAGAAGAGGAAGAACATCCGAACACCGAAGAACCCATGAACACTCAAGGGCTACTTAACACCATGGTAGCTAGTTAGATCCAATTGAGAGAAGACATGAACCTTATGGTGCAACAGTTTCAGAGTCTGAAGAGTAACCAAGAGGGGAACAAGGCTAACCATAATCCACCAACCATGGAGAGTGAGAAGAAGATCAACGAAAGAATGAAAAAAATGAAAGAGATGTTTAGAAGAGCTCATAAGATGGAAGACTTCATGGACTACCAATCCCTCTCACTTTTCCCTGATATGAGATTGCCTCTTAAGTTTAAGATGCTGACCTTGGACAAGGTTCTTAGCATATTTAGATTGAGATATGAATATACCTGACTTTTGCTGACAAATCTGCAACCGAAGGAAGTGAGTCAACTCTCCAATCATGCTCATCTCGAACTTGGCTTGCATGAGTTTTGAGAAATTATGAGCAAGTTCATCCTTTGTCGACCTAAAGATGATATCATCAACATAGACTTGAGCAACTATCAACTTGCTGTCTCCCCTTTTGATGAAGAGAGTTTGATTAGCTTTTCCTCTTGTGAACCCATGTGACACCAAGTATTGTGTGAGCCAATCATACCAAGCTCTGGGGGCTTGCTTTAAACCATAAAATGCCTTTTTGAGGTATAATATATGATTCGGAAAGTGTGGGTCAACGAATCCTTTTGGTTGAGCCACATAGACATCTTTCTTAAGGAACCCATTTAAGAAGGCAGTCTTTATGTCCATTTGGTAAAGCTTAAACTTCAAGTGGCATGCCAAGGCTAAGAGAATCCTGATGGACTCCATACGGGCTACTGGAGCAAATATCTCATCATAGTCTACTTCTTCTGTTTAAGAGTACCCTTGAGCTACAAGACGAGCCTTGTTGTGGATCACATTACCCTCCTCATCGGTCTTATTGCAGAATATCCACTTTGTGCCAATGATGTGCTTACTCTCCGGTCTAGGTACTAGAGTCCAGACATCATTCCTTTGAAATTGAAGCAGTTCATTGTGCATAGCTTCAACCCAACTTTCATCTTGAAGAGCTTCCTCAACTTTAGTGGGTTCATCATAATGTGCTGTATTTCTTCTTTTGTCATTTAGATTCTTATTATATGCATGTGCTAACGGATAGCTTCTGATTCTGAATGCAGGGACCCGACAAGATCTATGGTCGAGGTGCTTGGTCCACCTTTCTTTGGTTGCTATTTGATCTTGGGACCCATCAGCGCTATGTGGATTTCTTGAGAGAGTAGGGGTTCGAGGATTTTCTAAGGATCCCCCTCTACACCATGAGGCATGGGATTAGAAAGGCTTTGGTGCGGAGGTTTCATGCCAAGACAAGCACCTTTCATCTAAGTTGTGGGGAGTATGCCATTCTCCCTCTTGATTGGATGGCCATCCTGGGCATCAGATTTGGTGGATACTCGATCTCGACTGATGACATGAGTTTTAAGATGGTCTGTGAGATTTTAGGTATCCTTTTCCCATTGACAGAGGACACGAGAGCATACTTTGGGCCTACAACATCACCATAAATCCGCATTGAGTGGTTGGAGGGTAGCATCCCTTGGGGTGTGGCGCCTACTGACATTCATCTTCGATGGTTTTCATGTATTTTCTCGGTACTTGCTTCTTCGGCAACAACTAATCGGTATTATCCTACCAGCTACTGCGGGCCATGAGAGTAGTCTCCAACGTTGGGAGATATGATTGGGGGTTCGTCACCTATGGCTTTTTCATAGCCTTCTTGAGGCGAGCTTCATAGCGGGACTTTAGGAGCCTGGAAGGGTGTTGGCAGATTTTGACATGGTGGGCATAGGAGTATATCCCAGCTTTGTGGCCATGATTCTCAGGTTTGTTATTGATAGTGTATCCTCCAACATATGCTTGGTCTCTCTATACGATCACCAAGGTTGTCTTGGTGTTGCCGGTTACTATCTCTATGGCCTTAGACCGTGTCACCTGGGACAAGGTAGTGGTTTGCCCTTATGATGTCTCACTACTGGGGAGAGCAAAACTTACTATTGCCATGGGCCAGTCGAGGATACGACACTGGTTTTGGGCCCTATTGAGTTGGGAATTTTTCTTGGCTGAGAGGACCTTTCATCAAGTCATACCGGTCTTTAAGTTACCTAGAGATTTTCCTCCTCTTGGCTTGTCATTCGAGTCCATTGTCCTGGATAACCCAGCTTACGCGACGGGCTCTTTCGATGCTTATGTGGATACTAGTATGGACTACGCCACTTGGTTTGTAGCATCCTCTGCAGGACCTATTATGGTGGATGTCCCTGTGAGTGGAGGCAGAGTGTTAGGAGGCATCGCTCGTGCACAGGTAACTTCTGCAACTGATTAGAGATCGTAGGCCGAGACTTTGCAGACCAGAGTGACAGAGCTTGAAACCGCTGTTGGTGCTAGGGAGGCGTATGTGCAGGAGGAGATTGCTCGAGCATTAGCTTGAAAGAGGGAGCTTTGGTAGAGGGATAGAGAGGCCCATGCTACTATCGCAGATAGAGAGAGGTCCTAGCTTTAGAGTGAGCTAGCTATGCTTCACGGCTATACAATGGTTTTGATAAGAGAGTTACGGGCAGCTTGTATTCAAGTTCTGCCTCCACCTCATATTCTAGGTCGGGGGCCCATTGTTCCTCTATACGAGCCCGGGTATATGCCAACTCCTCCAGGTTCGTTGGGCGGTTGGGGCTCTTTTGCTCAGACTTAGGGGCCTTCTCAGGACCCAGGATACATTCTAAGTGCTTTCGATGGAGCTGGTCCTTCCACCAGCCTTTTTATTGGCAACGATGATGATGACGACGACGACGATACTAACCAATTTATTAGGGATGATGATTTTTAATAGGGTTAGCCTTTGTTGTAGCATGATATAGCCCTTGCGTGGGCATGTATGTAATTTTTCATGTATCTTGTAGACATTGCCCCATGGTGGGCCGGTTATGTATGTATATTATGTATTGCCCCTTAATAGGCCTGGACATGTGTGTATTATATTGCCCCACAGTGGGCTTTGATGTATGACATTATCTCTTTGCTTCATGATGTATGTATAAAACAATGCCTTTTGTTAGGACTTACATGTATGATTCTGGAAATTGCCTTTGAGAGGGCCGTTGTATAACTCTAGAAAATTGCCTTTGAAAGGGCTATTGTATGACTTTAGGAAAAACGCCTTTGAGAGGGCTGCTGATATATGTGTAAAATAATGTCTCTGATTAGGACTTACATGCATAACTCTAGAAAATTTCCTTGAAAGGGTGGCAACAAGAAATAATGCCTCTTGATAGGGCTTACATGTATGATTATGGAAGTTGCCTTTGAGAAGGCTGCTGATGTGTGCAAGAAATAATGCCTCTAGATAGGACTTACATGTATAACTCTAGAAAATTGCCTTTGAAAGGACTACTGCTGTATATATGCACTATCGCATTTTCATCATGGATGGTGGTTTTGAACTAGCTCGTGTCACACTCACTTGAGGCGGTATGCATTGGTTGCTCTCGTTATTGCCCAAGATGGCTATCAATTCAAAGACGGGTTTCTTGGGATGAACATTTGGGAAATGATTCTCTCCGTCCTCAAAATAAGCTAAAGAAGCTACCGCATGGCTGAGAACGGGCTCTAGTGTCTTTCAGTTGTGAGCTCTGATTACCGGGCCTAAACCGACCCTTGAACTAGGTGAACCGGACTTTGGAAAATGAGGTTCAAGATATCTGGAGGTGCCGAACGAGACGCACAAATATAAACTGCCCCAATGTAGAATTTATGTAGTCTCAGATGCACGAGAGGGAGTTTCAGACAATCTGGTCCAAAGCCGGGCTGATCGCGCATTATAGCGGGTGCTAAAACGAGGGAATCTTTGCTCCAACGTAGCAAACATTGTCCCAAGCAAAGGAACAGTGCTCAGAATACATGGGGGTTTGTGCCTGGGGGGCTAAAAAGCTCGAGTATGTGTCTAGAAGGTCGGCGGCCCTTCAAAGACCACCGCTTTGGTTTGAGTGCATAAAGTGGGTTCAGCCCAGTTTTACCTCATTCTGGTCTGCAATTTTCTTGGGTCTTCTTCTACCCTTCTCTCCACCCAAAATGTGTAGAAAACACTGTTTTTCATCATTTTTTTTGTGAGATTCTCATCAGATCATCAGATTTAGTAGGATCTGTTCATGGATTCTCTTGGTACTCAATCCTATGACACTTTTAGTCAAGCTTTAGAGGGAGTCTTACTATGAAAAGAAGCTTAAGAGGCGGTTGAGCTATTTTTCTTGCGGTGATCAGGCATTCATCTAGAAACTTCTTGGAGATGCTACTGCTTTTCTTCACACCTCACTAGATTGGCACTTTTTGGAGGTTATTACCTCTTGTTGGGACCCCATCTTAACATGTGTCACCATTGGAGATGTTGATCTGGTGCCTACTTTGGAAGAATATGATCGTTTTCTTTCTTTTTCTACCCCTATGAGGGTAGCGGGATAGGAGGGAACATGTCCTTTAATTTTCTGTATGATCGGTTCCACTTATTGGAGTGTCCTATGGGCTATCAAGATTACTTCGTGGAATTAGAGGAGCGATGGACATCCTACCGGCGTCCAGCTTTCCTGGTGGCCTTTTTTGGTGGGGTGTTATTTCCTTCATCATCAGGAGCTGTTAGTTTTTCCGTTCTCCCTCTGGTGAGTGCCCTACCCCATGGTATCTCTTTCATTCCTTCTCTACTTTCTGAGACGATTAGGTCATTGTCTTTGTGTCGGGAGTCCGGTAGGGGTAGGCTAGTTTGTTGTGTTCATATGTTATAGTTGTGGTTCTGTAGCCACCTGAGTGTTATTGCTAGGGATCAGCCTGTGGGCTTTGTGAGTAGGAATAGAGTTCGAGCTACTGTAGCTCTTGATCTTCCTTTCTCCATGGATACTGAGGTTTGGCTGAGGTACTTGTGCAGCTGAGTCCCGCTGACTGGACTTGGAGAGTCAAGTGGGGTATCACTAGATGGCAGGGGTGGACCCATTGCGTCGGTTTACATGGCATTCCCCTGGTGGTTATTTGGGGGTGCACAGGGTACTTTCTGAGTATAGCCATGCAGCAGTTCGGGGGCATTCAGCACATTCCCTGACTTAGTGATCTCTTTGTTGTCACTTTGAGTACAGGCTTGTGGATATCTATGTAGCAGTGATAGGGCATGCCTCTGAGTTCTGGGAGGCACGTAAGTTGAGCATTAACTTCCCCCTTTGTTCTAAGGATGACTAGGAATGGTTTTCTGCTGAGTTTAGAGTGTGGCGAGACACCAGAGATCCCTGCTTTATGTTGGACTTATCATCACCAGTCTCAGCCGAGTTATCACTTCTGGCTGATGTTTTGAGAGGCTATACTCTGGAGTTTGAGATTAAGGTTGAGAAGGCCTTTATGGATCTAAGGGAGTGCCTGAGGGAGGCCATCCGGGATAGAGACTACTACCAAGAGCTGGTTGATACCCTTATGGAGGATATTGAGGAGATGAACAGTACACATGAGAGTGAGCTTGCTACTCTTAGGGCGGAGCTTGATCGGAGAGGGCCAGCCGCTCTAGGCACAGAGGTAGAGTGTGTTCAACTGAGATCCTGGGTTGCAGGTTTAAAGGATGAGCTTGTGAATTTTACACAGAAGTTTGTCACTTTGGATCATACTTGGGATGAGGAGAGGATCGCACTAGAGGGCCGATGGCTTAGCATTGGAGCTAGTACAGGCGAAGGCCTACATTCATTCCACTTTGAGTATGGAGTATGGGCGAGAGAGCAATGAGCCTAGTGAGCCGCAATTGGCCTTCCGCTGCCTTCAAATTGAGCTGGTTGAAAGGGAGGAGGCTTTGAGAGTTGCTACTACAGAGGTGGGCACCTTGCGGGCTTTGCTAGAGACTGAGAGACAGGGCTGTACTTCTAATTCCATGATAGAGAGGGAGCTGGTCCGTCTTTGGCATTCACATGACAGACTTGGAGAGATTGCTAGAGACTTGGGCTTTGATGCAGCCGGGTTACTTCACACTTATGCTTATGATGACACGATTCTCCATACTGGTTTTGGGAGATTGTGCTAGGCCGTATCTAATCGCTTGGGCCATGTTTGACTTGTTGGTGCTCTTTTCTATTATTATTATTATTATTTTTTTTTTTTTTTCACATGAGCTATGTAGTTAGTATTCCACTATGTATGGAAAGGACCTTCATAAATTGCTAGGAAATTGCGTAAGGCCTTCCTCTTTTGTTTGAGTTCTTAAAGCATAGTCTAGTCTATTAGGCATGCTTAGAAACTGAGAGATGGTGGAGAGAGATGTTTATGATGATATTCATGAGATATATTTATGAGATGAGATTTCATGTTTTGGTATCAAAATGTGTGAAAGAAACAGAATGGCACAATATAGGCATGTTAATGAATATGCAGGCAAATGTTTTAAAAGATTATACAAATAAGGGATAGATGTAAAATCCATGCATATCAATATCTTATTTTTCCAAGGATACATCCTATTCTAGATAGATCTTTTCCTTTTCCCATTGAGGTACATTTCTCATTGGTATGAGTTAGAACATCTTGAGCAGATTACAGGGTTGTGGCAGTATTGTAGACAGAGATTGATCTTAGAAGTGTGTTCATATCTTGTCTTGTATCTTGAGCAAAAATTCAAGCAGGCACAACTGACTGATTTTTTTTATTTAAGACGTGATTGAACTGCGATGGCCACCTACGTACCTCCACTAGGAAGGATCAGGACATCACGTAGTTCAACTGAGTTTTTGATTGCCTTAATTTTTGCCTAGACCACCTTTTTGGGTTTTTAATCTAGCAAGCTCTCTCACACTCTTTCTTTTGCCCTCATTTTACGTAGACTGCCCTTTCAGGTTTTCAATCTGCCTTTTGTATTTTCTCACGGTTTCTTTGTTTTGGCTCACCTTTTGCGTAGACTACCCTTTCCGGTTTTCGATCTACCTTTTTACATAGATTTTTTTTTTTTTTTTGTTTTTTTGTTTTTTGTTTTTTTTTGTTTTTTTGTTGTTGTGTTTTTTTGTGTTTTTTGTTTGTTTGTTGACATAAAAATATAGAAATAAGGTGCACTGAAGGGCTCCTTCATGCAAAGTACTGTATGACGGCGTCACAATTGGTGGGCATATTGAAGTCATGCCCGTCCATGTTGGCTAGAATCAAGGCTCCTCTGGAAAAGGCCTTCTTTACCACATTTGGGCCCTTATAAGTTGGGGCAAACTTTCCTCTGTGATCAGGCATGGCCTGATTGCACTTTTTCAAGACTAGGTTTCCTTCTTCGAAGATCCTAGATCTAACTTTCTTGTTGAATGCTTGCTCGACGCGGCGTTGGTACAACTGTCCATGGCACATTGCAGTTATGTGCTTTTCATCTATCATGTTCAGTTGTTCATATCAGGAACGGGCCCATTCAACTTCTGACAGCTCTGTCTGAGATTAAATCCTGAGAGACGGGATCTCTACCTTTGCAGGAAGGACGGCCTCCATGCCATATACTAATGAATACGGGGTCACACCCATGGAAGTACGAACAGATGTGCGATATGCACACAAAGCAAACGGCAAGTATTCGTGCCAATCCTTGTATGTGTCTGTCATCTTCACCAAGATTTTCTTTTTGTTCTTATTAGCGGCTTCCACTGCACCATTTATATGAGGGCGATAGGGAACCGAATTTCTGTGCTTGATTTTGAACTGTTGGCAGGGTTGCAGGATCATTTTCCCATTTAGGTTTGCCTCATTATTTGTAATGAGCTCTCTCAGCACGTCGTAGTGGCAAATGATGTTATGTTTAAGGAACCGGGCTACCACTGCTTGAGTGATGCTTTTGTACAAAGCGGCATCCACACCCACTTTGTAAAATAATCGATGGCCATTAAGATGTACTCATGATCGTTTGAAGCCTTTGGTATCACAGGTCCAATGACATCCATACCCCAGGCTGAGAAGGGCCATGGTGTTGCTAAAGAGTGCAAAGGTTGAGGAGGTGCATTCTTCTTGTCTTGATAGGCTTGGCAACGGTGGCATGTCCTCCCATGTTTAATGCAATCACTTTCCATGGTGAGCCAATAGTAACCGGCTATCATAATCTTACGGGCAAACAGGAGTCCATTGGCATGGGCTCCAAGTAGGCCTTCATGCATCTCTTTCATCAAATGATTAGCCTCGGAGGCATCTACGCATTGGATCAAGGTAGAATCGTGGTTCCTTTTGTACAGGACTTCTCCACTCAAGAAAAACTAGTAGGCCATGTGCTGGATAAACTTCTTTTCGTTGTCCGTTGCGCCAGATGGGTATTCACCGTTCTTGATATAAGCCTTGATATCATGGTACCATGGCTTTCTGTCGGCTTCGACTTTGACACTCATGCATTCTTTGATGTTCATGCAATAAGCTGGAACGCCATGGACTTCTATGCATAATTGCCTTATATCATCTCCTTTTAATAACTTAACCATGCTAGCCAGGGTGGCCAAGGCGTCTGCAAATTGGTTGTGTACTCGGGGCAAATAGGCAAATGTGATGTTTCAGAACTTCAAAATCAAGCAGCTAATGCATTTCTAATATGGAATCAACTTGGTGTCTTGGGCTTGCCATTTTCCTTTGATTTGGGAGATGATCAATAAGGAATCTCCAAAGATGCTTAAGTCATAGGCGCCGAACTTTAGGGCCATCTGCAGGCCGACTATGCACGCTTCATATTTTGTGACATTGTTGGTGCAATCAAAATTCAGCTTGACTGAAATAGGGATTGGCTGGCCCTTGGGGGAAACTATGACTGCTCCCACTCCATTTCCGGTAGAATTGGCAGCTCCATCAAAATAAAGCTTCCAACACCACAATTCCACACTGTTTGGTTCTGGCTCTAGTACCATGACATCCTCATCAAGGAAAAGGGATTTTGAAAGTTCTAGATCATTTAGCGGCTGGTCCACTAGATAATCGACTATGGCCTGGCCCTTGATGGCTTTTTTTGTATAAACACAATGTCGAACTCGAAGAGCAACATTTACCAACGGGAGATCTTCCCTGTAAGGGCTGGCTTTTCAAAGATGTATTTAATGGGATCTATGCGAGAAATGAGCCGCGTGGTGTAGTAGAGCATATACTGCTGCAGCTTGCATGATGCCTACACTAGGGCACAACACATCTTTTCAATGGCGATGTAGTTGATCTCACAGCATGTGAACTTCTTGCTTAAGTAGTAAATCGCCCTTTCTTTCTAGTTGGGCTCAACCACTTGGCCTTACATGCAACCCATGGAGGTTTCTTGTACCACTAGGTAAAGGATCAACAGATATCCTGGCGTCGGGGGAACCAAAACAGGAGGGTTTAACAAATACTGCTTGATCTTGTCAAAGGCTGTTTGGCACTCATCTGTCCATTTCTTTCTTCAAGAGCTTGAACAGTGGATCACATGTGGCGGTCAACTGCGCTATGAAGCGAGCTATGTAATTGACTTTGCCTAAAAAGCTGCAAATCTATTTCTCGGTTTGCGGAGTTGGCATGTCTCAAATGGCTTGGACTTTTGTTGGATCCACTTCGATTCCACTTTGGCTGACTATGAAGCCAAGTAGTTTTCCAAAACCAACTCCAAAGACACACTTGTTAGGGTTTAGTCACAACTTGTACTTGACTAGGCGCTTGAACAACTTTCTCAAATCTATCAAATGATCTCTGGCAGTGCGGGATTTGGCATCATGTTGTCCATATAGACTTCAATTTCTTTATGCATCATATCATGGAACACGGTTACCATGGCTTGCTAATAAGTAGCATCGGCATTCTTTAAGCCGAATGGTATGACATCATATGCATAGGTTCCCCAATGAGTGGTGAATGCTGTCTTGGCTTTGTCTTCTTCGGCCACCTTGATCTAATTGTAGCCTAAGAATCCATCCATGAAGGAGAAGAACCTATTGGTAGCGGTATTATCGACCAGGGTATTGAAATGTGGTAATGGGAAATTATCCTTGGGGCTGGCTCGATTCAAATCTCTGTAGTCGACGCACATGCATACTTTCCCATCTTTCTTAGGCACGAGAACAATGTTGGCGACCCAATCTGAGTAGGCTATCGCGGTAAGGAAACCGGCTTTCAATTGCTTTTCTACTTCTTCTTTGATCTTCAAGATGATCTCAGATTTAATCCTTTGAAGGGCTTGCTACACTAGGGGGCATTTAGGTTTAACTAGAATTCTGTGGACAATAATCTCAGTATCTAACCTTGGCATATCATGGTAGGACCAAGCAAATATCTCTTTAAATTCCTTGGAATTCCTTGAGTAGCGCTATAAGCTCATGTCTCATGTCTTTAGGAAAGTTTACCCCAATCTTGACGGGTTTTTCATTCTCGCCTTCGTCGACAAGGTTAACCACTTTTGTCTCTTCTATGTTAGGCTTGGACCCTTCACTCTCTCTATTTAGAGCTTCCAAAATATCACGAGGAAAATTCAGAATTTCCTCTAATCCTTCAATATCATGCTCCAACTCTATTGTCTCATTCGTGCCATCAATATCCTCGTTGTGGCTACATGATGATTTATCCGCTTGGGAATTAGAATAGATCCTATAGAACGGAACATATACAAGGAAACATAAGACACTTTGCACACACATATTCATAGGAAAGAAAATAAAGAGATAAATGCAAGGATTTCCTGAATAATATGCTGGATAATTTCGTTAATGGATTTTAAATAAGGGTATAACAAACTAGATATGCTATTCCAACTCTTTCGGGAAATTGGAGGACCCAACCACACGATGATGGAACACTCCTTACTCAGTCGATGCAACCATAAAGCAGGGTTTGATGGTCCAATGGTCTACTGTCTCGCCTGGCACACAGGGCATAATAGTTGAAGTCAAATCATTCCCGGGGGATATGATAGCATTCACTGAGAATGCTTCAGGACATAAGCAGATGAGACAAGCTAGATCTGATTCTTCCTCGCATGATTCCTGTGCCATTTCTGACCTGATGACCTCGACGAAAGCAGAAGTAATTGATGCCAGCCTAGGGATGAATCTCCGGATATATAAGACCTTCCCTAAGAAGCTCTTTAACTCCTTTACTGTGGCTAGGGATCTCATAGTTGCTATGCCCGTGGCTTTGGACGGGTCCACATCTATCCCCCTACTATGAACCAGGAAGCCTAAGAATTTCCCAGATGACACTCCAAATGTGCATTTGAGAGGGTTCATTCTTAGTTTGAAAGCTCTACACCTCTCGAATACCCTTCTCAGTATGCGGAAGTGTTCTTCTCTCCTCTTTGATTTTACCACTATGTCATCCACATAGTCCTCTAGCTCTTGATGCATCATGTCGTGAAATATGGCCGTCATTGCTCGTTGATAAGTTACACCTATGTTTTTCAACCCGAAAGGCATCATAGTGTAATAGAAGTTGCCTATGGGTGTTCTGAAGGCAATTTTCTACGCATCCCTTGGTGCCATTCTGATTTGATTATACCCACTGAATCCGTCCATGAATGAGAATAGGGCACCTCCTGCCATAGAATCTATCAATAAATCCATGTTTGGTAATGAAAATTCATCCTTTGGACAGACTCTGTTGAGGTTTCTGAAATCTACACAACATCTTATCTGCCCATTCTTTTTCTTCACTGGTACTATGTTAGATAGCCAACGCGGGTGTTGAATAGGCTTAATGAATCCTGCGGCCAGCAGTTTCTGTATCTCTTTGACTATTTGCCCATCTATCTCAATGTGGAATATCCTGGCAGGCTGGGCCACTGGCTTGGACTCTGGGTCCATATTCAACGTATGCGCCACTAGCTTGGGATCTAGTCTTGGCATTTCACTGTAATCCTAGGCGAAGACGTCCTTGAACTCTTTCAACAATAGTATCAATCTTTTCCTTTTCCGTCAAACTTGAACTGAATGAAATGGGCCTTGGTTCTTATGAGTCAGACTCTAAGTTAACTTCTTCCAACTCTTCTTCTGCTACAACTTGTACATCCTTTTCTGCCACAACTTCTTCATTTTTCTCTTCATTACCCTCCTCCTCCGAATTTTCTTGAGCCACGCAGCACGCCAAACTCTTGTACGAATGCTCTTGGGTGGGGCCCGCTTGTATTCCACAAGTGGGCCCCGTGTGCCTTCATAATTTGTATACAATCCTACCATCAGGGCCTCGGACCCTGACACATTACGATGTGTCATCTGATTCTGCAGTAGGTGCTTCCTTCCGTTTCTTCTTCCGTGCCAGCAATTCCTTTAGATCAAGTTCTGGGTCATTTCAGATGTCTTCCTACTTGGGTACAAAGGTTCCTCGTGGTCTTGATACTAAGCTTTCCTCAGATGGTGCCCATTAGTTGTAGAACATGGTTTCTACTAGATGGGCCTCCGCTTGTTCGAATGGCGATGGGTTTGCCGTTATGCATATCATCTTACCATTCAATCTTCCCTTTACGCACTAGCGATAGGTGGATGGGACTAATTGGTGTTTGTGCAACCATGGTCTTCCCAAAAGCAAATGATATAAGACCTCTGTCTTTACCACGTGAAACCACACTAAGGAGGCTATGGGGCCCACCTTTAACCACAGCTGGATGTGGCTTGTGGTGTATTCGCCACTTCCACCAAACCCAGTCACTTCCATTGGGCACCCCTAGATTTTTCTTTCTGAGATTCCTACCGCTTGTAAAGTGCTCAACAGAATGAGATTTACAGAAGTACCTGTATCCACCAAGGCTCTCTTGATGGGGATTTGATTTATAGATGCTGCTAAGTAGAGTGGCCCCCTATGGTCTGGGTACCCCACCTCCATATCTTCATTGCTAAAAGTGATTTCACTTGATTCCTGTAAGAGGACTCTGTTATTTGTGACTTCTGCCGATAAACATTCTATTCCTACTCAAGAGGCAATGCTCACCAGGGCCTCTGTGGCTATCTTTCTTTCCCTTACTGTGAGCCCTAGTTGGTCAAACAAATTTTTGAATTTGGAGATTTGTTGCAAGGTGGTAATTGCTGCGGCAGGTAGGGCTGGATTCTCCTCCTCATCCTCCCCTGGGTCTACACATATTACCACTACTGCTACACCCCTCTCCTTATGATTCGAGAGTGGGTTTCTTTGAACCTCTTGTTAGGACAGCTTCAAAGTTCCTTCTTTAATCTTGCAGTGTCCCAATCTGCAGAGTGCCCAGCATTCTGTAATGGGATGTTGTACATAATTGTGCAGACGGCAGAAGCGAAGGTCTCTTCTCTCTTCCTCTATGGGTTCCCTGGAAACTTGGTTGGGCTTAAAGACTCCGTCTGCTATCCACTTGTCTAGCAACACATCCAGCTCTTTTAGGGTACAAGGTATGGGTAGGGGAGTATCATATTCCCTCCGCTTGGTTTTCCTTCTCCGCTTACCAGTGGATATAGCCATAGCCTGCGAAGCGTTTCTTTTGTCAAAGCTTGGTTTTATGGACTGGGTAGTCTTTTTGGCTTTTTGCAACAATTGCGCAAACTGGGAAATTTCTAAGTTTTCCAGGACTGCCCTGTACTCCCTGATCATGTTTGTCATACAAATTTCCACCAATGTTCTTTCTTCACAATGATCATAGCAGTCAAGTGCTATGTCTCTGAACCTTTTGATATATTCCATCAAATCCTCACCATTTCTTTGCTTGGTTGCTTGGTTGCTTGCAAGGTTGCAAGCGTCACTGTTTCTTCACCGTGGAAGTATTTAGTATAAAATATGTCAACCATGTCATCCTAGGTTGGGATTGACCCTGGCTTTAGGCCAATGTACCAGGTGTATGCCTGGTCACATAGTGATTTGGAAAAATCCTGAAGACATAAGTCTTCGTCTATGGCATAAGGGCTAAGAGTATCAATTAACATGCTCACGTGTTCCACGGCACTTCCTTTCCTACCATCGTACTGCGCAAAGGCCCGTGGCTCATACCTCTCGGGGTACGGTTTGCTGAGTACCCTTAGTGGGTATGGAGGTCTTCGTGCATAAAATCTCTCCTTAGGTGCTCTAGCCCTCTCCTGTTCTAGGAGGGCCGCTGCTTCAACCATAGTGATAAAACGTTGGTCCGTATTCTGCGGGACACCTCCTGCCGGTGTCTTCTCTTTGTCTGCCGCATGCTTTGGGTCATGTTGGCTCCCTTTCTCCTTTGTCTTGTTTGTTTTCAACTGACGGATTTCTTCCATCATTTGCTGCTGCGAGTGCTGCAATGACTGCAACACTTCTATGAAGACGTTGGCATTGTCTGTAGGGATTCTTGGCGGTGGTTGGGGTTCAGCCCTCGTTCTATTGGCACCCTCCGTCTGGTTAGGTTGTTGTTGGTGGGGCATTGTTGGCCTGGATTCTGCTTGTGAGGGCACAGCGCTTATGTTTCGTGTCGTTCTAGATTTTGAGGGCATCGCTTGCGAGGGCTTTTGCGTTCTATCCCTATCTGTTTCCCAACTCCCTAATGAAGTCGCCAATTTAATGTAGTGGGCCTTTTTTGCAATGTTGGGCTGGGCTACATCTTGCGGTATTTGGCCCAAGTGTTCTGAGTAAGGGAGTCGGGATCGGTCCAATTGTAACTCACTTTGGTCCGGCTTGTGCACAAACTATGCCCCGTTCGCCAGGGTTTAATCACAGACCCATGGCAGGCAGAACCGCTGTGAATAAGTTATAGCAGGTAGATATAATAAAGATGAGATAAGAAATACAATCACTACTTTTAGCCACAATAAATAAAAGCGAGTAATAAAAGGCTCTTTGTACACGGGATAAGCTAAGTGAAGGATAAAAAGAGTTAGCAAAATCAAAGTGTTAGTCTGCCACACTAAGTAATACACAGGATTGAAACCAAGTAGGGAAAAACTGTTCCCTCAACGCGAGTAATCTCAGAGAAGAAATTAATTGCTTTGAGAGAATAGGCCTAAATGGTCCATGCCCAAATACAGATCTTTTGCCTTTTATGGAGAGCAGGGCTATTGAGGGAGAGATGAGATCAACCTATTGGTGCATGCCTGCCATTCTAAACTCTCTATTTTTTTTTTCTCTCGTTACTTCTTTCTTTTCTTTTCTTTTGTTTCACTTCCTTTCCTTCTCAATGCTTATTTCTAGGTTATGGTCTCTTTCTTTTCCCTAAAATTCCTATTACTGCGATTTTTTCCTCCCTCCCAGTACATAGCAAGGGTTCCTTTATAGAGCCTGCCATGACTGGTATTTACTGTTTTAGCCCTTAATTGCCTTTGTTTGGTGTGGGTGTCCTTGTCGACCATTTACTGGTCGTCAGTGGTTCAACCATCACCACTTACCTGTGCTGGCTGTGCCGCTCCCCTCTGCCAGACAAAGAAGGCTATTTTGTTTGTTTATTTGCTTGCTGTGGCTTTTCTACCCGTTTATAGTGTGTGTGCTCTCTCTCTCTATCCCTCATGGCATGCACCTGGTGGTTCTAACTCATCCTTGCTTCTTTTGGGTGGCATGTCATCCAAGCAAGACATTTCCCCAAAAGAGCTTGAGCAAGAACCCTAAAATAGGTTTTTTTCCTCTTCGCACTGCCAGACCATACCCTTTGACCTATGACCCACCACTTCCTATATTAGCTGGGTATAGGCTGGGGGTGCCTGGGTCTTGCGCGTGCTTTACCCTCTTCGCCTGCTACTTATGCATTTGCTGTGATCTGGAGATTGGTCTGTATGTTCTACCGTGCACTTTTGGCTTCTTATGGCGTGAGTTGTTTTTCGATCTGCCATTCTTTATGACTTGCTTCTTTTGGGGGTTAGGCCTTGTTGGATCATAGGACTTCCTTCCCCCGACCTACTCTGTGTTCACTCCGTGGCCTTGTTAGCATTTTCCTACTGTACCACTCTGCTATTCCTACTGGGCCTCTTTGGGCCTGCTGTTTATTTCCCTCCCGGTGACTCAGTGTATTCACTGGGCCTTTTCTTAGATTGTTTGCAGGCTCCTATGTCCCATTTCCCTCTTGGGCATCCTTGGCTCATTTGCTTTCCTTGGGCTTCCTCGACCCTTTTCCAATCCTGCTTTCCTATGGGCCTTTACTAACTCTCTTGGGCTTCCCTGGTCCAATTACTTTCTTTGCTTGCATTACTTTGGGTTTGTTGTGGCCCTTTCTCGCTTTTCTATATACTGTCCATGGGTTTGCTTCTTCTCTCTTTCCGGGCCCATGCAAGCCCGTTTGCTTCCTCAGGACCCACTTTATGAGCCCGTGAGCCATTCATTCCTGCTACTTGGGCTCAATGGCTTTTTCATGCTTGCTAACTTTGGTCTGCCTGTGTTGCTAGGCCTTTTCTCTAATTGAGCTTGTTAAAAAATGAGCCTCAACAATGGGTTGTATTAGGTATATCATGCTGTGTACCATTTGTCCTCATCTCTAGAGTATGGCGAACCTTGTTTACTTTCCTGCACCTATAATTTTAGGCCATGCTTTAGGGATGTAGGCATGTACTTTCTTGCTCTGTGTGCTTTCGGTGTGATTGTCACAACCCATGTCATCTAAGGCAAGCGATGCCTAATTTCCGCTGTGAAAGTAAGGTGACTCGTCACTGGATTTTCGCCATGAAAATCTGGCACTTTTCTTGAATGCCTTAGGAACGTATAGATTGGTACCACACCGAAAGCCAAAACTCAATGCCCCCATGCATGCAAAGCCTCAAAAGCCAATGCCGAAATCCTGTTTTTACGGCCAATCTCTGAAAATTAAGTTTTTATCAAAACAAAAGACTGTCCTTAGACAGGCGTTGTGGGGTACCTAACACCTTCCCTACGCGTAACCAAACTTCCAAACCTAAGAATCATAATTTTTTGCCATCCACATTAGATTAGGAAAATTCCCTTTTTCTTAACCTAGGATCGGTAATAAAATCAACTAGAAATTAGTGACCAATCACACCTTAGAAAAACCTAATGATTGGTGGCGACTCCATTCACCTTTGGTAATCCCTTAAAATTTGGCCTAGATTCCTGCCATAGCGCTAAAGGTAGACCTACCTTCCTCCACCGAGAGAGAGAGCACTCGAAGCTCTGTACGAACAACACACGCGCCACATTCCATTCGAGAGGGGCCCTCTAATGGGGCCCCACGCATGCGAAAGCTGTCGCCATGGTAGGTGATTGAATGAAGGCATGGTCATGGTGGTTCTTTTCGCTTAGCCAGTCGAGTCCGGGTGTTGACACGTGGCACAACCTGTTTGGACATTGAAGCACCCAAAGTGCATTTTTCAGCTAAAATGACCAAAATGCCACTGGTCAACCTAGGGTTGACTGAAAGTCAAACGATGTTAAAACCCTCACAAAACAGCACTTTTCATAGTTTTACATCAAACTCGAGCTTTTCGGAGATTTTTGGCAACTTTGACCAAGTTTGACTCGGAGTTAACCCCAAATGGCCTTGAAAACCCTAATTTTGATCTGGCCATCAGAATGGGTTGGAACCAACACCATTATGAAGATTATCAAATTCTCATTCCAATGACTATTGTTGGTCAAATTGGAGTCAGAATGGCCGAGATATCAAGAAAATCGAGTTAAGACATCGATCGATGCACTGCTAACTTCCGAAAGCCATAACTTTTGATCCAACCATTGGATTTTCAAGTTCCATACCTTTTCAGAAACAAGGAATCAAGATATTTCTAGGGGTGTCAAGTTCCATACCTTCTCGGGAGTGGTGATCTTAAATTCACCCGGTAGATTGGTTAATTTACCATAAGAGGTCAATACATTCTTGGCCTATCTAGTGGTATCAAAACGGGCACACTCTAATTAGGGTTAATCTTTGTTGTGTGATCCATTAACCCCTGTTGTCATGGATAGAGGACAATCTTTAATTATACCTCTTTTATTTATTGGCACTAACTATGCATACTGAAAAGTACGCGTGAGAGTTTTCTTGCAGTCATTAGATGAAAAAGATTGGCAAGCTGTGAAGATAGGCTAGACCAAGCCAAAGGAAGCGCCGGCTGATTGGGATGATGCTAAGATCAAAGCGGCAAACTTCAATAGCAGAGTATTGAATGCCTTACTTAATGCAGTCACAAATGAGGAGTTCAAGAAGATATCCTCCACTGAAACTACGAAAGAAGCATGGACCATCCTTTAGACAACCTATGAAGGAACTAAGGCTATCAAGGATTCAAAGGTTCAAAGGTTTACCACAAGCTTTGAAGAGATTAAGATGAAGGAGGATGAATCATTCGATGAGCTCTATGCCAAGCTCAAGGACAAAGTGAACTCTGCATTTAATCTTGGGGAAACCAGTCTCAAACCCAAGATTGTTAGAAAGGTGCTCAGATCTTTACCTGTGAGATTCCATGCTAAGATCACTGCCATTGAGGAATGAAAGGACATTGACAAAATTCCTTTGACAAAGTTGGTTGGCAACTTGCAGACCTATGAATTGGGTTTGACCAGAATTGGGAAATCAAGCAAAGGTAAGAGCATGGCATTGAAGGCCAAAAGCAGTGACACTGATGAGTCTTCGGACAATGAAGATTCTAAAATGAAACCCTACATCACAAGGTAGTTCAGAAAGTTCAAGAAGAATGCCAATGCGAAAGGATGTGACAAGGACCGAAAGTAATCTAGTTCTTCACAGTTCAAGAGCCAAGATAAAGGGAAGAAGGATGCTAGGGATGGCGGTCAATATACTATTCCCTCTGGACCAAAATGCTTTAGATGTCAAGGTTTTAGACACATGAAACAAGAATGTCCAACTTATCTCAAGACCATTGGGAAAAGCAAGGCCCTTCTTGCTACCTTGAGTGACACCGAGCCTGAGAATGATTTGGATAATGAGGATGATGGAATCCTGAATGCCTTTGCTACCACTATAAATCCTATTAAAGGAATTGTTGAAGAAGTGGATGAAAAAGAGGACTTGGTGGAGTCTAAGTTTGAGAAGATGGATGAACAGAATGACATCCATACAACATACGTAAAATTATACAAGGTCTCTAAAAAGCATGAGAAATTTTATAGGCTAGCTACCAAGAAGCTCAGTGATGTGGAGCTTGAACAAGAAGAAATCTCTACAAAGTTTGATGAAGCTAATCAGACCATTGGAGAACTGTGGTTTGAGAACAATTTCTTGACTGAGAAAACCAAGAAGCTTGGAGCAGAGCTATTTCAAGTCAGAGCTTAGTTGGAGAGGACTTTATTTGCAAAGCTAGATGAGATGCTTAGCTTTCAAAAACCTACTTCTGATCAAACCGGTTTGGGGTATGATTTCTCTTCCTCTAATAATGCTTTTTCTAGTACTACTGTCTTTGTTTCACCTGCTAATAATGTTGAATCTGAGAATAATGATGTGAAAACTGTTTTAGCTAGTGAGAACATACACAAGGGTAAATCCATCTTAAGAGCACCCCCTAAGCTTGATAAGAAAGAGACTAAAAACCCAAGGGCTTAGAAGAGCAATAACCAAAAATCTAAATAGAAGAAGCAGCATCTCTGTCATCATTGTGGAGCTACTGGACATACACGACCTAATTGCTATAAGTGGTTAGCCACTCAACAGAGTAACAGTATAATCTCATTCAGAAACCAGAATCAGTTTCCATCTTCTTTTGCTTCTCTTGGAGATCTTCTCAAAGTCCTCATGTTTCTTTCGAACTTGAACGGTTTTAATTCTTCCCCCTCACCGCCGGATCAAGGGTCCGAAAAATGGAAAAGTTCTTCCAAGGTGTGGAAGGAAAATGCTCTAAGTGATCTAGTCACTTTTTCTCTCTCCCTTTTTTTTTTTTTTTTTTTGCATTACTTGTGTGTTTTGTTTTCTTGTTTTTGAGTCAGTCTAGGATTTATGCTATGCTTTGTTTAACATGTTTTTGTTTGTTTATTTTCAATTTTTCTTTATTTTGTTTTTCTTAAAAATTAAAAAAAAAATTGAAAAATCAGAAAAATACAAAAATAACGTGTGTTTGTGTACATTGGTATTTGTGTACCTTAAATGGCCATTGAAACAAAGTTTTCTAAACTTTGCATCTTTTGTAGATTAGATGAGCATCTCTATGCACAACTAAGCAAGAGATTAAGTAATCTCTTGTACTTAACACTCATATCACTCTCTTTGACGGGAAGGACTAGAAAATCTTAAGAGAAAGGCATAAATAACCATCTCACCACTGTTGCCCACTAATCATGAAATGACATTTGTATGCTTCGGCATAGCAAAAGTACAATGTCAAAAGCTTAACATAACTGGGTATTTCTTTTCTCTCTCTTATATGCCCATGCATGATATGCTCAAAAGAAAAATATGCAAAGAAAAATTAAAAGCAAAAAGAATCAAAATGCTTTATATATGATTGCAAGCATGTCTTCTAGGAGATGTGGGAGTTATAGGATGTACCTCAAAGGTGATAGTCCCCATCAAGTAGTTATGATTGTGTGTGAGTTAAATTGATTTTCTCATATCTCAAATCGTCATAACATGTAGACACTTATGTAATCTTGCGATATTTTTCACACACAACATGCAATATTCTTTGCTACCTTTGGTACATATGCAAGTACAATGTGATTTGGCCATCACAAGTAATACATGTGTTCATGTATGCTCACTAAACTGTCTTAACTTGTTTTTGAAATATAAAATTGGTTAGACTTGTTGTGTGTGTGTGTGTGTGTGTGTTTTGGATCTAAATGTTTGACATTTTTTTGTTGAGAGATGTTTTTAAGAGCTTAAAATATTGTTTGGATCTTTGGTTGAGTAGCTTGCTTGATTGCATTCATTTCTATGTTTTTCTCTTTGAAAAACTGTTTTTGCACATTTCGATAGCTTCTCGACAGCTAGCTATCCATCGAGATCTTTGATCTTCATTTCTCGATAGAAGTTAATGCAATCTCGATCCATCGAGAAACTTTCTATCTACTCGATAGCTCCTTGATAGTTGTTCGATCCATTGAGCTTTCTTTGTCGTTGATAGCTCTCGATAGCACTTCAACAGCTAAATCTGTAGAGAATTAGTGCTCGACAGATTCTTGATAGCTTTTGATCCATCGAGCTTTGTTTTTCTGTATATAGTTTTTGTGCGATTTTTTTTCTCATTTCTCTTCGATTTCTCTTGATAGAAACACTCTTTTCTCTCTCCTAAACACTTCTTACTCAACCTTTTCACCTCGCCCACTTGTTTTTTGGCCTAAAGCTTGTGTTTCTTCCTCTGATATGATATCTTTTCTCTCTTTTTATCATACATTTCATTCTTATAGATCTAGGTTTTTGGGGTTTTTGAAAATTTTTAGGGTTTTTGAAAATCGATAAGGTTTTTGTGAAATTTTTGGGTTGGGTTATGTTTAAAATGATCCTATATACTCATGCATTGCATCACATTTGCATTTTCACCATGTTTCATGCATTTAGATGTGTGTTTTATATGTTGAAATCTTGTGTGCTAGTAGGTTTGGGTTGGGCTGTGCCCATGATGTTTATTTTGTTGCATGTCACATGTTCATGCATTTTTCATGAATACGTACCTCTCTTTTCTTCCTCTTGATATTTGTTATTGATTGTTATTCTTTTGCGTGTCTCTTTCTTTCTCTCGGATAGTCTGCGCATGGCACCCAAGCGCAAGTCTGCTTCATCCCGGAACTCTCTTCATTTCGAGGCATCTTTTTCCTTTGATTCTACTCATCTTCATGTTTGATTCCGTGATGAAAAGCTCTTCAAGACTTCTCAGAAAACTTTTCTAGACGTGGCATTCATTCGGAATGCCAGGTTGTCCTTTCAGATTTTTTCGATACTGACTTATCCACTGTCATTCATAGTAGGGGTTGGGAGTCCCTTTGTGACATCTCGGTTCATTGTCCCTCCGTGATCATACAAGAGTTTTACTCTAATATGCACAGATTTGATTCTTCCATACCTCGCTTGCTCACTTCTGTTCGAGGTATACATATAGTAGTCACTCTGGAGCTTATCTCCAATGTGCTACATGTCCCGAGGCTATCACATCCCAATTACCCTGGTTGTCCTCGTCTACAGACTGTGTCCAAAGATGAACTCATGTCTCTCTTCTGTGAGACACCTTTATCTTGGGGTGACCATCAAAACCCCCCTTACTCGGGCTTTGCAAAAGGTTTAAGGTTTCTTAACGTGGTGACGACATTCGTTCTTCATCCTTTGTCTTACTATAACTCCATTACTGAGACTCATGCTTGCCTTTTGTTATCCCTCCTTGAGGGGCTTACCATTGACTTTCCCTCTCATTTCATACTCTCCCTTATAGATGTCTATAAGGTTACAGCGACCCGTGATAAGGTTATTTTCACTTCTGCTATCACGAGGATCATCCGCCATGAGTCTGTCTCCTATCCCGAGTCTGCTCACTTCCCTATCATGAGTGCCATCAGTGGCGCGTCCATTAGATGAAGTGAGGCCCAATTTCGACCGAAATTGCCACGGATTGAGACGGCGACTCCTCTAGCCTTTTTCGCTCCTTCTATCTCTGCACCTTCTTCTTTCACGGGTGGTGTGACCCTCAAGGCAATCATGGCGTAGCTTCAGTGCATGGATGCTCACCTTGACACTTTTAGTGATGAGTTGTGTTAGGTGAACACCCATGTCGATCGTATTGCATGACAACAGGCTCGCCTTGGTGGTTTCATGGCATCTCCCTCTCCTTCTCCAGAGGCGTCTGAGGATGAGGACGATGATGGTGACGCTGATGGTGATGATGATGATGAGGATGAGGATGCTAGCTCTTCCGGTGACATGGAGATGACTGCTTGAATGACTTGCCCTTTGTCATTAGTGACAAAAAGAGGGAGTAGTTTTGGGTATGAGAGTGGTCATGTTCTTAGGGGGAAAGTTAGTATAGGAGATTTTTGTTAGGGGGAGTGTTTATCTTTTTGAGGGATGTAGTGAGGACTTTTTGTATCTTTTCTTTATCTTTTAGATACATTGTTCTTGTACTATCGGTCTTGTGACCACTTAGTGATAGCAAACCTTGTATTTATTTGATATATATATTTGATGGGGTTGTTATTACATTCTTTCACCTATATCTCCATGTGTTGTTTCTTTTCTCTCTTTATGCACATGCTTCTTATTTACTCTATGCAATCTTTTATTTCTGTTTCACACTAAATGTCGTGATGAGTTTTGTTTAAATTATTCAGAAATACAGGTTGTCAAAGTCTTCCATGCCATGAACTCTCTTCTTGAAAAATTTTTCAAGAGTTTGTTTTAGGGTAGATTTCATTGTATTCAACAAGGGAATATGAGTTGAGTGATTTATGACTTCTCTAATATTTTATTTGTTTGTTGTGGTTTTGTCATGAATTGCCAAAGGGGGAGATTGTTAGGACATATGTGGAACATGTTATGAACATATTGTTAGGACATATGTGTTTCACTTGTTAGGAACATATGTCATTCTTTTATGTAATTGGCTTATCCTTTGACAAAACGCACTTTACTTGTATTTGGGTAGATTTAGGATGTGTTTAAATACTTCAAGAAACCATGTTTCAAGATCAAGTATTGAAGCCTTCAAGTCTGTTCAAAAAAACAAATTCAGAGTGCAAAATCAATAAAGCTTAACAGCTGCATCTATCGAGCTTAAGAAAGCTATTCTACATTCGATATGCTCGACAGCTGCTCGATACCTTCTATCTGTCAAGATTTAAGATTTTCAGAATTCCAATCTAATTTTCTTGGGATCCGTGAATTTATCTTTGGGCTTTCTTTTCTCCTAACCCTATACATATAAAAGGATCAGTTTAAGGGCCGTCAAAGAGTTCACAAGTTGCACAAGCTTTGAGCAAACTCTTCTTGTCGAAGAGCTTTTTCAAGTTTTTTCTTTACTTGGTAAGCTTCTAATCCTTCCACATTCATGCATTTCATGTTTTGAAACCTAGGTTTTGGGGTTTTTGAAACATTTTGGGTTTTTCTTTATTGATGAGTTTTTATTGAAATTTTGGAATGGGTTTTCACTTAAATGTGTTTAAAACCTCATACATTGCATCACATTAGCATTATAATGGTATTGTCATGCATTTAGATGTGTGCTATCTGTTTGTGTGTTAATAGGTTTGGATTGGGCTGAGCCCATGATGCAATTTCTTTTGCATGTCACATGTTCATGCATTTCCCATGCATGCATACTTCTTTTCAATATACTTGATATATTTGAAATTGCTTGGGACTTTTCTGATTGTCATTCTTTCTCTCTCTCTCTCTGTTAGTTTACGTTAGTCCTGTCTATGGCACCTAAGTGTAAATCCACTCCAGCCCGGAACCCTTTTCGTTCTGGTGCTTCTTTATCATCTGATCCTACTCTATCTCATATCCGGTTCTGTGATGATGATGCCTTTAAGGCATTTTCGGAGAACTTTTCTAAACGAGGCACTCATTCAGAACGCCAAGTCATTCTGACGGATTTTGCCGACACCGACCTTCCCTCTGTCATTCACAGTAGGGGATGGAAGTCACTGTGTGACATCCCGATCACCTGTCCTCTCGTGCTTATCCAGAAGTTCTACTCCAACATGCACAGGATTGATCGTTCTGTACCCCTTTTCTTCACTCGCGTTTGAGGTACGTGCATTCCTATCACACCGCAGCTTGTTGCGGATGTGCTTCGGGTCCCTAGGATAGAGTTTCCTGACTATCCTAGTTGTGAGCGTCTGAGGACTGTGTCTAGGGATGAGCTCATGTCTGCTTTCTGTGAGCGCCCTTCTGC
This sequence comes from Quercus tomentella, assembly GCA_028535165.1. Taxonomy (NCBI): domain Eukaryota; kingdom Viridiplantae; phylum Streptophyta; class Magnoliopsida; order Fagales; family Fagaceae; genus Quercus; species Quercus tomentella. Next base: position 83,731,203 of record JAPQVY010000156.1, read on the forward strand.
TTGGAGTGAGCGTCTATTTACACCATGTCGACCTTTTGCTAAAGGTCCTAGATTCATGAACATGGTGATGACTTTTGTTTTGCATCCACTCTCTCACTATAACTCCATCACAGAGCCTCATGCTCAATTTTTGTTATCGCTTCTTGAGCATCTTACCATAGACTTTCCTTCTCATTTCATTCTGTCTATTATAGATGTTCATCTAGATTCGGTGTCCCGTGATAAGCTCATCTTTCCTTCCGCTATCACGAGGATCTTACGCCATTTTTCTGTTCCTTTTCCCTCTTCCGACCATTTTACCATCATGTGTGCCATAGATTATGCTATCGTTAAACGTAGCGAGGCCCAGCTTCAGTCGCGGCAGTTGGATCCAACAGCTCCTCCCTCCAATTTAGCTCTATCCCGTTCTGCTCCATCCACATCCGCTCTTCCCTCTTATTCGGGCGATGTGACTTTAAAAGACGTCATGGCGCAGCTGCAGCACATGGATGCTCGCCTAGATACTCTCTCTACGGAGTTGTATCAGGTGAACGAACGTGTCGGCCGTATTGCACGGCGACAGGCGTCCATAGGTGGTTTTGCTCCTGAGGCTACTCCTTCACCACCTTCTCCCATGGCTTTTGATTCTAAGGATGAGGATGATGATGATGGTGATGACGATGATGCTGATGGAGATGCTAGCTCTACCGATGAGATGTCTACTTGAAATTCTTACCTTTTGTCACTCGTGATAAAAAGGGGGAGTAGTTTTGGTATGAAAGTAGTCTATCTTAGGGGGAGAGTTAGTATAAGACCATTTTGTTAGAGAGAGTGTTGATACATTTTGAGGAATGTAGTGAGGATAGTATGTATCTTTTCTTTTCTTTCTTTTTAGATGCATTACTCTTGTACATGAGGTCTTGTGACCATTTATAGACATACATTGTACTTATCTCTTTCTTTATATTGATGTATGTTTTTCTTTCACCTACCCCTTCATGTGTTGTTTCTTTTCTCCCTTTATACACATGTTTCTTATACTTGTATGTAATCTATTATTTCTGTTTCACATAAAGATGCCTTGATGAGTTTTGTTTGAAGTGTTTCAAAAATACAGGTTGTCAAAGTCTACTTGCCATAAACTCTCTTCTTGCAAAGTTTTTCAAGAGTTTGTGTTAGGATAGATTTTATTGTATTCAACAAGTGTTTCTCCACAAGGAGAAGAAGAAGGATTTTTCTTTGAGAATCAATGTACAAAAGGACTGATTAAGAGACCACACTTCTTGGGCACCATGTGGAATTGAGATGAAGATTAAAGGTATTCTCAATTGTTGGTTTTGAATTTCATTGTATCAAGGTACGCTTTCTATTCTTTGTTCTAGAATTCAAGGTTACATGTTATCTTTCATAAATGAAGTAGATCCGTGTTTGTTGCTTCCACTGTGTGTTTTGTATAAGATACAAAACCAAATTTTTCTAACACTCTCCCCCTTTTTGTCATGGAATAGCTAGTCCTCATCTTCTTCTAGCTTTCTTTGAATTTGGTCCAATCGAGTTTGAAAAGAAGTGAATTCCGTATCACAACAAATGTTGTGAGAGTGCAGGAGAGAGGCAAGGCTCCATCGAGATTCATGTACCCGGTGCTTGATAGATGATAGAGATTATGGAACATGATTGTTGTAAGCACCCTCAATTCCGGAGATAGTGAGGAAGCACTAATTGATTTCCCATTGGGAGAGAATTCCAAGTTTTCTCCAAGAGTGTCTCAAAGTAAATCCTCATCTAGATTCAAGTCATCATACACTAGTGGCTTTGGAAACATTGGTCGGTTGATGCGCAGAATGTTAGCAAGATAGTAAGGTGTGTAAAATGTACTCCCCCCTAGATCGAGGGTTTTACATGGAGTCGTCACTTATTTAATTTAAAAGGAAAAATAAGAAAACCTTTAATGAAAAATACTTATGTTTTATTAATGTATATGACAATTTACATCAAATTTTGTAACAAAAATTTACAATGCCTTTTGTCCTAGATACAACCTAAAAAAAGTAAATTACATTACTTTATTTCCTAGTTACATTCTAAAAAAAAGTAAAATTGTATATACAAGAGTATTGTCTAGAACCCTTGATCTTGGTTCGGAGGCTAATTTACGAGATGGGAAGGGATTAAGCACCCATCTCGCCCGGTAAAACCGGTCTCCTAGGTTAAGGTGGCCAATGTCATGTCATGTCAAACAAATATAAAGAATATGTCATATAAACATGTGATTTCCAGGAAGTGTAAATAAACATATGTTAGGGGAATTTGTCATAAAGAGAAAAAATAAAAAATAAAATAAAACTTTTTAGATAACAAAAATGAAGGTAATGGCATGTTCATCCAAGAGATCAATATAAATAAAGAATTCCTAGCCTAGACATGTTCATCTAAGCATGTGAGGAAAAAAAACAAAATTGTCATGTTATTTGTCATCAACATAATTGCAAAGAGAAGCAAATAAAAATAAAACCTTTAAGCATATTTGATCATCCAAGCAATTATGAAGAGAAGTAAAAGAAAAACCCTAGACATGTTTATCTAGGCAAAATCAAAATACTTTGACATGTTTGTTCAAGCATTTAAAAATGTAAAACAATTACCTAGACATGTTCATCTAAGTATTAAAGAGAAAGTTGTGTTTTATCCTAGAAGTGCTCATCTAAGCATTCAAAAGAAAATTGTGTATTGGCCTAGAAATGTTCATCTAAGCATGTAAGAGAAAACCAAATAAAACATAGGCATGTTCATCCAAGCATAGCATAAAAGAAGTGAATAATGATTTGTAAGCATTTATTCTAGCATGTATAAAGAATAAAAAAAAAGTTAACTACTTACCAGCATAAATCAAAAGGGGAAATGATCACCTAAAGGGCTAAGGAGAAAGCAAGGAAGTACTCAACTACAACCAAAGTAAGAACAATGGTTGCTCAATAGCTTTTTTTTCTGCTTTCTCACTAGCTCTCTAGAGGGAATTCGGGGTCCAAAGAATGGAAGAGGTCTTCTCTATTTATAGGGGAAGGGATGGCTTAGCTTTAAAGCTAAATTATTAGCTTTCTTCTGAAGCTAAGGGAGGAGATAATCTGTTTAAATGAGCTGGGGACGGATTTGGTGTTGATCTCCATTCAAATTTTGAAATGATGCTGCACCTGCTTCGTATTTTGGCTCTAATTTTCCGCTCAAAATTCCAATTGATTCAAGATGGGTGTTTTTTGAAAGGAAATTCAATTATCTACAACTTTTTCAGAAATAGAGAAAGCCAAATTTCAACGTTATCCATGCCAAAAATGTGTTTCAAATTGCTGCTGAAAATAGTAAAGTATTTTGAGCATTTTTGAATTTTTTCATAGGCTGTATCTATTTCTTTACCCAATTTATTTTTCAAAAATATTTCTTCTGAAGCAAAGGGAAAGGATAAGTCTATTAGATAGGCTTGAACAGATTTGACGTTGAACTCATTTGGAATTTTGAGAGAAAATTGAAGATAATGCTGAATTTATGTTGTCTTCTGCACCTGTTTCGTATTTTGGCCATAACTTGCTGTTCAAAATTCCAATTGATTCGGGATTGATGTTTTTTGAAAGGAAATTTAATTCTCTACAACTTTTATAGAAATAGAGAAATCCAAATTTCAACGTTTTTCTGACCAAAAATGTGATTCAAGTTACAGCTGAAGATAATGACGTTTTTTTGAGAATTTTTTCTTTTCTTTTTTTTTGAATTTTTCATGGATCATATCTCCGGAATTTTTTCAAAAGAGCAGATAAGTCATAAAGAAAAACATTTTTTTATTATTTTCTTTTTAAAAAAATGAAATAAAATGAAATCCAATTAAAAATCACACTTGATTAATTTTAAATTAATTCTTGTGAGAACCAATCAAAATTAAGTGTTTAGAATAGGACGCGATCAGGCCCATCGTGTAGGCAGGCCATTATCATTGAAAATTGCTTGTATGATAACTTTTGATCAGGTGGTCCGATTAAAACCCATGACATACCATTATGATCGTTAGAACATCAAGATTTGTTTTGTATCACAAATCTGAAGATCTACCGGTTGGTTAAATGCAAGTTGTAAAATGGGGTGTCTACAAGGTGTTACTGTGAAGTGCTGTCCTCTAACCCAACATTTCAGCTCATCCCCTTAAGAAATGGTGTTTGCATAGAATTCCTTCACCATATTTTCATATGGTTCTTTTAAGTTGGATAGGAGGAAGTTCCAATCCTTGTTAGCAAACCATTTTGGAATGTATTATTAGGATCAGTGTCCTTAAATCCTATTGTATGATACTATGTATGATATTAAGTATGACATTATGTATGACTTAATATTGTATTTAATAAAGTTGTTTTATTATTATCTAAAATAATGGTAACATGAATATTCGGACATTATCATATAGTCTATGAGATGCATGGTATTTGATTTATGTGATTTAGTCACAGAAGATATAAGTCACAAATTCTTTGTAAACTCGTAATTTTAGTTCGTAGTTGGTGATGAAATTGGGCATTTCATCTGCGAAGATTATGACATATCAACTAAGATGATTTGTCTTGATCATGGAAGTGGAGACTTCTAGTTGATGTGTTGATATGTTTTAAGAGTTAAGACATATTGAACTGGACCGCTATAAGATTTATTATTCTCCTAACAACTGTCAAATGAATAATAAATCTCACGACTTCTATTTACATGAACTCTTAATCTTGAGAGAATAATGGACCTAATTATGAAGTGTAAGTTGCTTTGATATATCGGGAGTGAGATTTAAAGTAACGATCAAAACCTCAGTATGTTGGGCAGCCACATTTAGTGTTGATGGAACATATATTCTTAAGATGGAATTCATAGTCTCTTAATGGAGATATAAAATATTCCCTTGAGATAAGTTTAATGGGTACTGTTATTCAGAGTGTTAGGCCTAACCACTTTAGTAAGAAATTACTAAAGTATATATTTATGGAATTGGATTTCATAAATATATGATGAATAACTTAAAAGGATTAAATCAGGTACACAAGGATTAAGATGTAGTAATCTACAAAGTGGCAGTCTTCATTTATGACTTTGTATTACTACGAATATTTTATGAAGGGGTTGCATATACAATAAAGTCTTGGGATATAATTTATTAATAAGACCTAGAGTGCAATTATATTTATATAGTGGTATTAAATATAATTAATGATAACTTTGGACTTGTCAAGAGTTGATAGAAAAGCCCAAAATCCATTGGAGCTAGTGTCTTATTTGTTCCCTTTTGGTCCCACTCCAAGCCACATACTAAAGCCTAATTGGAAATGCCCAAAAGGCTAGCCCAATTAGATAATCAGTAATTAGAAGAGAAACATACAGAATTTTGTAAGTTAACAAAATGGTTTGTATGTGAGTGTTGGACACTCTTTGATTCTCCTTTGAACAAACTCATAAAAACTAATTGAGAGACCACACTTCTTGGGCGTTAGTGGAATTGGAGTGAAGATTAAAGGTGTTCTCAAGAACTTCCAATCTTTGGTTTTGAATTTCACCAAACCAAGGTACATTCTCTTATTCTTATATTCTGAAACTTACATAGTGCATGTTATCAATTACGAGTGAAGTAGATCCGTTAATTTTCTGCTGTGTTTACGTATATTTCCATCATGTTCGTATCCAAGAGAGAACCCTGCTCAAGCATCCTTTCCACTAACATGGGAGCATCCTTGAAGTAGTTCTCATAAGTGTGTGATGATGCATATGATTTAAAGTTGCTAACATTATAGAATCTTGTCGATGATCGAGACTTCTTGGACTTAGGAGTGAGGCTCTTAAGATCAATCACTGGTTCTTTTACTTTGCTATTATCTCCTTTCATGGCTAATCTCTTGAACGGAGACATTTGCAAGTTGTATCATGTAATATCAAGGAACAAGGGAGACCACACAGGACAACAAACTTTATTAGCACTTAGTCCCAAATCAGAATTATTGAATAAAACCCTAAAATCATGACATTAAGGTCTCAATCATGGCAAAGAGTGTGTGTGTGCAACAAATAGCACCATGTACAACCTAGGGCAAAGTGTAACAACACATAACCAACAAAACCCACACATCAAACTCAACAAAACATCAGGAAACCATATTCAAACATCATATTTTCAAATATCATCAAAAACACACATTCCAAGAAATCTAAGTCAACAAATGTGAAATACATTGAGGAAGAGACAGAACCCATACCTTTTCTTAAGGATTGGTGAGGAAATAATGAAGAATATGAAGGTTTTGTGTGTGAACACAGAGATTTTGAAAGAAGGAAGGACGGACAAGACGATGAATAGTCACGAGATGCGAGGGAAAAATGAAAAGTTTTTGCAAAAACTACCCTGATAATAACCCTCATTGTCCAAAACACGCGTTTTTCACGACTGGAATGAGTCGCAAACAAGTCGCCAAATCAAGCCGCCAAAAACCCGTGTGACAAATTTTGAAAAATTTATCTAAGTATTTTTCGCGACTGGAAAGTCCACCCGCGAGTAAGTCGCGAGGGGAGTCGCTAAACTCTTAGAGTAAAACTTGCGACTGGAGCTTCCACTAGCGAATTAGTTGCCAAACTGAGTCGCAAAAATGCTAAAAACCCTGAAATTTTGAAATTTTTCTAAGCATTTTTCACGGCTGGGCCCTTAACTCACCAGAGAGTCGTGAGAGCTTCTGAGCTGGCTCACAATTAGGGGCCCGCGATTGGCTTGACCCGTGAGATAGAGTCACCAAAATAGAGTTGCACAGTTTTTGAAAATTTTGAAATATTTCAAAACAAAAATACTCTCCAAAAACAATTAAAACACTCAAAAATCTTTTTGTGTTTGATCAACATATAATTGAGTATGTGCAACACATTTAAACAAGTACAATCACATAAATGAATAAGGCATTCATTGAACATAGACATGTGTGATGTGTGTGGGTACCAAAGATGAGATAGTCCTTAGTCTAATGCGAAGTTTCAATGATCAATTCAACAAAGCCATACATAATTAGCACTAGGAAGAGTGACCAATCTCAATTATAGAAGTATGCATATATGACCTCCCACAAACTATAATTACATATTTTTGAAGCTTTTCATTTGGCTTCATACACATTATAACATTTGATCATTTTAAATCAATACATCTCATTTTGAGATCAATGCCTGAAATTTTTGATATTTCAATTTGATGAACAAGCCTTTGGCTTTTTGGGCAATATACATTTTCAAATAGGTCGCTTTCCCTTTTTCCTAGTCAAATACTAGTGTGTGCGATAGCTTTTGTAGCTCATTATCTCTTTTCATTTTGAGATTTACATTGGTAGAGCTCTTTAAGCAAAAATTAAAAGAGTAGGAAGATATATAGGCACAAGTCTATGCAAGTCTCAAGATCAACAAAACCATTGACTAATCATTCATGACAAGTTTGAGGATCTATTTACAATAGTCACATAGATGTCAAGATTTTTCCCACAATGATATAAGTGCATAAAGAACAAGCTATGCTCGTAAATGCACAAAGTCATTTGTACTAAGGTACAAGGCAAAACATGCATGTGACAAAACACAATAATGCCGATCAAACTTTTTGGATTTTCTACTTTTTATGTGTTTTTAGATTTTTGACACAAAAGCAAGTAAAGATTGATCAAAAATTAAAAACATTCAAAGCAAATAACAAACAAACAAAATTTTTTCAAAACATGCTATACATGAAGCCAACAAAGTAGCATGTGCTCTACACGAGTGAGATCAAATCAAGATAAATAAGTAAAGCTCACATCACACATGAGATTCAAGGAATTGTACCAACGCCGATGGTCTTACAGAGTGATTCAAACCGTGAACCATCTAGAGGTTTGGTGAAGATGTTCGCTTTTTGATTGTCCATATGTATGAATTCAAGACATCCAACTTTATCTTCCACCAAATCCCGGATGAAGTGGTAACGTATCTCTATGTGCTTTGACTTTGAATGCTGAACCGGATTCTTAGAGAGATTTATAGCGCTGGTGTTGTCACAGAAAACACACATTGTATCTTGAGGAATCCCTTAGTCGTGAAGTAACTTCTTCATCCAAAGAAGTTGTGTGCAACAACTTCCAGTAGCTATATACTCTACTTTCGCCGTAGAGAAGGACACGGAATTTTGTTTCTTACTAATCCAAGAGACAAGATTGTTCCCAAGGTAGGAAAAGCCACCTGAAGTACTCTTTCGATCATCCACACTTCCAGCCCAATCTGCATCTGAATAACCCGCAAGGCAAGCATTAGAGTCCTTTAAGTACCACAAGCCATAATCCGAAGTGCCATTGACATATCGTATGATTCGCTTCACTGCAGTCAGGTGGGATTCCTTTGGATCAGCTTAATATCAAGCACAAACCCCTTACGCTAAAAGCAATATCTGGTCTACTAGCCGTAAGATAGAGTAAACTCCCAATGATGCTTCTATACAAAGTTGGACTTACTTCTACCTCGGAAGAATTAAGATTAAGCTTTGTAGATGAACTCATGGGAGTAAAGGCATGCTTTTTGGAATCTAATCCAAACTTCTTGAAAATATTTCTAGCATATTTTTCTTGTGAAATGAATATGCCATCCTTCTTTTGTTTGACTTGAAGGCCCAAGAAAAATGTAAGCTCCCCCACTATACTCATCTCAAATTCTTTCTTGCTCTCCTCGGAGAACTCTATAGCTCGAGCATCAATGCTCCAAATACTATGTCGTCGACATATACTTGAGCCACGAGAGTTTAAAGTTCATAGTGCATGCAATTGACATAAGAATGCGGATAGACTCAAGTCTTGCTACATGAGCGAAGGATTCATCAAAATCTACTCCTTCCACTTGAGTGTATCTTTGAGCCACCAGTTGAGATTTATTCCGTATAATCTCTCCATCTTCATCAGTCTTGTTTTTGAAGATCCATTTAGTGCCAATGACATGAACATTTTCAGGCCTAGGAACAAGTTCCCATATATCATTTCTCACAAATTGATTTAGCTCTTCATACATTGACTTAACCCAATTTTCATCTTGAAGAGTTTCTTCTACCTTTTTCGGTTCAAATTGGGCAAGGTAGCAATGGTATGTAACATGATTAGCTAGAAGTATGTTTTCCTTTCTAAGGCAAAGACCTTCATCTAGAGACCCAACGATGTTACTGTCCGGATGGTTTTTAATCACTCTTGATGATGGCTTCTTTGAGGTGGACACTTCATCATTTCGGGAGATAGAAGGATGAACTCCCAGAGGAGTGAGAGGACTTGATGTTCTAGACATCAATCTTGTTTCCATTCTTGACTTCACGGGAGTCGACTCCTTTTCCAGTGAAAGTCCATCTACTTCAATATCTTGGGCTTCGACTTCAACAGTGGGTTCTTTGGAGCTTGGTCCTTCTCCATCCTCAGTAATCTTTACTTTTGTTATAGCATCATCAATTTCCACATTGATGGACTCCATTACCATCTTTGTTCTCTTGTTGAAGACTCTATATGCCCGGCTAGTAGTAGAATACCCAAGGAAGATGCCTTCATTACTTTTCGCATCAAATTTTCCAAGGTTCTCCCGATCATTTAAAATGTAACACTTGCTTTTGAATACTTGGAAGTACTTCACTTTTGGCTTCTTTCCATTCCAAATTTCATATGCGGTCTTCTTTGTTCCCGCTTGAAAGAATATTCTATTGCTAATGCGACATAAGGTGTTCACAGCTTCTCCCCAAAATTTTTGAGGAATTTGCTTGTTGAGTAGCATAACTCTTGTTATTTCTTGAATCACTCGATTTTTCCTCTCAACCACCCCATTTTGTTGAAGAGTTGGTTGAAAATTCCTTTTTGATCCCATTCTCCTTGCAAAAAGACTCAAATCTTGCATTCTCAAATTCCTTGCCATAATCACTCCTTATCTTGACAATAGGAACCCCTTTCTCGTTTTAAAGCCTCTTGCATAGAATTTCCATTTTCTCACATGCTTCTGATTTTTCTCTAAAAAATTCCACCCAAGTGTATCTTGAGAAATCATCAACAATGACCATAATGTATTATGTCATGATTTTATGTAATTGGCTTATCCTTTGACAAAATGCACTTTACTTGTAATTGGATAGATTTAGGATGTGTTTAAATACTTCAAGAAACCATGTTTCAAGATCAAGTGTTGAAGCCTTCAAGTTTGTCCAAGAAAACAAGCTGAAAGTGCAGAGTTACTAAAGCTCGACAGCTAGCATGTGTCAAGGTTTAAGGAAGTTGTTCAGCCCATGGCTCGACACCTGCTTGACAGCTGCTCAACACCTCTTATTTGTCGAGGTTAGAATTTCAGAATTCTGATCTGATTTTCTTGGGATCCGTGAATGTGTCTTTGGGCTTTCTTATCTTCTAACCCTAGACATATAAAAGGATTGTTTTAAGGGCCGTCAAAGAGTTCACAAGTTGCAAAAGTATTGAGCAAACTCTGTTCAAGCAAATTGTGACCAGAGATGAAGTTCTTGCCCTAATTCATCTCTTTCTCTTGAAGAAGTTGCTGTATATGTACACCATAGGGTTTTGTGACCAAGTATCTTCTTGATCTTTATCGTGTGGATGAACTGAAGAACTTTGCAGCCAACAACCTTCTTAGTTGGTGATTGAAGTCATGTACTGGGATCCACGCAATTGGTTAGTCACGTACTTGGGAGCCATGCATCAAAAAGGGAAACTGTCACTACAAAACAAGTCCAATTGGGTATTGGGGTAAGGGTTCAACTGTAGGTTGTTAAGATACTTGGGATTCCTTTACTTGTAACCGCTTATTATGATAATAGTGGAGTTTTAGGAGTGGTGACCTGAAAATCACTCGGCGGGGTTTTTGCCGTTAGGTTTTCCCCATTCGTAAACAAATCACCATGTTATTTATTTTTCGCTGCATAATTAGTTTATTGGTGATTTGTTTGGGCTACCACGCCTTTGCATTATAAATTGATTAATTAATAACTTAACTAATTAATTAATTAATTTCTATCACAAAAGGTCATTCCATTTGTGGCCTATCAAGTGGTATCAGAGCAAGCACACTCTGATTAGGGTATAATCTTTGTTGTGTTGATCCATTGACTCTTGTTTGTCATGGATAAAGGACAGTCATTAATCATACCTCCTTTATTTGATGGCACTAACTATGCATACTGGAAAGTACGTATAACAGCTTTCTTGCAGTCTTTAGATGAAAAAGTGTGGCAAGATCAAGGCGGCAAACTTCAATAGCAGAGCGTTGAATGCATTATTCAGTGCGGTCACCAATAAGGAGTTTAAAAAAATATCCTCAACTAAAACTGCCAAGGATGCTTGGACCATTCTCCAGACAACCTATGAGGGAACCAAGGTTGTCAAAGACTTGAAACTATAAAGGCTCACTACAAGCTTTGAAGAAATTAAGATGGAGGAGGATGAGTCTTTTGATGAGTTCTATGCCAAGCTGAAGGATAGTGAACTCTGCTTTTAATCTTAGGGAAACCATTCCTCAACCCAAGATTGTGAGAAAAGTACTCAGATCTTTACCTAAGAGATTCCATGCCAAGATTACGGCGATCGAGGAATCAAAGGACATTGACAAGATTCCTTTGACAGAATTGGTTGGAAATCTGCAAACCTACGAGCTAGGTTTGACTAGGATTGGCAAGACGGGGTAAAAGCAAGAGCATGGCACTGAAGGCCAAGAGCAATGAGATAGATGAGTCTTTAGATGATGAAGATTCTAAGATGAAGTCCTACATCACCAAGCAGTTCAAGAAGTTTATGAAGAATGCCAATGGAAAGGGCTTCAACAAGGACCGTAAGCAATCCAGTTCTTTTCAGTTTAAGAGCCAAGATAAAGGGAAGAAGGATGCAAGGGATGGCGGTCAGTACACTGTTCCTGCAGGACCTAAGTGCTTTGGGTGTCAAGGCTTCGGTCACATGAAACATGAGTGTCCTACATATCTCAAGAGCATTGGGAAGAGCAAGGCACTTGCTACTACCTTGAGCAACACCGAGCTTGAGGATGATTCTGACAATAAGGATGACGAAATCTTGAATGCCTTCACTGCCACTGTTAATCCTATTGATGGGATTGTTGAAGATATGGTTGAAGAAGAGGAATTGGTGAAATCCAAGTTTAAGAAGATGGATGATCAAGATGACATCCATACAGCCTATGAGAAACTGTACAAGCTTTCTAAGAAGCATGAGAAACTGTATAGGCTAACCACCAAGAAGCTCAGTGATGTGGAACTTGATCGTGAAGAGCTCTCCACAAAGTTTGATGAGGCTAATCAGACTATTGGAGCACTGAGGTTTGAGAACAATTTCTTGGCTAACAATACCAAGAAGCTTGAAGCGGAGCTATTTCAAGTCAGAGCTCAATTGGAGAGGACTTCAAGTGCAAAGATTGACGAGATGCTCAGCATTTAGAAATCTGCTTCAGATCGAACAGGTTTAGGGTATGGTCTCTCTTCCTCTAATATTGCTTCTACTAGTACTACTGTGTTTATTCCTCCTGCTAATAATGTTAAAATTGAGAACAATGAGATTAAAACTGAATTAGCTAGTGAGAACTTAGACAAGGGTAAATCTATCTTCGGAGCACCCCCTAAACTTGAGAAGAAAGATGTTAAAAACCCTAAGGCTAAGAAGGCTAACTCTCAAAAGCCTAAACAAAAAAAGTAGCATCTCTGTCATTATTGTGGAGCTGCCGGTCATACTCGACCAAATTGTTATAAGTGGCTAGTCACCCAATAGAGCAACGACATAATAGCATCTGGAAGCCAGAATCAGCTTCAATCCTCTCTTGCTCCCCTTGGAGATCTTTTTAAAGCCTTCATGTTCCTTTTGAACTTGAACGATTTTAATTCTTCCCCCTCACCGCCGGTTCAAGGGTTTAATCAAAGGAAAGGTTCTTCCAGGGTGTGGAAGGAAAAGGGCTCAAGTGATTCTATCACTTTTATCTTTCTCTCTTCTTGTTTTTGTTTGCATTACTTGTGTGTTTTGCTTTCAAGTTTTGAGTCAGTCTAGTTTTTATGCTTTGCTTTATTTAACATGTTTTTGTTTGGTTTTTTTTTTTTTTCAGTTTTGCTTTGTTTTGTTTTTTCATATAAATTTTTTTTTTTTTTGAAAAATCAAAAAAATACAAAAACAGTGTGTGTTTTGTGTACATTGGTACTTGTGTACCTTGGATGGCCATTGAAACAAAGTTTTCTAAACTTTGTATCTTTTGTAGCTTAGATGAGCATCTCTATACACAAATAATCAAATGAGCTTTGTGGCTCGTGTTTGTGATGAGTAAGATTAAGTAATCCCTTATACTTAACACTCGTATCACTCTTTTTGACGGGAATGACTAAAAAATCCTAAAAGAAATGTATAAATAACCATCTTACCACTATTGCCCGCCAATCATAATATGACACTTGTATGCTTCGGCATAGCAAAAATGCAGTGTCAATGACATTTGTGTGCATCAGCATAGCAAAATTGGAATGTCAAACATCATTGGGTATTTCTTTTCTCTCTCTTATATGCCCATGCATGATATGCTTAAAATGAAAAATATGCAAAGAAAAATAAAAAGCAAAAAGATAAAAAATGCTTTTAAAAATGATTGCAAGCGTGTATTCTAGGAGATAAGGGAGTTATAGGATGTACCTCGAAGGTGATAGTCCCCATCAAGCAGTTATGATTGTGTGTGAGTTAAAGTGATTTCTCATATCTCAAATCGTTATAACATGTATACACTTATGCAATCTTGTGATGTTTTTCACATACAACACGCAATATTCTTTGCTACTCTTAATACATGTGCAGGTACAATGTGATTTGGCCATCACAAGATTTTACATGTGCTAATGTATGCTCACTAAACTATCTTGACTAGTTTTTGAAAAATAAAATCGGTTAGACTTGTTTAGTGTGTGTGTGTGTTTTGAGGATCCATGTGCTTAAAATTATTGTTGAGAGATGATTTTGAGAGCTTAATCTGTTGATTGGATCATTGGTTGAGTTGCATGTTGGATTGCATTCATGTTTGTGTTTTTCTCTTCTCGAAAAACTGCTTTTAAAAGCTAGCTCGACACCTCCTTGATACCTTGCTGTCTGTAGAACTTCTTAAGCTTTTTCTTATCGCAATCTCGACAGCTTCTCGACACCTGGTGGATCGATCGAGAAAATTCCTGCCTCCTCGATAGCTTCTCGACAGCTGTTTGATCGATCGAGCTTTTGTTCTTGCTTTTGGTGTTTCTTCCTCGACACCTTCTCTACACCTGCAGCTATCGACGACCTTTTTCTCGACACCTACCTCGACAGATGTCTCGACACCTCTCGACACCTCATCTGTCGAGATTTACTGAGGCTCTATTTAAACACCTCGTGCGATCTGACCCTCATTTCACTCGATCTCTCTCTCAATAGCTCTCTCTTTTCTCTCCCCAACAACCTCATCTCACTCCAATCTTGATCCTCAAGGTTTCTTCAAGCTTTTTCAAGTTTTTCTTCACTTGGTAAGCTTCTTATCTCTCATTCTTCATGCATTTCATGTTTTGAAACCTAGATTTTGGAATTTTTGAAAAACTTTTGGGTTTTTCAAAACTGATGAGTTATTATTGAAATTTTGGGATGGGTTTTCACGTAAATGAGTTTAAAATCTCATGCATTGCATCACATTAGCATTATAATAGTATTGTCATGCATTTAGATGTGTGCAAACTGTTTGTGTGCTGATGGGTTTGGATTGGGTTGAACCCATGATGCAATTTCTTTTACATATCACATTTTCATGCATTTCTCATGCATACGTTCTCTACTTTTCAATATACTTGTTACATTTGAACTGTTTTGGAGCTTTTCTGATTGTTTCTTTCTTCCCCCTCTCTCTCTGTTTACGTTAGTCGTGTCTATGGCACCTAAGTATAAATCTACTCCGGCTCGGAACCCTTTTCGTTCCGGAGCTTCTTCATCTTCTGATTCTACTCCTCTCTCTCTTTGGTTCTG
Source organism: Quercus tomentella (assembly GCA_028535165.1). Taxonomy (NCBI): domain Eukaryota; kingdom Viridiplantae; phylum Streptophyta; class Magnoliopsida; order Fagales; family Fagaceae; genus Quercus; species Quercus tomentella. Next base: position 83,746,235 of record JAPQVY010000156.1, read on the forward strand.
TGATGATGATGCCCGTAAGGCATTCTCGGAGAACTTTTCTAGACGAGGTGTTCATTCAGAACGCTAAGTCATTCTGGCGGACTTCGTCGACACTGACCTTCCCACTGTCATTCACAGTCGGGAGTGGGAGTCACTGTGTAACGTCTCGGTCACTTATCCTCTCGTGCTTATCCATGAGTTTTACTCTAACATACACGGGATTGATTGCTCAATACCTCTTTTATTCACTCGCGTTCGAGGTACGCGCATTCCTGTCACACCGCAACTTGTTGTGGATGTGCTTCGGGTTCCTAGGACAGAGTTTCCTGACTATCCTAGTTGTGAGTGTCTGCGGACTGTGTCCAAGGATGAGCTCATGGCTGCTTTCTGTGAGCGCCCTTCTGATTGGGGTGATCGTCGGTTTACACCATATAGGCCTTTTGCTAAAGATCCTAGATTCATAAACATGGTGATGACTTTTGTACTCCATCCACTCTCTCACTACAACTCCATCACAGAGCCTCGTGCTCAGTTTTTGTTGTCTCTTCTTCAGCATCTTACTAAAGACTTCCCTTCTCATTTCATTCTTTCTATTATAAATGTTCATCTAGATTCGGCGTCCCGTGCTAAGCTCATCTTTCCTCTGCTATCATGAGGATCTTACGCCATTTTTCAGTTCCTTTTCCTTCTTCCGACCATTTTTCTGTCATGTGTGCCATAGACTACGCTACCGTTAAACGTAGCGAGGTGTAGTTTCGGTCGAGACAGTCGGATTCAACAGCTCCTCCCTCCCGTTCGACTCCATCTCATTCTACTCCTTCCACATCTACTCCCTCCTCCTCTTCGGGCGATGTGACTCTAGGAGACATCATGGTGCAAGTGCAGTGCATGGATGCTCGCCTAGATACACTCTCTATGGAGTTGTATCAGGTGAACGTTTGTATTGGTTGTATTGCACGGCGACAGGCATCCATGGGTGGTTATGCTTCTGAAGCTTCTCCTCCACCACCTCCTCTCGTGGCTTCTAATTTTGAGGATGAGGATGATGATGATGCCTCTGATGATGATGGAGATGCTAGCTCTACCGATGAGATGTCTACTTGACACTCTTACCCTTTGTCACTCATGACAAAAAGGGCAAGTAGTTTTGATATGAGAGTAGTCATTCTTAGGGGGAGAGTTAGTATATGACCATTTTGTTAGAGGGAGTGTTAATATGTTTTGAGGGATGTAGTGACGCTATTATGTATCTTTTCTTTTCTTTCTTTTATAGATACATTGTTCTTGTACATTAGGTCTTGTGACCATTTTTACACATACATTGTACTTATTCTCTTTATATATGGATGTATGTTTCTTTCACCTACCCTTACATGTGTTGTTTCTTTTCTCTCTTTATACACATGTTTCTTATGCTTCTATGCAATCTATTATTTTTGTTTCACACAAAGATGCCTTGATGAGTTTTGTTTAAAGTGTTTCAGAAATACAGGTTGTCAAAGTCTACTTGCCATAAACTCTCTTCTTGCAAAGTTTTTCAAAAGTTTGTGTTAGGATAGATTTTATTGTATTCAACAAGTGAATATGAGTTGAGTGATTTATGACTTCTCTCATATGCTCATTTGTTTGTTGTGGTTTTGTCACGAATTGCCAAAGGGGGAGATTGTTAGGACATATGTGTTTTACATGTTAAGAACATGTCATGATTTTATGTAATTGGCTTATCCTTTGACAAAACGCACTTTACTTGTAATTGGGTAGATTTAGGATGTGTTTAAATACTTCAAGAAACCATGTTTCAAGATCAAGTGTTGAAGCCTTCAAGTCTGTCCAAGAAAAAAAGCTGAAAGTGCAGAGTTACTAAAGCTCAACAACTAGCATGTGTCGAGGTTTAAGGAAGCTATTCAGCCCGTGGCTCGACACCTGCTCGACACCTCCTATCTGTCGAGGTTTAAGAATTTCAGAATTCTGATATGATTTTCTTGGGATCCGTGAATGTGTCTTTGGGCTTTCTTTTCTCCTAACCCTAGACATATAAAAGGATTGTTTTAAAGGCCGTCAAAGAGTTCACAAGTTGCAAAAGCATTGAGCAAACTCTGTTCAAGCAAATTGTGACCGGAGATGAAGTTCTTGCCCTAGTTCATCTCTTTCTCTTGAAGAAGTTGTTGTGTATGTGCACCATAGGGTTTTGTGACCAAGCATCTTCTTGATCTTCATCGTGTGGATGAACTGAAGAACTTCGCAGCTAGCAACCTTCTTAGTTGGTGATTGAAGTCGTGTACTGGGATCCGCACAATTGTTTACTCATGTACTTGGGAGCTGTGCATCAAAAGGGGAAATTGTCACTACAGAACAAGTCCAATTGGGTATTGGGGTAAGGGTTCAACTGTAGATTGGTAAGGTACTTGGGATTCCTTTACTTGTAACTGCTTTTTGTGATAATAGTGGAGTTTCGGGAGTGGTGACCTGAAAATCACCTGGTGGAGTTTTTGCCGTTAGGTTTTCCCCATTCGTAAACAAATCACCATGTTATTTATTTTCCATTGCATAATTATTTTACTGGTGATTTGTTTGTGCTACTATGCGTTTGCATGATAAATTGATTAATTAATAACTTGACTAATTAATTAATTAATTTCTATCACAAGGGGTCATTCCATTTGTAGCCTATCAATGTACCTTTTTCCTCTTGGACTTTCTGTTCTTTTGGTCCCCATTAGATCAACATGAAGAAGCTCTAAATAGCATGAAGTAGCAATCACATTCACCTTGTGATGACTTGCCTTTGTTTGCTTCCCCATTTGGCATGCACCACAAATAGTCTTCTCCACCTTTCCAAATTTTGGAAGTCCCTCAACAGCTTCAAGTTTAGATACTTTAGCCACTTGTTTGAAATTTGCATGCCTAAATCTTTGATGCTAAAGTTTCAACATGCCAACATGAGCACTTCTGCTGGAAATTTTTGACGTAGGAACTACTCCGTAGCAATTGTCGGTAGTCCTATTTTGCTCCAAGACTTGAATCCCTTCTTCATCAATGATTATACACCCCTTCTTTGAGAATTGAACAAGGAAGTCCTCATCACATATTTGAGTGATGCTTAAGAGATTCGCCTTAAGCCCTTTGATGTATAAGACATCCTTCAATAGAGCTAATCCCGGTATCTTAACAGTCCCTTTGCCAAGTACTTGAGCATGACTTCCATCATCAAATGTCACATAGTCACCGACCTTTTCTTTGAGTGACTTAAATAGTGATTTATCTCCTGTCATATGGCAAGAGCAATCACTATCAAGATACCATAAACACAAATTAAATACCTTCAAAGAAGTGTGCACAAACAAGCAAGCATGGGACAAGCACTCTTGACCTTCAAATAGAGACTTATCTTCATTTTCCATACTCTTGTTAGATTGAATTTTCTTTTTAAGATTATCAACCTTATCTCATAATATTCTATTCCTTCTTTTATACTTCTTAATCAAAGAATTTGACTCACATAGACTATTGTTCAATAGAGGTAATCCTGGTATCTTAACAGTCCCTTTGCCAAGTACATAAGCATGACTTCCATCGTCAAATGTCACATAGTCATCGACCTTTTCTTTGAGTGACTTAAACTGTGATTTATCTCCTGTCATATGGCAAGAGCAATCACTATCAAGATACCATAAACACGAATTAAATAACTTCAAAGAAGTGTGCACAAACAAGCAAGCATGGGACAAGCGCTCTTGACCTTCAAATAGAGACTTATCTTCATTTTCCATACTCTTGTTAGATTGAATTTTCTTTTTAAGATTATCAACCTTATCTCACAATATTCTATTCCTTCTTTTATACTTCTTAATCAAAGAATTTGACTCACATAGACTATTGTGCAGGATGTGATTCTCATTTTCAAAATATTTCAGCATGTGAACAAACATTCTAGCATGTTTCTTTGTTTTTAATAACTCTAGAAGTTCATTGTTAGGACAATCTTCAAACATACTCATAGAGTCATTATCACAAACATTTAAACCACAATTCAACATAGCCTTTTCCATAGCTTCATCCATAGCTAAGGGGTCTAGGATCACACTTAGGTAATTAAACCCTAACAAGTGTACCTGCTCTGATACCAATTGCAAGTTCAATTTGTGTGTAAAACACCAATGAACATTTAGACCCCCAAATTTAAAATTACCAACACAAGCTTATAATCAAATAGTATATGTGCGGAATATGAAATATAAGCTATAACCAAATTGGTAACACACTCTAAATCATAATTAATTACAAACACAGCAGCAATTAAAAGGTAAAGAGAAAGGAAAGAGAGATGCAAACACAAAGATAACACGGTGATGTGTTATCGAAGAAGAAACCAAAGTACTCGGCAAAAAACCTCTTCCCCGCCCTCCAAGCGGTCAATAATCCACTAGAGAATAAAGCTGGGATACATGAATAGCAGAAGACCCTCCAAGCTTCTTGCTCCAACAGGATTACGCCAAACCTTGTCTTCTCTAGCTTACTGGAACCTGCAATAGCTCTATTGCATTAACCAAATGAATTGGTCTCTTCTGAACTGCTTCCCAAGCACGAAAATACCTCATCACTGATATGGGTATGGTGAGATAAGGATTTGGCTAAATGTACCTCTCAAGAATATGTCAATGGCGAAGGTAGGAGTAAAGGAATTTGGAGAATCAAAGATGAAGATTGTGGATGAGTCAATCTTGTTTTTCTCTAGAGTTTCTCTCTCAAAATTCTCTCTAGAAGCTCTCTACATTTCATGAGTATAAAGGTATTTATAGTGGTGTGTATGAGGAATGCGAAAAGTAATGTTTTAACCAAACAGGGCATTCTGGCGACTCAAGCTCGCGACTGGAACGAGTCGCGAGTTTGAGTCGCGAGCTAACTGCCTGGCCAGATTGAAAGTTTTGTTCTGTAGTGCTCCAACTGTTGTGACCCTTCAGCTCCCCCTGCATGCTTCACACGTGTGCCATTCTGGCGACTTTCCAATTCCAAGCCAGTCACGAGACTCCTTTGAATTGCACACATCTTGAGTTTTCTTCACACTCTCTCACACACTACCCTTACATAATTCCCACCTAAATACAAGGTATCTAATTGCTAAATTACAAGCAAATTTAACATGGAATAGAGCTAACACATGATTGAATAAATTCAACCTTACAAAATTTCTACACTAGCATGTTTTAAACTATGTTTTTTGTTAACACGTGTTAAAAGGGTATAAGTTAAGGTGTATTTAATAATTGAGTTTTTATATTTTATTTGAAAAAAGAAATTCAAATTACCCACAAACATTAAGAAAAACACACATAGTCATAATGATTTATAGGTGCAATCCAATAAATTATTGACAACAAACTTTATAACGTTTGTGTCAAAAAAATATTTGAATTGCTAAAATAATACTGTATCAAATTTATTAATTTGTAACAAACACAATATTAACCAATTACATATGTGACCAGTAACATGGCTTGTCCATTCGAAGTGATAAAATGAGAAAAAGAATATGGCTATCGAGGGAAATATGTATAATGATGAGAATCTTGACAAAAACAATATCATGAAAATTGTTTAATAACCTAAGCTTAACATCAATAGTATCACTACAATTGACCATTCCCGTGTGTAAGCACAGGTTACATACTAGTAATAATAATAAGCAAGAGCATGGGGATTTGGTAACTATCTTGGAAAAATTTAGAGTTGGAAATGAAGGGATGGGAGCAGTGGTCCTTGGTGGCAAAGAGGCGGATAGGGGATGGGAATGGCAACAAGAGAGAAGAGGGTTAGAGGTGGCACTGGTGGAGTGAGAGAAGGAAGAGGTGAAACTAGCGGGGAGGAAATGGGGTGAAGAGTTGGAACGGCAGAGACATGGGTGGGGTCGACAGAGACACGATCAAGTGATATCAGCGAAGAGAGCATGTGACGGTGGTTTCTTTGATAGGTTTAATGACAAATTTATGTGGTTGGGGTTTTCTAAGAAGAACAAAGAAGGAAGAGGAAGAGAGAGAGGGTGAGAAAGAAGTAGCATTAGATGGGTTTTGAAGAGAGAGAGAGAGAGAGGAGTGAGAAAGCATTAACATTATGGTTAACAATTTTTTCACTCAAAATTGGACGTGCGCACATGACCCTTGGACATGTGTCGGCTTCTTTTGCTGCCACCTAACCTGTATATAACAACTACTGCAGCCTTGTATGCAGCAAATCCTTCCCCTATTATTTATATGTACAGGATAAACAAAATAACACAAATTCCCAAAATTTACAAATCCATGAAACATTTATTTGCTATAAACAAATACATCTTAACTAAAAAAATAAAAATAAGAAGCAATTTCTCCTAGTTTCCGACGCCATTAGGCTGGGTTGGCCAAGTGGCATTTGGGACTCGGATTTGAGCGTCAGCTCAGCATAAATAAGTCGATTTGGACTCGGATATGTTGTATCTTCGAACAAAAGTACCGACCAATGTCACAGTAGACTGAGAAGGCTAAAATGACGAGGAAAACGGTATTCAAACTCATTCGTGACCTCAGTCGAGTTTTTCCTTTTTGCAGATCAGCTTGATAAAATTGGGAACTTTAACCTATCCCTAGAAACGACTTGGTTAAACTTCCAAAAATTCGAGTTGCTTTGAGGATTATTTCTTTCGGTTTTTGGTGAGTCTTTTTGAGGAATCCTCTTTTCCGCTGTTTCCTATCTTTTCTAGGTCTAATAATTTCTATAGGATGGGGACGAGGGGAGGGATCATCAAACATCTGCAACAAGTTAATTAAACGTTAAATATTTAAATATGCATTTGAATAAATATTTTCTCACAAATTCCGGATCACATAGGCAAATGTTTCAAAATCACAAATTTAAAATTCAAAAGTCAAAATTTATAAGTACATTTTTTTTTTTTTGGGCAGAAATCACAAACTTTTCAAAAAACACCTTGTGTTTTGTTGTGAAATAATCTGTTTACCCATGATTAAAGGAGAGAGAAGAAAAATCAACATTAGGAATTTATGTGATTCAGTAATATGCGGACATCTACAAGTAACAACAGACAAAAAATTTCAACAATAGCACAAAGGCACTCTCGCAAAACTCAAATCCAAAATACACGCTAATTCTATCCACAAAATAAATAAATAAATAAAATAAAATGGACGCTAACTCTCTCACACAAAACACACAAAAGACACAAAACAAGAAAACCTCTCTTTCTCAGTTGCCTCTTTGTATTAAACAATTACCACAGACCTCAATATGAGAGAACCTATGCATTATATAGTTTGCATAGACAGCTAAGTAATAGGTTCGTCACAACACCAATTACATAAAAAATACAATTCTTAAAACTAATATGACTCGATCAAGGTTTTGACCAAATTAAAAGCCATACGTAACAAATCTTCACATTGGCTTGAATTTGGACATGGATAAACGAAACTCTTGTTGTGCCTACACCTTAGTTCCTAAGGGTTATCACAAATTGTAATCACCAATTAAGTCCAAGCAATGCTTGAACTTGTCTGTTGGAACTAACTTCGTTAGCATATCAACTATAAATCTTCTCAAGAATAATATCTTTTGTAACAATTATCTCTCTTATCATGTGTAATATCAAATCAATATGCTTTGTCCTAGCATGATAAACCTGATACTTTGCCAAGTAAATGACACTCTGATTATAACAATGCAATCGGACTCCTCCTTGGTTCAAATCAAACTCTCTAACTAGCCCCTTCAATGACAGTGCTACCTTGGCAGCTTCAACTATTGTCACGTATTCAGCTTCAATAGTAGATATGTATACTAAGGACTTTAGCATGGGCCTCCAACAAATAGTCCCTCTTAACAGTGTGAACATATAACCTATAGCAGACCTCCTGTCATCCATATTACCTACTTGCTTCCATCTACATATTCAATCATTGAATTAGCACATTGTTGCCTTACAAACAAAATCGTATATTTTGAAGTCTCTTTCAAGTATCTGAATATCCAATTCACTACATTCCAGTGCAATCTATTTGGTTTTGCCACGTATATACCGACTATACTCACTGCATGAGCCAAATTCGATAAATAAAACACTCCACAAAACTTGCATATAGGACCTTTAACATGGCCTCAATTTCCTTCTCACTCTTTGGGCATTGACTACTAGATAATTTGAAGTGATTTACCAATAGTGTGCTTACAAGCTTGGCATCTTGCATGTTGAATTTTTCAAGCACCTTTCTAATGTAGTTCTTTTGAGACAATCACAGCTTTTTTGCCTCCCTATCCCTATGAATCTCTGTACCTAGTGTTTTCTTAGCAGTACCCAATCTTTAATGTAAACTCCTTGCGCAATAGAAACTTTAGTTTGTCAACCTCACACATGCTCTTAGTTGCAATTAAAATATCATCCACATATAGTAGCATAAAAATATAAGAAACAACCTCAAGCATCCTGACATATACGTAGTAATCATATTCAGTATAACCTATCTAAATCATATAGGAATCAAACCTTTTGTACCATTGTCTAGGAGAATACGTAAATCCATAAATTGACTTCTTTAATCCGGTAGAAAAGATTTTTAGCATAAAATTTCTTCGGCCCCCCCTGCCCCGCTTGCTCCACAAAGATCTCTTTCTCTAAATTCCCATGAATGATTGTTGTCTTCACATCCAATTGTTCCAAATCTAGATCTTGATGTGCTACCAAGGCTAACACTGCCCTAATAGAAGTATGCCTGACCACAGGTGAGAAAACCTTTCTAATGTAGCAGATCCCAAGTCTTTGTGAGTATCACTTTGGTACCAATCATACCTTGAATTTTTTCTCATTCCTTTTTTGACACTGCTTCCTTCTTTTTGAACACTCGCTTGCAACCCATTAGCTTCTTTCCCTATGGAAATTCTTACAACTCTCAGAGCTATTAATTTCTTTCCCTAGTTTCTTTCAGAGCTATTAATTACTTCTCAAAAAATGGAAGGATCCTCACCACTGATTAGTAAGTCATAAGAAACAAGATCCTCAAAACCATACTTGACTGGTAGTCTTATGTTGTGTTTGGGCATGTCTAATTTTGTGCTTCAATGCTTCTAATCACTATTGCGTGGTTCCTTCTCTAACAAAGACTTCACTCCTTCTAGCTCCACATGCACCACAGGTATACTACTGCCACTATTGCTTCCCTCTTCTTGAGAATATTCTTCCTTTCTAAAGGCTTTTATCATTGTTTTCTCATCAAACACTACATCCCTACTAATCACCACCTGATGGGCAAATTGATTCAAAAACTTATACCCTTTTGCCCCATTTCTAAAACCTAAGAAAGATACGCTTGTTTAATTTTGAATCAAGCTTTAACCTTTCTTCAAGGAATTTCTCGTCAAGTGTAACTCTAAATGATCGATTAAGAATGTAACATCATATTCACTGCTTCAACCCAAAAGACTTTAGGAAGCCCAACATTTAGTCTTATGGTAACTATTTCATTGAGTTTTCTATTAATTCTCTCTGCCATCCCTTATGTTGAGAAATTCTTCATACTGTAAAGTGCCTCTTCACACCTTGCCCTTCACAAACCTTCAAGAACTCTCCATCCTTGTACTCAATGTCATTATTAGATCTAACTAAGACACTTGATCTTCCTTCCAGTATGGTTTTCCACCTCAGCTTTCCACTTCTTGAACTTGACAAAAACCTTAATACTTATTCTTCAAGATGTAGTTGTCAATGAAACTCATAAAATATTAAGCTATGCTTAGAGAGGATTTTCACAAGTTCCCAAATATCAGAATGTACATAATCCAGTATATCCTTCATCATGTGTGTGGCAATTTTGAATTGCAATGTCATGAATTTAAAGGATATGGGATAACCAATAATATATGGTGTAAAGAGAAGGTCTGTTTTTGGACAAGTTTATCTACGGTTGCCATGGATTTTCCCTTCAAAGCTCGAAGCACCCCATACAATTGTTGTCACACCTCACAAAGTTGCTAGTCAACCTTGGGACAAAATGGGCTTCTGCCCTTTTCAGTCAAACTAATTAGCATTTTGCCCTTCTTCCCAAACTAATTAGGAAAATGCCCCTCTTTTGAAACTCGATTTTCTCAAAATCGAGTTAAAAAAAAATTTCTAGAACCCTATAGTAACGTTTTTAAGGACCTATAGTGACGTTTTAAAAACCTATAGTGACGTTTTATAACTTGATATCCATGAAATCGAGTTATAGGCAATTTTATTGCCTATAACTCGATTTCATGAATATCAAGTTATAAAACGCCACTATAGGTCTTTAAAAACATCACTATAGGTCCTTGAAAACGTCATTATAGGGCTTAACTCGATTTTGAAAAAGTCGAGTTTCAAAAGAGGGGCATTTCCCTATTTAGTTTGGGAAGAAGGGCAAAATACTAATTAGTTTGCCCAAAACGGGCATTTGGCAATTTTGTCCTCAACCTTGCTAGCCACTTTCGAATTTTCACCTACAATATATCTCGTAGGTTGCCTAGACCTTCCAAATTAACTACCCATCTCGCTCTCAGCCTTATAGGTGGCAGACAACGTAGGGGGTGTTTGGTACTATTATTTAAACAACCGTATTCGGTATTTAAACACCAAAAACATTTTTGACACGTATTTCTATAACACTCAAAATTGTATTTCCACAACACTAAAAACTGAACAACAATACTTAAACACTGCTACCAGACGGGCTCATAATTTTCCACTGTCAGGAAACTCTTTAGTCCTATGTACCTTGGGATAAGACATGGTTCATTAGTTCTCTGTTCTACTGCAAAATGTCATGCTCGCTTTAAGTGAGTTTGTCCACTAGCTATTTAGGGGGGGTCATCATGTTGCCATAAAGGGTTCATTCCGAAGTATAATGGTCTCTTTGACATGCAGAAATGAGTTGGGCAAGTTGTTTATAAGTTGAAGCTGCCATAACAACTGCAAATTCACCCAACTATTCACGCAATTAGTCAAAACGAGCACAGCCTTCAGTCATGGTACAGTTTGACCGTGAGGTGGAAAAGATTCTAAAGAAAAGAGTTAAAGGTTACCGAAAATGGGGAAATAGAGTGACTTACTACTTGGTGAAATGGAAAGGGATGCTGGAATATGATGCAAGCTAGGAAAAAGAATCAACTTTGTGGCTGATTGAAAAGGACGTTAAACAGTTCAAAGATACCATACCAACGAGGAAGATGTCTTCTTTTGTCAAGGGTGGTTTGTTAGAAGGTTATAATGGCCAGGTTGGGGCCTTACTCCTCCTCAGACATCTTGATGTTCCCGTGTCAAACTGGATGTTCCTAAGAACTACTTAGGGAATGGGTGTCAAACAGGTTCTTTTAGCTTCCTCAAACATGGTGATGTTCCCCCTGTCAATATGGAGATGTGCCTAAGGATACTATTAAAGGGGCATGCTCAACCCCTTACCCAACATCAAATCCTTGAGCAACGAAATGAGGTAGCATGTGGCGGCCCCTTGCACTATAGGCTAGCTAGAAACCATGACATGGTAGGCCATGGGCGGGCAAGGTGGCAACATGGTCCGGTGGGTAGTAGCATGGTATGTGTTAGGGACATATTTTATGTAATTGGCTAATCTATTGACAAAATGTACTTTACTTGTAATTAGGCAAATCTAAGATGGGTTTAGGACTTCAAGAAACATGTTGTTTAAGTCAAGTGTTAAAGCCATAAAGATTGGACCAAGAAACAAGTGAAGAAAAGTTGTTCATTAAAGCTTGACAGATACCTCGATAGAAACAATATCTATCAAGACTTAAGAACGAAGCTCAACAGAAGCTCGACAGAAGTTGAATCTGTCGAGATCTACAAAATCAAAATTTTCAGATCTGATTTTCGACTCATACTAACATGTATGTATAGGGTTTCTTTTCTCACAACTCTAGACATATATAAGGCTTATTTTAAAAGCCGTTATAAATAGAGAACACATGCAGGAAGTGACCTAGTGCCTTCTTCTTTCTACAAGAAGTTACTACGTCTTTTGCACCTTAGGGTTTTGTAACCAAGTACTTCTTGATCTTCATTATTGATGAAGTGAAGAACTTTGCAGCCAACAATCTTATTCAAGTTAATGAGTTAGTCACGTACTGAGGTTCGTGCATCATTGGTTAGTCACATACTGAGATCCGTGCAAAAGGGTGGTGTTCATATATTGAAGAGTTCAAAGATTTTGAAGCGGTAGAAGGTTTCTATTGTAAGTTCATCTACGGGAACGTTAACTCTAGGGCTAGGACTAGTCAAATGAGTCAATAAAATCTGAAAAGTTAATTAAGGAAGATAATTAACTAAAATGTAAGATATTTCCTAAAGAAGTCTAAGTCATCAAATATTTGGAATTCGAATTTAAATTTGGACATCAATTAAGTTTAATTAACTTGAATTCAAATGAAAAGATTATGGAAGGCAAGTTATTTTTAACTTAAATGGTTTAAGTCTAAGGGCAAGACTTAGGTACAGTACTTAGGTGCTGTTCCTTAGGTTCTCATCTTAAGATTCTGCCATTTGGATTTTTTTTCATGGGAAAGAAGTGTATTTTTTAGTTAAGTAGCCACATAGCTAAATCTTAAGAAGGGAACCTAAGGTACTGTACCTAAATTTTATCCTAAGTCTAATAAGGCAATTCAATCAATCATTAACAATTAACTTAAATCAAATTTGAATTTAAATTAAAAGTCTAATAAGGAAACATCTTGGAGAAATTACACTTTACCCCCTCTAAACTATGCCCCATGTTACACTTACCCCATAAATTATAAGGATGCACACTTGATCCCCCTAAACTATTACTTTCAACACATTTCGCACCCCACCGTTTACATGCCTGTTAACATGGATGGAAATTAGACTCACATTCAAGTCACATTATAGCTACAAAGGTGGCATATAATCAAAAGATTGATTTCTATCAAGTCACTATAGCCGCCATGTGACTTGCACTTGAGTCTAATTTTCATCCAATTTAACAGGTAAGTAAATGATGAGGTGCAAAATGTGCATGCGATAATAGTTTAGGGGAGTAAATGTGTATTCTCATAATTTAAGGGGGGTAACTGAAAGATGGGGTATAGTTTAGATAGTAAAGTGTAATTTCCCCAAACATCTTTAATTGAAGATCATTCATTCCTAAAAGGCTTTGACATTTAAATTTAAATAAGTTAATTTTAGGATTGAAGATTAATTAAGCATGCAAAACCAATAATAAAGAATCAAGAGCACTTAAGTTAATTGACTAAACTTAATAAAGGAAGACATTCAAGACTTAAAGAAGATTCCACTTTATTAAATGTCACTCCTTTATAAAACTTAAATATTAACTCTCATTGAACATCCAACCCCTTGTTAGATATCCATATGCATGCACACCTGTGCATCTGCATGATTGGATAAATACATGTGCACACACTTGGATGATAATATGCTCACATGTCCACATGTTTGGATGTTTGCATGCTTCTATGCTCACATGTTCACATATTTGGATGTTCACATGCTTCTATGCTTATATGTTCCCTTTCTTGTATGCTCACCTACATCCTTTCACTTATATTATTGGTTGCCTTTCACATGATCTGTAGACAAACCTTAAGTTTTAGATATGAGCACGCGTTCATATGAGCCTATTAGATAGATCCCATTCAATCATAGTTCAATAACAACCAATGTAGTCCAGCTACGACTGGGCAGGCTTAAGGTGTCTAACCACTTCCCATCTTGTACCCTAACTCCATACTTAGTCTAGTGTGTGAACATCAATGGATTCATTCTTCAGTTCTTAGACCTATAACCAAGTTGCGACCCCTCTCTCTCTTTCAAGAGTCCCTTGTGTACTCCAGGGTTTGCGCTGTCTTTGAGTCCAAACCGTATTTAATAGAGATAGGATTTGATTAGCTTAATTTTAATTCACTGTGTTCTGTTATATTATGATTCGAGAGTTTAATGAAGATGTTGATAGACATAGGAATCAATGAACATGTTTCTTTTGTGTGTGTGTGTGTGTGTGTGTGTGTGTGTTTTTTTATCTTAAGTAAATTTTAGATTTTATGCATGCTTAGGAATAGGAATTAATTTAATTGGTTATGATATGTTGTTCTTTGTTTTGTTTTGAATAAGTAGTTAAATGAACAAGGCAATGGATATGCAAATTGAGGAACATGTTTTGTTTGTTGTTGTGTTGTTCTTGAGCCAATTTTAGATTCCATGCATGTTTAGGAATAGATTTTGATTTTTCATGTTTTAATTTATTCTCATTAAAAAATCAAATTAATAAATTGAAAGTGGAAAAGGTTTTGGCATTGAGTTTTTGTTATAGGTTACACACACAAGATCAAGGATATGATTGAAAGTGAATTAATGATCTCCTTATTTAAATATAGCCTAGAAATATTAGCAGAGACCAACTCATAAGCCAGTTGGGGTTGTGTGCCTAATACCTTTTAATTTCCATACTCTAACTCCAGACCTAGATTCTAATCTGTAGACATTCAAATTGGTTCCAAGACCTAAACTAGGTAGCAACTCCTAAATAAAGGAAAACAAGCCTTGCAACTCACAAACTCGAGGTTGTATGCTCACACATTTCATCTATCATATCCCTTGCCAGTTCAAAAAAAATCTATAAAGTCCTATTGAACTAGATCCCCCTCTAATATCTTGATTCGTTAGTTGCAAAAATCCTCATGAATCTTCCCCACTTGTCGATAATCATGCCTTTGATCTCATTAGTCACCAACTTCTTTCCTTCCACTTGTAACTTCTAGATCTTTTCATTCTTTTGTATATGTTAATGATATATTTGCCCAATGTAATAGGCCCAAACTTAATCTTAGCTTGTATGCAAGTCAATTCACCTACTTGTACTACAAACTTACTAACCATAGTTAGTGTATAGTTAGTCTAGGATTTAACTTACTATATATACCCATGTTACGTTCATTGTAACACATAAATTATACTACACTCTCATATAATAAAGATATAATCCTTTACAGTTTTCTCTGTGGACATAGAACACAAAGCTGAACCAATATTTTATGCTTCTGCTTCTGTATCTATTCCAATATATTCATCATAGTATATCAATACTGATATTTAACAGTATGGTTTTCTTTGAGTAAGTTTCTCGATGCCCTACTCCGATGGTGCCCTAGTTCAAACAATGATGTGGTTTGACATCTTCTCAGAACTCTTCTCACTGTCAGCCTCCCTATGTAAGTTGCACGAGCTCGCAAAAAGAGATCCCTCCTTAAAGAATCAGACCAAAGTCCTAGCCTCTGACATGCCTAAGTCCTAACCTTATATTATTTTTTTCTTAGTTTTTATATTGTATACACGTTTTTTTTTTACCTATTTCACTATTCACAGCACTTGCCTTTCTTACTTTAATCATAAATAACTTATCCCATAAATGAATAATGAAATGCCGTTATTTCTTAACTTTTTTACAATTTTTAAATCTAAATTTTTGTTATAAACTTAAATTTTAAATACGTAGAAGGATAGAAAAATAAATGTTGAATTTTACATATTTTAAGAAGCAGTCAGACAATAAGACACATATACAACTTTACAAGTATTTGCTATATTTTTAATATTTTTAGATTTCATAAAATAAAATAAAAAACTTATAGATGAATTTTTTTTCCTAATTTATTTTAAGGAATCAAATTAGATGTCTAAACTTTATGTACTTATTCTTCTAAAAAAAAACTTTATGGATTTACATTAATCTCTTCTTTCAACTATTAGTGACTATGAATTGGTTATTTTTGTTTCTTTCTTTTAACAATAAGAAAAATATACTTGTAATTACAATTGTTTATTTACCATTTATTTTGTTACTATTATGGATTAATATATTTAAATTATTTTTCTTTTAATATTGTCTTTTAATCTTGCCCCCCTAGACTCAAATCTTGGTTCCGCCCCTGATCCCTTCCCATTTTTTCTTCTAGAAAACAAATATATCCTAGATAAGACTCGTTATGATGTTTTGATACTTTTAGGCATTGGCCTTATTGGTGGGACCGTTGAACTACCTATTTAACCTTGAAGAGGAATAATATTGGAGGTGACGGATCAGAATTTATAGATGACGGGTCCATTTAGATGGGCTTGACAGATCAGGATATGTGGGTCGGAAATGGACGGATCCGGTATGAATGAATCGAGGTAGATGCATCAAAGGGCCATGTGGCACTAACTTGGTCATTATGTGGTCTCCAAGGAATATTAAATGGAAACGACTTACGTCTCACATTAATCCTAGCCCATAGAATCCCAACATGAATAGAATTCTAATACGAAGAAGATTCTGGAAGATACACCCATAAATGAGGATCTTTCCTATATGGAAAAGACTTGTTGCGCAAGCATAGGAGTCTGATTCTACACTACTATAAAAACCCAAAGACCCTCAGAAAACAGGTACGCTTAATTGACCCGCTCTGGCACTCTAGAGTTGTGAGAAATTCTAACTTGACCTTCGGAGGGTGTTTGGCCGACACCACACCGGTGCTCTCTATTAGGTCTTCTCTGTTTATTGTGCAGGTATTGTTTCAAGCGCTAGGACTGTGTGGCTCACTGGTGATTTTTCGGCATCATTAGTTGGCGCCGTCTGTGGACAAACGACTGCAACTTGTAAGCCATACAAACGCTTCCCGAACAAAGAGTTGCATGGTACTTACTTGCTCGATGGCAACCACTAACAACGTTTAGGGAGACGAGCTGCGACCCACTGCCCTGGAGAGACAAGTCCAAACCCTCACAGTAGCGTTGGAACGAAGTCCTAGAGGAACAGCTACGACAGAAGAACGCAGCCATGGGTAACCAAGAGGAGGATCAAGAAGGTATCAGTGCTGAATGAAGAGACCAAGAGGGGCCGAAATGAAGTAATGCCCCAAGCAGACCAGAAGGACAGGACATGAGTCGTCCATCAACCGGTGATACGGCCCCACCCCACATTGTTGTGGAGATGTAGATGATGAGAGAACGGATGGACTTCATGATGAACGCGCTCAAGGGGAGAGTATCTAGTGATCTCGACAATCTAGTCCACCGAACCGATTCACCATTCACCATGTCCGTCAACTCTTTCCCCCTTCCACCAAAGTTTCGTATGCCGCAAGTGGAAAACTACGATGAAAACAAAGACCCGCTAGATCACTTGGAGTCTTTCAAGACCCTCACGCACCTTCAGGGGATACTGGACGAGATCATGTGCAGAGCCTTCCCCACCACGCTGAAGGGCCCCGCAAGGACCTGGTTCAGCAAGCTGACGCCCAACTCCATTAGTTCCTTCGAGGAGTTAAGCGCCCAATTCGCATTGCACTTCATCGGGGGACACAAGTATAAGAAGTCTACTGCATGCCTGATGAACATTAAACAGTGAGAGGATGAGACGCTGAGGTCCTACATCACTCGATTTAA
Source organism: Quercus tomentella (assembly GCA_028535165.1). Lineage (NCBI taxonomy): Eukaryota > Viridiplantae > Streptophyta > Magnoliopsida > Fagales > Fagaceae > Quercus > Quercus tomentella. The sequence goes on from JAPQVY010000156.1 coordinate 83,763,693, forward strand.
CAAGGAAGCGCTCTCGATTGACGAGGCTGACGACAAGATCCTCGTAGCAGCCTTCACGAACGGACTACAGAAGGGTAAGGTTTTATTCTCCTTATACAAGAATGATCCGAAAACCATGTCAGATGTACTTTACAGGGCTACCAAATACATGAATGCTGAAGATGCGCTGCTGGCACGCGAAGAGAAACCCAAAAAGAAAGAGAGGCAGGAGGAAGCCCGATAGGATAGGGGTAGGAAGATGGCCAGAACAGGAGATAAGAGAGATGATCGATGATCCAAGCCACCGACTGGGAGGTTCACAAACTTCACCCCCTTGAACACCCTGATTGATCAGGTCCTGATGCAGATCAAAGACGAAGAAGCCTTGACCTTCCCCCACAAGTTGAAGGGTGATCCCAGCAAGAGGCCAAGGGATAAATATTGCCATTTCCACCGAGACCACGGTCACGACACGTCTGATTGCTATGACTTGAAGCAACAGATAGAAGCCCTCATTAGGTAAGGAAAACTGCAAAAATTTGTTGGCAAGGAAGGAACAGAGCAAAACCAAGGTGCACCAACCTGAAGAGAAAACGAGCGACCTAGGCCACCCATGGGAGACATAAGGATAATCACAAGGGGCAGCACTTCTAGCTCCTCTAAGAAGGCAGGTAAGGCATACCTACGGATGGTTCAGAATATTCAACTAACAGGATGCGCCCTAAAGATGGCGCGGGTTGACAATCCTGTAATTGGGTTCATAGAGGAAGATACCTGACGTCTCCACCACCCACATGATGATGCACTCGTAGTCAGTATACGGGTAAGAGACTATAATACCTACAGGATGCTGGTGGACAACGGAAGCTCTGTTGATATTTTGTACTATCCGGCCTTTCAACAAATGAGAATAGGGAAGGAACGATTGATCCCAACCAACGCCCCGCTCGTAGGATTTGGAGGAACAAGGGTGTACCCACTAGGTGCAGTCACCCTACCAATGACAGTCAGAGATTACCCTCAGCACATCACAAGGGACGTAACCTTTCTAGTCGTTGACTTCTCGTCCGCATAAAATGCCATACTGGGGTGTCTTACTCTGAATTTATGGAAGGCTATAACATCAACCTACCATCTGATGATCAAGTTCCCCACTGAGTATGGGGTAGGAGAAGTAAGAGGCGATCAAGTAGCAGGGCATGAATGCTACATTGCGATGCTAGAAATGGATGACCACCAGCAAACCATGTGCATAGAAGAACAACGAACGGCAGAGCCTGTGGAAGAATTAGAGGAAGTAACCCTTGACGACTCTTGACCTGAGCGGATGACTAGAATGGGTACATTGGCTAATCAGCCGGTTCGTCATGAACTCACGATGTTTCTAAAAGAAAATCAAGACGTATACGCCTAGAGTCACGAGGACATGCCAGGGATTGACGCTTTAGTCATAGTTCACAAATTGAATGTGTTGCCCTCATCCTCTCCCGTTCAATAGAAAAAGTGAGTGTTCGCTCAAGAGCGAGACAAAGTGATAGCGGAGGAGGTTTGGAAGTTGTTAGAAGCAGATTTCATTTGAGAAGTATACTACCCAGACTGGTTGGCAAACGTGGTTATGGTAAAAAAGGCCAATGGAAAGTAGAGGATGTGCATGGACTTCACGGACCTCAATAGAGCCTACCCCAAGGACAGTTACCCGCTTCCACGAATAGATACCCTGGTAGACTCGACCGCGAGGCATCAGCTACTGAGCTTCATGGACACGTTCTCTGGATACAACCAAATCAGAATGGATGAGGCTGACCAAGAAAAGACTTCCTTTGTTACCAACCAAGGACTCTTTTGCTACAACGTGATGCCATTCGGGCTCAAGAACGCCAGGGCGACGTACCAAAGATTAATGAACAAGATGTTTGCACAACAGATCAGGAGGAATATGGAAGTTTATGTAGATGACATGCTGGTGAAAAGCTTACAAGAAGACGAACACTTGAGCGACCTTCAAGAGACCTTCGACACCCTTCAGACATACAACATGAAGTTAAATACAAGAAAATGTGTATTAGGGGTTACAACGGGCAAATTCTTGGGATTCATGGTATCCCAAAGGGGCATCAAAGTCAATCCAGAGAAAGTACGAGCGATAATGGATTTAGCCCCACTGAAGACGATCAAGGAGGTGCAAAGCCTGAACGGCAAGATAGCAGCATTAAACAGGTTCGTCTCAAAGGTGACGGATAAATGCCTACCTTTCTTCCACGTATTGAAGAAATAGTTTGAATGGACAGACGAGTGCCAGTAGGCGTTCGAAAATCTAAAGTTGTATCTTTCATCTCCTTCATTACTCAGCCCATCCAAGCCAAGGGAAGAGCTCTATCTGTATTTAGCCTTCTCGCAAGTTGTGATCAATGCAGCCTTGGTAAAAGAGGATGGGTTGTAGAAGCCCGTTTACTTTATAAGCCGAAGGTTTCAAGGAGCAAAAGAAAGGTATCCCCAAATGGAGAAGCTGGCGTTCGCGTTGGTAACCGCAGCTCGAAAACTCAAGCCGTATTTCCAAGCACATACTATTGTTGTCTTAACAGATAAGCATCTAAGAAGAGCCATAAGTAGCCCCGAAGCTGCAGACCGGATAGCTTTATGGGCAGTCGAGCTGAGTGAATTCGATATACAGTATTATCCACGTACTGCTATAAAGGGGCAAGCGGTGGCTGACTTCATCGCCAAATTGACCTCATGGAAGGCCAGGGGACAGAAGTGGTTCCACAGTGGAGCGTCCATACAGACGAGTCTTCAAATAAGCAAGCAGGAGGCACCGGTGTGGTACTCTGTACCCTGAAAAAAGATAAGATCGAGTGCATGATCCACCTAGACTTTCCAACTACCAACAATGAAGCATAATATAAAGCTCTAGTGGCAGGTTTGGACCTCGTAAAAGCGGCAGGAGCTGAAAACATGGTCGTATACTGCAACTCCCAAGTTGTAACCAATCAGATTAATGGTAACTATGAATGCAAGAGCAAAAGAATGAAGAAGTACCTTCAGGAGGTGAAGGATCGAATCAGTGGTCTTCAAGTCAAATTCGTCCAAATCCCAAGGGAGGAGAACGAATGCGCCGATCGTCTAGCAAAGGCTGCTTCAACAAAATACATGCTCGTCCCCGATCAGGTACTAACCTTCATTCAAACAACTTCACTCATAGATGAAGTAATGAGTGTACAGGAGATAGGTAACGAAAAAAACTAGACCATGCCATTAGTCTTCTACCTAAGGGACGGCATGCTACTAGACGGGAAGGACACCGCTAGAAAATTGAAGGTCCGCGCATCGCGCTTTGTTCTAATAAAAGAAGTTCTATACAAAAGAGGTTTCTCCCGCCTGTACCTAAGGTGTTTGGGACCCGAGGAGGCAGACTACGTCATGAGAGAGGTCCACGAAGGGATCTGCAGGATATGTGGGCCAGAAATGGACAGATCCGGTATGAACGGACCGAGGTAGATGCATCAGAGGGCCACATGGCGCTAACTTGGTCATTCTGTAGTCTCCAAGGAATCTTAAATGGAAACAACTTGCGTCTCATATTAATCCTAGCCCATAGAATCCCAACATGAATAGAATTCTAATACGAAGAAGATTCTGGAAGATACGCCCATTAATGAGGATCTTCCCTATATGGAAAAGACTTGTTGCGCAAGCATAGGAGTCTGATTCTACACTACTATAAAAACTCAATGACCCTCAGAAAATAGGTACGCTTAATTGACCCGCTCTAGCACTCTAAAGTTGTGAGAAATTCTAACTTAACCTTCGGAGGGTATTTGGCCAACACTACACCGGTGCTCTTTGTTAGGTCTTCTCTGTTTATTGTGCAAGTATTGTTTCGAGCACGAGGACTGTGTGGCTCACTGGTGATTTTTCGACGTCATCAAACCTCATTGATAGCTTCTGAAGAACCCCCCTTCACATTCGACTCTAAGGCTAACACAATTTGCCCCGACAACCATTCCAACATGCTTTGGCCCAGCTGAAGTCTCCCTAGTTCTTTGTTTGCATTCCATTTCTAAATGCAAAAAGGGTCAGACCTACCGCCATTCACGAGAAGCTCAAACTTTTTTGAATTGATGCTAAAGGGCATGTGCGGGTTTGGTAGTTGGGCTTCGAGTGGTTCACAAGTTTGTTCCAAAACTATCATTTGATGAAGGAAGTGTGTATCGACTACCGGTTGCGTGGAGGTTTTTGTAGAGTGATGTTCTAGGATGGGGTATGCGCTAATGGGTTACTGGGGTGTATTCGCAAGTGGGTTTGGGGGTTTGGGGGAAATTTATTTGGGGGGTATTGGAAACAATGTGTTGATGATTGTAGTGTGAAGTGTATATATGGTGGAGGTGGTAGATTTGACGGTAGGTTTTGTTGCGTGGCAAGGGTACAAGACTGGGGTAAGGTAATCATTCGATAATATTCATCAGTTAAATCCTATTCTTTATTAGCTAATCATGTCTTCTTTTTTCTGTAAAACTTTTTGTAATCTATCGTGTATCTTAACTAAAGTGCTTTAGTTTGAGAAAAAGTCTGATATGGTTAATTCCCAAGAGATAACCGAATTTGTCAAATGGTATGTGTTAGGGAGATAACATATTGGGAGCCTTCAATTGAATAGTTAACATAGTATAAAAGGACACCACATAACCCAAAAAGTTTAAGCTTATGAGTTTAGGTCAATTATGTTCTATTAACCACTCACTCTTGATATTATTATTCGATGTGGAACTTCACTCACACATGTTAATATAGCTACCCTCTATTCTTAGGCCAGCCAACCAAACCCCCCCTCTACTCTTAAGACTAACAATCAGCCACCTTTTACTCAGGCAACCACCATTTCGGGCCTCTTAGGACAGGCAGTCAACCACTTATTTTGACTTCTCAGATATGTCATGTGTTCTCTTTAATTTTAGTTTTGACTTGTGATGTTGACAACCAACTTAGCTATAACTATTAGTTAGTTTATTTCCTAATAGTTAAAGATCATAAATAGGTTTATTACATAAGAGAAGAATCAATTTTTTGATGAGATATGCACAGAAACTCTGTTTCTCCAATTTTCTCTGTAATTCCAATTTTGATTCTTCATTCTATTTCAATTCTCAATTATTTGATCTTGATTTTCCACAATTTGGTATCAGAGCATAGATTTGGTTTTCTTTTCCTTACTAATTTAGTCATTTAAGCCCTAGGTTTCCTTGTGTTTTTTTTTTTTTTTTTTTTCCTCTCCATTCAAGATCCTAGAATTTAGATCTAGGTTCCTTGTGTCTATCAAATTTGTATTGTGTTGTTGTTGCTACTGCAAAATATCACAAATTTGATCACTTGTGTTGCTGTTGCTATTTGCAATTTTTCAAAGACTATGAAGCTTTTATTGGCCCAAAGAATGAGAGGAAGGAGCGGTGGAATAAGGGAAATCAAATGAATGTTAGGGAAGAAGCTGAAGCCAACCCTCGGATGGGGAGGAATGGTGGACATAATCAAACTATAGAGAAGAGGTGAGATTGTGGAATTAAGGAGACAAGTTACATCACTTAAGGAGGTGATTTAGCATATGTAGCCCCCTCATGAGGCTATTGATGAGTCTGATAACTCTCATTCTCATTTTAAGAACTCTTTTGGAGTTCCTCCAAGGGGTAAGCCTTATGTGGAAAGAAATGAGTCAAGACTTGACTACAACTTCAAGATTGAAATTCCGGAGTTTCAAAGGAGCCTTAAACCAAAAGACTTTGTAGATTGGCTTAACATCATTGAGAGTGTATTTGATTATTATGAAGCTACGGATGAAAGCAAAGTGAAGCTAGTAGCAATTCGCCTTAAGGGGAGAGCTTCCGCTTGGTGGGAACAATTACAAATTTCTCACCAACGAAGTGGTAAAATCAAGATCAAGAGTTGGGAGAAGATGAAGAAAAATCTCAGTGAGAAATTTATTCCTTTCAACTGCACCCAATCACTCTACAAAGACCTACACAAACTTAAGCAAGAAGGTAGTGTAAAGGAGTATATAAGGACACTTCACCAATTTGTAGTAAGGGTAGATTTGAATGAAAGTGAAGAACAAATGGTTGCGAGGTACTTGAGTGGACTGAAGTCATCCATCCAAAATGTCCTTAGCCTTCAATCATTGTGGAACATGGCAAAAGCCTACAACCAGGCTTTATTATTGGTGGAGACAACAAACTAGGCTTGCTTTAAGGCCTGGAAAGTGGGGTTCTAGGTCTGGTCAGGGGATTTCTAACCAATATAAAATTGGAAATTCAAGTACAAATGGGAGAGAAGAAACTTCCATGGCAGTAAGTAGCAGGCCCTAAACCTACTATTACAGCCCAAAATAGTCTTAAACAGCCATTGTTGGTAGGGGTAGATAGTGACAAGTGTGTACTTCCAAATGTTTCAAGAGTGGAGAGCCAAGGCATCGATCTTCGAATTGTAGAAAGAAGGCTATTATGTTGGAGGAAGTAAAAGGGCTTGAACATGAAGATAGATAGACCATTTTTTATCAACCTTCAAATGAGGAGGTTGGTGAGGATTTTTAAGAAGAAGAGGTCTTGGCACTTGTGATGAGGAAGACTCTTCTTGCTCCGAAACTCAATTCTAAAGATTGGTTGAGAACCAATTTTTAGGGTTTAGGAAGCCCCTATCCTTGGAGCAAGAAGATTGGTTAACCAAAGCCCCTATCCTTGCCTTGCCCAATTTTGACAAGATATTTGAACTTAATTGTGATGCATCAGAATTAGGAATTGGTGGTGTCCTTAGCCAAGAAGGGCAACTCATGGCATTCTTTAATGAGAAGTTGAAAGAAGTAAAACTTAAGTATTCTACCTACAATAAGGAGTTATATGCTATTGTTAAAGCCATCAAGTATTGGAGTTACTATCTGGCCTACAAAGAGTTTATTCTACAAACCAACCATGAGGCTTTGAAATATCTCAATAGCCAATCTAATGTAAACAAAAGGCATGCTAAGTGGGTAAGCTTTTTGCAATAATTCACTTTCTCTTTGAAACATTAGTCGTGAATTCTCAACAAAGTGGTGGATGAGTTGAGTAGGAAGAATAATTTCTTGGTGGAAATGCAAGCTAAGGTCATTAGTTTTGAAGCTTTCAAGGAGAATTACCATGATGACCCACATTTTGGTAATTTATATATACCAACAGTTGCAGCGAGGATAGCAACGTGCCAAGTTTCAAAGGGCTTAAATTATGTGTGCCTATATGTTCACTAGGGGAGTTGATGATTGATGAACAACATAATTTGGGGCATTCTGGCAAGTCAAAGACCCTAAAATTTCTTAAACAATACTACTTTTGGTCAGGATTGAGTAAAGATATTGAGCAACATGTTCAAAGGTGCCAAGTTTGTCAAAAAAGAAAGGATACAGCCACTAATGCATGTTTGTATTTACCTCTTCCAGTGCCTAATAAACCATGGCAATGTTTTAGTATGAATTTTGTTTTTGGCCTTCCACCTACACAACGAAAGAATGATTCATTCATGGTGGTAGTTTCTCCAGTATGGCTCACTTCATCCCATACAAGAAGCTTTGAATGCTTCCAATGTGATTGTACCCCTCTCTATTTTTTCCAACAAAGGATGCTAAATTTCATGCTCATTTTTGTGAACTCTATGACACAAGATAGGGAATGAAATGAACTTTGGTACTTCTTTCCACCCTCAAACAGATGGTCAAACTAAAGTTGTCAAACAGAGTCTTAGGAATTTCTTAAGATGCTTAATTGGTTAAAATCCAAGGAATTGGGAATTTATCCTTCCCTTGGCTAAATTTGCTTACAAATCTTCTCTTAATCGAACTATTAAAACATCTCCTTTTGAAGTTGTGTATGGAAATAAACCTTTGAGTGTCTTAGATTTGGCACCATTACCACTTTCTATAAAGGAGAATATAAGAGAAACAAAAATGATAGAATTTATGCAATCTATCCATGCACAAGTCAAGGAGAGAATCGAACATTCCAATGCAAACTAGAAAGCTATTGTTGATATTCATCGAAAGAGACTAATTTTTAAGGAAGGGGACCTTGTATGGGTGATTTTGACTAAGGAAAGGTGTCCTCATGGATCCTATTCTAAGTTGGGAGCAAGGAAAGTGGGTCCATGCAAAGTGTTGACTAAAATTAATGACAATGCCTACACAATCCAACTACCCCCTCATCTAAATATTTCTAATGCCTTCAATGTGAAGCATTTGAAGCCTTATTTTCCAGCTGAAACTTAAGGGCAAGTTTCCCTTATGGAGGAGAGTATGATGTAGCCACTCTCTACCCTTAGGCTAGCCAGCCAACCCCTCCCAACTCTCTACTTCTAAGCCAAAATAGCTAGCCACCCTTTCTGACCTCTTAGGGCAGCCAACCAACCTCTTATTTTGACTTCTCAAATCTTTCATATATATATATATATATATATATATATATATTCTGTTTAATTTCATCTTTAAGTTATGCTATTGACAGCCAACCTAACTTTAACTATTAGCTAATTTATTTCTTAATAGTTAAATATTATAAATAGCTTGTTATGTAAGAGAAGAATCAATTTTTTAAAATTAATATATCTTACTTTCATATCTAGATAGAAAACTTTGTTTCTCCAACTTTGATTCTTCATTCTAAAGCAATTCTATTTCAATTCTCAATTATTTGATCATGATTTTCCTTACATGTATTCCTAACAATCTCTCCCTCACGTGTGAGTATTTGCCTTTTTATGGGTCACGAACAATTTCTCTAGCTCCCCCCTACTTGCGGGCTTTTACCATTACTAGCACATCATCCATGGACCTCTCTTATGCCATCCATGGTAACCACGTGTCAACCTTACAATCTCATCCATGGAAATTGGTCCGCACATTCCTATCCATTAGAATGATGCGTTTCACCGTAATCTAGCAATACTCCTTTGTTGGACCTTTCCCTAAGATTATCTATGTGCGGCCTTTAGCTCATGGTGACTTTAGATCCAACCATGTTATATTAACTATTCTCTCTTGACACTATTATTCAATATGAAACTTCACTCACTCACACATGTATTCCTAGTAATATGTAGATAAAGCAATACTTGAAAAAAAGAATAATGAAAAAATAAACAAGAGGGAATGAAAGATGTACCGAGTCCAGAGAGAAGCATCCATCAATAAAACCTCCAATTGGGAATGGGGTTTCAACGAAATAATGTGCAGAATAAAGGAATTTTGCTGGAAAAAATTTTCTATCATCTTCATCTATCTTCTTGAGAGCATGAAAAAGCACAATACTAATAAATCGTTTGTTGTAATTTGTAGCGTCATCACCATAGATCGGATGTGGAGACATGCCGGTCCTCACATGACAAAAGCACTTATTCCCCAAGTGTAGCAAGCTCGACGAGGATTGCAACTGTCGAGGAACATCAAATAAAGCATCCATACCCCCCTTTGTAGAGATTAGATGAAGGCGATGATTTTTAAGCAACCTTGCATGCTTAAACAAACTTCTTGCTTGTTCAACCTTCTTTGCTTCCTCTTCCACTTTCATCTCCTCCTTTTCTTCTTCCTTCTCTCCTTTCTCTTCTTCCACTTCTTCCTTTGCTTGTTGAATTACCTGTTCTTCTTTTACTTCTGCTTTCTCTTCCTCCTTTTCCTCCTCTTCCTCCTCCTCCTCCTCCTCCTCTCCTTTCTCTTCTTCCTCTGCTTGTTGAACCACCTCTTGTTCCTCTATTTCCACTTCTTCTTCTTCTTCTTCTTCATCCTCCTCCTCCTCCTCCTCTTCTTCTTCTTCTTCTTCTTCTTCTTCTTCTTCTTCTTCTTCTTCCTTCTCTCTGTCTTTCCCTTTTCTAACTGGGGCTATCGCAGCTACCGTGCTATGGTAACATCCATATAGGGTATCCTCCACAAATTCAGTCCTACCCGAGAAGTTAAGAGGGTAGGATGGGAGGCTTGCAGATTTTGCCCATTTACCTTTTTCAAGATCAAAACAATAGAGACGCTCTTTTCCCTGTTGCCATGCTACAAGGAGAGCCTTCCTTTCCACAACAGCATGTCCCACCCATCTAGTTTTCACATTTTTAATCGGGGGATCTGGTAAAACAGTCCACTCACCAACCTGAGGATCATAGACCTCAAAGTAAGCAAAGCTTTTAAGATCTAAGTCCTTCAATTTAGATCTATCACTGATGTTCGTTCGGATGGTGCTTCCAACCACATAAATCTTCTTATCGGCCACAAAGGCATGGGGCCTAGCCTTTCCACTCTTCATCAGTTTTTCACTTTTTAGCAACTCATCTGACAAATCATTGGAAGCACCATTGTTGGAGTTGATGGTGGTGAGGTCTAAAATGTAGACCTCTCTCGGGAAAACCTCCCGTCTTTCATTTTTGTACCTTTCCTTCACACTTTTATCAATATGTGGGTCATTAATATTGAATTCACCACCAATAAAGTACAATTTGGAGTCCAGTGAAACGCAACACATGTTGCTAGGGTATTGTCCAGTTTGAAGTTGGAGGATTGGGGTCAGTTTCTCAGGCTGCTCTTTGTTGGCTTGGGAGGATTTCGTTGGGGAAAGAAGAGGATTTGGTACTTTAATCTCATACAAGCAATACATGACTGGGCTATATGTGTGCCAAAAGAATAAGTATAGTATCTTCGATTTTGCTGCAGATGGCAATGGCAGTGGATCTGCACCATGCGATTGTGACGCTGATGACTCGATTTCCTCTATTTCTGGAACCTTCTCCATTTGCTGAGATTGAACACACCTAGTTGATCTGATAAACTCGATCGCGTATATGCCAATTGAGATTACGTTTCAAAGAAGAAAAGACGTCTCCAAAGCGGAGCGGGACGTCTTTATGGTAATTTGCAAGGGCTAGGGGAGCTTGCTTGCTGACCCAGCCTTTTGGAACCATGGGCAAGACCCTTTCATCGAGAATCTTTTAAGACCGCTCGCAACCTGACCTTCTCCGCTGTCCGATAATCGAAGTTTTCTTTCACTTGCTACTGGAAGGGGAATTGGTTAAGGGCCTCAACGCACTTGGCGACTTTGGCTGATTGGAAATGGAGAGGAGGAAGATGGCGAGGCAAGGCAAATTGCCAGCGTGGCTTGCATAGATGGTAGGTTGGAGATATTCATGGCTTGGGCAGTGAAGGGGGAGCTCGGATGCTTTAGGGCTGAGAAATGGATTGGTTTGGGAGGTGAAAATGAAGGAAACTGGTAGGGTCATGGGTGGGTGGATGGATTTGAATATTATATTTACAGGATACGAAAGCTTTTTGTTATTATTATTATTTTATTATTCAACTTGCTCTTAATTTTAACCAGGTCGAGACTCTTGTGTTTTTAAGAGATGCTGTTTGCCATCTAGGAGAAGTTGCTTTTCGAGTCGCTCTCAAATTAAAGTAATATAGTGCCCGTTAAGTTAGGATTTTTGAGCCAAAAAAGCACGATTGTCAAGCGTGCGTTTGCCAACCACTGAAGTTGAGTTTTGCGTTTTTGGTTGGATCCTGCAGTATTGTTCACGACCCAACTAAACCACTAAAAATACAGATTTTTATATAAATTTGGGTCTTATAATACTATTTATATCTTTAAAAATTATTTTATTACAGTATTTTTAATAATAAATTTTTGATTTTCATCAAATAAATAGTATCTAAACTGACCTATATCGCAATTATGCGTTTGTTCAGAGTTTTAAAACTTGCGTTTTGGGGCCCAAAATGCGAAAATTCACGTTTGCGTATTGGACCATCAGAGGAGCAATACAAAAACGCAGCAAAAGTACCGTAGAAAAATTCTCCCATGTCCTTAAATTAACCTTGCATTTTTCCTATAAACCCAATTTTGCCCTTCCTCCCTAAACACAAAATCCAACACGTTCTCACCCTTCTTTGTTCCTCCACCAATGCTCTACCTTACTCTCTCGGCACTCAAAAGATCTTCCAACTCATTCTCACAATTTTCTTTTTTTAGTTTTTCTTTCATTTTCTTTTCTTTTTGGGTGAATTTGGTTTTGCATTTTTTATTTTTTGCTTGAGCAGGTCTGGATGTATGTGTTTGGCTTGTTCCGAACCCTTCTTTTTTCATTTTCTTTTCTTTTTGGTCGAATCTGGGTTTGTATTTTTTTTTTTTTTTTTCTTCTTTGAGCTGATATGGATGTATGGGTTGTGTTTGAGTAGCGAAGTCCTTGAAAGAGTGTTGGTGTTGTGTTTGATGTATTGTGATGGGTGAGAATGGTCGGGATGTTTGATCAGAAAAAACGTAAATTCAGGAAGAACGAAGAGAGCAAAAGGAGGACAAAAAATAATAATAATAATATATTTTGTACTTTCTGGCAATTTATATTTCAAATAACAATTTTGATAAGACTTTTTAAAGCATCCTGGGCATTGCAAATGTCAAATGTAAGGTGGGTTTGGCATTTTAAGCCCAAACGGCCTCAGCATTTGGGATTGTAAAAAGGAACTATTGTAAAAAATTTTGGAATTGTGCTACAGTACAATTGTAACAATTCTACCTTTAGAATTGTACTATAGCACAATTCTAAACTTAAATAATAATATTTAATACTCTCTCCTCCTTTTTTAACCTCAAAATTTCTCTCTCCTCTCTCATTATTTCTCTTCTTTTCTCTCTCTTCCTTCTTTCTTTCTCATCTACTCTCTGCTCTCTTCAGACCCAAGACCCCGTGCTCTCTCCGATGACCCTCTCTCTCTCTCTCTCTCTCTCTCATCTGGTGGCTATGGGTTTCTCTATCTCTCTCTCTAGTGGTGGTGGGATTATGACTGACATGGGCATGGGTCGGCGTGAGTTTTGACGACGGTGGAGATCAGTGGGTGGCGAGATTGGCGTGGTGGAGATCGGTGGGTGACGAGATCGGTGGAGCTGTGGTGGCTGTGGTGTTGTGGTAGTTGTGGCGTTGTGATCGGCATGGGCGTTAATGGTTTTTTTTTTTTTTTTTTTCTTGTTTCACCGATCTGGGTTGGTATGGATGATGAAGGAGTTGTGTGGAGGAGTTGGGTTGATATGGATGATAGAGGAGGAGTTTGGAAGAAGGTGAAAAGTAAAGTAATGGAGGATTCTGGAAGGTACACGCGTGTGGAGGAGAAAATTGGGAAAAAACAAAAAAGGAAAAAAAATATTTTATTATGAAGATATATTATTTTAATGAGTAGAATAGAAAAATAAAAGTTGAGATGTTGGGTGTATTGGAAAATTGTATTGTATAATTGATAAAGTGGCTTTTTGAGATAGTAAAATATGATGGAGTAGCATTCTCTGATGTGAATGCTCTTAACGATTTTTACTCAACATTCAGCTTTTGAAAAAAATCCTAATTTTATACTGCAGTTTTTGAAATCGCCACCTTTTTAAAAGTATAATATCAAAAAGTTGAACCAAATTCACCCATATTATGAGTTGACAAGATATCGAACACTCAATAATATTTTTATTTTGTCCAAGGATGTGTGTATCATCTGTCTATCTATACTATCTATAAGATGATTCTCCTTCTTGATCTGGATTTTTTTAAAGGTCAAAAATACTCTCATCTAGTATCCAATAACTTCTTTTACAAATGTTTTAGGAATAAGGTCAATATTGTTACACTAATTCCCTCTTTTGAATTAGACTTTTATGTGATTCAAAAAATATCCTCATCACTAAATAATGACATCTTTTAGAAATAGAGATAACAACGTCAAATATCAAATTTAAAACACACGTTCGAAAAGAGAAGTCCTAAAATTTAGGGTTTTTTTTTTTTTTTTTTTTTTTAAATTATACTTTACCATCCTAAACTATGCACTAGGATATACTATACACCAGGATACACTTTGCACCCTAAATTATTCGAATGCACGCTTTGCACCCTAAACTATCACACTTTGCACCCCGTTATTACTTTTGCTGTTATGTTTAATGGAATACTACTACACATAACAAGCACATACATCTTGCTTAGGTGGAATAAACTTAAAAGACTAAAACACCCTACTTCAAAATCAATTTAAACAAAACCTTTTTTTTTTTTTTTTCACATCTCTTTTTAGTTGTTCAAAATATTTGGGGGAAAAAGTGCTTGTTTCCACTCATTGAACGAACAACTCCATCAAGCAATTCATCTAGAGTGGAGTCAGGGTTACCTCCTGAAGATCTTGACAGCCTTTTATACACTTCTACACAAGCATGGGCCTTTTCAAAGAAATGGGTTTGGCCGAGTTTGTTGGGCTGAAACTTTAATTTTCTTCCCATTTTCTCTACAACCAAACAGATCCTAAGAACTTCAATAATGATTCTGTGCAATATAGACAGAAATGTAAAAGAAAATGTACATATGATAGAATAACACTTAATTGAACTTTTGAAAGTACCAAAAAAAGTATTAAAATAAAATTATATACAATTTGTTATTAGTTCTTTGTTGACTTCAGTGAAAGATTTTGGCAGAGTTTGTTGAGCTTTCAACTTTTTCTAGAAACAAAAATATCACGTCAAGTCCATAGTATTCATCAACTCTTTTTTTTTCCTTTCATTTTCTCTGAACCAAACAGAGGCTAAGAACTTCATTGATGATTCAGAGCATTATAAATAGAAATGTAAAACAACACTCCTATTCTTTGCTTTGTTCTCTCAGCAGCCAAACAGTGGTGTTACTTAAGGCATTTTCAAATATCATTTGATTTACAATTGATTTCACATCCAATTTCTTAGCAATCAAACAAAGGCTAATACTTATGTAGCTACTGGCAGGTCTAAGGCAATGATAATGAGCAATATCAGTAGAACCATCTTCATGGCCAGAGCTGTCCCATGATTCTAACCATCCAAAGCCCTCACATCTGATTACCTTTTCGTTTTCTTTCTCTGAACTTTCTTCAAGAGGCAATATAAGACCAGATATAAACATGTCATCAACTTCCAACAACTCAAAGGGCTACAGGACACCATTTTCATCATGCAAGACAAAATTAGTTAGTCTTCTATTTGGGCGACCATCATCTTTTCTAAGAGTCAAGCGTACAGCTAGAAACTCTTCATCAACTAACTTCTCCTTCTTTGTTTCAACAAGACAAGACTTCTTAGTTATGCGAACAGATTGTTGCTTGACATCTGTTGGAAGCTGAAGCAATTTTCAAATTGGGGATTTAGGGTTTATAAAAATTTGGATTTGGGGAAGAGGCTGCACGAGAAAGGGGGAGAGAGAGATGTGAAAAGAATTGGGTTTTGTTTTGATTGATTTTGAAGTAGAGTGTTTTAGGGGTTGTTTGGGTGAAAATATATATCATTCATCACTCAAATATCATCACTCATCACTCTATAACTCATTTCTTATCACTCAATAATCCCCAAATATCTCAAAACCCGATTTGGCACCTAAAAACTTAAAAACTTCAAAAACTTCAAAATGTGGGACCATTTTTAAAACTTAAAAAACTTAAAAGTTAAAAAGTTGCGGTTGGGACCCATTCCAAAACATAAAAAAAATCAGGAAAAAAGTCAAAAGTTGCTGCTGGACCTGAGAAGTGCTCTGACCATGGGTCCCTTAATGTGTGTGTATTTACAAAAATGCCATCATAACTCAATTTCCATAACTTAAAAACACCCAAAACTTGTTTTCAATTTTGCTAACTCATTACTCAAAAATCAGATAATTGAGTGATGGAAACAAAACTTGAAAACAAATCCAAACAGCCTTTCTCTACATGGGTCCCACCATTTTTGAGTGATGAGTGATAAAAACAGAGTGATGGGTGATGGAAACACCAAAATCCAAACAGTCCCTTAGTCTTTTAAGTTTGTTCCACCCAAGCAAAATGCATGTGCTTGTCATGTGTAGTAACATTCCATTAAACATTCCAGCAAAAGTAACATTGAGGTGCAAAGTGTGAT
This sequence comes from Quercus tomentella, assembly GCA_028535165.1. Lineage (NCBI taxonomy): Eukaryota > Viridiplantae > Streptophyta > Magnoliopsida > Fagales > Fagaceae > Quercus > Quercus tomentella. The sequence continues at coordinate 83,779,601 of JAPQVY010000156.1, forward strand.
AAGATATTTTAGGGTGCAAAGGGTAACCTAGTGCATAGTTTAAGATGATAAAGTGTAATTCCCTTTTTTTCCTTTCACGTTCATCTATTTGTTTTCCTAAAATTTCTTACACGTTCATTTTACTCCTAAAAAATTGCTTGAATTCCACTCTCCCATGTTTTACTTCTAACAAAGTGCTTTACTATCATATTTAAAATTTTAAACTGCTCTTTAACTTTTTTTACTTATCCGATTTTTATTTTTATTTTTTTACGTTTCACGCTATATCCTCCTTTCCGCTCTTCCTCTTCTTCTTCTTCTTCTTGAAATATCCCACAAAAAAAAAAAAAAAAAAAAAAAAACCAACGGATAAGGATATTACTGCTTTACTAGAATAATAAAAGACTTGATTATCTAACTTCCAAGATTATCCAAATAAGTATATAAGCAAATATTCTTCTTTTACTTATCTTGTTTTTTAGTTTTCCTATTTCTTATATTTAATTACCATTTGAAAATATTTTCTTTGGTTTCTTATATTAAGGGTCTATTTAGAATCTGCTTATTTTGTTGAAATTGAAAACTTTTTTATGAAAGTACTGTAGATAAAGGTAAAAGTTAGCTAAAATAGCATTGTGAGACCCATGAATAGTAGCAAAAATAAATTGAATAATAAAATAAGCTAGCTTTTTAATTTTTTCCAAACACACATTAAATGTCTCTCACAACCATGCTCTTGATGTTATGCTTCCACAGTTCGACTAGATTAAGTGTGCGTTTGGCTCCAAATTAAAAAAGCCAACTTATTTTACTATTCAGCTTATCTTTGTTACTATTCATGAGCTTCACTACACTTTTTGGTACTATTCATGGGTCCCACTGTATTATTTCAGCTAACTTTTACCTTTATTTACAGTACTTTCAGCAAAAAATTTTCGGTTTCAGTAAAATAAGCAGATCCCAAACAGACTTTAAGAAAGGCACAACATAGCTGCAATGATGTTTCAAGCCACTGGCTCCTCCTACTTCGTCAATATCTCACCAACAACCAATTAACACCTATTTGGTGAAATCCTTACTTCATAATATGTACTTGGTTGTCTCTTGCCACATGAAAATTTCTATTTGTTTGACATGGTTTTGGTATTTGTTGGTCGCACTAGCTGAATTCTTTTTTTCTTTTTTCTTTTTTCTTTTTTTCAGTTCAAAGCAACATAGTTTCGGTATTTGTTGGGGCTTTAGTTTCATAATTCAAAAATTAGAATAATGGAAAATTATGAAACTAAACCCAAAATAAAAATAAAAACTTCATCAATCAAGTTAGCTTAGGAAATCCTGCACCTTGTATGTCATATATGAGCAACCAAATGATGTCTCACAAATTCATAAATTAATTTTCGGTGTACTTGGGTGCACCTTGATAGATGAGTTTACATTTGGTCCGGTCTTGGCGTAAAATCAAGAGTTTACACCCTTCAATAAGATAGTGTCACGTTAGCATTTTATCAAAAGATGAATACAAGCATCCACACACAATACCAGCATTCACACAATACTAGCTCACAATATTAGATCTAAAATAAAATAAAATAAATCAAAATGCAGCCGGCGAAAATAGCCATATACGACTGTTTGGCAAAATATTTAGCAATATACCACTATTTATGAAATATTTAACAATTTACCACATTTTTTAAACTCGAATTTACCGTGTACCTCGAGTTCTAAAAACTCAAGTTTTTTTTAAAAAAATATCCTTCGAATTTGCTGTGCCATTTTTTATGAAATTCGAGTTTTATAAAAAATATTTCATGGAATTCGATTTCCACGACAAATTTGAGTTTTTAAAAAGTGGTACATCTCTAATTGTTTCACAAATAGTGGTACTTGGCCATTTTGGTCAAATTCAACTCTCCTCTCCTATTCAAACTAAATCTCCACCCCACTCTGCCTCACAAACCACCGAAATCACCATGGATTGGAATTCGTGGTGGAGCTTCATTACTCTGCCATCACCTGAGCCACAAACAGTGACTCTCAAACCCAGAATTGTCTCATCTCTTTCTTCGAAATCATTCAAAGTGATCAAATCCATAATCTCATCAAAGGCCTAGTGAGGGTCTATAGAGTGGCCTGAAAACACTGCTACATCCATCAGATCTCCAACAAAGGACCCATCACCATGCCCATCTTCCTTATCATTTTTGTTTTAATTAATGTATTTTGTCATCTGGGTTTTGTCTAGTTTTTGAAACAAGCTGGTGGGTTTTTGTTCCATTATTGATATTGGTTTTTATAGATTTTCGGGTTTGGTGACTTCTTTGAGATGAGCACTAGAAATGAGATGGGCCTTTATGGCTTTTGTTATTTTTGTTTGTAAATTAGGCTCAGTGGAGTGGCGGTGCTTGGATTTCTCAAACAGGTTTCCTTTTCTTGAATTTGCCCCTTAATAGTGGTGTGGGGTGTGGTGGCTCCAGTGCTTTTTTTGTCTCCGGAAGTGACTCCGTCAGCTTTTGTGGCGGCATGTGTGGTGGGGTGGGGTGGAACTGTGGAGGTTTAGTTTGAATGTGAGGAAGAGGGTTGGGTTTTAAGTTTTGATTTTATTTTGAATTTGATATTGTAAGTTATTGTGTGTGGCTATTTGTATTCATATTTTGGTAAAATACTGATGTGACACTATCTCATTGGAGTACATAAATGATTGGGATTACACCAAGTCCTGACTGAATTTAAACTCTTGATAGATATAATGAGTTTATAAATCCAAATATTTGGTGAAGAAAAAAAATTATGCTTACCAGGTCCAGTAATATTCTGCTTGGATATCTATGGCATTTTTTTTTTTTTTTAAATAGTTCTATAGTTACAATGTATGCAAGCAACCAACCGATCGACCACTCATCACCCTCACCAAGAGAGATTAATTTAAATGAATATGAATGATGGAGTCAGGTGTCACCATCTATAATTGCGTGCAAACAACCACCAGGTCCACACAAACCACACCACCTCTTAACCAACCCAAAAATTTCTCTTATCCATCCGTTAACCTCTCTCTCCCTCTTTTATGTGACCTCTGTCGTCCGCATCAACCAATAGACTTCTCTTTCAATCATTTAACAATGCCCACCCCACCTCACTATTTCCTCCAGTACTGCATCTTTGTGAACCATACCAAGCCAAATTGCTTCGCTGGTTCGGATTGAATGGTCTGTTTGGATTGAGGGAGAGTAGAGTAGAATAGAGCACATTTAGCACAAAATTAGCTTATTTTTAGCCAATTCTACTCCACTCTCCCTCCTTCCCCCCTCAATCCAAACAGGCCAGAAAGTCGAAAAGCATGCTTGCAATCTTTATTGGATCGGTGGGGGGGGGGGGGGGGGTAGTGTTAGGTGGTTTTTTTTTTTTTTTTTTTTTTCAAGGCAATTGAATATATAAAAAAATGCAAAGTAAAATCTCATTAAATGGGTAGTGGGCATACCGGTATATTGCAAGTTTTTATTTGTGCAGCATAAAGAATACTAGATTGCATCTAGTAACAGTGTAGCACACGGGAAGGGCCGACGCTAAATGTTAATGAGGGGTTTAAATGAAACCCTGACTTTATATATAAATATATATATATATATATATATATATATATATACACTATTATTTAAGGGGCTTCCCCTATTTGGATTCCTCATTTTTTAGTTCAAAAATGCTCTTACACCCCTATATTTAAGTAGATACAAAACTAAAGGATAATCTAGTAAAAATGCAACTCTAACTTCCACTAAAACATTACCAAAAAAATAGGACCACTCTCCTATTAATTTTCACATTACTTTATCCATTTATAAATTAGATTCACAAAATAAAAATTATATTTATAAAATAAAAACATAGAGTTTTCTTCTTCTTTTTTTTTTTTTTTTTTTTTGCTAAAAAAAAACACTCTCCTGCTAATTTTCAAATTACTTTATCCACTTATAAATTAGATTCAAAAAATAAAAACTATATATATAATAAAAACATAGTTTTTTTTTTTTTTTTCTAGAAAAAACCTTCATCGCACGCGCGAAGCGCGTGTGATGAGGCTAGTATATATTACTTGTTTAATCTATACTATTATTTAAGGGGTTTCTCCTGTTTAGATTCCTCATTTTCATGGTTCTAAAATATCCCTACATTCCTATGTTTAAATAGAGACAAAACTAAAGGACAATCCGGTAAAAATACAACTCTAACTCCTACTAAAACATTGCCTAAAAAACAGGGCTACTCTCCTATTAATTTTCAAATTACTTTATCCACTTATAAATTAGATTATCAAAATAAAAACACATGTTTTTTTTTTTTTTTTTTTTTTTTTGCTACAAAATACAACCAATAAACAATAGAAAAACCTCATCACACATGCGAAGCGCATGTGATGAAACTAGTTTTATGATAATTATTCTTTATCATCATCTTAAAACACCAATTGAATTTTTTTATTTAGGTAAATTTGAATACCAAATTTTTTATTCAAAATTAAGATATTTTACCAATTGTGCTAATTAGAACTCATCAACTCAAAAACTTTAGATCTTAAGCACCCTTTACATTGTTAGATATAAAAAATAAATTCTAAAAAAAAACTCTCTCCCTTTCACTTAATCTAAATCACATAATCCTATTGTTGGTCAATTTTCTCCAGTCATCACCCACCAAACCTAATAAATGTATGGTTTAGGAAATCTAATTTGACAATCCAATCCTTTTCTGAGTTATCTTCCACAAAGATAATGCTTCATGACAAGCATTTTATGTAAAAGGAAAAAAAAAATATTGAAAAACGCGATACAAGTAAGCTGGATCTAGTCTATACTCTTATGAGCATATATGCATAAAATCTCTTGAATCTACAATCCTACTTAAATGTCACTAATTTGAGCCAATATTAATTCACTATATACAAAGAGTATTGTTGATGTTCACATCATTCCCACCTTAATTTAAAAAACATAAGCACTATATAGTGTTTATAAAAGTTGTAAAATTTACAAATAAGTGTTGCTAGATAGATATTATTGATGTCATTGGCATTGAGCATCTCCAAGGTTATTTTCACCTAATACAATATTTGACAAATTAATACATTAAAGTTAAATTTTACACGTATATCTTGCCAAAAAGTATGTATGGGGTGCATAGTCACACTCACATATAACTTAAAAAGATTAAGTATTTAGCTATATGTGTGTGTGTGAGAGAGAGATTTAGTATGTGTTTGGATTCACGTTTGCGGGCTTCTGCGTTTCAAATTTCAGCGTTTTCCTTTTTCTTTTTCTTTTTCTTTTTCTTTTTCTTTTCACGCGTCTTAGGGAGACAATTATCACTGTAGCAGCACTGTTCACGCACTGTTCATGGGACCCACAGCCACTTTATTCAGAAAAAAAAAATTAAAAATAGGTCCCACGGCACTATTCATACATTTAAAAATTATTTTGCTACAGTGTTTTCAGTTTTCAGTTTCAACAAAAATAAGTTGTATCCAAATGGACGCTTAACTATACTTCCAATTTAAGCTGAAAAATCTTAAAGGATTGACACAGTAATTTTCCAAACCTCTTGTGATTCATGAAGTTCTAAATTTAAATATTTTAAGCAACTATTAGAGACACTCATAAGGAATTCATCCTTACTTGTAATTATCTAATGTATATTAGAAAGAAGATAAAATACATATGGAAGAGATTAGTTAACTGTTCAAACTTCAGAGAGTTATAGACATTTACATGTAACAAAAACAATAAATAAGTAAGCATAGAAGTCTTTGGGGAATTCTAGCCTTTTGCCCTTAATTTTTAAAAAATTTAGCAATATACCCCTATTTCGAAACTATGTAGGGATATGCCCCTGTTTCGATACTCGATTACCTTAAAATCGAGTTTCAATGAAATACTCGATTCGTAGAAAATCGAGTTATGCCCAATAAAAATAAAAAAAAAAAAAAAAAATGCATGGAACTCGATTTTAGGGAAGTCGAGTTCCAAAACGTTGCTATAGGGCTTTAAAACGTCACTATAGGGCTTAAAAACGCCACTATAGGGCTCCTTGAATATGGGACAATCACACTTATAAAAAATTTTGCAAGAAAACGCCGCTATAGGGCTTAAAAACGTCACTATAGGACTTAAAAACGCCACTATAGGGCTCCTTGAATATGGGAGCAATCACACTTATAAAAAATTTTGCAGGAAAACGCTGCTATAGGGCTTTAAAACGTCACTATAGGGCTTAAAAACGCCACTATAGGACTCTTTGAATATGGACCAATCCCACTTATAAAAAAATTTGCATGAAAACGCCGCTATAGGGTTTTAAAATGTCACTATAGGGCTTAAAAACGCCACTATAGGGCTCCTTGAATATGGGGTGATAACACTAATAAATTTTTTTTTTGCATGGAACTCGATTTCCTAAGAGTCGAGTTCCATGCAAATTTTTTTTTTTTTTATAAGTTTGATTGGGCATAACTCGATTTTCTATGAATCGAGTATTTAATTGAACTCGATTTTAGGGTAATCGAGTATCGAAACAGGGGCACGCCCCTATATAGTTTGCAAACAGGGGCATATTGCCAATTTTTTTAAAAATTAAGGGTAAAATGCCAGAATCTCCAAGTCTTTGTCGTTACTTATCTATTCATAAGTAAGCAAGTATCCACTTTTGGTTCTGGCGTGTAGTATTAAGCCAAAAAAAAAAAAAAAGAAGAAAGAAAGAAAAGATAGTGGGAGGTAGAATTATTGAGTTGATTAAAGTACTCTGTTTTTTTCTCCCTGATTTTTCCTCTTCTTTCCCGTTGTTTTTCTTGACCACATTTTTATTGGATAGTGCCATTGAGGAAGGCTGAAACTGAATTATCAAGTTGATAAAAGTACTCTGTTTTTCTTTTTTGGAACATCTAGAAGTTGATCAAAGCCTGCGTTTGCAGTTGATAAGATTACTGTAAATTGATTTTTAAATTGTGATATAATGTATATTATTAAATTGTGATATAATATATATTAAAATACTATTTTTTCCTTAAAATTTTAGTTTATTTATATTTTGTGCCTGGTTATTTTTATTTTGTGGATCTACCAGCATCTATGACTAGATGGCATATTCTTGTTTTTTGTTTTTTATTTTTTCCTATTCTTTCTTTTTGACAATTTTAGTTTGATCATTCTAAATTGAGAAACTGCATATGATATTAGTTTCTTTATTGAGAGAAACGAAAAATTACTCAAAAGAACCCAATGAGCTACATGAATCAATCGGATAAAAACAAACACATGTGAAAATTTTAAAAAATAAATAAATAAAGAGTGAAGGAGAAGTTTTAGGCTAATAGTTTCTCACGTGCTCGAAACAACACCTGTACAACACAAAAAGAGAAGACCTTACAGAGAGCATTGGTGTGGTGCCGGCCAAATACCCTCCGAAGGTCAAGTTAGAATTTCTCACAACTCTAGAGTGCTAGAGCGGGTAAATTATGCATATCTTGGCTAGTGAGGGTATTGGGGCTTTTATAGTAGAAAAGTCGACCTCTTTTTCCTTGGCTTAGAAGTCCTTTCCATATAGGAATCCTTATGAGCGTATTCCTCGGAGTCCTTTTCCTTATAGGAGTCTTTGTAATCATCATTGCGCGTGGGGCACAAGAAACTTCCATATATATATATACGTGGAGACCAAGTTAGGGTTTTGTCAAAACCGTCAGCCTAGTTATCCCCTTCATCTTGGCGGCGTCAGCCTCCAACATAAGTTAAGTTAATGTCATCAACTTTGTAGACTTCTAGGTCCATCAGCTCTGTAGACTTCTAGCTCCGTCAGCTTGTAGACATATATAAGGCCGACAGGCTTATTCGGGGAGTCACTATACATCTTGTCATGTGTAGTCTGAATATTACAAAATTACCCTTATCATCCGCCCCTTACTACATAACCTCGTCAGCTAAAGTTGATGGGTTGTGGAGTTCAATTCTAGATTTTTATTTATTTAATTGTATTTACCCAAGGATGAGAAAGAGGCATTTATGGGTGCTCCTTCGAGCACCGTGCATTAATTGCTTGAACACGTGTCATGTTCCAACTGGATTCGCTTCTGGACGAGGGTGTCGCTTCGTCTTCCGTGCACCCTTAGATTCTGCATATATATACCACCGTTTTTCTATCCTCCCCATTTTATTGCCAATCCTTAGAGAGAGAGAGAGAGAGATCTTACTTACTCGAAGAACCTTGTCCTCGTCATCATTCTTCTTCTGTTTTGTTAAGTTCGTCACTTTTTAGAAACCGTTTACTTGGTAAGTCTTCTCTTCCATCTGTCATTTTATTATTACACTTTTAGTTGGTAGTGTAGCTTTCTAGCGAGGCCGTCAACTTAGGTGCATAGAATAACTTTGTCGCTTGTAGGTAAAAAATGACTAGGCATGCGATTAGTGAGCAGTCGTCAGTCCGTGAAGGAGCGGGCTACGACAAAGTTTTCCAAATAGGACAGGAGCCCGAGGAGGGTCAATCCTGATCGCCAGAAAGAGAGACGTCAGCCTGTTCTTCTGACGAGGATGGGGATTATATAGGAGAGGAAGACGAGGAAGAGATAAATGAGGGAGAAGTTGATAGTGAGGGAGAAATTGACGGTGAGGAAGAGATTGAAGAAGATGGAGTAATTAAGGGTGATGGGGATGAAGATGACGCAAATGGTAGGACCCCCAAGGTTGGGAGTTCGGTAAACCCTGAAAGTGGTCATGTTCATTTATTCATACTTCCTCAAATGTGGACCGTCAATGACTTTCTTCCAAAGATGACGTCCAAAATTTTCAAGAATTTGAGGGACAGTGGGGTTGAGGTTACCGTTGATGGCATTACACCGTCAGCTGGCCAACTTTCTCGATTTTTTTGTCAGTCAGATCGCCCCTAATGCCTGGAGGATCTTCATAGGATCGGAGATCATGTGGGGTCGTCTAAATGGAGGGAAACTTCAGCTTATGCTAGACGAGTTTTTCTGGTGTTACCGTCCACATCATATTGTCTCCTCTCAAGGGATTTACCATTTTGCTGCTCGGAAAAAAGTACTCAGACTTGTATCAGACATTCCCGATTCCAACAGGAATTGGAAGGGCAGATACTTTTTTGTTAAAGGGACGGATTGGGTATGCCGTCCGGAAGAGTGGGACTCAGTGCCCTACGGTTTTGATAACACTTGGGGCATAGTTAAGGAGTCAGGTTTTATGCCGTCATCTTTTCTTTGCTAAATTTTCAACTTTCCAGCAAGTATTCTAATGTCGTTGTCTTTTTTTGTTTCAGCTAGTGTCCGCCCAACCATTACTGGTGAGCAGGAAGCATTTATCCAACGGGTTCTTGAAATCCCCTTTGAAAAGCGCAAGTGCAGGGACTTGATTACCTTTGATACACTACACGTGTATTGTGGTGGTCCAGTGCCAACTCCAGTGGCCCGTAAACTTAACTCTTACTCTCGTCGTCGTGAGTATCTCTTATTTACCTCCGTCGTTTTATTCCTTTTACTTTTTTTTAACTTGTACCCGTCACTTAATTTATGTAGAAATAGAGGCTGCTAGGTTGAGGGCATAGGTGCACGCATCCGCTACCCAGTAGAAGAAAAAAGAAAAGAGTAAAGTAAAGGCTGATGGAGTGTCTTCGTTAGCTCCAAAGGCCATCGGGAAGGATGTGCTCAAGAGAAAACCCGACGAAAAGGACGATCGTCCCCCTAAGAAGCTTGCCGTTACCATTGGGGACAAGTCCACAAAAAAGCTGACGGCCCCCAATATTGGCCACGGAGTGGGTAAGGGTCTGATAACGTCGTCGGGTCTTGTTGCTCAGGGGCCGGACCGTCGTCTTCTTACGCATAAGGACTATGCCATCGAGATGGTGCAATCCATCATCAAAGATAAGGATACAGATCCTTGTGCTGAGGAGGGGACTGACGAGTTATGGGCGTCAGGCCTCTTTAATCTTACTCGGGTACGTTTTCCTTTGCCTTTATCTTTCTTGTATACTTGTCTAGTAGCTGACAGCTATTGTGCCTTGTAGGCATTAGTGCGTATGAAAGCCTTGCAAGATAGGGGCGTCGCTCAAGAAGGAGTAATTGCCCACTTGCATAAGCGCATAGAGCACCTGACGGACGAAGAGGAATAGTACAAGAGTGCCATTCGCTCTCTTAATGAAAAGGTAAAAAACTTGAAGGATAAGCTGCAAGAGGAGGGTCGTCAGAGAAAGAGTGAGCAAGAAGCAAGGGAGAAAGTGGAGAAAGAGCTAACGACCCTCTTTGAACAAGTGGAGACGGCTAGAGCTGACGCTGTAAATGACTACAAGGCCTCGCAGCCGTTCATAGATTTTTGTGGCGAATATTATGGTGAAGGGTTTAAGGACTGCCTCAAGCAGGTTCAGTCCCTTTACCCTCATCTGGATTTTTCTAAGGTTACAATGGATGAGCCTCTACCGTTTACTCATGCTGACGACACTGTTCATGAGGAGACTGACGACTCCACTGAGTCTAACCCAAAGGATGGTAATGTCGTTCTCGCCCAGCCAGTCACAGATGCTGTCATCTCCTCTTTAGCCCCGTCCACTGAGCCCGTGTACGCCGAGGACAATACTGCTGAGGAGAAGGTTGACGTTGTTGGGGAGAAGGTTGATGGAGACTCTCCTCCAGCTCCTTAGCTTTTTGTAAATCTTTTCGTTGATCTATATTGTTTTTAAGCTACTGTAAAATGCCCTTTTGTTTTTTGGGCTTGATTTTGTAAAGACTAACTTATGTTGATTTATATCCGTTCCTTTCAGTATGTTTCATTGTTGTATGTTCGTCTTCTTTCTTTTTTTCTTACTTCAGATATTTGTGTTCTATGGCCTTAAACCTGTCAACTCTGTGGACCCGTCAACTTAGTGGTCGACCTGTCCTTTTTTGGACTCGTCCACTTTTTGGTAGTAGGCTTGTCTACTTTGTGAACCTCTAATGATAAATTCTTCCAACTTGTGGACATAGAAATAAGCTCGTCCATCTGGTGGACTTGCTAATGAATCCGTCTGCTTTTTATGGATTTAGTAACAAACTTTGTCCATTTTGTGGACTTGAAAATGAGCTTGTCCATCTGATGGACCTAACAATAAGCTCGTCCGTCTGGTGGACTTAATAATAACCATCCATTTTATGGACTTAACAATAGGCTTGTCCATTTGGTGGACTTAATAATAAGCTCGTCCATCTAGTGGACTTGGTAATAACCTGTCCATTTTGTGGACTTAACAATAAGCTTGTCCATTTGGTGGACTTAAAAATAAGCTCGTCCATCTCATGGACGCATCCTTTTTTTGGACTTTGTCCACTTTAGGGACTTGGTAATAACCTGTCCATTTTGTGGACTTAACAATAAGTTTGTCCATTTGGTGGACTTAATAATAAGCTCGTCCATCTCAAGGACGTGTCCTCTTTTTGGACTTTGTCCACTTTATGGACTTGGTAATATATTGTAGAAAAAAACACTCTTGAGTCATATCTAAATGAAACTCCTCTTATTATGATAAAACCATGCAACGTAGAAAAATAGTTCTAAAACAAAAAAACCTGCCCGTTGGGCTTAAAAAAGAGTTATTGTAGCAAAATCTAAAGCAAAATAGAAATTCTGAGGAGTGTATCAAATTTTAAAAATAAGGGGGGTGCTGTTCTTCACGCTATCTTCTTTACTGGTACTATTTCTGCAGGTGCTCGGCATTCCATGGGTGGTGTAGCTTTCGTCTGTCCATTGTCTCCAGGTGGTAAGTACCCTTCCTCTGCCATGATGTGACTCAGTAAGGTCCTTCCCAATTGGGGTCGAGCTTCCCTTGGGTAGGGTCTCTAGCAGCGCCCATGACTTTCCTTAAAACGAGATCTTCGACCTAAAAGTCTCTGTGTCGGACCTAGGAGTTGTAGTGCTTAGCCATACGGTCCTGGTACCGTGCGAGCCTTTGTTCTGTTTTCGCCCTGACTTCGTCAACTAAGTCAAGCTATAGACGCATAGCCTTGTGATTTTTTCTTTCATCATGGTTAGAAACCCTGTAGCTTGTGAGTCTGACCTCAGCTAGAATGACTGCTTCACTTCCGTATGCTAACCGAAATGGTGTTTCCCCAGTAGGTGTCCTCGCTGTCGTCCTATACGCCCATAGTATGCTTGGCAACTCTTCAGGCCATATGCCCTTTGCCCCCTAGAGCCGAGTCTTGATAATTTTAAGCAAGGATCAGTTTGGGACCTCAACTTGTTCGTTTGCTATGCCTACAATTAGGAACTTCAGCTGTTGCATCGCTATTGGAAATGGCCCCATAATGTCTAAGCCCCACTGAGCGAATGGCCATAGGGGTCAACTCTTCGATGGCTGTCTTGTGATATTGCTGAATCTTTGGCATTTGTCACAGGCTTTGACATAAGTCTGAGTGTCTTTTTGCATGGTGGGCCAGTAGTACCCTGCTCGGATCAGCTTGTGTGCCAACGATCGTGATCCTGAGTGATTTTCGCAGATCTCTTCGTGGACTTCTCTCATGACGTAATCTGCTTCTTAAGGACCCAAACACCTTAGGTATGGGCGGGAAAAGCCTCTTTTATATAGGTCGTCCTTCATTAAAATGAATCGTGCTACTTGGACCTTCAGCTTTCTTGTGGCCTCCGTTCCATCTGGTAAGATGCCGTTTTTCAAATAAGAGACTATCAACATGGTCCAGTTACTCTCGAAAACTATCTCCTACATACCGACGGAGTCTATTAGTGGAGAAAACTGAACAAAAGAGAGTACATTACCCAGGGTGGTCATATGTTCGGCTAAAGCGGTTTTGGCAAGGCGGTCGGCTTGCTCATTCTCTCCTTTTGGGATTTGGATAATTTTGGCCTTCAACTCGTCCACCCTTCTCCTTACTTGGTCCAGATATCTCTTCATCCTTTCACCTCTACACTCATAGACCCCGTTTACTTGGTTAGTGACGACCTAAGAGTCGCAGTAAAGGACCACTCTTGCAGCTCCTACTGCTTTGGCGAGGTCAAGCCTTGCTACTAAGGCTTCATACTTCGCTTCATTGTTAGTGGTAGGGAAGTTGAGATGGATCATACATTCGATTTGGTCCACTTCAGGAGAGAGAAGTATGACACCAATACCTCCGGCCTGCTTGTTCGATGACCCGTCTATATGTACGCTCCACCGCAGATATTCATCTGCCCCTTTATCTCCCCGTTGGTAAATTTTGCAATGAAGTCAGTGATGACCTGCCCTTTGATGGTGGTGCGTGGGCGGTACTGAACGTCAAACTCACTCAATTCTATCGCCCATAGCGCTAACCGACCAGTGGGCTCGAGGTTGCTCATGGCCCGTCATAAGGGTTTATCAGTTAGGACAATTACCGTGTGCGCTTGGAAGTATAGCTTGAGTTTGTAGGCTGCTGTGACTAAGGCAAAAAGAGAAGACCTTGGCTAGTGAAGACCTTACAGAGAAGACCTTACAGAGAGCACCGATGTGGTGCCGGCCAAATACCCTCCGAAGGTCAAGTTAGAATTTCTCATAACTCTAGAGTGCCAGAGCGGGTAAATTATGTGTACCTTGGCTAGTGAGGGTATTGGGGCTTTTATAGTAGAAAAGTTGACATCTTTTTCCTTGGCTTAGAAGTCCTTTCCATATAGGAATCCTTATGAGCGTATTCCTCGGAGTCCTTTTCCTTATAGGAGTCTTTGTAATCATCATTGCGCATGGGGCACAAGAAACTTCCATATATATATACATGGAGACCAAGTTAGGGTTTCGTCAGAACCGTCAACCTAGTTATCCCCTTCATCTTGACGGCGTCAGCCTCCAACATAAGTCGAGTTAATGTCATCAGCTTTGTAGACTTCTAGGTCTGTTAGCTCTGTAGACTTCTAGGTCTGTCAGCTTGTAGACATATATAAGGCCTACGTGCTTATTCTACCGTACTCTTTCTCTCTCTCTTATTTTTCTATCTGACTTGTTGCACCTTTTGTTGTTTTATTATACGACTTGCTCATTTATCTTTATACATGGCCGACACTTGTGTTTTTAAAAGATACTTCTTGCCATGTTGGACAAGTTGCTTAAAAAAAAAAAAAAAAAAAAAAAATTCTTGCAGTCCTGCATTCTTTTATTTTTGGGTAAATTACAAAGTTGATTCCTATCTTTTACATCAAATGTCAATTTGATCCCTAACCTTTCAATTATATTAATTTGATTCTTAACTTTTTAATGTCGTGTTAGTTTGGTCCCTGTCGTTATCCCTTGGATGGAAAAATCTAATGTGTCAAACAGAATAACAAAAAATAAATTCTCATACCACATCAACTGCCAACTATGCCAGACCTAAAAATAAATAAATAAATAAATAAACCCAAATTGTGTGTTCCACTGTTCCCACGAGAGTTCAAGTTTGAAAAAAATTTTAAAATCCCTCTCCCAAATTGCATCTCTCTCTCATATTAACCTACACCCACTACTTCCTTATCCTACGCATGCCACCCTGTCTTTCTTGTAAATGACGAGAAGCAACCTAATAATTTGGAAACCTAAAAGCGGAAGAAGACGAAGAGGAGAAGGTTGAGAGTAAATTTGTAAAATCAAAAAACAATCTTGATTAGACTGTTTGTTTGGGCGGTTGATGGAGATTCTAGTTCTACTAGGTGGTCCCACGTTTAGCATCGAGGTGTCTTCTTTGCCACCAACAAAGTACGGTGTCGTTTCATCAGTTGCTATAAATGATGTGGATGCGATCCTATATGACGTCGATCAGGGTTTGGGATTCGTGTACTCGTGAAGGCTTCGGAGGAAGAAGATGAGGAATCGTTTGAGGGTTCATCTTTAATCAAAGCTCTGATGATAGCAAAGAAGAAGAAAATGATGACGTTTTGTCAACAAAGATTTAGTGGAATTTCAAGGACTTGGTTCTGTGTCTTCTTTGGAAGACTCTCTTCCCATCAAGCAATTATTTCATTTCTATCCTGTGAAAGTCTTGCTTTTTCTTTATGAAAAAGTGATGATTTTTGAACAAGTTGTGATTTGGGTTGGTACACAGGAGGGGATTATCAAATCACTTTACTAGGAAATCAAAGTCGTTTGCTAATTTATCAGAAGTGGAAGTGAGTACAATGAAGGATTTGGAGAAGCAAGAGAACCCATTTAACAAGGATTTGGATGGAAAATTCTAAAACAAATTTTTGTTTTGTTTTGTTTCTAGAGCAAAATGTTTTAGTTTATTATCTCATAGGTGTTGATTACTCTTCCATATGTTTATTATGTAAAGCAATATTCTGCAAAGCCAGTGAGTGAGGATGACGGAGAAGAGAGGGAGATGTAATCTACAAAGCGAGGATGAGCGAGAAGATAGAATGTTCTCGTGGGAACACAAAATTTGAATTTTTATTTATTTAAATCTTACGTGGCATGAAAAATTATTTTTTATTATTCCTTTTGGTATGTTAGATTTTTTCATTCAAACGATAACGGTTGGGACCAAATTAAAACAACATTAAAATGTTAGGGATCAAATTGACACAATTGAAAGGTTAGAAATTAAATTGAAATATGATATAAAAGACAAAGATCAACTATGTAATTTACCCTTTATTTTTCTATCTGACTTGTTGTACCTTTTGTTGTTTTATTATACGGTTTGCTCATTTATATTTATAGAGGGCCGATGCTCGTGTTTTTAAATAGGGTGTGGCTTGTGTCAAGTGAAAGTTTTCACTAGACACATTAGATGGTGAACATATATTCATTCTTGAACACGTGTCCGAATCCAGACGTGTCCAGTGAAAATTTTCATTATATACAAACCATGTCCTTTTAAAAGATTCTTCTTGCCGTGTTGGACAAGTTGCTTAAAAAAAAAATATTTCTTGCAGTCCTGCATTATTTTATTTTTCTATCTGACTTGCTATACCTTGTGTTGTTTTGTCATACGACTTGCTCATTTGTCTTTATACAGGGCCGACACTTGTGTTTTTAAATGATACTTCTTGCCGTGTTGGACAAGTTGCTT
Organism: Quercus tomentella; assembly: GCA_028535165.1. Taxonomy (NCBI): domain Eukaryota; kingdom Viridiplantae; phylum Streptophyta; class Magnoliopsida; order Fagales; family Fagaceae; genus Quercus; species Quercus tomentella. Next base: position 83,795,607 of record JAPQVY010000156.1, read on the forward strand.
AAAAAAAAAATATTTCTTGCAGTCCTGCGTTCTTTTATTTTTCTATCTGACTTACTGTACCTTTTGTTGTTTTATAATAGGACTTGCTCATTTATCTTTATACATGGCCGACACTCGTGTTTTTAAATGATACTTCTTGCCGTGTTGGACAAGTTGCTTAAAAAAAAATATTTCTTGCAGTCCTGCATTCTTTTATTTTTCTATCTGACTTGCTGTACCTTTTGTTGTTTTATTATAGGACTTGCTCATTTATCTTTATACATGGCCGACACTCGGGTTTTTAAAAGATACTTCTTGCCGTCTTGGACAAGTTGCTTAAAAGTGTAGGATAAGTTGCTTAATTTAATAGTCTATCTCCAATTGACGTCGTTTGCCATACATGCCTACCTTTTATAGTAACTAGCTTTTAACCCATACAATGCGCAGATCATTTTATGAGTTAAAAAAAAATCAACTTACTATATTATCCTTAAATGTGATGGTAAAATATGGAAGGGGGTGGATGGTTAGTTGTTCAGATAATGATACTAATGTACATGTGTTCTTCTAAAAGACAGACATAATCTGGCATAAACACATGATCTAGAAAAAATGTTAATTGAAATTTCATAAGTTATAACTAATTGGTTCAAGGTTTTTTAAAAGGTTGTGGATTCGAGAAAATATAGTTATTGAAGTATGAAATAAGTAGAAGAGAAATTTGACTAATAAAATCAATCTGTAAAGAAGAAATTTGATGCAAAGTATATAAGAAATGTTAGTTATCAATTTGTTAGTTTATTATTTTAAAATGTAGTAATTAACGCAAAAAATTCCATAATTCCATTTACAAAAGAATTATTATTACTATACATTCTTAAGTATGCATGTTGAAATTTGGTTACGAACACAAAGATTTGCATGATCAAGAAAGATTTTCCTCTTGTATTAGAAGTTGTCCTAATAACATTTATTTGAAACTTAATCTCTTCCCTTGGTATCTCTATCACATAGGATTAAAAATTCTTAAGTTAGCTAGCGTTCATTATTCCTAGAACTGGTCCAATATTTTCCAACAACTTCACTCTTAGTCATCACAACCCAAACTTTGGTGGTATTTACAGAAAAGCCTGACAAATTACATTTAAATAAAACAGACATGCCTTTTCACAATTACCTGGAGCCAAACAAATTAACCTTTAATGCAATATAATTGCAATCATGTTGGAATAGTCTTTAAAGGTAGGAGTTATGAAATAAAACTTGAACATAATTAAATCAAAGAGTTTAGCATACATCAAGAGCGTCACATTTTTAATTTTTTATGCCATGCTAAACTCATTCACCACCAACACCACTGCAATTTTTTTGCATAGGTGCAACAAAATCTTGTACCTTGAAAAATTACAAAATCCAATACTAAATCTCCATATCATATCATGTCCTTTATTTTTATTTTTTTTTGCATTCTATTAGAAGTAGAGAGAGGCTCAAAATATCTTGTCATAAGCAGAAGAATTGCACAATAAAAAATACAAATAATTTTTACCTTTAACCTTACAAATAAAAAAAAAAAAAAAATTGATTAATCAAATGTATTATACTATCTACAAAGGAAAAAAAGAGAAAAGATGACTCATTTCACATCTCTTGTAAATTCCAAATGCTTATTAAACCTGCATGGTTTCAATATAGAAGACCAAATGTTCAAAGGTTCTACAAATTCATTTTGTCACATTTTTAACCCATGGTACTAACAAAAACAGAAAATACCAGACATAGAATTTCAAAATTTTAAAAGATCACAAAAATAATACATATAGAATTTCATAGACTTGATAATGTGTGTTATCCTTCAGAAAAATACATACAGGTTGAAACAAAGACACATTTTCAACCCCAACCAACATTTCTTGTGATTTGTGACAATTGTATAACTACCTCCTGCCATTTTTCAATATTTATCTATAAGTTGATTTGGCTGAAAATACAAAACCATAATATTAGTTAGAATGCCACAAAGATGTAATATTAGCCCAACAAAGATGTAATGGTTTATAGGATATTAGCACTATGATTTAAGTCATTGGTGTTTCAGATACAATCTAACTCTAACATTGGTCCCATAGGCCATGAATTCAATCATGCAGGCCATACTCCATAATTATTGAATCAGCACATATAGCAGATTACGTACATACTTTCAGATCAATCCTCACGTGCCCCAATTATATAAATATAAATAACCATATATCTTAGGCAACAAACTTAAGTGGACCTCGAGGCAGCTTGTACAAAACTTGAACATAAGTCCATTATTAGGACCTAACAATTGCATCCACTACAGAAATGCCTATGTTGGATAAGTTTGATTGGATCAATTTCAAGCTTAGTTTTTCTTCCAATAAACACTAACAATCTATTATTAATCCAATAAGTAAGCATTTCATGCACATACTAATTTGATTTCAAAAAAAGTTGTAGAGAATTACTACAATAAGTAAACCATTTAGCAAAATATTCTACATAATATAATCTTTTCAAGGCAGGCATTTTATCAAACACACATCATGCATTATTATTGTTGCAATCACTGTTGCATATAATCTTATCAAAGCACTACCTACAAATACATTCAACTCAAAACCAAGCAACTAAATCCTTTGGTAGACTAAGTTCTCCAAATTGCAACTGCCAATACTTCGAATGAAATTGTTAAGTCTGAAAGTATATAGAACACATACAGTACATTAAACACACACACATACACGAAGGGGAAAAATCTCATAGATCATTTAATTTAAAAATAAGATGTCAAAAGCTCAAACATGTAGAAGCAGCAAAAGAAAAATCACAAATTTATGCATAAAGCCATGCCTATATGACTTTTAAATAATCCAAATGCAGCAACACATATACATCTCATAAATAACAAATAACATATTTAGGGGAAAAAAGATCATATTTAATGCACAAATTTAAAAATAAAGAGGAAAACTTACTGTTAGCAGTCCTGGTGAGTCAGTGGTTGGAAGGTACATGTTGGCAGGAAGCTGGCTTGACAGAGGGGCTGACCTACATATTTCTATCTCCCTCTCTCTTTATTTATGTCATTTTGTTCTCTGTTTAAAGTTTATTAATGGTTATGGGCTCTCTTTTTAAGGTCAAGTTGGTGTGGTGCCGGCCAAATACCCTCCGAAGGTCAAGTTAGAATTTCTCACAACTCTAGAGTGCTAGAGCGGGTAAATTATGCATATCTTGGCTAGTGAGGGTATTGGGGCTTTTATAGTAGAAAAGTCGACCTCTTTTTCCTTGGCTTAGAAGTCCTTTCCATATAGGAATCCTTATGAGCGTATTCCTCGGAGTCCTTTTCCTTATAGGAGTCTTTGTAATCATCATTGCGCGTGGGGCACAAGAAACTTCCATATATATATATACGTGGAGACCAAGTTAGGGTTTTGTCAAAACCGTCAGCCTAGTTATCCCCTTCATCTTGGCGGCGTCAGCCTCCAACATAAGTTAAGTTAATGTCATCAACTTTGTAGACTTCTAGGTCCATCAGCTCTGTAGACTTCTAGCTCCGTCAGCTTGTAGACATATATAAGGCCGACAGGCTTATTCGGGGAGTCACTATACATCTTGTCATGTGTAGTCTGAATATTACAAAATTACCCTTATCATCCGCCCCTTACTACATAACCTCGTCAGCTAAAGTTGATGGGTTGTGGAGTTCAATTCTAGATTTTTATTTATTTAATTGTATTTACCCAAGGATGAGAAAGAGGCATTTATGGGTGCTCCTTCGAGCACCGTGCATTAATTGCTTGAACACGTGTCATGTTCCAACTGGATTCGCTTCTGGACGAGGGTGTCGCTTCGTCTTCCGTGCACCCTTAGATTCTGCATATATATACCACCGTTTTTCTATCCTCCCCATTTTATTGCCAATCCTTAGAGAGAGAGAGAGAGAGATCTTACTTACTCGAAGAACCTTGTCCTCGTCATCATTCTTCTTCTGTTTTGTTAAGTTCGTCACTTTTTAGAAACCGTTTACTTGGTAAGTCTTCTCTTCCATCTGTCATTTTATTATTACACTTTTAGTTGGTAGTGTAGCTTTCTAGCGAGGCCGTCAACTTAGGTGCATAGAATAACTTTGTCGCTTGTAGGTAAAAAATGACTAGGCATGCGATTAGTGAGCAGTCGTCAGTCCGTGAAGGAGCGGGCTACGACAAAGTTTTCCAAATAGGACAGGAGCCCGAGGAGGGTCAATCCTGATCGCCAGAAAGAGAGACGTCAGCCTGTTCTTCTGACGAGGATGGGGATTATATAGGAGAGGAAGACGAGGAAGAGATAAATGAGGGAGAAGTTGATAGTGAGGGAGAAATTGACGGTGAGGGAGAGATTGAAGAAGATGGAGTAATTAAGGGTGATGGGGATGAAGATGACGCAAATGGTAGGACCCCCAAGGTTGGGAGTTCGGTAAACCCTGAAAGTGGTCATGTTCATTTATTCATACTTCCTCAAATGTGGACCGTCAATGACTTTCTTCCAAAGATGACGTCCAAAATTTTCAAGAATTTGAGGGACAGTGGGGTTGAGGTTACCGTTGATGGCATTACACCGTCAGCTGGCCAACTTTCTCGATTTTTTTGTCAGTCAGATCGCCCCTAATGCCTGGAGGATCTTCATAGGATCGGAGATCATGTGGGGTCGTCTAAATGGAGGGAAACTTCAGCTTATGCTAGACGAGTTTTTTTGGTGTTACCGTCCACATCATATTGTCTCCTCTCAAGGGATTTACCATTTTGCTGCTCGGAAAAAAGTACTTAGACTTGTATCAGACATTCCCGATTCCAACAGGAATTGGAAGGGCAGATACTTTTTTGTTAAAGGGACGGATTGGGTATGCCGTCCGGAAGAGTGGGACTCAGTGCCCTACGGTTTTGATAACACTTGGGGCATAGTTAAGGAGTCAGGTTTTATGCCGTCATCTTTTCTTTGCTAAATTTTCAACTTTCCAGCAAGTATTCTAATGTCGTTGTCTTTTTTTGTTTCAGCTAGTGTCCGCCCAACCATTACTGGTGAGCAGGAAGCATTTATCCAACGGGTTCTTGAAATCCCCTTTGAAAAGCGCAAGTGCAGGGACTTGATTACCTTTGATACACTACACGTGTATTGTGGTGGTCCAGTGCCAACTCCAGTGGCCCGTAAACTTAACTCTTACTCTCGTCGTCGTGAGTATCTCTTATTTACCTCCGTCGTTTTATTCCTTTTACTTTTTTTTAACTTGTACCCGTCACTTAATTTATGTAGAAATAGAGGCTGCTAGGTTGAGGGCATAGGTGCACGCATCCGCTACCCAGTAGAAGAAAAAAGAAAAGAGTAAAGTAAAGGCTGATGGAGTGCCTTCGTTAGCTCCAAAGGCCATCGGGAAGGATGTGCTCAAGAGAAAACCCGACGAAAAGGACGATCGTCCCCCTAAGAAGCTTGCCGTTACCATTGGGGACAAGTCCACAAAAAAGCTGACGGCCCCCAATATTGGCCACGGAGTGGGTAAGGGTCTGATAACGTCGTCGGGTCTTGTTGCTCAGGGGCCGGACCGTCGTCTTCTTACGCATAAGGACTATGCCATCGAGATGGTGCAATCCATCATCAAAGATAAGGATACAGATCCTTGTGCTGAGGAGGGGACTGACGAGTTATGGGCGTCAGGCCTCTTTAATCTTACTCGGGTACGTTTTCCTTTGCCTTTATCTTTCTTGTATACTTGTCTAGTAGCTGACAGCTATTGTGCCTTGTAGGCATTAGTGCGTATGAAAGCCTTGCAAGATAGGGGCGTCGCTCAAGAAGGAGTAATTGCCCACTTGCATAAGCGCATAGAGCACCTGACGGACGAAGAGGAATAGTACAAGAGTGCCATTCGCTCTCTTAATGAAAAGGTAAAAAACTTGAAGGATAAGCTGCAAGAGGAGGGTCGTCAGAGAAAGAGTGAGCAAGAAGCAAGGGAGAAAGTGGAGAAAGAGCTAACGACCCTCTTTGAACAAGTGGAGACGGCTAGAGCTGACGCTGTAAATGACTACAAGGCCTCGCAGCCGTTCATAGATTTTTGTGGCGAATATTATGGTGAAGGGTTTAAGGACTGCCTCAAGCAGGTTCAGTCCCTTTACCCTCATCTGGATTTTTCTAAGGTTACAATGGATGAGCCTCTACCGTTTACTCATGCTGACGACACTGTTCATGAGGAGACTGACGACTCCACTGAGTCTAACCCAAAGGATGGTAATGTCGTTCTCGCCCAGCCAGTCACAGATGCTGTCATCTCCTCTTTAGCCCCGTCCACTGAGCCCGTGTACGCCGAGGACAATACTGCTGAGGAGAAGGTTGACGTTGTTGGGGAGAAGGTTGATGGAGACTCTCCTCCAGCTCCTTAGCTTTTTGTAAATCTTTTCGTTGATCTATATTGTTTTTAAGCTACTGTAAAATGCCCTTTTGTTTTTTGGGCTTGATTTTGTAAAGACTAACTTATGTTGATTTATATCCGTTCCTTTCAGTATGTTTCATTGTTGTATGTTCGTCTTCTTTCTTTTTTTCTTACTTCAGATATTTGTGTTCTATGGCCTTAAACCTGTCAACTCTGTGGACCCGTCAACTTAGTGGTCGACCTGTCCTTTTTTGGACTCGTCCACTTTTTGGTAGTAGGCTTGTCTACTTTGTGAACCTCTAATGATAAATTCTTCCAACTTGTGGACATAGAAATAAGCTCGTCCATCTGGTGGACTTGCTAATGAATCCGTCTGCTTTTTATGGATTTAGTAACAAACTTTGTCCATTTTGTGGACTTGAAAATGAGCTTGTCCATCTGATGGACCTAACAATAAGCTCGTCCGTCTGGTGGACTTAATAATAACCATCCATTTTATGGACTTAACAATAGGCTTGTCCATTTGGTGGACTTAATAATAAGCTCGTCCATCTAGTGGACTTGGTAATAACCTGTCCATTTTGTGGACTTAACAATAAGCTTGTCCATTTGGTGGACTTAAAAATAAGCTCGTCCATCTCATGGACGCATCCTTTTTTTGGACTTTGTCCACTTTAGGGACTTGGTAATAACCTGTCCATTTTGTGGACTTAACAATAAGTTTGTCCATTTGGTGGACTTAATAATAAGCTCGTCCATCTCAAGGACGTGTCCTCTTTTTGGACTTTGTCCACTTTATGGACTTGGTAATATATTGTAGAAAAAAACACTCTTGAGTCATATCTAAATGAAACTCCTCTTATTATGATAAAACCATGCAACGTAGAAAAATAGTTCTAAAACAAAAAAACCTGCCCGTTGGGCTTAAAAAAGAGTTATTGTAGCAAAATCTAAAGCAAAATAGAAATTCTGAGGAGTGTATCAAATTTTAAAAATAAGGGGGGTGCTGTTCTTCACGCTATCTTCTTTACTGGTACTATTTCTGCAGGTGCTCGGCATTCCATGGGTGGTGTAGCTTTCGTCTGTCCATTGTCTCCAGGTGGTAAGTACCCTTCCTCTGCCATGATGTGACTCAGTAAGGTCCTTCCCAATTGGGGTCGAGCTTCCCTTGGGTAGGGTCTCTAGCAGCGCCCATGACTTTCCTTAAAACGAGATCTTCGACCTAAAAGTCTCTGTGTCGGACCTAGGAGTTGTAGTGCTTAGCCATACGGTCCTGGTACCGTGCGAGCCTTTGTTCTGTTTTCGCCCTGACTTCGTCAACTAAGTCAAGCTATAGACGCATAGCCTTGTGATTTTTTCTTTCATCATGGTTAGAAACCCTGTAGCTTGTGAGTCTGACCTCAGCTAGAATGACTGCTTCACTTCCGTATGCTAACCGAAATGGTGTTTCCCCAGTAGGTGTCCTCGCTGTCGTCCTATACGCCCATAGTATGCTTGGCAACTCTTCAGGCCATATGCCCTTTGCCCCCTAGAGCCGAGTCTTGATAATTTTAAGCAAGGATCAGTTTGGGACCTCAACTTGTTCGTTTGCTATGCCTACAATTAGGAACTTCAGCTGTTGCATCGCTATTGGAAATGGCCCCATAATGTCTAAGCCCCACTGAGCGAATGGCCATAGGGGTCAACTCTTCGATGGCTGTCTTGTGATATTGCTGAATCTTTGGCATTTGTCACAGGCTTTGACATAAGTCTGAGTGTCTTTTTGCATGGTGGGCCAGTAGTACCCTGCTCGGATCAGCTTGTGTGCCAACGATCGTGATCCTGAGTGATTTTCGCAGATCTCTTCGTGGACTTCTCTCATGACGTAATCTGCTTCTTAAGGACCCAAACACCTTAGGTATGGGCGGGAAAAGCCTCTTTTATATAGGTCGTCCTTCATTAAAATGAATCGTGCTACTTGGACCTTCAGCTTTCTTGTGGCCTCCGTTCCATCTGGTAAGATGCCGTTTTTCAAATAAGAGACTATCAACATGGTCCAGTTACTCTCGAAAACTATCTCCTACATACCGACGGAGTCTATTAGTGGAGAAAACTGAACAAAAGAGAGTACATTACCCAGGGTGGTCATATGTTCGGCTAAAGCGGTTTTGGCAAGGCGGTCGGCTTGCTCATTCTCTCCTTTTGGGATTTGGATAATTTTGGCCTTCAACTCGTCCACCCTTCTCCTTACTTGGTCCAGATATCTCTTCATCCTTTCACCTCTACACTCATAGACCCCGTTTACTTGGTTAGTGACGACCTAAGAGTCGCAGTAAAGGACCACTCTTGCAGCTCCTACTGCTTTGGCGAGGTCAAGCCTTGCTACTAAGGCTTCATACTTCGCTTCATTGTTAGTGGTAGGGAAGTTGAGATGGATCATACATTCGATTTGGTCCACTTCAGGAGAGAGAAGTATGACACCAATACCTCCGGCCTGCTTGTTCGATGACCCGTCTATATGTACGCTCCACCGCAGATATTCATCTGCCCCTTTATCTCCCCGTTGGTAAATTTTGCAATGAAGTCAGTGATGACCTGCCCTTTGATGGTGGTGCGTGGGCGGTACTGAACGTCAAACTCACTCAATTCTATCGCCCATAGCGCTAACCGACCAGTGGGCTCGAGGTTGCTCATGGCCCGTCATAAGGGTTTATCAGTTAGGACAATTACCGTGTGCGCTTGGAAGTATAGCTTGAGTTTGTAGGCTGCTGTGACTAAGGCAAAAAGAGAAGACCTTGGCTAGTGAAGACCTTACAGAGAAGACCTTACAGAGAGCACCGATGTGGTGCCGGCCAAATACCCTCCGAAGGTCAAGTTAGAATTTCTCATAACTCTAGAGTGCCAGAGCGGGTAAATTATGTGTACCTTGGCTAGTGAGGGTATTGGGGCTTTTATAGTAGAAAAGTTGACATCTTTTTCCTTGGCTTAGAAGTCCTTTCCATATAGGAATCCTTATGAGCGTATTCCTCGGAGTCCTTTTCCTTATAGGAGTCTTTGTAATCATCATTGCGCATGGGGCACAAGAAACTTCCATATATATATATATATATATATATATATATATATATATATATATATATACATGGAGACCAAGTTAGGGTTTCGTCAGAACCGTCAACCTAGTTATCCCCTTCATCTTGACGGCGTCAGCCTCCAACATAAGTCGAGTTAATGTCATCAGCTTTGTAGACTTCTAGGTCTGTTAGCTCTGTAGACTTCTAGGTCTGTCAGCTTGTAGACATATATAAGGCCTACGTGCTTATTCTACCGTACTCTTTCTCTCTCTCTTATTTTTCTATCTGACTTGTTGCACCTTTTGTTGTTTTATTATACGACTTGCTCATTTATCTTTATACATGGCCGACACTTGTGTTTTTAAAAGATACTTCTTGCCATGTTGGACAAGTTGCTTAAAAAAAAAAAAAAAAAAAAAAAATTCTTGCAGTCCTGCATTCTTTTATTTTTGGGTAAATTACAAAGTTGATTCCTATCTTTTACATCAAATGTCAATTTGATCCCTAACCTTTCAATTATATTAATTTGATTCTTAACTTTTTAATGTCGTGTTAGTTTGGTCCCTGTCGTTATCCCTTGGATGGAAAAATCTAATGTGTCAAACAGAATAACAAAAAATAAATTCTCATACCACATCAACTGCCAACTATGCCAGACCTAAAAATAAATAAATAAATAAATAAACCCAAATTGTGTGTTCCACTGTTCCCACGAGAGTTCAAGTTTGAAAAAAATTTTAAAATCCCTCTCCCAAATTGCATCTCTCTCTCATATTAACCTACACCCACTACTTCCTTATCCTACGCATGCCACCCTGTCTTTCTTGTAAATGACGAGAAGCAACCTAATAATTTGGAAACCTAAAAGCGGAAGAAGACGAAGAGGAGAAGGTTGAGAGTAAATTTGTAAAATCAAAAAACAATCTTGATTAGACTGTTTGTTTGGGCGGTTGATGGAGATTCTAGTTCTACTAGGTGGTCCCACGTTTAGCATCGAGGTGTCTTCTTTGCCACCAACAAAGTACGGTGTCGTTTCATCAGTTGCTATAAATGATGTGGATGCGATCCTATATGACGTCGATCAGGGTTTGGGATTCGTGTACTCGTGAAGGCTTCGGAGGAAGAAGATGAGGAATCGTTTGAGGGTTCATCTTTAATCAAAGCTCTGATGATAGCAAAGAAGAAGAAAATGATGACGTTTTGTCAACAAAGATTTAGTGGAATTTCAAGGACTTGGTTCTGTGTCTTCTTTGGAAGACTCTCTTCCCATCAAGCAATTATTTCATTTCTATCCTGTGAAAGTCTTGCTTTTTCTTTATGAAAAAGTGATGATTTTTGAACAAGTTGTGATTTGGGTTGGTACACAGGAGGGGATTATCAAATCACTTTACTAGGAAATCAAAGTCGTTTGCTAATTTATCAGAAGTGGAAGTGAGTACAATGAAGGATTTGGAGAAGCAAGAGAACCCATTTAACAAGGATTTGGATGGAAAATTCTAAAACAAATTTTTGTTTTGTTTTGTTTCTAGAGCAAAATGTTTTAGTTTATTATCTCATAGGTGTTGATTACTCTTCCATATGTTTATTATGTAAAGCAATATTCTGCAAAGCCAGTGAGTGAGGATGACGGAGAAGAGAGGGAGATGTAATCTACAAAGCGAGGATGAGCGAGAAGATAGAATGTTCTCGTGGGAACACAAAATTTGAATTTTTATTTATTTAAATCTTACGTGGCATGAAAAATTATTTTTTATTATTCCTTTTGGTATGTTAGATTTTTTCATTCAAACGATAACGGTTGGGACCAAATTAAAACAACATTAAAATGTTAGGGATCAAATTGACACAATTGAAAGGTTAGAAATTAAATTGAAATATGATATAAAAGACAAAGATCAACTATGTAATTTACCCTTTATTTTTCTATCTGACTTGTTGTACCTTTTGTTGTTTTATTATACGGTTTGCTCATTTATATTTATAGAGGGCCGATGCTCGTGTTTTTAAATAGGGTGTGGCTTGTGTCAAGTGAAAGTTTTCACTAGACACATTAGATGGTGAACATATATTCATTCTTGAACACGTGTCCGAATCCAGACGTGTCCAGTGAAAATTTTCATTATATACAAACCATGTCCTTTTAAAAGATTCTTCTTGCCGTGTTGGACAAGTTGCTTAAAAAAAAAATATTTCTTGCAGTCCTGCATTATTTTATTTTTCTATCTGACTTGCTATACCTTGTGTTGTTTTGTCATACGACTTGCTCATTTGTCTTTATACAGGGCCGACACTTGTGTTTTTAAATGATACTTCTTGCCGTGTTGGACAAGTTGCTTAAAAAAAAAATATTTCTTGCAGTCCTGCGTTCTTTTATTTTTCTATCTGACTTACTGTACCTTTTGTTGTTTTATAATAGGACTTGCTCATTTATCTTTATACATGGCCGACACTCGTGTTTTTAAATGATACTTCTTGCCGTGTTGGACAAGTTGCTTAAAAAAAAATATTTCTTGCAGTCCTGCATTCTTTTATTTTTCTATCTGACTTGCTGTACCTTTTGTTGTTTTATTATAGGACTTGCTCATTTATCTTTATACATGGCCGACACTCGGGTTTTTAAAAGATACTTCTTGCCGTCTTGGACAAGTTGCTTAAAAGTGTAGGATAAGTTGCTTAATTTAATAGTCTATCTCCAATTGACGTCGTTTGCCATACATGCCTACCTTTTATAGTAACTAGCTTTTAACCCATACAATGCGCAGATCATTTTATGAGTTAAAAAAAAATCAACTTACTATATTATCCTTAAATGTGATGGTAAAATATGGAAGGGGGTGGATGGTTAGTTGTTCAGATAATGATACTAATGTACATGTGTTCTTCTAAAAGACAGACATAATCTGGCATAAACACATGATCTAGAAAAAATGTTAATTGAAATTTCATAAGTTATAACTAATTGGTTCAAGGTTTTTTAAAAGGTTGTGGATTCGAGAAAATATAGTTATTGAAGTATGAAATAAGTAGAAGAGAAATTTGACTAATAAAATCAATCTGTAAAGAAGAAATTTGATGCAAAGTATATAAGAAATGTTAGTTATCAATTTGTTAGTTTATTATTTTAAAATGTAGTAATTAACGCAAAAAATTCCATAATTCCATTTACAAAAGAATTATTATTACTATACATTCTTAAGTATGCATGTTGAAATTTGGTTACGAACACAAAGATTTGCATGATCAAGAAAGATTTTCCTCTTGTATTAGAAGTTGTCCTAATAACATTTATTTGAAACTTAATCTCTTCCCTTGGTATCTCTATCACATAGGATTAAAAATTCTTAAGTTAGCTAGCGTTCATTATTCCTAGAACTGGTCCAATATTTTCCAACAACTTCACTCTTAGTCATCACAACCCAAACTTTGGTGGTATTTACAGAAAAGCCTGACAAATTACATTTAAATAAAACAGACATGCCTTTTCACAATTACCTGGAGCCAAACAAATTAACCTTTAATGCAATATAATTGCAATCATGTTGGAATAGTCTTTAAAGGTAGGAGTTATGAAATAAAACTTGAACATAATTAAATCAAAGAGTTTAGCATACATCAAGAGCGTCACATTTTTAATTTTTTATGCCATGCTAAACTCATTCACCACCAACACCACTGCAATTTTTTTGCATAGGTGCAACAAAATCTTGTACCTTGAAAAATTACAAAATCCAATACTAAATCTCCATATCATATCATGTCCTTTATTTTTATTTTTTTTTGCATTCTATTAGAAGTAGAGAGAGGCTCAAAATATCTTGTCATAAGCAGAAGAATTGCACAATAAAAAATACAAATAATTTTTACCTTTAACCTTACAAATAAAAAAAAAAAAAAAATTGATTAATCAAATGTATTATACTATCTACAAAGGAAAAAAAGAGAAAAGATGACTCATTTCACATCTCTTGTAAATTCCAAATGCTTATTAAACCTGCATGGTTTCAATATAGAAATCCAAATGTTCAAAGGTTCTACAAATTCATTTTGTCACATTTTTAACCCATGGTACTAACAAAAACAGAAAATACCAGACATAGAATTTCAAAATTTTAAAAGATCACAAAAATAATACATATAGAATTTCATAGACTTGATAATGTGTGTTATCCTTCAGAAAAATACATACAGGTTGAAACAAAGACACATTTTCAACCCCAACCAACATTTCTTGTGATTTGTGACAATTGTATAACTACCTCCTGCCATTTTTCAATATTTATCTATAAGTTGATTTGGCTGAAAATACAAAACCATAATATTAGTTAGAATGCCACAAAGATGTAATATTAGCCCAACAAAGATGTAATGGTTTATAGGATATTAGCACTATGATTTAAGTCATTGGTGTTTCAGATACAATCTAACTCTAACATTGGTCCCATAGGCCATGAATTCAATCATGCAGGCCATACTCCATAATTATTGAATCAGCACATATAGCAGATTACGTACATACTTTCAGATCAATCCTCACGTGCCCCAATTATATAAATATAAATAACCATATATCTTAGGCAACAAACTTAAGTGGACCTCGAGGCAGCTTGTACAAAACTTGAACATAAGTCCATTATTAGGACCTAACAATTGCATCCACTACAGAAATGCCTATGTTGGATAAGTTTGATTGGATCAATTTCAAGCTTAGTTTTTCTTCCAATAAACACTAACAATCTATTATTAATCCAATAAGTAAGCATTTCATGCACATACTAATTTGATTTCAAAAAAAGTTGTAGAGAATTACTACAATAAGTAAACCATTTAGCAAAATATTCTACATAATATAATCTTTTCAAGGCAGGCATTTTATCAAACACACATCATGCATTATTATTGTTGCAATCACTGTTGCATATAATCTTATCAAAGCACTACCTACAAATACATTCAACTCAAAACCAAGCAACTAAATCCTTTGGTAGACTAAGTTCTCCAAATTGCAACTGCCAATACTTCGAATGAAATTGTTAAGTCTGAAAGTATATAGAACACATACAGTACATTAAACACACACACATACACCAAGGGGAAAAATCTCATAGATCATTTAATTTAAAAATAAGATGTCAAAAGCTCAAACATGTAGAAGCAGCAAAAGAAAAATCACAAATTTATGCATAAAGCCATGCCTATATGACTTTTAAATAATCCAAATGCAGCAACACATATACATCTCATAAATAACAAATAACATATTTAGGGGAAAAAAGATCATATTTAATGCACAAATTTAAAAATAAAGAGGAAAACTTACTGTTAGCAGTCCTGGTGAGTCAGTGGTTGGAAGGTACATGTTGGCAGGAAGCTGGCTTGACAGAGGGGCTGACCTACATATTTCTATCTCCCTCTCTCTTTATTTATGTCATTTTGTTCTCTGTTTAAAGTTTATTAATGGTTATGGGCTCTCTTTTTAAGTTTTTTTTTTTTTTTTTTTAATAAAGTGGAAAATAAGTATTTTTTTAGTTTTTTTTAATTAAAATAATTTGTAAAAACAGAATAACAAAGATCAATAATAGCGCAGTAAATATCCACCTAAATCAAGTTAATACCTACTCACAAAAACAGTAGCAAGAGAATTAACTCCTACATCCTTTGCAATCTTTAATAGTCAGAAATTGATTCACATGCTCAGGTGCATTATAGAGGTACAAAACTACAGAGATTGCAATCTTTAGGAGGCAGCAAAAAAATGTGCAAGATCTGGAAGATAGCATCAAAAACAGGTCATTCTAAGCTTTAGTAGTTGGAAACAGATTCACATGCTCAGGTGTAGGACAAAGAAGGCAGAAAGTGACATGGGGGATTCGTTCTTTTTTATAGAAATGGGGATTTGTAAAAGTTTTCTTTCATGGTGACTCCTTGAAGGCTTTTAAGGCATCAGCAAGACTTCTAAAGCCAATTTGAGCACAGAAACTGTAAGACTTCTTAAGTAAAATGTAATCTAATGTAAATATTATCGTAGACTTAGAGATTCCTAAATAAAAGGGACAAAAGAGTAAAGGAGGAAAGAAAGGCCAAATTAAATACCGAGTCTAGATGCTGAATATTAAGGAATCAGAGAGAGAGAGAGAGAGAGAGAGAGTTAGAAATGAGTTTCCTTCCATTATCAACACCAAGTCTACAACGTAAGTTTTTTTTTTTTTTTTTTTTTTTAATTTTTAAATGAGGAAGAGGCAAAACTAAAGATTTATTTTTTAGGTAATTGTTCAAATAATTAAAGCAAAACTAAAACAGAATAACACTGAATCACTGACTCTAAATGCAGCAGAATACACCCCCTTACATCAGAATTCAATAATTGTTCAGCATCTATAGTTTTGAATGTAACTATAGAACTTATTTTTTTAATTCTATTTCATTAATTGTTTATGCAAATTACAAGCAACTGTGTTTCCTTTGTAAAACCAAGAGGCACAAACCATGGAGTGGATATAAACTAATGCAAGAGTAAGTAAATCATTTTGTCAAACGCATGGTGTGCACAAAATTTCAAAGTCTAAGATATTATCGATTGTTATTATATATAAAAGGAATTAAAACAGAAATACACAACTTATTGGCACATTGAACCGTTCCTACAATGCAACATGTCTAACATTTGTTTGATTCGGCACCTCTTAAAAGCAAAGGAAAGATTTCATATCACCAAAGCAAACATGGTATAATCTGGAAAATAGTCTAAATCAAAACATACAATGGTAAAATTATATCTCTATCAAATTAGTGGAAGGAAATAAAAACACGGCAAATGTTGCAATATTGGGTTTTTACATTTTTTTAACAATGCAATACGGTAGCGTGACTGTGTGAACATCGAGGGTGGAAGGAAAAAGAAATTGAGCTACCCAAAGTACACAAACAAATTTTCACTTAGAAGGAGAAGAAGATTAAGAAATAAAATCCAAAGCACTACAACTGAAAGGGGGAAAACGAAAGAAATCAGTTTTACTGATAGTGGTTTCGCTGGCTAACCGGTGGTGGTAGGCTCGTGAAGGCAAGCCTCTATTCTTTCTCTTCAAGCATCGCTAGGTTTCTTATCGCAGAGGAAAAAAAGCATAATAGAAAAAGGGGGAAATTGAAGAGAAGAAACAATATATAAGAAGGCAGATAGAGTGGTTACATACTGAACCGATGTGGGTTTTTAAAAGTTAAAAGTAAATTTTTGGTGAACATGTGTGAGGATAAGAATGAAATCAAATTTAACCCAAACATAAATCGATATCAATCCAACCAAATGTAAGTATACAACCAAATCCATAAATTTTAATAATGAAAAAAAAAAAAAAAAAAAAAAAACTTTATCGTGGGGTCACAAGAGTCTGATAGTGGTGGGAGATCGGACTTTACTTTGGCAGGCATACGGTCAGTGAACTCTCCCTCTTGCGAACTCTGTCTTTGTCCCTCTTGCGAACTCACAATCTGTACCAAAACGGTTCTCCCTCTTCTCTAATGACCTAGATAGCAAGCCAAAAAAATAAGAAAAATAAAAACAAAACATGAAACTGAAATTCATGAAAGCATAGGAACAAAACCTAGAAACTGAAAATTCCTAATAACAATTCAGTTAGAATTTGATATAAAACCCAGAAATAGAAAATTCCTAATAACAATTCAGTTTGAATTTGATCTTCTAGGTTGATTCCCTGATTTCAACGAAATCCCTAAATTGACAGCAAACATAATTGAAGACAATAGGGTAAGAGATTAGTTGAAAATTACCGAGAAAGAATGGTCTGATATCAAGAGTTCCTGGGAATGGTTTTTTTCGTGCTTATGTTGAAGGCTGCTTCATCTTCTCTGAATTCTGATCTTAGATATAGCGGAAACTAAGAAGGTATCTAAGATCATAATTTGAGAGATGGCGTCTGCAAAATCTTGTTTTGAAAATTTTTGATTTCTTATGCCCAATCGATGTAGTCTTTACCGTTCTGCCTCTTTCTGTTTCTTTCTCATGTCCCAGGCCTCATCGCATCTCTCTCTATTTCTATCTCTCTGTGTGCATAGTATTGTAACCGGTTAATTTTTTTATTTATAAGGAGGCTTTTAATCGGTGTTTTAGCATTGCCAAACAACATAATTTATAGCTTTTTAAGGTTAAACGTGACTGAATTTTAGATAGGCTATTGTCAACACCTCCTTAATTGCAGGGAAAGGCTTCTGCTATTATATATAGTATATGATATGATATAGATATTAGATCTATTAGATTACATTTTTTATTATATTTTTTATGCCTACGAAATTTAAAAAATAAAAATAAAAATGAGAAACTGCATATGATGGCATAGTCATTTTTTTTTTTCCCTCTTCTTTTCTTTTTGACAATTTTAGTTTGATTATTTTAAAATGAGAAACTGCATATGATATTAGTTTCTTTATTGTGAGAAACGAAAAATTACTTAAAAGAACCCAATGAGCTACATGAATCAATCGGATAAAAACAAAACACATGTCAAAATTAAAAAAAAAAAATTAAATAAATAAATAAAGAGTAAAGGAGAAGTTTTAGGCTAATAGTTTCTCTGGATAGAAAAAAAAAAAATTAGAGTAATATCAATTTTCAATATGCTAGGCAGGATGTAAGGAAATGATTTGAACTCCTAGCCCAAAATGTATATGGACTTAGGCCCAAAAAGCCTAAAACAATAAATTTGTAGAGAATGGGTTGGAAAACTGGGTTTTAATGAATTAAGCAGCAAGTAAACAAATCTTGATGACAAATAAAGGAAGATAACAAATTTTCACTAAGGAAAGATATCCTCGGCAATGTCCGAGGAGTCTGGTTCCTATAAATTACCTTTAAAACTCTATTACAAGTTTGATTCCTAATTGCTACAGTGTTTCTCTTCTTTTTTTCGATCCCCTCCTTATGGAGGGCCTCTTACATTATATAGTTCCCTTTAGACCATCTTGATCCTACACTTGTTGACCATTTGAGCCCTTACTTGAGTACCTATCCCATCAGACATCCTCTTTGGCTTTCTGGGAGTCGTGGTAGCCAAGGTAGCATTATTCAGTGGTCTTCTTCACATAAATGCGGCCAGAAAAGTAGCTGCAGTGCATTCAATGCAGTGGTAGCAGCTTTCCCTTAGATTTTTTTGGGTTCCCCTCCTTCTCGTATGTTCATGATGCACGTCCCTATCACTGGAGCTTCTTGGAAGGTTACCCTGATTGTTGGAATACATACTTGAGCTGTATTTATCATACCTGAGGAGAAATTCCTCCTCAGACCACCTTCCACTTCTTCCTTACTTATAAGACTCTAAGCTGAAATCACCCATAACTATTTATTCATCCTCAGACCATTCATGTTCTCGACCCAGGCCTAATATATGATTTGGGCCTTTAACCCTACATTATCCCCTTAAAACTCAGGTTTTTTCCTCTCGTCCGAGGAGAAAACTGGGGTCATGAATTTTTAAAAGTTAATTCTACTTGATCCTTTGATTTACATGCATAGGAGTGCCGTTTCACACACCCCATAATTGCCACTGATGCGTCGAAACCCGCGAGGCACCATTAATTGCTCCAGGCAGCGCTTTGTTCCCTAGATCTAATGGTGAGGTGCAGATCCAATGGTTGATCTTTCTCTTGGAATTTTGAGCGGGATAACTCCCGCTCATTTTCACCCTTTATATAAAGCCTTGAGGGAAATTATTTTCCCCTTATTTTACGAATTTTCAAGTTCTCCAGAGATCTCAAGCACTCCAACTCGCTAAACTCTCTACACTCCTAAGTTTCCCTAATTCTTTCTCTTAAGAAATTTCCAAAAGATTTTTCTAAAGGTTCAAGGTTTAATACACTCACTTGTTTTCGTAAGTATCTATCTCTTTAAACTTTCTTTTTCTCCTCGGCCAACCTCCTCTTGAGTCCATTCACTATAACCTTGTTAACAGCCTCGGGTTATCCATTCCCTTGGGGGTAAGCTAGGGTAGAATACCTATTCGTAATTCCTAGGTCACAACAGTATCTCCTAAAAGATTTGCTATCGAACTGAAGGTCGTTGTCCGAGATAAGGGTACGAGGGACCCTGAATCATGTGACAATATTTTTCCAAAAACATTTCTTGGCATCCACGTCCCTGATATTTGCCAAGGGCTTAGCTTCAACCCACTTAGTGAAGTAGTCCGTGTCGACTAGCAGGTATCTCTTATTTCCTGTTGCCTTGGGGAAAGGGCCTACAATGTCTAAGCTCCATTGAGCGAATGGTCAAGGGTTGGATAGAGGATTAAGGATTCCTCTCGGTTGGTGTATGTTTGGTGCGAACCTTTGACACTGGTCGCACTTCCTTACATATTCCTGTACCTCCTTTTGCATATTTGGCCACCAACAGCCTTGAGTGATGGCTCTATGCACCAAAGATCTACCTCCAGTGTGGCTTTTGTAAATTCCCTCATGTGACTCCTCAAGGAGTAACTTTGTTGCCTCAAGGTGTACGCATAGCAGGTATGACCCAGAAAATGAGCGTTTATATAATTTTTGGTCCTCGGACAGCCAGAACCGAGGAGCCTTTCTTCATACCTTGTCTGCTTCTGATTTCTCCTCGGGCAGGATATCCTCCTTCAAGAATAGTACCACGGGGTCCATCCAGTTAGGCCCTACTCTGACTTGGTGAACATGGACCACCTCTCTCTTCACCTCTGTGGGCTTGTACAAATCCTCTACAAAGATGACCTGGGGCAAGCGTAGAAGAGGTGGCAAGTGTGGCTAGGGAATCAGCATATGTGTTTCCATTTCTAGGGATATGTGACAGGTTGAAAGATTCGAACCCTGATTGCAAGTGTCTAACCTGACTCAAGTACACTTGCATTCTTTCATCTCTCGCTTCGAATTCTCCTTTCACTTGGCCAACGACCAATCTTGAGTCCGAGAACATCTCTACTGCCTTTCCGCCCATTCTTTGAACCATGGCCATTCCTATCAGTAAAGCCTCGTATTCAACTTCGTTATTTGTGGCCGAGAAGTCCAGCCTCAATGACTTCTCAATAGTGATCTTTTCGGGGGATACTAGAACGAGCACCACTCTGGACCCTTTTTGATTTGCTGCACTATCAACGTATACTTTCCAAGATAAGGGATCTTGTTGGGAGATCATGCCAACCGATTTTTCATCCATGTTTTGCTTCTCTGCTTCTACTTCCAACGGGGATTCAGCAAACTCGGCTACTAGATCCGCGAGGACTTAGCCCTTGACAGAGGTACGAGGCATGTATTTGATGTCAAAAGCCCTTAGGATCATCCCCCATTTAGCAATCCTCCTCATGTAATCAACACTTCAGAGTAGAGCTCTGAGCGGGAGCTGAGTTAGGACAACTACCGTATGTGCCTAGAAGTAATGGGGGAGTTTACGTGTAACATGCACCACCACCAAAATGGCTTTCTCCAGTGGTAGATAATGGATCTCGGCCTCATGTAGTGACTTGCTCACATAATAAACTGGCCTTTGTATGCCGCTATCAACTCGTATCAAGACCAAGCTTACGGCATGGAGGGCCACAGCAATATAAGCAAACAAGACCTTATCCACCTCAAGATTGGACATGATAGGTGGCCGAGAGAGATAATCCTTAAGCTGTTGGAAGACTAAGGCACACTCCTCAGTCCACTCAAATCCCTTCCACTTATTCATCAATAGGAAGAAAGGTCTGCACCTATCCGCTGATTGAGAGATAAATCAGTTTAAGGCAGCAGTCATTCCGGTCGGCTTCTAGATTTCCTTGGGATTCCGAGGTGGTTGTAAACTGTTAATTGCCTTAATCTGATCGGGGTTGACTTCAATTCCGCTTGATGAATAACCATATAGCCTAGAAATTTGCTTGATCCTACACCAAAAGAGCATTAGGAAGCGTTAAGGCGCAACTTGTGCTTCCTCAGAATTTCAAAAATGTTCCCGAGATCTCCCACATGCTCGGACACTACCTTACTCTTCCCCACCATGTCATCTATGTAAACTTCAATGCTCTTGCCCAACTGTGGTTCGAACATTCTCGTCATCATCCTTTGATAGGTAGACCCTGCGTTTTTCAAACCAAAGGGCATCACTTTGTAATGGGAGTTTCCAATGGAAGTGACAAAAGTTGTCTTTTCTTAATCGTCTAGGGCTAGTGGTATCTGATGATATCCTTGAAAGGTGTCTAAGAAGCTCATCCGAGGATGGCCCACCGTTGCATCTAGCAACTGATCTATTTGAGGCATAGGAAAGGGATCTTTTGGGCAAGCCTTATTCAAATCTGTAAGTCCACACACACTCGCCACTTCCTGTTTTTCTTTTTCACCACCACAGTATTGGCTAGCCATTTAGGGTAGAAAACTTCCTTGATAGCCCCTACTTGTTTGAACTTCATCACTTCATCTCTGACAGCATCTGCATGTTCCTTGGATGGGCGTCGAGGTGATTGTTTTTTGGGAGTGATGGATGGGTTAACATTTAAATGATGACAGATGAAGTTCGGATCCACCCCTAGGGCCTCATAAGCATCCCAAGCAAACACATTATCGTTTCTTCTAAGAAATTCTACCAGCTCTTCCTTTTCTTGAGGAGGCAGCTGAGCTTTGATCTAAAAAAACTTCTCCAAATCATCGCATACAATAACCTTCTCTAGATCCTCGTACTTCGCCTCCTCGGCTGATCCATTGACAGGCAACATTGGAGCTCTTAATTGCTATAAGCCCCTTTCAGTAGAGGTCGAGACTCAACTTCAGGCCAACGTGAGATGGCAGCCACCAGGTACTGTCTAGCAGTGGACTGACTCCCAACAATCTCTTCAATCTGTCCCTCCGTCGGATATTTCACCTTCTGGTGCAGAGTAGAAGAGATGGCTCCTAGGGCATGAAGCTAGGGTTTGGCCACAATGGCCGTGTAGGGGGAATAAGTGTCCACCACGATGAAGTTCATTTCCACCACTTCTGAACCAGCCTGCACAGGTAGTCTAATCTGACCCCTCGGAATGACATCCTCCCATCAAAATTCACTAAAGGGGAATCGTAGGCTGTTTAGTCCTCGGGCCTCAAGTTCAGCACCTTGTACAAGTCAGGGTACATAATCTCAACAGCACTGCCTTGGTCCACCATTACCCTCTTCATGTCATACCCCACGATCCTGAGCATGGCCACCAAAGTGTCATCATAGGGCTGTATGGTTCCAACCTTATTCTCATCTGAAAAGCTTAACACCAGCTGGATGTTCACTTTAGCCCTTTTCAGCTTTAGACTGGTATCCTTGACTAACAGCCGAGCCACAGACATCACTCTAAAGGGGCAAGAACCGATCTTCCTTGGAGCGGCGAAGATGACATTTATTGTGCCCAAAGAGGGTCTTGAAGAAGCATCTTTCCAGGGTTCCGAGCCAGTCTAGCTCCCCTGGCCACTGGAATGATGCAAGAGTTACTTCAACTTTCCTTCTCAGACCAGCTGGTCCAAATGGTTCCACAAATTTCTACAATCTTCTGTAGTATGTCCCTAGTCTTGGTGATATTGGCAATAGAGGTTCTGATTATGCCTCATGGGGTTTCCTACCATCTTATTTGGTTATTTGAAGAATAACTCATTCTTAATCTTCTCTAGGACTTGATGCACCAGTTTCTAGAACACCGCGATAATTGCCTGAGTATTGGCAAACACTGACTGCCCAGCAAAGTCTATCCGAGGCCGGCTGTTGTTGTATCGGTCCGACTTGAAATCCCTCCTTTCCTGAGGGATAACCTTATCCTTTCTTTTCCCTTACTGCTGGTCTTCCTCAACCCTCTTATACTTGTCAATCCGATCCATGAGTTGGCGCACGCTGGTGACAGGCTTTCTCGTTAAAGACTTCCTTAAACCGTGCTTGGTTAGGAGGCCAACCTTGAAAGTACTGATGGCCACGTCATCAAAGTCACTGTCTATCTCATTGTACATTTCCCAATATCTGTCCAAATATGTTTTCAGGGTCTCCTTTTCTCACATGGACAAAGACAGTAGGGAATCTAAAGGGCGAGAAACCCTGCTACAAGTGATAAAATGAGAGCCAAATGCCAGGGTGAGCTCCTTGAAGGAACCTATGGAACTTGCCCTTAAGCCATCGAACCATCTCATTGCCATGGGTCCCAAACTGGAAGGAAACACCTTGCACATCAAGGCTTCGTCCTTGGAATGGACAACCATTCTTTGGTTGAAATGGCTCATATGCTCCATTGGATCTGTTCGACCATTGTAGATGGTGAACATTGGTTGCTTGAACCGCCGAGGAAGTCTTGCCCCTTTAATCCTGCGCGTGGAGGGTGATCTGGAAACTTGGTTCAATGCCTTGCTCATAGCATCATTTCTTAGGCCTTTGTGAGGCGGGCTCTTATACCTACGTTTGTGATGGTGCTCCTCATCGTAGGAGAAAGACTCGCTTGGTTGGGTCCTTAACCTTCGTTTATAACTAGCATCCTCTCCATCATCAGAGGAAACGTCGTAGTTAGAAGGGCTTCGCCTTCGCTGTACACGACGCAGTTTTCTCTTTAGATGGTCAACCTCCAGTTGCAGGGCTCTGGTATCCTCCTCACAAGAGAGATGGCTCTTATCTCGGGGCTGACTCCTGCCAGACTGCACTGTATGTGCACTTCCCACCCGATCCCTTCTTTGCTCGGAGTTGACAAAATGATTTTCACGTTGGGATCCTATGGATTCTGTCTGGTGTGGACCTGAACCTACCATGGTTGAGCGCTACACTCACTATCACTCGAGTAATCTTCCCACAGACATCGTCAATTGTAAGGACCTAATTTGAACTCCTAGCTCAAAAGGTATATGGACTTAGGCCCAAAAAACCTAAAACAATAAATTTGTAGAGAGTGGGTTGGAAAACTGGACTTTAATGAATTAAGCAGCAAGTAAACAAATCTTGATGACAAATAAAGGAAGATAACAAATTTTCACTAAGGAAAGATATCCTCGGCAATGTCCGAGGAGACTGATTCCTATAAATTACCTTTGAAGCTCTATTACAAGTTTGATTCCTAATTGCTATAGTGTTTCTCTTCTTTTTTCTGGTCCCCTCCTCATAAAGGGCCTCTTACATTATATAGTTCCCTTTGGACCATCTTGATCCTACACTTATTACCATTTGAGCCCTTACTTGAGTACCTGTCCCATCAGACACCCCCTTTAGCTTTCTGTGAGTTGTGGTAGTCAAGGTAGCACTGTTTAGGGGTCTTCTCCACATAAATGCGGCCAGAAAAGTAGCTGCAGTGCATTCAATGCGATGGTAGCAGCTTTCCCTTAGATATTTTTGGGTTCCCCTCCTTCTCGTATGTTCATGATGCACGTCCTTATCACTGGAGTTTCTTAGAAAGTCACCCTGATTGTTGGAATACATACTTGAGCTGTATTTATCATACCTAAGGAGAAACATCTTGATCCTACACTTATTGACCATTTGAGCCCTTACTTGAGTATCTGTCCCATTAGACACTCTCTTTAGCTTTCTGTGAGTTGTGGTAGCCAAGGTAGCACTGTTTAGGGGTCTTCTCCACATAAATGCGGTCAGAAAAGTATCTGCAGTACATTCAATGCGATGGTAGCAGCTTTCCCTTAGATATTTTTGGGTTCCCCTCCTTCTTGTATGTTCATGATGCACGTCCTTATCACTGGAGCTTCTTGGAAAGTTACCCTGATTGTTGGAATACATACTTGAGCTGTATTTATCATACCTAAGGAGAAATTCCTCTTCAAACCACCTTCCACTTCTTCATTACTTATAAGACTCTAAGTTCGAATTACCCATAACTATTTATTCATCCTCGGACCATTCATGTTCTCGGCCCAGGCCTAATATATGATTTGGGCCCTTAACCTTACACAAGACTTTAAAAAAAAATGTGAATATACTTTTTTTAAGGTATTTTAAAAAATTTAACTAAAATATAATGTAATTTCATTACGTTCAGATTCTATTTATATGTTGTCACCATATAAAAGATAATCTATTAACTATATAAAAAAAGGCTATGCCGCTACAGTGCTTCGGCATTGTGCACTCAGTGTGTTTGCACTGTGCAAGCACTGTAGCGGCAACAGTGCTTTTTTTTTTTTTTTTTTTGTTTTTTTTTTTTTTTTTTTTTTCAGTTTGTTTTGTGCTTTTTGTTTTTTTGTCTTTTCTTTCTTCTTTATATGCTCTTCGTTTAGTTAACCGACACTGTAGCTATAGTCCTTAAAGTTTTTTTTTTTTTTTTTTAATATTTATGTAAGCTGGTATATATATTGTTATACTGACGTAACAAATTTCACAATATTTTCACAATTATTGACTGGAACTGTAGCTACAGTGCCTAAAGTTTTTTTTTCCCAGTAATTAGTTTGTGTTTTTTTTTTCTTTTAAATATTTATGTAAGTCAGTATATATATTGTTATACTGACGCAACAAATTTCACCATATTTTCACAATTATTGACCGGCACTATAACTACAGTGCCTAAAGTTTTTTTTTTTTTTTTCCTTTTAAATATTTATGTAAACTGGTATATATATTGTTATACTGACACAACAAATTTCATAATATTTTCACAATTATTGACGTGTCAATTTCTTACAAGTCGAAATAAAATAATAAAATATGAGGCTGTGACTAATCACAATTAAAAATAAATGTTTTGAGAAAATGTTACAACACTTATTGTTTAGTGCTTTTGCTTTATCGCGAATGCGTGTATGCACGGTAGCTATAGTGCTTTCGGTTTAATTAACTGGCACTGTAACTACTGTATATAAAAGCGCAAATGTGCTAAATTATTGTAGCTACACTGATTTGGTTTCTTGAGCCGCTTCATTTTTTTTTTCCAAGTTTTGAACAGTAACTACAGTGCCACTTTTACAATAGATACAATTTTTTTTTTTTTTTAAGTAATCGGTTTGTGTTTTTTTTTTTTTTTTCTTTTTAAATATTTATTTAAGCTGGTATATATATTGTTATATTGACAAAACAAATTTTACAATATTTTCACAATTATTGACGTGCGTGAATGCGCTAAAGCACTGTAGCTACGGGGCTTTAGTTTTGTGAGCCACTTTTTTTTTCCCAAGTTTTGAATAGTAACTACAGTGCCAAGTGGCACTGTAGCTACAATAGTTACAGTTTTTTTTCCCTTTTAAATATTTATGTAAACTGATATATATTGTTATACTGACACAACAAATTTCACAATTATTGACGTGTCAATTTCTTACAAGTCGAAATAAAATAATAAAATATGAGACTGTGACCAATCACAACTAAAAATAAATATTTTGAGAAAATGTTACAACACTTATTGTGCAGTGCTTTTGGTTTATTCAACTAGCACGATAGCTATTGTGCCTAAAGTTTTTTTTTTTTTTTTTTTTTTTTCCAGTAATCAGTTTGTGTTTTTTTTTTTCTTTTAAATATTTATGTAAGCTGTATATATATTATTATACTGACACAACAAATTTCACAATATTTTCACAATTATTGACGTGTCAATTTCTTACAAGTCTAAATAAAATAATAAAATATGAGACTGTGACCAACCACAACTAAAAATAAATATTTTGAGAAAATGTTACAGCACTTATTGTGTAGTGCTTTTGGTTTATTCAACTGGCACAGTAGCTACAGTGCCTAAATTTTTTTTTTTGTAATCGGTTTGTGTTTTTTTTTTTCTTTTAAATATTTATGTAAACTGGTATATATATTGTTATACTGACACAACAAATTTCACAATACTTTCACAATTATTGACGTGTCAATTTCTTACAAACCGAAATAAAATAATAAAATATGAGACTATGACCAATCACAACTAAAAATAAATGTTTTGAGAAAATGTTACAACACTTATTGTGTAATGTTTTTGGTTTATTCAATTGGCACGGTAGCTACAGTGCCTAATTTTTTTTTTTTTTTCAATAATTGGTTTTTTTTTTCTTTTAAATATGTATGTAAGCTGGTATATATATTGTTATACTGACATAACAAATTTCACAATATTTTCACAATTATTGACGTGTCAATTTTTTACAAGTTGAAATAAAATAATAAAATATGAGACTGTGACCAACCACAACTAAAAATAAATGTTTTGAGAAAATGTTACAACACTTATTGTTATCACAATATTTTCACAATTGTTGAGATCTTAGTTTCTTATAGATCAAATAAAAAAATGTTAAGTCCACAACATTTTAACATTAATTTCTACAGTGCCTAAAGTTTTTTTTTTTCCAGTTATCGGTTTATGTTTTTTTTTTTTCTTTTAAATATTTATGTAAGCTGGTATATCTATTAACTATATAAAAAGAGCCAAAGGCTCATGAATAGTGTTTTTTTGGTTTATTCAATTAGTGAGGTGCACTTTTTCTTTTTCTTTTTTTTTTCCTTTCAAGTATGTTGGTTTGAGCTTTGTTTTTGTTTTTGTTCTTTTTTTTTTTTTTAAAGATTTTTATATGTTTACTTTGTACTTGCAATGCAAGTTTACATTGTAAATACACAAAAGTGGTTAATATTATACACATTTGCACAAAAAATGGTCAATATTGTACAAATTTTGTAAATGTGTACAAAATTTGTCAATTTTTTTTGTGTCTACAATATAAATTTACATTGTAATTAAGTACAATGTATATATAGAGATATTATGAAAATATTGTGACGCATGTGTCAATTCCTTATGGGTTAAAATAAAATAATAAAATATTATACCGAGATCTAGCACAACTAAAAATGTTGTGACATTTGTTATTATTACAATATATTTATAACTATTGAGGTGTAAGTTATAGGTCAAAATAAAATAATAAAATATTGGACTGAGATCTGTCACAGTCTTATACAAATGAGATTAACTTTTTATAATATAATTATCAAAATTCTTAAAATTAATGTCTCTTTTGATTAATGTAAATCTCTATACATTTAAAAAAATTAAATGATTTATATCTTTATTTTGTGATACAAATAAAATCTAAAATTGATTCTAATTACTACTTTTTTTCTCATGACTAACATATACCTTGCAGGTGCTGCCCTGACTAGCGAATAATTAGTGTGTGAACTTCTTTTTTCTATTACATTTTTATCATCATTATATTGTACAAAGATAATTTTTTATGTTTCATGCTTTTGTTAACCGGACCTGTCTTTTTTGGAACATTTTGATTGCCGATGGTATAAGTTGCCTTTTTGCGCTCCTGCATTCTTTCATTTTTCTATCTGACTTGCTGTACCTTTGGTTGTTTTATTATACGACTCGGTCATTTATCTTTAAAGAGGGCCTACACTCGTGTTTTTAAAAGATACTTCTTGCCGTGTTGGACAAGTTGCTTTAAAAAAAAAAAAAATTTCTTGCAGTCCTGCATTCTTTTATTTTTCTATCTGACTTGCTGTACCTTTTGTTGTTTTATTATACGACTTGCTCATTTATCTTTATACATGGCCGATCCTTGTGCTTTTAAAAGATAGTTCTTGCCGTGTTGGACAAGTTGCTTAAAAAAAAAAAAAAAATTCTTGCAGTCCTGCATTCATTTATTTTTCTATCTGACTTGCTGTACCTTTTGTTGTTTTATTGGGAGGATCTAGCCTTTTGTTCTTATTTGGCAAAAAATTTGGTAATATGCTTCTGTTTGTAAACTATATAGATACGTGCTCCTGTTTTGAAACTCGATTACTTTAAAATTGAGTTTCATTAAATACTTGATTTGTAGAAAATCGAGTTATACCCGACCAAACATAAAAAAAAAAAAAAAAAAAAAAAAAAATTGCATGGAACTCGAGCTCCTAGAAATCGAGTTCTATGCAAAAAAATTATTAGTGATACAAGGTTCAGGGAGCCCTATAGTGGCGTATTTAAGCCCTATAGTGACGTTTTTAAGCCCTATAGTGACGTTTTCTTGCAAATTTTTTTCCTTAGTGTGTCCCATGGGAGGTTGAGGGAGCCCTATAGTGGCGTTTTTTTAGCCCTATAGTGACGTTTTAAAGCCCTATAGCGACGTTTTCCTGCAAATTTTTTTCTTAAGTGTGATTGTCCCATGGCAGGTTTAGGGAGCCCTATAGTGATGTTTTAAAGCCCTATAGCGGCGTTTTCCTGCAAAATTTTTTTCCTAAGTGTGATTGTCTCATAGCCGGTTGAGGGAGCCCTATAGTGGCGTTTTTTAGCCCAATAGTGGCGTTTTGGAACTCGATCTCAAGAAAATCGAGTTCTATGCATTTTTTTTTATTTTTTTATTTTTTAAGTTTGATCGGGCATAACTCGATTTTAAACCAATCGAGTATTTAATGAAAGTCGATTTTAAGGTAATCGAGTTTTGAAACAGGGGCACGCACCTATATAGTTTGCAAACAGGGGCATATTGCCAAATTTTTTGCCAAATAGGGGCAAAAGGCTAGATTCTCCTGTTTTATTATACGACTTGCTCATTTATCTTTATACATAGCCGACACTTGTGTTTTTAAAAGATACTTCTTGCCGTGTAGGATAAGATACTTAGGATTCGTTTGGATACAACTTATTTTTGCTGAAATTGAAAACTGAAAACACTGTAGCAAAATAATTTTTAAATGTATAAATAGTGTCGTGGGACCTGTGAACAGTGTGTGAATAGTACATAAACAGTGTGTGAATAGTGCATTTTGTCTTCTGCACAGTAAATTTATGTGATTTTACTATTCACGCGCTAAAAAAAAAGTTGAAAATGTGAACTTGCGTATCCAAACGCTCACTTAATTTAATAGTCTATCTCAAAGTGACGTTGTTTGCCATATATACCTACCTTTTATGGTAATCTATTAGAGCATTCTCATATGCTCTTTTATAAAAAATATCATTTTGACACACTAAAAACTTACTTTATTTTTGTACCACATCCTTTTACAATACACAATTTATCATATGTTCTATTCTTTCATTCTAAAGATTAAAATAATACATAACACATTAAAATAATATATTTACTCAAAACCCAACAATATACAAACACACAGCCCCATGTCAGTCACCACCAGCCAAGAACCAAGAACCACTGCCACAACCACTGCCACAACAACAACCACCGCTACAACCACCGCCACAAACTACAACCACAATCACCGGTCCTCCAACAAATTCCAAATCCAAAAACCTCAACCAAAAAACAAAAACAAAAACAAAAAAAATTCAAAACCTTCAACAAAACCCTACCATACACAGCACAGCCTGCCACCACCACCCACAGGTACAACCTGCCACCACCAACAAAAATCCACTAGCCGCCACCACCACCCAATACTACTTAAAAAAAAATCCCCAAAATCAACACAAAACTATCCCCAAAAAAAGAGCTTGAAAAAGAACTAGCTCTCCCATAATCACAATCACATGGAATCCACACAAAAAAAGAAAAAAAAAAAGAAAAAAAAGAAAAAAAAAAGGGAGATCAGAATCAGAGATCTCCACGGCAATGGCCTTATTGGTGAGGCTGAACTCCACAGTGATGGCTGATCTCAATGGCAACGACCTAGGCGGAGGAAAAAAAAAAAAAAAAAAGATAGAGGGAGAGTGATAGGGGAGAAAAAAAAAAAAAAAAAAAAGAGATAGAGAAGGCACAGAGAAAGTGACAGAAGAGAAAAAAAAAGGGGGGAAAAAAAAGAAAGAAAGAAAAAGGGAGAGGTGGAGGTTCTGGAGAAAGAAAGAAGAAGAAAAAAAAAAGGAAGAGAGGTGAGAACTGAGAAGATGAAGTGAGGCAGAGAAAGAAAGAAGAAAAAGAAAGAGAGAGAAGAAAGAGTCATACATGAAGAAAGAGAAATGGAATAAAAAAGTAATTTTTTTTTAGTACATCTGTCCATACCGTTCCATACTGTTCACGTGTGTCAAAATTTATAAGATATAGAACACCTTATGAGAAGGGTTTTTTGGTGTTTGGTGTGCCAAATGCCAAATATTTGGCATTTGGCACACCTAATGAGAATGCTCTTAAAGTAACATTTATAAGGTGGCATGCAGTTCACCTGAAGAAGATTTCTTTTTAAACTAGTTTAGAGAGAAAACTCTTCATACTTGTTTTATTAGCTGTAAATTTTAACCATATAATTATTAGATTACATTTTTTTGTTATATTTTTCACGCTTGCAAAATTTAAAAAAATAAAAAAAAAAATTAATTGCTATATTAGCAAACAAATATGTTAGGTTCTAAAGTGTAGGACTTTATGTATTTAGAACTCTAATTTGTATTGTTGGCAAACCATGATCAAAACAATGTGTTTAGAAGTGTTTAAAGCTAGCTCAAAGTTGTATGTCAATGTAAAGTTGGAATCGAGTGTAAAGCAGAAAGCATTGTGCTTTTCGGCCTGGCTCGATCAATCGAACGACAGGCTCGACCGATCGAATCTCGGGCAGAATGTTTTTTCTGCAGAATTTCCAACTCAGCCCTAAGCCCATATGATGTGTAGGGTTAAGTGTTTTACTCCTAGTATATATAGGAAACCCTAATCACGTTTTTATTAGGTTTTTAGAGAGAGAAGAGTGTGCCTCTTATATATTAGGGTTTTGTACCCAAAAGCTCTCTAGAGACTTGGTTGCTCATAATTGCGGTTTGTGTAAATCTCTTGTGAGATCTAGAGGAGTTTTCCTTTACACAAACTTAGGGTTTTCAAGGAGGAGATATTCTCTACACCTTGATGATCAAAACAGTTGCTGCCATTAAAGCTTAAAGAATACACAAGCGGGGGTGCTTGTAGTTGGTGGGAATCCAAGAAAGAAGGAGTCCGTGGATTCAGAGCTTGCACGTGGTCGTGTCAGTAAGTTCTACTGGTTGGTAGCATTAGGAAGTCGAGCGGGGGTGCTTGTAAGTCCTTTTGTATGAACTTCGATTCTTTCTGATAGTGGATTCAAGTTTACCTTGAGGATAGCTAGGTCAAATCCTCCCCAGGTTTTTACCGGTTTGGTTTCCTGGGTGATCATATCGTGTGTTATTTATTTTCCGTTGTTTTGCATGATTTGATCTTTTATATTGTGATAACCTAGAATTATTTAATTGGACTAAGTAACAACTTGGTTAATTACCTAGGTTTAATCAATTGTTTAAGGGGTCTAAAAACCAACAAAATATTTAAATTTCAAGTTTTGATTGTTTAAAGTTATGCATAAGAAATAAGTTTATTGATCGAATAGTAAATAATATTCGCTTAGAACAAAATTTGACATGTATGTTAAGAACATAAAGAGCACGTAATTCAACGGTCATTTTTTCAAAATTCACACCCAATAAAATGATATATGAAAAGTTTGAAGGAATTCTCTCTAAACCAATTTGGAGAGAAATCTTGTTGATGAAAACAAATATGTTTACCACTAATATAATTCTACCGTACTCTCTCTTTGTTAAGAATGTAATTACTTGGGAAATGAACTCTCCTAAATTTTATTTATTTCGTGCTTGATCGAGTGTTCTTTTTTTTTTTTTTTTTTTTTTTTTTTTTAAATTCTCCTATTGTTTAACCACTTTTAGCACTGCAAAGACTAATGAAAATAAAAGTATTAGCATCAGAGGTGTTAAATGCTAAAGGGGTGTTTAGTAGAGTAGTTTGAGAAATGTTGTTTGTAATTTTTTAAAATACGTGTGAGTGAAAAAATGTATGAAAATGTATGTAATATTGTTTAAAATGTGAAAATGTGAGTTTGAAATTGATGACCAAACAGGCCCTAAATTTTTAGCATTTAGTAGACTAAACACAAAAAATAATACCTCCTGAGATGTGTTGGCAAATAAATTTGGCATTTATTACGGTATAATTCTAACAGTAGTATTGTACGGTTAAATGTACTACTATTATTTTAGCAATTTTTTATTAACAATTTTCTCTTACTTTCAGGTTGCATTATTTCATTACTCAAGCTCTCTCGTTCTTCGCGTTGGGAGTCTTGGGACACGGAACTAAAAGAAAGAATTGAAAAAAAAAAGAAGTAAAAACAGAGAAGAAAGAAAGAATTAAAATGAATATTTAAATAAAGTGATAAAACAGTAGAAAATGGTGTAAAAAATATTGTAAAATTATATGTTAAAATAGATAAAGTAACTTTTTAAAAAGTAGTTTTTTTTTTTTTTTTTTTCAAATGTCTGAAATGTCTGATGCTAATGCTCTAAAGAAGTAAGGCGTAAATGCACTTTTAGTTCCTACATTTTGGGGTCATTTCTATTTTGGTCCCTACATTTTCATTTTATCATTTTTAGTCCCTAAACCAATTAACGCGTGACATTTAAGTCCTTACCGTCACCCAACTAACAGAAAAAGTTGACGTGGCTGACGGCACATTAAAATAATAATTAAAAAAAATCTATTTTGACATTAAAAAATGCCATATCAGCATTTAAATAAAAAAAATTAAAAATAAAATTAAAAACAACATCAAACCCATAAATAAACCAGCAATGACATCAAATCCAGAATCAAAGACCAAACCCAAAATAAAAGAACATGAACATCAAAGAACATAAACATCAAACCTACAAGAAAAAAAAAAAAAACATGAAAATCACCAAATCAAAGAGCATGAACAAGAGCAAAAGCTCAAGGACAACATCGAAGCTCGCCTCAAATACCCTAACCAACCCGACCAATTCGCCGACTTCAAAATCGACCTCCACGACGACCTCCACAAGCTCAGCATCCTCACCAGAGCTCCCGAGCTATATCTGGATCTCGTCAATCTCAATGCGATTCCTTCGATTTTGAATGTCCTTGCTCAAGATAACATCGCTATCGCGCTCGATGTGGTTTAGTTGCTTCAGGATCTGACGGATCCTGATGTGTTTGAGGACGATGAGGAGAGTGATGAGCCGGCTAGGGTTTTGGTTGACGCGCTAGTGGAGAACAATGTGCTCGAGTTGCTTGTTCAGAATCTGCAGTGGTTGAATGCTTCCGATCCTGATGAGATGGCTGCGGTGTATAGCACGTTCACGACGGTGGACAATCTGGTGGAGGTGAAGCCTGCGATGGCGGAGATGGTGTGTGAGAGGACGAAGTTGTTGAAGTGGTTGCTAGGTTCTAGGTTCTGCGGTGACGAAGTTGTCCCGATCGGGTTCTGGGTTTCAATGTGAGTTTGGTGATTGAAGAAGTGTGGGTTGTGGCTTCTGAGATTTGATGATTTTCTGGTTTTGAACTTTCTGGGCTCATGGCTTGGGGATTTGATGATTTTGCTGGGGTTGAAAATGAGGGCTTTGAGATTTATGATTTCTTTTTTGAGTTGAATTTTTTGGGTTTTTTTATGTGTTGGTTTCTCAAGAAAATTTCTGGGGATGAACCCAAGGAACATGAACATGTTCTTCAGAAATAAATTTTTTTAATTTAATTATCTTATTTTATTTTAAAAGAATTTAAAAAAAAACATGAAAATATCTTTTTTTATTATTATTTTAGGTTGATTTGGCATTTATTAAATAATAAATAAAATTTATTGTAAGGACACAATTCCTTTGCGGCCCAATAATGATGTTGGGCTCGCATATGAAAAGATCTCTCACAATATGATTTGTAGAGAGTGGGCTTGAAAGGCTAGCCGTTGGTCACGGGGCGATGCCCGGTCTTGGTTTTAGAGGGATTTATGTAGAAAAAAGGAGTTGGGCTTGAACATTTAAGCCCTAAGGCGTCGCACCCCATGGGATGGGACTCCTCGGAGTTGATCCGAGGACCATTGAGGTCTTACCCCGATTACCCAATGATGGACTTTTTCAGTGAAGTCCGGTGTTGTTGAGAGGTTCTGCCCCATGTAGTCTTTTTCTTTTTCCGGTGGGACGCCCTCTCTCCCTTTAGATTTACTTACTTTCTTCTTTTATACTTGTCTGCGTTAACTGTCCTTCGTCCACGTGTAGGGTCAATCTTTACAACACTGATATTTGTCCCATCAGTCTAATCCCAGAATTGTTGGGGATGGTTGATAAGGCTGCAGAATACGGCTCTGTCAGGTGCAGAGTCTTATCTGGAAGGGTAGTAAGGATAACTTCCCCCAAGATATTTTAGATCTCCTTACAAATTTGTTCCTATACCAGTTTTACCCCTTTATTCCGATGGGATTTTGGATCTGCCGAGGACTGAACTGTCCTCGGCTGTATTCCAAAAACAGTCTTGTGCTCTATGTTATCGGGCTTGGGCCATAGCTCTCCTCGGCCTGAGCCTTCGGACTCTCCACGAGCAAATGGGCCTGGCCCACAGATTATTGGGCCCCACAATAGCCCCTCAAAACCCGGCTGTCCAACTTCCCGGTTGGAAAGGGGGGTTTTGGCAATGCTGAGCCTTTATTACTGCTCCTTTAATTTAGCCCTCCATTAATGCTGACGGTTCTCCAACTGCCCAGGAAACGCACCGGTCTGCGAGACAGTTTTTTGATTTTATCCCTGATGCGTTCTTGACGTTTGGTTATCCAAAGCACGTTTTTAATGACCTCTATTTACGGGACTACTTTAATTCGACGGTTTTTGATGAGGTGGAGAAGTGGAACCGGCACATCTGTGTTTGCAGATTCCTTTGGAGATCTGATCCTATTAAATGCCCCCCGCTCCACCCTCCGTATAAGAGGGAAGGTAGGAGGTTATTGTTTTTGTAGAGAGTCCCTTTTCATCCTTCTAAGATTTGAAATACTTGGCCTCCCCTAGGGTTTATTTTACCCACTAGTTTATACACTAAATCGTGATACGCTCACCCTAACGAGTGATGAAGGAGTCATACCCCTCCTCAAAGCACCGTGTTCTAATAAAGTTCGAAATGGCTCGGTCAGGGCAAGGGTGGCGGAGACTTAAGATTCATCTCACCTTCCCTTCAGCCAAAATCCGAAGCAGGGATTCATCACGTCCAACTTTCGGCGTGACTGAGTCGAGAATTCCCATCATCATAACCAACCGCTCTCTTATGAGCTCACCTAATATGGCCCCAGCGTGTTAGGAGTCAGGACCGAGGCAGGGACTAAGTGTCTCTGCTTTTTCCTCTCTTTGTTCACTGGTGGCCCTCTCCGCCTCCCTCTCTTAGTCTTCCCAGCACCAGATCCATTCTGGTGCTTTCGCTTCTCCCTCTTTTGCTCCTTTTCTTTCTTTTCATCTCTTCTCTCTTCTTCTCCTCCTTCTTTACTCATGTCCTCCATCTTCTTCATTGATTTCTTCCTTACTATTTCCTT
This sequence comes from Quercus tomentella, assembly GCA_028535165.1. Classification (NCBI taxonomy): domain Eukaryota; kingdom Viridiplantae; phylum Streptophyta; class Magnoliopsida; order Fagales; family Fagaceae; genus Quercus; species Quercus tomentella. The sequence continues at coordinate 83,832,235 of JAPQVY010000156.1, forward strand.
CTCCTTCATCTCTTTCCAAAGAAGGTTCTTATCGTAATATGAGCAGTATTGAGGCAGGGATTGGAGAGACTTTGAAGACGAGTTTAAAAGACGCCTGACTGTTTACATATCTGTATTGCGGATGTTATCGTTGCTTAGGCAGTTCACATTTTGTATAGGCTTGTTTGAGCCCTTCTTTGTACGTTGTAATAACTTTTCGTATTAATAAAAATTGTTGCTACTTTATTTCGCATGTTCTGTCTTTATGCTTTTTTTTTTTATTTGCAAACGCTGCTCGGCACAATAATACAGTATTTGAATCAATGATAACTAAAGCCAAAGTACTTGCTAATAAAAAGATGTCACCATAACTTTAATAGAACTGTTTGACATAGCAATGCGTACCTGTAAATAGCGATACTTGCCCGAAACAAAGCCGAGATTAGAACTGGATGTTCTCCGCGATGTAGGAGGTAATTATTCGAAAGCATATCACCCGCAAAAATGAACAGCCCCCGTAGGCTGCCGAGTAGCGGAGCGTCCCGCCATCATCCTGACACTCTTATTGGCCTTAACGATTTACAGTATCTGGGCCGAGGACTTTCCCTATCCGAGCAGTTGGTTTACCCATAGGCTTGAGTCCGAGGACCATGCAAGGCCTTGGTTCTGCCCAAAACTTGTAAGGTTTATTTTTTGTACTTGGTTTCCCCATAGGCTTGAGTCCGAGGACCATGCAAGGCCTTGGTTCTGTCCAAAACTTGTAATTTTTATTTTTTGTACTTGGTTTCCCCATATGCTTGAGTCCGAGGACCATGCAAGGCCTTGGTTCTGTCCTTGGGCCCCTATGCTGAACGGGCCTGGGCCGCGAATTTACTGGGCCCATAAATTAGGGGGTATTTCCGTAGTCTTGGGTCACGCGGTACTTTTTGGCGTCCCAGTGTTCGAGGTGCGCCTTCACGAGGCTCCTTTAATCCCAGGGTTGCAGACGACGTTGGAAATCGAGCCGGAGACATTTTGTCTGTAGCGTTCCTTGGGACGCTGCGTGAATTAAATGCCACCACCTTATCTTTTAAATAAATAGGAGAGAAAGTTGCTTTACCTTCACCCAAATCCTTCAGTCTCCTCTCCTAGTAATCATGTTTGAGGCGTGGGTTGGGGCAAAGGAACTCTCTCCGCCACAAAGGCGCCGTGTCCTCCTGAGACTCCAGATAGTGAGGTACGGGCAAAGGCGGCATAAATTCAAGAGAATATTCCAGTTCGACAGAGAGGAAAGGGTGTTTCTCCCTCTTTTAGTCAAAATCCGAAGCAGGTTCTGTTCACGCCAGGATTTTGGTGTGTCAGAAGAAAGATTCTCCGCCATCAGCGCCTCTGCCTTGTTGCAGACAAATTTTTGGTGAAGGCTCCTCAATTTCCGGCTCCCTGCACCTTTCCTTCCGCGGTGCAGGCCCCAAGCTGGGTTCTTTTGCTGCCTGAGTTATGGGCATGCAAAAGCATTGAGGAAGAACAAAGTTCTGAAGGAGTAGCCACCCTCTCATCTGTGCTTCTTCTTCGGCTTTACCTTCATTCTCTTGTATTTTTCTTTTCGCTCATGTAGTTAGCTTCAGCATAAGCTTCTCTCAGCTTTTCATTGTACACTGTACTATTTCTTTGTCTTAGTAAAAGATGAGTTTGTTTCTTTCTAAATATTTTTCTTTTCTGCAACAACTACTTAGTGCATGGACATTAAATATACGCTCGTCTCTAATAATACTTGGAGCAGAACAATGCCTTAAAATCAATTCCTACTAGTTTAAACTTATCAATGTTATTAAGTATCACAACGACAATTCTCAATAAATTAAACTCTTGAAACTAACCGGAGTAATGGCTGAGCACTGAGCGATGCATGCAAAACAAATGTCCGAGAACGATGATCTCTGAATAATTCGTCCGAGAGGGTAGCCGAGTAGAGAGGGATTTCGATTGTGTTTTTGGGTAATATATTGCACTATATTACATCAATCCCTTTGGTATCGGGGATCCGAGGGTAGACTGGGAAATCCGTGCAGTTTAGGGATTAACCCAACTGTTAACGGGGAGTTCTCCTCGGATGGATCTTAAGGTTCATGCAATCAGTTTTCCTTTTAAGTAGTTGGTTTCCCCATAGGCTTGAGTCCGAGGACCATGCAAGGCCTTGGTTCTGTCCAAAACTTGTGAGATTTCTTTTAAGTAGTTGGTTTCCCCATAGGCTTGAGTCCGAGGACCATGCAAGGCCTTGGTTCTGTCCAAAACTTGTGAGATTTCTTTTAAGTAGTTGGTTTCCCCATAGGCTTGAGTCCGAGGACCATGCAAGGCCTTGGTTCTGTCCAAAACTTGTGAGATTTCTTTTAAGTAGTTGGTTTCCCCATAGGCTTGAGTCCGAGGACCATGCAAGGCCTTGGTTCTGTCCAAAACTTGTAGGATTTCTTTTAAGTAGTTGGTTTCCCCATAGGCTTGAGTCCGAGGACCATGCAAGGCCTTGGTTCTGTCCAAAACTTGTGAGATTTCTTTTAAGTAGTTGGTTTCCCCATAGGCTTGAGTCCGAGGACCATGCAAGGCCTTGGTTCTGTCCAAAACTTGTAGGATTTCTTTTAAGTAGTTGGTTTCCCCATAGGCTTGAGTCCGAGGACCATGCAAGGCCTTGGTTCTGTCCAAAACTTGTGAGATTTCTTTTAAGTAGTTGGTTTCCCCATAGGCTTGAGTCCGAGGACCATGCAAGGCCTTGGTTCTGTCCAAAACTTGTGAGATTTCTTTTAAGTAGTTGGTTTCCCCATAGGCTTGAGTCCGAGGACCATGCAAGGCCTTGGTTCTGTCCAAAACTTGTGGGATTTTTTTTTTTATTTGGTTTATTTTTCGACCATAAGCCCCTATACCAGGGCGGGGAAAGTTGACTTGAGGCCGGAAGCCCTTAGAGACGCCCACGCCCTTGGCACCGCCAGGCGTAGCCCCTAGCAGAAGTTTATGCTAGAGCAGCAACTGTATGTCGCCGGAAACGGAGGAGCTTTCGCAGATTCCCATTTGACAGAGGCTTGACCCTGCCATCCCCTGTGCCAACGCGCGAGCCTTCCCACAGACGGCGCCAATTGTAAGGACACAATTCCTTTGCGGCCCAATAATGATGTTGGGCTCGCATATGAAAAGATCTCTCACAATATGATTTGTAGAGAGTGGGCTTGAAAGGCTAGCCGTTGGTCACGGGGCGATGCCCGGTCTTGGTTTTAGAGGGATTTATGTAGAAAAAAGGAGTTGGGCTTGAACATTTAAGCCCTAAGGCGTCGCACCCCATGGGATGGGACTCCTCGGAGTTGATCCGAGGACCATTGAGGTCTTACCCCGATTACCCAATGATGGACTTTTTCAGTGAAGTCCGGTGTTGTTGAGAGGTTCTGCCCCATGTAGTCTTTTTCTTTTTCCGGTGGGACGCCCTCTCTCCCTTTAGATTTACTTACTTTCTTCTTTTATACTTGTCTGCGTTAACTGTCCTTCGTCCACGTGTAGGGTCAATCTTTACAACACTGATATTTGTCCCATCAGTCTAATCCCAGAATTGTTGGGGATGGTTGATAAGGCTGCAGAATACGGCTCTGTCAGGTGCAGAGTCTTATCTGGAAGGGTAGTAAGGATAACTTCCCCCAAGATATTTTAGATCTCCTTACAAATTTGTTCCTATACCAGTTTTACCCCTTTATTCCGATGGGATTTTGGATCTGCCGAGGACTGAACTGTCCTCGGCTGTATTCCAAAAACAGTCTTGTGCTCTATGTTATCGGGCTTGGGCCATAGCTCTCCTCGGCCTGGACCTTCGGACTCTCCACGAGCAAATGAGCCTGGCCCACAGATTATTGGGCCCCACATTTATTATTATTATTTTATTCGCCACGTCAGCATTTACTGTGTCAACGTGCACTTTGTTTGCGACATCAGCTTTTTCTGTTAGTTGGGTGACGGTAAGGACTTAAATGTCACGCGTTAATTGGTTTAGAGACTAAAAGTGGTAAAATGAAAATGTATGGATCAAAATAGAAATGACCCCAAAATGTAGAGACTAAAAGAGCATTTATGCCAAGAAGTAAAGATACTTCTTGCTGTGCACGACAAGTTACATTAAAAAAAAAAAAAAAAATTAATGTGAGATAAGTTGCTTAATTTAATAGTGTTGTTTACCGTACATACCTCCCTTTTAAAGTAATCTATTATGGACGGTCGATTTCCTTTGTAAAAGGTTGCTCTCCAAACTAATTTGAAGAAATTTTTTTAAAATATTTTTAGATGTGAATTTTGACAATATAATTGTTAGATTGCATGTTCTTTTTTTACTATCCATGCTTGCAAAATTTCAACAAAAAAAAAATGTTAATTGTTATATTATCAACCAAATTTTTAAATTTCAAGTTTTGGTAGTTTAAAATTATCCATAAAAAATAAATGGCTTACATGCACTTTTAGTCCCTACATTTTGGCTTTTTTCCATTTTGGTCCCTACATTTTCATTTCACCACTTTTAGTCCCTAAACCAATTAACGTGTGTTATTTTAGTCCTTTCCGTCAGTCAACAGACGAAAATAATTGAAGTGACTAACGGAGGGATTAAAATATTATTAAAAATTCACAGTAGCACTCATCAGATAAAATAAAAAAAATAAAAAAATCTAACCTTCTTAAGTTTTTAACAGATTTAAAATTGAAAAAACAAAATTAAAATTCAAAAATACATCAAGATCTATGTTCATCTTCAACAAGAACACCAAAGAACACAGACCCAGATTTTAAACATAAGAACACATGCCCAGATTTACTTGCATTTTCTTGCCCTTTCTTGTCAACCAAACACAAACACAAATCGATCTCCAACAAGAACACAAACACAAACCTAGTAGCAGATCTTCTCAAATTTTCTCAAACCACAAAATCCAGATATACAAAATCACAACTCAAACCCAGATTTTCTCATCTTTCAATCAACAATGAAACCTCCAGTAAATAAAATTCATAAACCCAGAACCCAAATTCATAAACCCAGAAAATTTAGCATAAAAACACCATAAATAAAAAAAAATCATAAATTCCAAAGCCCCCATCCTCAACCCCAAGCAAAATCATTTCTCAGTTCTTTTTCAGTCTTTGTTTGGTTGCCAAGAAAATGAAATAATAAAAATTTGGACAGTGAAGAAGACAACCCAACCTTCGTCAGTCTGATCGTGCCGGAGGTTCAGGCCTCAGCCTCACCGGACCGTCATCGTCTTTGCCACAGATCTACACCGCTGGTCAAGGAAGCTTTCTCTTCTCTCTTCCTCTCTCTTTCCCTCTGACCAACCAAAGCTGAGAAGCTAACATGATCTCTGATCTACAAACCAACCTCGTCGCCGTTGTCTCCTTCAGACCCACCCACTGATCTCGCCGCTATCAGACCCACCTGCCGATCTCGCCTCTGTCAGACCCACCCACCCATCTCGCCTCCTTTAGACCCACCCACCAATCTGTTGTCCTTTACCTCTCTCTTTCTCTCAATCTATCTCTCCCTCTCCCTCTCTCACGATCAATGCTTAGTTTTTAGGAAGATTGAATTTTTTTTTTTTTTGTTATGTTTTTTTGTTGATTTGGTTTATATATTCAGATTTCCTATTATAATATTTGTTTGGAAGCTGAGAAAATGTGAGAGAATGTGTTTTCTAGAGGATTTTCAGAAACACAATCAAACACCTTAAAATATTTTCCAAAACATTTTTTGTGATGTGACCAAACTCCTGAAATCATTTTCATTTCTGAAAAATATTTTCACTTGAAAATATTTTACACTTTGAAATCATTTTACATTGAGCCAAATTTGGGTTTCTGTTCTTGTTCTTATGTTCTGGTGTGTTCCTATTTTTTTTAAATTTTTAACTCATATTTTTTCTTTTGTTAAAATTGAGAAATAAATATTTTAAATTATAATATGATGTGGTATGAGTGATGAGTGCTATAGTGAATTTTTAATAATATTTTAATCTCTCCGTTAGTCACCTTAGTTATTTCCGTCTTTTAACTGACGGAAAGGACTAAAATAACATATATTAATTGGTTTAAGGACTAAAAGCGGTGAAATGAAAATGTAGGGACCAAAATGGAAAAAAGTCAAAATGTAAGGACAAAAAATGCATTTACGCCAAAAATAAATTTATTAATCGAATAAAAAATAACATCTGCTTTGAACAAAATTTGACATTTATGTTAAGAACATGAAAAACATGTAATCCAAAGGCTATTTTTTTTTTTTTTCAAAATTCATACCCAATAAAAAATATATAAAAAATTTGATGGGTTTTTCTCACCTGTTCAAGTTTTAAGGATTTGGAGAGAAACCTTGTTCTAAAAAGATATATGAGAAGTTTAAAGGGTTTCACTCCAAACTAATTTGGAAAAAAAAAAAAAAAAAAAAAAATCTTCTTCTTTGGCAAAGAGAACGAGTATGTTTATCACTAATATAATTCTACTGTACTCTCCCTCTCTCCTTGGCGTGAACATCTGTTAATTATGTATTACTTGGGAATGGAACTCTCCGCTCTCGTAAATTTTGTTGGCTTCGGTCTCAACCGATGAGTTTTTTTTTTTTTTTTTTTATTCTCCTATTGTTTTACCACCTCCAGCACCGCAAAGAGAAATGAAGATAAAGATACCACTTTTCATGATGGATGAATTTATTGTTTTTAAATTCCTTTTAATTTTCTTTTGGTTCCACCAATACCATATTAATGAAGAGATGGCCTTTTTTTTTTTTTTTTTTTTTTTTTTTTTTTTTTTTTTGGGGGGGGGTTTGGGGGGGCGTGGATCTACCAGCATCAAGATGGCATATTCTTTTTTCTTTTTATTTTTCCTCTTCTTTTCTTTTTGACAATTTTAGTTTGATTATTCTAAAATGAGAAACTGCATAAGATATTAGTTTCTTTATTGTGAGAAACGGAAAATTTCTTAAAAGAACCCAATGAGCTACATGAATCAATCGGATAAAAACAAACACATGTCGAAATTAAAAAAAAAAATTAAATAAATAAATAAAGTGTAAAGTAGAAGTTTTAGGCTAATAGTTTCTCTGCGTAGATAAAAATATTAGAGTAATATCAATTTTCAATATGCTAGGCAAGACTTAAAATAAAATGTGAATATACTTTTTTTAGGGTATTTTATGAAATTTAAGTAAAATATAATGTAATTTACGTTCAGATTCTATTCATATTGTCACCATATAAAAGAAAATGAATAATTATTGTGTTTGAGCTTCTTATTTCTGTTACATTTTTATCATCATTATATTGTACAAAGATACTTTTTTTTATGTTTCATGCTTTTGTTAACCGGACTTGTCTTATTTTGGAACATTTTGATCGCCGATGGTATACGTTGGCTATTTGCAGTCCTGCATTCTTTCATTTTTCTACCTGACTTGCTGTACCTTTTGTTCTTTTATTATATGACTTGCTCATTTATCTTTATACATGGCCGAAACTTGTGTTTTTAAAAGATCCTTCTTGCCGTGTTGGACAAGTTGATTAAAAAAAAAAAATTTCTTGCAGTGTAGGATAAGTTGCTTTATTTAATAGTATATCTCAAATTGACGATGTTTACCATACATACGTTCCTTTTAAAGTAATCTATTAAAGTAACATTTAGGGGTGTGTACAAAACCAACTAACTGTAAAAACCGGCCGAAACTGACCGAACTTTTGTTAAAATTTCGGTTTGATTTCGGTTTTTAATTTTTAAAAACCGAAAATTTTAGTTCGGTTTCAAGTTTGAATTAACCGGACCGACCAAAACCGAACTGAATATATTATAATATATTTTACATAAAATATATAATATATAATATTTGGGCATCAGGCCTCCTATACATATTTGGGCCTACCATACATATTTGGCCTTTTCATTTTTTTTAAAAACCATTTGGGCCTTTCTTTTTTTTCTTTTATATGATCTGGCCTTTTCTTGTTTTTGATAGGAATCAATGAATTATTGGAACAAGGTTCGGCCCTTTCCCCTTTTCCATGTTTTCATTTTATTTTTAGAATAAGTAAGTATAATTAAACTAATTACTAATTAGATTTCTAATTAACCTAACTAAACTTAATCTAATTTAACTATTAAAAAAAAAAAAAAAAGTTAAAAACCCTACCCATAGCCCACACATTTTACTTTCATTCTCACAGCCTCCACTCTTCAGCCCTCCTCTTTTCTCACCGCTCCACATGCTGCCTCCACTTGTCAGCCTTCCTACGCCGGCCTCCACACGCTGGCCTTCCTACGCTAGCCTCCACACGCCGGCTACGCCGGCCTAATCTTTTCATTCTCACGGTGACCATCTCTCTCTCTTTAATTTCTCCATAATTTCCTCTCTCTTTTTTATATTTTGGGTTTGTTTAATATTGAATCAATGCTATTTTTTCAATTTTTATGTGCAAATAAAGTTAGGGTTTTGAAAAAACCCATGTGCTTGGTTGCTTATGCTGGTTGGTTTCTTTATTAAAGATTAGATGAGAAGCCATTGGAGATCAGAAGAATGCTACCACTCTTTTTGCTTGGATTTAAGTTTGTTGGGTTTATATTTTGAGTTTGTTCTTTGTTTCTTTTCTCTGGGTCAATTTCTTTATTTTTTTTCTTTGTTTTCTTTCTTAGAAAATAAATGATAAGGAAACCGAAAAAACCCATTGAAACCAAAATCCAACCGAAACTGATTGATTTCCAATTACTTCGGTTGGTTTTAGTTGAGAATTTCACAAATCGAAAATTTCGGTTTCGGTTGGCCAACACTTAGAAAATCGACCGAAATCGAACTGATTACACCCCTAGTAACATTTAAGGGTAGCGTGGAGTTCACCGTGAAAAAAGATTTCTCTCTAAACTAATTTGGAGAGAAAACTCTTTTTATAATTTTTTTATTAGATGTAAATTTTGACAATATAATTATTAGATTACATTTTTTATTATATTTTTCATGCTTGCAAAATTTAAAGAAAATAAAAAATTAATTGCTATATCATCAAACAGATATTTAAATTTCAAGTTTTGATTGTTTTAAGTTATGCATAAAAAATAAGTTTATTGATCGAATAGTAAATAATTTTCACTTAGAATGAAATTTGACATGCATGTTAAGAATATAAAGAGCATGTAATCCAACGGTTATTTTTCAAAATTCACACCCAATAAAATGATATTTGAAAAGTTTGAAGGGATTCTCTTTAAACTAATTTGGAGAGAAATCTTGTTCTCAGTGACGAAAACAAATATGTTTACCACTAATATAATTCTACCGTACTCTCTCTCTCTTTGGTGTGAACGTTTGTTAATAATGTAGGGGCTGTTTGGTAATATAATTAGAACAACAGTTTTCAGTGTTTAAACAACATTACATGTATTTCCACATACTTTTTCATCCATACGTATTTCCAAAAAACACAAACAACATTATTAGAATAACTTTACTAAACGGGCCCGTAATTACTTGGGAAATGAACTCTCCTAAATTTTCTTTACTTCATTCTTGACCGAGGGGTTTTTTTTATTTTTTATTTTTTATTTTATATTATTATTAAAATTTCTTCTTTTGTTTTACCACTTTTAGCACTGCAAATACTAATGGAAATAAAAGCATTAGCATCAGGAGTGTTAAATGCTAAATTTTTAGCATTTAGTAGACTAAACACGAAAAATAGTACCTCATGAGATGTGTTGGCAAATAAATTTGGCATTTATTACAGTATAATTCTAACAATAGCACTTTACAGTCAAATGTGCTACTATTATTTTAGAAATTTTTTATTAACAATTTTCTCTTAGGCTCCGCTTGGGAGTTCTTAAGGGAATGGAATGAGATGGTTATAAGGGAATGGAAATGAATGGAATGGAATGGAATGTATTTAAGTAAGGGAAAGGAATGGAAAAGAATGGAATGGAATGGAATTAAGTAACCTTGATTGGATGTTTTAAAATAAAGGAATGGAAATGAATGAAAATGAATGGAATGTAAGTAATCCTGTTTGGGAGCAACATGAAGAGAATGGAATGGAATCATTTTATGACAATATTACTATTAGACCCCTATTTTAAAATAAAAGGTTGAATATATAGGGGTATTTTGGGAGTTTTAGTAAAAAAAATCATTAAATCTAATTTCATTCCCTCCCATTCCTCCCAATTTCGGGGGGAATAAAAATTTGAGGTTTTAAGGGAATAGAGAGGAATGAGTGTTCCCTCCTACCCATTCCATTCCCTCTCACTTAAACTCCCAAACAAGGGAATGGACTTTCCATTCCCTCCATTAAAACTCCCAAACAAGAGAAGAGAAGAATATTCTAAAATTATTCTTTTTATTCCTTTCCATTCTATTCCATTCCCTCCTCCCAAGCGAAGCCTTACTTTCAGGTTGCATTATTTCATTGCTCAAGCTCTCTCTCTCTTCGTGTTGGGACTCGGAACCAAAAGAAAGAATAAAAAAAAGTAAAAACAGAGATGAAAGAAAGAATTAAAATGAATATTTAAATAAAGCAATAAAAGAGTAGAAAATGATGTAAGGTATATTGTAAAATGATGTGTTAAAATAGATAAATTAACTTTTCAAAATGTCAAAGTAGCTCTTTTTGTAAAATGTCTGATGCTAATGCTCTAAAGATACTTCTTACTGTGCACGGCAAGTTACATTAAAAAAAAAAAAAAGTTCATGTAGGATAAGTTGCTTAATTTAATAGTGTTGTTTACGACACATACCTCCCTTTTAAAGTAATCTATTATGGGTGTTGTTGATTTCTTTTGGAAAAGGTTGCTCTCCAAACTAATTTGGAAAAAAAAGTAAAATTTTTTTAGATGTGAATTTTGACAATATAACCGTTAGATTGCTTGTTCTTATTATCCTATCCATGCTTGCAAAATTTCAAAAAAAATAAAACGTTAATTGTTATATTATCAATCAAATGTTTAAATTTCAAGTTTTGGTAGTTTAAAATTATCCATAAAAAATAAAGGGGAAATTGCACTTTATCCACTTGTGGTTTGACCCGTTTTAACAGTGTCTACCCGTGGTTTAAAAGTTGTCACTTAACCCACCTGAGGTGGCTCCGTTAGACCCTCGTTACCCACCTCTGCCCTTTCCGTTAGAAAATCCTCTTTACTATACAAGCCAAAATTAGAACCTAAATAGAACCCTAAAAAAAGGAACGAGCTCTCTCCCTTTCTCTACCTTAGAACCCCAAACCCATTTCCTCCATATCAACTTGATCTTCGGCCATAGACTTGGAATCTAATTATGAAATTGCCCCCACTACCGATTTCATCTACTCCCGCAACTTCACTAGAGTTGCTTTACAGGTAACGCTGTATAAACACCAAAAAAAAAAAAAAAAAAAATGAAAGTTCCTAAAACCCTAGAAATTATCTCTTGTTTTTTAATCCTCTGTTTGGTTTCCGAGAAAACCAAAAGGAAAATATAATTTTCTTTTGTGTTAATGGAATTGGAAACAATTTACTGAAAAAAAGGAAAAAAAAAAAAAAAAAAAACAAAACAGAAGCTTTTAGAGAGATTGCAGAAATTCGGTGTCTTTATTCTTTGATTGGTTGCTGAGAAACTAAAGGAAAGGAAAATAGAAAGTTAGTGTGTGTCAGTGAGAATTTAAGTTTGATTAGTTTGCTAGTTTCGGTTGCTTTCTTCAAAGTTTCTGGGGAGATTTTGGAAATTTTATTTCCTTATTCTCTGTTTGTTTCCTGAGAAAATGAAGGAAAAGGAATAAAAGGTTACCGTGTCAGTGAAATTTAAATGTGATTAGTTTACTTGCTTCAGTTGATTTCGAAGAGATTATTGAAATTTTGTTTCTTCATTCTCTGTTTGTTTGCTGAGAAATTGAAGAAAAGGAAAAGAAAAAAATTGCTGTAATTGAAAGAGTGATTTTTGAATGTGATTAATTTACTAGTTTCAGTGAATTTCTTTAATTTTTCATTCAAAAGTTACGTTCAAATTCTAGGTCGGACTTTACCTTGTTTTTGAGATCTTCTTCCATGGAGATGGTTTTGAAAGTTGAAGGATGCGTGAAAGGAACAAATCTCCACCATCCGTTGCCTTGCTGGTCTTTGCTAGGGTTTTTTTTATTTTTTATTTTTTATTTACTTGCAAATCTGGTTTTTTTTTTTAGAGAACCCAGCAAAAGAGAAGGGGTTAGAGTTTTAGAGAGAGAAAGCCTAGGGTAAAGATAGAATCCAGCAAACTGGTGGATACCTTTTATTCTTAATTTTTGTATTTTATTTTGTGATTGTTTTATGAAGAATTAAGTAGTCAATTTTTGGATTTAGCAGTGGAAGGCTAGCGAATCTGTGGGTGTATGTTCACATGGATTTCTGGGTTTTGATTGTGAAGAAGAAGAATGAAAGCTCGAAAATGTGTTAAAAATACAAGAGCTGTTTAGACCCCCAAATTAAAGTTACGGCTCGATTGATTTTACACTAACTTAATACTAAGTGCGGAATAGTGTAAATGTGAGCGGATAAACAAACAAACTACTATAATCCATAATCATAGCAACACAACAGTAAAATGGAATGTAAAAGAGTAGGGAAGAAAGATGCAAACACAAGATAACACGCCGATATGTTATCGAAGAGGAAACCAAAGAACTCGGTGAAAAACTTCTCCGCCGCCCTCCAAGTGGTAATCGATCCACTAGACAATCAGTTGGAATGCATGGGTTAGCAAGAGACCCTTCAAGCCTAATCTACCTGTTGTACCTAAGCCCTCTAAGCTCCTACTCCAACAAGGTTTCTCGGAACCGTGTCTTGTCTAGTTCTCCAGATCCTGCAACAAGCTCCATGTTGCATCTACCATCCTTGGTTTCTTCCAATGCTTCCCAGCGGCACCAAAACCTCACTGGACACTCTGAAAGCGTGTGGTAAGTGTTTGAGCTATAAACCTCTCAATGGTATGGAAATGGAGAGGTAAGAGTTGAGGAAATCCACAAGCATATGTGTAGAGATATATAGGTATGATAATCTCTAACTCTCAAGGTGTTTGGCTAGGGTTTTCTCTTAGAAGCACTCCTCATCATTTGTGGGCAATATGAGTATATATAGTGTAGGTACAGAAAGTGTGTATCAGATAGTACAAACTGGCAGAACAGAATGTCTCACGGGTGTCTCACGGGAAGGCTTTACCCGCGAGATACTCGCGAGACACAGCTATCTCCATCATGTACTGACTCTTCGCATTCCAGTCATGTGCAAGACACATGCTTCACTTCACGGGAAACTTAGTCGCAAGATACCCGCGAGAAATCTTCTGACTTCAATTGCTTGAGTCTTCATACTCTCTCTCTCTAACACATAACCCTTACAATCAAATCCCACAATAAATACAGGTACAAAAGATTGAATATAATTACAATCAAATTTGGCACAGAATAAAAGCCAACAAAATACATATTTGTAAATCACAACTTTACAAAGAAGAATGAGAGAAAAGAGGAGAGAGACATAAAATATAATGAAAAAGACACATTTACCCCTATTTTTAACGGTGAAAAAGCGAAGGTGGGTAACGGGGGTCTAATGGAGGCCACCTCAAGTGGGTTAAGTGACAACTTTTAAACCACGGGTAGGTACTGTTAAAACAGGCCAAATCACAGGTGGGTAAAGTGAAATTTCCCCAAAAATAAATTTATTGATCAAATAGTAAATGACATCCGTTTTGAACAAAATTTGACGTTCATGTGAAGAACATGAAAAACATGTAATCCAAAGGTTATTTTTTCAAAATTCACACCCAATACAAAAAAAATATAAAAAGTTTAATGGGTTTTTCTCCCTTGTTCAAGTTTGAAGGATTTGGAGAGAAACCGTGTTCTAAAAGGATATATGAGAAGTTTGAAGGGTTTCACTTCAAACTAATTGGGAAAAAAAATCTTCTTCTTTGGTGAAGAGAACAAATATGTTTATCACTAATATAATTCTATTGTACTCTCTCTCTCTCTCTCTCTCTCTCTCTCTCTCTCTCTCTCTCTCTCTCTCTCTCTCTCTCTCTCTCTCTCTCTCTCTCTCTCTCTCTCTCTCTCTCGTGAACTTCTGTTAACTAGGTATTACTTGGGAAATGAACCCTCGCAGGGGCGGAGCTACTTGTATGAGTAGGGGGCCATGCCCCCCCCCCCACCTCAAAATTTTAAAAATATTTTAATACTATAATAAATATTTAATATTTTAATTATTAGCCTACAAAAATGCGACTTGGTCCCCCCAAATATTTGAGCTAGTTCAATGATGTTCTTAAAAAAAATATTTGAGTTTGTCCAATGATGCATGTTTATGAAAGTTTGTACAAGTTAATAAATTAGTATCATAAGTTGGCCCTCCCAAACAAAAATTTTAGGCTACAGCCCTTGAACTCTCGTAAATTTTGTTGACTTTGGTCTCAACTGATGAGTTTTTATTTTTATTTTTTATTCTCCTATCTTTTTACCACTTCCAGCACCGCAGAGAGTAATGAAGATAAAGATACCACATTTCATGATGGATGAGTTTATTGTTTTTAAATTCCTTTTAAATTTCTTTTGGCTCCACCAATACCATACTAATGAAGAGATGGCATTTTTTTTTTTTTTTTTCTCGTCTTTTCTGGGTTTTGGTGGGGGGGGGGGGGGGGGGGAGGGATCTACCAGCATCTAGATGGCATATTCTTTTTCTTTTTTTTTTGACAATTTTAGTTTGATTATTTTAAAATGAGAAACGGCATATGATATTAGTTTCTTTATTGTGAGAAACGCAAAATTACTTAAAAGAACCCAATGAGCTACATGAATCAATCGGATAAAATCAAACACATGTCAAAATTTAAAAAAAAAAAATTTAAATAAGTCAATAAAGAGTAAAGGAGAAGTTTTAGGCTAATAGTTTATCTGGGTAGATAAAAATATTAGAGTAATATCAATTTTCAATATGCTAGGCAAGACTTAAAAAAAAATGTTAATATTTTTTTTAGGGTCTTTTAGGAAATTTAACTAAAATATAATGTAATTTCATTATGTTCAGATTCTTTTCATATGTTGTTACCAACTTACCATATAAAAGAAAATGAATAATTAGTGTTTGAGCTTCTTGCTTCTATTACATTTTTATTATCATTATATTATATTGTACAAAGATAATTTTTTATGTTTCATGCTTTTGTTAACCGGACCTGTCTTATTTGGAACATTTTGATTGCCGATGGTATATGTAATACCCGGGGAAAAAAAAATGATTTAGAAGTTGGGGTATTTAAGTAAATTTTTTTTTTGGGGGCCAATTTTATAATTTACATTTATAAGAGATTTTTTAGAAAATAAGGTTGAAATCCTAGCTATACATAAACTTATTAAGTTTTGAGAGAGGAGACTACTCAAATTACTCAAGTAGAGAAGGTTTGACTGTACAATTGAGGTAAAAGCTTAAGAATCTCTTTATTGTCAAATCTAAGTTTTATTTATAATTAAAGTATTTTTTTTATATGAGTATTTTGGTCAATAGTGAGACTATTTAAAAAAATCCAATGAGTATGGTGATGTAAACGAATAAGGAATTAGATCTATTTTCTTTGTGCCGGTGTTGCGTTAACTGTAAGTGTTGCACAGGTTTATCGAATTGAGTTTTGGTGAATAGCAAAAAGTTATGGGCCGGTAGTGCGATAAATTACAGAGGTAAAATATATATGTCAAATAGTATTTTTCCATAAAAGCGTGTCAGGAGCTTGATTTTGGTTTGATATGGTGCTTTTCTTAGTTTTGTCCTCATGCCGAAAGAGAACTAGGGTCGGCGGCAGTGGCAAGAAAAAAAAAAAAAATATATATATATATATATATTTATATATGTATATATGATAAAATGAATTACCACCTTGACAAAGCAACGCCAGCACCTTTCCTTTATTGTTATTATTATATTTGTCTATTTGGTTCGTTGAGGTGTTTGGGGAAGTCAGCAAGTGATCATGGAACATGGTCTAGGCGATGCTTTTGACCCTACATGACAATATGTATCCTAGGTTTTATTAGATGCAATAGGGGATATGTACAAGGATTTTTACTTTGAGACGGTAAAAAGAAATTATTGGATATTATTAGTAGTCGCTTTGTTGGCCGGATGTCATTATAAGTCATTCTTAAATTATTTGATTATTGAGCAAATGATACCTGCAAAATTGTTTTAGGTGATATTTAAGGATTTTAGAAGAAGTGTTAGGGAGAAGTTCCTTTTGGTATGGCTTTTGGAGGCAAGTAACCTTATCCTAATTGGTTTTATTTTGATTACTATTGCATTTTTTTTTTTTTTTACTACTGAAAATTTTTTATAACTGTTAGAATTTTATTTCAACTTGTATTATTGATTTCAAGTAAAGAATTATCACAAATATATCTGATTACTGAATATATGATGTATTTTATTTAATTGTTTTTAGCTATACCGATTCAAAGTAAAGAAAAAAGAACTTTCACAAATATATATGAGCATTGAATATAAGATTTATTTTACTTAATTGCTTTTTTAGCTATATTGATTGAAAGTAAAGAATATAGAATTATCACAAATATGTTTGAATACTGAATATATGATTATATATATATATATGTATTTGAATGAGATATATTTTTTGGTTTGAACTATGATTTGATATATATGAATTTGGACAATCTGACTATGTTTGACTCTGATACCCAGCCAATGGGGGTTATTCATTGGTACTCTGATACCCAGTCAATGGGGGTCATTCATTGGTATTCTGATACGCAAACCAATGAGGGTTATTCATTAGTGCTCTGATGCCCAGTCACGGGGATATAACTATGACCATAGCCATAAGATTGTTAAGAATATGAATTACGTTTGAATATTTGAACTATTTTGAATCCTTAAAACTACATATTTGATTTTGGAAATGTTTGAGTATTTGAACTATTTTGAGTTATTAAAACTGCTCATGTATTTTTGGAACCTATTGTAAGTTGTAGCTTATGATATATTTGTAAGATTAAAGTATGAGATCTATTTACAACTTATTATTTTATGACTATGAAACTTCTTCAGTTATTTTGAAACCACATAGTATATCATAACTTTTGAAAACACATATTACATCTTATACTTTACAGATCTATTGCTTGATAGAACTTATTATGACTTTGGTTACTTATTGAGTTGTCAACTCACCCCATTTTTTCCCCTCCAGTTTCAGATTGTGAAGAATAGCAAGTTATGGGAGTTTTGATGTTGTGTTGTGAGCTGACAAAGAAGCTTAGTAATTTTGGGATTGGATGGTCTTCTAATAGTTTTATATTTATTGGCGAATTGGCATTATGTACATGAGGTTTGGATTTTGTTCCTATTAAATTATTGGAGATCTATTCATAAAGAATTTGTTGAGGTATTTTGGATTTATTTGACTTAATTTTTGAGGATAAATTTTAGTTGCTAAGAAGGCCTTGCACACTTGTAGGGTGCTTACTTTATAAGCGTGTGGTAGTTGTCACGTGCTTATTTTTATAATTGGGTTTGGGGCGTGACAGTACATGTTGGCTATCTGTAGTCCTGCATTCTTTCATTTTTCTACTAGTTGCTAACCCGTGCGATGCACGGGAAAGTTGCTAAAAATGAGATCAACTCCAATATATATATATATATATATATATATATATATATATATATTGTATCATGCATAAAATCGTTGGATCCAAAGCAAGTTACAAACTGTTCAGCTTTACAATTAGAATCATTTGCAAGTTAGACTACAAAATTGGGTAAAAGAATCAATCGCATGTTACAAACTGTCCAGCTTTTTATTGGTAGCAAAATCACTTGCATGTTTGAGCTTGGTCTCAATGGATCAAGTGAAATCCTTCATTTAGATATTCCAGTATCAGGATAGATGATATGTTTTTGATAGGTAAGAATTAAGATAAATAACAATTACACATATACACATAACTCCAAAAAATAAAATCATTTATTGAAGAAGCCCAAAAATGTAAATTTTGCCAAACAAAACATCACATATAATGCATAAGCACATGTCTACATAACTTTTGAATCATCCAAGTGCAGCAACATTAGAAGCAACCTTTAGGCTTCTTTCCTATTTCAAGTGTCTCCTAAACAAAGTCCTTTTTCATTCTACAACATAAAAATCGCAGTCAACATGTATATATCTCATAAAATCTGTAGGCCTTTTTCCTTTTTTTTTTTTTTTTTTAAAGGAAAAAAATTCCTTCACCCTTCTTAGTTTGACTAATGAGAAATCAAAGTGAATAAAAAACTTTTTTTAAAAAATTAATAATTTAAAACTAAAAGGTTAAAGTTTACTTCTTTATGGTGTTTCACATAGAGTAGATACAAAACCATGTTTTTAATAAGAGTTCAAGTTAATTTCAAAACACAAACAGGTCTAGTTCAATATAATGGAGCAAGAACCTTTGAGAATGAAACCACTACATACTTCAAATAATTGGAAACTTGTAAATGCATAACCTCAGTCATGATTAGAAAGACATTATCATGAATGATCTCTAAAGTATAAACTACCAAAAAAAATTGAGTGGCATCATATTAGGATGATAAACTATCCTACATTATTTTTTTATTTTTTTTACTTAAAAAACATTCCATTGACAAATTGAAAGTACTCAAATAAGACTTTCATCAACAAATTCAGAACTACTGATTAAGAATCTAACTATAATCATTCATGTTGACTTTTAAAAGTTCTACAAAATGACAATGTTACTATAGCAAACAAAGAAGCAATGTCACTATGATACCCTCAACTATATAGATTTTCGTCCATTTGCATGGTCCATTATGTGATTGTTTTGTCATTGTACCAGCCATCATTAACAGTTTAACACACATGAAAATCCTGGCAACAAAGTATAAAATATTAAAATAGCAGCAGCTATAAGTCCGTAACTATGAAATTTGGAGTTAGAAGATTGCACAGCAAAGATCACTTGCTAAACTCTGTTTTCAAAATAACATAAAAAGTGCCAACATTAAGATCAAATCAGGACACAACTAACAACCATAATTTTCTTTTAGAAGGACTTGCAATTATTTGTACAAAGCTACCCTTTATAACAATTCCTAAACCAACAACATCAGTATTTTGCAGAAAATGAACAGCCCAGTATACTTTAAATCATATAGCAGGTGGTGGATTCCATCTACTCATACCCGGCACTAGTAATAAATTAGATTTGCAATCTAATTGTGATAGCCACCACTATGGTAGAATGTTATAAGTTATGGGGAAATAGGGACCTTTTTTTTTCTAGTAATAATATCTCTCTATTTTTTCCCCCACAAACTACAAACACTACCCTTTAAACAAATAATGCATAACAAATAAAATCAATCTAAGCCATCATATACAGTTAATAGAAGCATTTAACTTTTATATTTGATAGTTAAAATCATAATTTTATTATCACAAAACCAAAAAAAGAAAAAGAAAAAAGAATTGATTATAGATTATACCTTAGCACTTTGCCGAACACTTTGAGGGTAATGGGATTGCTTCTATTCTCCTCTCATGCGATGAAGAACTATTACAGCCTACTGGTTTCTGTTATTCATTTCAAGCATTCCACCATCAAAAATATATCTTGTAAAAAGAATTAAAAAAAAAAAAAAACAGAACAGAGTCTCTACAAATTAGAAGAAGATAGACAAAGACAGACCTAGTAAGGCCAACCAAATAAAGTGTGAGACTAAATCAAAACCATAATTAAAACTGAATCTAACCTAATTAGGTAAATCAAAACCAGCCAACCAAAATACCCAAAACTAAATTCTATTAAACGCCCAAAGGGGTTTGACGTTGGTAGGAGGTTGGACAATAATTTGGCTGTGCAAAGGCTTGAATCAACCACAAAGCAAATTAGTGAAAGGCCAGAGGGAGTTCTACATTTAATGAGACTGAGGAGAAAGAAGAGGATTTGTCAAACAATAGTCGGTGAGATTGAGTAATGAGCCCTAAACGTGCTTATGTTATGTATTGTGCGGCAATTCTGCAATCCAATGAAAGACTAAAAGAAATTACAATGAGGTGTAAAAATCACATGCCCAAACCTAAGCCTAAACCAAAACCAATTCAGATAAAAAAAAAATTTAAGAAAAGAAAATTTACCGACAACTGTGTGGAAGCGGAAGATAGAGGAAGACCAGTCTGATAATGAAGATGGCTTCCTTAGATCTCTCTCTCCAACTGTCTCTGCATCTCATCAAATTTCTCTCTTTGTCTTATGGATGCTCTCTAATCTCGATTGATTCATGTACGTTTATATCTCTCTGGCAGTTTTTTTTTTTGTTCTAATATATAACTTATCCCAACCGGTTAGGAGATAGGCAAAACTAAAAGATAAAATTGTTTTGTTCACTGTTTTTAGAAAGAAATGTGTCGTACATTTGGCCAAATGAAGAGACATCATGTTTCGGTGTTTTTTAGTATGATGTGTCAGTAATTTGTGTAGGCACGTGGCGCAATGAGGCGTGGTCAACAAAAAATCAGACGTTTCAGCTATTAGTTATTATATAGATCTGACTTGCTGTACCTTTTGTTGTTTTATTATACGACTTGCTCATTTATCTATATACATGGCCGACACTTGTGTTTTTGAAAGATACTTCTTGCCGTGTTGGACAAGTTGCTTAAAAAAAAAAAAAAAAAAAACTTCTTGCAGTGTAGGATAAGTTGCTTAATTTAATAGTCTATCTCAGATTGATGTTGTTTACCATACATACATACCTTTTAAATTAATCTATTAAAGTAATCTATTATGGGTAAGTCGAGTTCACTTTTGAAAATGTTTCTGTTCAAACTAATTTGAAGAGAGGTCCTTTAAACTCTTTATATATATATATATATATATATATATATATATATATATATATTGAAGATGTATTTTGACAATATAACCGTTAGATTGTATGTTTTTATTATACTCTTCATGCTTGCAAAATTTCAAAAAAAGATCAAAGATTAATTTCTATATTATCAATCAAATGTTTAAATTTCAAGTTTTAGTGATCTAAATTATGCATAAAAAATTAGTTTATTGATTGAATTGTAAATAACATCTGTTTTGAATGAAATTTGATGTGCATGTTAAGAACATGAAGAGCATGTAATCTAACAGTTGTTTTCACAAAATTCACACCCAATAAAAAGATATATGAGAAGTTTGAAGGATTTCTCTCCAAACTAATTTGGAGAGAAACCTTGCTCTTCATAGTAGATAGGCCTGTACATGTGCAACCCACACCAAATTTGTTTACCACTAATATTCTACTTGTTGTAGTGAGTGATAATATCAATGGCTTTTTTTTTTTTTTTTTTTTTTTTTTTTTTTTTTTTTTCAGTTACAATATTTGCAAGTAACCAACTGAGCACACATTACCCCCACCAAGAGAAATTAATTTATCGAGACTTAATGAACAACTTTTCTTCATTAGTTTTTTGGACCAATCTTCATGTCTTTAATACTTGACTTGAACAACATGTTTCTTGAAGTACTAAACCCATCTTAGATCTACCCAATTACAAGTAAAGTGCATTTTGCCAAAGAATTAGCCAATTACAATAAAATATGACCCTAACACAAAGCCTTCCGTTTACCCAAAAAAAAAAAAAATTGCATATTGTTATATAGCCTTCAAAGTTGGTGTGAATGGAAATATTCGTCTTTAAGACCAAGCCTTTTTTGGCTACAGCTTTCAGCACTAATTGTGCTTTCATTTTCTTGGATCACTAGAAAATATTTCAACCAATGACACTGTGTACGCAAACCTTGCTTAATAGTCAAACACGACTGCCTTCAAAGTTGGTGTGAAACTGTGAATGGAAAACTCATTGGGGAACGGGGGCCCGAGTCGTAAGGGATACAAAATGTGGTGTCTACAGTAGGCTTCTGTTGAGACTTAGTGTGCGTTTGGGTAGAAATTATTTCTACCCACGTCTTTGTTTCCAACATTTTACTCTTTTTTTTTTTGGCACACGTTTCAGGAGACAAATTTCACTGTTACAACTACTGTTCATGAACAGTAGCCGTAATATTTGACTTTTCAACCACTTTTCAGCACATTAATAGGTCCCGTGCACTGTTCACGGGAACCATAAACCTCACTTTTCAACAACTTTTTCATTAAAAATGGGTCTCACAGTACTATTCACACATTTAAAAATTATTTTGCTACAATATTTTCAGTTTTCAGTTGTATCCAAACGGGCCCTTAATGAACGGCTTTTCTTCATTAGTTTCTTGGACCAATCTTCATGTCTTTAATACTTGACGTGAACAACATGTTTCTTAAAGTACTAAACCCATCTTAGATCTATCTAATTACAAGTAAAGTGCATTTTGTCAAAGAATTAACCAATTACAATAAAATATGACCCTAACACAAAGCCTTCCGTTTAACCCCAAAAAAAAAAAAAAATTTGCATGTTGTCATATAGCCTTCAAAGTTGGTGTGAATGGAAATATTCGTCTTTAAGACCAAGTCTTTTTTGGCTACAGCTTTTAGCACTAACTAGTCGCTAACCCGTGCGATGCACGGGAAAATTCAGAAAAATGTTCAAGAAATTCATTTTTTTTAATTCATCTTCTGCTAGATTGATGAAAGCTATAAGATTTATTCCTAATATTCATGTACTTAAACAGCAAGTTTAAATGGTTAAATGTTGCAAGTTTGATGAATCCATAATCATAATCTCTCCATTCCAAAGTTACAAAAGTAAATTTATGAATCTTTACTCCTCCTTCGGCAAGCACAATTATTTTCCAATTAAATCTCCTTTCAAATAGTGTTTCTCATTATAGGTACATTTTGTAGTTGGAAAAGAGATATGCAAGTCTAATCTTTAGTTCCTATTGCAAAGTTACATGGTACTTATAATTTGTTTCTAAATATTTGGTGATTGATTTATTTAATGAGGCTTGTTATATAAACTAATTCATTAAAAAAATGTCAAATGTTTCTCGAAAATTTAATTGGTTGAAAACAAAATCGGTGTTATTTAACAAATTTCCACTTTGAATTCATTAAATTTTATTAAAATGCAAAACCCCATTTAAGACTAACAGGTATTTGCTAAACTATCTAGCCATGCAACTATAAAAGTTGATAGTGTCTATATTGTGTGCAGGAGTGTGGATATGCATACACAAAACATACAAAATTAAAATACAAATTCTGTGTTCCTACTTCTCTATAAAATCTGAAAGGGAATAAAAACCAACATCAAAGTTGAATAAAAATTGTATCTAAAAGCATAATATAAAAGACGTTTCTTATTAACTTATATCCCAAAATTTTAAGGAACATCTCAAATAGTTTAGTAGCTAAACATAACTTTTAGTAACTATAGCATTCAGTAAGAACTTTCAATATTTGGCCTACTTTACAATTTTCTTTTTCAATAAGTAGCCTAATTTACATACATGATAGCTTAGCAACTGAGAGAAGAATTCCACTGAAATTTCTATGGCACCATCAAACCCCAAACTTGTCAACATGCGCTGATAGCCTCTGAGACATATGTGACGCTTGCTCTCAACCAAAATGTTTCCTCTTTCCTTTAGATTCAATTTTTCCACCATGTTCTATAATAAGTTACATACAATCATCATAGAACTCCTAATCATAACTTGAGGCAAGTTTTCAAGAAATCCATAGAACTCCAGTTTATGGTTTTCTTCCATGCTATCTATGTGTGGGAGTGTACCATCAGGTACACAATTCAATGTAAACATTTGTCTCTAGTCTAGAAAAAAAGGGTAAATAATCATCAATTGAATTATTTCCATTTAAAACAGATTTTGGATGCATGTTTGATTCAATAACTTAGGAAAAAAAAATAATTAATAGGAGTTTCTTTGAATAAATTATGTTGAACCTATGACTATAAATAAAATCTAGATAAGATTTCAAAGAAACTATTACGCATTTACAGCTTAATATAAAGGAAAACTATTACGCATTTACAGCTTAATATAAAGGAAAAACCGAAACCTTAACATAAGAAAGAACAAAGGAGAAAAAAAACTTCAAATGCAGTAATTAAATTAAGCTTACTACCAAAAAGAAATAAGGAAAAAAATAAACAATGAATAAAGAATCATCTGTAACCCTTGCTTAATGATGTACAACTACAAACATGGAAAAAAAAATGAAAGCATCTGCAACGAAAGAAGAAGTTATTACGGTTTTCTTCCTATATGAACGATGGTATGAGAGTTCCCAAATATGTTGGATTGAAATAACCAACACAAGTGAAATAGAATAGAATACCATAGAAACATCTTAGTAGAAATAACATAAAAAATATGTTTATTAGAAGAAAAAAAAAAGAAGAAGCTATAGTTCATTGCTTTGTTAAATCTCTCTAAAAAGAATACCTACCAAAACGTACAAAGTAATCCACAATTGGCAAATTAACAAAGCAAAATTCATAATTCACAAAGGTATCTAAAAAGAACCTTCACAATTGATTGTGCTTCCATTTACTTTTGCTTCACTTTTTTTTTCCTCAACACCCAAATAGATGCTCAATTAAAATTGTGAGAAGATAATCCAACATCCAAAACCCAGAAAAGTCTATAAAAATCACATATTTGGTCATCCATATAAAAATATATATAATAAAAAAATAAAATAAAAATTGTTGGATTAAGGACATCAAAAAATAAAACAAAAACCAAATTATTTGAAAAAAAAAAAAAAATCACCACAAACAACCAAAACAGTCACCAAAAACATTGACAATGATGACAAAATTAAGGGCATCAAACCCACTTAGAATTACCACGTTATGATTTTTTGTTGATGACTTTGATTCTTTCTTGCTTTCATTGGCAAGTAGAACTGGTGCTCATTGCTTACAACCCCAAACCATAATCCACTCTCCAATATGTCCATTGATATATTTAAAAGCGAAACAAAAATTAACCCTGAAAAAAATATAAAAACCTCAACTTTTTTTTTTTGATAAGTATACATGATAAGCATCATGTGCCCTTAATTTTATTAAAATACATATAAGAAGGATGTGGAATTAAATCATATGATTTGGGACCGGGCTCTATCTTCTCAACCGGACACATGATTCAACTGCATTCATTTATTTGTTTATTTTTTATGTTACACAACTTAGTAACTTCTTATTTATCATTCATAAGGAAATAAATAAGTAAAATTAAACATTAGATTACTCTGTAATCATCTTTAAAAAAAAAACTAATAATAAAAAGAGTTCAAATTTGGTAAGGATTTAGTAATAATAATAAATAAATAAATCATCCAAATGATAGCTTGGAAGATTGAATAGCTCATTCATGACCAAGAATTTAAACCACTGTGGCTTACTTGTTTGAAGACTGATATGCAAAGTACAACTACAGAATGATGGTTTCCAGGTAATTCAGGTGGGCACATACATTGATTATCGATTAATGGATGAGAGTGTCCGTAAACTAATGATAAATGCAGCATGTATATTTCATACCAATGAGATTTTAATGCTGTAATACTTAAGATTTAAGAACCTTTGCTCCACAAAAATGTACTTGGAAGCATAAGCATCGTGTTCATCTCTTGTTTGAATAACTCTAGGCCTTTTTTGTTAGTTTCTCTACTCTATTATCAATTTATCATAGTGAATGTGGCAATACCTAATTACATGACAATTGATTAACATATGTAGTTAAGTGACAATTAAATCAATTAGACATTTAAATACATCCAATCAATGCACAATCATCTATATAAAATAGGAAATTAGTAATATTGATTAAGGTATGGATAAAGGCTTCAGTACAATCCATAATGACCCTCCCACACAACTCAGCAAGTAGCAGAACTACCAAATTGACACCGAAGATAGATGTACATTTAACAAAGTCACATGTATAATGACTACAGTCTAAGGTTCAAATGATAAACTATCCATTATAGCGTGATGAGAAAAATGTAAACCACATATGGAGATTGACCTGCAAGCTGCAACTATTCAAAAACAATGAATCTTGATATGTTCTTTCCTCACAGCCTGCATAAGGAAGGTGGAAACATTCTTCCTCCAATCTCCTGAAGTTGTATAACCTCAGCTTCATATAAGCCTAATAAAAATAATCACAGAT
This sequence comes from Quercus tomentella, assembly GCA_028535165.1. Lineage (NCBI taxonomy): Eukaryota > Viridiplantae > Streptophyta > Magnoliopsida > Fagales > Fagaceae > Quercus > Quercus tomentella. The sequence continues at coordinate 83,858,400 of JAPQVY010000156.1, forward strand.
TGGGGTAATTTTCCTTACCCTAATTTTTGAGCTTTTCACTACAAACAATGGCAACAACTAAAAATTCAAAAAATTGCATACCATAAACTCAATACCCAAACAGAAAAACACAGAAGAATTAACCCTAAAGATTTTAAATATACATTGAAAATAAAATTTAAGTATACCTCAACTTGATATACAGACCTTGTAGCCAATGTAGATATTGACAGCTCGTACAGAGGAGGCAGCTAACAACTCCTCACCATTAAAGTTGATGGTGGCCTTGAACTTAGGCCTGTGGTCGGACCAATTTGCCTCTCGCAAAAGGATACGGATAGGAAACAGAGTGTTGATTGAATTACTGAAATACAAAAGAGAGATCAATGCAGCCAATAATTGAAATTAGCAAACCCATTACAGGGCTCCAAACCCATCAATCTAAGCTAATCATTCAGAACAAACACTCCCAAACGAAACATGAACAAATGGCCCAGACCTGTATGACTAAGAAAATGCAAAGGTGAAATTTTTGATGTAAATACCTGAAGTGAATCATCCACATTCTGTCTGTCAGTATTTCTGAGCTCTTCTTTAAATATATTGTTTTCTGATTCAATTAAATGAGGAGAGGAAGAGATGAAGGAGGGAAGAGAAAGTCGCAATTCTGAAGTTTTGAAACCGTGAAAGATAGGAAGAGCAAAAGGAGGGGAAATATTGATGAGGTATGAAGGAGTGATTCACTTAAATAAGGAGAGGAAGAGACGAAGGAGGGAAGAGAGAGGTTGGCGTTAGAAAGCCGAAGTTCTGAAGTTTTGAAACTGTATTTGGAAGAGAGAGAGGTTGGCACTAGTCAATCTAAACATCTGAAGAAGAAGCAGAAGAAAAAGAAAGGGTTGGCGTTAAAAGAATAATAAAGGGTTGGGTTTGGGCTTTATGGTGGACAGCAATATAATATTCATGTTTTGGGCTTTACGGTGGACATAATTGAAGCTATAAAGATTGGGCTTTTATTTTGGAGATATGGTAGGAAATATTTTTATTTTTTATTTTTTTATATAGTATTTTGAAATTAGGGAAAAATTTAGTAAAAGTATTTTAAAATTATAAGAGAAATTCAGGAAAAAAAATTTGGAAATGACATGGCGGCTGATGTGGCTCAACGGGAGCGTAGCAACATTAAATGCTATGCTTCAACTTTTAGTAATATATAGATTGCGCTTTCATTTTCTTGGATCACTAGAAAATATTTCAACCAATAACACCGTGTACGCAAACCTTGCTTAACAGTCAAACACAGCTGCCTTCAAAGTTGGTGTGAAACTGTGAAGGGAAAACTCATTGGGAATGAGCATTTGAGTCGTAAAGGGTACAAAATGTGGTGTCTACAGCAGACTTCTGTCGAGTTATCTGTCGAGACTTAATGAACAACTTTTCTTCATTAGTTTCTTGGACCAATCTTCATGTCTTTAACACTTGACTTGAACAACATGTTTCTTGAAGTACTAAACATATCTTAGATCTACCCAATTACAAGTAAAGTGCATTTTATCAAAAAATTAGTCAATTACAATAAAATATGACCCTAACACAAAGCCTTCCGTTTACCCAAAAAAAAAAAAAAAAAAAAAATTGCATGTTGTTATATAGCCTTCAAAGTTGGTGTGAATGGAAATATTCGTCTTTAAGACCAAGCCTTTTTTGGCTACAGCTTTTAGCACTAATTGCACTTTCATTTTCTTGGATCACTAGAAAATATTTCAACCAATGACACCGTGTACGCAAACCTTGCTTAACAGTCAAACACGACTGCCTTCAAAGTTGGTGTGAAACTGTGAATGGAAAACTTCATCTTTAAAACCAAGCCTTTTATTGGCTACAGCTTTTAGCACTAATTGTGCTTTCATTTTCTTGGACCACTAAAAAATATTTCAACCAATGACACCGTGTTCGCAAATCTTGCTTAACAGTCAAACACGGCTGCCTTTAGAGCATCTTCAACTGCATAACCAAAATTTTGTACTATTTGGCTAATAAATAGTGATTTTTACCTTTTAGTTACCAATTTTTTCAAATATACTTCTAACAGATTCTCTATTCTATTCTCTATTTTATTTAAATATTATTTATTCATTCATTCTTTATCATCATTTATTCTTTCTATATTTATTCTCAACAATTATATTTTTTAATGAAAAGTGTTATATTTATAACATTTTTTGCAATACTTTCTCAACAAAATTTACGCGGAAAATTGTTATTAATTCTAATTTGAACTCACCACTGAAATTATTTTTTTTCTCGCCAATATTAACTAATAATAATTTATTACTTAAAATTTATTGTGAAAATATTGTGAAAATATTGTGGTAAAATTTCTCAATTAGAATTTTTTATTCTTTATATTATTTTTTATTCTTTCATTTCATTCTCCTCCACACACGTGTCCTCCATCCCCCTTCTTTTATTTCTTTTTCTCCTCCAGAACCTTCCAGCAACATTTCATTTGCTCCTTTGTTCCTCAAAAAAAAAAAAATTTTGCTCTTCTCATTAGAGAAAAGAGAGAGACGGAGACAGAGAGAGAGGAGAAAGACTGGGAGAGATCAGCCTGGGACTCGTCGTCCTCCCCACCGATCGGCTTGGGTCAGATTGGCTTTTTTTTTTTTTTTTTTTTTTTTGTTTTTTCATATTTGCTTGTTTTGATTCAACTTTATTTTGAGAATTGGATTTTGTTTTGTGTTTTGTGTTTGGATTAATTCTTTTTCTCATGAATAGATCTCTCTCTTCTCTTTTTTCTTTTTTTTTTTTTCTTTTATTTTTCTGATTTCATTTGGTTTATGAGAAAAAAAGAAACAATGGCAACATAGAGAATGAGAGGAAAAAAAAATAAAAAGAAGCAGCGGAGAGAATGAGAGAAAAAAAAAAAAGAATTCCGGAAGAGAGAGAAAGAATTGATAAAATAAGAAGTTGTTTTAATATTTTAATGCAAGAAATTGGATTCCTAATGTACAGTAGCTCATCAGACCTGATGAGCTACTGTTCATTAGCAAAAAAAAAAAAAAAAGTTTTAGCAAATCTGTTGGAGGCATGAACAATGGACATTTTGAGCATTTTCTCTCTATATTTTACCTATGCATTGGCTATTGGAGATGCTCTTATAGGTCATCATTTCAACAGCGTGCAATTCATGTCCACACATAGCTGAAAGAGTCCATATATATCATACAAACTTCTGTATCGAGCTCTGCCTCACACTAACATTAAACCAGCTTTCCTGCTTGCTTGTCCAAACCAATGAAGCCTCTCAACCCCAATTGATGCGATTCTACTCTTTACTATAATCCAGCTATGTTTGCAACCTACAACTTTTTCTTTCATCCCAACAAATGAGACTGATCGTTTGGCTTTGCTTAAATTTAAGGAATCCATTGATAATGACCCATTTGGAAGCTTGAGGTCATGGAATGATTCTATCCCGTTCTGCAACTGGTATGGAATTACATGCAGCCACCGCCATCAAAGGGTCACAGCCCTGGAACTAAACGACCATAATTTGCGCGGAACCATTACAACTTACATTGGCAACCTCACCTTTCTTAGAACCATCAACCTCCAAAACAACAGTTTTTATGGTGAACTTCCAAAGGAAGTTTGTCGTTTGTTCCGATTGCGACATATCTATCTTTCATTTAACACGTTGGGAGGAGAAATTCCAGCTAGGTTGTCCAATTGCTCCGAACTCAAGGTTATGATAATCTACCGGAACAAGTTTTTTGGGAAAATCCCCATGGAACTTGGCTCTTTGAAAAAATTTTCTATTCTCGCATTTGGTGAAAACAATTTGACAGGAGGAATCCCACCTTCCTTGGGAAATCTTTCGCTGCTCCAAATTTTTTCGGTGGATGGTAATAATTTAGAGGGAAATATTCCAGAAAGTATGGGCCATTTGAAAAGCTTATCGTATATCTCAGTTGCAGTCAATAAACTAACTGGTATGATTCCTTCCTCTCTCTACAATATATCATCCTTGAGCACCATGTCATTTACTAAAAACCAACTTAGTGGCACTCTTCCAGCAAATATAGGCCTCACTCTCCCAAATGTCCAAAAATTTGAAATGGGTGATAATGATTTCTTTGGGCCATTCCCTCCTCCTTTATGCAATTCATCTCAGCTTCAAATACTTGAACTAGGAAAAAACAACTTTGTGCGATCAGTTCCGACTAATCTGGGAAATCTACGAGATCTTCAATTTCTAGCTTTAGGTAGGAATAAACTAGGAGGGGAATTGAACTTCTTAACATCTCTAAGAAACTGTAGCAAACTAGAATTATTGGGATTATCAGAAAACCAATTTGAAGGTGTTTTGCCTGATTCTATTGCTAACTTGACCACCCAACTCACTGAATTATATTTGGAGATCAATCAAATATCTGGGAACTATTCCTACAGCATTTGGAAATCTTAACAATTTAATTGCCTTGGGCATGGGCGGGAATCTTTTAACAGGCGTTATTCCAACTTATTTTGGGAACTTACAAAAGATGCAAGGACTTTCTTTATGGGGAAACAACTTGTCAGGACAAATCCCAGACTCCATTGGGAACCTCACTCGATTGGTCCAAGTCTATCTATGGCAAAACAATTTAGAAGGAAGCATACCTCCAACTATAGGTAATTGTCAAAGTTTGCAACAATTGGACTTTTTAATAAATTACCTTAGTGGAGTCATACCCTGGCAAGTTTTTGATATTTTTTCTTTGTCACCATTCTTCAATTTATCATACAACTCATTTAGTGGCAAATTACCTGTTGAATAGGTAATTTGAAAAATATTAATTCACTAGATATCCCTGAAAACAATTTTTCTAGTGAAATTCTTGAAACAATTGGAAATTGCATAAACTTAGAATACCTATACTTGCAAGGGAATTCTTTTGAAGGGATCATACCTTCAGCTATGTCTTCCTTAAAAGGCCTTCAATATGTAGATGTTTCACGAAACAACTTATCTGGGTTTAGGGTTTAGGGTTTAGGGTTTAGGGTTTAGGGTTTTTAGGGTTTAGGGTTTTTAGGGTTTAGGGTTTAGGGTTTTTAGGGTTTAGGGTTTTTTAGGGTTTAGGGTTTTTTAGGGTTTTTTAGGGTTTAGGGTTTTTTAGGGTTTAGGGTTTTTTAGGGTTTAGGGTTTAGGGTTTAGGGTTTAGGGTTTAGGGTTTAGGGTTTAGGGTTTAGGGTTTAGGGTTTAGGGTTTAGGGTTTAGGGTTTAGGGTTTAGGGTTTAGGGTTTAGGGTTTAGGGTTTAGGGTTTAGGGTTTAGGGTTTAGGGTTTAGGGTTTAGGGTTTAGGGTTTAGGGTTTAGGGTTTAGGGTTTAGGGTTTAGGGTTTAGGGTTTTAGGGTTTTAGGGTTTTAGGGTTTTAGGGTTTAGGGTTTAGGGTTTAGGGTTTAGGGTTTAGGGTTTAGGGTTTAGGGTTTAGGGTTTAGGGTTTAGGGTTTAGGGTTTTAGGGTTTTAGGGTTTTAGGGTTTTAGGGTTTTAGGGTTTAGGGTTTAGGGTTTAGGGTTTAGGGTTTAGGGTTTAGGGTTTAGGGTTTAGGGTTTAGGGTTTAGGGTTTAGGGTTTAGGGTTTAGGGTTTAGGGTTTAGGGTTTAGGGTTTAGGGTTTAGGGTTTAGGGTTTAGGGTTTAGGGTTTAGGGTTTAGGGTTTAGGGTTTAGGGTTTAGGGTTTAGGGTTTAGGGTTTAGGGTTTAGGGTTTAGGGTTTAGGGTTTAGGGTTTAGGGTTTAGGGTTTAGGGTTTAGGGTTTTTTTTTTTTTTTTAGGGTTTAGGGTTTAGGGTTTAGGGTTTAGGGTTTAGGGTTTAGGGTTTAGGGTTTAGGGTTTAGGGTTTAGGGTTTAGGGTTTAGGGTTTAGGGTTTAGGGTTTAGGGTTTAGGGTTTAGGGTTTAGGGTTTAGGGTTTAGGGTTTAGGGTTTAGGGTTTAGGGTTTAGGGTTTAGGGTTTAGGGTTTAGGGTTTAGGGTTTAGGGTTTTAGGGTTTAGGGTTTAGGGTTTAGGGTTTAGGGTTTAGGGTTTAGGGTTTAGGGTTTAGGGTTTAGGGTTTAGGGTTTAGGGTTTAGGGTTTAGGGTTTAGGGTTTAGGGTTTAGGGTTTAGGGTTTAGGGTTTAGGGTTTAGGGTTTTAGGGTTTAGGGTTTAGGGTTTAGGGTTTAGGGTTTAGGGTTTAGGGTTTAGGGTTTAGGGTTTAGGGTTTAGGGTTTAGGGTTTAGGGTTTAGGGTTTAGGGTTTAGGGTTTAGGGTTTAGGGTTTAGGGTTTAGGGTTTAGGGTTTAGGGTTTAGGGTTTAGGGTTTAGGGTTTAGGGTTTAGGGTTTAGGGTTTAGGGTTTAGGGTTTAGGGTTTAGGGTTTAGGGTTTAGGGTTTAGGGTTTAGGGTTTAGGGTTTAGGGTTTAGGGTTTAGGGTTTAGGGTTTAGGGTTTAGGGTTTAGGGTTTAGGGTTTAGGGTTTAGGGTTTAGGGTTTAGGGTTTAGGGTTTAGGGTTTAGGGTTTAGGGTTTAGGGTTTAGGGTTTAGGGTTTAGGGTTTAGGGTTTAGGGTTTAGGGTTTAGGGTTTAGGGTTTAGGGTTTAGGGTTTAGGGTTTAGGGTTTAGGGTTTAGGGTTTAGGGTTTAGGGTTTAGGGTTTAGGGTTTAGGGTTTAGGGTTTAGGGTTTAGGGTTTAGGGTTTAGGGTTTAGGGTTTAGGGTTTAGGGTTTAGGGTTTAGGGTTTAGGGTTTAGGGTTTAGGGTTTAGGGTTTAGGGTTTAGGGTTTAGGGTTTAGGGTTTAGGGTTTAGGGTTTAGGGTTTAGGGTTTAGGGTTTAGGGTTTAGGGTTTAGGGTTTAGGGTTTAGGGTTTAGGGTTTAGGGTTTAGGGTTTAGGGTTTAGGGTTTAGGGTTTAGGGTTTAGGGTTTAGGGTTTAGGGTTTAGGGTTTAGGGTTTAGGGTTTAGGGTTTAGGGTTTAGGGTTTAGGGTTTAGGGTTTAGGGTTTAGGGTTTAGGGTTTAGGGTTTAGGGTTTAGGGTTTAGGGTTTAGGGTTTAGGGTTTAGGGTTTAGGGTTTAGGGTTTAGGGTTTAGGGTTTAGGGTTTAGGGTTTAGGGTTTAGGGTTTAGGGTTTAGGGTTTAGGGTTTAGGGTTTAGGGTTTAGGGTTTAGGGTTTAGGGTTTAGGGTTTAGGGTTTAGGGTTTAGGGTTTAGGGTTTAGGGTTTAGGGTTTAGGGTTTAGGGTTTAGGGTTTAGGGTTTAGGGTTTAGGGTTTAGGGTTTAGGGTTTAGGGTTTAGGGTTTAGGGTTTAGGGTTTAGGGTTTAGGGTTTAGGGTTTAGGGTTTAGGGTTTAGGGTTTAGGGTTTAGGGTTTAGGGTTTAGGGTTTAGGGTTTAGGGTTTAGGGTTTAGGGTTTAGGGTTTAGGGTTTAGGGTTTAGGGTTTAGGGTTTAGGGTTTAGGGTTTAGGGTTTAGGGTTTAGGGTTTAGGGTTTAGGGTTTAGGGTTTAGGGTTTAGGGTTTAGGGTTTAGGGTTTAGGGTTTAGGGTTTAGGGTTTAGGGTTTAGGGTTTAGGGTTTAGGGTTTAGGGTTTAGGGTTTAGGGTTTAGGGTTTAGGGTTTAGGGTTTAGGGTTTAGGGTTTAGGGTTTAGGGTTTAGGGTTTAGGGTTTAGGGTTTAGGGTTTAGGGTTTAGGGTTTAGGGTTTAGGGTTTAGGGTTTAGGGTTTAGGGTTTAGGGTTTAGGGTTTAGGGTTTAGGGTTTAGGGTTTAGGGTTTAGGGTTTAGGGTT